>CM048745.1:756973005-759373005 GCA_026315105.1 Locusta migratoria
AATTCAGATGCCAAGTCACAAGAAGTTACACCAAACCCCAAGATAAGGCAATGCTTTATATGCACCTTATTACACTTGGTGAAGAAGCTAGGATTGGGTTCTGTCGCAATTTGTGGAGGAGTAAACAGGCTTGGTTCCATCACAGTTTATTAAAACATCCAATTTCACTTTTGTTAGTGTAGAAGTCAAACATAGCTATGTAAAATACACACACACACACACACACACACACACACACACACAGATTTTTACTTCCATTAATAATTATTTTAGTGTGGTTGTCACTGGGTTCTTTGTCATATACGACTCTTGCAGTGAGACTTATTACACATTACAGCCACATCTGATTCCTTAAGCTTGTTACTGGGATTCTTTTGACTCTTAGGTGTCTGGTAACTTTTTTTTAGTCCTGTGAAGCACTATGGATCCTATAACTTTCTTATAATTAGCAAGAGTAAGCAATGTGTTAAAAGTAACAAGTTCCAAGAGATACTTGCTTTTTAATCAGGTTAGAATTTTCTTCAAATACAAACAAATTCTTCAATTCCATCTGCACTTATGGACACTGCTTTTGTTATAGCTCTCCTTAGCTATCAATTATAAAAAGACTTTTTGTTTAACTGCTTCAATATCACTTTAATCCTAGATGTTAAACACACAAATAGCTTCTCCTCAACAAGGCTGTTGTTGGTGATAAGAAGAACATATGCTATGCCACCGTAGGAAATTTTTTCACTTGAGAAGCTGTAAAATTTACAGTTGTCAGCCATTCCATAGAGTATGAACAACACAAGCTATCTTTCCACTCTTCTTCCCAACCATCACCCCACACAAACTCAATTTACGCATATAACTCTCATATCAGTGATGTATCCAGCAACCAATACGAATATTTTCCTTTAAGCTATCTTGACAGACTTTGTAATGACAGCAGTATGGAATGTTATTGCTTTAAAGTATTGACATCCACCCTGCAATGAGACAAGGGAAAGAGTGGGGGGGGGGGGGGGAAGACGAAAGGAGAAGCTTTTGGAACACAGTTCCTTCTTCAGGCACGAGAGAAGGGAAGGAAAAAAAAAAAAAGGGATGGGAACAGAACGGGAAGGTAATTCAAGGCCTTTTAATCAACGCAGAAGAAAATGATTACCTCCTGTAATGTGCATGGGCATAATTTAGCAGGAACTAGAATAACTGAAAACTAACAGTCCACATGTGTACTGCCAGTTTATAAGTGTCCAATGTGCACAATATATCAGCAATCAGACATGTCATCATTGTCAGATGTGTTGACGTCCTGAGGGTGTTCACTTTGAAGTCTGTGCCTACAGACACGAGACAGCAGTTAAGACACTGGTGTCAGCATTTTGTGGCAGTAGATGTACTTCCCTCACCTCTAGTCACCAGATTGTTTTGTTTGCTGAATGCCCTCTTCTTAGAGTCGGAGCTGCTTTCCAAGCATTGGTCAGATTGTAGCCAGATTCGACACTGACACAATGTATAGTGCAGGGTGTACATTTTAAGTTGACAAACCAGAATAACTAGGGGGGGGGGAGGAGACAGTATATATTTAACAACGGTTTTCACCATTATGAATGGCCGGCAGAGGCTTAGGAATTGATGCTAAACTAACTGTCTCCACTATTTGGGAGTGGTGTGGATGACTGGTGTGAAATTTTAAATGGAAACTCACATTGTTAATTGCAGATTCAGATTCTACAGACCAAATCAGGTGTAGTTTGGTTGAGGGTTTCCTCCTCCCCCCCCCCCCCCTTTCAACTGGCAACATGTTGCACTGTAATGATAATTATTTGCCATACTACTGAAGAAATGTATCACCCAGTAAACAAAATAAAGGTTACTCATATTGATGCTTCAGAACCCAACCAAATGATACCAAATGCACATTTCTTCCTGGCTAGTTCAATTAAATGTTTCGTCGGCAATTCATAACTGGTATTCAGACAAGGGCAATATGAACTGAGGTATCACTTTGGAAGACTGCCCTGTCCACTGCGCGGAGAGGGAAGGATCACTTTGGGGATCATTTGGTAGCGTTCTGAAGCATCGTGAATGATTTTCATTTATTTTATTTCCTGTTTAGTACATTTCTTCACCAGTGTGACAAGTATTTCTTACTATAACAGCACCATCTGTCGTAAAAGAAAAAATATCCACCAGACCATACATGATGTGGGTTAAAGTGCAGTTTATGTGGTGCAGTGGCTAGCCGTCGCTCTCGCTAGGTTAGGAACGGCAGAGCAGACAATCAGGAGTAGAGTTATGCCGGCCAATAAGATTGCGTGTTTCATAACGAGTAAATATTGCGTCAATTTCAAAGTTCATTCGACGATTTCGGTGCAGTGTTTGTGCGATTGTAATTGATTTTCCATTTATAAGGGATTTTTAGATAATTGTGGTATTACCCCCATAAGTGACCTATTATTAATACACCACAGCAGTCAACCATAGAACAGGTATATCATGTTTTATTTATTTTATGATTTGTACGAGACAGTGATCATCTTAAGTGAAAGTTAGGTATAGGTTAAATAAGAAGTTTCTATTTTTAGTATGTGAGGGCGCGTAGAGCCCTAATCTCCGCTGTTTCTTATTGGCCACGGCATCGTGACTCCTGATTGACTACTCTGCCATTCCTAACTAAGCGAGCAAGACGGCTAGCTGCTGTCGCATAAACTGCACTTTTACCCATGATGTGGGCCTTAGAATCTGAATCTGCAATTAAAAAAATTCGGGATTTCCATTTAAAATTTTACACTTGACACTCTCCTCCCCCCCCCCCCCCCCCCACACACACACACACACAAACGGTGGAAACGGTTCAGGTTGAGTACTATTTCTTAAGCCTCTGCCATCTGCACATGCTGTTGAAAAGCATTTTTTAATATCTACTGTTTTTCCGAGTTATTCCGGTTTGTCAACTTTAAATTTATACCCCGTATAATGGACCAAGCTGAGTTCAAGTAGTTGGAGAATACTGTATGTTTTAATGTGAATTGCATTCGTTTATGCAACATAGCCCGTTCATTTATACTAGACTTCCTGATACATTAAAATACAGTCACAGTGATTGAGAACTCAATACATATATGATTTACTTTACCTTCAGGATATGAAAAACATTTTCACCTTTTTCAAGTTTTCATTTACATTGTTCCCCATAATGGTTTTCAGTTTCCAGAGCCCATACAGTCATGTAAGTTTTGCCCTGGAGAACTCTAGCTAAAATATCAGTGAATGTTAATGACCCAGCATGCATAATAATGCACAATGTTCTCGGCGAGTTCTTGAACTTCGAGGAGATGAAATTGAGAATGCAAAAACATCTGGAGCAACAGCTGTGTGGTATTTGCATTCTAGTGTCATCTGGTAAAATAACACTCAACAGCAGATTTTCATTAAATGAATTTGTTTCAGTTTTTAAATTCTTGTAGTACTAAACAGACCGTGAAATATATATTGTGGAAAGCAACATACTTCTGCTTGCTTATGGAAAATTAATGTTTCTTGCTTCTTGTGTGGCTGTTCAAAGCACTCTTCCCCATTGTAGTAATATATATCTTTGTGTTGCACCAAGAGCATAATGCATTCGTTTGTGATTTGGGACCACCTGTAACCTACAGATACACTGTCTCGTATGAGCTCTGATATAGAGTTATACTCTGTTTTGACATGACGGACACACACTTCACTCTAGACCACATTGAATTACTTCATCTGTGCGGGCACAGGTAACGTCGATTCACACTTGGATTCATTCTATTGTTCTCTGCAACTAATTGTCATTAGTCTAAAATATTTAATTATATTTTGAATGTATTGTTATAAGACAGCTGTTGAAGCAGTACATTACAACTGAAAGAAATTGCCTTTTCGCAAAAGTTGCGTACCGTATTACAGAGTTATACTTACATCTTTTTGGAGGACAATTAGCATGTCAAGAAGTTGCAATCAACAATGTTAGAACTGTATTTTATATGGGTCCGGCTAGCGCTCACTAGGTGGCGTTGCATGTACGTTATGCTTTTTGAAAACCCATTAACATATGACGAGGGGAATGTTTGTGTTGACCATAAAATAATTAATGCTGTTCCTGCTCTATGGTTGACAGGTTCTTGATGTACCTTGTCCGCTAAGTTAATTATCCTCTTAATTGTTACCACGACTCCTCATTGGTGCTAGCCGGGCCCACATGAAAAACAGTTCAGTCATCAACAATACGTACACGATGACTATGTTTACTATTTATATACTACCATTGTCAAGTCAGTCACAGTAATCGTCTATAATTATTACTAATGAACATAGGCACCAACTTTTGAAAATCTTGGGGTATGCTCAGTGGCATACCCAGGTATTTCTAAAGGAAAATAAATAAATACGAAGCAAAGCCAAAAACATACATGCTATCGATTCCATATCACCCTCACCATTACGATTATAAGTCGAAGTTCTTTTGTATTTCACTATATACTTATCCATTTTAACTATTTTCACACGCAAATTTTATTGATATATGCAAAGAAATATTTTTGTTCGTACATCTATAAATAATGATTGGATTAAGATATATTTGACAGAATTTTTAATTATTTTTAGTTTTTGGATGGAAATTTGGGATGACTACAGATGGCAGTGGGCAGAAAAAGTTTCCTTTATTGTAACTAATAACATTTTCAACCTGTTGACTACTAATTTAGACATTGGAGAATTATTAATTACTAGTTTTTAAATTTTGTTTCCTTTACCTTGCTACAATTATTTGAAATTATTGTTGCATTTACTCCAACTTAGACATCAAACAACGATATACATTATTTTGACAATGCATTGTAGCCTAATGCTTTTTGTTTCCTCAAGGTAACAGAAAAATCTTTGAACAAATGGTTCTGGCTAGACGGACAGATAAAGATGAAGGGAGGGAAAGGGTTAAGATGTAAATCCATGCACAGGTGACATAGGTCAAAAAGAGCAGAAACTAAGGTCTGACTGCTACGTTCAATTGTTGAAGCCTGAACTTTAAATTCAGAAAAAAAATTTTACTAGCTGTTGCATTTGGGGAATTTTGTAGAGCTGCCAATTAAAACACTAAGACCTTCGCAAGTTATGAGAACTGTGGTTACAGAATGTTTTAGCTAGAAGGGATAGGGTAGTCTTCACAGCAAGTATGTCGGCTCACTGGTAATGTGGTTGTCAAAAGGTTATCTCAAAAGATACCGGGAATTAAATTTGTAGTGTAAAAATTTTCAGTATATCATACCAAACCCACTTCATGTCTAGTTATATTTAATACAATTAAAGGTTGCCACCTTCAGTTTACAATATTGACTTAACAAGTGGAATTCCATTAACATTCTGACTATTTCGAAAACAGTCACTTGACTCATATGTGTATGTGGATTTTAATGCCTATGAATTCAATCGCCTGTTTAAAATAATCAATTTAGAGTGGTGTCTTACAAAAGCCAGCCGGCCATCAATGGCATGAGAGAGTTGATTTTAATTACAGTCAAGAAATATAACATAAAGAGAAAAATGATACCAAAATTTTCATTGGGTTATGCCTGACATACCCATTTAAACTTTGGAGAATGCTTGAGTGACCAAGCATACCTGTAGCCGACGCCTAGGCTAACGAAGCATCACAACGACGTACATTGCAAGGAATCGAGTCGCGTGGTTTAACAACACTTCGAGATAAATACAGAAATAGATAACGGAATACGTAACCTATAATTCTAAAACTTTTTAAACCGCCCAGAAATATACTTGAAAATGTTTTTGTACACAAAAATGAAGTGATGAATATTATTTAATCCGCAGGCACTAGCGATCTGAGCATTTAGGTCACCGTAATTTTAAAATGATGACTCGCATTTTGTTACTTTTAAATATTAAACTTTTAGGTTTCTTACTAAAACTACAGGAATTACTTGTTTACACTTATTAAGTACATATCGAACTGGTCGTGTAATCTGAGCAGTAGGCTATACACACGAACGATTGTTTAACTATTAAAGCTGCGAGATCTCATGGGTTAAAAAATCCCGGTTTCTGGCTGAAATTCAAGGTTCCCCCCCCCCCCCCTTTTTTCCCTTCAAGATTCAAGACTTTTTCCCGGTTTCAAGGTTCGGTGGCCACCCTGAGGTTACCATTTCTTTGCAACCCCCCACTGGTGAATCTGCGTCTCTTAGGAGAGATATGTTTTCAATCTTCTTTGTGGGATCAACTTCTGTCTTCCTGTAAGTTCATATAAAGAAGACAGCATTTTTTTCCCAATATATTCTGTTTGGGAAAGAATAATGGTAGCACTGCCTTTGTCTGCAGGTAAGACAATCTCAGGGCACTCTCAGGTCTCTAATGGCCACCCTCTCTTGTAGTGATATTTGTCTTTGTAGGCTAGGTTCTCTTCAGAGCACGGCAGGTTTCCCAATGTACTTCTTCAGCAGTTTCAGGTGGTAGTCGCACTGCAACCTGCGCAGACTATGTCCGCTACCGATGTGAACTTGGTAATGGGAGCAAAGTTAAGTCCTTTTTTTTCAGAACAAAGTGCATCACCAGTCAGCTCAATGTCAGTGAGATTGATGAGTCTTGTGGGACCTCCAGTGACATTTTGTCAGAGACACAAAAATTTAGACATCTGACGCCCTATGGCCTTATGTGCAGAATCAGCTGTCATCTAAGTAACACCATCAATCCAATCCCAAGTCCCGGAACTGAAACGGTTGCCTATTTGAAGATGTAGTTTAAACAGCTCCTGGAAGTTGCACTTGAGGATCGTTGCCGTGAACATGTGAGGCACACTACTTAAACATCCTAACATGTCAGCAGTTGCAGAACACTGTTTGTCTGAAAATCATTAGATAGATTACGAACATAACAGGATTTTGGCACAGATTTGTAGATACTGAGACAGTGTGAGTGAGGCCATCGAGATCTAAATCAGGGAAGGGCTCATCAATCGAGACTGTGGCTACATTCTGATCAAGGCTTTCAAACCAGCACTCAGTCCAATTAAGAAGAGGACATTCAGCAAACAATACGATATGGTGACTAGAGGTGAGGCAAGTACATTGACTCCGCCACAGATGCCAACACCAGGACCTCAACGACTGCGGGCATGGACCATTAAGTGAACGCCTCGCAGGAGACGGAGGATAAGAAGGCCACTCACCCTCAGGACCTCAGTACATCAGCGCACTTAACGATGGCGTCGTGTCTGATCACGAAAATATTGTACCCATTTGACACTGAACCGGCTGTACAGCCATGGACTGTTCGAGCAACAAATACGCCAGGAGAAACTGAAGAATCACACCATATACCTTTACAGGGAGGAGATTTATCACAGCATGAACGACAAGCTGCACCATGGTAGATGTCATTTGCTGAGTGATCTTTATTTTCAGACGAGATGTGCTGAGCAGGTTGTACCAAACTTGTAATACAGTCACGCACAACACTGATTCTGCAGCAGCCAGGAAAATTAAACATTGCTTTGGCACGTGAGAGGGTGCAATTTAGCCGCCACAGCCTTGAATGCAACTCTCAGGAGCTGTTTAAACTACCTGAACATCTAGACAGGCACTTTAATTCCAGGACTTGGGATTGGATTGATGGTGTTACCTTGACGACAGCTGAATCTGCACATAAAGTAGGCCATAGGACGTCAGATATCTAAATTCACATGTCTCTTTGACGAACCGTCACTGGAGGCCCCACAAAAGACTTAATTTCACTGACATCGAGCTGTCTCGTGATGCAGTTATAGTTCTGAAGAAGGAACTTAACTTTTCTCCCATTCCGAAGTTCACACCGGTAATGTACATCGTCAGCACAGGTTGCAGTGCGACCACCACCTGAAACAACTGAAAAAGTACATTGCGGATCCTGCTGTGCTCTGAGGAGAACCAAGCCTACAAAGACAAATATCACTACAAGAGAGGGTGGCCATTGGAGACCTGAGAGTGCCCTGAGTGTCTTACCTACAGACAAAGTAATGCTACCATGATTCATTCCCAAACAGGATACACTGAAAAAATACTGAGTATACTTGATGACTTACAGGAAGAGCAACGCTGATCCCACAAAGAAGGTGGAAAACAATACCAGAGCTCTTCTAAGGGATGCAGATTTACTAGTGGGGGGTTGCCAAGAAATTGTCACCTCAAGGAACTGTACCACCAAGGCTTTATGGTCTCTGAGAAGTCCACAAAGAAGTGCCTTTACACCCAATTGTCAGAAACATTAGGGTACCTACATATTTGCTGGCCAAATACCTGGCAGAAATACTTAGTCATTTAGAAAAATGCCGCAACACATTCACAATTCTGAAGATTTTGTAAAACATCTCAGCGACTACAAGACTGATATTCTGGTGAGCTTTGATGTCATCTCTTTATTCACCAGGGTGCAACTACGAGAGTCAGTGGAGCTTACTGGGCAGAAATTTGACGAGAAGACTGAACTTCTTAGGCACATCCTGACCATGTATTTCCTGTGTAATGGGGAATTCTGTGAACAAACTGACGCAATGGGCAGACCACTCACCTGTGGTCGTGAATTTGTACATGGAGTACTTAGAGGAAGCCTTGGTGTTATCCAAATGGAAACATTTTCAATTATGTGGATGACACATTCATCTGGCACCATGGAGGGGACAAGCTAATGGACATTCTTACACATCTGAACTCCATACATACAAACATCAGTTCACTGTGGAGACAAACAGAAGGACGATTACCTTTCGTGGATCTCATGGTTAAGAACTGATAGCACTCTGGGCCAGGGTGTTTACTGGAAGGAAAAGCACACCAACCTGTATTTGAATGCAAACAGCTGCCAACAACCTTCACAGAGGAATGGGGTGCTAAAAACACTGGTACATAGGGTTGCGCATTATTTAAGATCCAGAATGTCTGTCACAGGAGATGGAACACATCAGAACAGGATTCTGAGAAAATGGGTACTCAGAATCTACATCTACATGGGATACTCTGCAAATGACAAAAGTGCCTGGCAGAGGCTACATCAAACCACCATTATACTATTTATCTCCCATTCCATTCTCAAATAGCGCACAGAAAGAAACACCACCTGAATCTCTCCATTCGAGGTCTGGCACTCTCCACTCCACCACTGCAGCAAAGCTGGTGGAGAAGGAAGTAGTCTTGGAGAAAGGTAGCCATAGCCACGGCCTTTGTCCCCCGATAGTGAGCCAGTGTACTGTATAAATAGAACACATATTAAAGAAACACCAAGTAAAATCTCTTTTACCCACCCAATAAAACACACACTTATCGGAAAGTGTCAAAGACTATCTCGGCTTGCAGAAAGTCAGCATATACCAGATCAGTGTCAGAATGGAAAGTCATATCAAACAAACAGCACGCACCATCAAGGATCATTGCTGTGAACATCAGAGGCACACTCCACTTAAGTAACCAAAATGCTGGCAGATGCAGAGCACTGTCTGTAACCCATCTCACGATTTTCAAACTTACCAGGATTTTTACAAAAAATTCAAAATACTTTGTCAGCATTGTTATGATAGGCTATCAAGGTCCATACCAGGAAAAGGGCTCATCAACATAAACTGCAGCTATAATCTGAGCAAGGCTTGGGAACCAGCACAGAGTTTAATAAGAAGAGGACATTCAGCAAACAAAACGATCTGGTAACTAGAGGTGAGCAAATTACATCAACTGCCACAGATGCCAACACCACCTCAACAACCACAGACATGTGACCGTGTGTAGAGATCAAAGTGAATGCCGCACAGATGCAAACGCACCTAGGCAGACATACTATAGAAACAACTTCTTTGGTTTCTATAGTATGTCTGCCTAGGTGTGTGCACGTACGCGTCTGTGTAAATGTATGGGTGTGTGTATTTGTTTACCTTCCTTTTCCTCCCCAAGGTAAGTCTTTCCTCTCCTGGGATTGGAATGGCTCCTTACCCCCTTCCTTAAAACCCTCATTTCCTTTTCCCTCTCCTTCCCTTCTGCCTGAAGAAGCAACTGGGTTGCGAAAGCTTGCGTTTGTCTCTCTCTCTCTCTCTCTCTCTCTCTCTCTCTCTCTCTCTCTCTCTCTCTCTCTCTCTCTCATATATATATATATATGTGTTTGGATGTGGATATGTGTGAGTGTGTGTGTATTTGTTTACCTTCCTTTTTGTCCCCTAAGGTAAGTCCTTCCACTCCTGGGATTGGAATGGCTCCTTTTCCACTTCCTTAAAACCCGTATCCTTCCCTTTCTCCTCTCCTTCCTCCCTCTTTTTCCCGAAGAAGCCACCACTGGTGGCGAAAGCTCGAATGGTTGTGTGTTTTTGTGTGTGTTTAGTGTTCCTATCGACCAGCCTATACTTTAGGTAAGTCAAAAATCTTTATTTTATACCATTTATATATATATATATATATATATATATATATATATATATATATATATATATATATATATATATATACCCAGTCTCTTGGCTGCACCCTTTATTGCCATTTTTTAACAAGATCACATCTCAAAATGTTTCCTTATCCACATCTAGGTACCGCCTTGCACCTAGAGGCCTCATATGTTCTAGGCATTGCAGTTCAGTTTTTAATGTGGTTATAGCTTTATTTTATCTATTCAAAATGGCACTTTTTTCCTTAACTGTCTAATAAAGTTACAGCCTATTGTGCCCATTCTTTACTGTTAGAACAAGACATCAATCTCAATCAAAAACTTCTGCAACAAACAGAACATTTGTAACAACAGAGTCTGCCCAAGACTGACCATAAATTTAAATCCATTGTTGCCCAGTCTTAATTTGTAAGCAATTATAAGTTATATTCTTGTTTTCTGCCTTATTTAAGCAAATATATGTAGATTAATGGAAATTCAGTGACAATATTCAGGGGGTCAATGTTACCCTCGTTTGAAGAAATGTGAATTTTTAATTGTTAACAAGGTCAGAAAAACTTCATTAAAATGTTTTAATTTGAACATATAAGAACCTGATTATCGTTAGATTAACCATTTCTTCTGGGCAAAGAAAGTTTTTACCAACTGAATTTATAAGTTGATATGCAAGGCTTGCTTAAAAATGTTTTCTTAACTATAATATTTTGTACATTTTATTTTAAAGTGTGTCAATTAGACTCAACAAATTCCAATGTATCATATGATAATTTTTATTTTCAATAAGATATGTAAGTTTGTCCAGAAATAGAAAGAAAAGGGTGAACTTGACCCTGGGGTCAATGTTACCCTCAGGGGGTAAGAATCATCCCGGTTGAATCCTGATTAACACACAAAGAAATATATGGAGTGGTTGCCACTGAGCATTGAATGAGAGAGAGAGAGAGAGATTCCAGAAGATAACGATATTGAAAATATAAAACAAGCCCTTACCAGAATATCAAATCTCATCAGGTTTTATCAAATTAACAGCTGCATGGCACATGCTACAGTACCAGTGGAGGTGACCCCATGGTAGTTTATTTGATAAAACCTGAGGATGGGATTTAACATGCCCAAAACCGGTTGTATACAAAGCAAAAAAGAGTTCAGTTGATGCAGAATTTACCTTTACAATGCTACGTATACTGAGCTGAGGATGTTCAGACACAGGAATCCTATTAACATTGGTAAATCACTTAAATTAACAACTTTTAGAAAGTATTTTTCCGACAATTTGCCTTGAATGTTGTTTTGTATGGGAGTAAAATATAGATGACAATAGGATTGATTTTAAGATGTTATGCTACAGACTACCACCACCGCCACCACCACCACCACCACCACCACTTCATCAGACTGATTTTATTTATTTCATGTTCCATAAATCCATTTTGTGATGAATCACACAGATATGTAACAAGTCAGGTTTACAAAATACAGATATTCAATAAATACACAAATGTCTAACAAAGTGCCGTATAATCCTAAGATGTAGAACTAGACCTAAAATTACTAACTTCTAGCTCAAACAACAAAATGACAGAAAATTTTGCTGTTACTTAGGCCTATTTTGACAACTGCTGTCACATGGGAATAAACATGTTCAAGATCTGTGAATTATTAAATAAACTGGTATAAAAGGAGATTTCAACAGTTTACTTGGATGATATAGCCTGAAGATGGTAGTATTGTAATACCGAAACCAATAGTTCAAAAAACAAACTTTATGGCTGTTGGTAAATACATTAATTATTTGAAATTTATCGTTTCAAGATTCCAACGTAATCATTTTTAGACCTAGTATTTATATTATATATTGTTGAAACAAGATAGAATGGCTGGCCAGTACTTACCTTTGTGCTGTACCGCCGATAGTAACACAAATGAAGAAACAGAAAAGAGGGGACAAAAAGGACTAGTTTTCGGAACAAAGTTCCTTCATCAGGTGGGAGAGAAGGGAAGAAGAAAGGATGGGAACACTCCCGAAACACCATCTTCATGACCTAGGTCGTGGACCACCTTTATCTTCCGTTCCCATCCTTTCTTCTTCTTCCCTTCTCTCCCACCTGATCTAGTCCTTTTTGTCCCCCTCTTTTCTGTTTCTTGATTTGTGTTACTATCGGTGGTACAGCACAAAGTAAGTACTGGCCAGCCATTCTATCTCATTTCAACAATATTTATCATCTCTGAGGAGAATTTTCATAATTTATCAAATATTTATGTTATATTCACTATTAGATTTTTTTTAAGAAAGAGAGAGAGAGAGAGAGAGAGAATGATCATTTGAAACAAAAATCATTACAAGAATATTGTGACGTAGCGGTTAGCATTGTCAACTTGTGGAACAGGTTTCTACTAGAAGCTATAGGGTAAACAATTCATTCTAATTGATCTTGTATGTAAATATTTCTTTTTGGCTGATGGTTGATTACCCAAAAATATTGTGCTGTAGGATATGATGAAGTGAAAATAACCAAAATATACAGCTTTGGTATTAGCTTAACCATCACTAATAGTGGTGATTACACAGAGGACATAAGTTGCTGCAATAATCTTATGGAGATCTATATACTCTGAGCAATTCAATTTGTCATCAATTGTGGTATATTTTGGTTACCACAGCTCAATTTTAATACTTTGTTCTCTTGCCGAGCTATATATATATTTAGTCAGTCCATTTGACAAACCAATGTAGGACACCAGGAACTACAGATTTGATAGTTTCCAAAAAAAGAATAAAGCCCAGATCACTAGTATATAATTTTATTTGGACGACCAGTTTCGACGGTCTCTGCCTTCACCTTCTGGTCTAAAATTTTTGAAATAGTGACCCACATGACAAATACTCTAGAAATAAATATTTTGCAGAACCAGAGCAAAGATTTTTAGGAGGTGGTTTAGTTTTGTTTGTATCAAGGAAGGGATGGCAGAAGCATTCCACGTCAAATTTACTGAAAACTTGTGGTAAACTTAATTTTGCACTATGGGATTAAATTATTCATGTAAGTACTGAATTGGTCACCATGAAATTTGATAAAACGTTCAATGGGAAAATGCAAATGTTCACAAGAAATTTAGGCCATCAGTCAAAATTCAATATTGAAATAGAAACCGGCACACCAACTGGCACAGAGTTAAAACCATGTTGTTAACAAGTAGGCCAACTGTTTAATGTTAAGATTGAAAATTTATGCAGAAAGTAATAATTTACTTACCAGGAGTAAACAGTATTTTATCAATAGGAACTACGAATCTTTAATTTGTAACAGCACACTAATGACAGGCACTTTATTCATTTTTCTTGTAAGACTCCAAATAAGGCCACACTGATGGATGAGTAATTTCTGGAAAAAAAATTAAAAACATTCGGTCAAAGCATGTAGAAGACAACCACAGTATGAATTCTTGCCGTATTAATACATTTAGCAAAGTCTTTTACCTATGTATAAATTAGATTTCATGCTGAACAGTGTACCACACCCTGGTACTGATGGGTGTGTATTTTGATGCCATCTCACTCCATTTAATGCTGAAATAAAAGCATGTACTATTAAAATATTCTTGGTATGGTGGTTAAAAATACAACTAATCAACTTTTTTTATTTATTTATTTTTTGGCTGTTCCACATAAAACGTTTTATAGAAAATTATTACCAAACAAGCAAGGAAAACTAATGCAAACAAAAGTATAAGTAGCCTATATTTATAATTTGTCAGACTTTGCCGCACATAAAATCTAGTGTTACTGAATTTATCTTCAAGCTGAAGAGTGCACAAATGAAAAATTTAAGGTCAGGTCATTGTTTCCTTCCATATTTCTTAGATTCTGTATGACAAGTATTAAGTGCATCAAAACGTTCGCCAGATACTTGCTGTACGTAATGTGATCTAGGTTTTCTTGAATGTACATCGATGTTCAAATTTTATGTCGATAGGTACGGTAAGAGTATGATAAATATGAGGCGAACTTGAACACTTGTACTGGACTATGCTGGGGTTCTGTAAATAATTTCCGACTTTGGTTTCACATTCGTCGGTTTCATAACACAATCATGTCACCGACAAAAAAAAAAAAAAAAAACAATACATAAGCCTCGTGCTGCTCTACAGGCAAGCTTGCCATTGTATTTTAACGGATGGATTCAGTAACTCACGCAAATTACTCCAATTTTCCATTGCCAACACTTTCGCTGCGGCAGACGCTATCCTACAATGAGCGCGGACGCTTATAAGCTTCAGCCGCAGCGAAAGTGCTAATATGCAGATTTTACTCTACCGAATAAAACTTTCCCCTTATTGTTACAAAACATAAAGCGGGTCAAATAGGGTTTACCAACTTGGGTCTACATAGTCAATTAACATGCAATGGTGGGCTTAAAAATTAATATCCTCTGTAGTTCACAGCTCATTGTTAAGCTGGTACTGCGCTTTATGAATAACGCTCTACCAGCAAGTCCCTAAGCTGACACCACCAATGTAGCTGTACAGCCACAAAACGATAAAGAGCTATTTCTCATCCTTACAAATACTTGTTAATGAGTAGAAACATGCTCCAACAACAACTAAGCTGCAACATCTGACCAACAGGAACGATAACACAACATTTAACTCACTTTGTTGAGGCGCCAACGCTTCATCCCTCTCCTTCACTACCCACGTACAACCATAGAGGCAGAGCAGTCATTTCTCTGGTCTTATATAGCCTGTTGCGCGACACCGGAGTAAAGTGGGGAACTACCGGTACCAACCCCACGGTGCCTAAAAGCTGTATGCCCTTAATAATTCCCACTTGTGCACAGAGTCGGGCAAAATTTATTCGAATGGTGAATATCTAATACATAAAAATTATTAATCGTTATGCATGAATAGAAAATAAAATATTTTTGTATAAAAGGGTACGAGAGTAAAATATATAATTTTTATATGCAAAAGTGTTTATGGTTATACTGTGTCATTTACAACATAGATTCTTGTTGCTTTCAGGTTATTTTTCAGAACAATTCTTCCTTCAAACATTTCAACTCACAGATTGACTTTGTTCTGTAGATGACGATGACGATAGCGGCGGAGGCACATCTCAGTAGGGCCAACCAACCAAGTGGTTTAGAAATTTTGAGAGTTAAATTGTACGACGCTTCTCGCCGGGCCCCAGTGGTTATGTTGGCACTAATGCTTAATGGCGGCAACTGAGATGACCAATAAATGTTTCGTCTTGACAACTTCAATTAAAGCGAAAATTATTATTATTTTTTTTTTTTTTTTCTGAACGGACAAGGGAACATACAAGAACATGTCAACCATAGAGCAGGTAAGTATTAATTTTGCTGCTAGTGAAAGGAACAGCAATAACACTTACTCAGCAGCTCGTGAAAAATATTAATACCATTATACACTTCATCATAGGCGCAACTAGCTATGGGCCCACCGGGCCCTGGCCCCTCCCGAAATGTCATATGTGTGTGCCTCAGCACTCAATGTCAAATATATCATTATATATGAGTGGGCCCCCCCCCCCCCCCCCCGAAAAAAAATCCTGGTTCGCCACTGCACTTCATTGTTCATCTGTTGCCAACACAAGCAACAGAAGCGTCGTAAAATTTTACCATGTTGTAAAAAAATAACCACAAAACAGTAAAGTTACAATAAACTGTTTTTTTTTCTATTAATTTGCAAAATTTTGCGAATAGTTGATAAAAGAATGAAGCGTTATTGAAAAAGATTGTAGACACCAAGAGCAGTCTTTTCTGGTATAGCGGTCTACCTTGAAAATGACGGGCGTTCACCTGCCGAAATACTGGCTGTTGTCGAAGACGTTGCCCAACTATATTCCCATAAATTATTTTAACATTACATACAGAATAAGCCTAATTTTCGCAGCAAAAGTAATCGCTGTAGGGATTAGTAAATTAGAAATACGTTCCGCACTACCACATCTGGCTGAAGTCGTCAATTGCCAGCAGTCATAAAAAATCGAAAGCCTTCAGACAAATGACATAATAGGGGTGACCAGGGGAATGGCGCCACCTTAAGGGAATCCAGTTTTTTTTATCCTATTAAGGGTGTGTCTTTTTCTTAAAGAATAATACTACAGCTTCGCCAGCTAATACTACTTTATTATAATTTTTTCAGCCATGTATTTTGTTAAGTTTTATTGTTAGATTAAAATATATTTTGAAAGTATACGCAGTGGCGCCATTACCCTGGATTCCGTGATAATGACGCCATACATCTGAAAATCAAGGATAAATATACACAATGAGTGAGTAGTAGTAAATGAGTGTTAACAACCGTTGTAATTTGTACTTATCACTCTTCTGTATTAGACATTTAGAAGGCTTCGAGTATTTATCGATGTAAAATTGGAATAAAAATACATTTTATAATTTAGACTTGATTAAGACACCGCAAAAGTCAGAAATACCAGTACAGTTTTTGTCGCTTCAAACCCACTACATTCTGCAAGTGCCCATTTCACAAAATGTATGACTATTAAACTTCAGTTTGTCTAAATTCTCCACCATGGCGTTATTGCCCCAGCTACAAAATATGTCTAAGAATGTCAATTTAAAGTCAAAGATTTTGCGAAACAGGTTAGAGACATGAAATAGAATTTAAATATCTACAGATTACGTTACTACGACTATTAAAAAGCACTCACAGCCTTTAGAGGTACTTATTTCAATAAAATAGGCTCGAAAATTAGATCCAAATCGTCGAAACCAACAACTTCTTACACACGATTAAACCTGTCAACAATCGCGGACGGCGACGACAGGAATTATTAACTCCGCGGTACGTAACGGAGATAGAACACTGACAAACGTACTCGTACTGCAAACAGGGTGGCGCCGTTACCCTGGTCTCCCCTACGTTTCATCACCTGCACATCGACCTTTGGAAACCCAAATTATCGTAGTTAAGTTGCAGTGCTGACGAATATGAGCAAGCTGACAGGCGACAGTTATTAACGAAGTCCACTGTCGCCTTCTTTATAGACATCCGTCGCTTCTTTGGCGAAATGACACTTATTACAACGTGATATTAGTGTGCATTTCCAGTAATGGGACGAAGTTAAGGTTGCTTCTTGTAAGCAGAGGATGGGAACATGAGAGGTTAAATATATATTTGTCTGTGTTACGTACACGTTCGCCACCCTATTGTAGTAATAAAGTCAGTAGATCACTGAATTGGCAGCAGTAGTAAACATAATACACGGTGGCCTTCAAAAATGTTCAAATGTTTGTTAAGCTTAAGGGACTTAACTACGGGGTCATCAGCCCCAAAACTTACAAACTACTTATGAACTACCTACAACTACGGACGGCACAAATATCCATGCCCGAGGGGGGATTCGAACCCCCGACCGTAGTGGCCGTGCAGACCGAGACTGATGCGCCTCAGTCCCCTCGGCCACCGCGGCCGGCGGTGGCCTTCGTAACACGCTAGGCTAGCCTCGCGCAATACTTTAAACAGTCTGTGGAGCGTGTTTCTGGCTGGAAATCAACAATACTTGTTCATTGTTACTGATGGTTAGGTGGTGGTTACCTGAGCAATTATTATTTTATTAATAAGTTGTACGTGACGCTTGCCTAGGCCTCACGAAGGCCACCCATAAGACATTCAAGGCAAAATGTCCCTACAACAAGTAAGAAGTCACAGCTCAACTAAGCATCGATTGCAATTTACGGACACCCTGGTAACTCTCTTTGTTGGCAAAGTTTTCAGTTTAACTCTCATATTCATTACACAAGTTATTTTTAGCAAAAGTGTAAAAAATGTTCTGGGGGGGGGGAGGGTTCTGAATCTAAATCGTTTGGACTCCTAAGAAATAGCTGGCATTTTTAGAAGCAGTTTCAAAATTTTTCCGCAATGTTTAGACATCTAGCTGTTAGTCTAACCCGCAATAAATCACCAAAAGCAGAATCTTAAGTTTTTCATCGTAACGGCAAGGCATGCAATGCACGAACCAATAGACATGAAACAACTGACTTCATTTTGCCGTGATTAATTTCTAATAGTTTAACAGTATTCTAATTCAAAATGTTCAAAAATCTATCGGACCAAACTGCATGGTGATCAGTCCGTAGCTTACAAACTACTTAAACCTAGGTAAACTAACCCAAGGACAAACACATACACCCATGCCCCAGGGAGGACTCGAACCTCCACGGCGAGCAACTGCGCGCTCCGACCGAGACGCTTTAGACCGCTCGGCTACTCCACCGCGGCTGTATTGTAATTGACTAGTTCTTGTGTACTTTTACAACGAAATATCACCAAATCTATATCTGAAGGAGAACAAGTTACCAGCCCCAGTAATCCATCTCACTGAACGTCTCTTATAGAAGGTCATAACTGCGTACTATCAGCATTATCGGGCCCGGTGGTCTCGGGGTAAGGCCCTCGACGGGAAACCGAAAAGTCGAGGGTTCGAAATCCGGATGCATCTTGGACTTTTTCAGTCTCCATTTCAACCCAGCCTTCACCTCTCAACTATGTGAGGAGCCGCCAGAAACGCTATGTGGTTCGGATTCCACGTTAAGCAGTAGGTCCTCTTTCCCCTGTTGGATATCTGGGGTTGGTTAGGGACATGCATTTCGGAGAAGAGGCGTCCAAGTGAAAGACTTCCACTGAGCCACAAGAAATTATTATACTATCAGCATTATGCTGGGGCCGAAATCTTCTTAGTCTACATCTACATAGATACTCTGCAAATCACATTTAAGTGCCTGGCAGAGGGTTCATTAACCACTCTCATAACTTTTCTTTACCGTTCCATTCTCTAATAGCGCGCGGGAAGAAAGAACACCTGAATCGTTCCGTTTTCGATCTGCTTTCTCTTATTTCATTGGGATGGTCATGTCTCCCTAAGTAGGTGGGTGCTAGCAAAATATTTTCACATTCAGAAATAAAAGTCGGTGTTCGAAACTTCGCAAAAGGATCACACCGCATTGAATAACGTCTTTCTTTTAATGATTTCCATCCCAATTCGTGCAACATTTCCGTGACGCTTTCCCTCCCCCCGTAACGTGATAAAACAAAACGAGCTGCCCTTCTCTGAACCCTCTCAATATCTTCCGTCAGTCCCACCTGGTGAGGGTCCCACAAGGGGCAACAGTACTCCAGGAGAGGACGCACAAGTGTGATGTAGGCAGTCTCTTTGGTGGAGCTGGTGCATCTTCGAAGCGTTCTGTCAATGATACGTAACCTTTGGCTCGCCTTCCCCACAACATTTTCTATGTGTTCTCTCCAGTCAAAGTTGTTCGTAATTGTAGCTCCTAGGTATTTGGTAGAATTTACGACCTTAAGGTTTGACTGATTTATCGCGTAATTGAAGTTCAGCGGATTTCTTTTAGTGGTCATGTGTATTACTTCACACTTTTCTTTATTTGGTGCCAATTGCCAATTTTCGCACCATGTAGAAATTTTGTCTAAATCGCTTTGCAGTTGCTTTTGATCCTCTGTTGACTTCACTAACCGATAAACGACAACACCATCCGCTAACTGTCTAAGGGAGCTATTCAGATTGTCTCCTAAATCTATAAACAGGAGGAAGAGCAGGGGACCTAAAACGCTTCCCTGTGGAACGCCAGATATCACTTCTGTTTTACTCGATGACTTACCGTCAATTACAACGCACTATGTCCTTTCTGATAGGAAATCGTGAATCCAGTCGCACAATTGGGGAGATAAGCACGCAATTTCATTAGAAGCTGCTTGTGGGGTACAGTGTCAAAAGCCTTCCGGAAATCCAGAAATATGGAATCGATTTGAGATCCCTTGTCGATGGCACTTAACACTTCATGCGAATAAAGGGCAAGATGTGTTTCGCAAGAGCGATACTTTCTGAATCCGTGTTGACTATTGGTTAATAGGTTGTTCTCTTCGAGGTAGTTCATAATATTCGAACAAAGTACATGTTCCAAAATCCTACTGCAAATCGACGTCAATGAGATGGGCCTGTAATTTTGGGTATCACTCCTACTGCCTTTCTTGAATATTGGACTAACTTGAACAACTTTCCAATCTTTGGGTACGGATCTTTCGCTGAGTGATCGGTTGAAAATTATAGCTAAGTACTGAGCTATTGCATCAGCATACTCTGAGAGGAATCTAGTTGGTATACAATCTGGCCCGGAAGATTTGTTTTTGTTTAGTGACTTAAGTTGTTTTACTACTTCAGGAACATCTATATTTCGCATGCTGGCAGCTGTTCTTGGATTGAATACTGGAGTGTTCACTTCGTCTTCTTTGGTGAACGAATTTCGGAAAGCTGTGTTTAGTAATTCTGCCTTAGCAGTACTGTCATCGGTAGTATTACCATTGCGATGGCGTAGTGAAGGTATTGTTTGTGTATTGCCGCTAGTGTACTTCACATATGACCAGACTTTCTTTGTATTTTCTGCAAGATTACGAGACAGGACTTCGTTGTGGTAACTACTATAGGCTTCTCGCATTGAAGTCCGCGCTAGGTTGCGAGTTTCAATAAAAGATTGCCAGTCTTGTGCTTTCACATTAAAATATATAGACAAGTTGGTGATGTTTTCTTGTTACCTTACCGTAACAGTAACAAAGTTAGCTCATTTTTCAAATGCATCTTTATGGCAGCCGGAATTAAACTACATTTTTGTAAATATGTGAAACTCTTGGATAATGGTGTGTGAACAAAGCAAACATGGTTCGGGTGGGACGTCCAACTTTTGAGATACGATCCACAAAATTTCTGTGAGCTTACCGCCCCCCCCCCTCCCTACGACCCCAGACCAAAATCCTGGATTCGCCACTTAAAATCACACCTTATCTTTACATTAATCATGCCCCCTCCCAAAATATATGCTATATTCGCCACTGGAATGTGCCACTATGACCGGGGTTGCCAGAAAAGTACACGTAACTTGCAACTTACTTCTGCAGGATATCGTGTGAGAAAAGTCGAGTTGAGTTTGGCGCAAGTGATGTTTCGAATTTCGTACTGTTTTTTGGACGGAAATAAAGTTCATATATTAGAATGGGACCGGCCGCAGTGGCCGAGCGGTTTGCGGCGCGTCAGTCACGTTCTGCACGGCCACTACGGTCGGGGGTTCGAATCCCCCCTCGGGCATGGATATTTGTGCCGTCTTTAGTATTTCCCCCTTTTTTTTTATTTTTTTTTTTATTTATTTATTTTTTTTTTTTTTTTACGTAAGTTAAGACATTGTTATTACGTACCATGAAATAACTGAACTTTTTATTAAAGCAGAGGTACTAGTTTGGTCCGTTATTTTCTCATTTTCTCCATATCTAAAATTATGATATTGTTTAATAGAAATGAGTCTGATTCATTCTTTTTATTACACACAGTGTATTTTTCGTTTTTCTTACATTTTCGGATTTCTTTCATTTACGAGGTATCTACCAAAAGCTTAGCGAAAACTGTTGAGTCCCCCCCCCCCCTCTGTTATTATACCTTTACACCTAACAATGCACAAAATTTTACTCACAACTAATTGTTGTTAATAGACTGGACTGTGGAAAAATTGAGAAATCGTTCAATGCAGCAATGTTTCTCGCCTCCATATTTTCTTTCCTTCTAGTGTATTTGCTGCACAGCAGTTGGTGCGCCTGCATGGACGCTTCCTTGAAACAGTTCTTACGTTCATTCCAGCAAATGCCACACTGCTACTTTTAAGCGCCAAAAACGGGTGCTACTACGCATGTGCAGCTACTGTGACGTGAAAACCCGTGATTGATACTTGCACTGCTAGGACGCTTTTTGCATTGTTTCTGGTTGGTTTCCCGCGCGAAGTGGTAGATAAACCGCTGATATATGTAGCAGCAATAATTTCGTATAATGAGGGGAAGAGATGTCGTAATTATGATATTTTGCTTAAATAATTAGAAAAAAGAATTGATGTTGTTTTTTGTCAATATATTTATGGCAAAGAATATGAAAATTATAGACTTCGAAGTGATAAAAGAGTTCTTATTTTTTTACTCTCGTTCTGCATAGGAACCAACTGTACTGGAACCCTTCTGCGGGAGTTAACAGTAAAAATAATGGAGTTTTTACGGACAACATAATAAACAGCTTGGAAAGGGCCTGAAAAGAAAACAACAGTTATAGGATGCAAAGGCCATTCGTTTAAAATAGACTGACTAGGCCAGTCAAACTGTCAGAAAAAAAGCCTATACCTTGAATTATCTACAGGAGAATGGAAAAGCTGGTAGAAGCTGACATCGGGGAAGATCAGTTTGGATTCAGGAGGAACGTAGGAACCCGAGAGGCAATACTCACTTTACGTGTTATCTTAGAAGATAGATTAAGGAAAGGCAAACCTACATTTTTAGCTTTTGTAGATTTGGAGAAAGCGTTTGACAATGTTGACTGGAATACACTCTTTCAAATTCTGAAGTCAGCAGGGGTAAAATATAGGGAAAGGAGAGTTATTTACAACTTGTACAAAAGCCAGACGGCAGTTATTAGACTCGAAGGGCATGAAAGGGAAGCATCAGTTGGGAAGGGAGTAAGACAGGGTTGTAGCCTTTCTCCGATATTATTCAATTTGTACATCGAGCAGGCGGTGAAGGAAAGCAAGGAAAGATTTGGAATAGGGATTAAAGTTCAGGGGGAAGAAATAAAAACATTGCGTTTTGCTGATGACATTGTAATTCTGTCAGAGACAGCAAAGGACCTGGAAGAGCAGTTGAATGGAATGGACAGTGTGTTGAAGAGAGCATATAAAATGAACATTAACAAGAGCAAAACAAAAATAATGGAATGCGGTCTTAGAAAATCAGGCGATGCTGAAGGAATTAGATTAGGTAATGAAACAATTAAGGTGGTAGATGAGGTTTGTTATTTGGGTAGTAAAATAACATGCGATGGTCGCAGTACAGAGGATATAAAATGCAGAATGGCAATGAGAAGAAAAGCATTTTTGAAAAAGAGAAATTTGCTAACATCGAATATTAATCTAAGTGTAAGGAAGTCTTTTCTGAAGGCATTTGTGTGGAGTGTTGTCTTGTATGGGAGTGAAACATGGACGATAAGCAGTGCGGACAGGAAGAGAATGTGGTGTTACAGAAGAATGCTGAAGATTAGGTGGGTAGATCGCATAACTAATGAAGAGGTACTTAACAGAATTGGTGAGAAAAGGAATTTTTGGCATACCCTGACCAAAAGAAGGGATCGCTTGGTAGGGCACATTCTTAGACATCGAGGAATCGTAAATTTAGCGTTGGAGGGAAGTGTGTGGGGTAAAAATCGCAGAGGGAGACCAAGAGATTCGTATAGTAAGCAGATTCAAGTGGATGTGGGTTGCCGTTCTTATGAGGAGATGAAAAGGCTTGCTCAGGATAGAGTAGGGTGGAGAGCTGCATCAAACTAGTCTCCGGACTGAAGACCATAACAACAACAACACCTTGCAAAAGGAGGGGTAGAAGATTTTATTTTTTCAACTCGTTAATATGGTTGGAAAGACTAGAAAACCAAGTTTTGCCAACAAAATTTCTCTTGGAAAAACTTTCTACGGTCAAAAAACTTCGAAAATTTCAGACTGTTTTCAGTATTTTCAAGCCGCGGTGGAGTAGCCGATCGGTCTAAAGCATCTTGCTGCGGAGCGCGCGGTTGCTCGCCGTGGAGATTCGAGTCCTCCCTGGGGCATGGGTGTGTGTGTTGTCCTTGGGTTAGTTTACCTAGGTTTAAGTAGTTTGTAAGCTACGGACTGATGACCACGTAGTTTGGTCCGATAGATTTACAAACATTTGAACATTTCAGTATTTTCAAAATAACTCCGTTATTTGTGCTCCTACCGCTTTTACCGTATGTTCTTTTTTATTGAGCACAAAATTCTCTACAAATTTCTCTACTCCCAGTACCTAAGGATTTTTCAAAGTTTGTGCAAAGTGACAAAGTCTTTAATTTTTGAACACTGTTATTTCAGTTTCTGTTTGTGCAATATAAATATAATATATATCATGTTATATGTTGGAATTTACTATCTCATTTTCAGGTATTTAATTTTTCTGTATGCAACATGGTGATTTCTGGCCACTCATTTATTGTGATTCGTACATCACTAGCCGAACTTCACTATAGGCTACGTTACGATTGTAGCATCTGCTGTTTCAAGAACTAAATGTTTTGGAAGTGTTGTCATTGTGGAATAAGTTGTTGGCCTGTTTGTGCTCATGTCCGTTTTAGGACAAGACATGGAAAACATATTTTTTCCTTTTTAAGCCGGGAAGAGGAAGTGCAGAAGTCAAGTGGTTTTCCAATGCATCTTACAAGTTTGACAGTGAGTATATTCTGTTCACTCACGCTGTTAGCGGATGTGATACAACATCCGCTTTTTTCGGTCAAAGAAAAATTAAGTGCTGCAACAATGTTAAGAAAAACGAACAGCTTAACTCAGCGCTTTGCACGTTGAATAAACCACACGCTACTCGTGAAGAAATAAAAACAGCAGGAGAACAGGTTACTATCGCGTTGTGTAGTGGAGGTGTCAGCATTTCCCACACTCTAGATCACTTGCGGTACCAGCTATTCGCCAAGTCTTCCACAAAAAGCAAATTAAATCTTGCAAAGTTGCTACCTACAAAAGATGCCGCGTAACATCTTTCGTTTCGGACTTACCACCAAGTCCAAAGTTGGATTGGAAACTGGAAACCCCCTGAGAAATGGGGCTGGAATCACACTGACATCGACCCGATATCCGATACAATGAGCTAAGCCCCAGCACCTGAAGTACTTCTCCACATTGATTCATGCTCATGCGAGGTGAGGTGTGGCGGAACGTGGTTCTGCGGAAAAGCGGGTTTGAAATGTTCTTCAGTGTGCAAGGAATGTATTGGCGTCAAATATGAAAACGTCCCACAATTATTATATAAAGATAGCGAAGAAAATGTTATGGAGGATGCTGACGAAACTGATGACGAAACCTACGAACTTGAAGAGGATGATTCGCTGTTTTAAGAAGAGGTCAACCGGAGACCAAATCTATGTACATACCCTGAATCTGCAACCCAAGGTATTTCTGGTAACACGGAGGAACCAGGCAAATCAAAACGTCGTGATTCTCGTATCATTGTCAATTGCGCTAAAGTTGAAGTACAATAATACGAGTGCTTCACACCCAGGAGTGCCAATATTTGTTAGTAACTCATTATGTATTTTGATTGTAATAAAGCTACTTACTTTTAATGCTAAATCTGTGCTTTTTTAATATACAGGAAGTTACCTAATTAGGTTGCCTGTTGCAGCTAATAATCGTTCATTGCCGCGCGGGAATAGCCGAGCGGCAGCCGGGCGCCGTGGCTCAGCGCGCCCGGTCAGAGGGCTGAACGCCCAAGGTTAAGAAATTTAAGTTTGGGCAGTAAGCGCTCTGCTCTGCCATTGGCTGGCGCTGTGACGTCACTGTGGGACTGCGCGCTCCCAAACGGCCTGCACAGGCTTAGTCCGGTATGGCTCGTAATGTGCATTTACAATAAGTTTTTGACGAAAATTGTTTCTGCCTTAAATACAAAGTGCTATTCTGCTGTAAAATATTGAAGTTAAGAGCGCCGGGTCATATTCTATCGTAGATTTCAAATCGCAAACATATAGACAATTTCTTTAATATGAACTGCTGACTTTAAAAGAACAGGAATGTTTGAAACACTTTTTTCCGTGACAAATTAAGCAACTCCGACTGTACATCCCTTACATAATCGTTTCCATTGAAATCCCGTGAGCGTATCCGAGAATGTGCAACGTTTACAGTGTCCATTCTGTAGCATTTGGAGAGCCACACTTTCTTTAACGTTTCATCTCGAGGAAAAAAAATGAAACTTTATTTCAGTTCCCTTTGTGTCCCCGCTGTGAGAATTACAACCCGTAATAGCACAGCCTGGCATTGTATGAATAATAACAGAAGTATTTCAGACAATTACAGCACAAAATTATAGCACGCGCGACAAACACTCGGGAAATCAGTATACTTGCCACTATGAACTTTTTACTTCCAAACTGTGAAGTGAAAAAAAAAAAAAAAAAAAGAAAAAAAACTATTTGACCCTTTCCTTCCCAATGCTGTTTCTCGATAATGTATTAAAAGCTGATTCATACCGTATTTTGTGTATCAATTCTTAAAGTCGCATTGTTGATGAATAACGTGCTTCTAATACATTTTGCCGCTTGGTACGGCGTGTAGGCATTAATCTGTCCGGCGTGAGGTATTAATCTGTCCGTCTTGTACTTCGTGTTATGTAGCCGTCTGTACGTGGCTGTGATTAGGAGCGCGAGCGAGTGTGGTTCATGTTATTTTATTTGAGCAGTGAATTGGTGCTGTGGCGAAGATTATATTAGCATTATTGATCTGACAATGTTAACCATCAACAAAATAACATCCCAAGTAATAAAATACCTCGATACAAACGTCTGTGTTGTGCATGACATAAAAAATTAATAGTGCGACCAAAACGTGTTTTGATCTTTAGTGTACTGTATTAATACAGATAACACTGAATTTTAATTTTTCCAAAGCTGAATTCATAACGTGGGAAGGAGAGGGTTAAGCAAATACAGCAGAAATGGTAACACACACACGCACACGAGTTAGCAACCAACTCTGCTTATAGTTTGGCTCCCAGGTGTCCCATAGTGACGTCATGTGCAGAACGGCGAAAACGCGTTTCCTACTGCGCATCGCTTACTGCGCCCCCCTGCTGAACGCCCTCTGTAATAAAAAAAAGCTGAGCCAAGAATATAACGAACAAAAACGAATCAAACATGATCAGTGTCCGCAACGAACAGAACTACCCATACAGCAAAAAAAAAAAAAAAAAAAAAAAAAAAAAAAAAAAAAAAAAAAAAAAAAAAAAAAAACTGTCTGGAGCGCCACGTTGCGGTTCGCGAGGCCGCCCACGTCGGAGGTTCGAATCTTACCTCGGGTAAGGATGTGTGTCTTGTCCTTAGGCTAGTTTAACTTAGTTTAAGTACTTTGTAAGCAACGGACTAATAACTACGCAGTTGAGTCCGATAGAATTAAAAACATATTTGAATAGTTCTTTTCCTGTCACACTTTGTGTGTGTGTGTGTGTGTGTGTACCTATATCTCTTAATTATGTATTTTTATATTTATAGTTTCAGAAATACCAGGGCTGTGGTGACCTGTAGTAAACTTCTAGTGATGTTCGAATCACAATAGCTGGGTGCCCAGAAATCACCATGTTGCATACAGAAAAATTGAATACATGAAAATTAGATAGTAAATTCTAACATATAACGTGATATATATTATATTTATATTACACAAACAGAAACTGAAATGGCAGTGTTCAAAAATTAGGTATTTTGCCACTTTGCACAAATTTTGAAAAATCGTCATTTTTTGACGGCCTGTAGCGCCTTAGGTATTGGGAGTAGAAAAAAATAGTAACAATCAAATTTGTAGAGAATTTTGTGCTCAATAAAAAAGAATATAGGCTTAAAAGCGGTAGGAGCACAAATAATGGAGATCTTTAAAAATACTGAAAAAAGTTAGAAATTTTTGAAGTTTTTTGACCGTAGAAAGTTTTCTCAAGAGAAATTTTGTTGGTAAAACTTAGTTTTCTAATCTTTCCAACCATATTACTGAGTTAAAAAAATAAGGTATAGCTACTATTTGACTGGACTATGACGAATAAATCACGAATCCGTCGGTAGTCATCACACAATATTTGTAACATAGAAAAATGGTTTTTTGTGTTCAAATACGACTAGGCATCATCTGTAGGTCTGTCTATTCAAATGTGAGTCTAGGTCTGTCTATTCAAATGTGAGTCCCATCGATTGCCCTAATCGCACTTGTAATCTCATTTCTCCTGAAATTGGCCTCTATTTATGCCCTTTCTTCGTCAGATGGCCACTTTGTATCTCTGATCCCTTAATTAATAACAAAGTAGGTTACTCCATGACACGCTGTAAATAACTAATACTAATATTCAACCTGCCTGTCTCATCTCTAAACCGTGCCCCTTATGACCAACAAACGACAAAAATATCAGAATTTGGAACCAATTTTTTATTCCTTTCTGCCTGATAAAAGTAATAGTTGGAATTCCTGAATTTTTCGGACCGCTCCTCTGCCACATGACGGCGTACACGAAAATGTTTTAGGAATTTTGTGTTGCTGTATTGCGGCTCAACATGCTCGAAATAGTTTTCTGTCTTTTAGCTCGACGTATCACTTCAAACTCCTCGTCATTCGACAATACACCAATACTCGGTTTCGATGGTCATCTGGAATAAACGGCAATTATAAATTTCACATTTCAACTAATTATATTTCTTTTGCGCTTCTGCTGCCGAAGGTAAGTTTAAAGGAATAACTAAAATACTGACATTCCTAATAGCGAAGAAATGTGAACGATAAATATCTGATCTCAAGTGGAATCTGCAGTGGCTTCGAAATAATCGAAAAAACCGCCACAAACACACACGTGTCACCTGATCCCCCCCCCCCCCCCACACACACACTAACTCACATCTTTCTGATTCAAATGTTCAAATGTTTGTTAAGCTTAAGGGACTTAACTACGGGGTCATCAGTCCCTAAACTTACAAACTACTTATAAACTACCTACAACTAAGGACGGCACAAATATCCATGCCCGAGGGGGGATTCGAGCCCCCGACCGTAGTGGCCGTGCAGACCGTGACTGAAGCGCCTCAGTCTCCTCGGCCACCGCGGCCGGCACATCCGCGAAAGTGGCAGCTCGAGACAGCGCCAAAAATGTTTGCAGGAACACAAAACAGCTAGAAGCGTGAGAAGGCGCTGCTGGAACACAATTTCACCACCGTTGCGCATACGCATCAAGCAATCTGGCAGCTGCCGGAACGAACCTACAAGCGATACGAGCAGGTCCGTTCGAAGAGTTGCTAGAAAGCAAAAACATTGTCGTTATTTTACTTTTTTTGAGGGAACAACATTCAATTTACTGTCTCGCCGTGAAAAACGCCCAATACTTCGGTACGTTGTCTACAAATGCCCCAGACCCGGATAAGTAGTGTCATCCAAAATATAAAAAAGCCTTGGCACTTTTCTTCAGTGGTTTCTGACAGCGTACTCGTTCCGTATAGTCTGTTATCGTGGACCAATCCAGTATAGGTCTCTAATGCGTCTCTTGCGGAAACCACCTGCAAGTGAACGGCAGAAAATTCTAGAATCTTCTTTGGGTCTGTCTATTTTGACATGCGTCCCATTTATTGCACCTGGCATTGCGCGGCAGGACGTTCCGCAAGACTCCCTTGGTTTCCATTGCATTTTGGACGGTTATCTTTGCAACCGCCCGGGCGGGCATTTTTGATGTCGAACTTTCGTTTCCGATCATTGCAGCGCTCTGGAGCGCTCATACTTTCAGCATCCCGCCTCTTCTCCTGTGCGTTTTGCGTTTCGTACGCGAAATCGAGCTCTCTTAGAACACTGTTGAATGCTTCAGTGCTGTGTCTGCACCTACTCGCTAGTACTTGTTGGTAGCGAAATAGAAATTTAAAGTAGCAGAACTGTATGATTTCGCTCCCACTAATTTGTGTGCCGAGAAACTGTTTTTTTTTTTTTTTTTTTCCTGACGTGTGACTCAAATTCTTTGACCGGGCTTTTGAAACCAGATGCTTGGAAGTCACAGCACATCATTATTTCATACTTGTCGCAACACCTCTCACTTTCTTACCGATGTTCCCTTTCATGTGCCGTCATACAAATTCGAATTTGTATTCGAGAGGTCAAGACGGTGGTACAGCTTTGTCAAACTGGGCATCCAAACTTTCGGGTGCAGCGTATTCTCCTAGTCGCGGTAGTTTTGGAAGTGCCGCGGTGGAGTAGCTGAGCGGTCTAAAGCGTCTCGCTGCGGAGCGCGCGGTTGCTCGCCATGGAGGTTCGAGTCCTCCCTAGGGCATGGGTGTGTGTGTTTGTCCGTAGGTTAGTTTACCTAGGTTTAAGTAGTTTGTAAGCTACGGACTGATGACCACGCAGTTTGGTCCGATAGATTTACAGACATTTGAACATTTTGAGTTTTGGAAGTTCTGCACAGATAGAAAATATAATCAAATCCAGAATGTCTATGTGTCCCGTCACTATTACTCGATTTGGTGACGTGCATCTTAGTTCGAACTTGGCCGATAACGTTGTACGAATGCTAAAAGTCATTCAAAGAAAGTTTACGCTCAGTAGCGCAAAGGTACCCTTTACCATTGATTGTTAGTTTGGGGCGACTGTAACCTGCCAAATACAGACTAAAACTTCTATGGTTTCACTACAGGGAGTACAGGCACTTCTCAAATGTTTGTAATTCTATAGTACCGAACTACTGTGGTCGTCGGTCCATAAGCTTACAAACCACTTCAACTAACTGAAACTAACCTTAGGGCAACACACACCCATGCCCGAAGGAGTTCTCGAAACTCCGACGCGAAAGGCTGCACGATCTGTAACGTAGTGCTCCAGACCACATAGCCATTTCCATGCGGCTGTGAACTGTTGAACACTGCTTTGAACAGCTTAATCGTCAGTCCACATTCGATGGAAATATTTTAGATATTATTGCTACAAACAGAGCAGACATTCTCAATTATGTAACTGTAGAGACTTGGGTTAGTGAGTGTGATGTCTTCATAGCGATAATTGTCACCAAAGGTAATAAATCGCTTAAAAGGTTAGGAGAGTTTTCGTGATGTAAAGAGCAGAATGTAAGGAATGAATGGTTATTGTTTACTTCAGGTACGGTGGACACAGAGGAATTATGGGCAAAACGCAAATTGTAAATAAAGCTCTGGAGAAATATGTAACGACAAAGTGCATTAAGGATGCGAAAGAGCCACCGAGGTTTAATAACAATATTTGAAAAATGCTGAGAAAGCACAGGCAGTTGGAATCTCGGAGTAAAAAAGGTAAAACATATCAAATCAGGCAAAGGTTAGTAGAGATTCGCGGGATGGTAATAGAAGACGTCAAAATGAAGGCCGAAGTTTTAAATTTGACATTTAAGAAACCATTCTCGCAGGAGGACCATGGAAACATACTTCCAGTTGATGGTTGCACTAACTATAGACATAGCTGAGAGAGTTGAAAACAAAGTCGCCAGGTCCAGATGGGGTACCAATTCGGTTTTACAAAGAGTATTCTGCGTTATTGGCCCCTTACTTAGCTTGCATTTATCGCGAAACATTCATCCAGTGCAAAGTTTCAAGCGACTGGAAAAATGCGCAGGTGACTCCCGTGTATATGAATGGCAAAATAACGAGCCCACCTAATTACAAACCAATATCATTAACATCAGTTTCCTGTACAATTCTTGAACATATTCTCTGTTCTAATATAGTACATTTCCTTGAGACGAGACATCTATCCATGCATCAGAATGGCTTTAGGAAGCATCGATCGCGCGAAACTCAACTTGCCATTTTCTCTCATGACATTTTTAGAGCTGTTGATGAAGGGCAACAATCAGACTGCATAATTCTCGATTTTCGAATGGCGTTTGACTCGGTTGCGCACTACATACGTCTAATGAAGATACGAGCTTATGGAACAGGTTCCCAAATATGTGAGTGGCTCGAAGACTACGTTGTTTTCTGTGGCGAGTGTTCATCAGAGACTACGGTATTGTCAGGAGTGAACCAGGAAATTTTTGTAAACCTGTTGGATCATACTGCTATGGTCATCAGTCCCTAGACTTACAATCTACTTGAACTAACAAACTAAGGACAACACAGACATGCCCCAGGGAGGACTCGAACCTCCGACGGCGATCAACCAGGGAGTGCCCCCGGAAAGTGTGATAGGACCGTTATTAGTTTCTATCTATATAAATTATTTGACGGACAGAGTGAGTTGCAAATTGCGGTTATTTTCTGATGCTGCGTTGTACAGAAAGGAACTATCACCAATGAATGACTGTAGTAGTATGCAGGATAACTTTGACCTAATTTCTGGGTGGTGTGAGGAATGGCAGCTAGCTCTAAACGTAAGGCGATGCAAATGTTTGGGAGAAACAATCCCGTAATTGTCGAATACACCAATAGCAGTGTACTGCTTGACAGAGACGCGAAAAATATCTAGGCGTAACGCTGCACAATTACGTGAAAAGGAACGAACATATAGGCGGGTGGTCGACTTCGGTTTATTGGGAGAATTTTGCGAAGAAGTGATTCATCTATAAAGGAGGCCGCATATAAAAGGTTTGTGCGATCCCATCTTGAGTGTTTGGAATCCCCACCAGATCGGTTTAAAGGAAGACATATATATATATGCAATTTAGGGACGGGCAGCTTGGTTTGTTACTGGTACATTCGATCAATGCGCGAGTGTTACTGAGATGCTTCGGAAACTCAAATGGGAGTCGCTGGAGGGAATTCGATATTCTTTTCGAGAAATTCAGAGGGACGTTGAAGCGGACTGCAGAACGAATCTACTGCCGCCAACTTACTTTTTGCGTGAAGACCACAAAGATAAGATCAAAGAGATTAGGGCTCGTACAGATGCAAATAAACATTCGTTTTTCCCTCGTTCTGTATGGGAGTGGAATAGGAAAGCAAGTAACGTGTCGTACTAGGAACCCTCCGACAAGTTACTTTGGGTGGTTTGCGGAGTAAGTATGTAGATGTGGATGTAGAACTCCGGCCATTTTAGCTGTTATTGAAGGCATGATTAAACCCAGTACCGCACCATCGCAGTGGCATGCAGTTATTTGATATCCGCGGTCACAGTACTGGCTTGCGAGTGACAACGCACGTTTGTCACCGCAACTGGTACGTTTGCGTGATGGGTGCTATCGACAAAGGTTCGCAAATCGATTCCGTATTTCTTGATTTTCAGAAAGCTTTTGACACTGTAACTCACAAATGGCTTTTAATCAAATTGCGTGGTTATGGTATATCGCCCCAAATTTGCGATTGGATAGGGGATTTCTTGTCAGAGAGGACACAGTTCGTAGTAATCGATGGTAAGGCATCGACTAAAACAGAGGTGATATCGGGCGTTCCAAAGGGTAGTGTTATTGGTCCTCTGCTGTTCCTTATTTACATAAACGATTTAGGGAAAAATCTAAGTAGCTCTCTTAGGTTGTTTACAGATGACGCTGTCATTTACCGTCTAGTAAAATCATCTGAAGATCAAAACCAACTGCAGAACGATCTGAATAAGATATCAATATGGTGTAAAAATTGGCAATTGGCTCTAAATAATGAGGAGTGTGAAGTCGTCCACATGAGTACGAAAAGAAATCCGTTAAACTTTATTTACAAGATAAATCAGTCAAAAGTGAAGGGCGTAAACTCCACAAAATACCAAGGAATTACTATTATTTCAGACTTAAATTGGAAAGGACACGTAGATAATATCGTGGGAAAGGCGAACCAGAGACTGCGTTTTATTGGCAGAACCCTTAAAACATGCAACAGAACTACTAAAGAAACTGCGTACACCACGCTTGTCCGCCATTTTTTGGAGTATTGCAGCCCAGTGTGGGATCCTTATCAGGTGGGTTTGACGGAGGACATCGAAAGAGTCCAAAGAAGAGCAGCTCGTTTCGTATTGTCACGATACAGGGGAGATAGCGTTACGGAAATGATACAGGATCTGGGATGGGAATCATTACAACAACGGCGATTATCGCTGCGGCGTGGGCTACTTGCGAAACTCCAATCGCCAACTTTCTCCTCCGAATACGAAAATATATTGTTGACTCCCACTTACATAGGTAGAAATGATCATCAGAATAAAATACGAGAAATCAGAGCTCGAACAGAGAGATTCGGGTGTTCTTTCTTCCCGCGCGCTATTCGAGAATGGAATGGGAGATAAATAGGATAATTGTGGTTCGATGAACCCTCTGCCAGGCACTTAAATGTGATTTGCAGAGTATCCTATGTAGATGTATTTATGGTAAAAAAGTTTGCCATTATTTGTTTTTCGTGCGGGTTCTGTAACATCTGACTGATTTTTTGTGTTACGTACCTAATTGCAGCTACCCATTCCTGAAAGTGTTCAGTCCGCACTGCACATTCATCTAGTCGTACATGCCGTTCACCGATATGTTTCCGCATTACATTACGGATCTCGACATGCTGTACATATATATAAGCATCGCGAACGTCCTTCGCGATCTATTTTTTGCTTTGATTCGTGTCTGCTTGTCTTTTATTTCGGACAAGTTATAAGATGACAAGTAGGCCTAGAATATAATCAAGTTACAAAATAATGAAGAATTTGCAAAAATGTCTTAAATATGTTAAATGTACTTTAATAATTAATGAAGATGTTTCAGTAATTATGTTTGCATTTAAGATAAATATTTAAGAAATGGATCGATAATTTGATTTGTTTAAAAATTTAACGTTAAAAATTTCAGTTATTATCTGCAGTTTACGATCTGTGGGATCGATATTTTGAATGATTTTTTCGCTTGGTCACGTGATTCGTGGAGCTGTGGTTTTTTTTGCCGTAACTCGTGGTCTGTTGGCTGGCGGAGGTCGCGTAGATAAGTTCGATTTTAGGTGGCAGGGGGCCGCTCGGAACTTGATTTACGCCCGTAATCATTTATTTCTCTCAAGAAATAAGTGTTTTTGGGGTGTCAACGGTTCAACAAATCACGTGACCAAACTTATAGACAATTATATTATCCAAAACTGTGTTGCGAAAATCTCACAACTGTAATAAATGTGAACATTGTGAAAAGTATCAATAAAATTCTTCCGAGTATGACACCGCGTCGTCATTTTATAAACTGTGCCGACGTTTCGGCCACTGTTGCAGGCGGCCTTCGTCAGGGTCTGACACAGACTCTGATGAAGGCCGCCTGCAACACCGGCCGAAACGTCGGTACAGTTTATAAAATGAAGACGTGGTGTCGTACCCGGAAGAATTTTATTGATAGTGACAACTGCCGCGGAAGCCTACGTTTGCATTGTGAAAAGTATTTGTGGTGTTGCGTGTTTCATTTTCACTGAAACTCATAGGATAATAAATCGCCGGCCGCGGTGGCCGAGGGGACCGAGGCGCTCCAGTCACGGTCTGCACGGCCACTATGGTCGGAGGTTCGAATCCCCCCTCGGGCGTGGATATTTGTGCCGTCCTTAGTCTTAGCTAGTTCATAAGTAGTTTGTAAGCTTAGGGACTGATGACCCCGTAGATAAGTCCCATAAGTTCTACAAACATTTGGACATTTTGATAATAAATCAATGGGCAGAGAAGCAACGTGAACAACCGCCCCCTTGAATAGGCGAACCATTAGTAGAGTATACTGATTTCGGTTGTTCGCATGCTCTAAGTTAGGTTAGTAGTCATAAGCAAAACAAGCTGAAGCTACTACTCGGCACGTTGCAAAGTGTTCATGCACCGCTTACAATTTCTCGTTACGCTTAGAGTTAATGGAGATTTTCTACTCCGTATTCTTAATTAGTTTTTTGCCGTGCTCGCGCAATGTTTCTAGGCCTTTTTTTCTTGGAAATTTCGTTGCACGACGCTTTTGCGTGACGGTTCGCAACTAATGCAACTTTGTGAGAAATAATTGTGTTCATCGTTGCCAATCGTGCGTCATTTTTAGCGTCAGTTTCCAGTACATTTGCATCTGCAGCTACCTAACCCGTTTTAAAAAATCTCGCCCTTGATCTCTCCCATGTTTCCCAATACTGTCTATTAGAATATCTTTCTTTTCTTCATTTCTTTGCATCTTTGCCCTCACTCTCTTTGGTTTCTCTCCGGTTTTCCGCGAGTAATAACTGCAACACTCCAACCATATTATTGCTATACCCTAATTCGGATGTTCCCTCACGTGATACGCGACTCGTGTTCCCTTTTTTTTTTTTTTTTTTTTTTTTTTTTTTTTTTTTTTTTGACATGAAGAACCTCACTTTTCACAACTAGTTTCGCCACTGTGTTTCATGTTCTATGATGCGTCAGCGCAAACGAAATTCTTCCAGTATTATCGTCATGTCCGCAGCTATGATTGCTACAACATGACTGATTATTATTCATTTTTCAACTGACGAACTTGAACGATCTGGATAAAAGTTTACTTCGTCTACAGATGCTTTCATATTACTATCTTTAACGATAACCATGACTACTGACGTCAAACAAAGCTGTTCTCCCCGCGCTAAACGAGCCTGTCTTCTAGTCAACGTTCGTACATATCCATGAATTAAAAAAAAAGCCGTGAACACAATTAAATGGTGACCTAATAAAAGGGATCACATTCCTAACACACATATAAACATATAAAGTGTACTAAACCCTTGCAAAGTGATCGACTCCGGAGTCAACGCTGTTAATCACAATTAAGAGTGGTGCAGAAACCACAGACCAAACACTTATCTAAACACTGAAAAAATTACACAACAATTATTAAATGCGCAAGCAACAGTTAACATTACCTAGAGTGATGTACTGAATCATTCCTAAACCAGGGAGAATTGATCATACCAAGGCCAAGGATATGAGACCAATCAGCCTGTGCTCCTTCATTCTTAAGACATTGTAAAAGCTGGTTAATGTGCATGTTGGGGAAAGGAGGTTAAGTAGTGCTCCTCTACATTCAAACCAACATGCATATCAGCCAGGTAAATCATGTGAGACAGCTCTCCACCAACTCGTTGGGAAGGTGGAGAAAGCACTACACTTTCAGAAAATAGCCCTCTGTATCTTCCTGGACATCGAGGGGGCTTTCAGCAACACGACCTTCGATACCATGGTTAGGGCAGCAGAGGTGCATGACCTAGGGACCACTATATGTAGGTGGACTAGGGCCATGCTCAGTGGAAGAAAGGTAGAAGCTACCATGATGAATGAAAAAATGGTAATCAACACCACTAGGGGTTGCCCGCAAGGAGGAGTTCTTCCCCTTTATTGTGGAATCTAGTGGTGAATGATCTCATTGGAGAATTAAACTCTAGGCAGTACTTTTGCCAAGGATACGCATATGATCTTGTCATAGTAATACTTGGCAAATTTGCTGACACAGTAAAGAATATGGCACAAGGTGCTTTGGACATTGTGCAAGAATGGTGCAGAAAACAGGATCTGGGGATTAGTCCTAAGAAGACTGTTGTTGTACCATTCACAAAGAAGCATCTACAACATTCAAGTTGGAATCTAAAGTTTTTCAATGAAGCGCTACCTGTGAAGGGGACAGTGAAATATCTAGGGGTTACCCTAGATGAGAAACTGACATGGACCCCTCACATCAGGAATATTTGCTCCAAGGCAAAAGGTACTCTTGTGAGTACCAGGAGAGCTTGTGGCAAAAATTGGGGCCTGAGCCCCAAGGGTATGCACTGGATATGCACCACAGTGATTAGACCCAGGATCACCTATGGGGCGATTGTGTGGTGGAAGAAGGTAGAACAGCAGGTTGCTGCTAAGGAGCTTGGTAAGGTGCAGAGATTAGCCTGCTTAGCCATAACAGGCGGAATTAGCAGCACACCAACTGCTGGGATGGAAACCATGCTGGATATGCCCCCATTACACCTTTGGGTCAAGATGGAGGCAGCGGCTGGTGCATACAGACTCAAATCTGGCAACAACTGGAACTCATTGGGATATTCAGAATCACACACTAAAATAGTGAGTGAGGTAAATAGAGGAAAGGTTGGGGAAATGCCAGCCGACTATATTATAACCCCATACTGCTTCAACAAGCCTTTCAATATAACAATCGGAAGTAGGGAGCAATAGGAGAAAATAGTTCGTACAGGGGATATATTGTCTGGTTCACTGATGGGTCAAAATCCGACCAAGGTGTTGGGGCCAGGGTATATGGGGTGGAGCCAAGAATGGAGGGAGTCATTTCTCTAGGAAAACTGGCCTCAGTATTCCAGGCCGAAATCGTAGCATCGTAGCATCTATATCAGGGCGAGGAGGTGTGGAGGGGTGTGGAGGAGAATTTGCGTAGGTGCTACAAAGATCGTAGCATCTATATCTATTCAGACAGCCAGGCAGCCCTGAGATCACTGGCAGCTCCTGCAACAAGGTCTAAAATTGTTACAAAATGTCACAGGGTTCTGGTGGAGCTAGGGGAAAGCAATAGAGTAAACCTATTGTGGGTCCCTGGCCACTCGGGGATCAGTGGCAACGAACATGCCGACAGATTAGCCAGGATGGGGACAGAGACTCCATTTATTGGACCGGAACCTGTCCTGACAATCACCAAGGCAATGATCAAATTGGAGCTACGTAACTGGCTCAGAAGACAGCACGTAGAATATTGGACCAAAGTCTACCAACAAAAACATGGCAAGGTAATGATGCCAAAGCCATGTTTTAAAAGAAGCTCTGCAATCCTGGGCCTGAACAGGAGAGAGATTAGACTCATGGTTGGATTGCTGACAGGCCGTGGGAATTTAAAAAAACACCTACATACAATGGGAATAACAGAAGAGGACTCTAAATGATGAAACTGAATCACATCTAATCTTCGAATGCATTGAATTGGGACAACTAGACTCCAAGAAATTGTGTCTAATAAAGAACTGGTAAAGGGACTCCTTGCTCTGCTCAAGGGCATTGGTTGGCTTTACTAGATAAACAGGGAGCGATACCGCACAATAAACTTAGTTTCGGTGCGGGCAGTGGCGGGTTAGACCAAAACTGTTTTGGCTTCCCTGGAAAAACCAAATCAAATCGATGTACTGAATAAAAATAACAGGTAATCACAAGTGTGCACAGTTATGTGTAATGCGTTTGATTATTTTTCTGACATCTCAGTCAGTACTATCCTGGACCAGGTAATTATTATTAAGGGGATGCTAATTTGCTACTCCTACCTTGGGCTCAGTGATCTCAAATATTATCACTGGATACACATCTGTAGTGATTACGATATGTGAAAATCGTGACGGTCTGTTATAGTAATGCTGGCAACTCCGTACGTATAGGTCGTGTTGTTCTTATGACCCTTGTGTCCTCTGAAAATACTTTATGAACGACTGATTACTTTAATAAATATGGCGAACTTCGTGTCGCTTATGGTTTTAGAGAAGTCAACGGAAAGGATGTAGAGTTCAGATCCATATGCGAGTTTTATTATTCTTCAGAACTACTGTTGCTATCTTATTTCGTTTAATGAATTATTGGAACTGCTGTAGATGGTATTTCTCGTGTTCAGTTTTATATTTGCCTCTTGTCTAAGTTGTTTTTCGTTTGAGCTCACAGACTAGATATGAACGCTGTATGGAAAATCATGCCTATATCATACGCCTCGAATCTGTCGTTATTAATATTTATTTATTTGTCTACAACAGCGTAATTTATTCATTAAATTCAATGGGGGAAAACACTAGTTCTGAATCAAAATATAACTTAGGTGTGCGTTTTACACAAATCGTATCTTTTTCTACTGTTTCGTGGCAGATATGCGTTTAATTACATGTCTCAAATATTTTGTAAATAGTGTTCAAATTTTCGTAACAGGTAGTGCCCGTTGTACATGACTTAGTTTCTACGAAATCAACTAATAGAACTATTAAATTTTTTTGCGTGTAAATAATTTTGTCATATGTGTTTCATACCAATAGTCCATATACCTTTCTCCTCCTTGCCATAATTTACAGTTTGCTTGTACAATCATCCATCGCTCACCTGGACATTTATAATATTTGTAACCTTTGTGAGTAAGATGTACACATTCGGACCCCATTTGTGTTTTCTTCATTTATTATTATTATGCACGTTCTGTAATATTGATACTTATTCATAACGAACCCACATTTTGTTTCTGCCATCAGCTGCTGACAATACTTTCTTATAAAATTACACAGTTTCAATAGTGTAATACCATTGTAGCACAAGATATGTTCATTTAAAATACGTACGTTTGTTATGTAGTATCGATTCATAGACATAATTAATTTGCAGTTCACATATCTTTGAAAAACCATCTTTGTGTATGTAACCTCAATGTTATGTGTGGACAATCTGTTTAGTATGAAGTTATCTGACGGTGGCCTAAGAAGCCGAAAGCTGCTAATAACAAGCATATAAATAATATTGTGGAACAAAAATACTACGTATTTAAGTTTTTAATAAATACATGATCATTTACATTGACTCTGGTTACCTGATAATTGTCATTTAAACAGGGGGTCTGAAGATGCTTGAGCCGTGCCGGTTCTTTATATCTATAGAGCGCCCCTTTGTTCGATATTTTCTTGTCTTTTGGCTTGGTAGTTGATACCGCAATTGAAGGTTGGTGTCCTTTAATTGAGTTTAGCTGTAACGCCTCGTTGAGCGCTTGCTGTCTTCCTGGTGTAATTTTTGTGGCGCATATGCGTCGATTTTGTTTCCATCACTGCCGATTTTATTTACTTCGTGACTATGGTTGACTGTGGCACGGTATCGTGCGGTGGCTGGCGCTGGCCTCTAGGGTTTGGCTCTGTGACACTTCGAGCGTGGACGAGGGAGGAAGCAAGTTAGGTTCGTTCGAGTGGCCCAAACGCTGATAGTTCCTGATAGTTACTGACGATTTGGAAGGCCTCCACTGCGTAAGCGCGCTTTTTGACAGTTGCCAACTCCGAAGCCAACTCGAACGCTTATTTCACCTGTTTCGCAGTTTGGCCACCCGTAGCGCTAGTTGGCATCTTTGCTCTCTATCTCTCTACCGATGTTGAAAGTGAGGTTATGACTGGCGATATGTTATTTATTTCTCAATTGAGAAAACTATTTAAGTCGTCATGAAACATTTGCAATTTACCGTTAAACCAAACTATAATAGTAAAGATTAACAAGACATATTTGCCTGCAAACCGTGTATCTGTCGAGTATAAAATGAAAATCGCGTGACGACACTAGGTTAACTTGCGAGTAGCGATGTTACCAGACGACCGTTCCATCAAAACATTCTTCTTGAGAAAGCTCACGTTGACGTGAGTTGACGGACCGGCGACAGACAGTGTGAATTCCGCCATTAGAAATACATTGTGGAATACATTCTGATCATAAACTTCGACAAAACGCAAAATATACGTAAACATGTCCCCCCATTTATAAATAATGTAGCCAATTTAACCTGACAAAACATCATACAAAAATGAGATAAATTAGGATAGTTGTGTGTGAAAGGAATATTTGGTAACATACAACTTCATATGCATTTTGTCCCATTATTATGAGTTGCAATAACATTTAAAAAATGAAACATACAAATTGATATACAAAAATTTGCAGGTGTTGTGCAAGAATTATCATCGTACATGTTTTTCCCAGAAGTTACACATTTAGTGTAGAAACGCCCACATTGGCACTAATTGATTTCTATTATATATGACTACAAGGGGAAACACGGAACAGTAATTGTGAGACGCTATAGTGACACATATAAAGATAGATATCGGTTATAAAAATCTATCACTGCTAATGCCTGTTGTGAACTATATTATTCTTATGTGTCAATCACTTCATTTACAGATGGCACAGAAAATCTCTGTAGGACTATTTTGACTTCATTTTCAGGCCAATATATCACAATCCAAACTGTAAAAACATACGCATTCATCTTTAAATTCGTATGTTATGAAAATTTCCACATCTTTTATTTATAGTATGTATGGGTGTAATAAAAAGGGAACGTACTGTATTAGAATGACACATAAGTTGAAAGAATGCCTGTCTAATATACAAAACTCAGCCTCAATCAAGAGAAAATCGAGACTTGGAACACAAACCTCTTCGTCAATATGCGGGATTGTCTTTTGGAGGAGGCTTGTTAAACGCTTTGGAGTCAGTCAGAAAACAGTTTGACGAAAATCCGCTGACTTAAACAAACGGTCGCAAACTATCAGCTCCGCCACTCGAACACCTGATTGGTCAGTCAGAAAGAGTCAAAAGCGCCACTCGAACGCCTCAAACCGTTCCAGATCGTCAGCAGCGCCACTCGAACGATGCTAACGGGGCCTGGTTCTCCGCCGGCGTGAGCGAGGCGGTGTTTGTATGGAGCGGGGCACGCGCGTGTGAAGACAGCTTAGTGGCTGGCCTTGCGAGTCCCCGAAACAACGGGAGCGGTGTGTCCGAGGCTAGGGGAGAGACAGGGGGTCTGTCTCGCAGCAGTACGCACTCGGCTGTTCTGACGTTTAGCTGCCGGAAGTTTACGTCACGTGACTGTCCCATATGTAAACACTAGCTGAAAACCCGGCGTTGCCCGGGTATTTATCTCTTTATTCCTGCCATTTTTCAGGTATATATTCATTTGTATAAGGGCTGTATGTCTGAAAAATCACTTGGAAATACAATTAGTAGTAAAGAAGAAATACATTAAAAGTTGGTGCGTGATGGGGCGGTTTTCGCCGGCCGCGGTGGCCGAGGTGACTGAGGCGCTCCAGTCACGGTCTGCGGGGCCACTACGGTCGGGGGTTCGAATCCCCTCTCGGGCATGGATATTTGTGCCGTCCTTAGTCTTAGCTAGTTCATAAGTAGTTTGTTAGCTTAGGGACTGATGAGCCCGTAGTTAAGTTCCATAAGTCCTACAAACATTTGAACATTTTTTGATGGTGCGGTTTTCCATGAACGCTATTGTTTATGTGCTCATACAGAATGGAGTACGTGTCGTACTGTGATACAATTTAGAAGGTACACTCAACTATATGTGTATATCCTGTTTGTAAAATTTCCTGCGGCTATTATTTGTAGTGTACAAATTATTAATTGTAACGTCATACCGAATGCCGTAGTTTTAGTCCAAGAACAGCGGATAAGTAGTAAGCGAGAAACTTTTTTCCTTTCATCATTTTACTATGGTTACCGGCGACAAAAAGTTTAATATAGGTTTGGAATTATGTTTAAAGTTTGTTGCAAGTCGCTAAGTACTGTCATTCTCATACAGTGTATTTCGAAAGTCTCGCCGCATTATATTGCATTTTTTTAGATTTCTATTGGTTATGACGTAATATCTTTTGAACCATGTGCCGTATGCGATTCTTAACCATGCAGCAATTGTTACCTCACGGTAAGGAATGTGTGTACCAAATTTGGTTGAAACCGGTCCAATGGTTTAGGAGAAAATGAGCAGCGTTGTCGCAAAATGCAGCAGTTTTTCGCGCATCTCATTGTTTATGACGTCATATCTCGTGAACAATGTATCGTATGTGATTCTTACACTTCCGGCGACCGTCCTCATGGATTGAAGCTTACGTGTACAAAATTTCATAAAGATTGGAACAAAACTGTAGATTTGTATGCAACACGTGGAAACATACGGACACTCTGCTTTATATATTAGACAAGGCTGCAGTCCTGCTCCTGGCGGAATTTGTTGTTCACCTATTCAAGGATTCAGTTTAGCGTGAGCTGTGTAATTCCCACCTCATGTTGTAGTCGTTCATCTACAATAAACAAAAGTTACGCAGCAGGCCGTAATTTAATTTACTTAGTTTATATTATATATGCAGAGAATGCACCAAAATAACGGAGACGTGTTTGTTTTCTTTTTCAAATTGTTCAAATGTTTGTAGAGCTTATGGAACTTAACTACGGGGTCATCAGTCCCTAAACTTACAAACTACTTATGAACTATCGGCCGCGGTGGCCGAGGGGACTGAGGAGCTACAGTCACGGTCTGCACGGCCACTACGGTCGGGGGTTCGAATCCCCCCTCGGGCATGGATATTTGTGCCGTCCTCAGTTGTAGGTAGTTCATAAGTAGTTTGTAAGTTTAGGGACTGATGACCCCGTAGTTAAGTCCCTTAAGCTTAACAAACATTTGAACATTTTACTTATGAGCTGGCTTATACTAGGGATGGCGGTTATTGCTGAAATAACCGGTTTTCGGTTATACCGGTTCTTTTCATCTCTAGTTTAACCGCTCTGTAAAAATTGCTAAAGATAACCGTATTCGGTTTTTTATTGCTATTATTTCCAGTAGAGTTCGACCGAAACACATTTTGCGGCCGAAACAGAAATCGTAATAGAATTTTCTGTTCTCCTAGTTCCCGCCGAAACCGAAAGTTACGAGATTTAGTTAAAATTTAGGGACATTTACGTTATACTACAAATCACTAGTCTTTCCATATTTTGCAAGATCCCCTCCCAATACTACGCCTTCTTGAGTGTGTGTAAGCCTAGCCAGTAGTCCGTAGAAGTCGAAATAGGAAGCATACAGAGTTATTGGCCTCTTATTTGCATCAAGCAGTTGCGAATATTGAGCCAACCACTCCTTAAGTTGGACTTATGGGCCAGCGCATACGACTATCTCGTGATATATATATATATATATATATATATAAATTAAAGTCAGTAAATGAACTTCAATCAGTGCTGCAGAAGTATTTCGAAAAATAAAGTCAAAGTTCCGACTAACAGTATGATTGTTGTCAGTGTAAATTTATGCAAACTGGACTAGGAAAGATGTGTACCACATGATAAAAGAATGTTCAAATGGGTGTAACTTCTTATGAGACCTAACTGATTAGGTCATGGGTTCCTAGACTTACAAACTACTTAAACTAACTTTAATATACGCTAATGGCAACATACACACCCATGACCGAGGGAGGAGGGAGGACTCGAACCTCCGACTGGAGCAGCCGCGCGGTCCATTACATGGAGTCTCAGACCGCACGGCTACCTCGCGAGGCACCACATGATCAATGTTACTTAAACCCATATTGGTTATTAAAAATCCCCTCGCTTTCAAGGAATCACATTAATAAAACTTGTTAGCATAACAATATGCTAATACATTAAAAGTATTTTTCCAAGCTTACAGAATAGGTATATAAATCTAATTGACCTTCTCTTCCAAGAAACATTTTGGATGGTTTCTCCTTAAATGACACAGCATATTTGTAGTACCTCCACCCGTTTTCAGCTTTTTAAAGCAAATGAAGCATTGCACCTCACTGCTACCGTACTTCGTGAAGTAATAACTTCCACGCTCGGGATAGTGCCATTTAAGACACAACCGATGTCTGGCGACGACAGCAAGGAACTGCCGCATGGCCAGACGGAGGCAAGTCTTGTACACTGCTGGTGTACGCGCGTCGTCTAATGGGCCACGCCACACGGCAACAGGTGAATCGATGCCTCAATAGCTGCACCAGTTCTTATGCCACGCGTCTGTTGCGCGTTTCTGACTGCCGGGATTGTTCTTTATCACTGATCGCTTAGTTTCTGCGATCAGTGGCGGCGATTAGGGGGGGGGGGGGGGCAGGGGGGACAGTTGCCCCCCCCCCCACTTTCTGAGAAAAATATGATTAAATTATTCACTTTTTTAGTGTAGTTACACTTGTATACTTTTAAAACTGATTTGCACAATTGTAACATAGCTATAAGTGGGAATTATGGTGGTACTCATGCTCAGCGCGACATTGTAGTAGAGAAGGAGACTCCGCCTTCACACAGGACATCTGACGACAGTTGACGATCGTAGCCAAACCCAGTGACATTCGCACTGTCTCATCGTAAATATCTCTCTGCGCGCCAGTACTATACGCAAACTGTAACTTGGCTTCTGGTGACCGTGGGTCGGCTTACTTCACATCAACCCGGCAGCCGAAAAGCCGGCATTCTTGCCGGGCCGACACGAGATCCACGCCTCTTCACAGCCACCCAACAGCTACACGGCATGCCGTGCCGTGTCGTGACAGCCTTCCGTCTGCAGTTGCTTTCCCAGACTGCAAATGGAGCACGATCAGTTATTAGCGTGGCTTGCCTTGTATAGACGTTTGAAGAGAAGAAGGTTGCATTGGATTCATCCACTCAATACGAGAATAGACAAAGTGGATGCATTCTCTGTCCTTTTTGATGAATTAAGAGGAGATAAGTTTTTAATTATTTTCGGATGAGTTTATGGACTTTTGATGACTACGTGCACGAATGAAGAGTTCCATTCAGCACAGCAACACATCCTTCTGGGAATGTTCCCAGCCTATACAGATGTTAGCAATTACAATCCGATGAGTGGAAAAACCATATGATAAAAATTTAAAAAGATTTGTTATTCTAAAGAATGTACATTTTTCAAATCATATTTAAAAAAAGTAAAACATAGGCTAAAAATCGAACGACCCAATATATGAATTTTCAGAGATTTGTGATGGCGTGGAGGATCTGGAACATGTCCCTGAAAATTGCTCCACTGCTTGTTCGTAGCGCTTTGTGTCGGTAGCGGGTGAGAGATTATTTTTCTTTTGCATTTGTTAAGTGCTTGTTAGTGATAAAGGGTTAAACATGACGCATATGCGCGTGATGTACTAGGGTGAGCGGCGGTATTAATATGCCCACTGGATTTTCTGTGCGGTGTATTAATGAGCTATACCTCTACAGGTACGATGACCGAAACAGGGAGGATAGAAAATGTAGACACGGAATGGCAAGAAATGCATTTCTGAAGAAGAGAAATTTGTTCACATCAAAGAAGGATAAGGATTTAAGTGTTAGAAAATCTTTTTTGAAGGTATTTGTCTGGAGTGTAGCCTTGTACGGAAGCGAAACGTGGACGATAAATAGTGAAGACAAGAACCGAATAGAAGCTTTTCAAATGTGGTGTTACAGAAGAATGCTGAAATTTAGATAAGAGTTTCTGAATAGAATTGGGAATAAAAGAACATTGTAGCATAACTTGACTAAAAGAAGGAAGCAATTTAAGGGTTTGTAAAGTCTATGGGACTTAACTACGGGGTCATCAGTCCCTAAACTTACAAACTACATATGAACTACTTACGAACTAGGACGGCACAAATATCCATGCCCGAGGGGGGATTCGAACCCCCGACCGTAGCGGCCGTGCAGACCGTGACTGAAGCGCCTCAGCCTCCTCGGCCACCGCGGCCGGCAGCAATTTAAGGACACATTCTGAGACATCAAGGTATCACCAATTTATTACTGGAAGGAAGTGTGGGAAAAAACTGTAAGACGGAGACCATGCGATCAGTACAGTAAGCAGGTCCAAAAGGATGTAGGTTACAGTAGTTATTCTGAAATGAAAAGGCTTAACAGTGGCGTAGCTACTACACCAAGGGCCCCGGGGCAAAAATGACGTTGGGGCCCTCTCTAAACTAAAACTATACCACAGGCGCCGACGTCTGATAATCTTGGGGTATGTTCAGTGGCGTTTCCAATAGGGGGCTGGCCTGCACCCCCCCCCCCCCCCCGACAGGTATTTCTAAAAAAAATCTTTATTATATTTTTCCAATTCCAGGTACAAAGGTAAAGTAATAATTTTTTTTCAGTGGTATTTTTTATTTTTTTGCTTCATCTGGTGTTAATTTAGGACCACTTTAATCTCGGAAATAATAAAAGTAATTTTTTAACATACAGTAAAGAAATTAACAGCCATTGATTCCAATTTCACGTTTCAGAAGTACTGGGTGGCTTTTCCGACCATTTAAACCTGTTTTCGCGTTGTAGTAAGTACAGTAAGCATTTTCAGAGTTTCGTCTTCTTACAAATGCATATCAGATAATGATGTGCCTGTAGTGTGAATACTGTGTTCATTATCGCAAAAACTAACATCGAATGGTCTTCCTGCCTTCTCTCTTCTGCAGATTTATTTTCCATACAGTACCACGAAAATAGTCCATAACCACTTCTGCTGTCAAACCATGTCTGTCGATACCAATAGGCCCACAACCCATTGTTACATCACACACCAATTCAGTAAACAGAATGAAAAAGTCAAGACTTAACACTAACACGATTTCTTGAAGATAATTGACTTCTAAGAGAATACATAAACGTTAAATTAGTAGTGTACACATTTTCATCGTATCGTACCAAACCCACTTTATTTCTAGTTGTTTAATACAACAATTAAAGGTTACCGCCTTCAGTTTACGATGTTTAACTTATAAGCAGCATTCCATTAACATTCGGACTGAAAATGATCACTTCACTCATACGTGTACATTAATTTTAATGCCTACGAATTCAGTTGCCTGTTTGTTTTAGATAATCTTTCTACAACCGTGTATTGCAAAACCCAGCCGCCCGTCAATGGAATGGGAGAATCGAATTTAATTACAATCAAGAAATATAACGTAAAGAAAAAAAATAATACCAAAATTTTCGGTGGGGTATGCCAAGCATACTCACTCAAATTTTGGGGTATGCTTGAGCGACCGAGCATACCCGTAATCAGCGCCTATGAACTATACAGATGCAATACTACTTCGTCGGGTCCTAACCGCTTACTGCAAGACATAATAATGCAAACCTACTCTTAAGTAAATTACTGGGTGTCACGCAGCAGATAATATTTAATCGTACTCTCTAATATAATTATAACTGTGAAAGTTAATTATGCTTTCAGGCAGAAACTACTGGGTGGATTTGGATGAAATTTTGGAGAGGGATAGAGTTGGACCTGGGTAGGACATACAGATAAAACGATCATGGAATAGTTTTCGAAGTTGCTCCATACTAGGTTAATGAAGTCGCAGACAGAAGCTAGTAAAAATGAACAATGAAGTTTTACTCAACCACGAAAATATGGCCCCCTGCCGCGAATCAAACCATGAACAGTATTGTCACACACTGCTAGTAATTCAGCAGGTGGCAGGGTGCACGTCTTAACGGACAAACAATACCTTTTTATGTTTATATTCTGAGATGGGAATAATTTTTGGATTTCACTTCGTGCGCTTGAAGCTTGTTGGCAGTGTTCAAAACGTTAAAAGTCGAAAATCCTTAATTTAGCTAAAATATAATATTCAGTAGAACGTCGATTATCGGAAGTGTAATTGGGAGACATGGATGTTCGGAAAACCGATTACTCGTATAATCGAACTGTACACTTCAACTTGCCAATAAGAAGTACTGTATTTATACAGTATTTGGAGTCGCTCGATCCTTCACATTGCGCCGAGCGGCACGCCCCAACACTTGGAAGGCGCAGCTGTTGCTGTGAACAGCTGTGATGCTGCAGCTACTGTACTTCTGCCGACTGGAATGTGCCGATTGTTGTACTCAGCGACTGTCGGCTTGACCTGTCAGCAGGCCCCACTGGAAGCAATGTTCCGTCACCCTGTGGCACAGTACGGCTACTTTGGGAAGCTTAGTTTGACGGGAGGGCGAATTGATGGGCGGTAGGGTGGGAAAAAAAATAAAATAAAATAAAAAAATTGTAACTTTTTCCGAACTTTGCTAGCGGAGGCTAAGGGGCCCCTTGATCTCGGGGGCCCCGGGGCACTGCCCCGCCCAGCCCTATGATAGCTACGCCACTGGCTTGCACATGATAGAGTAGCATGGAGAGTTGCATCAAACCAGTCTTCGGACTGAAGACCACAACAACAACCTCTACAGGATCAAGCTTCCTTTTCTTGTAAACGCAGCTTCTAAACACTGACAGCAACAGCACTGCTAATCAACAGAGGAAACGATAAATGCAGTCTACGCTGCACACTGGGCAACGAACATCTGCAATTCGCTACGTCACGAAATCTACCGACTGCTTCCGAGAGTTTCCGAGAGGTGGTCCACAAGCCAGGTTACAGTTTGCGGATAGTACTGTTCCAGCACAAAGGTTGTCCTCTGTGTTTGTCGTAGTTCTGTCAAATCGACTGCAGTTGTGTTTGTGTACGCACTTTTGTGTCTTTTAGTTAACAATGAAGCGTCCTTCAGGAAAAACGTTATTCGATTTCTTCAGCAAAATCCCGAGAAGGATTACAGCCCCACACAGCCCTAAATATTGCTGTTGCCCCGGATCCAGATAGTGACTTGGCTGAAGTGTCAGTGGCGGCTACACCAGCAATAGATTAACCACAGAGAATTTCGTCAGTATCAGAATCAATTGAAATAGTTACCGGTATACCTACACCTACACCTTCAAGTGCTGATAGTGTATTGCCTGTAAGTAAGACTACTCAGTCTAATAGTCCTTCTCAGCTTCAATTTGAACCAAGAGATCCAGTTCATGGTAAACAAGCAGCATCACAGTTTAAAAAAATGGTCTTTTTCAACCTATTATTGATAAATACCCAGAAACAAAGGGTAGAAAGTTTAGAAGTATGTGGTACACAAATTACAATTGGTCAGAATACAGAGTTGCTGCTGATAAAGCTTTTTGCTTCCCATGTCGTTTGTTCGGTTCCACAGGTTGTTATGTTGAAACATTCATATCTAATGGGTCTAAAAACTGGAAAAAAGCAGTTCAACGCTTTAAAGACCACGAAAAAACTTCTTCTCACATCAGTTCTCTTCAACGTTGGCAGGAAGGTTTTAAAAGTAAAGAAAGTGTGGTAAGCAAAATATCAACACATCATCAAGAAGAAGTTAAAAAAATCGTGATTATCTGAAGATTTTATTCCAGTCCCTACTTTTCATGGCCAAGCAGGGAAAGCACTTCGGGGTCATAGAGAAAATGAGGACTCTGATAACAGGGGTAATTATGTCGAGTTATTGAAGCTGATATCAACAGAAAACTCTTTAATAAAACTAAAAATTTTAGACAGAGATACGCTTTTCAATTATGTTCATCACGAAGTTCAAAGTGAAATGATTGAAATCATGACAAATTTGGCCTGGCAGTATATATTTGATGATGCTAAAAAATCGAAACAATACTACGTGATTGTTGATGAAACTCCAAATGTGTCACATCAAGAACAATTGACTCTTGTTATAAGATATGTAACAGAAAATCTCGAAATCAAAGAAAGCTTTATTGGTTTTTACAAAACTGATTTGACTGACGGTGAAACGTTATACAAGCTGCTTGTTTCAATTTTCGGTGAACTTGGCATTGACCTTAAAATATAATTGCTCAGTGCTATGACGGAGCGGGAAACATGAGTGGTTCTTACAAGGGTGTCGCTGTGAGGGTGAAAGAACAAAACCCGTATGTTATGTTTGTATTGCTATATGCATTCTCTAAATCTTGCACTTGCCGATGCATCTAAAAACATTCCTTCTGTTTGCAACGTTTTTAGCACAGTCTAACAACTATACTGTTTTATTGAGGCTTCGCCTAAAAGACATGCATTATTTGCCACAGTAAAAATTGCAGCATGTGCAGTCAAAGAAGGAATAAATAGGGATTTGTCCTTGAAAGCACTAAGTGACACAAGATTTAGCAGCAGATATGAAAGCTTGCGAGCTGTTCAACAATACTTAATAGATATACTGCACACTCTGGAAAATATTGAAGCTATACTGACTCCAAAACTGGTGGAGATGCTCACGGATTGCTCACATATATTACCATGTTTGAGTTTATTATTGTATTGAATACTATGAAGTAGTTTTTTGAAAAAAACTAACATTCTTTCAAAGTACATACAGAATCATGATGTACCCATTCATGAAGTAGTCAGGTGGCTGACAGCGTAGTTATGTCCATAAATTGTTTGAAAAAAAAAAAAAAAAAAAAAAAAAAAAAAAAAAAAAAAAAAAAAAAAACAACCACAGCTGGCTCTACTCTGCAGCATGGAACTACTGCTGACGGCTTCGATGAAGAACAACTCAATTTGTAACGACCGTATCAAAGAAGCATGTTTTGCTGTGAGTTCCGCATTTGGTTTGGAAAATGATAATTTAGACTCAGAAATCGATGTATTTTCAAGAAAGAAGCATGATTCAGACCAAATAGATCGTCATCTTGTGCCAAATTTAGTTTCACAATTTAAGTCTGAAAATGTTCAAATTTAAGTCTGAAAATGTGCACAACCATCGAGGTATCTCCTTAATTAGCGTTGTAAGCAAAATATTCTCAGGTATTGTTGAAAGGAGAGTGCGAGTATTAATTGAGGACAAGTTAGATGAAAATCATGTGGGTTTAGGCCTCTTAGAGGCTGTCAGGACCAGATCTTTAGCTTACGGCAGGTAATGGAAAAGTGATATGAGTGGAACAGGGAACTGTATCTATGTTTCATAGATCTGGAAAAGGCTTATGACCGTGTTCCTAGGAGGAAGCTACTGTCAGTTCTAAAAGATTATGGTATAGGAGGCAAACTTCTGCAGGCAATTAAAGGGCTTTACGTAGACTGTCGGTAGCAGTTAGAGTAGATGGCAAATTAAGCTCATGGTTCAGGGTAGTTTTAGGGGTAAGACAAGGCTGTAACCTGTCACCACTGTTGTTCATACTATTCATGGATCATATGTTGAAAACGGTAGACTGGTAGGGCGGGATTAAAGTAGGTGAAAACAAAATAAGCAGTCTCGCATGTGCGGATGACTTAGTTGTAATGGCCGATTCGATTGAAAGGTTGCAAACTAATATTTCAGAGCTCGACCAGAGGTGCAAGGATTATGATATGAAGATAAGCATCTCCAAAACGAAAGTAATAGAGTGCCAAATAGGAGGAACAAAGTTAGAACAGGTAGACAGTTTCAAGTACCTGGGATGTATTTTCTCACAGGATGGCAACATAGCGAAAGAACTGGAATCAAGGTGCAGCAAAGCTAATGCAGTGAATGCTCAGCTATGATCTACTCTCTTCTGCAAGAAGGAAGTAAGTACCAAGACTAAGTTAGCAGTGCACCGCTCTATCTTTCGACCAACTTTGTTGTATGGGAGTGAAAGTTGCGTGGATACAGGTTACCTTATTCATAAAATAGAGGTTACAGATATGAAAGTAGCAAGAATGATTGCAGGTACCAATAGATGGGAACAATGGCAGGAGGGTGTCCATAATGAGGAAATCAAAGAAAAGCTGGGAATGAACACCATAGATGAAGCAGTTAGAGCGAACAGACTGAGATGGTGGGGTCATTTTCCACGCATGGGAGAAGCAAGGTTACCTAAGAGACTCATGAGATCGTCAGTGGAGGGTAAGAGGAGTCGAGGTAGACCAAAAAGAAAGTACTTAGATTAGGTTCAGAATGATTTTGAAGTGAAAGGCATAACATCAGACGAGGCATCAATGTTAGCATTGAATAGGGGATCATAGAGGAATTTTATTAGAGGTACTATGCTCTAGATTGAACGCTGAAAGACATAATCAGTCTCTAATGATGATGATGATGATGATGATAGAATGTTCACAACCAGTATGTATTTCCTAATTTGATCAAGCTACTGCAACTGTTTCTGACTATCCCGGTGTCCACTGCAACGACAGAACGATCTTTCAATGTCCTCAAACGGATCAAAAACTACTTGAGGAATTCTATGCTTCAAGAACGTTTAACACATTTAGCTATACTAGCCATTGAAAAAGATGCGGCAACATCTAATTAGAAGAATGTGTAGAAATTTATGCCAGGCGGAAACCAAGGCACATAGCTTTGTTGTAAAGCAATTATGCTTTGACAAGATGTATCATGTTAAATTACGCTATTGTCTGTTGTTTTTGTTTATAATTAAACTAATGTTCCTTTGTTTGTAACAGTTGTATTATACTAGACAACTTAATTAAACAACTTATGGCAATTACAATGGTATATTGTCTTTTGTTTTTCCTCGCATTTGGTATTATAGGCCTGTAGGTGCAAAAATCAAACTATAACATGAAACAATATCTTACAATGCCATTTTTAGTTTTAGATTTGATTTTGCCCCCCCCCCCCCCCCCACTTCTAACGTCCAATCGCCGCCACTGTCTGCGATGACCTAATATTTCACAGCAGTGGAAATTTTAGGAGTAGCCCTAAATATTGGAGTATACTAGTTTTATTTTTTTAAAATTATTTACAAAAAACACATTTTGAAGCACTACTACAGGAAGTAGTCGTACCGGTTTTTTACCCGGTTCTTGGCAATAAAAAAAGAAAAAAAAAGAACGGTTACAACCGACACCAAATAAATACCGAAAAACACCGGTTATTCAAAACTAAAATACCGGTAACGGTTTTAAACCGCTCGGTTTTTCCCATCCCTAGCTTATACTAAAGACGGCACGTCCGTGCCAGCGGGGGGCATTCGAACTCCCGACGGGGAACGGCCTCCCGCATCGTAGCAAAGCGCCTCAATGCGCTCGGCCGCTCCGCCGCGGCTTTTCTTTTTCCCTGTGATTATCTGGAAGCTTTAATTCTTACTAGCTGAACCCCCGCTGCTTCGCATGCGTAGGCTGGTCGGTCTGCACCAATTGTTTCTTTTTAATCCTGATGAAGAATCCATATCTTAAGTTTCATAGTTACAGCTTGAAATTTGACTTAACAGCACCATATTTTTGAAAATCCATTTTTGCATCTCGTATTTCACCCCCTTATTGGTCGAATTTCCAAAAATACCGAAACACGTGCCTTTTAAATTTGAACCCCGAATCCAAATCCGAAAATTTGTAGTTCTAACTTCAAAATTGCCTAAATAGCAACATATTTTTGAAAAACACCCCTTCTTTAATTTAACCCCCTTGATGGTTGAATTTCCAAAAATACCGAAACACGTATTTTTTAACGTCTAACCAACTATACACATATCAATGCTTGCATATCTAGCTTCAAAATTGTGTTAATAGCAACTTGTTTCCTAAAAGAATTTTTGATCCTCTATTTAACCCTCTTACTTGTTGAATTTCCAAAAATACTAAAAATCATGGATTTTGAATCCCGACCAAGATTTCATATCCGACGTTTCGTAGTTGTAGCTTAAAATTTGAGTTAACAGCAACATATTTTTGAAAATCAATTTTTTGCGTCACCTATTTACCCTCTTATTTGTCGAATTTCAAGAAATGCCGAAACACGTGTCTTTTAAATTCGAAACCTGAATTAAAATCCGAAATTTTGTAGTTCTAGCTTCAAAATTGCCTAAATAGCTAGGTATTTTCAAAAAACGTTTCATCCAGTATTTCACCTCCTTACGGACGGAATATCGAAAAATTGCTTCTTAAATGACGCCTACAGAGTAAGATCAACACCCTCCACAAATTTCAATTTCCTATCTTCAGTGGTTTGGGCTGGGCGATGATGAGTCAGTCAGTCAATCGGGACACTTCCTTTTATATATAGAGAAGATAACAGAGATACTGAAATGTGTTAAATATATCAAAATAAATATGGCGAGAAAGTTGACTCTATGCTACACTGCAGATAATTTTGCCACCAGGACTTATTTTGCATTCACATTTTTTTGCGAAAATAGTTGTCACTATTCAACATAGCCTGCACTACGGATGACTGTCAATACTTTTAAGGTGTAAGCTGTTTACTGTTACATTTGGCCAAAGCAGGAAACATTCTTAAACTAGCTGCAAGTACCCGGCTTTGCCTGGGTTTAAAATAAGGTTTTCTGTAGAAGCGTTCCAAACTTCACATTATTTGGTTGTCTGGATCATGAGTTATAAGGTAACAGACAAACAGACAACAAATCGTCTTATATGTATAGAGATTGCAATTGAAGTCTGTAAGAAAAGTACTCTCCCCCATGCACCGAACGAAATTTTATGTAGACAGTAAACTTCATCTTTTTTTCAAGATCAAGTGTACAAAATTTCATCAAGATCGGAGTAAAACTGTAGATTTTGTCGTAATCCATAACTAACCTCCACCATGCACCGAAAGAAATATGTAGACAGTGCTCTTCCTCTTGTTTTGAAGGTCAATTCTGCAAAATTTCATCAAGATCAGTGCGAAAATATAGATTTACACGCGCACATTGAAAACGCACTTTTTCTTTTTCTCAAATTTTCAGGTTGGTTTTCCAAAATATGGAACAAACCTGCTTAAGAACCTTCCCCATGTAATTTTATGTACGTGTACCAAATTTCACGTTCTTTGGTTGTCTGGATCTTGACTTATAAGAAAACAGACAGACAGACAACAAATGCGTCTTATAAGTATAGAAATGATTAGCAAGTATTCCATTAGCTGTTTGCAGTTGTCTGAAGTGGGTAAATTCGCACATGTCGTGATTGAAATTAAGAGTAGCAATTTATCTTCTGAATACACAATCACGAATCAGGTATATAAATTTTGCTGTGAGTGTGATAAAGTGTTTTGACATACCGGTAACAAAGTTGATAGTTAAACACTGAAAGTATCAGACCACTTCAATTTTTTACACGGAAATTCCGTAGCATGACATAATCATCCACTTTCTTGTATTTGGTCCTCATGCACTGCAGTGAAAACATGACAGAGTTCTCCACAAAACACTTCCATAGTAACTATGTAAACATGGAATATCGCGAATACACTGTCAACCAAGCTGTCAAGATCGAAATAACGTAAGAAGCTAACAGGCACCAATTGACATCCAGGTGTACAAAATAGAGACAGCATAGGCACAAACGAAGAACCAATCGACATCTAGGTGAAAAATAAAGGCAGCAGTGACACATACGATATTCCATGTAAGGTAAGAACTAAGAAATTGTAAACCACTTCCATCTATAGTTACGATACATATACGTATATTCAGACCATTACACATGTATTTACAGAGCACCTGATGATGGCTGAAGGCCGAAATGAGCTCATTGTGATTTATAAATAATAACAAGTATAAAGCAGTGTTGTTGGTGCGCCGGCCGCGGTGGCCGAGGCGACTGAGGCGCTCCAGTCACGGTCTGCACGACCACTATGGTTGGGGGTTCGAATCCCCCCTCGGGCATGGATATTTGTGCTGTCCTTAGAATTAGTTAGTTCATAAGTAGTTTGTAAGTTTAGGGACTGATGACCCCGTAGTTAAGTCCCATAAGCTTTACAAACATTTGATTTTTTGTTATTGGTGTATCATTATAATAATCATGTCATTACAAGACATATTTTACACTGCGGGCTCCAAAGAATGAACATAATCTTCATTCAAATACTATACCAGACCTATGTAGAAAATTAACAGTATTTCGTTGTGCAGTACAGTTTCACAGTGGCGTACTAGGACTTGGCTTTGGGAGGGGGGGGGGGGGTGATAGATTTGCTTGACGAGCAAAATTTTAGTCAGTTTCCAGACACACTACCATCTACCACTCCCGTTGAAGAAACTAATTCGCTCCCATCCAATGAAAGCTTATGGTAAAACACCCTAAGTTTCCAATCTTTACCTTTACCAGATTGCTGTTATACGATTTCTTTTTAATTTTTTTTTTCGCGGTCTGGGGGGGTTCTATCCCCCTCATCCCCCCCCCCCTCATAGTTACGCCACTGCAGTTTCAAGTACTTAGATGTCACAGAAGTATAGGGTAGGAAGTTACTAGAATGGAACATAGGGGATTAACATTTTATTAGACGGCGTTTTAATAATACATCTTGATAATACAATTTCGCACTGAGGGCACTACGTTTTTCCAGTTTTCAACTTATGAACTTTCCTCTTGCGAGTATAGATGTCCTTCCGCATATTGAACTCTGAACTGCATTCCTCACACTTTTGGAACTTTTTTGTTCGAATAACTCATGTTCATCAAAAGACAGCAACTACGAAATAACAGAAAACACCAACAACGAAATAAAGAAGCAGCAACAGAGTTTAATGTAGCGCTCAGAAAAGAGCAGAATGTATTAATATGGAAGACATTTGAAACAAATCGACTGGTCACTGATATCAATTTCTGGTCAACATATGTCAAAACAACCGAGTGCGTACTGCCGCGAGACAGACCCGAGAGACAGGCGCCTCTTTGTTGCAGGCAAGCGATGGCGAGAGCTGGTGATACGAGTGGGTTCCACGCTGCAGCCACAGGTTGCAGCTCAGCTGTAAAACGCCTTGGTGGGTGGGGCGAGAGGCACTTGCTACCGGCGTGTTTGCCGGCGCTTGCGAAGGAGGGATAGCAAGAATTTGATCATATAGCCCCTGCGGCGATGTCGTTTGGACACTCAAGATAAGTTCTACAAGTTTTTTTCCCCCCTCTTGGTATGGTGCATCGTTGGCTTACAAGGGGAGGCCGCCAATTGTAAAATTCAGATTCGATTCAAACTGCGCATAAAAATGTTCGAATGTTTGTAGATCTATCGGACCAAACTGCGTGGTCATCAATCCGTAGCTTACAAATTACTTAAACCTAGGTAAACTAACCTAAGGACAACACAGACACCCATGCCCCAGGGAGGACTCGAACCTCCACGGCGAGCAACCGCGCGCTCTTATGTTTGTTAAGCTTATGGTACTTAACTACGGGGTCATCAATCCCTAAACTTACAAACTACTTATCAACCACTTACGAACTAGGACGGCACAAATATCCATGCCCGAGGGGGGATTCGAACCCCCGACCGTAGTGGCCAACTGCGCATAATGAAAGCTCATGGCCATTGGAGTAATTTGGCAAAGCACCAAGATGCACTTCTCAGCCGTTGTCGAGAAAATCGACAATTAAAAAAAAAAGCAGTTGCGATGAAATACTCTCTAGGATCTCTACGACTAGTAATATTTTTCAGAGGCGTGGCGTAGCGGTAAGCGCTCGGGTTCGTAATTCGAAGGTCGCCAGATCGAATTTCGCGGCATGCAACTTTTTTGTATTATTTGTTTTTTTGCAATTCAAATGTACACACACACACACACACACACACACACACACACACACACATATATATATATATATATATATATATATATATATATACGAAGACAATTAATAACATTTGATTAATGACATTTCATGTTCGAAGTCGAAAGTTTTTCCACGACAAACGACTTTCAAACCACTTATAATATGCAACTGGCGACTTCGAACATCATTATGTTTTCCGCAAACAAAGTTGTATTTAACAAATGTTATTAATTGTCTTCATAATGTTTACCACGTGTAGTTAACGAAAGAAGTATAAACGATATTCCGAAACGAATTCGTATAGTGTAAGTCAAACCTGACGAACGATTTTTCAGAATGTCAATCAGGTGTGTTTCACAACAGATAATTAAAAAAAAAGAAGCAATTGTTCTTGTAAAAACGCATCGTTTATCAGATGTGCTCGATATATATATATATATATATATATATATATATATATATATATATATATATATATATAAATACAAAAAAACAAATAATATAAAAAAGTTGCATACCGCGAGATTCCATCCGGCAACCTTCGGATTACCAGCCCGCGCACTTACCGCTACGCCACGCCTCTGCACAATATTACCAATCGTAGAGAATATTTCACCGCAACGGCTTTTTTTAATTGTCGATTTTCTCGACAACGGCTGAGAAGTGAATCTTGGTGCTTTGCCAAATTACTCCTCTGGCCATGAGCTTTCATTATGCGCAGTATGAATCGAATCTGAATTTTACAATTGGTGGCCTCCCCTTGTTAGACTCGTCTTGGTAGCGGTCTGTAGCTTGAATTGGGGGGGTGGGGGGTGGGGGAGGCGATAGTTTCCTTTTCACCTGTGTTTCCTAGTTTAAGGCGGAATCCGTCATTATGTTCGGAGGATTCTTCGTAAACGATTAAGTATCTTGTGAACTTCAACATCCACCTTTCTGATAGTTATGAATCCCTTTATAAGATATTTATTGCCACAGATCGCTTATTGATTTTATATGACTAGTTTCGACTCGTTAAAGAGTCATTATCAAATCTTACTTGTCCAGGCATGTTGAGAAATATACTTCAGATGAACCAAGTCATATAAAATCAATAAGCGGTCAATGGCAATAAAGATCTTATAAAGGAATTTAGAACTATTACATTAAAAGATCGCCTCCTAGAAAACATCCTGAATAGGATGTCAGGCATTTATAATACACATTTCTGTCTAGTTGCCTTTCGCGGGACTGAGGCTACACAATCCTGTTTTATTTTTACGAAATGGGGATGCTGAAACATTTCGACCGTTTGGAGGGGTTGAAATAAATTCAGTGAAAATTTGAAAATTTGTGCTGTATCGGGATTCGAATCGGGATTTCCCGCTTCGGGCGAGCGGTCGCCTTAACCAATGAGGCTATCCAGGCACGCTTACCTTCCAACCAAAATTCCCAACTTCTAGCCCTCTGCCCATTGATTCCTCTTGCTCGCAGCCTATAGCCTATATTGCATTGCCGCAAGAGATCGAGCGTTAGAATGCGTCCGCATTGAAGTTGTCATTGCCTGTTGTAGGTATATTTACAATTATCGATATGGTGTCCATTTTTTTTTTTTTGGGGGGGGGGGACGGGGATTGGTCTTTGCGTGTTATTCTCACAAGGATATTTCTATTTGTCATTGTAACTGTTGGTTTCATTTCGTGCTGGTTTCCTTGTCTGCATTTCGGAAAAGGGCGCCGCTCCTCAACTGTTTTGCAACCTGGTTTATCTTACTTAAGTCTTGCATCTGGCTGAGTGATTTATGCTGCCGGCCGCTTACAAACTACTTATGAACTAGCTAAGACTAAAGACGGCACAAATATCCATGCCCGAGGGGGGATTCGGACCCCCGACCGTAGTGGCCGTGCAGACCGTGACTGGAGCGTCTCAGTCCCCTCGGCCACCGCGGCCGGCGGTAGAGATGAACGACCAACAGCAGCAGGCAGAGAAGAGGAGGAGCGGCGCGTCTGCGCTGATAAACCCGAGTGGGAAATCGATTTTTTTTGTACTGCTTTCGAAAATCGTGCCAAATGTTTAATACGTCATCGGAACTTCATGTATTTAAAGAAGTATTCGATTGAACGGCACTTTAACAACTGTCACAAAGATCAGTTCGAAAATTTGTCGCAAGAGGAACGCCAGTCAAAGCTTGAACAACTGAAAGAAAATTTCAGGCAGCATTGCAGTGAATTAAGTGTATCCTATGGTATCACTGTTTATTATTTCTAAAAATGATAAATAAAACTGTATTTTACAATCTGATATGTCGCGTAGCAATGTGCTAGTTATATAATATCAGATTCTCAGCGACAAGGAACATTTTCTTTCAGTTAATTTTTACATTCTGCTTGCATTAAATCGCGTCACACAGACACTAGAAAATGTTTCAGGTGCGTCATTTTGTACCACTTATGAAAATCCGTCACAAATGCTGTCTCAGACAGCAAAGTGTCATTAAGAGTCATTCTTTGTTTTTGTATATTCGTGTTTGACGGTTGGGAAACATATGTTGTAGTTTGATCCAACTTTTCAATTAAAGCGCAAATATCAGTAGATAAAAATTTATTTTGCGATCTCATTTCGCTGTCCTTGCTATCGTCCATGATCACTTTTCAGAAGAACTGACGGAAAACGCAACTAAAACCAACCTTTGTTAGTATTTTATTTGCGTTTCAATGAATGAAACAATTTTTAAAGAGCTTTAAAAACAGAATTTAAACAATTAATTGTACCTTTTTCTGCCATTGTAGGGACAGGAAACAGGTGCCCAAAGTTTACGCGCTAGTTACAAGGCTCGATGAGTATTGCGAAAACAGGGAAACGTTTTGCGGCTGGGAGTCTCAGCAAAGATTGCTTGGTCGACTCGGCAGCTTGAATTTGTCCAGCAAACCTCAAAGAAAAATTTGAAAAAAAAAAAAAAATAGCTCTTTCACCTTAATCTGTTGCTCGCCGAGTCGAAGATATGGCCTCAGATATGGAGCAGCAATTAATAGAAAGAGCGGCAAACTTCATTTAATTTTTTATCGCTCTTGACCAGTCCTCGAACGTTTCGGACGTATCTCAGCTTGTCATATTCATTCGGGGTGTCAACGACAATCTCGTACCATTAAAAGGCAGCCACGGGTTTGGATATTTGTCTAGTCGTGGAAAACGTATTCGAGTCAATGCGTTTAAAATGGGAATGCCTTACCAGTGTAACAACCGTTGGGTACCCTGCACTACGAGGGCTACGCACTGGATTCCTCAGTTACGTCAGAGCAAAAATGGCTGAAGTCGGCTGATCCTTATTCACGGCAGTTCAGTGTCTTATACCCCATGAGGCGCTTTGTGCGAAGATTGTCAATGTAAAACAAGTTATGGAAACAGTTGTTCGAACAGTTAATTATCTTCCATCGCATGGACTCAAACATCGCCAATTTAAAGAATTCCTGGCTGATATCGAAGCGGAATACCCGGACATCCCCTACCACACAGAAGTAAGATGGCTGAGCAGAGGGAAAGTGCTTAATTCGTTTTCTCCTTGATGGACGAAATTAATACATTTTTGGAAATAAAACGACGTCGTCATCCTAAGTGGGTGGCGAATCTGCCTTTTTTGAGTGACGTAACTGGTCATTTAAATACTTCGAAGACTACACTCCAAGGCGAAAATCAGACTGTTGTTGATTTAGTGCAGACTATTCAAGCATTCAGAAAAACTTATTTTGTGGAAAAAAAAAACAGTTGCGCGAGCAAAATTGTGGACACTTCCCTGCATTAAACAGCGTTAAAGATGTGGGTTTTTCAGATTATGTACAAATCATTTGTGAATTACAAGAAAGCCGGCCGCGGTGGCCGAGGGGACTGAGGCGCTCCAGTCACGGTCTGCACGGCCACTACGGTCGGGGGTTCGAATCCCCCCTCGGGCATGGATATTTGTGCCGTCCTTAGTCTTACGTAGTTCATAAGTAGTTTGTAAGTTTAGGGACTGATGACCCCGTAGTTAAGTCCCATAAGCTATACAAACATTTGAACATTTGAATTAGAAGAAGTGTTTGAAAACAGATTTTTGGAGATAAGTGAGCTTCAACCGGCCATACATGTATTTGTTCGCCCGCTTTCCCATAGGGCAGAAGAAATCTCACAAGTGTTTCAACTAGAGCTGATTGATCTGCAGTGCGATGTACGCCTGACGGACCGCTTTATGTGTAAAGCTTTGGAAGACTTTTATAGCGATAAAAATATCCTCTTTTGTACAAGCACGCGGTGAAAGTTCTATCAATGTTTGGTTCCATGTATATTTGTGAGTACTTTTTCTCTCATTTAAAGCTTGCTAAAACTAAGAACCGTTCACTACTTAGTGATAAAAATTTGACCAATTCTTTGAGGTTAGCAGTCTCCCGGAATATTATACAAAAAATGGACAAAATCATTTCCTCAAGAAAGAAAAACTTGTAAAATTTTAATTGTACTCTTTAACAATATTCAATGTAAGAATTAAGTTTTTATAACCTTAATTCTATTTTTATAGTAATTTTGCAAACTTACACGAAGTAAAAAAATAAAAATAAAAATAAAAAAAAATATTTACTTGTAACTAGTAAGAATGAGACTATATCCCTAATGTAAATCTGTTGCTAAAATGGAATGTTTATGACAAGAGTTCATTAAAAAAATTGATATATCCTTCAGAAGACGCCTACTGTACGTATGGCGAGTGTGTATGTTCAGTACTAAGAGAAGAAACCTTTGGGTCAGAAAACAACCAAATTGTTCCTCGATTCTTTTTTTGTATGAATTTTTTCTGCAGATTTGCCTAGTAATTCTGCCATGTGAACACTAATTGTTACCGAAACAGTAAATGGTTTCTTCGTATACCACTCATCGACCACATTTACAGCGCTGCGCTTCCTCTTTTTTTTCTGACCGCTGGACAGTCCAGCGCAGAGCAGTGCTGTGCGGTCTCACTCTTTCCTCACCTATCTCTCTCGCTCCGTTACCGACACTAGCGACACACGGTCGCGGCCGGGGCGCTGAACTAAACTGCCCTGCGCCCGCGGTGCGTAGCCGCGCCCGCCGGGCGAAATTCTTGCTTGCGCCTGCCGAAGGGAAAACTCGAACCTCCGACTTCGAGGAATTGCCCGCTCCTCGGCTACTCCACCGCGGCGTCGTTCACTCGTTCGGTGGCCAGGCATCTCCAAGTGATCTTTCATTGAGGTTTTTTTTTTTTTTTTTTTTTTAATTATGCCTCATAATACTTGGAAGTTAAAAGCTTGGGCTGCGGAAGTTTCCATGCAACACATCTTCCGGAAGACAAAAACCGAATTTCGAAAACCGTTTTTCGTTGTCCTGTTTACTTGTTCCAGCCAGAAGCGGATTTCCTAGCCCACTCAATATGACACCTGAAAAACAGCTGCTTCAGTTCCTGATTTAGTCAGCACAAACGCAATTTTTCTTTACTTAAGGCCTGGCCACACAGAGCACGGACTGCCGGTGCGGCGATCGCCTCAACTCGGCTTGCTGCGTGAGGCCGTCGCTGTACGCTGCCGAATGAGCTGCCAGACGGCTTAGTCAACATTGGATTAAGTAAGCGTAAGACAATTAATACAGTACTGGAACCACCTGCTCAAAAAAAAAGTAAAAAATTCTCGAAAGTCAATTTAAACGGGAATGGAAACTTACATTTTTGTTCGTTGTGACGATAAAGCCAAATGTCTAATCTGCGGTACACTAATTACGTGTGTCAGAAAATCGTCTATTGAAAGACACTACAGCAAATTGCATTCAGAAAAGTATAGTGATATCACAGGGGATGCCAGAGAGGAAGAATTACGGAAGTTGAAAACTCCAGAATTCTGTATCTACAAACGAGGCTGGTACAAATAGTTTAGCATGTATATTTTGGTTAGAGGTCATGCGAAACGAAGTAAAATTTGTTTACATTCCTCTCAAACGTGTATTAGTTTCCGTTTTCGCTTAAATTATTTCTAACACATCTTTCTTTCTCTAATTTAGTGCGAAGGAGATGAGGGGTGCTGCGAAAGGACTCTCAGAGCTAGTTACAAAGTTGCTCTACGTTTAGCAAGAGCTGGGAGGCCATTTATGGACGGGCCATTAATAAAAAACATCATGCTAGACGTAGTAGAGACAATGAATCCCACATTAACTCCCGCGTACATCAGAATACCACTTTTCACAATGACAATATCTCGGAGAATCAACGACATTGCTGAGAATTTGCATGGACAATTGACAGCCAAAATTGAAAAGTTCCAATCGTACTCCATCGAACTTGATGAGTCCACGGATATTAATGACACGGCTCATTTAGCAATTTTTTTGCGTGGGTGGATGACTACCTACATGTAATGGAAGAGCTCCTGGATATGATTTCTATGAAGGACACTGTTACAGGGGCGGATATCTAAGCAGCTGTTGAAATGGCAGCTGAAGGAATAGGACTCCCTTGGGAAAAGCTGTTTTCCGTAACCACATGTGTGCCTCAACGACCATCGTTCGGCGCGACGGTGGAACGTTGTACGTTTCAGAGCCCGGGGATCTTGGCTTAATTGCCCGGGTCGCGAGGACGGTACAAACCTCTATAAAAAAAAACCTCAATCTCAAGGTGTGCTACGTGCCGAGGAGATGCATGGCTGTTGAGGTTGAACAGCCGCTAGCGAGCAACCTCTGAGGAACCTGCCGCACCTCAGTTGTACAAGGCTTACCCAGGCAAGCGGGGCTCTGCCTGGGTGGGCCTCTTTTCCCTAGCTGCTCGTGGGACGCAAATGAAACGAGCGAATAAAAGCGTGGCCGGTCGCGAAAACGGCGTCTCTAAGCGTGGAAGAGGAGATTGCAATGCTGCTGGATATGACCCCCGTTCGTTCCCTTCCCTGGCTAAGCCATGGGAGGAACGCAGGGCCAGAAGTCAAGGTGAGTCGTATGCCCCCCGATACCTAGTTTGCTCACGCACTGACGGGGAGTCCTTTGCGTCGACTAAGCCAATGTTTTTTGTTGAGCATCTGGAAGACAAGTACGGAGAGGTGGAGGGTATGTCCAAGATGCGATCTGCGTCACTCTTGATAACGACGTCATCCCCAGCACAGTCGCGGGCGTTGCTCGCCTGTGAGAAGCTGGGTGTGTTCCCGTTACCATAACACCTCATAAGAGCCTTAATATGGTCCAGGGTATCGTCTACCATCGAGATCTGTTGTTGCAATCTGATGATGAGCTACGCTCACACATAGAGCGGCGCGGTGTCCACTTCATCTGACGCATTTATAGGGGTACGAGGGACAACAGGGTCGCCACCGGTGCTTTCATCTTGGCTTTTGAGGGTGACACATTACCTGAAAAGGTCAAGGTGATGGCTTACCGGTGTGACGTAAAGCCCTACGTCCCTCCCCCTATCCGCTGCTTTAAGTGCTGGAGGTTTGGGCACATTTCCTCCCGGTGTGAGGCCAATCCCACATGTCGGGAGTGTGGACGTCCATCACACCCAGACGTCCCTTGTGTCCCACCTCCAGTCTGTGTTAACTGTGGACAACATCATTCACCCTGCTCACCAGATTGCACAGTCCTCCATAAGGAAAGGAAAATAATGGAGTATAAAACCCTGGACAGACTGACCTATTCACAGGCACGGCGCAAATATACTAAGCTGCACCCCGTGACCATGGGTAAAAGTTTTGCGACAGCAGTTAAAACTATTCTCTGACCCCATCTGTTCAGCGAATCTCGGTGGGCCCACAGGCCCAATCATCCACTCTCCCCCTTGATAGCTGGGGGTGGATCTCCTTGTATTGCTCCCAAACCTTCTACCTCGGGAGCAATACCATCCCAACCAATGGGGACACTGGTCCCCACCCCAGAGCCAGAGAAGCAACAGCCTTCTCTGGCTCCTCTCCGGAGGAAGGGTTCGGTTGAGTCCCACCCCTCCTCGGCTTCTTCCTCTGGGACGACAGCTCCCAGCCAGTGGCAAACCGTGCCCAAGAAGGCTGGTCGTCGGGCCGCAAGGTCTTCCTCAGTCTCGGAGACTGAGTCCCCGACGCCCTCCAGACGTGAGAAGCCAAAGGAAAGCGAGAGGCTTCCAAGAAGAAGCAAACACACAGGAAGAACAAAGAGACACCGGTGGTTTCCCCACTTCTGCCCCCACCCTCATCCTCAGAGGACGAGGACGAGGTGAAGATACTAGCGTCCCCTGAAGACCTAGATCTCGAAGGACCATCGAAACCGATGGAAGTAGATTCTACAGCTTCGCGAGCAGTGTCAGCAAGTGATCGTGAGGTATAATAAGTAGTTCATATTGCCTCATGTCATCCCAGTTATCAGACAGCGTTATTCTCTAGTGGAACTGCGGCGGTTTTTTCACCCGCCTGGCTGAGCTGCGACACCTTTTGAGCATAACACCCGCTTTCTGCATTGCCCTCCAGGAAACATGGTTTCCGGCAATGCGGACCCCTGCCCTCCGGGGCTACAGGGGATATTATTGTAATCACAGCCAGTATAACAAGGTATCAGGTGGTGTGTGTGTGTGTGTATGTCCTTACCTCTGTATATAGCGAGTCTGTGCCCCTTGAGACGCCGTTGGAAGCGGTGGCTGTTAGGGTAAGGACAACACAAGAGTTCACCGTTTGCAGTCTTTACCTCCCTCCTGATGGTGACGTCTCTCAGACTGTTTTGGCTGCACTACTTTGTCACCTCCCTCCACCTTTCTTACTGCTGGGTGACTTTAATGCCCATAACACCTTGTGGGGTGGTTCCACGATTTCTGGCCGAGGCAGAGTAGTCGAGGACTTACTGTCTCGTCTTGACCTCTGCCTCTTGAACACGGGTGCCCCCACACATTTTAGTGTGGCGCATGGCACGTTCTCGGCCACTGATCTGTCTATTTGCAGCCATGGCCTTTCAGCATCTGTCCACTGGAGAGCCCACGATGACTTGTGCGGCAGTGACCATTTTCCCATTTTCCTGTCACTCCCACAACGTCATTCCCCAGGACGCCTGCCCAGGTGGGCCCTACACAAGGTTAACTGGGACGACGTTACCTCTGCTGCCACTGTTGATCCTCCCCCACTCGACAACGTCGATGTGACGGTCGAGGGCGCCACGCGCACCATTATTTCAGCTGCAGAAGCTACCGTTCCCCATTCGTCGGGGTCCCCGTGGCGTAAGACGGTACCATGGTGGTCCCCAGAGGTCGCAGCGGCTATTAAAGATCGCCGACGGACCTTACAACGGTACAAGTGACACCCGTCTCTGGAGCACCTCGTCGCTTTCAAGCGGCTCCGGGCGCATGCTCGCTACCTCATTAAGAGACGGAAGCAAGAGTGTTGGGAGAGATACGTCTCCACTATTGGCACAGGTACCTCCACCACCCAGGTCTGGAACAAGATAAGGCGTTTAAGGGGACACCCAACACCAGCAGGAATCCCTGGGATCTCCGTGAATGGCATAGTATGCACAGACCCGGCCACACTTGCAGAGCTGTTTGCCGAGCATTATGCTCATGCCTTCTCCTCTGAGAATTACCTACCAGCTTTCCGTACATTAAAGGAGCAGGTGGAACGAAAGCCCCTCTCCTTTACCACCCGCTGTACGGAGGCATATAACATGCCATTCACAGGGTGGGAATTCCTCAGCGCTCTTAGAAAGTGTCGGGACACGGCTCCAGGACCCGATAGCATCCACAGCCAGATGTTGAAACATCTTTCAGTGGAGAGCCAGCGTAATCTCCTTGCGCTCTTCAACCACATCTGGTGCGACGGGGTATTCCCTTTGCAGTGGCAGGAGGGTATCATCATACCGGTGATGAAACCAGGCAAAAACCCTGCTCATTTGGATAGCTATCGGCCCATTATGCTGACCAATGTCCTCTGTAAGCTGTTGGAGCGCATGGTCAGTAGGCGGTTGTGCTGGATCCTCGAGACTCGGGGCTTACTGGCTCCATGCCAGGGCGGGTTCCGCCAGGGTCGCTCCATCATCGACAACCTGGTGTACCTCGAGTCCGCGATCCGCACAGCCTTTGCCAGGTGCCAACATCTGATAGCCGTCTTTTTTGATATGCAAAAAGCGTATGATACGACCTGGCGACACCACATACTTCGCACGTTACATGATTGGGGTCTTCGGGGCTCACTCCCGATTTTTATTAAAAACTTTTTAGCTGTCCATACTTTTTGTGTTCAAGTAGGTGCCTCTCGTAGTACCTCTCATGTGCAGGAAAATGGGGTTCCTCAGGGCTCTGTTCTGAGTGTCCCTTTATTTCTAGTAGCCATTAACGGCTTAGCTACAGCAGTTGGGTCGTCAGCATCCCCTTAGTTATATGCTGACGACTTTTGTTTCTATTTTAGCTCTTCCAGCACTCATGTCGCCGAACGTAGGCTGCAGGGAGCCATTAGGAAGGCGCAGTCCTGGGCTCTTACCCATGGCTTCCAGTTCTCTGCTACAAAGACTAGTGTTATGCACTTTTGTCAGTTCGAACGGTTCACCCTCAGCCCGAACTGTATCTCGGTGATGACCTCTTAGAGGTCGTGGACACTCATCGTTTTTTGGGGCTTGTTTTCGACTCACGGCTGACGTGGCTCCCCCACATCCGTCAACTAAAACGGGAGTGCTGGCGCCACCTCAATGTCCTTCGCCACCTGGGCCATACTTCCTGGTGAGCTGACCGCTCCACCCTGTTGCGGCTCTATCAGGCTCTGGTGCAGTCCCGTTTAGATTTTGGCTGTGTCGCCTACGGTTCTGCGTCACCCTCAGCATTGCGCTTCCTGGACCCTGTTCACCACTGTGGGGTCCGCATCGCGACAGGTGCCTTTCGTACCAGCCCTGTGACCAGCTTGCTTGCTGAGGCCGGGGTACCGCCTTTGTCGATCCGTCGCCGACAACTGTTTGCAGCCTATGCAGCGCTTGTGCACAGCTCATCAAGCCACCTGAACCACCGTGTTTGTTTCTCCCGCATGGTCGTCCATGACCAACGACGACGACCCAGGTCGGATCATGCGGTCGCCTTCAGGGTCCAGTCACTGCTGCAGGAACTTGAGTCATACCCACTACCACATCCATATCGGGTCCACACACGCACGCCTGCATGGCGCCTGCCAAGGCCATGTATTTGCCTGGACTTGGCCTGTAGACCCAAAGACTCAGTTCCACCTGAAGCTCTCTGTCGCCAGTTTTTAGCACTCGTAGCTAGATTTCCTGCACACCACCTAATTTACACGGATGGTTCGAAAGTTGACAGCCGGGTTGGTTTTGCATTCGCTCATGATACCCATGTCGAACAACGCTCTCTGCCGGCTGGCTGCAGTGTCTATGCTGCAGAGCTGGTGGCTATTTCCCGCACTCTCGAGCATGCCAGGTCCTGCTCAGATGAGTCCTTTTTCATCTGCAGTGACTCCCTGAGCAGCCTTAGAGCCCTTGACCAGTGTTATCCACGGTCTCCTCTGGTGTTGCAGATTCAGGAGGCCCTATCTGCCCTTGACAGGTCCGGTCGATCAGTGGTGTTCCTCTGGTCCCCGGGTCATGTCGGTATTCCGGGCAACGAACGTGTTGATATGCTGGCCAAGCAGGCTGTTGAGGCGCCTGTTTTTGAGATCGGCCTCCCGGCTGCTGATCTGCGGACAGTGCTGCAACATCGAGTGCGTGAGCTTTGGGCTACTGAGTGGCGTCGCATGGCAACAGCCAACAAACTCAGGGCTATAAAGGAAACGACAGCTGTGTGGCATTCTACCTTACGGGCCTGCCGCCGGGACTCCGTAGTCCTGTGCCGGCTTCGCATTGGCCATACATGGCTGACACACGGCCATCTCCTTCGTGGCGAGGAACCGCCTGTGTGTCGCTGTGGCGCCCGCCTGACAGTGGCGCACGTCTTAGTTGAAGCCCTGTTTTAGCACCTCTGCGGCGGAGTTTTAATTTTCCTGTGCTTTTATCCCAAGTTTTAAGTGACGATGCCAAAATGGCTGATACTGTTTTAAGTTTTATTCGGGACAGTGGGTTTTACCCCTCCATTTAAAGCTTTCGTTCAGTGTCTGTGTCCGTCCTGTCATGACCTCCAATTGGAGGTTTCCCTTTGTTTCTGTGTGGCTGACTTTTCCTATTTTTAGTCTCATGGTCGGTCAGCCACAGACGTCGGTTTTTACATTTTATTGTTTGCTGTTGGTCGGTTATACTGTGTGATTGTCATTGTTTTCGTTGTTTCTCGCCGACTTTGTTGTCCTTTCACTGACTCAGGGGATCTTCCTCCCCCCTAGTTGTTCTCCACTCTAGGCTCCTTTGCCCGTTCACGTTCTTTGTTGTAACGCCTAATGATGGAATGGGGCACTGATGACCTCCGCAGTTTTGTCCCCCTAAAACATCCAAACAACAACAACAACCGTAACCACAGACGGGGCACCAGCAATGTGCGGTAAAGCAAACGGGGTTTATTGGCCTACTGTGGAAAAAGCTTAACATGCCGAATTTACCTTCCGTTCATTGTTTTGCACACCAGGAGACTGTTTGTGCCAAAGTTATCGGTCTTCAAGAAGTGATGAATGTAGTGGTGCGTATTGTGAACTACATTCGTTCTCATGGACTCACTCATCGTCAATTGAAAGAATTTTTGATTTGCTTGGAAGAGGAGTATCCAGATATTCCCTACCACGCTGAGGTGTGCTGATTGAGCAAAGGAAAAGTGATTTCCCACATTTTTCGACTACTACTATTATTTAAATCTCTTTTATACCGCTAATCGTGTTCCACCAAATTTAGCTCTCCGCCTAGTGTACATACGTATTTGGCAATGAAGAAAAAAACAGGGTAAAAGTTTTGAAAAGGTCGAGACAGGCGGCGCGAGCGACGCAAGTGTAAGGAAAGAGAGAAGTAGCGCAAAGCCGAGGAGTGGGGGGTTTGCACCGTCGTCGACACAGCGCAGCCGTCTTCTGCACTCTGCACCGTGCGATGAGCCGGTGCATGCACCTTGAGCGGTCCTGACCTACGCCAACAACAGAGATGTGGAAGAAATCTGAGGAATGATTTTGAGAACTTTGGAGGCTTCCGAACTGCCTTGGAAGCAAAGATAGAAAGGAAATGAAGTTAAAATGCCCGAAGGGCAATGTACCCCAGTTATCTAGCTTTTATTCCCGTCTTTCTTCTTCTTTTTTTCTTTCCAAAAACTTTTCATTCTTTCACTTTGTGCCTTCTTTTGTTCATCTGTCCATTTTCGTCTGTTGTTTTTGTGTTGTGACTTAAAGTCAACTTTTTGGTTTCTGATTTTTTCCCTACAGGTTTTGCGGTCTTGTATGTCTCCTCTAGAGATGTTTAATGTTTTCAGGTCTTCTACGGTTTCTTTGTTTTGTGTCCCAGCCTCGTCGCCGCTTTTGTGTCTCGTTTCCGTCGTAGGTGTCGGTGGCCGAGTGGAATGAAACCGACACAGGAATAAAGATAGCACGCTGGTGCAGGTACGGAGAGGAGCAGCCAGAAACTAGAAACACTAGAGTAAATTAGAACGAGATATATATTGCACAGAAATTATACAATACTTAACTTTTACATGGTACTGCAGAATGTTGATACATAGTTGAGCTAGAGTCCTGCCTAGTGCCTAACTGATAGCCAAGTCTTTACTGGTTCCTAACTCAGTCCCAAGTGACGATGTCGTTCAGTGGTGGCCACGAGCGGCGTTGTCGCAGAGGGCGCTCGTGGCTGTCGTCGTAAGAACGCCGCGCCGTGCGTACATGGCGGCGCGCGGCGAAAATAGGTGGCGCGCACTTTGTACTTGTGCGACACCACACTTTGTGTCCAGTTTCGATGTAGAAATTATGTTGAATATTCTTTTAGTTAGTCTGGTGTCATTCATTCTGGCCATAAGCATCAAAAAGTTTGCTCTGCGTTTTCTGATATGTGCCATGATTGTTTCAGAGCGTCTGTATAGTTCTTCCGTGGGTCTTTTTCGCCAGATATTTTCTCTAAAAACTGCACCGTGGATTTTTCTCAGAATTTTCCTTTCTTGTTTTTGAATCTCCTTGATTTTTACCATTCCTTTGGTGCTCGTAGTTTCTGATGCGTAGAGAGCTTCTGGTAAGACTGCTGTGTTGTAGTGTCGTAGTGTTGCGGCCGTGGAAATACATTTTTTATTGTAGTGGGACCAGGTGAGTTTATAGGCTCTCTGTAATTTTGAGACTCTTTCTTCGTTTGCTTTTGTGTTTAGCCCGGATTTTTTAATGATTTCGCCTAAATATTTAAACTCACTGACTTGTAGAATTTATAAATATGATAATAATTACAGTTAGGCGCGGTGGAGTTGCCGAGCGGTCTAAAGCACCTCGCTGCGGAGCGCGCGGTTGCTCGCCGTGGAGGTTCGAGTCCTCCCTGGGGCATGGGTGGGTGTGTTTGTCCGTAGGTTAGTTTACGTAGGTTTAAGTAGTTTGTAAGCTACGGACTGATGACCACGCAGTTTGGTCCGATAGATTTACACACATTTGAACATTTGAATTACAGTTACTTAATGTTGCCTGAGGTACAGTGTAGTTGCAGGCAGGCAAGATAAGAAAGACGCATTCATTGTATAGGTAACTCTTCCCCTAGATCTGCGAATGCCTCTCTTTAGTCATAAAGTGAAAATAAAGCTTTATGTTTTGTTAAAGTGTGAGTGTAACTGACTTCGTAAACGGTGGTACAAAACAGGAACACGAGGCGTAACTCTACATAGCGAGCGGCCATAGCCTCGAGTGAGGCGCTTCGTAGCCAGTGGCGACGAACGCTAACATACATCGTGTTTTTACTCGGGACTGCAAAGAGATCTGACTCTCTTTCCAGCGTTAAAAACAATTTGAAACGTTGGCTACATTTGATACACAGCTCTATATGACCTAAAATACACCAAACGTAGACTGGCCAGCGACTATATTTTACACTACAAACTTTTCGAAAGACGCGCGATGTTGTACTTGTTTGAGAAGTACCATAGTAACTATGAGCAACAACGGCAAGACAGCCAGTTCATTATCACGCTGAGATTCAAGACTATAATGTGTGAAACAATCAATTTTTTTCATCGAATAGTTTCCTCAGAATCGATTGGGAAAGATTGGATAGCGCAAAACAGATGCGAATCCCAAAATCGTGGTTTTTAATTTTTTAACGCGAAAATTAATCGTTTCTACGAAAAAGTAGGTACACAGTCGGATGTAGCTTTACTTCCTTCACATAAAACAATTTTTTTGAAGGCAGAGTAGAGGACTCGACATTTGGGCTCCCGCAGCTCACGCCCGCTGCCCGGAGCGGCGGATCTGTGTTCCGAGGCAACTCAACACGGCGTCCGCCGCAGTGTGGGATAGCAAGAAAGTCCTTGGTTGGAGACCAAAGAGTCCTGAGTTTGAAACTCTCTGCAATCGCGGAATTTTTCTTCACTTCAATTTTTAACCTAGCCTTCACTTCTCAACGATGTGAGGAGTCGTCAGAAACTGCACATGGATCGGATTCCACGGTAAACCTTATGCCCCCTTTGCCCGGTGGGAAAACTGTAATAGGTTAGAGAGATGTTAGACGACGAAATGGTGTGCAGTGAAAGACTGAACTACACGAAATTATGATGATAGTCGATTTAGAACGTTTCCTTGAGGCTACAATGTACTTCACAATACACATTTTTCGTAATTTGTGAAAGGCATAACCACATTTTTAAAATTTTTCCTGTCATCATCATCATCAGTTTCCAGCTCCAGTTTTCCGGTGTGATGTACAAGCGCTCGTCATCTCCTCCTGTCTTCATACATCTTCTGTTCCAGATTGTCTTCCCATTTGTGTCCTTTCTCCTCCACATCTGATCTTACAGTCTCTATCCAGCGTTTTCTTGGTCTTCCCGGAGGTCTTCTGCCTATGAGGTTGAGGTTGAAATACTTTTTAGCAGGTCTTTCACTATTCATTCTTTTCCTGTATTTCATTTTATTCTAATTTTAATGTGTGTTATCTATCTGTGCACTACTCTCGCTAAAACTCCGAAATGGCTTCACCGATAAAATATTTTTTTTTTTTCGCTTTAAAAAGGGTGGTTTAAAAAAAATTGAAAAACACGAAGGAACAACTGAAAAATCGAAGTAGGTAATTTTGTAAGTGGGACATCGGCACTTCGGATTACATTCGTATTTTATGCGCTGCCATACCGTTAGTCCGACTGCGATAAAATTTTGCACACTGCAGCTTCAAAGCAACAGGAACTGCACTGTCGCTATAACAATTCCCAAGGTAATACAAATAAACAAGCTGAATTGAAGTTTGTGACGTGGAGGGAAATCGTACTTAGGCTATTCCAAGGCGCCCTAATCGTTAGTGGTGTGGTGGTCTAACGGTAACCGGGCGCCGTGGCTCAGTGCGCTCGGTTAGAGGGCTGAACGCTCTCTGTAATAAAAAAGCTGAGCCAAAGAACACGTAGAACCAAAACGAACATACACGATCAGCGTCCGCAAGGACGAGAACTACCCATAGAGCGAATAAAAAGGAACATTTAGAAAAATGGACATTTCTTGACAGAATTATTCAGTCAGGAATCGATAAGCAGTTGACGCCGACGAGACGACGTACTATCAGTGGAGCCATAAGAGGCGAGTTAATCTGTGTAAGCCCATGACCAGTTGTTATCTGCGACTCAGGCGTGGACACGGGTCAGCACGAAATGTGTACGCGACTAGGCAGTCCAGAACATTCTAGAAGAGAGGTCGGCAAGTAATCGTAGATGGGGTCCGGATATTTTTGAAAATTTTTATCGAGGTCCAGATGCAAAACCGCATGTTCCTTATTAAATTTTAATTTTAATTTTCACTCACAAAAAATATGAAGTACAACATGTCTAAAAATAATAATGTATAAAGAACCCGGAAAAACTTATATTATTGGCTATTTATTTTTATTTTTACTCGCAAAAAGTATGAAATAAAATTGATAGTCATACTTTTATTGGAAAGCCCAGAAACAGGCCATACATTATACATACATTTTTATTTTCACTAAGAAAGTATGAAAGACAACGAAATGTGCGTATATGTATTAAAATCCATAGGAAAAGTCGCATTTGCGGTCTTGAACAAGTTCTTAAAGTTACGTTTACAGCGGAGCTGCTTATGCGAATAGTGTCTTCAAAGTGGGCGGGCCGCGGTGGAGTAGCCGAGCGGTCTAAAGCGTCTCGCTGCGGAGCGCGCGGTTGCTCGCCGTGGAGGTTCGAGTCCTCCCTGGGGCATGAGTGTATGTGTTGTCCTTAGGTTAGTTTACCTAGGTTTAAGTAGTTTGTAAGCTACGGACTAATGACCACGCAGTTTGGTCCGATAGATTTACAAACATTTGAACAATTTTTGAAAGTGGGTGGTCGTTAGTCTTGAGCGAAAATTATTCTCCAAGAATTTCTTTTTTGAAAATGAAACTTCACAAATATATGTGAAGCCAAAGATAACGACCACGTAGATCGCTAATGTTTTGCAATTTTCATATTTTTCTGGGACATGTTGACTCCAAAATCCTTCAGTAAACACAGTGTTATATGTTTGTAAGGAAATGTCTTCCTGCAAGTCAATTATCTCCATTTGGAGTAAAGGCTTTGAAATGTGGACCAACTTCGCAGCCACATCTGTGCATTTTGCTGCAAGAGAAACCTCAAAAGGTGACTTTAATAATAGTAACAACTTGCAGTCTTACTGCAAATTCCTTCTTAAGATCTGCCAAGAAATTTAATAATATGGAAACTTCTATTTCAGGGTTATTTTTATATTAAAAATTGTTACAATATGAAGAAATTCTTTACTTAAAACGTCTCTTTTTCAAACAACCAGCTTCCGACGAAATAATGATACACTTTGTACCAAATCACATATTAATTTCCCGTTTCCTAGTATATCGGTGTTGTCATCTACAGAATTTTTTTTATACATTTGGGATATGTAATTTATACTTTCAAAATATTTTTGGCGGTCCAGTTCTTGTCCTTCCGCGGTCCGGACCTATACCGCGGTCCGCCAGTTGCCGACCGCTGTTCTAGAACATTTACGTCAAAGAACGAGAAGGAGTGGAACGTGTGCAAAGGGGAACGTGCAAAGGGAGTCTAGAAATGGGATACAAAAGGCACATGCCATAGCTTCAGAAGCAGTGTGTACTGGAGTCACTATCCCGAACACAGAAGACGAAACCAATATTCCAGATTTCGAATTTCGAATAGAGGGCAGAATGATTAACGTAGAAGTAGATATTGTGGTGTCGCACAGGTATGAAGTGCGCGCCACGTACTTACGCCGCGCGCCGCCATGCACGCACGGCGCGGCGTTCTTACGATGTCAGCCACGAGCGCCCTCTGCTGCAACTCCGCTCGTGGCCACGACTGCTGCATCGTTCACTTGGGACTGAGGTAGGAACCAGTTAACACTTCGGAATCAGATAGGCACCAGTGAAGACTTGGCTATCGGATAGGCACTAGGAATCATCATTAGGCAGGTCTCTATCTAAACTATGTATCAGCATTCTGCAGTCAAGAACTATGTAAAAGTTAAGTATTACCAAGACTCCATGAAATATATATCTCGTTCTAATTTACTCTAGTGTTTCTAGTTTCTGCTGTCCCACTGGCTGGTCACCACGCGTGCATACTTTATTCCTGTGTCGGTCTCTTTCTACTCGGCCACCGACACCTACAACCGGCGGAAACGAGACACAAAAGATATCATCGGAATAAAAAAAGCAACTGAAATCACTTAACAAGAACAAGTCTTCTGGTCCGGACTGTATACCCACTTGATTCCTATGCGATTATGCTGGTGTGATAGCTCCTTACTTAACTGCCATATACAACCGCTCGCTCATAGAAGGATCTGTACCAAAAGATTGGAAACTTGCACAGGTCACACCTATATTCAAGAAAGGCAGTAGGAGTAACCCACTAAACTACAGGCCTATTTCATTAACGTCAATTTGCAGCAGGGTTTTAGAACATATCCTGTATTCGAATATTATAAATTATCTCGAACAGAATGATCTATTGACCCAAGGTCAACACGGATTTAGAAAATAGCGTTCATGCGAAACACAATTAGCTCTTTATTCACACGAAGTTCAAAAAATGTTCAAATGTATATAGAACTTATGGGACTTAACTACGGGGTCATCAGTCCCTACGCTTACAAACTACTTATGAACTAGCTAAGACTAAGGACGGCACAAATATCCATGTCCGATGGGGGATTCGAACCCCCGACCGTAGTGGCCGTGTAGACCGTGACTGGAGCGCCTCAGTCTCCTCGGCCACCGCGGCCGGCAATCAATTTCCTCATGATTGGTTCTCCTAACGATATCAGTTCAGACGGAATATCATCTACTCCAGGGGCCTTGTTTGTACTTAAAAATCACTGAAATTAGTATATTCTTCTTGAAGTCTAAGGGTGTTTCCTCCGTCTCATACATCATGCATACCAGGTGGATCAATTTCCTCATGACTGGTTCTCCTAACGATATCAGTTCAGACGGAATATCATCTGCTCCAGGGGCCTTGTTTCTACTCAAATCTTTTCTCGCAGTACCGTATCTCCTATCTCATCTTCCTCTGATTCGTCTTCCGTTTCTAGAATACTGCCTTCAAGTTTAATACCTTTGTACCGGCCCTCTATATATTCCTTCCATTTTTCAGCTTTCCTTCTTTGCTTAGTACTAGTTTTCAATAGTTCTTAATATTCATACCGTTGGTTTTCTTGTCTTCAAATGTCTCTTTCAATTTCCGGTAGGCGGTATCTACCTTTTAACCCATCTTTCACCTCTCAACGATGCGAGGAGTCGCCCGAAACGACACGTGGTTCGGATTTCACGTTAAACTGCAGGACCCCTTTCCCCAGTTGGAAAACTGGGGTTGGCTAGGGACACGCAAGTTGCCGAAGTGGCGTCCAATTGAAAGACTTGCAGCAGGCCAATGAGCCACACGAAATTATTATATCTTTCTCCTAGTTATACGTTCTTCTTTCATTTTTCCTCTAGCCACTCCTGCTTAGCCAATCTGCACTTCCTGTCAACCTCATTTTTCAGGCGTCTGTACTCCCTATTACCTGCATACATGCTGCATTTTTATATTTTCTCCTTTCAATAATTAAGTTCGGTATCTCATGTGTTATCCAAGAATTACTATTAATCCTTATACTTCTGCCTATATGACCATCTGCCGCCCTCACTACACAATCTCTCACAGTTACCCATTCTTCTTCTACTGTTTTACTTTCCTATGTTTCCTTAAACCTTACCTAATGCTCCCTCTAAAACTCTCAACCACCTCTGGTTCCTTCAATTTGTCCATATTCCATCTCCTTTATTTTCTACCATCTTGCAGTCTCTTATCTACAGTTCATGACCACTAAGTTATGGTCAGAGTCTATATTTACCTCTGGATATGCCTTACAGTTTAAAACCTATTTCCTAAATCTCTGTCTTCCCATTATAAAATCAATCTGGGACCTTCCAGTGTCTCCTGGTATCTTCCATGTTGATGATTAAACACGTGTTTGTCATTATTAAATTGTGCTCAGCACAAGTTTCTACCAGACGAATGAAACATCCCTGACGTATTAGATTTCTGATTTTGGAGAGTTATAATGTAATTTATATATTTCATGTTGGTATAACGTTGGCACCACTCGCCTGAGATCTATGTAGACCGCGCAAGTAGTGTGGACTGTGGAGAATAAGTCAGTCAGCGTTTGAGCTTTCGACTGGAAGGTTGTCTGGTCCGCGAGCTGCGGCCGACACTAGACTGCATGTTGTGGGAATAATTTCATATTAGGGTACTTCCTACAATTAATATCAGCATTTATAAGGTACAACGAGGTTATCGAAATTTTCTGTATTTGTATCTGAGTTTGCTCATAATTAACAAAAGGCATTGTTGTAATAGAGTGTATCATAATTTAATATATTTATATTCATTTTGTTGGTTGTATTTGTAGAAGTTGTATTGTTGAATTTCGAATAGAGAACTTAAAGTAAAAATTTAACTTCACCTTGTATGATTTATGTAGTTAGAGAATCTCCTACCACTGTTCTTGAATTAAGTGTCATATTGTTGCATAACCAGAGTAGCGTTAGTACGAAAGAATCTCAAGTGTATCAGAAATTTTGTGTAATGTATGAAAAAGATAGCAAGGTTGTTGGTAAATTATTGAAAATATGTGTTCCTGAGTAGTGGACCCCTTTTGGAACTAAACTAAGAGATTTTTAAGTCCTTCTGTAGATCATTTTTGTTTCTAGTATTGTAGGTATGAACTGAGCTATTTGTTGGAAAAAGATATATATTATTTATGACAAATTTTGTTAAGGAATAAATGTACTTAGAGGCAGTAATTAATACATCCAGTTCTTTGAAGGGGCTTCTGCAGGATGTCCCTGAATTTACACCACAAATAATACATATTACATGCTTTTAGACTCTGAAAACTTTTTTTGACTTGAAGAGTTACTCCAAAATATTATACCATATGACACTATGGAACGCAAGTAAGAAAAGTATGTAAGATTTTTTATTTTTACGTCTCCTATGTCTTATACCACTCGTATTTGTCGTAGGATTATTGCCACAAGAAATTTAAGATATGTCAAGATAAAATATTTTCTAACAGTGCCATTTTAATTAGATGTGGAAAACTACTTTTGAAAATGAAATCTATTTAAAGTGTTTCATGCTGATTCTTGCCACGGTATCACTAGTAGAAGTTCAGTTGCCAATATTGAATACAGGTCAGTACGAATTGATAATATCAGACAGTTTATAACAAATTCCTTTGCTGTAGTGATTGCTTCAAAGGTTTGGAATTACTGGCGGAGCACGTGGCTTTCCGCATTAAATTTAACTGCAGGAAGAATGGCTAGACAAAAGTGCTTAAAGATGCATTAAGTGTGACCCTCACTATTTTTACTGATGTAGAAAGCGTAATGGCAGGAATATTTTTGTGAAACCAACAGGCATTTATTTTTATGTCACTTGTTCTACATTGCTAACAATATTTCACACAACGAAGTTAATTACTATCTGCCAGCATTAGCACGATAATTAAAGTGAGTGATTTTACAGAGATTAATTTTTATATTAATGTCAAACTTAATAAATAGGTCAAAATATTTACACGTGTGTTGTCACTTCGACAATAGACACAATATTTTCTATCAGGTTTCAGCTAACTGTAAGACCTACTGAAAGGTTAGGCTACAACGACGAGATCGTCGAAAAGCTGCGTTCACTAATTCACAACAAAGGTTTGTACTTGTGCAGTACGTTCCAGCCAGCTCCAAACAGATCACGCCCCAATGAATAACGTCTTTCTTTTAATGATTTCCACCCGTGACGTGACGCTTTCCCTCCAGTAACGCAATAAAACAAAACGAACTGCCCTTCTCTGAACCTTCTCAATATCTTCCGTCAGTCCCACCTGGTGAGGGTCCCACAATGGGCAACAGTACTACAGGAGAGGACGCACAAGTGTGATGTAGGCAGTCTCTTGGGTGGAGCTGGTGCATCTTCGAAGCGTTCTGCCAATGAAACGTAATCTTTGGTTCGCCTTCCCACAGTATTTTCTATTTGTTCTCTCCAGTCTAAGTTATTCGTAATTGTAACTCCTAGGTATTTGGTAGAATTTACGACCTTAAGGTTTGACTGATTTATCGCGTAATTGAAGTTCAGCGGATTTCTTTTAGTGGTCATGTGTATTATTTCGCACTTTTCTTTATTTAGTGTAAATTGCCAATTTCGCACCATGTAGAAATTTTGTCTAAATCGCTTTGCAGTTGCTTTTGATCCTCTGTTGACTTCACTAACCGATAAACGACAGTATCATCCGCGAACAGTCTAAGGGTGTTGGCTTCATGTCTATCTTTACTACAATAATGCGGTTACTATGCTGTTCTTAGTAACTTACCCGCATTTCTATTTTCTTATTCATTATCAGACCTACTCCGTTCCCACCGACTGATTTTGTATTTATAGCCGTGTACTCAACTGACCAGCTGACCAGAAATCCTATTCATCCTGCCACCGGACGTCACTAATCCCCACCACATCTGACTTTAACGTATCCATCTCTCTTTTCAAATTTTTTTATTTACCCGATTAAGGGACATAACTTTCCACTCTCGGATCCGTAGAATGTCAATTTTCTTTTTCTTGGTGACGACATCCTTCTGAGTAGTCCCCGCCCGGAGATCCGAATTGGGGACTATTTTACCTCCGGAATATTTTACCCAAGAAGACGCCATCATCATATATTGGTACAGTAGAGTCCTTGTGACAAGTAAGGACTGTATTTTCCAATTGCTTTCAGCCGTTCGCAGTATCTGTGTGGCAAAGCCACATTATCTGATGTTACAAGGCCAGCTTAGTCAATCATCCAGACTGTTGCCCCTGTAACCACTGAAAAGGTTGCTGCCCCTCTTCAGGAATAACAAGTTTGTCTGGCATCTCCACAAATACCCCTCCACTGTGGTTGCACCTATGGTACGGCTATCTGCATCGTTGAGGCACGCAAGCCACCCCACGTCGGCAATGACTGCAGTTCATGAGGATGGCCTTATTCTTTATGACCTTATATCTCGGGATTATTTCCAAGATTCAGGAATTGGTAGGCCTATAGACTATATTGTCTGTAAAATGTTTCGCGAATTTCATCTGTCGTGTAGATGTAATAAATTGTAACCTCATGATGAATGGCATAGTTTTAGTGCATGAAGAGCAGAAATGTAGTAAGTGATAAACTTCTTCCATTTATCCATTTTTCTGGCTTTGTCAGAGATAAAAAGCTTAATAAAAGTTTGAAATTGTTTGTCGGTAAGTGCTCTCGTTTTCAAATACTGGATAAATTTAGTATCGTCGCATGAAGCAACAGGTTTTTATGACTCTGGATTAGATTAGATTAGTTGGTTCGTTCCGTAGATCCGTGTTGAAGAGATGCTCGTGGATGTGGAACATCAATTTTTTTAATACGTTGATAATATAATAATACTTATATAGATACATACATTTTTACTAGCTGATAATATAATAATACTAATAGTATGAATACAGATAAATGCATCATTTGGTTCTATTTAAGAATTGGAGTAGAAGGAGTTGACCACTAGAAACTCTTTTAGGCTCCTCTTAAGCTGATCTTTATTTGTAGCTAAATTTTTATGGTTGTTGGTAAATTATTGAAAATATGTGTTCCTGAGTAGTGGACCCCTTTTTGAACTAAAGTAAGAGATTTTTAAGTCCTTCTGTAGATCATTTTTGTTTCTAGTATTGTAGGTATGAACTGAGCTATTTGTTGGAAAAAGATATATATTATTTATGACAAATTTCGTTAAGGAATAAATGTACTTAGAGGCAGTAATTAATACATCCAGTTCTTTGAAGGGGCTTCTGCAGGATGTCCCTGAATTTACACCACAAATAATACATATTACATGCTTTTAGACTCTGAAAACTTTTTATTGTCTTGAAGAGTTACTCCAAAATATTATACCATATGACATGATGGAACGCAAGTAAAAAAAGTATGTAAGCTTTTTTATTTTTACGTCTCCTCTGTCTTATACCACTCGTATTGCAAATACAGTTTTGTTAAGTCGTTTCTGCAATTCTGTGGTGTGCACGTCCCAACTGAATTTATTATCAAGTTGTAATCCCAGGAATTTTATACTGCCAACCTCTTCTATCTGCTCTTATTCATACTTAATGCATATACTGGATGGGAATCTCTTAGATGTTCTGAACTGCACGTAGTGAGTCTTTTCAAAGTTTAAGATCAATGAGTTGGCTTTAAACCATTTATTAATGTTAAGGAAAATATCATTAGCAGACGTTTCCAGAACTATGCTCTACATGCTATGTATTGCAATACTTGTATCATCTGCAAACAAAACAAACTCTGCTTCTGGCAGTGTAACTGATGAGAGATCATTAACGTACTCAAGAAATCGCAATGGTCCCAAGATGGATCCTTGTGGGACATCCCATGTAATTTCTTCCCAATCTGATTATGACTATTGACTTAATTTACTAGTCCCTTGCACTGACACCCTTTGTTTCCTGTTAGCAAGGTACGACTTGAACCCTTTTGCAGCAATTCCCATGACACTATAGAATTCTAATTTACTTGAAAGGATATTACCGTTCACAGAAGCAAATGCCTTTGATAAATCACAGAAAATACCTGCTGCTTGTAATTTATTATCTAATGAATTAAGTACAGCCTCACTGTATGTGTAAATAGCTTTCTCGATATTGCAACGTTTCAGAAATCCAAACTGTGTTCTAGAGAATACGTCATTTGAGGTTAGGTGGTGTAATTTCTTATTACGTCATATTATCTCCTGTAATATGTCTCGTACGTGGTTTTAACGCAACTGCAATTGGTATCTGATGTTAAAGAACATTTAGACGAAGTTTCATTGAAATTGGGCCATTAGTTTAGGAAATGTGAAACATTGCCACATGATGTGGGAGTTGCAAGTTTAATTGTTTATCGTGTCTTATCTCCATAATTACATGTCGTTAACACCACAACGATTGGTGTATCAAGTACAGTTGAAATAGGTCCAATAGTTCAGAAGGAAATGTGGAACATACATACATCCATTTTTATGAAATGTATTGGTATAGATTAAACCACTTTTGAAGATATTTTTAATTCTTCAGTCTCAGACTCTTATGACTAAAAATCTCTGTATCTTTTAAAGACAATTTACTTAATGTGCCAATAATTAAACCAACCTTTGTTAGTATGTACCATGTGGTACTTTGAGAAAGGTCTTCTTAACATGGAACACTTTACATTTGCCAATGAAAACAGTTTCTTTAATGTCATCATAATTTGTAATAGTATGTTATCTGCAATAACTTGTATTTCGAAATCTTTTGTATGTGGAACTGTTTTCTGATAATACGCCTTCTTGATCTTATTTGACTTATTAATATTTTGCATGTAGCATAGTACTAAAGTAGCACAATGACTAAGAAATGCAGTATTTGAAAGATTTCCTTAGTTGAACGGTTATAAATTTGAATCGAATATTTTTTTCCTTGCTGCATGATAATGTTGGACCTAGGAACAGTGTTTAAAATTTAGAGAACCTTACTCCTCCAGGGAAAGATTACGGTATACATACAGTGAATGCTGTCATTTAAAAATTTAATGATGTATTAAACTATTACAATAAGGGCTAGCAAGAGGCGAAAATGTTGCACAGGTTACTCATGGATTGATGGTGATAAAAGCAACATTATCCAGTCTCACATAACCTTTTAAATTCTTCTCCTAATGTGCTACAGAGTACTGTGTCATCCAAGTGAGGCATGGATCTTTCTAAGATTTTTTGTAGCTACTCTTGTAAAAACACGTACACTTTCCATTTTTTATTATGTCTACCACAGCTTGAAACGCCAAACCAAGAAAAATGTATTACATACAGGGTGTCACAAAAAGGTACGTCCAAACTTTCAGGAAACATTCCTCACACAGAAAGAAAGAAAATATGTTATGTGGGCAAGTGTCCGGAAACTCTTAATTTCCATGTTAGAGCTGACTTTAGTATTTCTCTTTAAATGTAAATTGAAGTAATTCGCGCAGAAAATTGCCAAAATACCCAATTGTTTCTTTAGTATGTACTGTACTTTCTCGATTCACCGCCAGTTGGCTAAAAATGTTCAAATGTTTGTATAGCTCATGGGACTTAACTACGGGGTCATCAGTCCCTAAACTTACAAACTACTTATGAAATAGCTAAAACTAAGGACGGCACAAATAGCCATGCCCGAGTGGGGATTCGAACCCCCGACCGTAGTGGCCCCGCAGACCGTGACTGGCGCGCCGCAGTCCCCTCGGCCACCGCGGCCGGCCGCCAGTTGACCCAATTGAAGAAAGGTAATGTTGACTTCAGTGCTTGTGTTGACGTGCGACTCATCAACTGGTTAGCGTTCATCACGAACATGGTTTTGCAGTCAGTGCAATGTTTACAAATGCGGAGTTGGCAGATGCCCATTTGCTGTATGGATTAGCACGGGGCAATAGCCGTGGCGCGATGCGTTTGTATTGAGACAGATTTCCAGAACGAAGGTGTCCCGACAGGAAGACGTTAGAAGCAATTGATCGGCGTCTTAGGGAGCATGGAACATTCCAGCCTATGACTCGCGACTGGAGTAGACCTAGAACGACGAGGACACCTGCAATTCTTAGTGCAGTTGACGATAACCCTAATGTCAGCGTCAGAGAAGTTGATGATGTACAAGGTAACGTTGACCACGTCACTGTATGGAGAGTGCTACGCGAGAACCAGTTGTTTCCGTACCATGTACCGCGTGTGCAGGCACTATCAGCAGCTGAAAGGCCTCCACGGGTACACTTGTGCGAATGGTTCATCCAACAATGTGTCACTCCTCATTTCAGTGCAAATGTTCTATTTACGGACGAGGCTTCATTCCAGCGTGATCAAATTGTAAATTTTCACAATCAACATGTGTGGGCTGACGAGAATCCGCACGCAATTGTGCAATCACGTCATCAACACAGATTTTCTGTGAACGTTTGGGCAGGAATTGTTGGTGATGTCTTAATTGGGCCTCATGTTCTCCCACCTACGCTCACTGGAGCACGTTATCATGATTTCATACGGGATACTCTACCTGTGCTGCTAAAACATGTGCCTTTACAAGTACGACACAACATGTGGTCCATACACGATGGAGCTCCTGCACATTTCAGTCGACGTGTTCGTACGCTTCTCAACAACAAATTCGGTGACCGATGGATTGGTAGAGGCGGACCATTTCCTTGGCCTCCACGCTCTCCTGACCTCAACCCTCTTGACTTTCATTTATGGGGGGCGTTTGAAAGCTCTTGTCTACGCAACCCCGGTACCAAATGCAGACACTCTTCGTGCTCGTATTGTGGACGGCTGTGATACAATACGCCATTCTCCAGGGCTGCATCAGCGCATCAGGGATTCCATGCGACGGAGGGTGGATGCATGTATCATCGCCAACGGAGGACATTTTGAACATTTCCTGTAACAAAGTGTTTGAAGTCACGCAGGTACGTTCTGTTGCTGTGTGTTTACATACCATGATTAATGTGATTTGAAGAGAAGTAATAAAATGAGCTCTAACATGGAAATTAAGCGTTTCCGGACACACGTCCACATAACATATTTTCTTTCTTTGTGTGTGAGGAATGTTTCCTGAAAGTTTGGCCGTACCTTATTGTAACACCCTGTATAAAGACACACTATTCATTGTATAAGTACCAAGAACCACTTTTTCACCACAGTTCCGTTAAAAAATTATAAAATTTTTTGTAAAGAAATCAGACAAGCTTACCGTTGGAGCCCCATTTATTTTATTGCAGTAACAAACATTACATGAAGTGAGCTGAATATTCTATTCAGTTACAAGTAAATGAATATTTTAAACGTTACCATTAGTGAACACCAAATTAATGACTTAATTTGTAAACATCCTCAATCATAAACAGAAATTTGAAATATCTTGGAAGTGTGTACATCTTTTTTCCAGGTACACTGTATTATCGTAATATATGACGAAAACAAGATACGGGGGGGGGAGGGAGGGGATTATCTTCAGTAACTTCTTCCCCTGACATGGGGAGCGCTACATGTGCTGAGTAAAGTCTACTTAGGATAGCATCCTCACCCACTGCAGCCCAGTTAATTTTTGAAAGAGCAGGTGAGAAGGCATGGCCAAGAAAAGTAGCCTCTCACCCAAGTGAGAACTGTGAATTTAATATTGTATATACCGGAATGTCAAAGAACTGTACTGCAGGAAGTTGGGACGGAATTGTCCCCGCCTCACAGGTGCAGACGGTTCACACGTAGATCTTGAGTGTGTGAACTCATCTGACTGGCCCCCCAACAATCTCAAACCAAAGTGAGAATGTTCACTAACAATAAGAAGGGCATTTATATAGTTTACTAGTTTACGAATATAATTAGTTCCCATATTCAGCTTTAGTAGATTTGTTGAGTCGACTTTTTCAGTGAGGCACAGTTCTCTCTTTGCTTACAGTTTTCATACTTTCTTTAGAGACGTATATTTTCCATTGCACACAGTTATTGTGCCTACTTTTGAGGCACAGATTCTTCTTTGCATAAAGTTTCCATATTTACATTGACATATAGATTTTTCTTCGCGTACAGTTTTCATGTTTCCTTTTTGGGTACAGTTCTATTTTTTTCATACAGTTCTCATATTTTCTTCTAAGCCACAGTTCTTTCAAAGTATAGTTTTTATAGCACATAGATATATATATACACAGAGCGAGACTACTGACACTGGGTTGGGGTGCTATCCTAAGAGAGCCAATAGCACAAGAGTTCTCCCCTAGCACACACACCCAACATATGCTTACATGTGTTCAAATCACGATCATATTAAAATGTAGTTTCCATTTGACAAATTTTTATTTCCTGCAGAAGTCCATCATTTCAAACGAGCGTACCTGGAAAAATAAAATAAACCAGCTCAATCATTAGAAATCACAAAAATGTTTTTAATGTGTAGCACCTAAAAGGATATATTAAAAAATACCTGTAACAACATTGGACTAGTTTGAATAACTATCGAAAAAAGACATAAATAATTAAACTTTACTGGACATACGCAGTCTTCAACCCATTTACAATGTTAATTGTCCTACAGACATTATTGCTTGGACTTAACATACCCGGCCTTCTTACGACTACTCTAGTCGTAAATGAATACTGTTCCAAATGTAAAAGTGTAGATTCTATTATTATAAAAAAAATGTTCAAATGTTTGTAAATCTATCGGACCAAACTGCGTGGTCATCAGTCCGTAGCTCACAAACTACTTAAACCTAGGTAAACTAACCTAAGGACACATCCATGCCCCAGGGAGGACTCGAACCTCCACGGCGAGCAATTGCGCGCTCCGCAGCGAGACGCTTTAGACTGCTCGGCTACTCCACCGCGACTCTATTATTATAGACGACAGTAAAAACATGCGACGAATAGCAATACTCCCCTCGGTAGCAAAGAATTAGGTAGATCACCTTGAACATTGAATGGGAATGCCTAGGAGTATATATTCAAAATGTTAAAGAGGCTGTTCCAACAGCCACCGAGGGTACAGGACACAATGAACTGCAGATTGTCTGAGCTCCTGTTATTCCAGCGAGAGACACAGGGGTTGAGAATTACCGTCTTGCTCACGGAATCACAACGTGGCACATTGCCAGGCGGCGACCTGTTTTAGACCTGTCCGAACATTCATTTCGTTCTTTGGCATGAACCATTTATAATTAAATTCGACCACAAATCTATATTTCTAGACTGGCGATGTCGTGTACAGCTGTTTATAGTGCATTCTTTCGTTCAAGAGTGTATTTATTACGTAAATTGGTGTTGTGTACGGTGTGATCGCTAAGCTAGATGATTCGTTTGTGTGAGAACAACGTGTGATCTCATTTTTACTGACAAAATGCCGTTTGGCTGTTCTGTACCGAAATGTAGAGGAAATTATGATTGTGCCCAAAAGTTACCGTCTTTAAACATCCGGAGAAGAAGAAATGGATAATTTGGCTCCTTCTTCAAGTTAATGAGTACGTTTTCGTTTTTGTTTAACCTTATAAAAGAGTTTTAAGTCATGGCTGTTTACCGTTGGATATTGCGATTCATTTTATTTACACAACCACCCCCATTAGCTTGTTCTTCTCCGGACGTTTAAAGACGGTAACTTTTGGGCCACAGTCGTAATTTCCTCTACATTTCGGCACAGAACAGCCAAACGGCATTTTGTCACTAAAAAAGAGATCACACGTTGTTCTCACACACACAAATCGTCCAGCGAAGCGATTACACCGTTTACAACATCAATTCACGCAATAAATACACTCCTGAACGAAAAATGCACTATAAACAGCGTGCACTGCTAATGTTTACAATCTTTCAGGGGATTCTAAGCCTCTCACCGCCGCCATGTTGTGACGTCGTGCGCAGGCTTTCTTCTATAGGGGGTGCTGACGCGGGGCGCGGGCGAGCCCACCGGTCGGAAATGTTGGCCATGCCTGTTCAATACTATAAACATGCTAGCAGTCATGTGTATTATTACAGAAAAGTCTTAAAAATACGGACGAACTGACGTAACTACGCTGGCTTTAAAGAGTTTTATAACGGTCAATTCTTGTATTGTATATAGGTGTAATTTTACATACAGCAAACTGAAGATACAAGGAAATTAATGTGTGTCAATTCATACTTTCCTGTCGATAGTACGCCGTTTATAATAGTGTTGCTTAGCGTTCATGACAAGTGTCTTTGTTCATTTGAGTGATCTTACGAAAACTACAGTCGGTGTTGACACAGTGGCAGACTAAGGGGCGTGGGGCACGGAGGGGGCGGTCCGCCCCGGGCCTCTCGTCCTGGGGGGGGGGTCTCCAAATTACCTCGAAACATTTTTTTTAACCCTCCTGGAGTCCTCCAAATCTCGAAAGTTACTTTTTTACAGTAATACATGTATTTCCAAGTGGACGGGGGACATTGTGTTTCGCTGCCGCCCCGGGCACCACGACCTAGAGAGAAGGCCGCGGCGCTGTCGTGTGACGTCAGGCAGAGTAGGTTGCGCGCGCATTGCTGACTGGCTCGCTGCTTCGACATAGTGGGCCGTGCCCCAGCGGCTACCCAGTCAGCTATGCGCGCGCAACCTACTCTGCCTGACGTCACACGAGAGCGCCGCGGCCTTCTCTCTAGGTGGTGTTGGCCTCTGACAGCTTTAGTTCTCCACTGTGTTGACACATGCAGTAATGAGTCGCATTAATTTGACGTTTTTATTTATCTGCTACCAGTTTCGATCCATAAATGATATGAACAACAGCGGTGACAGGTTACAGCCGTGTCTTATCCTTGAAAGTACCGTGAACCTTGAACTCAATCTGCCATCAACTATATCTGCTGCGTGACTATATACATATAGGTCTTCAATTGCCTGCATAAATTTACCTCGTATTCCATAATCTTGTAGAACTGACGATAGATACCTTTTCAAGAACTATAAAATATAGATACAATTTCCTGTTCCACTCGTAGCACTTCTCCATTATCTGCCGAAAGCTAAAGATTTGGCCCTGACAGCATCTAAGAAGCCTTAACCCACACTGATTTTCATCCACATTGTCTTCAACTAATACTCGCACTCTCCTTTCAACAATACCCGAGTACGCTCTAAGCTAATTAAAGTGATACCTCTGTAGCTGTTACAATCTTTGTCATTTCCATTCCTGAACCAGGCCCGAGTCCCACGACATTTCAGTAATCCTTTTGAGACCTGAAATTCCAATGTCTTTGATGAATTCTGACTTGATTTAATCTACTCCAGCCGCTTTATTGGACTGAAATCTGCTGACCATTCTCTCCACTTGTGAAACGTGATCTTTTTCTACCGTCATTCCTATCCCATTGTAGGTCGAAATGTGAAACGTTACTGAGCGTTTCACCTGTACTGAGTAACTCTTCACAATATTATCTGCGCAAGGCATCCACAGGACTCATTGCAGCAGTACCGGTCTGTCCAAAACATTGTGAATTTCTTCTTCCTTCCCTTTCTAAAACTATTACGACACCCCAAAAAATGTTTTTCAGCGGCCTGACCCAAAATGTCCAACCTATTTCCAAAGTCTTCCCATGAGGTCTGCTTGGTTGTTTCTTTCTTCAACATCACTTCCTCTGCCTGAGTTCTAGTATGGGACCATTGTTGAAACACCTTATACAGGCTACCTTGACTGTGCAGTTCCACCAAGCTGTCTGCTCCTTCCTGCCTTTACACACTACTGTTTCCAGACATTCTCTAGCCAGTTCTAATACTGTTTTCCTTACTTTGTCCACGCCTTTTCTCAGGACTGTAAATGACTAGATTCAACTAACTACTATATTTGTGAGATAATTATTATATACATGCTCTTGGTTTCCTTGTCCCGAAGCTTCTCTTATCGTTCTACATATGGACCTGACTTACTGCACTTTTGGCCTTGCAAAATCAATTGCACTGCAGATTAAATAATGATCTGTGTCTGAACACACCTGTGTCCCTAACTGCCTTCGTGAAGTACTGATCTGTTTCATATTGTCATTGATAGATCTGATTCCTATGCCCTCCCAAGTATATCGGTGAACTTAAGCTTAAAAATAGATTGTGTACTAAAATAAAAATGGTAAACGAAACAGAAAAGGAATTAAAATCTGTATCCCTTTCCCACAATTGCCTTCAGAGTAATCGACAGGAGACCTGTGCCTACTAAATGCGAACAAAGGATTATGTTACGGCGAGGAAGGTACAGAAAGACGTGACGCCATGACCATCTACTTCTGCCCACAGTGATTACCAAACGGTGCTACAGAAGGGCTCATGCATGAGAACGGCACTGGGAGACAGATCCCAGAATTTTGCGGAAATTTCCATTACTTGCAAACGAATCGTGAGAACCGAACCCTGGTTTCTCTCGCGTAATGACATATCAATGGTTATTGACTCTGACAAGTAGGTTGAGATGTTGGAGGTCTGAGATCATATTTCCACTCGTACTATCAGCTGCAAAGTTAAGCCTAGTGCAGTTCCTGCACAAGGCATCAAAGAGGCATGCTTAACTTCTGACCATTATATCACGCAGCTCCTTCTGATGGACTACTCGGGCGATCGCTAAGACTTCCTTTGGATTCACGCTCATGTCAGCATGACAGTGATTTTTTTTTTTTTTTTTCGTTTTAACTTTTTTCAGTCCATGTGCTCTGTTTATATGATGCACACGTATTTACACCTCGGTTGCGATTCACAATTATCAGCCAGAAAATGGGTTCTGACCAGTATCACAACCAATTTATCCAGTAAAAGTACTGTTGGTGGACCTCCTTATTGTAATATAATTATTCATTTGACTGTCTAAGGAATCAGAACTTTTCAATTATGTAGGAACATGGGAGGCAATACTCACTTTAAGGCTTATCTTACAAGATAGATTAAGAAAAGATTTTTGTAGATTTGGAGAAAGTTTTTGACAATGTTGATTGGAATACACTCTTTCTGATTCTGAAATCTGCTGGAGTAAATATAGGGAACAGAAGGTTATTTACAACTTGTCCAAAAACAAGACAGCAGTAAACAGAGTTCAAAGGCATGAAAGGGATGCAGAGGTTGGAAAGGGTGTAAGGCAGGGTTGTAGCCTTTCGTCAATGTTATTCAATTTGTACATTCAGCAAGTTAGAAAGCAAGGAAAAATTTGGAGAAGGAATTAAAGTTCAGAGAGAAGAAATAAAAACTTTTCGGTTTACCGATGACATAGTAATTCTGTCAAAGACAGCAAAGGGCCTGGGGAGCAGTTGAAAGTTGCGTATAAGATGAACATTAACAAGAGCGAAACAAGGATAATGGAGTGCAGTCTAAGAAAACAGGCGATGCTGAAGATATTGGATTAACTAACAAAACAATAATGGTAGTAGATGAATTTTGTTACTTCGGCAGTAAAATGATGTATGATGCTCGCAGTAGAGAGGATATAATAAGCAGAATGGAAATGGGAAGAATAGCGCTTTTAAAAAAGAGGAAATTGTTAACATCGAATATTAATTTAAGCGCAAGGCATTTCTTAAGATTTTTGTGGGTTGTTGCTTTGTATGGGAGTGAAACGTGTAAGAGAAACAGTGCGGACAGGAAGAGGATAGAGGCTTTTGAAATGTGGTGCTACAGAAAAATGCTGAATCGCTCGGGTGGATCGCGTAACTAATGAGGAAGTACTGAACAGAATTAGAGCGAAAAGCAATTTCTGGCATACCTTGACTAAAAGAGGGGATCGATTGATAGGACACATTCATAGACATCAAGGAATCGTCGGAGGGAAGTTTGTGGGTAAAAATCGCAGAGGGAGACCGAGAGACGAATACAGTAGGCAGATTCAGATAGATGTGGGTTGCCGTTCTTATGAGGAGATGGAGATGCTTGCTCAGGATAGAGTAGGGTGGAGAGCTGCATCAAACCAGTCTCTGTACTTAAGACTACAACAACAAAAACAAAATAACTAATACAGGGTTGGAATTTAGGGAGGGGTTTGAGGATATACTAACGAAATTATTTCCGGACTGTGATGTGAGATCCTAAAACTATATTAAATAGTAATAGTTACTTAACGCACAGCTCTCCTTAATATTCGGCATAATCGAGCATTGTCAAAATGGAAATATGCAGTTGCAATTCATCTACTGCAGATTCTATGTATAATTAATTCATAGATGAGGAGTTATGTAAATTTATTGTGGCTCTGGGTACTAATAACTTTACTTATGGAAAGAATGACTATGTCCCCGCAGATAAAGCTAATTTCAACTGGTTCATTGGTGAAAGCAAACAGTTCGTAGGACTGAATCAAAATATGTAATGAAAAATTCTTACAGAGCTACAGACAAAATTAAATATACTTAATGTTACCAACATACCTTCTATCTGATAAAAAAATTGGTCAGAATTATCATAAATTAGGGTGGAATCTCCTTCATAAAAACTTTCTCCATAGTGGGTAGGATTCCTAGGCACCAGTTTTTATTTACTGTTCCATTGCCTTACTGCTGACAAATATCAGTATGAAAATACGTGGCACATTTATTTCTTTATTCTCGGAACAGTTTATTAGTATTATTTTGTCTTCTTCCAATCGTTATTCTATGTTGTACAATTTGCAAATATGACATGCAATCCGTGATTTTATGCATGTATAAACATACAAATTGCGGGGGATATCTCACTTATGATTAAGTAGAACAACACAAAAGTAATAAACATAAAATCTACGTTAATTGTCTCAAGATCCTGCATATAATGCACATAATCCACAGGTATCACTTTACTTACCTGGAGAACAGTTGATTCATTCTTTGATACCAAGATGTACTTGCAAAACTGATATTTACAACAGCACAATAGTTTTGGGAGAATTCATTTTCAGATTCCTTTTTCCCTTAAGACTCAATAAATGAGTCTCATTTTATGTTGTGACATAGTGAAAGATGCTCTTATATTCTGAAAAATAGAGCATTAAGTCATAAAAAAGAAGTTTACCATTAAGCTACGGGAAATATTGTAGCTCTATTAATGTAAAAAAATTTCAGAGTATAGAAAAAATATAGAATTTATGTTACCTCATCCTACCTGATGTGTGATGATAAATATTAATGTAACACACCCTGGGGCTGATAGGGGCGTTTATCCAATGATTTGTCATCTCACTTTATGTAATGCTGCAATAAGTACAAATTATATACAAAAAATAGTCATGGTATGACTTTTAAAAGAACAATTTAAGTGTAGTTTCATAAAGTTAAATTAGCTATTACATTATGGTGGTGGACCTTTTATGTTTACACAGAATATAACCAATTTTTATTAACAGAATACATTATTTCGTGTAGCTGTATACTGTTTTTGCAATAAAATAAAAGGCATCTGTTTATGCCATACGTGTTTAGCTTCTTATAGGGAAGATTGTCAGTGGCCCGTAATACTCTACACGTCTGCCTTTTGCGTCTAAAATAGATATATTTTTAATGGGCTTAACTGCTGCGGTTATCAGTCCCTACGTTACAAACTAGTTAATCTCACTTATGCTAAGGAGAACACACACACACACACACACACACACACACATGCACGGGGGAGGACTGGAGCCTCTGACGGCGAGCAACCGCGTGCGTCTAATACTTACATATTGTACATATGTAGTACACATATTATGTAAATATTCTATACAGACACAAACGTACATCACAGACTTTTGAAATAAAAGAAGCGATATGCATATGGCATAAATGAACGCCTTTTATTTCGTTGCAAAGTCGGAATAAAGCTCACGAAATTTCTAAGCAAATAAGGAACAACGGAAAACTGACAAAATATGAAAACATACTATATCTGCAATTTAATAGGTACATATCTCACTACATCTACATACATACTCCGCAAATTCACCGTAAGGTGCGTGACGGAAGGTAAACTGTACCACTACTAAGCATTTCCTTTCCTATTCCACTCCCAAATTGAACGAGGAAAAAAAGAATTCTTATATGCCTCCGTACGAGCCCTAATTTCTCTTATCTTGTCTTTGTGATCTAGAAAGGATATGCCAGTCTTGCAGGAGTGCTAGTCTTGCAAGTTTCGCAGGAGAACTTCTGCGAAGTTTGGAAAGTAGGAGGCGAGGTACTGGCGGAAGTAAAGTTGTGAGGCGGCATCGTGAGTCGTGTCGGGATAGCACAGTCGGTAGTGCGCTTGCCCGCGAAAGGCATAGGTCCCACGTTCGAGTCCCGGTTCCGGCACACAATTTTAATCTGCCAGGAAGTTTCATATCAGCACACACTCCGCTGTAGAGTGAAAGTTTCATTCTGGAAACATCCCTTAGGCTGTGGCTAAGCCATGTCTCCACCATATCCTTTCCTCCAGGAGTGCTAGTCTTGCAAGTTTCGCAGGAGAACTTCTGTGAAGTTTGGAAAGTAGGAGGCGAGGTACTGGCGGAAGTAAAGTTGTGAGGTGGTATCGTGAGTCGTGTCGGGATAGCACAGTCGGTAGTGCGCTTGCCCACGAAAGGTAAAGGTCCCAGGTTCGAGTCCCGGTTCCGGCACACAATTTTAATCTGCCAGGAAGTTTCATATCAGCGCACACTCCGCTGCAGAGTGAAAGTTTCGTTCTGAAAACATCCCTTAGGCTGTGGCTAAGCCATGTCTCCACCACATCCTTTCTTCCAGAAGTGCTAGTCTTGCAAGTTTCGCAGGAGAACTTCAGTGAAGTTTGGAATGTAGAAGGCGAGGTACTGGTGGCATCGTACTGGCGGCATCGTATATCGTGTCGGAATAGCACAGTCGGTAGTGCGGTTGCCCGCGAAAGGCAAAGGTCCCAGGTTCGAGTCCCGGTTCCGACACACAATTTTAATATGCCAGTAAATTTTAACAATGCTGCAGTTTGCGTCATGCCCCCCCCCCTCGCTGTGGGCACCTCTGCTGGGAGAACAAGGAGAACAGTAGTGCAGTAGAAGCCATACAAATTTCGTGATACCAGTAACTACATTATCCTGCTGCAGTGGGGCCATCAACAAACTGCAAAGGTAGGGGAGGCTCCAACACTTCAGACTCGTAACGCCAGTCGGTTACTGTACTGGCAACGTTTACTCGTGGGAGTCGAATCCAATACCACCCCAAACCATTATACGACCAGTTCAAAAAATGTTCAAATGTTTGTAAAGTCTATTGGACTTAACTACGGGGTCATCAGTCCCTAAACTTACAAACTACTTATGAACTAACTAAGACTAAGGACGGCACAAATATCCATGCCCGAGGGGGGATTCAAACCCCCGGCCGTAGTGGCAGTGCAGACCGTGACTGGCGTGCCTCAGTCTCCTCGGCCACCGCGGCCGGCAATACCACCAGTATGTCGATGCGTAATGCAAAGCAGTTACACCGTCTCTCACCACGGTGTCTTCAGACACTATTCTGACTATCGTGGTGGTATAGGTGGTGCAAGAAGTCATGGCCCCTTCTCAATTTGGGAGCTGGGCGAGTCCATTCCTTTGTTTGGCAGGGGCGGCCGTCTCAGTGGCGTGTTGCCTACGGGTCGCAGGGCGCATGAGACTGACGGTTTAAACAGACGAAGAGTACGGGCCCAGTAGGCAATGTGCAACTGAGTCGGCCGCCCTTCAGAAACAAAGGAATGGACTCGCCTGGCGCACGAGAATGCGTTTCTGTGCATGGGCCATGACTTCTCGATGGTTGTATTAGTTTGGAGACATTCTGTTAAAAGTAGTTCGAATCGGATTAAAACTCAGGATGATAGGATATCGATGATAAGATTCCGTGGTGCTTCTGCTGTTCTCTGTTTGAACGAGGAAGAATTGCAAGATCCTTTAAATAGAGTGAGCATTCTGATGATTTCCCGCTATTTATTAGGAGTAAACCAAAGGAAGATGAAAGCATTGAAGAATAGCAGATAAATATAACAGAATCAATGGTGATCACGAAATTCAGCGCTTTTGTTACTTTGGAAGCAAAATAGCATACGCACGAAATAAGGGGAATGTAAAGAAGAGACTATATATATATATTTAAAAAAATAAAATAAAAAAAATAAAAAAATAATAAAAAAAACTGCCTAAGGGGAGGAAAAATTTCTGAACATGCACGTCTTGTACCGTATTGAAGGAACTCATGGGAGTATGGGAAAATCGGAAGAGAATAGAATCAAAGTGTGGCTCTGTAGACTTTCCCGATCAAGCTAAGGGGCTTCGCTTCCTCACTTGATAATGGCGGACAGTTGGACCGCAGAAATATTGTGTACAGATGTTAGAATGATCCGGCTGGAAACCCGTGAAGAATTTGATAGAATCAAAGTGTTTGAGATTTACTGCTATAGAAGGATGTTGAAAATTAGGTGAAATGATAATTAAACGAGTAGGTGCTCCACAGACTTGACGAGAAGGAAACGTTATAGGACTAAACATTGCCTATAACAAGAACATGAATATATGCGTTAAGGCATAAAGGAAAATGTGGCGCACAACACAGTTATTCGTTAATTCAGGTAGTAAACTTTTCGAGTAACGGATTAACTTTTAATTCCAGAAAACGTTCGAATATTTGTGAACCTGAAGAATCAAACTGCTGAGGCCATCAGTTACGAGACTTACAAAATAATTAAACTAAATTTAACTTACGATAAGAACAATACATCATGCCCACGAAAATCATGTCCCGAAAAGCTCGCGCCTTGTAGATTAGTTGTAAGGAATCGAGTGCCAACTATTCGGGTTAAGTAGTGCTTTTAGGAGATTGGCTGTGGAAAATTAAATCACAGGATTAGTTCTAACTCTAAAAGTAATGTGAAAATCTGTGGTGACATTTAAGTAATTATGTATTTTTTATTATTATTTACTCATTTATTAAACACCACTACACCCCCGAAGGCGGTTCATGAAGTAGGCACGTTATCTCAAAAACAACATGATGCTTTGTTTATCTTCGATGCCCTACCTAAACTTGCCTAAACAAAACGTTCGTATCCGAGCAACAGCAGTGTGGTTTGCACAATTAATCTTTTCACTACTTTTTCATCATAAAGTTTATTATTACGAGTTAAAAATTAACGATTTACTTTCGCTTGAGATAAATCCCGCGCTAAGTAATGCTTTCACGTTTAACGAAATTCACTTTTTAGTAACGATTCGCGAAGTTAACTTTTGATTACAAATGAGCACTGGGAGAGGCTAAAAATTTTCGTGGATTACAAAGAATGGAACATACTCAACAAACAAGGACGTTGGGTCTAGATGTTGCTGCGAGGCGATGTTGGTATCGGATATTCGTACCAGATCACTTCAAACCAAGAAATATTGCCATCATCACCTTATAATGAAATTGTCATCGTCCAACCTAACCTAGACCAAGAGCTACTCTATCGATTAGTCATTCATCATAGTAAAAAAGAGGGGGAGGCAGAGAAGAGGCACACATTAACCAATTTACCATTGTTAGCCAAACTACTTGACCTCTCAGCAACAAATAATCCGGAGCTAATAAAGAGTATCAAAACAGACATGGGGATTAGTGAACACAGAGTTGTTGTAGCAAAAATGAATATCGGATTTTCCAAATCTACCAAAAACAAACGAAAAATATATTTATTCAAAAAAAGCAGATACAAATTCGTTTAACTCCTTCCTGAGTGAAAATCTCCAGATTTTCTAAACTAACAATGTTAGTGTTGATCAGATGTGGCTTACGTTCAAAGAAATAATATTGCAACCACTGAAAGATTTATACCAAAATAATTAACGAAAGAGGGGTCTGACCCGCCGTGGTACACGAAACAGCTTAGATCATTCTTGCAAAAACAAAGATAAAAGAATGACACATTTAAAAGGACACAAAATCCTCTAGACTAGCAGTCTTTTACAGAAAATCCAAATTTAACTCGAACTTCAATGCGAGAAGCTTATAATAAATTCCACAACGTAACCCTGTCACGTAATTTGGTAGAGAATCTTAAAAATTCTGGTCGTATGTGAAGTATTCTAGCGCCAAAACACAATCAATACCTTCACTATGCGATAGAAATGGTGATGCTACTGACGACAGTTCTGTTAAAGCAGAACTGCTTAACACAGCATTCATAAATTACTTCACGAAAGAAAACGAAGCAATTACTCGAGAATTCGTATAAAGAACAGCTACCAGCATGCGTAATTTAGAAGTTGATGCCCCTCGAGTATTAAAGCAACTTAAATCACCTATTAGTTTCCTTTCAGAGTATGCTGATGCAATAGCCACACACCTAGTTATCACATACAACGGCTTGCTCAGCCTACGTTCCGCAAAGACTGGAAAGTTACACATGTTACGCCAATGTTCAAGAAACGCAACAGGAGTGATCCACAAAATTACAGGCCTGTATCATTGACATCGGTTTGAAGCAGGATTTTAGAAGGTACACTTTCCTCAAATATTATGAACTACCTAGAAGAGAACGACCTATTGATTCATAGTCAACATGGATTAAGAAAGTATCGTTCTTGTGAAACACAGCTAGCTCTTTTTTCTCACATTATGTGATGACTGCTATAAACAAGGGATGTAAAATAGATTCCGTATTTCAAGATTTCCGGAAGGCTTTCGACACTGTACCTCAGAAGCGTCTTCAATCACACTGCGTGCTTGTGGAATACCGTCACAATTGTGCGATTGGTTTCGTGATTTCCTGTCAGAGAGGACACAGTACGTTGTAATTGACGGAAAGTAATCGAGTAGAACTGAAGTGACATCTGGCGTTCCACAGGAAAGTGTTATAGGGCTCCTACTGTTCCTTATTTTTATAAACGATTTAGGGCCGCTCTGTCAATGTCTCGTTAAGTTCCAGTTAAGATTTTAACTTATCGTTAGTGGAGAATTGCGTTTGTCAATGTTTCGTCATTAGTTAACCTGAGGTTAAAGGACCTCAAACTGGCCGTTAAGTTAACGAGTAAAATTCTGCTCTTTACACGGCTAACGACCAGTTAAGTGAGTATCTGTATCAAAATGGCAGGATTCCAAAGCGCTAAAATACATCAATATATTCACGTGAATAAGACCGATTTATCGAACAAAATAACAGAAGCACTACATGGATGAAAAACTAGTGTGAAAAGCAGCTTTATTGGTAAATTGTATCGTCATATTTCTCGCCCTATCCATGTCAGTAGCGGTTAGATGAGTTTGATACATTGCAGATACGCAACATAACCTTAAAAATATTGTTGCGATATTGAAATACAAACTTACAGGTGAGGACTAGCTAAGTGAGAATCGGTATGATGAAAATGGCTGGAATAAGATTTCGTTGACAATTACTACGATGTCAATATTTTGGATGATCTAGAGGACATTGCGCCTATAAGGCGTCATAGACGTATTTACGTTCGTCCAAATCATTTTGAATTCTGGGATGATGCAGAATTTGTTACGCAATTTCGCCTTCGAAAAGCCATTTTGGAAATGCTGCATGAAAAACTACACGACCATCTGAAGAGACCAACATATAGTTATGAATTTTGTAAGTTATCTGTTGTAATAAAAAAACAGAATACATTATCTATGTGTGCAAACTTTTTAATTAATTATTTACTTACGCTTGTTGCACCTAGTGTAAGGCCTAAAATGTTATTTCTTCCTCCGATCTACAGGAACAGTCCACTTTCGCCTACGTGCAATTTATTGCTTGCACTAAGGTAAAATTTTACGACGCTTCTCGCCGGGCTCCAGTGAACAATGAAGTGTAGAATTGCGTTAATATTTTTCACGAGCTACAGAGTAAATGTCATTGCTGCTCGTTTCACACGCAGCAAATTTAATACTGTACCTGCTCTAAGGTCGACAGGTTCTTGTATGTACCCTTGTCCGTTCAGAAAATATAATGTTTGTTTTAATTGCAGTTGTCACGAAAAAACATTTATTGGTCATCTGAGTTGCCATCATTACCATTGGTGCCAACATAACCACTGCAGCCCGGCGAGAAGCTTCGTACAATTTAACCTGCACTAACCTACTATGCACTTGGCAATATGTTATCGTACTAGGCCCTAAGAACTTTTGCTGTCCTACATGTTCAGTGGACAGCATTGAATTCATTTGCCGCAATGTCGCTTCCTTTTCGTTCCAAGTCGTAGCGTCGTTTTAACAACTGTCTGCTAACCTCTTCCCTGATAGTCAAATATGGGGAACAGCTGTTTATTCAGACTGCACTTTCATTTGTTTCTATTGCCAACATAGTCGAAATATATCGTACCTTCTCGTTTTCTCCAGGTTAGCAAACGAGAGGTGTATGTGGCAATGACAAACGCAGTGTACTTAACGAGCACATTTAACGAGACGTTAAAGGCATCTTCTCGTTTACTAACGAGAAGATTAACAAGAGATAGACGAACCGGCCCTTAGGAGACAATCTGAGTAGCTCTCTTAGGTTGTTCGCGGATGATGCTGTCACTTATCTGTTAGTAAAGTTAGATATCTGCATGTTGCAAAAAATGGCAATTGACCCTTAATAACATGAGCACTAAAAGAAGCCCGTTAAACTTCATTTACACGATAAATCAGTCAAAACTACAGTCCGTAAATTCAACTAAATATCTGGGAGTAACAATTACAAACAACTTAAATTGGAAAGAACACATCGATAGTATTGAAGGGAAGGCGAATTAAAGACTACGTTTCGTTGGCAGAACAGAAGATGCAACAGTTCTGCTAAAGAAACTGCCTACACCACACTTGTGCGTCCTATTTTGGAGTATTGTTGCGCATTGTGGGGTCCGCACCAAGTGGAACTGACAGACGATTTAGAGAAAGTTCAGAGAAGGGCAGCTGGGTTTGTACTATCGCGATATAGGGAAGAGAGTGTCACATAAATGATGCACAAGTTCCAGTATCGCTTTCACCACAGTGAACGGCTAGTTAAAGATCCTTTTAGCCAGTTAGGCGTCTATAAAATACAATGTTTGCAGTGCCCCTAATGATACATCGGTCAAACTGGTCGAGCCTTCAAAACTAGGTTTCAAGAACATCTTTTAACTAAGAAAGACGCTGCCAAAAATAATTCGGCCTTTTCCGAGCATCTCAGGAGAAGCAAACACACTCAACTCCCCCCACCTCCCGTTGACAAATTGCAAATTCTTCATATCGCCTCCAAAGGGGGAAAAACTTTCACTTCTGGAAGAATTAGCAATCACTAAGTTCGTGAAACGGTCCCCAGAACACAGTCTCAACGAATAGCTTATGACAAAAAAAAAAAAAAAAAAACAAAAAAACAAAAAAAACAAAAAAACAAAAATAACTTTTTACGATATCATGTTATCCATCTTTTTCCAAAATGACCCCCCCCCTTCTGACAATTCAGAACATCTTTCTTCCGCCCCACCCCCAGGCCTCTAATCACTTTGTTTTCATTCATTTATTATATTTCACTACCACCATGTATCATTTCACAAGATTCAACAGATTCCCGACAGATTCTTTCACCTCATTTCCCTAACCTTTCATTTCCCGCACGTCACACACATCTCTGATATTACTAAGCTGCCGCTTGGCAAACCGCTCAGTCTCGCAGGCTGTAACGCTGCCCATACCGCTTTGTTTAACGGTCACATTTATGTTCCGCAGTTAATACCTCCAGTTGTAAACGCGCACCTGCTGCAACAGCGACTCTTCTGCTGCTATGGTGAGTTTTGTCATACAAAAAGCATTCTAGTAATTTCCATACTGGACCCCTTTAGTCCCTAGTTATTCTACTTGAAATAACCGTTACGTACTTTGTACGTTTATCTCTTTTCAGGGGCCCAATGACAGAACACAAATTGTTAAGCTACTTCCACCACAGCTTTAAATAGCTCTGTGACTTCATCTCACCCAAGTAATTTCTGAGTTTTCAAAATTTACTCACTTTAGCCACATTAGATTCGCTGCCCGCCAGGTACACGGACTGTAATAAAACATTTGTCTGTTTCCAGTCTGATGATGCGCTAAAAGCGCGAAACGCGTTATTGGATACAATAAAGAATATTGCAATAGAGACAGCGAATTATCTAAATAAATTAAAACAAGCCATTTTCAACCCTAGGATTATGTCTTAATGTACGATCGCAAAAAGCAACAGTAACGACCATGAACAGTTAAAAAAAAAAAAAAAAAAAAAAAAAAGCAAGCAAAAAATTTCACTTACTTTGTTGCGGCTTCCTGCTCTTCACGCTGCTACAACTCCATTCTGGACAGGAGAGCGGCCTGCGCGTATTTTCTGGTGCTTATATAGCGTGTTCTGGCCGCAGCAGGAAACTGGAGGGGGGGGGGGGGGACCACCGACCTCATGAGATATGCAATCTTATCATGCACGTTGCTAATTACAGCTCTGCGTGGTATGACACATTCTGCTCTTTATGATGCTAGTTGAAAAACTGGGAAACTACCGAATTCTTGACGGCCGTACATTTATCTTATCATGTACATTAAAAACTACCGATTTGAGTGGGCTTTCAGTTTATACTCTTTGTGATGCTAATTGACAATCGACGTTACTGATTACTTAAAGCAGGCTCGCACGTAGGGGAAGACCCCCACACCGCCAGATGTTTTTGGATTTACAGTAGATACAATGGAAATTGCTCAAAAAGTTCATACTTCACTGTCAAAAAAGTCGAGTGAAAGTAGTTTCAGGTTTTAAAGAAGTTGAAAAACATCATATTCACTAAATTACAAGGGTCATTTTAAAGTAAGAACCGATTTATAACCGGTAAGAGAATATTTATGAAGGTAAATTTTATCACAGCCTACAATATACAATTTTTTTTCACTTGTCAACATAGTCACCACGAACACGTAAACATTTGTCAAATCGTGGCACCAGCTTTTGGATATCCTATACCTACCCCACGACAATCCCAGCTCTCTCGTCCTCGCATTACGACCCCCCCCCCCCCCCCAGCTGCAGTGCATTGAAGTGGTACGAGTGCAATTTCAACTTTGTGTCTAGTGTGAACAGTGTTGCGTGTTTTTTTTTTTTTTTTTTTTTTTTTTTTTTTTTTTAAATCCTTCGACCCAATGCATCATTGAAAAACCTGTGCCACAAGTGTCTTTTTAACTGTGTGTGATTGCTGTCTACTTTCTAAATCTTGAATTATGTAGGTCTCCGCTTTTATCTGTGTTTTCTCCTACTGTCTTTTTGTTTTTGTTGTATACCTCATGTGTCCATGCCGGTGTCTTTTTACATGTGTGTGATAGCAGTGTACGATTTTATCTTCCAGCTTACATGTTTTACTCCCTTTAACTGTCTTTGTTTTCTCCATTTTATCTTCCAGTTCCATTGTTACTATAGACACTTTGTCAATACCACGTGTTTTAATCCTTGGCTGAAGAACTGCCCGCAACCAGTAGAGGGAGTTGGGGGGGGGGAGGGGGGAAATGAAATTAGTAATTAAAAAAGTTGTAAAAGTCTTCCCAATCCATTTTTGCGTGGTGTGGTAGGGCAACCGTGTTAAGTCGAATTCTTGAATAAATGAACGTCTTTGTTGCGAAAATTTGTATTTAAATGACACGTTTCGCCCCGTTAGGGCACTTCAGATATCTGACAAAGAAGAAAAATGAACCAGAACTTACAATAATTACGTGAAAATATTTTTTTTAATTTAAATTTTTTAGTTACAAAACAAGACTAAAATCGATAATAACGATTGTAAAAATGTACGGTACTAATGTTTTACCTACTCTGTGATAGAGGGTGTTCAGATTAAAATGCTCTCTTAAAGAGACAATAATAATGAAATACCTTGAACTGCTGTAACATTGACCGTTCAAAACAAATTGAGACAGTGTTTAACTGAATGGCTATTGAAATAATTTATATTCCGAGATTTACCTTGTCTAATGCCCCTGTACCATAGAGTAGGTCTTCATTTATAGGACATGAGTCGGTATTGGTACTGGAACTGCCTGGGGCAGCGTTCAAATGTGTACCGCGAGTAACCGCCAATAAAGCCTAGTGCAGAGTTGCCAGGTTTTTCTATTGTTCTGCCGCCAAATTATAATCTAAAAGTAGCCAAAATATCGCCATCTTTTCATCAATAAAATGCCAAAATACAACCATCTTTTCATCAGTAAAAATAGCCAAATATCGCAAGCTTTAATCTGTTAACATTATTATGCTACTATGGTAATTATGGCATGTTACTCGACAATAATAATCCTGAAATTCAGGGAGTAAGATGGTTACTGAGTAAAAAGTAACACAAACTGTGACACACACATTCACAGACACCAGACTGAACTTTCCAAGGAAACTCATACTTCACAGAAGTCCATCCAAGAACTAACTCACTCACTACCAACGGACAATGAGGGCGGTCAAAATATTGTCACATTGTAAATATAATACATTCAATTACCAAATTTATTATTTTCATAACTTATAAAAAATACATCACAAAACTGTTCAAGAATCATTCTATCAAACACACGGGATGTTCTCATGCATAGGTTCGATTACCAATCACTTTCATCTCCTTAAAAACAAATATTTACAGATGTTAGAGTTTTTGAATCTTTCAAACATTTCTTTAATACACACAAAATCATTACAACATTTTGAGGTGAGTTAATTTATAATAATGAACCAAGCATTTCATTCTTTGAGGTGAGATGGACTTTAATTCGTAATAATGTCATTACACACTGAAAAATCAGCCATGAGAACGACTGGGAAATCACCGCGTGATCTCCATCGACATTTATACTCTGTAAACCATTGTTAACCACTGTGAAGTGCGTAGCAGTTGTTACGAATTTGTTATGTTGTCGTATGGAACGCGGAAAAAATACTGTTCAAATGTCTCCTTGCATGCTGTAATTTATATAATCTTATCCTCATGTTCTCAGCGGGAGCCATACATACGGTGTTGTAGTATACTTCGAGATATCATTTAAAGCCTGTTCCTGAACGATCGTAAGTTGGGTACATGAGGTAGTTTACGTCTATCTTCGAGTCTGTAAGTTGAGTTTGTTTACATTTTTGTGACACTCTCCCACATATCCGTGATACTTGAAAACATTTGTGCTAACTTGTGTGGTTGATTACATTTTCCCAGCATTCTACCGAAGTTTAGCCGGTATCATTGACGCAATGTCTAAAGAGTGATTGCTTTACATTCGTTGTATTTGAAGTAAAATAAAATAGCCATTAAGTCGCCAACCTATTCCTTTAATAGCCAAATTTAATCGCCAGTCGCCAGACTGCTAGAATGGCTACTATTAAAAGAAAAAGATAGCCAAGAATGCGAAAAATCGCCACATCTGGCAACCCTGACAAGGTGCTCTACAACACTGTAGGTGTTGGTCGGTCGGGTAACAGTTGTTCATTTCAAATATGGCCATCATTTACAAGAAATACCCAAAACCACATGAAACAAATTTGAAAGGACGCCAAGGTGTATAACAGAAATATTACTAAAAAAATTCCATAAAAGCATCTTTTGAGGTCAACTGATCGTTTAGAAGTCTCGGGTGTTTAAAATAAACCCGCTTAGATATCTCCGGGATGTTTAACTTCCCTCCTTTTTGGGCATAATGCAAAATTTCTAAATTATCCATGGTGGGAGCTTGATGCCCAGAAGCCTTTAAATGCTCGGCCAAAGGCGAATATTTATTTGCCCATTTTTTGTTAATAGATGTTCACTGAAACGTGTTTTCAGTGCCCTCCCCGTCTTCCCGCATACTCAGGTGAACAGTCTACACATTTAAGCTTATAAACAACCAAGCTGCGTGTGGCCGTTTGATAGGTTGCTCATTATGTGGTACAATTACTTCAATATTTGTTCCATGAGAAAAGACAATTTGTACATTGGCGTTACGAAACAATTTGGATATATTACATGTGAAAGATCCTATTTCGTCAACCAACTTCGCGGTATGCCTCTGATCTTCTATAAACCTGACATGCTCCTTATATACCTAGTGGACCACAGATGGGCTGTAACCATTTTTCTGGGCGATTTGGCAGAAAGTATTAAGCTCACTATTTATTGATTCATCGGAAAGGGGAAGCACAAAAATATGTATTACAGCTTATTCTGAAAAAGCTTATCTTATAGCTTCTAGGATGACAAGACGCCGAGAAAAATAATGATGCACTCGTTGTTGGCTTTGCGACCTTCCTATCGGCATTCACCAATAAGAATTGGGCAATACATAACTCAGGGTAGGAAAAGTTTATTGCTCGTTGTCTCTGTTCATAGGGGTGAGTTATGTATGTCACCTTCTATGCCGTAAACAGCTACCCAATCTGTTTAAACATAATCAATAATTAATCTGTAGTTTAGCCAGACTTTCATTCAGAACATTATGACGTGAAAATATATTTAAGAAACATAAATTAAATCTCTGATTGACCAACAGAAATGATTCTAAGATAAAGAAGAGATTCAATTACGAAGTAATTCTTTATAAATGGAGTTTATTACTCTTATTAGACATGAAACGCGGAGGTGGTCCTACTTTATACATCGGTAAATAACTAAATATTTTTCCAACTATTGTTCATGAGAGGCACAAAAAGTATCACACGCACTCGAGAGTAAAAGTTCCAAATTATCACTCGTAAGTTAGAGTAGTCCATCAAACTTTACAGTTCCAAGTTAATCCGCAATAAAAGTATTTGTTATAAAACATAGTTTGCCGTCACACGAGTACACGATTGCTGAATTATCACAGTACCACAGCCCTACTAACGTGTATAGTTTATCACTTTTCAAGCAGAGACTAAGTTCATCAGTCGCAGTCCCGTAAATTTTCTAAGTCCACACATGTCTATCTCTTCAAATCACAGGTTCGTAACGCGGCTTCAGACCGCCCAGCGTCGCAACCTTTCACCACCGCAGCCAAGTTACGAGTCCCTTCCCAAGCGTTCGAAAAGCGTGCTCTCCCTGCTCCCAAAATTGTATCCTTCAGCGCATCCTAACGCCTCATCTTTCAAATACAATTTCCCTTCCAAAATTTTATACATTGAATATCACAGAATTAAATGCTTTGACCACCTCCCTACAAATATTGTTTACATTTAACAAACAAATATATATTTAAAAATACTAAAAAAACGGTTGAGACTGAAGCTCTTTGCTCAGATAGCCATTAAGAGTGGCGTCTCCCTGTTTAAATATACTGCCGCCATCGAAATACAGTTACACTGTTAATATTTAATTTATCATGGCTTTTTATGCAAAAATATTCAGTTCTTGTTCACAAATACATATAATTGTTTGTATATAAATTATCTGCTGCATATCTACTATTTTTAGTCGGCCATAAAATATTTAAGTGGCAGTCTACAACATAAAATGAACGTTACTAAGAATAATATTAAATATAATAAAATACATATATAAATGTGATGCTCTTTGCTGGGTTCATGTTTTGTGTTTCTGTGGTGGAATCTATGTTCTGACACAAGAATATTACTACCTCAACGAAAAGCAGAACAAGACTGTAAAACAAAGTTTATTGAAAGAATACGGAAGTAACATGGTGCGTCTTTTAAGATAGGTAGCATGGTGCAATGCTGCCCATTTGCTTCTTAAACGGTTACTGATAAACACTACGTATCAATAATTGTAAAAATAAGTCTTATAATATTATTCTTATAGTATTGAAATTTGTCGGCTTTTTATCTGTAAGGAATGCTGAAATTGTAATTACGGTGTTTGAGTCTCACAAGTCTCCTGAATCCATCATATAATTATATTTGCCGTATTATCATTCCCGGATTTTGTATGTATTTTTACAATAATGTGAGTGCCTATATTGTACTTCAGTTGCAATTTGGGAGAGCCGCCCTCGCTCAACCAAGAGCTTCGTTTCCGGAATCCGAGTAGATTTGGAAAATCCTAACTACCTTTATTCCATTCACTAGCTCCAACAGGTCTGAAAAGTGAGATTGACAGGAAGTGCAGACTGGCTAAGCAGGAGTGGCTAGAGGACAAATGCAGAACCGTAGAAGAATGGATAACTAGGGGAAAGATAGACACCGCCTACAGGAAAATAAAAGAGATATTTGGAGACAAGAAAAGCAGCTGCATGAATATCAAGAACTCAGACGGAAAACCAGTACTAAGCAAAGAGGGAAAGGCTGAACTGTGGAAGGAATATATAAGAGGGCCTATACAAAGGAAATAAACTTGAAGGCAGTATTCTAGAAGTGGAAGACGAAGTGGAGGAAGACGAGATAGGAGATATGATACTGCGAGAAGAATTTGACAGAGCGCTGAAAGACTTGAGTCGAAACAAGGCCCCTGGAGTAGATTATATTCCGCCTGAACTGCTGATGTCGTTAGGAAAGGCAGTCGTGAAAAAATTGTATCACCTGGTATGCAAGATGTATGAGACAGGGGAAATACCCTCCGACTTCAAGAAGAATATTGTATTTCCAAATCCAAAGAAAGCAAGTGCAGACAAGTGTGAAAATTACAGAACTATCAGCTTAATAAGTCAAGGTTGCAAAATTCTAACACGAATTATTTACAGACGAATAGAAAAACTTTTTGAGTCCGACCTCGGGGAAGATCAGTTTGGATTTAGAAAAAATGTAGGAACACGGGAGGCAATACTCACATTACGACTTATTTTACAAGATAGGCTAAGGAAAGGGAAACCTACGTTGTAGCCTTTCCACAATGTTGTTCAATCTGTACATTGAGCAGTCAGTGAAGGAATGGAAGGAGAAATTTGGAGAGGGCATTAAAGTGCAGGGAGAAGAAATGAAAACATCGCGGTCTGCCGATGACATAGTAATTCTGTCAGAGACCGCAAAAGATCTGGAAGAGCAATTGAATGGTATGGACAGTGTCTTGAAAGGAAGATATAAGATGAACATTAACAGGAGTAAAACGAAGGTAATGGAATGCAATGTCAGCAAATCAGAAGGAATTAGATTAGGTAATGAGACAATAAAAGAAGTAGATGAATTTTGTTATTTGGGTAGCAAGATAACTTCTGATGGCCGAAGTAAAGAAGATATAAAACGCAGATTGGCTATGGGAAGAAGCGAAACTTGTTATCAGCCAATATTAATTTAATTGTTAGGAAGTCCTTTCTGAAAGCATTTGTCTGGAGTGTAGCATTGTATGGGAGTGAAACGTGGACGATTAGGAATTCAGATAAAAAGATGATAGAAGCTTTTGAAATGTAGTGCTGCAGACGAATGATGAAAATTAGATGGGTAGATCACGTAGCTAATGAGGAGGTGCTTAACCGAATCGGGAAGAAAAGGAGTTTTTGGCATACCCTAAGAGAACGGATACGTTGGTTGGACACATTCGGAGACATCAAGGAATTGTCAACTTAGCAGTCGAAGGAAGCGTGTGGGGTAAAAATAGTAGAGGGAGACCGAGGGACGAATATAGTAAGCAGATTAAAAAAGATGTAGGTTGCCGAACGTATTCTCAGATGAAGAAACTTGCACAGGACGGGGTAGCGTGGAGAGCTGCATCGAACCAGTCTGCGGACTGAAGACCACAACAACAACAGGTCCAACAGCCTGACAAACCCGCCTTTCACATGGAAACAATCAGCTTCCCCCTGTACCTGTAATGTCACAGCTTTCTAAATATGTCGAACTGTATTTTATTTTCCACTAACTGTAGAAATATATCAAGATAATTCAAAAGCCCTGCACATCCACTGATTCATACGTGTAGGGTAGCTTTGAATGAAGTCCGTTAAATTCAATAACCAGGTAGGTTATATCAGTTTCATTGCCTTGAAAAATAATTGAAATATCGTTAACACATCTTCTTATATATAACGCAGAGTGTCCGTATGTGTGTATGTTCGTGTGTACGTGTTGCATACAAATCTACAGTTTTGTTCCAATCTTTATGAAATTTTGTACCCGTAAGCTTCCATCCATGAGAACGGTCGCCGTATGTGTAAGAATCACGTACGATACATAGTTCACGAGATATGACGTCATAAAAAATGAGATGCGCGAAAAACTGCTGCATTTAGCGACAATGCTGCTCATTTTCTCCTAAACCATTGAACCGATTTGAACCAAATTTTGGTACACTCATTCCTTACCGTAAGGTAACAATTGCTGCAGGGTTAAGAAACACATACGACACATGATTCTGGAGATATGACGTCATAAATAATAGGAATCGCAAATAACTGCCACCTAATGCGACGAGACTATATAATTATGCTATATGAGAATGAAAGTACTTAGTGACTTGCAGAAAACTTTAAACATAATTTCAAACATTTATTAAACTTTTTCTCGCCGCAACTGTAGCAAAATGATGAAAGGAAAAAAGTTTCTCCCTTACTACTTTTCCGCTGTTCATGGAGCAAAACTACGGCATTCGGTATGACATTGCAATCTATAACTTCCACACTACAAACTGTAGACGCAGGTAATTTTACACGTAGTATACACACATACAGATGAATGTACTTTAGAGATTGTATCGCAGAACGACACGTAGTTCTTGAGTTATTTGGACAATGAGTCTGACAGTAATGTTCATGGAAAACCACCCCGTCGTGCATCAAGTTTTAATCTATTACTTCTTTACAGCTAACTCTGTTCGCAACGGATTTTATCGACATACAGCACTTAAGAAAATCAAATTATACAGTTGTACAACATATAATTCAATAAATATGAGATCATATGGACGGTGTTATGCATCACTAGTCCAAGTGCCATACGTCATACCTGACATAATGGTACCTAGATTTTACACGTTCTTAAAATATATTTATATATGAATGTTTCTCAACTTTTTGTACCAAAGAAGGGTTAGTTTTCTTTCAGTTAGTAGTGAAATCTCTTTGCGAGTAACTACTAAACAGCACTAATTGCGTTCACATCAGAAATATAAAGTAACGGCGCTTGGTCTTGTGATGCATAACACGGTCCATATATACTGCGATGGGTAAAAACCTGTCGTATTATGCGACACGTATTCCAGTGAGCCGAAGGACATTCCTGGAAAGCTGACAGTAAATAGTGTTGACAACTTTGAGTTCTGAAGCGCACACGGATGTAGGCGGTAGCAATAGTCTGTAGAGTTACAAGCAAAGGAAGAGAACGAGAAAGAGTACTTCCAAAGGATACCCATTATTTACGACAGATCTGGCTATTAACATCAAGAGACTGCGTTTTAAGTGAGACTTACATGTTCTATTACGATTAATAAACCACAGGGCAATCTATTCAATACTGTGGATCTGCCATGCGCATGTTTCTCACACGGACAACTATGTCACTTGCTCAGTGGTGGTCTCACCAAAGAAATTACTCATATTAGATCCTGGGCAAATAATAACAATAACTAAAGCAGAGTTACTAAACATAGCTTTTAGAAACTCATTCACCAAAGAAGACGAAACCAGTATTCCAGATTTCGAATTACAAACACGAGTCAGAATGAGCAACTAAAATCACTTAACAAGAACTAGTCTTCTGGTCCGGACTGTATACCCATTAGATTTCTGATTATGCTGAAGCGATAGCTCCTTACTTAACAGCTATATACAACCGCTCTCTCAAAGAAGGATCTGTACCAAAAGATTGTAAAGTTGCACAGGTCGCACCTATATTGAAGAAAGGCAGTAGAAGTAACCCATTAAACTACAGGCCTATTTCACTGACGCCATTTGGAGCAGGGTTTTGCAACATATCCTGTATTCAAATATTATGAATTATCTCGAACAGAATGATCTATTGGCCCAAGGTCAACACGGGTTTAGAAAATATCGTTCATGCGAAACACAACTAGCTCTTTACTCACACGAAATGATGGGTGCTATCGACAAGGGTTCGCAAATTCCGTATTTCTTGATTTCCAGAAGGCTTTTGACACCATATCTCACAAAGGGCTTTTAATAAAATTGCATGTTATGGTATATCGCCCCAAATTTGTGACTGGATAGGGGATTCCTGTCAGAGGGAACACAGTTCGTAGTAATCGATGGTAAGGCATCAACTATAACGGAGGTGATACCGGGCATACCACAGGGTAGTGTTATTGGTCCTCTGCTATTCCTTATTTACATAAACGATTTAGGGGAAAATCTAAGTAGTTCTCTTAGGTTGTTCGCAGATGACGGCGTCATTTACCGTCTAGTAAAATCATCTGAAGATCAAAACCAACTGCAGAACGATCTGAATTAGATATCACTATGGTGTAAAAATTGGCAATTGACCCTAAATAATGAGAAGTGTGAAGGTGTCCACTTGAGTACGAAACGAAATCCGTTAAACTTTGTGAACAAGATAAATCAATCAAAAGTGAAGGCCGTAAACTCCACAAAATACCTAGGAGTTACTGTTACTTCAGACTTAAATTGGGAAGAACACGTAGACAATGTCGTGGGAAAGGCGAACCAGAGACTGCGTTTTATTGGCATAACTACTAAAAAAACTACATATACTACGCTCGTCCGTCCATTTTTGGAGTATTGGTGCCCAGTGTGTGATCAAATGAAATGTTTGTATAGTCTATGGGACTTAACTACGGGGTCATCAGTCCCTAAACTTACAAACTACTTATGAACTACTTACGAACTAGGACGGCACAAATATCCATGCCCGAGGGTGGATTCGAACCTCCGACCGTAGTGGCCGTGCAGACCGTGACTGGAGCGCCTTAGTCCCCTCGGCCACCGCGGCCGACCAGTGTGGAATCCTTATCAGCTGGGTTTGACGGAGGACATCGAAAGAGTCCAGAGAAAGGCAGCTTGTTTCGTATTGTCACGATACAGGGGAGACAGCGTCACGGAAATGATACAGAACCTGGGATGGGAATCATAACAACAACGGCGCTTATCGCTGCGGCGTGGGCTACTTACGTAACTCCAATAGCCTCCGAATCCGAAAATATATTATTGACCTCACATTCATAGGTAGAAATGATCATCAAAATAAAATACGAGAAGTCAGAGCTCGAACGGAGAGATTCAGGTGTTCTTACTTCCCGCGCGCTATTCGAGAATGGAATGGGAGATAAAATAGTAAAACGGTGGTTCGATGAACCTTCTGCCAGGCACTTAAATGTGATTCGCAGAGTATCCCATGTAGATGTGAAACAACAAATATTGTTTATAGTAAATTTGCGATTTTGTGTATTATGTAAGGCAGCCTTATTTCTTGTATATTCTCAGATAAATATGACATGTAATTAGACAAAAGAAGATGGACAGAGAGACAAGGGATTGGAGAAGTACTAACTCAAGGCTTGAATAAATATATAAATACCCGGGCAACGGTGGGATTTCAGCTAGTCTCTGTATATAAAAGGAAGTGTCCCGATTGACTGACTGACTGACTCATCATCGCCCAGCCCAAACTACTGAAGATAGAAACTTGAAATTTGTGGAGGGTGTTGATCTTACTCTGTAGGCGTCATTTAAGAAGCGATTTTTCGATATTCCGTCCGTAAGGGGGTGAAAAAGGGGATGAAACGTTTTTTGAAAATACGTAGCTATTAAGGCAATTTTGAAGTTAGAACTACAAATTTTCGGATTTGGATTCGGGGTTCGAATTTAAAAGACACATTTTTCGGCATTTTTTGAAATTCAACCAATAAGGGGGTAAAATAGAGGACGCAAAATTGATTTTCAAAAATATGTTGTTGTTAACTCAAATTTCAAGCTATAACTATGAAACTTAGGATATGGACTCTTGATCAGGATTAAAAAGACGCGAGTTTCGGTATTTTTGGAAATTCAACAACTAAGGGGGTAAAAGAGTGGATCAAAAATTCTTTTCGAAAACAGATTGTTGTTTCGGTATTTTTGGAAATTCAACCATCAAGGGATTTAAATTGGAGAGGGGGTGTTTTTCGAAAATCTGTTGCTATTTAGGCAATTTTGAAGTTAGAACTACAAATTTTCGGATTTGGATTCGGGGTTCAAATTTAAAAGGCCCCTTTTTTCGGTATTTTTGGAAATTCGACCAATAAGGGAGTGAAATACGAGATGCAAAAATTGATTTTCAAAAATATGGCGCTGTTAACTTAATTTCAAGCTTAACTACGAAACGTAAGTTATGGATCTTCATCAGGATTATAAAGAAACAACTGGTGCAGACCAACCAGCCTACGCATGCGAAGCAGCGGGGGTTCAGCTAGTAATATATATGGGACAACAACGTTTGGCGGGTCGGTTAGAGTACTTACACTTTTTTTTCCATTTAGGACTGATAGGAAAGAAGTGCAGTGATCGCATAAATAGACCGCCTGCAGCTGCCGTCTGGGCTGCAGTGATCTGTGACTAATGACGCAGCTGGCCGCTTCCTGCAGCTGCGTACGTGCGATAAGAAGCCACCCACGACGCTATCTCAAAAAAGGAACGCGTCCGCTCGGCTTGTGGCGGGAAGCTGATGCAGCGGCCACGTGGCGCGTGCGTTGCAATGGACAAACAACATCACAGATGCGGCCTCCTTTTTCAGTTTGTATCTCCGGAGCAAGCCCCTACCACGCCGTAGCAGAAAGCGAGCTAACTGTCCCCGAATTGAAACAGCTGATCGCCGCCATTGCAGGGAAGAATCCTAGTATTGGGGTTGTGATCTGAAGTGTATGAGACGCGACAAGAACAAAATGAAGCACAAAATAAACGCAAGTTTGTTAAAAAAATACTGATTATTGCAGTCTATTTAGAAAGTAATCTTAAATTTATTAAGTTCCCTAATTTCCGAAATATGTCTGCATACAGACACGGAACTTAAGAATGTAAGTCTCTTTTATGAGGAGAAGGAGCGATTTTGCATCCAGATCTTTGCATAAGATGATTGCATGAAACTTGTAAAGTAGCAGAGAGTGTGATTGTTACGAGGGCAAGTCAATTATTATCCACAAAGTAGTTATAAAATTTTAATGTAATAAAATACGAAACTTACAAGAACATCATTTTTAGACATAGTCTCCTTGCTTTTCAATGCACTTCGTCCATCGCTCTACAAGCTTCCTTATGCCCTCATAAAAGAAGGTTTTCGGTTGAGCTGCGAGCCAGGAATGCACTGCTTCCTTGACTGCTTGGTCCGTGTCAAATCGACTATCCACTATTTGAGTGGAACAAACAAGTGATAGTCAGAAGGGGCAAGATCGGGACTATATGGAGGATTATCCAGTACTTCGAATTTGAGTTTCTGGAGCGTTTCAGCAGTGTGGACAGCAGTATGCGGACGGGCATTGTCGTGCAACAACACAACACCTTCTGACAGCAATCATCGGCGTTAGCTTCGAATTGCAGGCTTTAGCCTGCCAGTAAGCATCTCACTGTAACATTGTTGTGCCCCTTTCAACATAATGTTCCAGTACAGGACCTCGTGCATCCCAAAAAACCGTAAGCATCAGTTTTCCTGCGGACGGTTGGCTCTTGAACTTTTTCTTGCACGGCGAATTTGGATGTTTCCATTCCATACTCTGCCGTTTACTCTCCGACTCGTAATGATGGATCCATGTTTCGTCACCAGTAATGATTCTGTCTAAGATGTTGTCCCCTTCGTTACCATAGCGATCCAAACGTTTTTTTGCGGATGTCGAGGCGCGTTTGCTTATGCAACTGTGTGAGTTGTTTTGGGACCCATCTTGCACAAACTTTACGAAACCCAAGTCTGTTGTGAATAATTTCGTAGGCAAAATCATGACTAATTTGACGACGATGAGCCACTTTATCAATAGTTAATCGTCTGTCTAAGAGAATCATTTCACGTGATCGCTCAATGGTTTCTTCATTTGTGGCGGTAAACGGTCGTCCGGCTCCTTCATTGTGCTTAACACTCGCGCACCCATTTCGGAATTTTTCAATTCAGTCGTACACACTTCGTTGTGGCAAAACACTGCTCCCGTACTGAACTGAAAGTCTTCTATGAATTTCGGCTCCTGATAAACTTTCCGCCCACAAAAAAACGTATCACTGAACGTTGCTCTTCTTTGGTGCAAATAGACAGCGGAGCAGCCACAGCACGGCAGCGGCAGCGACAACGAAACTAACCTAGCAGCTTGAAAATTGCTAAGATATAACAACAAATAAACAAAGCATGCGTCACCAACGTAAAACGACAGTACTACCAACATAAACAAAATAAATTGCGGATAATAATTGACCTACCTTCGTATTTATGTCGCGTAATTTTCCGTCGGGCTCTGTTTGCTTTTTGCCGACTACTCAACACGCTTTGCACGCTTACTTCGGTATAGCACATTTTTGGCTACATTCCTTTCCATATTACACAGAATTTTTCTTTCAACTTCCTCGAATTTAGGTATGAATAATTCTAATAACTCATACAACTTTAAGTAGGCATTTCATTCGCACAATAATTTTTAACTGAGATAGTACTTCTCAAAGGGGTTGAGTATGCAACATTCGATATGTGATTAAAAATCTAAATATCTCTTATACGCCTAGTTCTTCATTCAGCTCAATATTTTTAGTAATTTAAATGCAAATAAAATATAAGTAGTTGACATGCAACAAAGTACTTTTCTCGTCATTTGTAAGAGGAAACCTAAACAAAAGCAAACACTCATGATGTATTATTTCTCCATGAAAATACTATACGGTATACAAGTAATGACTGGTCTGTGAAATGTAAAATTGTTTCTGTCTTCGTCTTTGCTTCCAATCTTACTGTTACAATTACAAGCAGCACACGAACGAACCATGTTTACGCACTGTTTCCCTGCAAATGGCGGCGTCACGTTCAATGTGGGGACGCGACACTAGCGCCAACGAGCGGTCTAGTTTTTATAGTCTTAGTAAGTCTATGCTCCAGAGCCTTTTTAGATCTACCTAGGTTTCTGCCACTGAGTGGGCAGTCTTAAAACTTTTAATATGTGCTTACATCTAAACCGTCAAATAGACAGTTACGTTTAGCATGCCTGTATAGAAGTAAACATAAAGCATTGAGAATAGCCACACTGTGCCCGAATTCTGTGTAGATCTGGAAAAGAAGAAAAATTGCGACTGACTGGTGACATTCTCTACAGATTTAAAACAGTCGCTGGCCACCAGGTCAAAAATGGAGTCAAACCTAATTGAAGAAATCTAGCCTATTTTAATAAGCCTTGTGAATTTACAAAAATGTTCAAATGTGTGTGAAATTTAATGTGACTTAACTACTAAGGTCATCAGTCCCTAAGCTTACATACTACTAAACCTAAATTATCCTAAGGACAAACACACACACCCATTCCGGAGAGAGGACTCGAACCTCCGCCGAGACCAGCCGCACAGTCTATGACTACAGCTACTTAGACCTCTGCCGGCCGCGGTGGCCGAGGGGACTGAGGCGCTCCAGTCACGGTCTACACTGCCACTACGGTCGGGGGTTCGAATCCCCTCTCGGGCATGGATATTTGTGCCGTCCTTAGTATTAAGTAGTTCATAAGTAGTTTGTAAGTTTAGGGACTGATGACCCCGTAGTTAAGTCCCATAAGTTATACAAACAAACAACTTAGACCTCTCGGATAATTCCGCGCGGCATGAACCTACAGTTAACATAAATGAACATTTTTCATTGGTTGTGAACGGATAATGTATTTAACGCAAAACAGTGTACAGTAAATAAATGTTGGTAAAGTGATAGTGTGCGAGTAGTAATGTCAAACAAAAGTGCCGATCAGAGTTTCAAAATGTTCAAATGTTTGTCGCGCTTATGGGACTTAACTACAGGGTCATCAGTCCCTAAACTTACTTATGAACTAGCTTATACTAAAGACGGCACAAACATCCATGTCCGAGGGGGTATTCAAACCTCCGACCGTAGCGTCCGTGCAGACCGTGTATGGCACGCCGCAGACCGCTCGGTCACCGCGGCCGGCAGGTCAGAGTGTAATTGTTGTTCGTGCAGGCGGAGACAGGTGTTTCATGGCTCAAAAACCAAAACGTCGACTATCACTCTGAAACGGATAGCAAAAATTTTCAAAAATACGTCGAAACCCAACTTATGCCAGGTTTACTACCAGTGTTTTTATCCCTTGTAATTACTCGCAGCGTATTTACCCATTCGGAATACTTCTAGCCATTGTAGGTCTTGGACATGTTTGACTGTAGTGATGTTCAACGATTTTTTTTCATGAAGCGGGAAGAATAAAACACTCGGAAACTGCCATTGAAGGACTTAGCAAAATTGCTTCAGGCTTAACACATAATCGCAGTGTCGAACATTGCTTTCGAATTTCCAAATTAGATTTCGTCTTCTGCAAAATTAGTTGTGAGTAAACTCACGGCGCGTAACAGGCTGGCCGGCCGCGGTGGCCGAGGGGACTGAGGCGCTCCAGTCACGGTCTGCACGGCCACTACGGTTGGGGGTTCGAATCCCCCCTCGGGCATGGATATTTGTGCCGTCCTTAGTAGTAGCTAGTTCATAAGTACATCTACATCTACATACATACTCCGCAATTCACCGTAAGGTGCGTGGCGGAGGGTACACTGTACCACTACTAGGCATTTCCTTTCAAGTAGTTTGTAAGTTTAGGGACTGATGACCCCGTAGTTAAGTCACATAAGCTATACAAACATTTGAAGATTTCTTAACAGGTTGGCAGCGCCCCACACATAAGAATACTGGCGTCGGCGTATGCCAGACTGCTTCCCCCTGTTCCTCCGGCGTAAACACGACGGTGCTCCCACAGTGGCGAGGAAGAAATTAGTCCTACTCCCTCCCCTGTTCAACAGGGGCGGCCGGCAGGTAGTCGAGGCGCTATGCCACAGTTCCCGAAGTCGCTCCCTCCGAGGTTTGGGCATGAACTTTAAGTTTGTCCTGTGTGTATGTTGTGGTCTTCAGTCCGGAGACTGGTTTGATGCAGCTCTCCACAATACCCTATCCTGAGCAAGCCTCTTCATCTCCACATAAGAACGGCAACCTACATCTGTCTGAATCTGCTTACTGTATCCATCTCTTGGTCTTCCTCTGCGATTTTTACCCCACACAACCCTCCAACGCTAAATTCACCATTCCTTGATGTCTAAGAATGTGTCCTACCAATCTATCCCTTCTTTTAGTCAAGGTATGCCAGAAATTTCTTTTCTCCCCAATTCTGTTCAGTACCTCCTCATTAGTTACGCGATCCACCCACCTAATCTTCAGCATTCTTCTGTAGCACCATATTTCAAAAGCCTCAATCCTCTTCCTATCCGCACTGTTTATCGTCCATGTCTCACTCCCATACAAGGCAACACTCCATACAAATGCCTTCAGAAAGGACTTCCTTAGGTTTAAATCAATATTCGATGTTAACAAATTTCTCTTTTTCAAGAACGCTTCTCTACCCATTGCCATTCTGCATTTTATATCCTCTGTACTGCGACCATCATTTGTCATTTTACTGCCCAAGTAACAAAACTCATCTACCTCCTTTATTGCTTCGTTTCCCAATCAAATTCCTTCAGCATCACATGATTTTCTTACACTGCACTCCATTACCCTAGTTTTGCTCTTGTTAATGTTCATCTTATATGCACCTTTCAGCACACTGTCCATTCCGTTCAACTGCTCTTCCAGGTCCTTTGCTGTATCCGACAGAATTACTATGTCATCGGCAAAACGCAATGTTTTTAATTCTTCCCCCTGAACTTTAATTCCTTCGCCACATTTCTCCTTGCTTTCCTTTATAGCTTGCTCAATGTACAAATTGAACAACAATGGAGAAAGACTACAACCCTGTCTTACTCCCTTTCCAACCACTGCATCCCTTTCATGCCTTTCAACTCTGACAACCGCTGTCTGGTTTTTGTACAAGTTGTAAATAACCTTACGTTCCCTATATTTTACTCCTGCTTGCTTCAGAACTTGAAAGAATTTATTCCAATCAGCATTGTCAAAAACCCTCTCCAAATCTACAAAAGCTAGAAATGTACGTTTGCCTTTTCTTAATCTATCTTCTAGGATAAGCCGTAAAGTGAGTATTGCCTCCCGTGTTCCTACATTTCTCCTGAACCCAAACTGATCTTCCCCGAGGTCGGCTTCTACCAGCTTTTCCATCCTTCTGTATGTAATTCGCGTTAATATTTTGCAACCATGACTTATTAAACTGATGGTTCTGTAGTTTTCACACCTGTCTGCACCTGCTTTCTTAGGGATGGGGATTATAACATTTTTCTTAAAGTCTGAGGGTATTTCACCTGTCTCATACATCTTACACACCAGGTGAAACAATTATGTCATATCTGGTTCTCCCAGAGACTTCAGTAGCTCTGAGGGAATATCATCTAATCCTGGGGCCTTGTTCTGACCTAGGTCTTTCAGTGCTCTGTCAAATTCCTCTCTCAGTACAGTATCTCCTATTTCATCTTCATCTACATCCTCTTCCCTTCCCTTACCTTCTGTCAAATTCATCTCTCAGTACAGTATCTCCTATTTCATCTTCATCTACATCCTCTTCCCTTCCTATAATATTGTCTCGAAGTTCATTTCCTTTGTAGAGCCCCTCTATATACTCTTTCCACCTTTCAGCTTTCCCTTCTTTGCTGAGAACTGGTTTTACATCAGTGTCCTTGATATACATAAAGCTGTTTTTCTTATTTCCAAATGTTTCTTTTATTTTCCTGTAGGCTGTATCTATTTTTCCCCTATTTATACATTCTTCTACATCTTTGCATTTGCCTTCTAGCCACTCCTGCTTAGCAATTTTGCACTTCCTGTCAATCTCGTTTCTTAGTCGTCTGTACTCCATTTTGCCCGTTTCATTTACTGCATTTTTATATTTTCTCCTTTCATCGATTAAATTTAGTATCTCCTGTGATATCCAAGGATTTTTTGTAGGTCTTGCCTTCCTACCTATTTTGTCCTCTGCTACCTTCACTATTTCATCTCTCAATTTTACCCATTCCTCCTCTACTGTTTTATTTTCCCCTGTTTCTGTCAATTGTTGCCTAAAGCTCCCTCTGAAATTCTTAAGAACTCCAAGTTCCTTCTATTTATCCAGGTCCCATCTCCTTATTTTCCTACCTTTTTGTAGTTTCTTCAGTTTCAGCTTACAGTTCATAACCAACAAGTTATGGTCAGAGTCTATATCTGCCCCTGGGCATGTCTTACACTGTAAAACCTGGTTCCGAAATCTATGTCTTACCATTATAAAATCTATCTGGTATCTCCCGGTGTCTCCTGATCTCTTCCGTGTATACAACCTTCTTTTGTGATTCTTGAACCAGGTGTTTGGTATAACTAAATTGTGTTCTGTGCAAAATTCTACCAGGCGGCTTCCTCTTTCATTCCTTTTTCCCAGACCATATTCACCTACTATCTTCCCTTCCCTTCCTTGTCCTACTACCGAATTCCAGTCTCCCATAACAATTAAGTTTTCCTCTCCCTTAATTGTCTGAATAATTTCCTTTAGCTCCTCATATATTTCTTCGATTTCCTCATCATCGGCAGAGCTAGTTGGCATATAAACCTGTATTACTGTTGTCGGTGTTGGTTCGTATCTATCGTGACAATGATAATGCGATCACTGTGCTGCTCATAGTAGTTTACCCGCATTCCTATTTTCTTATTCATTATCAATCCTACTCCTGTGATACCCCCAATTGACCAGAAATCCTGTTCATCCTGCCACCGAACTTCACTAATCCCCACTATATCTAACTTCAACCTATCCATTTCCCTTTTTAAATTTTCTAATTTTGCTACCCGATTAAGCGATCTAACATTCATCGCTACGATCCGTAGAATGCCAGTATTGTCTTTCCTGATGACAACATCCTCCTGAGTAGTCCCCGCCCGGAGATCCGGATGGGGGACTGTTTTACCTCCGGAATATTTTACCCGTGAGGATTCTATCATCATATTTCCATACAGTAGAGCTGCATGTCCTCGAGAAAAGTAACAGCTGTAGTTTCCCCTTGCTTTCAGCCGTTCGCAGTAACTATGTGGCAAAGACGCATTAGCTGATGTTACAAGGCCAGCTCAGTCAATCATCCAGACTGTTGCCCCTGTAACTACTGAAAAGGCTGCTGCCCCTCTTCAGGAACCACCCGTTCGTCTGGCCTCTCCACAGATACCCCTCCGCTGTGGTTGCACCTACGATACGGCTATCTGTATCATTGAGGCACGCAAGCCACCCCACCTCGGCAATGTCTGTGGTTCATGGGAGTGGGAGTTTGTCCTAAAGAAATAAAAAAAGGGGGGGGGGGGGGGACAGCAGATTTGCTGCCCCTCGGAAAGCGCCGCCCTGTGTGGCCGCAAGTCAGGATGTGAGATTCTTTTCGAGGTGGGCACGACTTGTAGGTGTTTACCAGTTAATGCTCGTGTTCAGTAACGGACACAGAATTGTTTCGGGGGGGGAGGGGGGAGGGGGAGGGCTTGGCACAAGGCTACGGAGAGTGAACATGTCCAAAGAGTCGTTGAGACTAATTTAAAATATATATAAAGGACACACACATGCATTTTAGAAATAAATTTTAATACAGTCATTATCACAGTCTGATATAGGAAACACCCAAAAGATGCTCCAAAGCCACAGTCGCTTCTAAGAAAAACTTTTTAATATACTTCTATTAGTACTATTAATGCACTATTAGTTTCTGTGCTTTATGGCGTTATTTTCAAGTTTAATGTGGTTAAATCATTGTAATTTTTTTATAATCTTGAGAATGATGCCACAATGCGATGAAACTAGCAGTGCGTTCGTATACAAGGAAGTATATTAATTTGACAGTTGAAGACGATTTTACATGGTGATGCCAGAAGCAGATAACATCTGCACTAGTTGCAGGACATTCATTTGTTTCGGAGCGCTGTCAACGTTACGCTGCCTCTAGACACGAAATACTACGGCACATATTGTTACTGATAACGTTTCCAACATTGCGACGCTGCCTTCCGATCACTGCTCCTCGCCTTCCGGAAGTCATGGTACTCGCCTCCTGCCTCTGCCAACAGCCAGCGCACGAATCGTCAACTTACAGTGAACAAACAATACCGTATCCGGTGTAGCTGTTTCATTATCAAACAATGCACTGAACAACAATCAAACAGCCAGTAAACTAAACATGTCGCGCTAAGTTTGACATTCCCCCGAAACCTAAAATCAGATTTTCTGTGTAGCGTTGTACTGAATCAATTTTTTCATCGTGCTTTGTAAAGGTACTACGCAAAACGTGATGAGTTTTCAAGGCAGCTTTCCCAATCAACAAAATTACACTTGACTGTGTTTCTAGAAGAATTTTTACTAGCATGAAAATTCTTTGTAACTGAAGTGCGGAAAAATGCCATTGAAATTACTAATTTGCTCCAATAACTGGAAAATCGAAACGTTAAGCTTAAAGTAAAACTGTTTATAATGCGTGGCAGTCCTATTTTTAGTGTCTGGGAAAAGAATCCTGAGTGATAAACTGATTACCGAAAACACGTGAATGCGCCAGCCTGAATGCAGGCTTTAACTTTATTCACGCGTGAATAAACGTACGTAATATCTCATTTATCTCCCCAGCAATCACAAAACAATAAACGACTTTTATTTAGCTTTATCGTAAATTACTGACAAAAAATGGAGCAAGAAGCAATTAAAAGGAAGCATAATCCAAAAAGTCAATTTACGGTATGTTAATTACAATGATTTTGCCTTTTTAATCGCACATGTTGTCTGTAAGTAAAAGCTAATTATTCTTAAGCTCAGATTCTCTCCCTCCGTCCCTCTGCCCCCGCCCTCCACTCTCTCTCTCTCTCTCTCTCTCTTCCACCCTCTCTCTCATTTTTTTGTCAGGCTGTCTGGGGGGGGGGGGCACGTGCCCCTGTGCCCCTCCCCCCTAAATCCGCCCTTGCACGTGTTTGATAATTCGACAGAAGAATTATAATTATTGGCTAAACACGAACACGCTTCGCTGTGGGTCGTGTGATGTGAAATGAATAGGGAAGTAAATAAAAGATTCACAGAGAAAAAACATCGGTCAAATCAATACCCTGCTTTCCGTTGTTGTGGCTGTGTGGAATGAAGGGAAAATAAGAAATAAAGGTTTCTTTTCATAAATCATTTTTATTGTCAAGTCAGTGGATTGAATAAAGTTTTTGTTTGTCCGTTTTTCGCTTAAACAAAGCTTATACTGTGTACTGACTATGTAACAGGCAACATGTAGTTGCCTTGAGCCCATCTGTCAGTTTCCTCCTCCCCTATATCTCCTCTTTTTCCTCCCTTTATCCATCCCCTGTCCATCTCCCTGGCCCTCTCCTCAATTTCCTCGTCGAGGCTTTTTAAAATGAATGAAAATTAGGATCTTACTTAAAATTTTGTGGTTACAGTAACAAATCACCACCAAGTTACTTTTACAGAAAAGTAAGCGAAATAACGATTCCAATATATAACATTATTTACAAACTTCGTTTCTACGATTTCCGCTATTGACATTATGCACGTACCTATTGTGGCATTGTAATTGAATTGTATACGTTTGTTACTGCATATTTAACTATGAATGTCTCTAGAATGCGTTTTCACGAAAAGTGAAATTAAGGAAAGTGATTGATACCGTACACGGGTAAGTTGAAAGCACTGCAGTTTTCGATGTTCACATGTTACTGTTGGAAATTAAAATGCGCGAGAGACAAGGTAACATCAGAGTTATCAAAGATGAAAATCTACTCCCTTTTTCTGCTTTGAATTTATGATTTTCATTTTGTGCATAACTAGGACAAAGTACCTTTAGAATTGTGTAAGTTTCATTGGCCTCCTTATATAATTAATAAAAAAACAACGTTACTTCAGTTTTCATGACGACGGATTCAATTTTGACTAGCTAAACCTAGCCACACTTCGTCTGATATGAAATGAGTGACAAAGTAAATACAGAATTATTACCAACCTGAAAATACGTCAGTCAAACCAATACTCTGAATTCCTTGCTATGGCTGTTTGATATGAAGAGAAAGTCAGTAAAACGGTGATTTGTCAGAAAATCGCTATTTATTGTAAAGACAGTATATGGACAAAATATCGTGTTATGATGAAAAATATATTAAAAACCAACAGCCGTAACAGTAATGATTGTATTATTTGCTAATGAGTTTCAGCACCTCATTAGTGCGATCTTCAGGTCCTAAATAAATAGAACAAGTAAACAGTAGTCAAATCTATAAACCTCATTATACATTGTATAATGCAAAAAAAAGGGAGGGAGGGAAGAACAAGGAAAAAACATAGATAGCCGTGAAGTAATTAATGGCCTATACAATATGTACAGTAATTTACTTCAACGACTTAGAGATAAAACCACAGAAGGACCTAACTTCTACCAGGAATGGTGTTAATTGCCATACAGCAAATATTTCAATAAATTAGTAATCGCACTGCAGACAGTGAAAAGAAGAAGAAGAAGAAAAAAAAGAAGTAAATCAAAGTGTTGATAGCCGGCGGCCGCGGTGGCCGAGGGGACTGTGGTGCGCCAGTCATGGTCTGCACGGCCACTACGGTCGGGGGTTCGAATGCCCCCTCCGGAATGGATATTTGTGCCGTCCTTAGTGTTAGCTTGTTCATAAGTAGTTTGTAAGTTTAGGGACTGATGACCCCGTAGTTAAGTCCCATAAGCTATACAAACATTTGAACATTTGAAAGTTTTGATAGTAGGTAACACAACCAAAAGAACATAATCTCGATTAGTTAATGGGCACAACATTCAATATCGTAGATACTAATACACATTCATGATAACACGAATAAAAAGCAACAAGGAAGGATGCCTTTAATCTAAAATAGTTAATGACTAAGATGTGGACGGAACACGTTAAATGTTACCAAAAACGACAAATAAAAATAAAAATCAGTGACGTGTGACAATACGTAATATTTAAGTGTGGAGGAGGGGGGGACGGAAGTAATGTTACAGACAGGGTACTAGAAAACCTAGGTTTTTAGTGCAGGAATATACCACAACATTATTGGCCAACCATAGAAGGGTAAAGGACAGAGGAAAATGGATAGATGTACTACCAACATGATAACGAAATGTAGAACGAAGAAATGGTTACAATAATCCATGAAACAAAAATAACAAAATGTTCAAATTTTTGTTAAGCTTATGGGACTTAACTACGGGGTTATCAGTCCCACAAAAATAACAGCCCATAGCAAACTGAAATAGTGAGCGTAGGTACCAAACTAAGTTGCTCAATTGTAATGAATAACGAAGAATGGTACGTGGATCAAACACCAAGTATGAATGAATCAAGGTAACTAAAACTGTCAAACTACTCACATAAAGGCAATTTAAAAAACAGAATGAAACAAAATGATTGCCTATGAGTGGAAATTGAATAGACATATACGTGTCAGAATACTTATGAAATACTAAATTCACTTATAATAATTGGAAGGGGATAACATCAATACTCAGATCAAACATTCAAAAAGGTAAAGGTAAGGAATATCAGTCAGATTAAAATCGTAATAGACAGTGGCCAGTGCTTGCCTATAATGCATTAAACAAAGTAAATGTAAGGATGTGCAGGCCACTAAAAGCTATGCGTAATTCACACAAATCAGTTTATTTTTGATTTGGCTTGTTCTTCACTTTCCGTATGATATAATGTATAATGAGGTTTATAGATTTATCTGCTGTTTATTTGTGCCATTTATTTAGGGCCTGAAGATGGCACTAATGAGGATTTGAAACCGCTTGCCAGATAATAAAATCATTACTTTTACGGCTGTTGGTTTTTAATATATTTATGATCATAATTTCAACCAGCCGTTGTCTCACTCTCCAGATTAGTATAGAGCTACATCAAAGAAATATCGTGTTTGTTTTCTCCATAAACATACAGATCAGGCGGTTTACCAACTCGGGAGACGGCAACGTATAATGGCCCTTGATAAAAGCAATAGTTCACCACATTATGTCCGACTGTTCCCCATTCCCAGTCTCTGGAAAGGTAAAATTGATTGATATGAGAACATCTATTTCCAATTACCACTCTTAGCAGCTACTAACACACATTAATTTTTCATTATGCACCTTTCGCAATCTGTAAGTTATTGGCCTCCTTGTGTCATGAATATTAAAAATTGATACCTCAGTTTGGTCTTAAGTTGTTTATATTATGATTAGTAGCTTAACGCCTGCTGCTTTGCTGGCAATTGGACTGCGCAGTTTTTTTTTTTTTTTTTTTTTTTTTTTTTTTTTTTTTTTTTTTTTTAAGTATTTAATATAACGAAAATTTCCATAAAAGTTTTCATCTTCTGATTCATCTCCTTAGAGGACGAAAGGGTCTTGATAGGAGTCCAGGTTTATTACAAAAACTGTCGTCTTTATTTTCAAGTTTGGATTTGGTTAGTGGTTACTGATATTGGCGAAAATTTCGGTAATTCAAGACTCTTCATGGCTACTCAGCAATATCATTAGATTAGATTGGATTGTTTGTATGTTAAGCTTATGGGACTTAACTACGGGGTCATCAGTCCCTAAACTTACAAACTACTTATGAACTACTTACAAACTAGGACGGCACAAATATCCATGCCCTAGGGGGGATTCGAACCCCCGACCGTAGTGGCCGTGCTGATCGTGACTGAAGCGCCTCAGTCACCTCGGCCACCGCGGCCGGCTAGATTGGATTAATACTTGTTCTATAGATCATCAATACGACATTTTGTAATGATGTGGAACGAGTTATTTTAATGAAAGATTTCTTTAGATACCATGATTCAATTTCTTAACAACAATGTTTTACTCTCTCTCTCTCCTTTCTCTTTCTCTCTCACTCTCTCTCTCTCTCTCTCTCGCACACACACACACATCCTTTCTCTTTTTATTATTTGTTTGTTGTGCTCGACTATCGGCCAGGCACGAAAACCTCTGTGAATGAATTTCTTAGGTTTTGAGTACACATAAGAAAGAAATATAAAATCAGCTATAAGAGTTACTGATTTATGATGCTTAGTTTGCAGTCAGTTCTGAGTATTATTGGTAACTACGCTCCAGTCCCAGTCCCGCGAATCAGTCGCATTACGTATTCCAGGCCGTAGCAGCCGCGTCTTTGAGATGCCAGCTATGGTCACTTTCCGGCCCGCTATAGGAACACATCGGTTTGTCTTCTTCCTTCTGGTACCGTAACTGAGATTTGGCAACGAGGCAAGGTATGTTTGGCAACTCTGTGATCGACGAGTTACTTCCTGGTGTGCATGGAATTAAACCTCAAAATTCACTTTTTCCTGTCATTTCCATTAAATAATCTGAGTTATTATCGCTTGGGATGTAATGAAAGATTGCAAATTTACGGTTTTCAGCTCAGGAAAGTCTTAGCACCTGGAAATCGCAACTAATATCGTCCTTTAAATAGCGGTTTACGAGTTCTAGCCAGTATTGGGCTCGTATCAGGAAGCCAAGGCACATACCTCTTCGATAGCTCTGTGGTAACGTGCTGACTTTTGAAAAAGCGTTTGTTATGGTTCGCGGTTCAAGTCTCACTGACTATAACATCTGTGAAAGAGCTACAAGCATTCAGATCAAACATCGATAAGGAAATCGTAAGAAAATACATTCGGATCATAGTGCAATAGTGTGAAAGTTACAACGCTGCACAACGGGTAACGCTTCTTTCCGTTGCTGAGAAGCAAATTTTATTTATGAAATGCCATATTTGCACACCTCTTGAGTATGGCATAGCATACCAATTAAATACAGACCCAATCGAAAGCTAAGTGAGTAGTATTTTACTAATTCGTGCCGATACAGGCACGCTTGTGTACAGATACTCAGTTTTATTCAAATGTTCAAATGTTTGTTAAGCTTATGGGACTTAACTACGGGGTCATCAGTCCCTAAACTTACAAACTACTTATGAACTACTTACGAACTAGGACGGCACAAATATCCATGCCCGAGGGGGGATTCGAACCCCCGACCGTAGTGGCCGTGCTGACCGTGACTGGAGCGCCTCAGTCACCTCGGCCACCGCGGCCGGCCCAGTTTTATTAAAACAGACTTTCGTCGTAAGGTTTCGTGAGTAGTTCTATTTAATTTCTTATAATACAGTACACAATTTCAGTGAGGGTTCTTTTACTGTTGTTAAAACAACACTAATCATGAGAGAGAAATTAATCATCAACGATATATGCTAATTCAATGATGTTATCTATAACAAATGCCATGTAGGTTCACAGGACACTTACTCCATATTTTATTTGAGCTTCTGTATGTCGATAAACTTGGTTCTGGACTGGGAATGCAACTCAGACCGCCCTCAACGCGGAATTTGCTCCCATAGTGACAATGCAGCTCGACTACAATTTGTTGTTTGTTCAAAACTGCAGATTCCTCAACATCTCCATAAATTTCGCGCGAATGAGTTCGAATCCTGACCTGGCACTAAAATTTTCATTATGTATTATCAAGCTCTAGCATAGCAACACCTATCTACTAATAGATAATAATTTGGATATTCGATGTATTTCAATTCTTTGTCAATACTAACGATATCTGACGTTTTTGACTTCCAGTGAGACACAGAACTATTTGCGAGATCACTGTAAGTTCCAGGGTGTTATTCCGAGTTGCTGATGGAGAAAAATTCGGTAACTGACGTCGCTTTGTGTGTAGTCAACAACGATATGTGTGGGGTTCGATTCCCAGTCAGCACTGAACTCTTCGTCATATTATTTCTAGTTCAAACATGCTCACATGTCGCTGCTGGTGTAACAAACCCATATTTAACGTTCGTTTTCTCTAGAACATAACAGCGATAGGTGCCGCCTTGGAGTCCTGGTGAAGGAAAAACTTAATGTTACGCCTCGCCATTTCAGTTAAACATGTAGCTACTGCCGAGAAAATCCGATATGTCATAGTTGATTGTGCTTGAATAACAATCCGATTAGGTTCTGGGTTCGAATCGTTGTCCAACACAAATCTTTACTTCACTGCATTTCAAGTAAGTTACTTGTGAAGAAGCAATACTTAACATCTCTCATAGTTCCTTAACAGGAACAATAGATCCTAGGTAGGAATTCCCGTCCATTAAAAATGTTTACGTTATGTAAATTAAAGTCGATATGTGCTAACTGATACTGTCTAAAATCGAGGTGTATCACTGTCTGTATTCTTAGTCAGGAATGACTGTTAGTTTCCGTCAGTCACGGAATCTTTGCTTAGTCTGCATGACCTGGGTTTGAATCCTTACGCAGTACGAGACGGTTCGTCGTCTCATTTGAAGTTCATACATATTCTCAACTAGCTGCTCGTGAGTAACTTCAGTTTTTACTATCATTTTGTGTGAAATAATAAGTACGGTATGTTACTTTGAAAAAGCAATCATGAATACGACGAACTTACTACCTGCACTACCTATCTGACGTACTACACGGCCACTACGGTCGGGGGTTCGAATCCCCCCTCCGGCATGGATATTTGTGCCGTCCTTAGTAGTAGCTAGTTCATAAGTAGTTTGTAAGTTTAGGGACTGATGACCCTGTAGTTAACTCTCATAAGCTCTACAAACATTTGAACATTTTGATTTATCTGACGTAATAATGAAGTCGTAACTGGTAATAAATGTGAGCTTACAGACCTTAAGGTCAGTCGTAACTGTGATAAAGTGTTCCTTGATATTTGTAGTATCGTGGTATTACTTTACATTTTGAGTTATTGCGATACAGATTAGTGTTTTCTAGTGGTGACTTGTTGGAACCATTTTCAGTAGTCAAACGACTGTACCAAGGAGCGATTATAGTACCCGCAAGACAGGTACTTTAGTTGGGTTGCATGCGAATCAGGCGAAATGCAATTCTGGTTGCACGTTGTCTGTTCACTTACATTCGCCGTAGGCGTAGGGGCAAAACCATGTTGAAGCTGATCTCTCAGAGAAAATTGTCCACAGCATTAACCACATTCACAGAACGTACTTTCTCTGTCTTCAAAGCGTAGCACTACTTTCCTGTTTAATTTTCTGCATACAGACCGCCTGAAGGTGTCCCGCTTCCCTACAGGTATATATATATATATATATATATATATATATATATATATATATATATAAGAAAAAAAAATTGCGTGACAACTAGAACACCGCGAATGCTTGTGACGAACTATGCACTGGCGGCTAGACTTGCGTTCGTTGTTTTGAGAGGGGCGTTGGACACTCGGAATGTACCTTAGTGTCGGTGCAGCATCACGCTACAACACACGTCTTTGCATTGATTGTTCGGCACGGCCGGAAGAATCTGAAAAAGCACTACAATTGGAAAGAAAGCTATGACGACAAAAGTGTCCATTCCGGCGCACTTAATTAACACTGTGGCTATGCATTTCTGAGTCTGCTAAATCGTTTCATGAGATTAAAGCTGTAACACTTTCTAAAGAAAGGTTGGGTTGTTTAAGTAATGCTGCCCAGGTTCTGGGGGTCATGTATGTACTAAACAATGGCGAATTGCAACATGTCGTTTCTATGGGACGGAGTACAAGAATAGGTGAATTTGTACCTTTTAGTTTGGTGATCCACTATTGACAAGTCTGCTCAGGGGACTTCTTTATATCATGCAACGACGACGAGAAATTTACGGTCATAATGATGATAAGTTGCTGGCAACCAAGATCATAGGGAGAACCATGAACCACAGACATTGCCGAGGTGGGGTGGCTTTCGTGCCTCAACGACACAGATAGCCTTACCGTAGGTGCAACCACAAATGTTCAAATGTTTGTTAAGCTTATGGGACTTAACTACGGAGTCATCAGTTCCTAAACTTACAAACTACTTATCAGCTACCTTATTCTAAGGACGGCACAAATATCCATGTCCGAGGGGGGATTCGAACCCCCGACCGTAGTGGCCGTGCAGACCGTGACTGGAGCGCCTCAGGCCCTCGGCCACAGCGGCCGGTGCCGCGGTGCAACCACAGCGGAGGGGTATCTGTGAAGAGGCCAGACAAACGTGTGGTTCCTGAAGAGGGGCAGCAGCCTTCTCAGTAGTTACAGGGGCAACAGTCTGGATGATTGACTGAGCTGGCCTTGTAACATCATCTAATGTGACTTTGCCACACAGCTACTGCGAACAGCTGAAAGCAAGGGGAAACTACAGTGGTTACTTTTCCCGAGGACATGCAGCTCTACTATATGAACATATGATGATGGCATCCTCTCGAGTAGAATATTTCGGAGGTAAAATAGTCCCCCATTCGGATATCCGAGCGGGGACTACTCAGGAGGATGTGATCATCAGAAAAGACAACACTGGCATTTTACGGATCGGAGCGTGGATTGTTAGATCCCTTAATTGGGTAGGTAAGCTAGAAAATTTAAAAAGAGAAATGGATAGGTTCAAGTTAGATATTACAAGAGTAGGTCCGATAATGAATAAGAAAATAGGAATGCGGGTAAACTACTATGAGCAACACTGTGATCGCATTATCGTAATTCTGTCAGAGACAGCAAAGGACCTGGAAGAGCAGTTGAATGGAATGGACAGTGTGTTGAAGAGAGCATATAAAATGAACATTAACAAGAGCTAAACTAGGGTAATGGAGTGCCGTCTAAGAAAATCAGGTGAGGCTGAAGGAATTAGATTAGGTAACGAAACAATAAAAAGGAGGTAGATGAGATTTGTTAGTTGGGCAGTAAAATAACAAATGATGGTCGCAGTACAAAGGATATAAAATGCAGAATCGCAATGCGCTGAAAAGAGTCATTGAAAAAGAGAAATTTGTTGTCATCGAATATTGATTTAAGCCTAAGGAAGTTCTTTCTGAAGGCATTTGTGTGGAATGTTGCCTTGTATGGGAGTGAAACATGGACGATAAACAGTGCGGACAGGAAGAGGAAAGAGGCTTTTGAAATGTGGTGTTACAGCAGAATGCTGAAGATTAGGTGAGTGGACCGCGTAACTAATGAAGAGGTACTGAACAGAATTGGGGAGTAAAGGGATTTCTTTCATACCTTGATTAAAAGAAGGGATCGATTGGTAGGACACATTCTTAGACATCAAGGAATTGTGAATTTAACGTTGGAGGGAAGTATGTGGCGTAAAAACCGCAGAGGAAGACCAAGAGATTCAGACAGATGTAGGTTGCTGTTCTTATTTCTTATGTGGAATTGAAGAGGCTTGCTCAGGATAGGGTATTGTGGAGAGGTGAATCAAACCAGTCTCCGGACTGAAGACCACAACAACAACAACAATAGGAAGAGGTCTGCGGCTTGATGGATGGGTTTTTGGGGACAGGGGGACCAAACAGCAAAAAGTCATCAGTCCGCTAGTGGGGACGGGAAGGATTTAGGATAGGAAAAGAGGGGATGGAAGAATAGAAGGGAGAAAGACTGCATTATCTCGGGGACCCTACTCGCCACGCACGTACTCACAAAAGAACTGTGAGCCCCATGGGGGAGAGGACTGTGGGAAAAACTCCTGAAGAACGAAAGTTTTTGTATGCTTCGGTGAGGCGAGTGACAACAGCCGTAATATGTTTCATAAAATGCATTAAAAAAAAAACATCAGCTGTTTATTCAAAACCTTATACATCTACCAGTTTCGGTCAGCCGGCCGCGGTGGCCGAGGTGACTGAGGCGCTCCAGTCACGGTCAGCACGGCCACCACGGTCGGGTGTTCGAATCCCCCCTCGGACATGGATATTTGTGCCGTCCTAGTTCGTAAGTAGTTCATAAGTAGTTTGTAAGTTTAGGGACTGATGACCCCGTAGTTAAGTCCCATAAGCTTAACAAACATCTCAACATCTGAAAACGCGGAATCATATAGTTTGCTGATGACATTGTAATTCTGTCAGAGACAGCAAAGGACCTGGAAGAGCAGTTGAATGGAATGGACAGTGTGTTGAAGAGAGCGTATAAAATGAACATTAACAAGAGCAAAACAAAGCGGTCTTAGAAAATCAGACGATGCTGAAGGAATTAGATTAGGTAACAAAACAATGAAGGTGTTAGATGAGTTTTGTTACTTGGGTAGTAAAATAACATACGATGGTCGCAGTACAGAGGATATAAAATGCAGAATGGCAATGGGAAGGAAAGCATTTTTGAAAAAGAGAAATTTGCTAACACTGAATATTAATTTAAGTGTAAGGAAGTCTTTTCTGAAGGCATTTGTGTGGAGTGTTGCCTTGTACGGAAGTGAAACATGGACGATAAGCAGTGCAGACAGGAAGAGAATAGAGGCTTTTGAAATGTGGTGCTACAGAAGAATGCTGAAGATTAGGTGGGTAGATCGCATAACTAATGAAGAGGTACTGAATAGAATTGGTGAGAAAAGGAAGTTTTGGCATACCCTGACTAAAAGAAGGGATCGCTTGGTAGGACACATCCTTAGACGTCGAGGAATCGTAAATTTAGCATTGGAGGGAAGTGTGTGGGGGAAAAATCGCAGAGGGAGACCAAGAGACGCGTATAGTAAGCAGATTCAAATAGATGTGGGTTGCTGTTCTTATGAGGAGATGAAAAGGCTTGCTCAGGATAGAGTAGGGTGAAGAGCTGCATCAAACCAGTCTCCGGACTGTAGACCATAACAACAACAGTTAAAATACTTACGAGGTGTTAAAACAGAATGGTAAAATGCATCAAATAAAATACATCTTGCTGAGACAAACAGGAGTCAGTAACTAAAAGTGTTAAAATTACAGTGGTCATGTTAGATAAAACCTATCAGTCAAACATAACATAAAAGGTAAGAACAGGCTATGAATAAAAATGGATGGAGTGCCTTGTGTTAATTGCATAACATAGGTTTCATCGTCTCTGACTCATGCAATTAGCACAAGGCACTCCCTCCATTTTATTCATAGTCTGTTCTTACCTTTTATGTTTTGTTTGACTGATACGTTTTATCTAACATGACCACTGTAATTTTAACACTTTTAGTTACACAGACTCCTGTTTGTCTCAGCAAGATGTATTTTATTTGATGCATTTTGCCATTCTGTTTTAACACCTCTCTCGCAGATACTGAGTCGCAGCTGGTGTCCTCTCTGCACCAACTGTCATCTCTTCATTTCGATAGGACTACTGCTCCAAGGTCAATACTAGTGTTACCTCCACGACTGTTCCGAGACTCATCTAGCCCGCATGCAGTGATATTAGTGCTTGTGACATTACCGCCCCCTATGCTGCTCGTTCACACACATTTGTAAACAAAATTTGGTTGCCATGCCAACGCCTTGCCCGGATGCTCTGCCCGCGCGGTGTTACACTCTGGCGGCCGCTTCTAGCCACATGACTTCCTCTCGCGCACCGCGATCACCTCCTGTTTCACTTTTCCCCGCTCACTGGTCGATCTGTCTGCTACTGCGACGCGCATGCCATCACATTGCTCACGGCTGCCCGAAAAATTTTCACGCAACGCGATTTTGCTCCAGTGCGACTTGGCTCCCCCAGGAGAACCCATGTCCGGAACTGTAACTATCGCCGGCCGCAGTGGGCGAGGGGACTGAGGCACTTCAGTCACGGTCTGCACGGCCACTACGGTCGGGGGTTCGAATCCCCCCTCGGGCATGGATATTTGTACCGTCCTAGTTCGTAAGTAGTTCATAAGTAGTTTGTAAGTTTAGGGACTGATGACCCCTTAGTTAAGTCCCATAAGATTTACAAACATTTGAACTGTAACTATCCCAGCGACTCGGCGCACTTCGGCTGCCACGAGCCTGCTACGGTATCTCAGTAGTCATAAACGGCACAGTACATTAATTCTGTCTTGTTCATGGGCCATTCATCTCTAGAAAACCGCGCCGCCTTTGCCCAGAGAAACTGGCTGCCATCAAGGAACAAAGTGCAGAACTTTTGAAGTTAGGTGTCATTGAGCCCTCATCCAATAGCAAGTCGTCGCCCATTCATTTAATGGCCAAGCAAGACAGCTCTTGGTGCCTATGTGCGGATTAGTGCGGATTATAGCAGGCTCTATGCCCGGACCCTCATGGACAATTATCCTATTCCGAACATTGCAGATTTCACAAAGACTGTGACAGGTGCAAAAGTATATATACATGTGGCGTCTGTTCCGAAGGAACAGACGTTACTTCTGATCCTGCAGTTGTTATTATTTAATATTCACAGAATAAATGACATCGACTGCGATTGGTCAAAGCTGAAAATGTGTACCCAGCCGGGATTCGAACCCGGGTCTCCTGCTTTCTAGGCAGTTGCGCTGACCCTTACTCCACTGGGGACACAGTAATCACTGCACCTGCAAGGACTACCTAAGCACGCCTCCCGTCAGATACAAATTCCCAGCTTCGCCCTGCCCACAGTACTCAAACTCGTAGTTATGAAACTAATTCCCGTAAGAGTAAGGACTACAAACTTGCCCACCTTTCCCCACTAACGATAGGATCATTTCCTGTCACTGGCATATTATATATATACATGTGGCGTCTGTTCCAAAAGAACAGACGTGACTTCTGATCCTGCAGTTGTTTGAAGCCCCTTCTCTTACGGGAATTAGTTTCATAACTACGAGTTTGAGTACTGTGGGCAGGGAATTTGTATCTGACGGGAGGCGTGCAGGTGCGTTGATCACTACGTCCCCAGTGGTGTAGGGGTCAACGCAACTGCCTAGAAAGCAAGAGACCTGGTTCGAATCCCGGCTGGGTACACATTTTCAGCTTTGCCCAATCGCAGCTGATGTCATATATTCTGTGAATATTAAAGGTGCAAACGTGTTCTCTCTTGTGGACTGCAAGCATGCTTATCACCAGAATTCTATGGCTCCTGAGTACATTGAAAAGACTGTTATTATCACTCCCATATGTTTATTTCATTACCAGCTCATGTCATTCAGTCTTTAAAACGCCACTCACACTTGGCAACTTTTTATCAATGAGTTTAGTTTTCCCCTGAAATCTTGCTTTGCATACCTCGACGAAATATTAGTTTCAATGATTCCATCAAGGAGAATAAGAAACACTTTCAAACCCTTCTTGAGACTTTGGCTGCAGCGGACATCGAAATTAACGACAGCAAATGTCAATTACATCAATGCTCGGTGCTTTTCCTTGCTTTCACGGTTTCTGCCAATGGGATAACACTCCCCCCCCCCCCCCCCGGAAAAAATCGATTACGTCAGAAACCTACCACCTCCTTCAACATTTAAAGAATCGCGTCACATCCTTGGAATCATTAAATATTATCGACGACATTTACCCGGCGCAGATGAGCTTCAAGCCCCACTCACTGATGCCTTAACTACAAAACACACCTCCGGCGATCGACCTGTTGCTTGGACGGACGCTGTGTCTTCTGCATTCTCTTCTCTCAAAGACCTTCTCGCTCGAGCTCTCATCCAGATGCCGAACTTTTTATTACCAAAGATGCTAGTGATACCACCATTGGAGCAGTTCTGAGCTAATCCCTCAACTGTGTCCCCTCTGCAGTTCTTTTTGAAGAAACTTAACGATGTTCAAAAGAAGTACTCTGCCTTTAATCAGGAACTGTTGGCCGTCTATGAGTCTATTAAACATTTCTGCTCTGGCATAGATGGTGGCTCCTTTTACTTTCTGACTGACTAAAAGCCACTAGTGGCTATCATCAACCCCCAGGTGCACACACCCCTCCCCGCAGGTACCGCTATTTCGACTACATCTCACAATTCACCGTCGACGTAGGTTACATCAGGGGTGTGAACAATGATGTGGCCGATTTCCTCTCACATATTGATGCAATTTCGTCTCTGTTATATCTATTTCGTCTCTCATCTTACCACTCTTCAGGCCGCTGACGAGGACATAATGCAACTCATTCATGACTCTTCCTTTTGTCTGCGACCTATTTGCAGTACCTTTCCTGGCGTTTCGGGTGAGGTTAGGTGTGATGAATCAACGGAACACTCTCTGCCCCTACATTCCTCGCTGCCTCAGGCACGAGTTCTTCAATAAACTGCAAAATCTTGCTCACTTTGGCACAAAAGCCTCCACCAAATTAATCACCGACCATTTCGTCTGGCGGGACATGAGGCATGATTGCCAAGCCTGGGCTCGTGCCTGTGTTCCCTGTCAAAGAAGCAACTCCCCTCTCTTTGGCTCTTTTCCTGTCACTACTGGCTGCTTCCAGCATGTTCATATTGACCTAGTCAGCTCTGTTTTCCCACTCGACGATTTTCGTTACCTTCTCACTTCAGTTGCACCACCCTCTGGTCTGGGACGTACCTGCGCCCCTCCCGAATATTACTGCAGACACTGTCGCTTATGCGTTCATGCACTCGTGGATTTCCCGCTATGGCTGTCCAGCTTACCACTACTGACCAGGGCTGGCAGTTCGAGTCAGCTCTATTCCAAAATTTATGCAATCTTTTCGGAATTAAAGACATTGACACCACAGCCTACCATCCTCAGGGGAATGACTTAGTCGAACTTTGGCTCTTATGTGCCATGACTCACTATAGGTAGAGGCTCTCCATATAGTCCTACGTCTGTGTTCAACATACAAACAAGACCTGAAGAGGATGTGGCAGAGTTCTTCTATGGCCGAAACTTTATCTCTCTGGCGAGCTTGTCCACCCCTCCCCTCCCTCTCCTCCCTCTGATGTTCCATCCTCTGTTGATCGAATCCAGCTCTACTGCTCCAAAATTTCGGCCCTCCCCCATCCAGTCACTGTCCTCTTCCTCGTGTTCTCAACGCCCTGGTGACATGCTCCCACGTTTTTCTCGAAGATGACTCTGTCTGTCCCCCCATTCAGCTCCCTCACCAGGTCCTGAAGCGGGGTGACAACACATTCATCATATCTATAAACAATTCACGTGTCACTGTCTCGATCCATCGTGTTAAACCTGCTCACATCGACCCCATCCCTCCTCCATATAGTCCTACGTCTGTGTTCAACATACAAACAAGACCTGAAGAGGATGTGGCAGAGTTCTTCTATGGCCGAAACTTTATCTCAGACTCAGCCACCTCACCCTCTCCAACCCTCATCTCTCCCTCCATCTCTACTCCTGCTACTTCTTCGCACCCTCTGCCACCCTCTGCACTTTCTACTCCCTCTCCTCTGTCGCCTTTCCACGGCTTCTTACTCTCCTCCATTCTCCCCTCACCTGCCCTCGAATCCGTAGTTCATGTTCCCCCTCTTCTCGCCACTGATCTTTCTATCATACTATGGAACTATTCTGTCTTCATTCTTTGCCACACTTCAACTGCTCCTTCTACTACTTCCGGCATCGAGTGGCAGCTTCTCAACCACATTTCCCTTCCTGCCACAGTCATCACATCAGCTGTTCATGCATTCCTTCTACCTCCCACTGAGGTGATCATCGTCGCTCCTCTGGGTTCCGCTCAACTGTCATCACGCCAAGGCGTCTCCCAAGATGCCTCACCGATTTCGTTGTCGACGTGCCATTGACTAATCGTCGCCGGCCGCGGTGGCCAAGGGGACTAAGTCGCTTCAGTCACGGTCTGCACGGCCACTACGGTCGGGGGTTCGAATCCCCCCTCGGGCATGGATATTTGTGCCGTCCTAGTTCGTAAGTAGTTCATAAGTAGTTTGTAAGTTTAGGGACTGATGACCCCATAGTTAAGTCCCATAGACTATACAAACATTTGAACATTTGACTAATCGTCGCTCACCTGCACTACTAGGTCCTGACTCTGTCGAATTGACTGTGACTCACATGCCGAGACAAGCGCCACCTGACGCCTTGGTCTTCCCACCTGACCCCCCTCCCGCCCTCTCAAGATGTACTCAGTCCTTTCTGGCAGATTAAAACTATGTGTTGAACCAGGATTCGACCCTGGGACCTGTGCCTATTGCGGGCAAGCGCTCTACCAACTTAGCTACCCAGCACACTCCACAGTCCGTCCTCACAACTTTACTTCTGCCAGTACCTCGCCTCTTACTTTCCAAACTTCACAGTAGTTCTCCTGCAAAACTTGCAGGAATAGGAATACTGAAGAAAGAATATGGTGGAGACATGGCTTAGCCATAGCCTAAGGGATGTTTCCAGACTGAAACTTTCAACCTGCTGCGTAGTGTCCACTGATATGAAACTTCCTGGCAGTTTAAAATGGTGAGCCGAACCGAGATTCGAATCTGGTACCTTTGCCTTTTGCAGGCAAGCGCTCTACCAACTGAGCTACCCAGCATGCCGCACGGTCCATCTCACAGCTTTACTTCTGCCAGTACCTCGCCTTCTACTTTCCAAACTTCACAGACGTTCTCCTGCAAACCTTGCAGGAATAGCAAAATTGTGTGGGACTCAGATCCCAGGTTCGAATCCTGGTTAAGCACACAATTTTAATTTGCCAGGAAGTTTCAGTGTGTGCACATTTTTCCAACCGGCTTCTTTGAGAGCTAACCTCACTGAGTTCCACCGGCCATGTTTGAACTAGTCATGTATTAACTTCTGTTGTGTTAAGAATCAGTTGTGCAAGTATATATACATGTGGTATCATTGGAGCATAATATCAGTTTATAATACGCCAATAAACAAAAATAGAGTCTAGAAACTGGAATTGAGTATTTCAGCAATTACATACTCCAGTTATTATATGTTGTGGTTTCAATTCCCATAGCATAATTATGGACAATGCATAAACAGACAAGAAGATGCTTCTTTTGTAACTACAACAGAAGATAATCAACTGATTATATTGGATGATGATTCACCCACTTTAATAGTTCATCCCCTTGAATCGACCATATCCAGTGGACATAACATCATGTTCCCCTCACATTGTCAATATTTCTCATATATATCCAGTGGTTGAAACTATGTTGCTAGTTCAGGGCTATTTTCCGATTATTACGATTGCTTTAGTACAGCAACATTAGTTTAGGATAAAAGATGACTGGGACTGAACGATTGATCTTTGTGATTGTGCTGCTAAATAAGAAGCGAGTGAAAATTGTCACTACTAATAACAGTGAAATGAAATGAACAAACAACACTTTCAAAACACAGTGTTTTATGGTGAGAATTGTGATAAAGTATATAACTGTGTGTCCTTCATACTGTTTGTACTGGTATAAATGATGAGAAATGACATATTTCAATTGCATTCAAAGCGGATGAATTATCAGATATCAGATTATTGAAATATTTTCTTTTATTTCACCACTTTCTATTTGGATGAGATACTACATAAAATACATACATTTAATTTAGTATGTGGGTATAATATTGTTGTGGTAGTATCATAACTATTTGGAATGGTAGGATCTGGGACATGAAATATTAAATGTGTGAAAGAATGGACTTGAAATATAAAAATTAAAAAGGGTCTTGTATGTTAATAGAAACCAGTATCCCTTAATTTTTTAGCTTTTTGCACTCTCCAGAAGGAGAGAAAAAAGATGGAGCCAAGTTGTTAACGTTTATGAAATTTTCAAAATAAAAAAAATGAAAGTTGGGAGACCTACAAGTAACTGCATGTAGACTTATTCAAAGGGAATTGCACTTTACTGTCATGTTTGGGTTGCCATTTCATTAACAGCACTCTCATTTTGCTTGAGAGAGTCTCCTGTCAGAGTGGAATACCCACAAAAAACACCCACAATTATTTCAACATCGCCAACTGGAAGCTTGTCGCAGATGTGGTGATACAAGCTGTTATTATTGAAACTCCTGGTTACTGTTGAAGAAACTGTATACTGGTGCCTCTGAGGAAAAACTGCCTCTCACCAGTGGTGACACATCCTATGTGTTCAATGGTTCAGTGAACCCCTGGAAAAAAAAATCTCATCGCAAAAAAAAAGTAAATAAATAAGGTAAAAAATGTTTTTAAACCATCATTCTTCAACACCGTTCTTCTAAAAAGTTAAAGCAGCACAGTGCTTTACAAGGCATGGTCCTGTTTGGAGGTGGTATGCTGTTGCCTTCATTTATTTATTTTTATTTTTATTTATTTATTTATTTAAATCCCATAGATCCAATATAGCGAGAAATTCGCTTGGATGTAGGACGTGTCAAATGGTACAAAACGGAACATACAGAATCCCTCTTGCAACAGTATATATAAGAAAAAATTACACATAAAAAGGTATAGGCTAAGATTACACTTTACACAAAAATTACACGTTACACAAAAATTACACATTAAAAGGTTAAAAATTACACATTACACAAACACAGGTAGATCTCAGCAGCAAGAGATAGTTATATTGATAAAAATTACACATAACATGCTACCATAAAATAACATCTTGTAAATTAAAAAATATAATTAGTTAGCACAAATTGAAATATTCTTCTACTGAATAAAAGGACTTATCTAATAGATATTGTTTGAGTTGATGTCTAAATTTGGGAGGCTCATGGATAAGTGATTTCAGAGATAGTGGAAGAGCATTGAACACTTTGCAGCTCATATAGTGGGCTCCTTTTTGTACAGTACTTAGGTTTTTTAATTCATAATGGAGATCTAGCTTCCTCCTGGTATTGTGAGTATGGTAACAGTCATTAGTTTTGTACAAGTGTACATTTTTGACAATGAAGCACAGTAGGGAGTAGATATATTGACATGCAGTTGTCAGTATCCCTAATTTTCTAAAAAGGTTTCTACACGAATGCCTAGGTTTGACTCCACACATTATCCTGATCACTCTTTTTTGTGCAATGAATATTTTTTTAGAATGTGGCTGATTCCCCCAGAAGACTATGCCATACAACATTACTGCATGAAAGTAACTATAATAGGCAGTTTTAGTGGTGTCTCGGTCACAGATAGTGGAAATTACGCGAATAGCAAATGTTGCTGAGCTGAGCTTCTTGTGGAGTTGTAAGATATGTTCGGACCATTTTAGATTACTGTCAATGTGTATTCCTAGGAACTTTGTTGACTCAGCTTGTAGTAAATCGGTACCATTACATTTGATAGTAATTGGATCCTCCATTTTTTTACTAGGTTTAAAATGAATAATCTGGGTCTTGTTAGCATTTAGTGCAAGCCCATTAATTACAAACCAATTGAGTGCTTCTCTTAAGACGATATTGGCCGATTCCTCAAGATTGTAATTGGAAGATTCATTGATGAGAATGGAGGTGTCATCAGCGAAAAGTGTGAAATGAGTTTTTAAGCTTGTACATAGGGGAAGGTCATTGATGAAGATGAGGAAGAGAAGAGGGCCGAGTACAGAGCCCTGAGGGACACCACAGCCAATCGAGCCCCAGCTAGATGACACTGAGTGTCCTTCAGAGTTGTTCAACATGACCTTCTGCTTTCTTCCGGTAAGGTATGATTCGATCCATTTGCCGGCTGATCCTATGAAACCATAATGTTTGGCCTTTTCTAAGAGGATTTCATGGTTAACACTATCGAACGCTTTAGAAAGGTCACAGAAGATGCCTACAGGGGATAATTTACTGTTAAAGGACTCTAAGATTTGGTTGGTAAAGGAAAAGATAGCTTGATCTGTTGATATGCCCTTTTGGAATCCAAATTGGCTACTACTTAGCAACTTATACTGTGTGAGGTGGTCAATAAATCTTTTGTGCACCAGCTTCTCAAGTATTTTGGAGAAGATTGTTAGAAGGGAGATAGGCCGATAGTTGGTAACATCGGTTTTATCTCCTTTTTTGAAGAGAGGTTTGACAATTGCATACTTTAGTCTCTCTGGAACAATTCCTTGTTGGATGGATTTATTAAATATATGACACAATATTTTGCTTACTGGCTTATAGCAGTGCTTCAGTATTCTTGAAGAAATACCATCAATGCCAACTGAATTCTTGCTTTTCATCTCTTTGATTATAACCTGAATTTCATGCACTGTGACAGGAGACATGTTAATTTGCTTTGTTTTTTTAATAGATTTTTGAAGAAACAACATGGCTTCATTAATAGAGCATGTTTTTCCAATTTGGGCTGCTGATGACAAGAACTGGCTTCCTCTGACCTTCGAACTGATTACCTAGCTAGTGATAGGGGCATCTACAGTTTAATGTGGGTTCCAAAGCATAGTGCTACTCGATATTTTTCACATCAGCAACACTGCCAGAGGTGAAAGAAGGTGAAATTTGACAGATAAAAATCATAGGACCTGGTGGGTCTTCTATCAGATGATTTATATGCACATTCAAAGTTTTGTTATTGCTTGAGAAACGTTTTACGTCATGTAGATAGCAAGTATAAGAGTAGTATCGCGACCGCCTAATATAGGCTGCAGTGTCTGCAGCATTGCAATGTGTATGTGCGGCTGAGGTTCAAATTTTCTTCTGAACCCCCTGGAGGCAGCATGTGGGAGCTTTCGCAGCAGGGAGGAACTGGTAGAGACACCAGCTCCGGGCTACACGAGCTCTGGTGGTTACACACGAATGACCCCAAAGCAAGACAATAGAGTTACTGTGCACCTCGTCTTGTGCATATGCAAATCCTCCATGAAGGCAACATACGCTCTTCATATTTGTTTTTAGCGCATTGAAGAGTCATCATAAACGTGTCATATTTGGTAAAATATTTTATAACTATAAATTAAAGACACATCAACTGTAAAAGGTTTCAGAATATCTAATCAGGTTTAATAATGAAGTCACAACTCTCCACCTTGCAAGAACAGTTGTGTGGTTAGTAGCATCGCACTGCGGCCTTCAAGGTATTGGGTTCGAGACTGACTGCAGGCATTTTTAAAAACCCATTCTTCTTTTTAACAGATTACAGGAACAACAATGACTTTTGTATTGCTACTTGCCATATATCTTTGAACGTTTTTGCAAATGTGTCATGGTTATGAGGGTAAATGACATTTATATTCTTCGTTGTAACAAATACTAAACTATTTGAAAAGATGTGGGGAAGAGTAGCCCTTGCTCATGTGTAAGGTTAGGAGGGGGTGCTGCTTACAGTGTCATGGGACCCGAAGATAGCTTGTCTCTTCATTGTAACAGTTTCATTTTGTTATAGTCACTTAACAATGTAATCACTTACTGTGTTTTAGTGTTCATGTGCATAGTCATATGTTCTTGGTGTTTTTTTTTTTTTTTTTTTTTTTTTTTTTTTTTTTTTTTTTTTTTTTTTTATCAAAGAAAAGTGACAACGTTCAGTATCTTTTAGAAACAACTTTCTCAGCTTTAAGCATGGAAGAAAAGTGTGATATAAAGACGCCTCAGCTCGAGCTGAAGCAAGCGGAAACAAGTTGAGGTAAGACATTTTGCAGATCTTTTGATGGAAATATATCTATAGGGGGATCGGGGGAAGGGGGCAAACTGGAACGCTTTCTCAGATTCACAGACGTGTGCCGCCAAATTGTCTGTTTGGACACCGAGTGAGAAAAGGGGAGGGGGACGCCAAAACATCAATGCGCCGAGCGAAAGAGGGGGGGGGGCAGGCGTCGCCAATATCAAGATCAAGCACCCATAGAAGTGAACCGCCAGTCACCTGAAGCACCAACCGCCACTGACTCTCACACACCCTGAGCCTTCTGACATAGCTAAACGAATCGTACCATTATCCAAGTCCAACATCAACAGTTTGACAGATTGATATCCTATAAATCAATTAACTTAAGAAATGCCAGTAGGCTGCCCTGTTAGTATGCAAACCTTTTTGCCCAGATGAAGTGGATGTGGCAATCTCTGATATGAAGACTGGGAAGGCTGCCAGTCTAGTTAATATTTTTCCAGAATTTATCAATCATACTGGACATAAAACCCGATTGCGACTTCTAAATTTATTCAATAACATTTTTAAAGACAGCTCTCTGCCGAAAGCTTTTAAGAGATCTAAAGTAATAGGTGTTTTGAGGCCCAGTAAACCAGACAGTCCCACAGATAAGTGTCTCTGAATTGCACTTGTCATTGTATGTTACAAGATCCTCAATAAACGATCGTATTTTTCCCATTCTTACTGCTACTATTTCTGTTGAACAAGTTGATTTAAACAAGGTCGAAATTGCTGTGACTAGGTCCTACAGCTGATATCTCCCATTGATACTGGTTACGAAAAGAACTTTATCACTTCAGTCGCTTTTCTGGATCTCTTAACAATTACGATAGCATTTGAAATAAGGGTCTATTACTAAAAGTCTTACAATCTCCTTCCATGTCCAATTTTATCACGACATTTTAACTCTACGCGTATTGGCTATCTAATGAAAATCAACCTTGGTAACACAGAAAGTTGTTTTAGACAGCTTCACGATCGCCTCCCTCAAGGTTTGGTTCTTGCGCCCATCGTTTTTAATATTTACACCGCTGATATTCCTACTATGTAGTCTAGAAGGTTCATTTATGCCGATGATATTGCCATTGTGCGACAACACAGAGACATCCGTACCTAAATCTTCTCAGAAATTACTTCGCGATGTGGAAACGGAAGCCGGCCTCAAATAAAACAGAAGTAGCTTGCTTCCGCCTCCAATAATAGGAGGTCTGGCTATAAACTCGACATCTTGTTTGGTGCTGCTCAACTTGAACACAATGAACAACCAACATACCAGGAGTTATCTTGAATAAATCCTCCACTTTTAAGTACTCCTTCAAAAAAAAAAAAAAAAAAAAAAAAAAAAAAAAGCAGCAGAACTGGTTAAAACTAGTAATAACATATTGCCACACTTCGTAGGTTCAACTTGGGGAGCCAGTGCTAAGGTTCTGCATACGACAGCTTTGTCCCTAATTTACTCGGCAGCTGAATACAACGGTCCTGTCTGGCTCAACAATGTTCATGTGAGAGACATTGCTGTATTACAAGGAGGTGGGCCAGGGCTCGCAAGGATGTGGACGAGGTCTAAAACTAAAGTAGGTGATTAGTCCTGAAAGTATTTCTTGACAGAAGAAATCAATATTTAACTTTGATTTGTTTGTGTTGGTACAAATTTCTTGTAGTATTAAATAGTTCTGCTACACAATAGAAAACTGTCCTGGTAGACAGAAGGATGGCTCTTCTATGATGAACTTTTGGAACTGTAGTTACCCTGAGGCTGCTTCGTACTGACTGGAACTTCCTTACTCCACCGTCGTTGCTGTGCTGCGCCAGCATATCTAGCCGAGTCTCATTCTTCCTCTTGGACGGCGCACAAAACAGGCCAAGATACACCGAGACTGCGAGTGCTCCCGGTGACTGATGTACCATGGAGCGATTTATCGTGTCTTCTTGAAGTGGCGCAACGACGTGTTTAGACTACTGGCGTTGTGTCGAATAGTGACGCTACAACAATAAGGTTGATCAGTGGCACTCTGATGGCTACACCCCTTCAATGGCTATCAGTACCACGCAGAATCGCCCCTCCTGATATATTATGCAATGAAACTTTAATGAGGGTGTATAGCAAGATCTTGTCCACTTCTAATCTTCCTATTTTGGCAGACCTCCTATCACAGGTAAGCTGGTTAAAGTCACATAATCCACATCTTAAAACAGCAGTCAAACTATGTGAGAGTAGCTTCTCGCCTAAATCCAACAGGGCAAGAACTTGGGGTTCGTTTAATGGACAAAACAACATCTAGATAAAAGATCCCTTGAAGGAACTTCAGGAGGGAATGGTCTTTAACCACAGCTTCCCTACTGGTGTTGGTCAGTGCAACTATTGGAAATCCAAATGGGGAGAGGCAGACAATCAATCCTGTGACTATGGAGCGGTCTTACAAACAATATTCTGCATACTTACTAACTGTCCATTACGATTATTTTCAGGAGGGATGGCCTAACTACATCTAGCCAGTCAGGAAGCTGTCCAATGGTTAATGTAGTATACATATAACTGACAAATGTGCGAACAGTTTCGAGCCACAGATCTGTTTCTCACCGAGCGCAACCATCGGTAAGGCAAGTCCACACACAACGATCTGTCAGCGCAAATCTCTGCATCATGTCACAGATCGTTGCTTGTGGACAGCAGATTTACGCAGATATGAGTAAACCTGGATATGAGTAAACCTGGAGTTGGAGGTGAAGTTTTAAGTAAGATTTCTCAAATTTGTGAGTTCAAATCACATTTTCGCAGACAAGTTGGAGCGTGTGGACAGGAGATCACTGCAAATCTGAGTCTGCCTTGATTGTTTTCGTTGTGTGTGTGCACATTGAACGAGAATGACTGACATAAGTCAGTGTTCCAGAAGATAAGCTGCCGAAGTTATTGATATTTATCGAAACCATACTTGTTTATGGAAACTGAAAAGTAAAGAATTTATAGTGAACTGTATATCCTAAAAAAACTTACAAAGATTTCACAATTCATTCGATCTGGTGTATGAGAATACAAAGTTTACAGACAGTCTACGGTATTTTGAGACATCCAACAACCACTACCATGACCATTCCGTTCGGCTTTTCCGTTTCTGCCTTTTGTTTGCATTTTTTTTTTCAAGACACGTTGCAAACAGCAACCACAACAGAATTTTCTCCATCAATGATAACAATAAATAAACTTTGAAAAGAGCGTATTCGCTTGGTTGTGTAACTGTAGTCAGTATTACTGAAGTTTGTTTCTAGACCGACACATGGCGGGTGGGAGAATTTGCAGCGAACTAAACACTTGTCCACAAGCAGCGATTGGTGTGCGGAGATATTTGCACAATTATCTGCACAGATATATCGGTGCACGTACTTCCGAATGGCTCCAAGATTTGCTGCCCCCAGAGACTACTTCGATTGTGCTCTATGGTCAGTGCGCATCTAGATTGTTTGTAAGCAAACGATAGAAGACTAGAAGTAGATACGTGTGTCGTGTTGTATGAGGGTGTTGAATTTATTGTGTGTGCTGTGTTTGTTTCTGTCTTGTAACATAGTAACGAAATGCGAACCCTACGGCTAGCACAAGTGGTTAGATTACGCATGTGGGCAATGCCTGAAAGTATATTGTCACATGAACACAGTATACGAACATTCGGATTCTTCTGTAGGAATGTGATAGAGCGAACCTCTGCAGACAGCGTTCTTTACATAAATGGAAAAGTTGCTGTAAGGCTGTATCATTTAACGCATTTTCTGCATAATTTAAATATTAAACAAGTAAGCAGGGAGAAAGATCTTTTGAAAGATATTAGATCTAAAGTTATATACAATACAATTCTGCACCAGTTAGAATATGAGACTAGACGGGCGGGATACAAGGAGAAGCGAAAGACCAAGAACCTTGGCAAATCATATGACTGTAGCCCCGTTGCATTAAAGTACATGGAAGACATTTCAGACAATGAGTTGGAGGAACAGCCAGAAGCAGAATTAGAAGATGAAAATGTGAACTTTCCCTATAAGACTTACAGTGAATTTGACAGTAATAGTTATCATTCTTCACAGAATAATTCTGATCCAAAGTGTACACTACACACATCTGAGCCTGAGTTTACTTCAGAACCCGTCAGAAAGGAACAGAACGACGAACAGTGTATAAAAAGCTGGATGAATGATTATGAGTGTTATGATGGTGATGCAGCGGAACCACCGTGGGAACTTAACTACGGAACACCTGACATAAATATTCCCGTGAGTAACGTGCCATGTGGGGGGTGTGGTGCTTTATTGCATTGTCGTGACACTGCAATACCTGGATATCTACCCAGTGAGATATTTCTTCGTCTGAATGACTCGAACATCAGTGGAACTCTGTGTCAAAGGTGTCATTTCATTAGGTATTACAATACTGTTCTAAGTGTCTCTGTACCTGCTAGTGAATATCCGAAACTTCTATCAGAAATCAGAAACAAACTTGCACTTGTTGTTTTGATGGTAGATCTCACTGATTTTCCGTGTAGTATTTGGCCGCAAATACTTGATATAATTGGCAGAAAACGACCGGTTGTGGTTGTTGGGAATAAGGTTGATTTACTCCCACAAGATTACAGTGGTTTTGTTGATCATGTCAAGAAATGCCTCATTAAAAGTCTTGAACAGACTGGTTTGTCTTTAGCAAACATAAAACATGTAGAGCTGATTAGTGCTCGCTCTGGATACGGGATCGAAGAACTTATTACGAGGTTACAGAACATGTGGCAATACAAAGGTGATGTGTATCTGATAGGTTGTACCAATGTTGGAAAATCTAGCCTGTTTAACGCCCTTCTTCAATCAGATTTCTGCAAAGTAAAGGCTGTGGATCTTATTCAGAGAGCTACTACGTCTCCTTGGCCTGGAACAACAATGAATTTGCTTAAGTTTCCCATACTTCGCCCATCTGCATGGAGGTTATATATGCGCACTCAGCGTCTTTTGGCAGAGAGACAAAAGAAAATAGCAGAAGATAAACTGCGACGTTTTCAGTTGAAACGTACAAATGATGTTCAATATGCTACACTAATGGGTCACATTGGAAGGACATTTCAGAATGAAGAACCAACTGATGTGAAAGATCCATTTTCTGTTACTAAAGCACTAACTGCCCGACAGTTAGGTATAGATCCAGAAGACCCTGAATTTAAAGAAAGCAGATGGTGTTTTGATACTCCAGGAACAGTTCAGCCTGATCAGATCTTGAATTTACTTACTACAGAAGAACTGATTCTGACATTGCCAAAGAAGATGTTGATCCCTCGGTCATTTTGCTTAAAACCACAAAGGTCTTTATTTATTGCTGGTCTTGGAAGATTAGATTATGTTGATGGAAAAGAATCTGTTAGGTTCACAGTATTTGCGTCAGAGTGTCTTCCTATCACTGTATGTCCCACAGACATTGCAGATACAGTGTATTCATCTTTACTGGGATCCTCACTGTTCGTAGTACCATGTGGAGGGGACAAACGATTATCACAATGGCCACAACTTGCAACTACCTCAGAGAGTATTTCTGTTGTGGGTATCAGTTCACGTGAAAGCTGTGCTGATATTGTTCTGTCGTCGGCAGGCTGGATTGCTGTCACTCCTCCTAAGAATCATGTGTGCACATTACAAGCATGGACTCCAGATGCAAGAGGAATATATGTGCGAGAGCCTGCCTTACTGAGGTATTCTATTAATCTGCGTGGTCCCAGAATACGTGGAACTCCGGCATACAGTATGGGGCGTGCTGTTTATGTTAAAAATTAGCATTTACATAATGCAAGCTGCTCAGGTACATCTAATACAGATATTAATATGTTAAGTGAATTAAATCTGGTTAATCAATAGTATTAAGCATTATGTTGAATGAAAAATCTTCAGTGATTTCCATTTTGTAACTTATTTTTCTGCTCTAGGTAAACACATTAACTGCAAGGTCCATATTTAAAGATTTAACACTGGCTTATTCTTAACTGATACCACATCCAATTTCTATTGGACTAGACAGTATCATAGGTGGTGCAAATAATATTTTAGCATCAACATTCAAAAACATTTTTGACTGAGGAAGAATGTAAGTGAATCGCTTCCTACGCAGACGCAAATGTTTACCACACACTCCTCAACACAACAAACCAGACATTCACTTCAAATATGGCAATACTACTTAATTCAATCCATTGTTCCTCGCCTTACATTAGTTAAACATCAAAGTAGCATACCACAATATAGGCCTGTAAGCAAAATGTTGTGCTTCATTAACCTATGAGTGCTATGGAAGCACTACTAGGTCTGCGTACTTGACTTTAGCTGCAACAATACTTCTTGAACAAGTTACATTAAATATATTATAGTTCAGCAAAGGGATTAACTGAAGCTTATGATACCACTGAAGCCTTTGCCAGCTTGTCACCTTCCAGCCTAAGCTAGACTTCTAGTAGCTCTACAGATTAGCCTGTAGCCACAAAGTAATATACAAAGACATTTTCACAAAAACAAGCTGCTGTCAGTTAAATCGGCATAATTTTACGATGCAATGCCACCCATGCTTTGACCCATGACATCATCAACATGCAGTAAACCCATATTTCAGTTGTAGCCAGCTGCAAATAATCAGTGTTTCAATAGATTTGCCAACATGTTAATATACTTAGAAATCTGAGCAACTAGAATGATTGGATTAGTGTTTCATAAAGTCAGTAAAGTAAGACTCATAAAGTGTACTTTAACCAAAGTCAGAGTATCTCTGACTTCCACACTCCTCAAACACCATCGTCATGAGCTAGGTCGTGAATTACCTTCCCATTCCGTTCCGATCCCTTTTTTCTTCTCTTCTCTCCTACTTGAAGAAGAAACTGTGTTCCAAAAGCTTATCCTTTTTCTTTTTTCTTCATTTGTTTGACTGTCAGCAGTACAGCACAAAGGTAAGTACTGGCCAGCCAATCTGTCTGGCCAGTACTTACTTTTGTGCTGTACATAAATATTAAATGACAAATCTTAATTTTAAAAGCTGACACTCCATAAGTGGGAACATGGCGAAAAAAAGAGAGAGAGAGGAGGAGAAGAAGAAGAAGAAGAGCATGTTTTCTAATATTATGTCAAGATACCTTATATTAAAATTACAAAATGTTGTAATCATTATCTATGGAACAAATAGTCATCTAATATAATCTGAAGACATTTGTGTCACTCCCCTCAGGGGCTCAGCATTAATTTGCTGAGTACGGGCTTGACGAACCCGGGGTCCTGAGCTGTGGGCTGTGTCGCGCCAACAGTCCGCTACACCGTAAGCTCTGTGCGTGCTTCAACGACCATCATTCGGCGCGACGGTGGAACGTTGTACGTTTCAGAGCCCGGGGATCTTGGCTTAATCGCCCGGGTCGCGAGGACGGTACAAACCTCTATAAAAAAAAACCTCAATCTCAAGGTGTGCTACGTGCCGAGGAGATGCATGGCTGTTGAGGTTGAACAGCCGCTAGCGAGCAACCTCTGAGGAACCTGCCGCACCTCAGTTGTACAAGGCTTACCCAGGCAAGCGGGGCTCTGCCTGGGTGGACCTCTTTTCCCTAGCTGCTCGTGGGACGAAAATGAAACGAGCAATAACTAGTGTGGGCGGTCGCAAAAACACCGTTTCTAAGCGTGGAAGATCAGACTTTAATGCTACAGTATATGATCCTAAGTCGTTCCCTTCCCTGGCAACGCCATGGGAAGAACGCCAAGCTTTACGCTGTCCGGATCCTTACTCACAGCGATATCTTGTTATTTCCCGAACTGATGGAGACTCTTTCTTGTCCACCAAGCCGCAGTTCTTCGTTGAACATCTAGAGGACAAACATGGTGAGGTGGAGTCTTTCTCTAAAATGAGAAGTGGGGCTGTTCTGATACAGACGGCATCCCCAGCCCAGTCCAGGGCATTATTGGCCTGTGACAAGCTGGGTGATATACCTGTCAGTGTCACGCCCCACAAGACCCTCAACATGGTCCAAGGTCGTATTTACCATCGTGACCTATTGTCACAGTCTGATGAAGAGCTACGTACTAACTTGGAGCGCAGAGGTGTTCACCTTGTTAGACGTGTTTATAGGGGACCACGAGATAACAAGGTTGCCACCGGTGCATTCATCCTGGCCTTCGAAGGCGATACACTGCCTGAGAAGGTCAAGGTCATGATCTACCGGTGCGACGTTACACCGTACGTCCCGCCCCCTATGAGGTGCTTCAGGTGCTGGAAGTTCGGGCATATGTCCTCCCGGTGCACTTCTAGCCCTGTGTGCAGGGATTGTGGACGTCCATCTCATCCGGACGCTCCCTGCACCCCACCTCCCGTCTGTGTGAACTGCAACCAGCTGCATCCACCGTGCTCTCCAGACTGTAAAGTTCTCCACAAAGAACGAAAAATAATGGAGATTAAGACCTTGGACCGTCTGTCATACAATGAGGCGAGAAAGAAATATGAGCGGCTCCATCCGGTAAACATGACCACCTCTTATGCTGTAGTAACGTCGTCCCCGCGCACTACGGGTACGACATCTACCAAGGTATCGCTTCCTCCTGTGGGCCCTAGGGGCCACAAAACTACCACTGCCCCCTCGTTAGGTGGGGGCGATGTTCCATCTGCTGCTGCAGCACCTGTTGTGGGGGAAACCTCCCCACAATCATCGGGGACACCAGTCCCCAACCCCCAGCCGGAGAAGCAACAACTTCCTCCGGCATCTCTCCCTCGGAAGGGGTCCTTTGGGATGCTCCCTTCTGGGTAGTCCCAGGGTGCGCCAGTGGATCCCAGCCTTTGCCTGAAGGATCCGAAGCCTGCTGGTTGAAGGGCTTCTGGCTCTTCGACGGCCCCTGATGCCACTCCCGTGAAGTCCTCCCAGCCCTTAACACCAAAGGGCCAGCGAGAGGGCAAAAAGAAAGTGAAGAAGAAGAAGAAGACTGACCCAAAGGAGGACTCCTCGGCGATTCGGAAGGAACGCTCCATCACATCTTCGGCCTCTGAAGATGAGGTGGAGATCCTCGCGTCGCCTGAGGATCTCGCCATACTTGGGTCGCCAGAACCGATGGTTCTGGACCCTGCAGAGTCTGCGGAGCTGGCAGCAGGTGCCACTGCTGAATAACCATTCAATATCTTAACTTATGGATATTCAGCACGCTGCAAAAGACATCTTGCAGTGGAACTGCGGCGGTTTTTTCCGCCGTCTGGCTGAGCTGCGGCAATTACTTTGCCACTTCCCTGCTATCTGCCTCGCCTTGCAGGAAACATGGTTCCCCGTCGAGAGGATCCCAGCCCTCCGAGACTATCGGGGCTATTTTAAGAATCGAAACTCCTACAACAGAGTTTCCTGCGGCGTATGTGTTTATGTTCACACTTCAGTACCCAGTGCTGCTGTGCCTCTGCAAACACCTCTAGAGGCAGTCGCTGTACGGCTCCGGTTATTACGAGATTTTACGATCTGCTCTGTCTACCTTCCACCAGATGAAGTCGTCTCTCCCGTAGACCTCGCTGCCTTGGTCGCCCAACTTCCCCCACCCTTTCTTCTCTTGGGGGATTTTAACGCCCACCACACTCTGTGGGGTGGCACACAGACCTCGGCTCGGGGTAGGGATGTTGAGTCTTTACTATCAGAGCAGAATCTTTGCCTCCTAAACACCGGTGCTCCTACTCACTTTAGTGCAGCGCATGGTACTTATTCTGCAATAGACTTGTCTGTCTGCAGCCCTAGCCTTCTTCCACATCTCACCTGGAGGGTCCACGACGACCTGTGTGGTAGCGACCATTTTCCTATCTTCCTGTCGCTCCCACAGCATTTGCCTGCCGACCGCCTGCCTCGCTGGTGCCTCCGTAGGGCTGACTGGCCAGCCTATTCCGCAGCTGCTGTACTATCCTCTCACTTTCCAGCTGATGTTGATGCCGCCGTTGAGCAGTTCACAGCGGCCGTTGTTTCTGCAGCCGAAAGCTCTGTCCCCACCACGTTCGGTTCGCTCTGTCGTACATCGGTGCCCTGGTGGTCACCAGAGATCGCTGAGGCCATCCGGGAACGTCGGCGAGCTCTACAGCGCCACCGACACCACCCTTGTGTCGAACATCTCGTGGCCTTCAAGCGTCTCCGAGCACGAGCCCGGCGACTGATACAGGAAAGTAAGAGGGCTTCCTGGGAGAAGTACGTCGCCTCCATTGGTTCCCGCGCTTCTCCTTCCAAGGTGTGGTCGCAGGTTCGTCGCCTCTTTGGGCACCGCCCACCGGCGGGAATTCCGTGTCTCAGCGTTCAGGGTACGCTCTGTACTGACCCCGTCGCCGTCGCTGAGCACCTGGCGGATCATTTTTGTCGCATCTCAGAGACTGCTGCTTATGGTGCAGACTTTCGCGCCCTTAAAGGGCGAGCAGAGAGACATCTGCTTTCATTTCGAACACGATGTCGGGAACCATACAACGTCCCGTTCACTGAGTGGGAGTTTGAAGGTGCCCTTACTGCATGCCCTGATACCTCCCCTGGACCCGATCGCATTCACAGTCAGTTCCTCCGACACCTATCAGCGGATGCCAAGAGCCAACTTCTCGCCCTGCTTAATCGGATATGGCTGGAGGGTGTTTTTCCGTCCTCGTGGCGGGAAAGCATTATCATTCCGGTGATTAAGCCTGGGGCAGATCCCCAGGTGGCTGATAGTTACCGCCCGATCAGCCTCACCAACGTTCCATGCAAGCTTCTCGAGCGCTTGGTGAGTCGGAGGCTCATGTGGATCCTCGAGGACCGGGGACTTTTGGTGCCACAACAGGGTGGGTTCCGTCAAGGTCGCTCCGCTGTTGACAATCTCGTGTCACTGGAGTCGGCCATCCGTACAGCATTTAGTCGCCGCGAACACCTGGTTGCCGTATTTTTCGACCTGCGGAAAGCATACGACACTACCTGGCGCTACCATATCCTGTCTACGCTGTACGACTGGGGTTTACGGGGTCCGCTTCCCATATTCATTCAGAATTTCCTGGCGTTGCGTTCTTTTAGAGTTCGTGTTGGTTCTTGTTTTAGCTCACCTCATTGTCAAGAGAACGGAGTCCCGCAGGGTTCCGTTCTCAGTGTCCCTTTATTTTTAGTCGCCATCAACGGCCTTGCGGCGGCCGTGGGGTCATCGGTATCCACTTCCTTGTATGCCGATGACTTCTGCATGTATTTTAGCTCCACCAGCATCAGTGTTGCTGAACGTCGGTTGCAACTGGCCATTCGAAAAGCGCAGTCGTGGGCGTTTGCCCACGGTTTTCAGTTCTCTGCGTCGAAGACCCGTGTAATGCATTTCTGCCGACGTCGGGCAGTACACCCAGAACCCAAACTCTATTTAGCTGGAGACCTGCTACATGTCGTAGAAACCCACACGTTTCTAGGCATGTTGTTCGACAACCGTCTCACCTGGGTGCACCACCTTCGCCAGTTAAAACAAAAGTGCTGGCGCCACCTCAACATCCTGCGCTGTCTTAGCCACACGGTTTGGGGAGCCTCACGCCCAACGCTGTTACAACTTTACAAGGCCCTCATTCAGTCGCGTCTAGACTATGGCTGCATAGTCTACGATTCGGCTGCGCCATCGGCACTGCAGGCGTTGGACCCAATTTTTCACTGTGGTGTCCGTTTGGCGACGGGGGCTTTTCGCACAAGCCCTGTGCCAAGCCTCCTTGTCGAAGCTGGAGTCCTCCCGCTGCGGTTCCGTAGGCAACATCTGTTAACGTCTTATGTTGCTCGTGTTCAGGCCTCGCCCTTCCACCCGAACCGCCGGCTCCTATTTCCAGACGCTGCACTACCTATCCCTGCACGACGGCCAAGGTCGGGATACCCGATCTCGGTCCGTGTTCATATCCTTCTTTCGTCTCTCACATCCTACCCACTTCCTACCTTTTTCCACTATTCCTCTCACACTCCTCCTTGGTCCATTCCTCGTTTGCAGCTCCGTCTGGACCTGTCCCATGCGTCGAAGGCCTCTGTTTCTCCCGTACATCTCCGTCACCAGTTTCTGCAAGCGCTCGAACCGTTCCGTGCCACAGACGCCATTTACACAGATGGTTCCATAGTAGATGGCCGTGCTGGGTATGCCTTTCTACATCACAACCATGTAGAACAGCATTCTCTGCCCTGTGAGAGTAGCATTTTCTCCGCCGAGCTGGTCGCTATTCTCAGGGCTCTCCAACATCTCAAAGCCTGCCCCGGGGGGTCATTCGTCATCTGTACTGACTCCCTGAGTGGCTTACGAGCGATCGACCAGTGTTTCTCTCGGCACCCAATAGTGCGGTCGATCCAGGACACTGTTCACTCCCTCTGCCAATCAGGCCGTTCTGTGGTCTTTGTGTGGACCCCAGGTCATGTTGGCATACCAGGGAATGAGCATGTAGATCGATTGGCCAAGCAGGCCACTATGGGACCACCTCTCACAATTGGTGTCACGGAACAGGATGTTAAGCTGGTGTTGCACCGGAGGGTGCGCGATACTTGGAGCACCGAGTGGGTTACGGCGACTGCACCGAATAAGCTTCGGGCAGTGAAGCTCTCCACAGCTTTGTGGAAATCTTCACTGCGGCCGACCCGCCGAGAGTCAGTTGTCCTCTGTCGCCTACGGATTGGACATACGTGGCTCACCCACGGGTATCTTCTTTGGCGTGAGGCTCCACCCGTGTGTCGATGTGGCACTGTATTGACGGTGGCCCATCTTTTGATGGACTGTCCGCTTTTAGCCGACCTGCGGCACTATTTTACTCTTCCAGACGCACTACCTTTAGTTTTAGGAGACGACGCCTTTGTGGCTAATAAAATTTTAAGTTTCATCCGCGCTGCTGGTTTTTATGACTCTATCTAACGGTGGGTGCTGTTGCCTGACACCTCAGGCTACCACCAATCTAGTTTTTTCCCTTTTCACACCCTTAGGGGTTCTTAGTGTATGCAGTATGGCTGGCTCATCCTGTTTTTTCTTTGTGATCAGCCAGCCAAGATACTCCACTAGCCAGTTTTATTCCTGACTTTCTTTTAACAATTCTGTGTGTCTTTGTTTTACGTTATCAGTGGTCTGTCCAAGGTCAACCTGTACTTTATGTGCGTGACCACTTTTAGAGCTTTGTTTTACTTTTTATTATTGACAGTGGACTCTCAGTTAGTAACAGGGGACTGATGACCTAGCTGTTTAGTCCCCTCAAAAAACCAACAACAACAACAACAATTTGTGTCACTGTTGCCTTATATGGGAGTGAAACATGGGTGATAAATAGTTAAGATAAGGGGAGGATAGAAGCTTTTGATATGTGGTGCTACAGACTAATGCTAAAGACTAATGAGAAGATACTGAGCAGAATTGGGGAGAACAGAAATTTCTAAAATACCCTGATTAAAAGTAGGGATCAATTGATAGTACACATTCCTAGATATCAATGAATTGTCAGTTTAATGTTGGAGAGAAGTGTGTGGGGTAAAAATTGCAAAGTGAGACCAAGAGATAAATGCAATAACCAGGTTTAAATGGTAGACAGTATCCTAATTTTCCACTCTACACACATGTAAATGTTATTATTGTAGGACATACCATTCAGGAGTATGACACCAGGATTAAGTTTCATGATAATGAAAAGTGAAATATATGATACGAACATTATAGACGAAAAATTCCTAGCAGGAAAAATTATATATAAAAAATAGACGAAGATTACTAACCAGGCGAAGGAGTACAGGTGTGTAGAGTATGTCTGCCTAGGTGTGTTTGTGTCTGTGTAAATGTATGGGTGTGTGTGTACTTGTTTACCTTCCTTTTCTTCCCCCAAGGTAAGTCTTTCCTCTCCCGGGATTGGAATGGCTCCTTACCCCCTTCCTTAAAACCCTCATCATTTCCTTTTCCCTCTCCTTCCCTTCTGCCCGAAGAAGCAACTGGGTTGCGAAAGCTTGCGTGCGTTGTGTGTGTGTGTGTGTGTGTGTGTGTGTGTGTGTGTGTGTGTGTGTGTGTATTCATTTATTTATTTGTGATGCTGTCACACCTATGCTCCTTCGCCTGGTGAGTAATCTTCATCTATTTTTTATATGAAAAGAGTGTAGTAGTGTAGGTATCAATGGACAGAGGAAGGAGTAGTTGAACTAATATTAGAAATGGGGATACACACCCAGGCAACCTGGAAACTAATGTTAGTGTCAAATAAAGGGTGTGGTCACAAGTTGACGTGTAGCAGACTGTAATGTTCACGTTCTAGTAAATTTAATATTCATATTGTCCTGAAAATTAAAGTTGCAGGTAAAACTTATTTTGGGCCTTTCATAGCACAAATGTTGGCAGTGTCTCTGCTAGTATGGCAGCCGGAAAATGTACAATTTAGAAAAATTGTTGTAGTGTCAGGCTGAACTGTACGGTAGCCCAAGTTTGAAGTTATGCTGAAACTGAGTGTAAATCTAGAAAATCTATGGTATAGTAGGCACTGGACCTGTTTCAGAGTATTTTTGTGCCTACTATGAACATATATTGTATAGGAAACTATGAAAAATGCAGGGAAGACCTCAACATAACACTTATAAAATTCTTGTAAGCCTATGAAACTGTCAGCGTGGGACATTTTTGCCTTGGATCTGCCATTGTTCTTTCCAATACATATTGTATCAAGACTCCATACAAACTTTTATTCACCCATAACTCTAATGTTCCTTGTGATATTTGGCAAGCCCTTTTCCTTTGGAGCTTATGCACCACTATTTATGTTATGCTCTTCACATTGACAGAGTATATTTGAGTACCCTGTTAAAAACACATTCTTATACCTGGAATAAACTTTGAATTAGTGTTCAATGCTCAGAGGGTATCAACATTAACAATTATGTCAGGCACATTATAATCATACAGGTGTGAGTGGGTATGTATATGTACTCTAGCTTGGAAGAAGTATTTTCCAAAAACCAGCAAAGATTTCAGATGTGTTTATATGTCTGTTGATGAATGAAATCTTTCTCCCTCCTTTCATTTAATTAACACTATAATTACGAGAACCTGCATGCCATTTATTGAAGACCTCATAAATGATTTATTTAGTTGAAAACAGAACAATGATATCAAATTGTTATGAAATGATTATCAAATTTGATAAAGGTTGTAGGTACAGCCTTAATTTTGTATTTTGGTATCAAATCTGAAATGGCTAATGATGTAGGCCTGTGTCATATGCTGAAAATAAATGTGACATTGTTATATTCATGACATTATAGGTCGAAGTATGTTTTTATTTTTATATGTTGTGTTCATTTGCAGATGTCTGGTCTTAACCTGGTCAGAAAGTGACAGAATTATCAAAACACATTGGCCTTTTCATAATATGCAGTGAAGGCTTTCACGACCGGCTGAAGTAATAGTTGTTGTATCTTTCGGGTTATGTGGTCGTGGTCCACGAAACATATCCGTTCCTGACGTTTCGTCCAGAGCTGCGCTGGACATCTTCAGAGGTACTGGTAGCGGTGAGTCTTGCCGACTCACCGCTACCAGTACCTCTGAAGATGTCCAGCGCAGCTCTGGACGAAACGTCAGGAACGGATATGTTTCGTGGACCACGACCACATAACCCGAAAGATACAACAACTATTACTTTTCATAATATGCCTTAAGGGAACACAATGTACAGAGTGAAGAAGTTCCTGTACACAGGTAATAAAAAGATTTAATGTGATCAGATAAATTTTCTTGTTTGTCTGTTAACAATTGTTGTACCTTTGCAAGTACTTGACAAGTTTACGTTTGACAGCTAGTGGCTAGAAATTACTTAACTCAAAAAACTTTAGATTGGTCATTGATTTTTATCACTTCTACCAATGGATCATTCAGTTGGAAATCATAAGATTTTTGCTAAACTGGGATGCGTCCTCATAATATTTTAATGACATTTCGTACAGTTAATACCTGCACTTAAGTAAGTTAATGTCTCAGGTTGAAATTTACAAACTCCAGGGGGTTGAGATTGACTCACTCTTCCCAAGGCTATGATTTTTCTCACTTTCCCTCCCCCCCCCCCCCCCCCCAAGAAACATGCATTTCTTAGTTCCTTTACTCCCCCATCATCATCATCATCATTAGTGACTGATTATGCCTTTCAGCATTCAGTCTGGAGCATAGTACCTCTTATAAAATTCCTCCATGATCCCCCTATTCAATGCTAACATTGATGCCTCGTCTGATGTTATGCCTTTTACTTCAAAATCATTCTGCACCGAATTTAAGTACTTTCTTCTTGGTCTACCTCGATTCCTCTTACCCTCCGCAGCTGAGCTCATGAGTCTCTTAGGTAACCTTGCTTCTCCCATGTGTGTAACATGTCCCCAACATCTCAGTCTGTTCACTCTAACTGCTTCATCTATGGTGTTCATTCTAAGCTTTTCTTTGATTTCCTCATTATGGACACCCTCCTGCCATTGTTCCCATCTATTAGTACCTGCAATCATTCTTGCTACTTTCATATCTGTAACCTCTACCTTATGAATGAGGTAACCTGTATCCACCCAACTTTCACTCCCATACAACAAAGTTGCTCAAAAGATAGAGCGGTGCACTGCTAACTTAGTCTTGGTACTTGCTTCCTTCTTGCAGAAGTAGATCTTAGCTGAGCACTCACTGGATTAGCTTTGCTGCACCTCAATTCCAGTTTTTTCACTATGTTGCCATCCTGTGAGAAAATACTTCCCAGGTACTTGAAACTGTCTACCTGTTCTAACTTTGTTCCTCCTATTTGGCACTCAATCTGTTTAAATCTCTTTCCCACAGACATTACTTTCATTTTGGAGATGCTGATCTTCATATCATAATCCTTGCACCTCTGATCGAGCTCTGAAATATTAGTTTGCAACCTTTCAATCGAATCTGCCATTACAACTAAGTCATCCACATATGAGAGAGTGCTTATTTTATTTGGACCGAGCTTCCTGCTAGGAACACGGTCATAAGTCTTTTCTAGATCTATGAAACATAGATACAATTCCCTGTTCCACTCACAGCACTTTTCCATTACCTGCCGTAAGCTAAAGATCTGGTACTGACAGCCTCTAAGAGGCCTAAACCTGCACTGGTTTTCATCTAACTTGTCCACAATTAATACTCACACTATCCTTTCAACAATACCTGAGAATATTTTGCCTACAACACTAATTAAAGAGATACCTCTATAGTTGTTAAATCTTTTCTGTTTCCATGTTTGAAAATTGGCGTGATTACCGCTTTTGTCCAGTCAGAGGGAACATGTCCCGATTTCCATGCCTTCTCAATTATCCTGTGTAACCATTTGAGACCTGATATTCCACTGTATTTGACGAGTTCTGGCTTAATTTCATCCACCCCAGCCGCTTTATTGCACTGTAATCTACTGACCATTTTCTCCACTTCCTCAAATAAGATCCTGTTTCCATCGTCGTTCCTATCCCATTCTACCTGAAACTCTGACACATCATTGAACGTTTCTCCTACATTGAGCAATTCTTAAAAATATTCCCTCCATCTGCTCAAGGCATCCACAGGATTGACTAGCAGCTTTCCTGACCTGTCCGAAACACTCGTTAATTTCTTCTTCCCTCCCTTTTGAAGATTGCTAATTACGCTCCAAAATAGTTTTCCCACGGCTTGACCCAGACTTTCTAGCTTATTTCCAAAGTCTTCCCATGATTTCTGCTTGGAGTCTGCAATTATCCATTTGGCTTTGTTTCTTTCTTCAATATAACTTTCTCTGTCTGCCTGATTTCTAGTATGGAGCCATTTTTGAAAGGCCTTCTTTTTCTTTTTACAGGCTGCCTTGACTGTGTCATTCCACCAAGCTGTCTGCTTCTTCCTGCCTTTACACACTACAGTTCCAAGATATTCTCTAGCTGCTTCCAGTAGTGTGTCCCTGTACCTTGACCATTCGTCATCCAGTGATTGTAAATCATTACATTCAACTAACTGGTACCTTTCCAAGATCATTGTTGTGTATTTGTGTCTAATTTCCTCGTCTTGAAGGTTCTCCGCTCTTATCCTTCTACACATGGACCTGACTTTCTGCTCTTTTGGCCTCACAAAACCAATTTCACTGCAGATTAAATAATGATCAGTATCATCAAAGAACCCCCTGGGAACTTGTGTCCTTAATTGTCTTTCTGAATTCCTGGTCTGTTATTATATAGTCAATGACAGATATGGTTTCCCTTCATTTCCAAGTATAGGGGTGAATGTCCTTATGCTTAGAAAAGGAGTTTGTGATAACTAAGCCCATACTGGAACAGAAAACCAAGAGCTGTTTTCTGTTCCTGTTGGCCTTCATATCCTCTCCAAACTTACCCATAACCTTCTGTTCGATTTCCTTTCCTGGCATTGAAATCACCCATGAGTAAAACACTATCCTTATCCTTCACTCTAACAACTACATCACTTAAGTGCGTTGTAAAATCTGTCCATCTCATCTTGATCTGTCCTTTCACAGGGTGAATACACTGCCACAATTCTAATTTTCTTGCTGGAGATGGCCACATCTATCCACATCAGTCGTTCATTTACATACCTGCTTGCAATTATGCTGGGTTCGATTGCTTTGCTGATGTAAAACCCTACACCCCACTGTGCTCTTCCAAGTTCCGTTTGGTTATATGAAACAAAGTTTTTTTTCCCACAATAATGGCTGACCTCACACACCGAATGTGACCAAACAATTCTTACGGAAATTTCAATGGGACCTGTTTGATCATCCTCCATACAGCTCGGACCTCTTGCCTAGCGACTTTCATCTCTTCTTACACCTAAAATCTGTCCTTTGTGGTCAACACTTCAACGATGATAAAGAGCTGTTACCACCTGGTTGAATACACAGGCGGCAACCTTCTGTGAAGGATGCATGCGAAAAACTTGTGGCACGCTATGACAAGTGCCTACAGAATTTCGGTAGTTATGTGGAAAAGTAGTTTAAGAGTTGTAGAATTTTGTGCAATAAAAATTTCTTCTGTATCTGTGTACAATTTCATTTTATTACCAAATGGAACTTACTTTCTGGATGTGCCTCGTAAATCAAACTGTTAGTCTCTGTAAAGATGTTCGCCAAGATGCTGACAGGTATGTAAATTAGACAGCCACATTCACACAACTTAATTTTTGGCCATGGTCTTCACCAGAAAAGAAACACATACATTCAAACAATAATTCAGACATCTATACACATATGACCCCTCAAGTGGTGGAGATGGTTTGTCTGAGTGATTGTGTGAATGTATGAGAGGAAATTGGAAAATAAGTTTCCTCTGTTGACTGTGGACAGAGTTGCATATGAAGGGAAATAAATAGAATGAGACATTAAAGATAAATAATATCTTTATTTTTCTACATAACTTCCAAGTGCATTGAGACATTTGTCATACCACTTTCTAAGCTTCAAAAAGCTGTCCAGGAACAAATCAGCTGTTGCATACGGAAGAAACGTTGAATGGCTTGTTTGATGTCAGCATTGCTTCCAAAGTGCCTTCCACTGAGAATCTTCTTCAAAGCTGGAAGCAGGTGGAAGTCACTGGTGGGAGATCAGGACTATATGGTGAATGGTGTAAGTGCTCTCAACAAAGAGGTGCAACATAGTTTTGTGTTGCTGTTGGCGAGTGTGGTCTTGCATTTTCATCCAACAGCAGAATGCCAGATCCGAGATGGCTAGGCCACTTCTTCCTAATCACCTCTTTCAATTTTGACAGAATGGCACAGTACTGTGCAGCATTGATAGTTGCGTCCTCAAAAAAGTCCTGCAACAAAACTCCTCGGGCGTCCCAGAAAAGAATGAGTAGATCTTTACCTGCAGTCCTAATGCTTTTCAATTTCTTTTGGACAGGTGATGACAGATGTTTCCACTCTATGTATGCAGCCTTCAATTCAGGTGTGTAATGGTTGACCCATATTTCATGCCCCCATCATAATCTGAAACAGAAAGTCATTGCCATTTTCATGTTGACCTCTGTCCAATGGCGTGTCGATGTCTTGCACTTGTTCGTTCACCTGCTGTTCAATGCTTCTTCCGAATGCAATGCCCTGATTATTTTCTGGACAGCTTTTTTAAACTTATAAAGTGGTTTCACAAATGTCTCAATGTACTTTGAAATGATGTAGAAAAATAAAGATGTCTTATCTTTTTTTCCTTTCATACACAACTGTGCCCACAGTCGACAGGGAAAACTTATTTTCTAACTCTCCCTCGTATGTGAGTCTTTTCATGGCCAAAAATTAAGTTTTGTGATTGTCTGTTTTTGTGCCTGTCACCATCTTGGCAAAAGTCTTTATGGTGGGTTATCTATCCTCCATTAGTGACATTCCAATTGGATTTTCCATTGTTAGAAAAAGGTAGTCACATTCAAAAGCTAATATCTCTTCCTTGTATGAGAAAGCACTGAAGTGGTCCTTGGCTCAGAAGTGTCACACAGAGAAAGTACTAAACAGGTTATTTTTATCTCACATGCGAGTGACAGAACTGTAATGATATTTGGTTTGGATATAGAGATAGATACTGTAGGTGCAACCATAGTGAAGGGATGCCTATGGGATTCCTGAAGAGGAGCAGCAACATTTTCAGTAGTTGCAGGGCCAACTATCTTGGATGATTCACTGAGAAAGCCAACACGTTTTTGCCAAATGGTTAGTGAGAAAAACCAAGAGCAAGGGGAAACTACAGTCATTATTTTTCCGGAGGACATGCAGCTCATCCGTATGGGTATTAGATGATGGTATGTTCTTGGGTAAAATAGTCCTCCATTCTGATCTCCAGGTGGGGACTACTCAGGAGGATGCTGTTACCAGGAGAAATGAAACAGGCGTACTACTCATTGGAGCATAGGGTGTTAGTTGGATAGGTAAGTTAGAATATTTGGTAAAGGAAATGGAAAGTTGAAGTTAGATGGGATTAGTTTAATTTGAATCCAGTATGAACAGGATTTTTGGTCAGGTGAGCATACAGTTACAAATACAAAATCAGTTGAGAGTAATGCAGGAGTAGGTCTAATAATTAATGAGAAAACAGGTATCCTAGTAAGCAGAATAGTGAAACAGTTATTGTAGCAAAGATAGACACAAAGCCAACTCTGACCACAGTAATACAAGTTTTTTTTGCCAACTAGCTCTGCCGATGATGAGGATATTGAAAGGATGTATGATGAGATAAGAGAAGGGTAATTTCCTAGGACCCGTGTACATTGAAGGAAACGGCATTGCGATCACTATATATCGAACGTTATATTCGTGCTCCACATTCAATATGACAAACTCGAAGTGGTTGGTTTATAATGTATTTTTGAATTTGTGATATTTTCTTGTACTTTTCCGACTCAGTATGCGGTTGCCATTTGAAATACCGGAAGAAATATTGCTAATTTCCAAGAATGGTATATATACAATGTGAAACTGTAAATTGATTTACTGTTTCTGAACTGGAGATTTGGTCACTACGCACTCTAATGTACTAAAAAAAAAAAACCCTTCTTGTTTAACCTATACTTAACCTCCTTAAGTTTACACTACAGATGACTTTTTTGAAAGTGAAAGTTAAGTTAGGTATAGGTTAAACAAGAAGTTTTTCTTTTTTTAGTACATGAGGGCACATACTGCCCAAATCTCCAGATCAGGAACACTAAATAGTCAATGGTAGTGAAGTGACAGTCAAACGTTTGATATATATATCGATCGCAGTGCCGTTTGCTTCGATGTACATTGGTCCTAGGAAATTACCACGAGAAGTTGTTCAGACAGTCGAGGGGACCACACTGTGGTTCAGGTTGAAAAAAAAATCGATTTTTGGTTTTCATCATATTTTGATAGATTAAGGTTTTGTTGAAAAAAAAATTTTTTTTTTCCATTTAAAGAGCATTTTCCTACCACGTGTGTTTATGTCACACACACCCTTTTCTGTCACACACTTTTCTGCACCTATATTTTAGATCTCCTCTATATTGCATGTTAGGGAATGTTTCTTTTAATAAATAAATAAAAATAAAAAATAAAAAGACCTCCCAAGTGTGCTTGCTATCCTTGGAATGCAGTATTCTTTTGTTTTTGCTATTTGCAAACAACACGCGGTTAGGTGTGATTGCAAGTAGTTGTTTTACTTATGTTTGCAGTGCTTGTTTATGTGTGTTTTCTTGTGTTTTCTCTTGCTGAGTTAGCCTGCTGCACAGAACGCACTTTGCTAATTGCCTGACACTAATCAATTCCATGTTCTTGAAGTGTACATCCTGTTTCATTATACTGAGACATTTTGCAGCCCCATAGTGCCGAAGTAACATGCATTCACCCTATTAGGTCCACCTGTAATTTCTGTGGAATACAGAGCTTCTATCTTTCACTATTCCGATGGGTCCTTATATATAGAACTCCACCTATGAAACAGTAGTAAATACAAAGTGCTTCACTCGCTCAAACTTCAAGTAATTTACTTAATATCCAGAAGCTAGGGTTCATCAGACTAATACGGAGCAATGTCCTGACGTTTACGCCTTATTTCAGGCGATGAGGCTGAATCTACTGAACAAATTTGATTGTATTACTTGCGAAACAGGTGAACTTCTTCACTTTTTAAAATTTTGGAATAGTTGAAAATCACTATTTGGAAGTCCCCCTAAATTCAATGTGTGCAATGTTCCAATGTGCTGCAAATTGTCCCACAGTGTAGCTAGTAATTGAGACTAATTATCTCCACAATATTTTTGTGTCACTCCAATGTATGACTTTTTTTCACTGTACAGTGGCAATGTGTATGCATTGAAAACAACAATATTGCAAGTGCCACAGAATTTTACACAAGACACACATTGTATTGCAATACATTCAACCTGAATTAGGAGAAGTAGTATGTTTCACACTCTGAACATATATCTAAACAGAAAATCACAAAGTTAGCCCATGACTTGGAACCAGCGGCTTTCCTCAACTGTCGTTGGTTTTTAGGGGTAGGAAACTGATAATAGATTCTAACTTCTTCTCCCAGCATGTATACCGTCACTGCTGGTGAAAACGGTTAAACAACTGGAGTATTTAAATTGTCCTGTACAATGTGCATTGTTTGGCTTTTATAATGTTTGGCAAAATATTTGGTTTTCCAGTGTGCTAGAGTTTCACCCACATGACTTTAGCAATTTTAAGTGGGTGCAGATATTTTACCAAAACATCTTCCTTCTCTTCATAACAGTCTGTAACAAAGACATGGGGTAACACTCAATCATGCACACTATTCACTGTTTTCAGATGGATCTGGAATTCTCCAGTTTACATTTTAACCGAGCTTTCACATTTCAATGATGTGAGGAGTCGTCAAAAACAGCACATGCTCCAGATTCCACATTAAACTGTAGGACCCCTTTCCAGGTGAAAGGCTTCCACTAGGCCACTGAGCCAAAAAAAAAATATTGTTTTTGGATTATATCAGCCCATCGTTTAAATTATTTGTTTCTATGACTGTGGTATCTTGTCTTTGTTATGGAATATTATGAAAATGACATAATAACAATAAAATACCTGCAGCCATCTGAACTAGCTAATGAATACTTTTTAATCAATGAAGTGAAACTCAGTCACATTGAAAAATCAATATTGTGTCATATACTATAATAGGCAAACAGTACACACGTGATAGGGCAATTTTTAATACTCCAGTTTAATACTACAGTTTTCACCAATCAAAGTGAGGAAATACACTGGTTCCAAGGCATGGGCTTCCTATGTGACTTTTTTTAGGAAATGAGTGATATGATGAGAGTGTGAAACATACTTCTTGCACCTAAGGTCTTAAACTAAATATTTGAGATGTCTTGTGTGTCTTCTTCTGTGCCCATTTTTCTTATTGAAATGAAATGATTGTATAGCATTTTTTGGCTGGAAGATCCCATGTGGGATTGTTTGGCTGCCTAGCGCAAGTCTTTGTATTTGGCGACTTGCATGTTGAGTGTGGGCTGTACATTTTGAAACCAGGTGGGCACAGGTTGTTGTATTCTTCTCCCTTAAAGTTCCCATTCCAATTTCGGTATTCTGGAGTCTTCCATGCTTCATACATGCCCATACCATTGTAATTTCTTTTTGTCCATCATTTTATCTATTCTATCTTTTATTCCCATTCTCTTTATTACTTTGGTGTTCATTATTGTTTCTTTTCTAGAAATTCTTGCCGATCTTCTCCAGAAGTCCGTCTCTAAAGCTTGTAGTTTTTTGTGTGCTTTAGGTTAACCGTCCACGTTTCCGCTTAATACAGTACTATACACTCTAATATATGTTTATTTTTTATTGTTTTAGTTCTGTTCATTACGTTCCTGCTCCGTAGGACTGAGTGGAGCATCACAATGACATTCTGTCAACTATTAATTCTTTTATTGATTTCTGAATCCGATTTTCCCCCTATTTCTAAAATAGACCTCAAATAACAGAAAGTGTTTATTTTTTTTCCTTCCAATTTTTGTATAGTATATGCGGATCATTAGTCAAGTATTTTATTTTCTGATAATTAATCTTCAGACCCCAATTTTTGTATGCTATTGCTAGTTGATTACACTTGTAGTTTGCATCCTTCCCATCTTGTGCTACGACAACTTGATCATCATCAAACAATAAATGTAGATAAACTCCATCCCTAATTTCTAAGCCCTTACTATTACATTTGTGGGACCACATTCTAAGGCAAATATCTATATAGATTATAATTAATGTTGGTGACATGGGACAATCTTGTAACAGACCGTTGCTGGTTCAAAATTTCTGTGAAAGTGTATTACCAATTTTCACTTGGCAAATGTTATCTTTATACATCTGTTGTTTTATTTTAAGTAAGGAATTATTTATTTTTGCCATATGTAATGCTCTCCAGAATAGTTTTGTTAGAACAGTATCAGAAGCGTTTTCTAGATCTATGAAATAAACCCTTAATGTTTTGATTTTTCCCTATGTTTCTCGAAAATCTGTTGTAATGTGAAAATACGGTCTACTCATGATCTATCACCTGTGAAACTGTTCTTCTTGGGTTCCAATTTTTTTCTCCAATTTGGTTTTAATTATTTTCCGAAAAATTTTCATTAATGTCATTGTAACACAAATTCCTTGATAGTCTGAACAAATATTTCGATCTCCTCTCTTAAATATGGTACTAATATAACCTAGTTGCATACCCTTGGTTACAGACTCTCCATGCAACAAATTCAAATGTTTGTAAATCTATGGGACTTAACTTCCTTGGTTATCAGTCCCTAGGATTACAAACTACTTAGACTAAGTTAAACTAATCTGAGGACAACACACACATCCACGCCTGAGGGAGCACTCGAATCTCCAATGGTGAGCGACTGCACGATTCACAGCAAGTTGCCTGGAATGGATAAAATTAACTAGATGCCAAGTCTAGATTACAGGAAGCATGTCAAAATATGTGCTAACAACAAAATTCTTGATTTTTTCCCCCCTTCATTTGATTCACAGTACCAAGATGTGCATTGTTCGTAGTCACCCATACCACTTGTTTTGCACTGACCTTTGGAGTTGCACAATACACATATGATGTGAAATTATTATTATCTAAGACATTATTGATAGAGCTGAAGCATTGAATTAAAATTTGTGGTGCGGCCGGGAATCGAACCCGGACCTCCATGCTTACTAGGCAGACGTCTTAACCGTTAGACTACCACACCACTAACGATTAAGGCGCCTCGGAATAGTCTATGTACGATTTCCCTCCACAACACAAACTTTAATTCAGCTTCTTTGTTCCAAAGATAATTGCCACTACTGCCAAGGCTCTCCATGCAGCAGAATAGCACCTCAGCAATGGACATGGTGGAACAATCCTGTTATGGTGATATAAATATCAATTAAATACAATGAAAGAATCCCTGAGACGGATTTTCGTCTCAAATATGTCAAAGACATTATTGATAGAGCTGAAGCATTGAATTAAAATTTGTGGTGCGGCCGGGAATCGAACCCGGACCTCCATGCTTACTAGGCAGACGTCTTAACCGTTAGACTACCACACCACTAACGATTAAGGCGCCTCGGAATAGTCTATGTACGATTTCCCTCCACAACACAAACTTTAATTCAGCTTCTTTGTTCCAAAGATAATTGCCACTACTGCCAAGGCTCTCCATGCAGCGGAATAGCACCTCAGCAATGGACATGGTGGAACAATCCTGTTATGGTGATATAAATATCAATTAAATACAATGAAAGAATCCCTGAGACGGATTTTCGTCTCAAATATGTCAAAGACATTATTGATAGAGCTGAAGCATTGAATTAAAATTTGTGGTGCGGCCGGGAATCGAACCCGGACCTCCATGCTTACTAGGCACCACAAATTTTAATTCAATGCTTCAGCTCTATCAATAATGTCTTTGACATATTTGAGACGAAAATCCGTCTCAGGGATTCTTTCATTGTATTTAATTGATATTTATATCACCATAACAGGATTGTTCCACCATGTCCATTGCTGAGGTGCTATTCCTCTGCATGGAGAGCCTTGGCAGTAGTGGCAATTATCTTTGGAACAAAGAAGCTGAATTAAAGTTTGTGTTGTGGAGGGAAATCGTACATAGACTATTCCGAGGCGCCTTAATCGTTAGTGGTGTGGTAGTCTAACGGTTAAGACGTCTGCCTAGTAAGCATGGAGGTCCGGGTTCGATTCCCGGCCGCACCACAAATTTTAATTCAATGCTTCAGCTCTATCAATAATGTCTTTGACATATTTGAGACGAAAATCCGTCTCAGGGATTCTTTCATTGTATTTAATTATTATTATCTGTTACTCTCATGAAATCTATTGCTATAATTTCTTTGTGCCGAGATTGATGGTATCTGTTTTAATTCTTTCACTGTATGGAGGGATTAGTGTATATCCGCTATTTGGAGTGTGCCTTAGTTTGAGTTCACTTACTCCACTTGTGTGTCATTATCATTCATTACTCTGTTCAAATATTTTTCTGCCTTTTTGTGGTAGCACTGTAGGAATTCCAAGGCTAAACCCAGACCTTCAATTTTTTGAACATTGGTTCAACGTTACAGTCGCCACTGCATATAAAACCTATGGTCACATAATCTGTCAGTGACAGAGTTAAAAAGGTCTGTCTTTAAGATCTTAAATTATCTTTAGAACATCTAGAAAGTGGAAACCAATTACTTGCACGCCAAATTTTGTCAGCATGTTCACAAGGTCATAAGCCACACCTGAATTTCTTCCTTTGACCACTTTTATCATGTACATCTATGTAATCAGCTTTGAATTTTCTGCACCAGTCCCTCATGACATCATCACTCAAAATATATGCAACACAGTTATGGGTGCTTTTTAGTTCCATTGAATCCTCCTGTTTGCAGGAAACAAATGACAAAGCATCATCCAAGGGCTAGACTTAATGTCAATTTTTGTTTCATTCACTTGCTGTTTACATATTGACAAATGCCACAATTTGACGTAAAAAGTCTCCTAATCCAGCCGTACACAGTATGAAGCTATATAACTGTTTACTTTTAATAACCAATCATAATCTAATTTATGAATTGCCACAGTAAATTCAGTTAATAATGCAGTTCCAACATTTGTCAGTACCTTATCATGAAGAAGTGATGACATCCAAACTGTTTACATGGTTTTAACACACAAGTGATTGAAAATACTACTAATGCCAACTCTGAGGGTGGAACAGGGGGAGGGACTGAAGATGGAGAAATTGTGTTTCATGATACTGTAATAAACTAGGCACTGAGAGATAACGACAGAGTGGTTTAGTGTGTTGGTTTCTGAAGCAAAGGTTCCTGGTTACCACCCTGTTAGTACATTGTAATTTGAATATAGAATTGTAGTACCTTCTAGAGGTATTGAGAGGTAATGTTCAAATGTTTGTTAAGCTTATGGGACTTAACTACGGGGTCATCAGTCCCTAAACTTACAAACTACTTATCTACTACCTTATACTAAGGACGGCACAAATATCCATGCCCGAGGGGGGATTCGAACCCCCGACCGTAGTGGCCGTGCAGACCGTGACTGGAGCGCCTCAGTCCCCTCGACCACCGCGGCCGGCGAGGTAATGTTCTGGGAGTTCCTGTTTGTGTATAAAGACTGTGTAAACCTCTGGCCACAGTTGGTTCATTCTTTGCTCTTGTACTTGTGTGATGAGTGCTAAATTAATCATCGTTGAGTGTAAACCAGTGTTCGTTACTCAACCAGCTACTGCCTACATGACAATACATAGATAGTGAAAATAAACAACAAAATATTTCAAAGCTAATGCCATAACATATCTGGATGAGTACTAAATAGAAAATGTGGAAAATTTGGTAAACCAGAGGTGCCACAATGTTAAAAAATTTTAGGCCCAATAATAGGTGCCTAAAACATGTGCATTTCCATTTCCAGAGAGTCTTTCTAGAGTGATTATCAGAGAAAACTTGTTCTAGCCACACCATGTTCACAGTGGGAATTGCATAGTTACATTTCCATTACACCTTGTGTAAATGACAAATTACCTTTGGTCTTCTTACACTTATGTGTAAACTGTGTAAAGGAGGACAAGCTATATTCATTGTCCACTTTGTATGTAAAAACATATGATCAATATTTTCGAGAAGGATAGGTTGCTTACTCACCACAGCTCGTCCAATGAGACGCGGAAAGGCACAAATAATAGAAAGCAACTTGATAGCTTTCGGCCATCAGGCTTTAGTCAATCAGGCGCACACACACACACACACACACACACACACACACACAAACACAGGCATGACCGCAATCTCCGGCCGCTGTGGCCAGTGTGCGGGACTCAGCACATGTGAGGTGAGAGTATAACTAGTTGTGGTAGTGAGGAAGTGGCAAGGAGAGGAAAGCAGGAGGGGAGGGGGGAGTTACACGGCATGGGTGGGGGAATACACCAGTGCTGTCTGATGCACGGGGCAGAAGGATGGGAAGGGACTGATACATGTGGTGGGATGGGAGGTGCATGTAAGGGTAGAGTGTGGGCAGGGAAGGGTGGTGGAGGCAGGAACTAGCAAAGGCTTAGGCCTGGGGGATTGCAGGACTGTAGGATATATTGTATGTAGTGTTCCCACCTAGGAAATTCCAAAAAGCACAAACATCAGTAAAGTAAACATACTAAATCAAAATAAAGAATTTTGAATAATAAATAATACGTAAATTAGAGAATTCTTAGCATATTGTTTTCTATTATTGTTACTACAAATTCGTTTTTATCTTTATTACACTTACAGCAACCCTATCTGTTGTTCTCAAAGGCATCTATTCGATTGAGCCTGTCTGCTACTGCCTCCCGCAGTTACTTTAGTCAACTAACTGATTGTCGCAGTTTATAGTCCAAAATATGTTCCTTGATTGACTCTATAAGGTATAACAACACTGGCTTGGTGAGGCTGCTAAGCCACACCTTGCTTGCTTTTTCAAGTGTTGCCCACTTTGCAAGCATATAAAAAAGTATTGCTGAAGTTGGAAAAATAATTTTTTTTTTTTTTAGGGTTAACTGATCATGGTTTGTATCACTGTCAGTTTACTTTTGTAGATTATGAAATTTCTTTGTCCAGGAAAATTTTGTTCTACAACAAAAGTGGAGCAGGGTATCCCCAGGGTGCATTTATTAAATATCTCTTAATATTTCAGATTTAGTTTAGCACCATAATATGCTCCTAGTAGTGAACAATGTTTGTAATCTATTTCAGATTGGTGAAAAGATACAGAAAACCAAGGAAACTATCAGAAGTAGGTGATTCTGTGATTACAGACCAGAACTTTGCAGCCAGTAGGAGAAAGGAAATCTGAAAGTATGGGTACTACTCCAAGAAGACCCTTAATTAATAAACTTAAGGTAAAGGAATGAATTATCACATTCCAGAGTCCTGCAGATTTTTACTATTGAAGAAGCAGCACAGTTTGTGATATGTATTTCACAGCTTAGTGATTTTGAATTTTATGTCAATTCATTGGAACTCTGAATGATTGTGAAGTCATATCTCACCAGAGAGAGGCTGTATGTACTTTTTGAAAATAACGTTAAAAGGAGTTTAAAAGCTGTTGGGAGCATATTATCAGCGAATATGTTGGACATTTGCATTTTGAGATAGAAATTTTACCAACAAGCTATTTATGGAACTTACAACGAAACTGATTGATGATCCCAAGAAAAAGACAGTTCTTGCAAAAGAATTTCAAAATATTCAGATAACATATGATTGCTTGATCTTGTGGTGATGCGAATGAATAAAATCTTCTCAGGACTCCAGCCACATCAGGTAGTTAGAATCCCACGAGGTCTCAGCCAAGGTCTCCTTGACCATTGTCAACTGATAAAAGACTGCTGGTAATGTTTATGTCCCAAGTTGGTCACACCCGCTTTTAGCTGCTAGCTGTGATGTCACTGAGACTCACTTCATGAAACACGAGGAGTTTACCATTTGTGTGTGTGGCTGCTATTAAATTGGACAAACTGTATGCACTGTGGAACAATGCCAGACAGAACACAGAGGGTGATTACATCTTCACTACCCGGAAAAATCAGCCATGGCAGTACACTCATTAGAAAATTTACACCAAGCTACTACTGGTGACATCACAGCCAGCAGTGTCATTATATGATGGCAAGGCAAACAATGACACAACAGTCATTTATTACTTTGCAATGGCCAAAGAGGGGATGGTCAAAAGCTCTTGGAATTCTAACCATCTCACACAGCTGGAGGCATGAGAAGATTTTATTTATTCACATAACATTTATAATTCCTCCAAGAGAAGCAAATCTATAATGTTTGATGGCAATGGTGAAGGAGAAATTTTTCTTCCATTTGCTGTTTACAAATCAGCTAATTTGTGGTCTATATGGACAGAAAATGGGTCCTGTCTTTTCTCACATAGCCCAAGTGGATTATTCTTACAGTAATGCATTTAGTGATTTCTTAAAAATAAGAGATATGAATGGCTACTGGCATTGCCAGCAAAAGAGGCTGCAGTGGTTCCTGGTAAAAGTGTGATGAAAAAGAGAGAGAGGGGGGGCGGTCATAAAATTCAAGGTAGAAGTTTAGGCGAAGATTCTGAATATGAGGATTACCAATATCTGAGATCAGATGACAATTGCCTGTAACTTCTGAAGTGGATAACACCCAATTAGTAATCAGAGTTGTGGTCCAGAATTGGGTGAAGTTGTGCACACTATGGACCAGTATGTGTCTAATATGAAGGGAAATATTTTCCTTGATTAATTACTTATGTAAGTGATAATGTAGCTAAAGTGATTTCATTGCAAATGTCTAATAAATCACGGAAGTGGTGTAAAAGCAAAAAGATGACTTCAAATCAAATAAGCTGATGTTTTCCATCACCGCATCCCCCTCAGATGATTGACTATTAGCTAATGTGTTATTTTTTAAATTGGAAACTGTTTTGGTAATGTAATATGTTTATGGTTATGCGACTGCCATTTTCCTTAATATCTGTGGTCAAACATTATTTCATATTTCTTTAGTCTTTATTTTTAATGCAGTTGCTGCCTTTTCCTTCATTCCTGTTTTCACACATTACTCCGGACCTCTGTAATTTGGAATGTAAGGTATCCCCAGAACAGGGTAACTGATCCACTTAAAAATAAGTTACTAAACTTAAGAGATATAATCAAATTTACTATGTAAAAAGTGAGCAAAGTAACTTTGGATGACAGTATTTTTAAACTTTTTAGAAAGTTAATGTTACAGATGGTTTTTCTTCTTTTTTCTAGGTGCTTCGAGCAGTACAATGAAGCTGTGACCCTGACAATGCTTTTATTGAAAGGAGTTGCAAGTGATACTTACTGAAATTTTTGAATGTACTTTTTATAGTAAAGCATGTGAAAAGAAATGTTGAACATTTATTTATTTTAGAAGTAACTACACTACAAAATAGACAGGAAATATTATTCTGAGAAATTGCAATAGCAAAACAGGCTAGGGAAAGTACAGTCGTCCCCATTACACACTACGAATTCTGTGATGGTTTAAAATAAACTGATGATATGTAGATAGGGAACAATACATGGCAAAGACAAACGTTGAGCCACCAACAGACACAAATAAAAGACACACAAACACACACAATTTTAAATTTTCATCTGCGGCCTTCCTCAGAAAGAGAAGGGTTATAAGGAATGAGGGATTGAGCCTGGAGTCTGAAGGATGTTGAGAAAGGTAGTGTTTGAGAGGATCTCATGGGATTTTGGTGTACAGCGAAATGGCATCAAAAATGACAAGTAAGGATCCAGGAGGTAAAGGGGTGGGTGTGGTGGAGTGTCTGTGAAGGGAGTGGTTGGTATCTTGGATGTGGGAGGAGCTGGTCAACAAGGGCTGAAATTCTTTTAGTTGGAGCACAATAACCAGCTGCAATTGAGCATCCAGGATTTTTAGGTTTATGTATTGAAAGCATATAAAGAGGTAGGTGTGGGTGTGCAGAGTGTTGTTGGAGTGAGGAGGGAGATGGATTCAGGGGAGAGGTTCTGGGAAGGGCCATAAGATTTGTAGGGGTTTTAGGGGGTCGTCCTGGTACAACTTTTAAGTGGAGGACTCGGATAATTGATGCAGGCCCTTTGTCACGTAAGCACTTTCATTCATCACAACAGTGGTGGAACCTTTGTCTGTGGGGAGAATTATTAGGTTGGGATCTGTTTTGAGGTTGTGTAAGGCTGTCCTTTCTTCTGCCAGAAGGTTGATATTCTTAGGAAGGGACTTGGGTAAGGATGGTGACGCCAAGTTGGAAGTGAGGGAGGGTCATGATTGGATGATGGTATGAATTGGAAGAGGCAGGGTTCAATTTGGAATTAGATTGGCTTTGCAGGGATTGGTGTTAAGGTAGTTTTTCCACTGTAGGGATTGGCAGAAGGAGAGGAGGTATTTGAAGAGTTCAGCATGATTAAATTTGGGTGTGTAGCTGAAGGTGAGACCTTTGGATAGGACTGAAACTTCTGTGGGTTTGAGGTTTCCTTGTCACTTGTAGATGCTGCCAACATATATGATTCAATGATGTCTGCTTCTTCAGTAGATAGGGTGACTACACCTGTAGTCAGCCAGTTAACAACATGTAGGAATCTCTTTGTAATATTTTATTCCTTATGTTTTATTATTACTAACATTTAAGAGAAAAGGGTTGTTCATATTTAACAATATATACACTTAAATGGTATATCACTTAGACTATCATATTTCAATCCTTTGAATTCTGTGCACTTTACGTGAAACCATTTTGACAATGATCACATCCAATGTTTTTTTTTTTTTTTTTTTTTTTTTTAAATTATCATCCTCGACATCACTAATCACTGCTTCATCGCATTCTTTACATTGCAGAAGAGGAATGGGTAGCATTGAGAGATGAAATAGTGAAGGCAGCAGAGGACGAAATAGAAGGGAAGACCTATGAAAAATCCTTGGATATCACAGGAAATACTAAATTTAATTGATGAAAGGAGAAAATATGAAAACGCAGTAAATGAAACAGGCAAAATGGAGTACAGACGACTAAGAAATGAGATTGACAGGAAGGCAAAATGGCTAAGCAGGAGTGGCTAGAAGCCAATTGCAAATCTGTAGAAGAATGTATAACAAGGGAAAAGTAGATACTGCCTACAGGAAAATAAAAGAGACATTTGGTGACAAGAAAAACAGCTCTACGAATATCAAGAACTCAGATGGAAAACCAGTTCTCAGCAAAGAAGGGAAAGCTGAAAGGTGGAAAGAGAGTACATCGAGGAGCTCTATAAAGGAAATGAACTTAGAGACAATGTTGTAGGAAGGAAAGAAGAAGATGAAGATGAAATAGTAGATACTACACTGAGAGATGAATTTGACAGAGCCCTGAAAGACCTAGGTTGGAACAAGGCCCCGGGAGTAGATGACATTCCCTCAGACCTACTAAAGGCACCGGGAGTGTTAGCCATGACAAAACTGTTTTGCCTGGTGTGTAAAATGTATGAGACACGCGAAATACCCTCACACTTTAAGAAAAATGTAATAATCCCCATTCCAAAGAAATCAGGCACAGACAGAACCAGCAGTTTGATAAGTCATGGTTGCAAAATTTTAATACGAATTACCTACAAGAGAATGAAAAAGCTGGTAGAAGCTGACCTCGGGGAAGATCAGTTTGGATTCAGGAGGAACGTAGGAACCCGGGAGGCAATACTCACTTTACGTCTCATCTTAGAAGATAGATTAAGGAAAGGCAGACCTACATTTTTAGCTTTTGTAGATTTGGAGAAAGCTTTTGAAAATGTTGATTGGAATACTCTCTTTCAAATTCTGAAGTCATCAGGGGTAAAATACAATGAAAGGAGAGTTATTTACAAGTTGTACAAAAGCCAGACCACAGTTATTAGACTCGAAAGGGAAGCATTAGTTGGGAAGGGGGTAAGCCTTAAACTGATGTTATTCAGTTCGTACATCGAGCAGGCGGTGAAGGAAAACAAGGAAAAATTTGGAATAGCAATTAAGTTCAGGGTGAAGAAATAAAATCATTGTGTTTTGCTGATGAAATTGTAATTCTGTCAGAGACAGCAAAGGACTGGAAGAGCAGTTGAATGGAATGGACAGTGTGTTGAAGAGTGCATTTAAAATGAACAATAACAGGAGCAAAACAAAGATAATTGAATGCAGTCTTAGAAAATCAGGCAATGCTGAAGGAATTAGATTAGGTAACAAAACAATGAAGGTGGTAGATGAGTTTTGTTACTTCGGTAGTCAAATAACATGCGATGGTCGCAGTACAGAGGATATAAAATGCAGAATGGCATTGGGAAGAAAAGCATTTATGAAAAAGAGAAATTTGCTAACATCGAATTTTAATTTAAGAGTAAGGAAATCTTTTCTGAGTGTGGAGTGTTACCTTATTTGGGAGTTTAACATGGACGATAAACAGTTCGGACAGGAAGAGAATAGATGCTTTTGAAATGTGGTGCTACAGAAGAATGCTGAAGATTAGGTGGGTAGATCGCATAACTAATGAAGAGGTACTGAACAGAATTGGGGAGAAAAGGAATTTCAGGCATACCTTGACTAAAATAAAGGGATCACTTGATAGGATACATTCTTAGACAACGAGGAATTGTAAATTTAGCATTGGAGGGAAGTGTGTGGGGGTAAAAATAACAGAGGGAGACCAAGAGATGTGACGTCTGTTGTAGAAACAGTCTCAGCAGTGTGTTCAACAAGCTCTGTTCCTTGAACATCATACAACCCAGGTTCTACATTGATAATGCTGAGGGCTGGATCAATAACTACACATTCTAAGTCGGATGACTTATGCACGGCAAACTCTTCATTTTTCAGTTCCTCCTTTGCAGAGGTAATGCATTCTAAAACGACATCGGCAATTACACCTTTGCCTTTCAGTTTATGTCTCAAATTCTGAATAACTTTCTCAGCAGTTTCATAATCTTCATACATAATGTCAAGTTCCTGAGGTGCATTACCATTATTCAACTTTTGACATTTGTCTGCCTAGGTGTGCTTGCGTGTGTATGTATGTGTGTGTGTGTGTGTGTGTGTGTGTGTGTATTTGTTTACCTTCTTCCCCCCCCCCCCCCCCCCCAAGGTAAGTCATTCCATTCCTGGGATTGAAATGCCCCTCATGCACTCCCTTGAAACCCACATCCTTTCCTTTTTCCCCCTTCTTCCTTTCTGTTTTCCTGATGAAGTGACCAACAGTTGTGAAAGCTTGATTGTTTGTTTGTGTGTGTTTTCATTTGTGGTTTTTTGTGTCTATCAGTGAGCCTGTGCTTTGGGTAAGTGATAAGATCTTTATTTTTATACATATTTTTCCTACCAGGAAAGTCTCCTCCTATAATATAAATATCCTACTCCTAATGATCCAGCTCCTCAAGACATCTTTCAAATTGAATCATGCCTGGAACAGTTCCGTCACAGCACGACCCAACCCCTCTTCCTCAAAATCACCCTCTTCAAACCTAAATTTCTCATTTCCAACCTTGCCTCTCAGTCTTTCCTGAAAAACCTTAATCCAACCCACAAGATTATTGCAGCTGAATCCCGGGCTATCCGTGATCTCAAGGCTGACCATTCCATCATCATTCTCCCGGCTAACAAGGGATCCACGACCGTGATACATGATCGGCGTGAGTATGTGGCTGCGGGACTGCGGCAGCTTTCAGATACACCACCTACAAAGTTTGTCAAGACAATCCCATTCCTGATGTCCAGGCAGAGCTTCAAGGAATCCTCAGAACCTTAGGCTCCCTATAAAATCTTGCACCTGAGTCCATCAACCACTTGACCCCACTGACACCCCACACCCCTACCTTCTACCTACTTCCTAAGATTAACAAACCTAATCATCCAGGCTGTCCCATTGTGGCCGAACGAAGTTCTGCCTACATAGACCAACACCTTCAACCCATTGTATGCAGTCTCTCATCCTCTTTCAAAGACACCAAACACTTGCTCCATTGCCTAAAATCCTTACCCAACCTGTTACCTCCGGAAACCGTCCTTGTAACCATTAATGCTACTTCCTTATACACAAACATCCCGCATGCCCAGGGCCTTGCTGCGATGGAGTACTTCCTTTCTCACTGACACCTGCAACCCTACCTAAAACCTCTTTCCTTATTACCCTAACCAGCTTCATCCTAACTCACAACTTCCTCACCTTTGAGGGACAGACATACCAACAACTAAATGGAACAGCCATGGGAACCAGGATGGCCTCCGCATACGCAAACTTATTTGTGGGATGCTTAGAGGAGGCCTTCTTAGATACCCAAGCCTGTCAACCCAAGGTTTGTACAGATTATTGATGATATCTTCATGATATGGACTCATAGTGAAGAAAAACTCCAGAATTTTTTCTCCAACCTAAACTCCATTGGTCCCATAAAATTCACCTGGTCCTATTCCAAATCCCATACCACTTTCCTCGATGTCTACCTCCATCTGTCCAACGGGCAGCTTCACACATCTGTCCACATCAAACCTACTAATAAACAACAGTACCTCCATTATGACAGCTGCCATCCATTCCACATCAAACATTCCCTTACCTACAGCTTACGTTTTCGTGGCAAACGAGTCTGCTCCAGTCCCGAATCCCTGAACCAGTACACCAATAACCTAATAACAGCTTTTATGTCCTGTAACTATCCTCCTGATCTGGTACAGAAGCAAATTGCCAGGGCCACTTCCTCATCTCCCCAAACCCAGAACCATCCACAGAAGAACACCAAAAGCGCCCCCCTTGTTACCGGATACTTTCCGGGACTGGATCAGACTCTGAATATGACTTCCTTAAATCCTGCCCCGAAATGAGATCCATCCTTCATGGTATCCTTCCCACTCCTCCAAGAGTCTCTTTCCACCACCCACTTAACCTTCGTAACCTCCTAGCCCACCCCTATGAAATCCCCAAAGCACCTTCCGTACCATCCAGCTCCTACCCATGTAACCGCCCCCCATTGTAAAATCTGCCTTATGCACCCTTCCACCACCACTTACTCCAGTCCCATAACTCGGAAGGTGTACACGATCAAGGGCAGAGCCACTTGGGGTAGCACCCATGTGATTTACCAACTGACATGCCTGCACTGTGAAGCGTTCTATGTGGGAATGACCAGCAACAAACTGTCCATTCGCATGAACAGTCACAGGAAGACAGGGTTTGTTGGTAATGAAGATCACCCTGTGGCTAAACATGCCTTAGTGCATGGCCAGCACATCTTGGCATGGTGTTACACCGTGCGGGTTATCTGGATATTTCCCACCGACACCAATCTTTCAGAACTCCGGATATGGGAACTTGCCCTTCAGCATATTCTCTCTTCCCGTTGCCCACCTGGTCTCAACCTCTGCTAAATTCATATTCCCCCCCCCCCCTCCCCACCCCACCATTCTATAACATCTTTGCCTCTGTTCTCTGGACAGAGCCTCTGCCTCAAGTGGTATCTCTGTCCAACTTCTTTGCTTTCTACAAATGTCTACCTAGGTGTGTTTGCGTGTGTGTGTGTGTGTGTGTGTGTGTGTGTGTGTGTGTGTGTGTGTATTTGTTTACCTTCCTTTTTTTCCTGTACTGTAAGTCCTTCCACTCCCGGGATTGGAATGACCCCTCATCCACTCTCTTAAAACCTGCATCCTTTCCTTTTTCCCCTCCTTCCTTCCTCTTTTCCTGATGAAGCAGCCAATGGTTGCAAAAGCTTGATTGTTTGTGTTTTTTGTGTCTATTGGCGAGCCTGTGCTTTGGGTAAGTCAAATGATCTTTATATATATACCGTATATACTTTAGTAATCCACGTATATTTTTTCCGAATTTATGAATGAAATACTGGGGTGTGTGGATTACTCAAATTAGGTTGGTATTACTACATCTGCAACAAGACACACTAGGCAGGAATTACTCCGCTTTAAAAAAATAGATCCCTTTAGGTCGGTATTACACGATAATATTTTCGATCAAATCTTTAACAAAGAAATATTATCAAAATATTCATAATATTTCTGACATAAATCTTAATCGTGGTGTTAACAAGGAGTATTATGGTCGTCATATTTCATGAAAGTGTATAATAAATTTTTTTTTATTGTGCACTGCTTTGGCCATTATCAAAACTGCATATAATTTGACAATGACACAATGTATCAGTAATGTTACTGTACAGGGTCTCTTCACGTCACAAAGCGATGTGGCAGAGTAGCGTCTCTTTCCGCCAGTTTCTTTGACAGCGCGGCTGGCACGTACGAACAGTTGCAATGCATTGTTGTTATAAGAATTACTAGTTGCATTTGCTTGTGACACCATCTTCCTGCCTAATGAAGGTCGTTATATACTTAAGTTGGGTATTATTTGGTTCAGTGCCACCATGTTACCCACACTGGTATCGGCACTTCACGTCTACAGTGATTTCTTGCTACTTGGGTTAAACATTAATTATGGCACGGCATTGCAGCTATGTTCAAACACGCAAATGTCGTTTGGCAACAGCGATGCTAGTGCTGATAGTGGTTACGTTTTGCATTGCAGTGAACAGAAGACAAGCAACTTTTATAATCAAATATACAGCGAGGCGCTACATTTGATGGTATTTTTTTGATGAAAGATACCTGTATGTCAAAGTTTCCTGTTACACTATCAAATATCTTTGATGTAAATACATGACGTATCGACTTTGACAAAGATATATGAACGTGTAATACCAGTGTCAGCTCCATTTATTTCATAACTGTTCAGATTCTACAAGCGTTCATTTCAGTGTATGTTACTGTGAGTACATTTTCACAGTAATACATTACAAATCAAATATTTTTCAATTTGAATGAAAACGTGTAGTAGGTCAAATACGAGAATTTTATGGGATTGGTATGAGATTCGCACACTCTGGATATGACAGTCTTGCGCGCCCCTCTCTCTCTTTTTGAAATTTAACAGACGTGACATCCCAAGGTAGCTGCCGTCGTGTGCTTTTCAAAGCCGAACGGTGGTATCCTCATCTACACATATCTGTGCGGTTTTCTTTTTTTTTTTTTTCTCTCCCCCCATTATCAAAATTTGGGGGTGCGCGAATTACTCGAGAATACGGATTACTCGAGTATATATGGTACATATTACACACACAAGTCAGTTCTGGAAGTTTCACAATGAGCAGGGTAATTAAATAGTGCCTTTTAAAATAGTAGGCAGCACACATTACACGAAGAAAGAAAGCTTAGACCCTATTAACAGTGGTGCCAACAAGTTTAGCTTAGATATTTATGGAAGCAAACACTAAGGGTGCGTTCACACTGCCGGCCGGGCCAAGCTGAGCCGGGATGTGCTGAGCTGGCTGGCGCCTAGTCGGCGCAAGCCGACAGCATGGGTGTTCACACTGCGCGCCAGGCCGAGCCAAGCCGAAAAGGAGGGGGGAAATCAACTTTTCCGATTTTCAAGCTGTCAAAAATTTTGACGGTATATAAGACCTGGCCACATCGTTTTATGAAGTTATTTTTTCCTTAAAATCTTTACCTTACCTGTGAAAAAATAAAAAGTCTACTTTTGATTCCGCGTGAGTTTTTAGTTTTGTAACGCCCCTCACTCAATTTTGATGAAAGTATGTAGTTAAAAAATCTGATTTTTGGACACATGCTAGTACAACATCTTAGCTTTTGAATAAAACATTCACCTTTTTGAAATTCATAACAGTCGTTTTCAAATGATGCTTTTTGTCAAGTATGCACACTTGATTTAGAAATCATGTATTGAAAAAGTTCGATAGCGGGGAGCTGACTGTTCTATGCATTATAGACAATACATTACGGCGAATGAAATGGAACTAATAGTATGGAAAAGTTTTTGAAATAGTAGTCGCACCGATATCTACCTCCTTTCACAAGTTATTGCAAATTATCTGAGCAACATCACCACGCGATCGCAAGCCTAGCCTACGAACTTGGCGGTTGTTGCGCGTAGCGTGAAGCACTGCAGTGCCGAAAAAATGAATTGCTGGCCACGTTTGACGCTTCCTCATGATGTGTTAATGATCCATAACCAGAAAACAAGTATACATTATTTTTTCTTGGGTGGCAACCGATTATCATTGACAATCTCCCGCTATGGTTTTACATAAGGTCATACTTTATGAAAGACCTATGACTGATCTCTTGTCCACATTACACAATAAATGAAATATATATTTCATGAATGGAATTAGAAGTGAAGAAGAAATTACTATTAACCGTTACTTTGGTAGATGGACTGAAATAAATATTTTTGACATTATACTTATTGGGTTTCTAGTTGGAAATGATAAAAGGAAGAAGCCCAAAATTATACTGAAATTTATAGGTATTTCTACACCTAAGTCATGAATAATCATTTTTTTATTTTCGTCTTTGTAGTTCTTAGAAAAATTATCACATCATCATCATCAAAGACTGATTATGCCTTTCAGCGTTCAGTCTGGAGCATGGCACCCCTAATAAAATTCCTCCATGATCCCCTATTCAATGCTAACATTGTTGCCTCATCTGATGTTATGCCTTTCACTTCAAATCATTCTGCACCGAATCTAAGTACTTTCTTCTTGGTCTACCTTGTCTCCTCTTACCCTCCACTGACACACTCATGAGTCTCTTAGGTAACCTTGCTTCTCCCATATGTGTAACGTGACCCCACCATCTCAGTCTGTTCACTCTAACTTCTTCATCTACGATGTTCATTCCCAGCTTTTCTTTGATTTCCTCATTATGGACACCCTCCTGCCATTGTTCCCATCTATTAGTACCTGCAATCATTCTTGCTACTTTCATATCTGTAACATCTATCTCATGAATAAGGTAACCTGTATCCACCCAACTTTCACTCCCATACAACAAAGTTGGTCAAAAGATAGAGCAGTGCACTGCTAACTTAGTCTTGGAAAATTGGCGTGATTACTGCTTTCGTCCAGCCTGACGGAATCTGTCCCAATTCCCATGCCTTTTCAATTATCCTGTGTAACCATTTGAGACCTGATATTCCACTGTATTTGACGAGTTCTGGCTTAATTTCATCCACCCCAGCCGCTTTATTGCACTGTAATCTACTGACCATTTTTTCCACTTCCTCAAATAAGATCCTGTTTCCATCATCGTTCCTATCCCATTCTACCTGAAAATCTGATACATCATTGAAGGTTTCACCTACATTGAGCAATTCTTCAAAATATTCCCTCCACCTGCCCAAGGCATCCACAGAATTGACTAGCAGCTTTCCTGACCTGTCCGAAACACTCGTTAATTTCTTCTTCCCTCCCTTTCGAAGATTGCTAATTACGCTGCAAAATGGTTTTCCCGCGGCTTGGCCCAGAGATTCTAGCTTGTTTATAAATGTTAACTGAAATAAAAATGTGCTGATATAGTTTAGACTCAGACACTACAAGCCACTTCAGTAAAGGATGAGAAGTGTGTGCCACTTTATATCAGAAACAAGCTATCCTCATCCACAGTCAGCTGAAGATCGAAGGAAACAAGGTGGTGACCAAAAATTCTTTACTGCTGATTGAGCCAGCTAACAGTTCACGGATTTTGTTATTATATTTCTTTTGTTGTCACACTGTAGTGGCCTATCAGATTTTAACCACATAAGAAACAGGTGGTAAAGGATTCATCCCATGAATTTCGACTGACATTTAGAAAAGTTTTCCTTATAAGAACAGCTAAAAAAATTATGAATTTTGTCTTGATTTTACAGACTTAATAGTAATAAAAGGAAAAAATAAACAACATATTTTCACGAGTGTTATTTGAATTAAAAAAAAAAAAGCTATCATGCAAAGAGACTTGAAAACATGCTGGAGACGTGAGATACTTGTGCTGCAGAAGCAATACCGTAGCCCAGTCGACTCGCGCCGGAAATATTAAACATTTCGAATGTCGTCAGCTCGGCGTGAGCCGGCTCAAGCGGAGTCCTCTTGGCCCAGCCGGCAGTGTGAACAGCGCAATTTAAAATAATGTGTTTAATCTTCCGGCTCGGCCCAGCTCGTCTCGGCCCTTTGGGTTAATATACAATTATACCAAAACCATCAACAGAGTAATTGAACAATGCCCTTTAAATACTGGCCAGAACATGTTGCACAACAGAGAGTAGGCTTAGACCTTTAAATAAATGGCCATTTCGACATGATGAGTTACACTGAACATCAGCTGGTACTCAAAAGAAGGAATGACTATAACTCTAGATATGCCATTTTCGGATGCTATTTAGGCAATTTCCTTTCGTAGACATAAGGCTCAAATCAAGTTTGGAACTTCACAATAAAGATACCATTTTACACAATACATTGGCCAAATGAGAAGATGAAAGCAATAGACAATATACAAGCATCAACGTCAACAATGTAATTGAACAGTGCCCTTTAAATACTGGCCAGAGCACATTGCTCACATCAGTTAAAGCTTCTGCTACGAGTTTGCTAAAACAGTGATACAACAACAATCTCTAAATCAATAATCATAACACATGAGCACTTTTATAGGGAGAGGACCGCCACGGCTGACATAGGGGAGGAGGTGAAAAACAGTTAAAAACCAAACTTCCTCAAAGGCTGCGGGCTAGCATCACTGCCATATGTATGGATAGTCACCAGACCACTCAGAACAGACACAAACAGAAGGCTGCGAACTACAACTTGCCGACGGCAGCAACGACAATGTGAGGGAAAAGGGCCAAACACTTAAGTTCCGACTATGCCTGGGGTGGCAACCAAGTCGCAGAAGGGCAAAACACCAAATAAATTCCACTCATTTCCCTCAATATCCCAATTCAAGATCTTCCTCACATGGGAGGTGAGACATTTCTAAACATGTAACTAACACAACAGCAAAGTCAAACTTAACTTGAAAGCAAAAAACAGCCGGGGATGCCAGACACAAAACCAGCTCGGCATCCACGCCCAAGCGGAGAATGTTCACGGACCCGGCCCAAGCGTCCACATTGGCTGTCACAGACCCACTCCCTTGGCCGTCGCGTCCCAACGGCCGACGGAAACACAAACGGAGGTAGCACCACCACAGTTAGGAGGAGAAACAAACACAAATCGGGACACGGATTTTGAACAGAATGAGCCCATGGCTCAGGTAGGAAGGACGAACCCTGTTCCGAAAGCTTGTCCTAATTTTTTTTTACCTTTTTTTTTTTCTGTGTGTGACTAGCAGTGGTACAGCACAAAGGTGAATACTGGCCAGCCAATCTATCTCTTTAGAATAATAATTTACATAGTAAAATAATTTGAATATTGTCTATCTCCTCAATTATTTCATTGAACACTGTTATAACAACTTCAGTCATTGTTAATTGAATAACAGATTTGTTGAGTTTGTGTTAAAAAAATACGGTACATATTTAGTGTGTATGAATGCAACACTTTTCACTGCAAGCATTACTAGTGGCACAAGTGGAAAGCTTTATGAATGAGACACCATGAGGTCAACTGTATGTGTTAGATATGGTGTACACTATTAAAAGCCTAATTTATATTGGATTGCAGAATGTAAAGTGCGACTATTCATAATTCAAAATACTACAATAAGTTTTACAAAATACTACTAAACTTTAAACAGGGGGTCTTGTAGGCCCACTGACTCAGTAATTCTATGTTGTATCCACATCCTTTGATATCTGAACTTGAAAGCAAAGGTAATTGTTCGTTATTGAATTTACTATTGAGTGATTACAGAATTTCTGAATAAAAATTTAATTAAAATTCATTTACTTGATTTAATTCTCTGTGGGCTTTAGATGCCCCTTCCCCCACCCCCCTTGGTAATAACAAGGAAAGATTTACGAGGTTGAGTTTTTTGTTTCAAATTCTTAACATGAAACGAATTTTGGCATTGTTGTCTTCAAACATATTATTATTATGAAGTGGACCATTGTTATTTTCAGTGTTCCTGCTGCTGTTGAACCAGCAACATGAGTAGACAATGTTTACATGATAGTTCTATTGAAAGAGTGCTAGAAGAAGTTTTGAACTAATCATATTTACAGGAAAGTGAAGTGGATGATGACATGGAAGAAATTAGAACTGATTCATCGTCTGAGAATGAAGATGAGGTTGAAGACAATCCACCAGATGCTAATGATACCGAATGTGATAAATTCATTGCAAAAAGTGGACAAGAGTATATTACGAAGCCATCTTGACAATATCGGCATTCTGTACAAAATATAGTGCGGGAAAGAATGGGGCTAAGACAACAAGGAAGAACTGCGTCTCCAAAAGAGGCTATAGAGCTCTTTTTTACACCTCATATTATGAATCTAATAAAACTACACTCAAATGAAGAGGATTCTTGACTAGGTATTCAGCACACAGATGAAGATGAGTTATTTTGTTATATAGGACTCTTGCTAATCATGGTTCAAATCATGACAAGAAGATACCTGTCCAAGATTTATGTTCTTTGCTTCAGGGCCGACAAGTGTACTATGGATCAATGAGTCGGGCCTGATTTTTCGAATTGACTAAAATATTGAGGTTTGATGATAAGAACACAAGAGAAATTCATCGCCAGACTGACAAGTTTGCTCCAATGATGGAAATTTTTGAAAGCTTAAATTCTTCACTTCCATTGTATTTCATTCCTGGTCTACATACAACAGTGGATTAGATGTTGTCTTTGTTCCGTGGTCGCTGTCTATTCAAGGTGTATCTAAGAGAAAAACCTGGAAAATACTGCATTCTAATTTGAATGCTGTCTGATTATGAGACTAGATATGTGATCAGCATAGACATCTATACAGGCAAGTCAGGAAATACATAGCATCCAAATGGACCAATGGATATTGCAAAGAGACTAATAAAACCTATTGATAAACCAGGCCGTAACGTTACCACAGATCGGTACTATACTTCAGTGGAGCTTGCTGCGACTATGGAATGATTTTCTCCTCACACTTGTTGGCACCCTACAGTCGAACAGACGACACATACCTGATGACTACAACTGGCCACAGTTTACACTCTTCCATCTTTGCTTATACTGACCCTCAGATAAAGAGGCCACCAATTACTCTTGCATCAAGTCCGCGAGAAGCCAAAGCGACTGCTATTGATGCTTTCAACTTATCACTCAGAAGGAGTGTTGAATGAAGACTCAAAAAAGACTAACATAAATCTTTTTTATAATTCTACAAAGGGAGGCGTGGACACCGTAGACCAGATGGCAAGATATTACAGCACAAAGAGAGGAACAAGAAGATGGCCTTTGTCCCTCTTCTACACACTCATTGACATAGCAGCAATAAATGCATATTAACTCTTCCTCCTCAACTTTCCAAATTGGAAAAAGAATTTGCTAAACCGCAGAAGAGCTTTTATCACTAACTTAGGTCTTGAACTAATATGACCTCATGTAGATAAACGGGCACAAAATTTGTATGTACTTCAGAAGCCAGTAATAATGGCAATGGAAAGCATCCCACAATGGAAGCTCAGCTGCTCTGTAGAACCATCACCCTCAACCAGCAGTACCAGGAACACGTGGATGGTGCCACCTATGCTGCCAAGAAGCTGCATCTAAAAAGATCAAGTACAACAAGCTGGAAAAGTCAATTCTTACCTGCTCTCAGTGCTACAAACACGTCTGTGGAAAAGACTGCAAGAAGACAGTGTTGTGTGAAAATGCGTTGCAGAATGAGACAGTAAATTTTGTTTGCTTCATGTAGTGTATCAAATTAAAAAAGTTGTTTTTATAAGAAAACACTATTTTGAAACATTACTCCAAAAATATATAAACTGAATCTCATGATTTGTTCATTTTATTCCCATTATAATTACATCTTTTATTATCCAGTATACAAAAATAATGTCTACGCATTTTGAATTGTTAATAGAGGTATCAGAAGTAAACAAACTTGATTTATGATAAAATAAATTGTGGTATTCTCTATGGGCCTTTGAGGCCCCCCCTGTTGGTATTACATGTAACAAAAAATATGTTGGTAATGCTAGGTTAAGTAGTTGGACGAACTTCCTCCAGTGACCCTAGAGAGGGAAAGAGAGAGAGAGAGAGAGAAAGGGGGGAGGCTTCAATGAAAAACATATAAACAAAACAATAAGTCATAAGAAAAGTTATTCTCACTCTTGCTAATGTAATCCACTTTTGTGTGATCTGAAATAACAATTTGTAACAGTCAGTCCAGCACCAGAAATTGTTTTTAACCAAGCACAGTAATTTGCATTATTCATTTTCTCAGAGAAAACATTACAAGCTTCAAGACAAACACAGTTTCTAATTGTAATACTGCCTTATGAATAATTACACTAAATATTAATCATAAAATTTTTGTTACCTCTAGAAGCCTGTGACTGGAAAGAGTAATAGCATGCAGGAACCAGGTGTTGCTGTAGTCTTTTAGTAACATAAATTCGTGGACCTATCACAGTAACATTTTGAAACAAAATCTGCAATTCTGATGGCATGATAGCAACAGGGAAATTTACTGTTTAAGTGCTCTTATAGTGAGAATAGGACATTTTGTATGCTGAGATTTTTTGATGGATTTACTGCAAGTATTATATTCTATCAGACAGGTCAAGGAAAAAAGTACTTAATTATGTTATGATTAGTGTTAATTTAGAAATTATTTTCCAGAAGTCAAGCAAAATATCAACTGAAATTACCTGAAAATATCTTGTTTGTCTTGGAGACCACTCTGACACCTGGGGCATGATAATAACCCCTTTCACTTCACCACCAAGTTTAGCAGAATGTAATCTACTCCAACGGCTTTCTTTTGACTCTTTCAGTGATCTGTCGGTGTATAATATCGTATCTCATCTTCATTTATTTCCTCTTCCTTTACTGCAATACTGCCTTCTAGTTCATTTCCCTTATATAGACCCTCTATTATTCATTCCCACTTTCAGCTTTCCCTTCTATGCTTAGTGGTTTTTCATCTGAGTTCTTGATATTCATGTAATTGCCTTTTTTCTGTCTCCCAATGTCTCTTGTTTTCTTGAAGGTGGTATCTATCTTTCCCCTAGTTATACATTATTCTATGGACTTGAATTTGTCCTCTGGCTACTCTTCCGCAGCCAATCTGCATTTCCTGCCAACTTCATTATTTAGCCATAGGTACTTGCTTTTGACTGCTTCACTTTCTGCATTTTCATTAATTACATTTAGTATCTCTGTATTATCCAAGGATTTCTATTATGCCTTGCCCTCAGTGGCAATTTACTATTTTGTTTTGGGAACTGTGTAGTAGGAAAAGAAAAAGAGAAGAGAAGGAAAAAATGGTGGATATGGACTGGGGAAAAGCCACGAAAGAGAAAGTTAGTAGAGTTGGTAGAATTTTGTCCAGAGCACAATTTAATCATCATGAGCACTTGGTTTAAGCACCACTAAAGAAGGCTGTATACATGGAAGAGACCAGGAGACACTGTAAGGTACAAAATCGACTTTGTAATGGTAAGAAACAAATTTTGAAACCATGTTTTACAGTGTAATACATATCCAGGGGGCAGATATAAATTCCATTGGTTATTCATTGGTTATGAACTGTAGATTTTACATCTACAACTACTTACATACTTTGCAATCCAACCAAAGGGGCATGGCGGAGCATATTCAGTACCACTACTTGGTACTTGCCTTTCTGTCCCACTCCCATATAGGACGAGGTAAAAATTAATGCTTGTACACATCTGAACAAGCACTACTATCTCTAATCTTTGTGTTCTTTACTAGAAATGTAGGTCAGCAGAAGTGGAATTGTTCTGCAATCCACTTCAAATTCTGGCCCTCTACCCATTTCAGTTACCGAAGCATTTCAGTAACACTAGAACATTGATCAAACCTACCAGTAATAAACCTAGCTGCCTGTCTCTTGCTTGCTTCCATGTTTTCCTTTAAACCTATCAGGTTGGGCCCCAAACACTTGAGCAATAAGCAAGAGAGGGTCGTACAATCATTTTATATGTGGTCTCCTTTACAGACAAATCACATCTTCCCAAAATTCTCCCAATAAAATGAAGTCAACCGTCTGCCTTTTATATTACTGTGAGGCGGATATTTGATGAGACTCTGTCAAACAGCACACTACTAATGCTTTATTCGAACATAACAAGATTGTTTTTCCTACTCATCTACATCGTCTTACATTTTTTTTATATTTAGAACTAGCTGCCATTCCTTACATCACTTAGAAATTTGGTCCAAGTCATCCTCCATCCAACTACAGTCATTCAATGTCGACTCTTTCCTGTACACCACAGCATCATCAGCAAATAGCTGCCTATTGCAACTCCCTCTGTCCGTCAGGTCATTTAAAAGCAGTCCAATCACACTTTCCTGGGGTACCTCTGATGATACCCTAGTCTCTGATGAACACTCGCCATCGAGGACAACGTATTGGGTTCTTTTACTTAAGTAGTCTTCAAGTCATTCACATATTACATTAAAACTTAAGAAACTGGAAAAAGGCAGAATAGTAAGGAGATGGAACCTGGATAAACTGAAGGAACAAGAGGTATAGTGTGATTATTTAGCTTCTCCCGGTGTAATTCTAGTTCAAAAAGTTCACGGGTGTGTGGCTGGATCCTTGTGTCAAACTGGCACAATATTTCAGCAACTAAACCTGTTGCCATCATCAAGTACTCTGATGAACTGACTGCATGGGAGCCTATGAAACTGAACATTTCTACCAGAGACAGAACAGCAATTTGGGAACTTAGAGAAGATGCAGACATTGCAGTTATACCGGCTGACAATGGCAATGCCACAGTTATCCTTTCACATCAGGACTACAGTGATAAGATAAGGTGTAGGCTACAAGATAGTGCATACCGGAAAATCAAAACAGATCCCACGAAAAAAGTTGAAAGGAAGACCATGGCACTTCTCAAAGATTCTGGTCTGCCAGATAAAGTTTTTAGAAAATTACAAGTGAAAGCACTGATCCCTCCTAGACTCTATGAACTTCCAAAGGTCCACAAGGAAAATGTGCCACTATTGTTAGCAATATTGATGCTCCAATATACCTACTAGCTAAACACCTTAAGGAGATGCTTAGCCTTTATGTTGGCAAATGTCCACAGCAAATCCGAAACTCGGTGGATTTTGTGGAACACCTCAGAAACTTCAGGCTCATGATGTCTGACCTGGTGAGCTTTGAAGTCATTTTCCTTTTCACCAGAGTGCCTCTACAAGATTCACTAAAACTTACTGGACAGATCTTTCATGTAAAGATCACTAACCTTTTCAGGCACAAACTTACTTTCTTTTTGATGGTTCTTGCCACGAGCAGACAGAAAGAGTGCTCATGGGGTGCTCACTATCTCCAGTTGTTACTGACACGTACATGCAGAATTTCAAGGAAGAAGCTCTAGATTCAACCTGTTTTTTCAGGTATGTTGACGATACATTCATTTTATGGCCTCATGGAAGAGAAAAATTAAATCAATTCCAGACACCAGAATATAAAGTTCACTAGGGAAGTGGAAGGAAAGCTTCCCTTTCTGGATCTTCTGGTTAGAAGAAGACCTGATGGGACACTGGGGCACAGTATTTTCTGCAGGAAGATGCACACTGACTTATAGCTGCATACAGACAGCTGCCACCATCTGGCACAATGAAACGGTGTGCTAAAAACATGTACACAGGGCACAAACCCTCTCGGACAGTGGCAGTCTCAATGAAGAACTTCAGCACTTAAAGACTGTATTCAGGAAGAACAGCTACACAGAATGGCACATTCGGAGATCTGTAGGTCACACACCAACAGCACCTCCAGCTGAAACAGTTGAGGAACCTCAGGAGGTTATTGCCACTGCATTTCTTCCATATTGTGGCCCACTTTCCAGCAAGATAGGGTGAATTCTTCAAAAACACAAAGACGGTTTTCCACCCACCAGCCAAAACTAAGGCTTTCTTGGCAGGATTAAGGATGACCCGGGTCTATTTAAATCAGGAGTTTATGAGATCCCATGCCAATGTGGTGAGACTTACATTGGTCAGACATTGTGTACTGTCGACGATCGCTGTTGTGAACTTCAGCGACACATGAGACTGAGGACTGAGGACAGGACTATGATGGTGCTGCATCCATGTTAGCAGGAGCGCGAGAGGCTCATTCGTTCATACTAAAGGATTACCCTTTAGCTGAATAATCTCACTGTGCAGCTCATAATGTCTATTTGGTATTCACCGACTCATGCAATATTCCACTTATCAGGAATACCTGAGGAACACTGGAAATGATACTTAATTTCTTTGGGCCATCAGAGTGTAGGAAAATATTAAATAATGCCCTCAAATCATTAACCGATGTTCGAGCCAGGAGTTTGAAATATACCACAGTCACTAGATGGATTGAGCATCTTCGCAGTGCCCAAGACTTCAAGGAAATATATGGTTGTGTTGTTTCAGCTCTGGGAAAAAAATTCAAGAACTTGACAAGATCACATCCCATGTTTCTGTTAGCAACCATCACCAAGGGAAATCTTGAAACTTCCTGGCAAATTAAAACTGTGTGCCGGAAGCGGGACTCGAACCAGGGTCCATTGGCTTTCGCGGGCAAGTGCTCTACCGACTGGCTATCCTGACACGACTCACGATGCTGCCTCACAACTTTACTTCCGTCAGTACCACGCCTCCTACTTTCCAAACTTCACAGAAGCTCTCCTGCGAAACATGCAAGACTAGCACTCCTGGAAGAAAGGATATGGTAGAGACATGGCTTATCCACAGCCTAGGGGTGTTTCCAGAAAAACTTTTCACTCTGCAGTGGAGTGTGTGCTGATATGAAACTGGAAACATCCCTAGGCTGTGGCTAAGCCATGTGTCCACCATATCCTTTCTTCCAGGAGTGCTAGTCTTGCAAGTTTCGCAGGAGAGTGTCTGTGAAGTTTGGAAAGTAGGAGGCGAGGTACTGGCGGAAGTAAAGTTGTGAGGCGGCATCGTGAGTCATGTCGGGATAGCTCAGTCAGTAGAGCGCTTGCCAGCGTAAAGCAAAGGTCCCAGGTTTGAGTCCCGGTTCCGGCACACAATTTTAATCTGCCAGGAAGTTTCATATCAGTTTCGTATAATTTTTTAGTGGCATATCAGGCATTCCATGAGTGATGGACAGGGCATTCAGACAGAGAGAAATCCATGTTAATTCGATGTGTGTGTGTACTTGTTATTGCCAGGAAAACATTTCAGGACTGTGAAAAGTACTTAATGTGCAGATTTGCATTCCGGAGGGTTAAGCAAGGGTATTTTGTAGATCTATTTATTCTTTCAAACATTTAAGATCACATAACTTGTCTGCACAGAATTTATATTCGTAGAAGATTTAAAAATCAGTACTAGAAGTCAGTTGCCGTGCTTCATTTCTAACTATTCTCCTTCAGCATAAGAATAATGCAAATGTAAACATTAACGTGATATGTATATTCTCCCGCATTCGCCGTTCTCTCTCGGGTTTGTTAGGCAGATGGTAACAATTAACACGAAAGATTACATAGCATAATGTTTACGTTAATTGTTTATTCTTATGGTGGAGATAGTGTGGAATTTACAAATCATGATTCATAGGAATAATCCCTTGTCCGTAATAGAAAAACACGCAACACATGCTTGCCAGTAGTTTTCAGATTAGACTTCAAATGTATGGCTATTGTAGCAACACTAAACACTTACTAAATATGAATGGAAATAACTGTGAAACTAACTGCGGAAATATGAAACAATTTTATTAGACCTGTATTACAAATCTTAAAAACTGTTTATAATAGCAATTAGATACCAGTACGGCAATTCTGGATCACTATCACTTGATTCCTTGTTATTCAATTTCTTCGTACTATAGACCATCATCACTCGTACAATCTAGTGCATTCGATATCGAACATTTTTAAATTCCTGTTACATAATCTGATTTGGAACCAACTTCCATGTATCAATCACCGACACACTTGCGCATTTTACAAGTCCCATCACCTTTCGAAAGGCAGTCTGTGTACATGTGTTTAAGCTTGACCTTAATCGATTTATTGAAACAGACGTGGTTGCTGAATTGTTGTCATCCCGCCTAGATGGCGCAAGATTAGAACTTGTTTCCACATAATAAATAACTTTAATCTTGAAATCCTAGAAATCCTAGTGCTTCATTACAGTTCACACACCCCAGCACTTCACAAAATTTGAAGAAACAATACATGAAATCAGAATGAAGCAACTCGTGCAAGAATCCTAAAGCCTTATTTGGTATTTACGTAAAGAAATTTATTTTTGTTGCTACTAATATTGCCGCGAGAGACCATGAGCACCGACTGCCGGCGTGGCGCAGGGGATAGTGTCACGGACATCGCTACGGCAGAAGAGTTCAAGTGGTGCCAGCGTATTGAAGAAATGCAACAAAGGAGGATTGGACGCAAGAAGTATGACAGTCTCCCAAATGTAGTCCCTATGGCCGTTGTGGAAGACCAGCATGACTTTACTTCTCTCATAAGACAAATCGTAAGAGAAGAATTACAACAGTACTTGGCAGCCGGGACTATTAGACCGAGCAAGCATCAGATTATGGCCATGGATGTGAGCCCTGTAAGTCACGAGGGAGCCGACGCCGCTGAGGACGAGGTATTTCAAACATTAGCTCCGGTCTGCCCCGTCAATCGCACCCGACGTGAAGAATGGCGTCGCCCTGCTATGACTTATGCTGCAGCCGCCAAACGGCAGCCCATGAACCGACCGACGCGACCACAGCCAGCTCCCCCGGTAACTATGACACGCCACAGAAGAACAGACGTCTGGAGGACAGAAGACAACACACCGCTGTGTTTCCACTGTGGACGCCCTGGACATGTCGTACGCTACTGCAGAGAGAAGAGGCGAGTATTTGATGATTATTTTGCCGCAAGACTTCAGCCGTCGGAGCAGTTCTATCCCAGGCAGTCACCTGCTGATGAATTCAGTCGACCTATGGGAAGAAGCCCATCGCCGTACCCTAGACGAGGTCGCTCCCCGCCGCGCCGCAGCCGTTCACCGTTGCCGTACAAAGGTACCAGCCGCTCCCCTAGCCGCCGCACCCAGGAAAACTAAACGAGGCGACCATCTACGGAGGTGAGGCCGCCGCAGATGAAAATCTTCCATGGACGACAGTCGCTAAGATGTTGGGAAATCAGATCAACGTCATAATCGACGGCCAACCTGTCTGGGCACTTGTTGATTCAGGAGCATCTTTTTCTGTATTGTCGGATAATTACTGCCGCACACTAAAGAAGACAATGTTCTGTGATACGGGGGCAACTGTGCTGAAGGTCGCGAATGGAAAGTACGTCCATCCAGCAGGAACTTGTGTCACAAGAATAACCATCAACAACAGGACGCAGCCGTTTGAATTTGTCGTGTTAACAGAATGTAGTCACAATGTCATCCTTGGATGGGACTTCCTTCAGGCATCCCAAGCTATCATTGACTGTGGAAGATCTGAGCTGCAAATTGAAGAAGTTGTTCCGCCGGATACACGTAATACAGAATTTTCTGGGAAGTTATTCGTTGTTGACAATGTGACGATACCGCCGTTGACAATGAGAAGAGTTGCAGTCACAAACACAGATGACTGGTTAAACTGTGAAGTTCTTGTTGATAGTAAAAAGTTTATGAGGCTCACAAAAGAAATTTACATACCAGCGGTTATCATAAGCATTACCGGTGGTCAAGGAGAGATTTGGATCACAAATTGTCACGAGCAGTCACAACTTATCCCCAAGGGAATGTGTATCGGGACAACTGAACTAATCCAGGACGGTGAGCTGAATGTCATCAATGAAGACCCATGCCCTGCTGTTAGTACAGACAACATGCTAGAGGAAACAAACGTGGAACTGCCAATAGGGCCTGGACTGACCAAGGAACAATGCCAGCGGGTGTTAGGTATACTACACCAATTTTCAGGTGCATTCACACCTCAGCAGGGGAAAAGTCAGACAAAACGGCCCACGATAAAGCATCGTATCAATACTGGGGATCATCCACCAATTAGCCAGCGTTCGTATAGAGTGTTGCCAGCTGAAAGATGGATAATTCGGCAGGAAGTGGAGAAGATGTTGCGAGATGACATTATTCAACCTTCGGAGAGTCCTTGGTCGTCTCCGGTGGTCCTCGTAAAGAAGAAGGATGGCACGTGGCGATTCTGTGTCGACTATCGGCGGCTGAACAGAATCACAAAGAAAGATGTCTACCCACTGCCGCGTATTGACGACACCTTAGACTGCTTGAAAGGAGCTACATACTTCTGAACTATGAACATGCAACCAGATTACTGGTAAATCGAGGTTGACAAAGCTGACAGGGAGAAGACGGCTTTTATTACACCTGACGGTCTCTATGAATTTAAAGTAATGCCATTTGGATTATGTAATGCTCCAGCCACATTCGAAAGCCTGATGGACAACTTGCTTCGACACCTTAAGTGGACGATGTGTCTCTGCTATTTAGATGACATTGTCGTTTTCTCGAAAACATTTGAAGAACATCCGAGTCGCCTGTCAACTGTGTTGAAGTGTGTTCAGGTTGCAGGTCTCCGCCTCAATCCAAAGAAGTGCCTCTTCGTTGCCAAAGAGATAAAAATCCTGGGGCACCTAGTCAACGGAGATGGTGTCCGTCCTGATCCAGATAAAGTAAGGGCAGTCACAGAATTTCCAACTCCTCAGCACATTCGTGATGTGAGAAGTTTTCTCGGGCTGTGCTCATACTACCGACGTTTCATAAAAGGATTTTGTAACAAGGCATGTCCATTACAAGAACTTCTGCGGGGAGATGCCAAATTTTACTGGGATGAGACAAAAGAAAGAGCTTTCTGGGCACTTAAGGAGGCTCTAACTTCCGCACCAGTGCTAGCCTTGTTCGACGCGAACGCAGAAACGGAACTTCACACAGACGCCAGTGGTTATGGGATTGGTGCAGTGCTTATACAAGTTCTGGAAGGTGCTGAAAAAGTGATAGCCTATGCGTCAAGAGTATTCTCAAAGTCCGAGATAAACTACTCTACAACTGAAAAAGAATGTCTCGTGGTTATCTGGGCTATCAATAAGTTCCGGCCGTATTTATTCGGCAAACCATTCACCGTCGTGACAGACCACCATTCTTTGTGTTGGCTGACTAGCTTGAAGGATCCATCAGATCGACTAGCAAGATGGGCACTAAGACGCCAAGAGAACGATGTCACAGTGGTATTCAAGAACGGTCGCAAACACAAGGATCCGACTGTGTTTCGAGCAATCCATTAGTGGAACACAACAGCATTAATGAAATTTCAGCTCTCACTGAATTAGATGACGTTGCAGGTGAACAGAAGGAAGATCCAGCACTATTAAAAACGATAGAGGCCTTGGAGAAAGTGTAAGAGTACACCTGTTGGTGTAATATTGTATATATTGTCTTAAATTTGTTTAGTTCATGTATTTTTCATTTCTTGTATGCTAGAGATATTTCTTATGTAACGTCACTTTCAATATTGAATCATTTAGTGTAAACCCGCATGAATGCAAGGACATTCTTATGCTATAAGTTAGCAATGCGCCAGAGACAATGTTGAACCTCTTGTAAAGACAGTCTTTGGCACAGAAGTAGTAGCTGTGAGTGTCGCGCTGCTGAAGCAGTCGCGGTGCGGACTCGCCAAAGTAAAGACATAAATGCAGTCGCGGAGCAGACTCGCTATAGTAAACACATACATGTTTTGTTGATAGTGCAGAGGCACGGTAGGCGCAGTGTGGCGTGAGTTTAATGCAATTGCAATAAGCCTGAGAAGCGTACTGTTTAATGTATTGAAGAAAGTGCGAAATAAGTTTATTTATACTCGATCAGTGTAATCTTTTTTCATGTGGGCAAGAAAAGTAATTGTTTGGTATCAAGTCTATTGTCACCAAGTGTGATCGTTGTTGTAGTAAGAGTACCTATTGTAATCATATCTGTCTTGTATGGACTTCACGACGAAGGCAACGAAAGCAGATGAGTACTTTTGTAATATTTTATTTTGTATGCATGTAAATGTAGTGTCAACCCAATCAGAACTTTGGTTCAATTATACATGACTTATTTTGAAACCAGTCTTAATTTTGTAAGTAGTTGTAGTCACCCCATTATCACTATTATTAGATTACGTTGATTATGCAAGCCTGTACATTGACCAACAAGATCAATCATTTTTCAAAGTAATTACGATCAGTTTTAAAGAAATTGCTAGATGAGTTAAAGAATTGCTAAACGTGTTACAACCACAGAGACTAGTAATTAAAGTGCGAGAGAGTTTGCAAGTAAAGTAAAGTTGATTTCATTTATGTAGAAAGTAACCAGACTTGACTGAAGTAATTTTTTTTATGAAATACGTTAAATGCCAAACTTTGCTCAGCTAGTTACACGCGTACGCTACCCAGGCCCTGGAACCAATTACAAAAAAAATAGTTCACGTAAAGTTTTATAAGAAACGTGAATGCTTTAAAGTATATTATCAAAATTATTGAGATGTTTAACTGTAGTATTTGTGAAGCTCATTGCACCACGGAGTTTCACTGTACTGAGCTATTATCATTGTAATTAGAGTCTATCTGCTATTACAATTTTGATTATAACACGAACACGCCATCACCACTACATGAATTCTGACACATTTGTTAGTGAAGTTGTGCTGTTCGTGAATCGTAAGAGGTGCTAGTTGCAGGCTGTAGTCAATGCTAAGTCAGATAGGGCCAAGCTTAATTAATTACTACAGTGACTGTTTTAAGTTAATTAATATCAATTTTTTTTATTTATTCAAAATTCTAACTTACAATGCGAAAGTGTTGTTGCGACCCATTAGTTGTGATTTGCTACAACATTCAATAACAAAATTATTATTACTAGAGCATATCATTACGCATTCTTAATTTTGAGATTATTTGATGACCTCCAACAGGCAATCTTCTTACAATAGGAGAACAGACCAATGGAGAGTTCCAACTTATAAACGAAACATTGTATAAGAGCAACTACAATCCACTGGGCCCCAACTGGCTCATCTCCAGCCAGCTATTCTCAAATATTTCCACGATGCTCCGATATCCGGTTATCTGGGATTCATGTAGACCCTAGACAGAATCAGACGCAGGTATTACTGGAAAGGTCTCTACCGATCTGTCAAGCACTATGTGAGTCACTGTAAAGAGTGCCAGCGACGGAAGCATGTGCCGCAATTACCTCCAGGACATCTCGTACCGATTCCGCCGGCAGCAGCTCCATTCCACCGAGTTGGAATCGATCTTTTAGGGAGGTTCCCGAAGTCTACAACCGGTAACCATTGGATAATAGTCTGCAATGACTACGTCACACGCTACGCTGTCATCAAACCTGTGTCGACCGCAGAAGCTCCAGAGATCGCAAAATTCCTTGTAGAAGACATTATTTTGAAGCATGGAGCACCGTGTGTCATGACATCTGATCATGGAAAAGTATTCCAGTCAAAACTAATATCAGAGGTAATGTCACGGTGCAACATTGTCCACAGAATGACAACTGCATACCATCCTCAGACAAATGGTCTTATGGAATGTTTTAACAAGACGTTAGCCGACATGCTGTCGATGTACGTCGATGTTGAGCAGAAGGATTGAGATACAATTCTGCCAGTTGTGACATTTGCTTACAATACCGCAAGACAAGACACCACAGGCTTCACTCCATTTTTCCTGCTCCATGGCCGTGAAGCTGAGACAACAATGGATACGCTGTTCCCGTTCCAACCGGACGACACTCAGGATGACTATGTTAAACAGCTCATCACCAGGGTCGAAGAAGCAAGACAGCTGGCTCGCATACGGACACTGGACGCCCAGGAGAACGACCGTCAGCGGTATAACGACAAGCACCGACCTGTTGTGTACAGCCCAGGAGATCTGGTATGGATTTTTACCCCTGTACGGAAGGTTGGACTGTCAGAAAAGTTATTGAAGCGATACTTTGGTCCGTATCGTGTCATACGCCACCTGTCAGACGTCACATACGAAGTTGAGGATTATGAGCCGACATCGAAACGTCAAAAACGAAGAGACATTGTTCACGTCCTGCACATGAAGCCTTACTACGATCCTGAAGAGCAGGTAGACGACAATGGCTTCTTGTTCAAGGACTTTAAGGACAGTAATGTTCCTGATGAAGCCATGACAGGAACGGGGAACTGTCATACAGAGGACCCATGACACGGTCAAGATCCAGGACATTGCAGCTGGCTCCATAGGGATCATAACAGCGGGTCGCTGTTTCTCCAGGAGAGGGAGCAATGCCGCGAGAGACCACGAGCACCGACTGCCGGCGTGGCGCAGGGGATAGCATCACGGATTGCGGTGCAGAAGTTCGCAGGTTCAATCCCGCCCACCGGCAAAAATTTATTTCTTTGTAGTTAACAATTCCAGAAGGTTCTACGTCTTTCTTATGTTCACTTGTAAATTCTACTTGTTTCTTATGTTAACTGCTCTTATAAATTCTGGTAAATTCTGTCTGTGTATAAATAGCAGAGCACTCTGCCTGAGAGGCAGTCAGTGCTGCATGTCTGTTGAGTTCGTAATAAACGTGCTTTCAGTATAAGTGCTGTGTTTAGTTGCCTTCGAAGTCAAGCCTGCTTCCATTGCAACGCGACAATACTTGAAAGGCTGCTACATTTGAAACTGAGCAATACTTAAGTTCTATCTCCTTCATTGGATGGTGTATTAAAATTCAATAGTCTGAAATAAAAAGGGAATTAGACTCTTCATTTTTTTTATTTTTATGAGCGCAAAAGTTTTAACACCAGTATTTATATTTGTGCCTGCAAAGCAAGCCTGTGTAGCACTGCCTATATTAGGCAGGAAAAGTTACTTGTGGTAGCCTCTAGTGCCATTTTTCAGTACTTCATTCACTTTGCACTCGATTTTAACCGCAGGCGGATTTTTTGGACACCAAAAACACGAAAAAGGTGCCACTTAGATTTGGATAAATGCGCTAGATTGTTTTCACAATAGCCACGCAACTGTGTTACTTTCGTAGTGGATTCACTTGAATAAATTCAAAGTGAGATCGTTTTATTTTATGAGGTCACATCTTTCAGTGGATCTATAGAAAATAAAGTAAGTAACGCAAACAAAAGTGCACTGTTATGTAAAGTAAACTACAACATTTGTTAACTGAAGGTTTCCATATAAAACTTTGGATTCTGCATTCGGTAGTATTCGGCTATTATGCATTGGGTCTTGAATCCGAAGCCAGTGTGCTAGATTTGGCGAATAATGGATTTGGCTGAACCACTTGGACACAACGCTAGTTCAAAGTTCAACCATTTTGGTTGCTAATATGTTTAATACCTTTTTCATTTGAATATCCCCTCATATAACCATAAACATTTCCTCATTAAATTGTGGACTGTGCAAAATTTTACCAGGCAGCTTCCTTTCCAAAGTACATGTTCTCCTAGTACTTTCCTTATTTTACTTCATCTTGTCTTACATTCTTTTTATCTCATCATCTATGGAGGTAGTTTGCATATACAGTAAACTTGAACCACTATGGTGGGTATTGGTTTTGTGTCTATTTGCCTATAATAATAAATTTTTCAGAGTGTGTAATGGTTGAAGGATAATTCACAAATACAGAAAAAAGTTACAATTATATAAAATGCAACATTTTCAGCATGTTTATTACAAATTGGAGTAGCTAACCTTTTTTTATTGAGCATAACACAGATACAAAGCACTCTGAAAATGAAATATAACAATGTTTAATTCCTTGCCTTAGAACACACATTGATCACTAGAAAAATCTCAATCTGTATCACTTGTGTCACTGAGCTCCCACACCTGAAACAGAAAGAGAGTAGGAAGTGTTTCTAATGTCACATGTCATTATGGAGGAACACTGAAAATATCAGAGAATATTAATCACAACAGAATTTTTAGAACAGTTACCGTATTTATGCGAATATAGGCCGCGTGTGAATATAGGCCGCACCTAAACTTTTGACAAGAGATTATAGGAAAAAAAAAATCTCGAGTATAGGCCGCAGGTTTTTTAATTTTTATTTTATTTATTTTTATTCTTTTGTATAATCGAACTTTTTTCGCAATCAGAAACACAATGTTAACGAAATAATGTTCTCTTTTCAATAAGCTCAAAACAAATATGCAAAACTGTAAATCAACGAATAGGTAAAATTTTACGATGCTTCTCGCCGGGCTCCAGTGCTTATGTTGGCAACAGATAAACAATGAAGTGTAGAATTGCGCTAATAATTTTATTGCTGCTCGTTTCGCTCGCAGTAAAATAAATACTGTACCTGCTCTATGGTTGACAGGTTCTTGTATGTACCCTTGTCCGTTCAGAAAAAAATAATTTTTGTTGTAATTGAAGTTGTCATGAAAAAACATTTATCAGTCATCTGAGTTCAAAGACCTTACCGTCATTACCATTGGTGCCCGCGAGAAGCGTCGTACAATTTAACCAAACGAATAAGAAAGCGAGACGACAGGCCGATCCGGATGCCCCAAGTGCGGGGACGCTGAACCAAGGCGTGTTACCGGGCATTTCAAGTGTTGTATAAAGCGTAGGCGTGTGCTGCGAAAATATAGTATTTTTCGGTGTGTGTGTGTGTGTGTGTGTGTGTGTGTGTGTGTGTGTGTGAGACGATGCTTTGGCTTGCAACTTTATAGCGGGAAACGAACGTACGGGTTACACTGCCGAATGTAAGCTTCAGGTTGCCTAGTCACAGTAACGGACATGGAAAACGGAAAGTTCGACGTAAATTTGACGCTGACGAAAAAACGTTCGACACTGGTGTGTAAGTTAGGATAAATTATTAAAATGTTCGAAGAATCGTCGTGCATTTCAAGGGCTAAAATGTAAATATACCAATGTTTTCTTGACTTCATAATTCTAAACAGGAACTGTGGTTTTGCCATTACAACAGAAATGATTCAGCTGCAAGGCTGCAAATTAGCCCCAAGTTCCATGTACATCGTTTCATGGAAATAACCCCCAATGAATGTGAAACCAGTGAATCTGGTCGTAGTAAAGTACGTTATTTTAAAACGTTCATTGGAACTCAACATCAGCATTAGCTACACAAATCAGTTGTTCCGCTATCTTAACCTCCCATCACCGCTCACGGTAGGCGTTACCATACCAATGTAAACATCACGGTAAAATCTCTCGCAACACACACTAAACTTTTATCGCGAAAACTAGCTTCACTGACTACATCAAATTAAAATCATTTGAGTGCTTAGGGAGTGTGTATTACGTACTATTTTTTGTTTTAAGGCCGCGCGGATGTGTTAAAAAAAACAGTCGTTAGCTTTTGTTGGCTCCGGTACAGAATGACACCATTCGATTTATATCTAAATATTGACTTCCACGAATTCCCGCGCCATTTCCGTGAACATGTACAAAAACGTATATGTAGTTCTGCAAAACTATTACTGTAGCATTTTTGAAAATTATCTAGTTTATTACGTTTCTCAAACCAACATAAAAGTGAGCGTGCAATTTTTGAAACTAACGACTTTGGGAAAAGGAGCAGTTGGGGGGGGGGACTGAATCTCGATTATAGACCACACCACGATTTTGTACGCCGAAATTTGGGAAAAAAAGTGCGGCCTATATTCGAGCAAATACGGTATTTCCTCTAGAATAAAATCAGTTACATTTTTTATGATTATTATTAAAAGATTATTTATAGGCCTACCAAGGGTCCCACTTTTAAATAAATTATTACAATAGGCCTGATTTGGCATAATTGTCACTGTCAGATAGCAATCATACCAAAACAAGCCTATTGTAATAAATAATCTTTTAACAATGTCTCTAAATGACATATATGATACAGAACATAAAAAAAAGCAGATTGTTATGATTGTTATGCAAGCAATGTAGTTCAGAAGTAAAATTTAATCAGTGGCCCTGAAAATTACATTGAGCTCTTGTCTTTCACAGTCTCAAAAATTGTTTTGTTGGTTAGTTCATGTTTGATCATTAACTTTAAATACATAAGGGAAAATATCTTTTACCTCTGCATCTTCACTCTTTTGGTGTATTTCTGTTAGGCCTGTAATATCTTCCAGGTAATGTGGATTATTAAATACTGCCATCAAGAATGCAAATCCTTGTTGCTGATATTCTTGAATCACCTAAAAACGCAAAGAGAATGATCAAAAACAGTTGCAGAAGTCACAGTGTAAAAATGAGAAAGTACACACACAAAATTGTTTAATGGCTATAAGGAGTTGTTTCTAAAGAAAAGACTTCACATCCATCTTAGCAACAGACTGCATCTAAATATGCTATGAGATAGGAGAGAGAGAGACTCAGTCCCACAGTGGACCATCCCGTGCTTAAGTAGAGTAGTCTGTATTTAGAATCCAATGAATGGACAACTGAGTGAGAGCTGCATTCATGTTTTTTATGTTTTCAACAATATAAAAAGTTCAGTTTACAGCTCACCACAAAGATGTAATGATGAGTTGCAACAGGCACAAAAAAAGACACACACACATAGAACACTTAAGCTATCACTGTGGCCTTCTTCAGAAAAAAAGAGCATTAACACAATCACACTTCACAGTCACGCAACTGTTTTCTCTGGATGTCGCAATCCGAATCGTACTCTGTGGTGAAGGAATAGGAGAGGAAAGGGGGGGCAGGGGGGACAAGATGTTCACTTCACAGTGGTGGGGATGGATACAGCACAGCCTCATGAAGCATGTATGTATTATAGGTTGAGTCCCGGAGAATGTACTGTAAGGATAGCTCCCATCTGTGTAGTTCAGAAAAGCTGGTGATGGGTGGGAGGATCCAGATGGCCTGGGTTGTGAAGCAGCCATTGAAATCAAGCATATGCTCCACTGCTGTTGTGCTACAGTGTTGTCTACCTAATTTTTGGCCAGTGTGGCAGTGGCCATTCATCTTATTGGACAGCTGGTTAATGGTGATGCCAATATAGAAAGCTCTGCAGTGATTGCAGCACAGATGGTTAATACATGGCTGGATGGATGGATTGGACAGGTCTTGCAGTGGGGTCTTCCACAGGGATATGATCCTTCCTAATGGGGACCCTCACTGAGGGCTACCCCGCCTTAGGTGATTGTTCACACCTCAGGTCACACCTCCCGAGAAACGGACGGAGGGACCAATCAGCATGGTCAGAAGGTATCAGCTCAGGTAATCACCCCTCCCTGGGCCTGGCCAATACCAGGGGGAAGTATTTGCCCTACTTGTCTACCTGGGGTGGGGAATTATGCGTTACCCCCGTCACCTGCTACACATGGGGATGCATGGGTCGGCCTTCAGACACGCACAGGGAGGAAGGAAGAAGAATAGAGGATGGAGAGAGGGAGATAGGAAAGTGAGAAAAGGGAGAATCTCAAACGCCAAAGTGGAGATGGTATGGATGGCTCCAAGGTAGGAACAACAGAGTAAGAAGAATGAGCAGAAAAAGCAAGTGAAAGGAAGGAAGGACCTTAGGAAAAGGGAAGTGTAGAAAAGGAGATGACCTACAGTTACTCAGACACCCGTCTCCAGGTAAAGGCACGAACCAGGGGGGAGTGTGAAGCAGCCTGGGGAGGAAGAAAGGCTACTTCGGCTCGGGGCCCCGTGCGCGCCACACACATACCCACAAAAGAGCTGTGGGCCCCCGGGGGGGGGGGGGGGACGTGAACAATGTCTCTTCATTTTTGTCATTTCGACGATGGCTCATAATTCTCAACTTCGTATGTGACATATGACAGATGGTGTATGACACGATACAGACCAAAGTATCGTTTCAATAACTTTTCTGATAGCACTACTTTCCAGATGGATAAAAAAACCACACCAGATCTCCTGGGCTGTACACAACATGTCGCTTCTTGTTGTTATACAACTGACAGTCCTTCTCCTGGGTGTCCAGTGTGTCCGTATGCGAGCTAGCTGTATTGCTTCTTCGAGTCTGGTGATGAGCTGTTTCACATAGTCATCCTGAGTGTCGTCCTGCTGGAACAGTAACAGCGTATCCATTGTCATCTCAGCTTCACGGCCATGGAGCAGGAAAAACAGCGTGAAGCCTGTGGTGTCTTGTCTTGTAGTATTATAAGCAAATGTCATGACTGACAGTATTGTTTCCCAATCCTTCTGCTCAACATCGATGTATATCAACAGCTTAGCTGCTAAAGTCTTGTTGAAACTTTCTGTAAGACCATTTGCCTGAGGATGGTATGCAGTTGACATTCTGTGGACAATGACACATGACATTGCCTCTGATACTAGTTTTGACTGGAATACTTTTCCATGATATCATCACACATGGTGCTTCATGCGTCAAAACAATATCTTTTACAAAGAACTTTATGATCTCTGGAGCTTCTGCAGTCGGCACAGGTTTGGTGACAGCGTAGCGTGTTAGGTAGTCAGTGCAGACTATTATCCATCGGTTACCGGTTGTCGACTCTGGAACCTTCCTAAAAGGTCGATTCCAATTCAGTGGAATGAAGCTGCTGCAGGTTGAATTGGTATGAGATGCCCTGGAGGCAATTGTGGCACATGCTTCCATCCATGGCACTCTTTACAGTGACTCACATAGTGCTTGACAGATCGGTAGAGACCTTTCCAGTAATACCTGCATCTGATTCTGTTTAGGGTCTTCACGAATCCCAGATGACCGGATATTGGAGCATCATAGAAATACTTGAGAAAAGCAGGCTGGAGACGAGCTGGAATGACCAGTAGCCATTTGGGGACCAGTGGATCGTAGTTGCTCTTATACAATGTCTCGTTTATTGGTCAGTTCTCCTTTCTCCAAGGCCTCTACAGTTTTTAATAGTACTGGATTTTCCCTCTCTTAAGTTGTAATGCCGCCTAATACAGTGAGGGCTGAAATTTCATCCATGCTGTTGTGTTCCACTAACGGATTTCTCAAAAAGCAGTCGGCATCTTTGTGTTTGCGCCCGTTCTTGAATATCACTGTGACGTCATATTCTTGGAGTCTTAGGGTCCATCTTGCTAGTCGACCTGATGGATCCTTCAAGCTAGTCAGCCAGCACAAATAATGGTGGTCTGTCACGATGGTGAATGGTTTGCTGAATAAATACGGCCAGAACTTGTTGATAGCCAAGATAAATAAATAGGCAACAAATGACTCCAGTCAAATTTGAAGACCATCAGCCTCTCTACTCTTTCACCAAAGCAGATGTGAAATGCTGATCATTGTAGCAATTATATGGATATAGAGATCTTATATTTCAACTCTTTCTACGTGATTGAAAAATGGATTTCAAAAGAAATATTGTTATGAATTAAATGATGATAAATCTTGATGTATACTGTACCATAATTACTACATTGCTTCTATTTGATGACAAACACCAAGCTGAAGTTCCACAGACTGCTAGAGTTGGGAACATCGCATTGTACATTTAAAATTCTTGGCATAACTGCATACATGGCCAGATTCCAGGAAGGGTTCAGGACAGCTGAAAGCTACAATTGAAGTTCTTCTTTGACATCACAGAACAAAGTGTATTCGTGTAACTTACGAGCTGTACTTTCACAGAACGGTATTATGCCTTTATGAAGTCAGTAGCGGGCACACAATTTTTAGCCATGGTTTTCAATGTGGTTAACTCAGCTGTGGCTACATCATCGAAGTGTGTAGCACTAAGTTTTACATGCATGATACATTGATATCTTCCTGTTATCACACCAGAAATATAAAGAAAAGAAAAAGAAACTAATGGGCAAGCTAACAATTCGTATTAAAATGATGTTTAGTGAGAGAGTATTTTACTATACTAAGAAGTCTGCAGCAGCAACCAACAGAAGTATTCCCCCCCCCCCCCCCCCCCCCCTGGAGACTCCTGGCAATTGTTGTGACTATCTGATTCTTTTACCATGTCACAACCTCTTTAAAAGTACACTGTAGAATTACTTTCCATTCTGTTTTTATCACCATTTGCAAATATTTGTTTTTAATCCACTGAAAAGCATGCAGTATTTGGGTAGTGTCAGTACATCAGAATTTACAAGAAGCTAGACCTCTTTGAGTGTTACATTTTTCCATGCAAACATAAATTATGATTTCAAATTTTGAGTGTCTATGCACATAACATCTTATTTAATGCTACCTGATCAGAAATATAATTAAATGAACAGGCAACAGAGAATAGCTCACCATCTTCGAACAAGCTGTGCAATTCTGGAATGCGTGGCTGACACATATCATCTGTTCATATGATGATAAGAAACCTCTTATTGAATGTGGGACAATTCCCAGTGCAGACTGACTGTCATAAGATGCTGTCTTATTTGTGTCTGACACACCTTCTGCTGGAGCATGTCCTCTGTAAAATAAAAGTGATTCAGTTGCAGATAATGTGGAAAATAATATATCTGTGTCAATTATCAAATAAGAACCGATTTGTAATGAAGCAAGAGAAACTTTAATTATAAATGTAAATTTATCAAACACTACAATATGCATATTTTCTCACTTTTCAACAGTCACCATGAACATTTAAGCATTTATCAAGTTGTGGCATCAGCTTTTGAATCCTAACACTGAAGTACTTTGCTGCCCGACAAGTAAACCAGTTAGTAACCGTTTAAACATGTGATCTTTTTCAAAGTACTTTGCACCAAAAAATCGCTTAAGTTTTGGAAAAGGATATAGGTTGGTGTTAAGTGAGGGTTGCATGGTGGATGATCCAGTAAATCCCAATAAAAATTTTACATTTGTGTCTTTGTTCTTGTTGCAATGTGAGGCCAAGCATTTTTGTGAAGCACAACTACACCACTAGAGAGCAGTGACTGCCCTAGTGCACCTAAGCTTTAATACTGTTGCAAGTACCTTTCAGCATTTATTGTCATTTCTCTTTAAAAAAAATCTAATACAAGAATGCCTTTCTGGTCCTAAAAAAAACTGTGGCCATGATTTTACTTGCTGAGTGTTCTTGTTTTTGAATTTTCATGGATTTGATTTGAGTGAAGTTTGTCAGCACAATGTGATAAATTAGCAGCCATGAAACTTACAGAAATTTCTGATGCAGAAATCACGTTTTGGAAAACTGCCTCATCAACTTCTTGCATTAAGTCTTCATTCACAACAGTAGGCCATCCAGATCATTCTTCGTCATGAATTTGTCCTTCTTTCATTAAACGGCTCACATAATTATGCACATTACATCTCCAACATAAACTTAAATAATAATGGAAAGTCCAGGTTGGAGTTAACAATATAGTAATAAAGACAGTTTACAACTCACCGCAAAGACGTTACGACGAGCTGCGACAGGCACATAAAGAAGGCACACACAAACAACACTTCAGCTATTGGCCATGGCCTCCTCCAGAAAGTAAAACTTTCCCGCAATCACACAGGCACACAACACAGTTACACAATCGTCATCTCCGGTTACCACACTCCAAATCAAGCAGAGAGGGGGGCGGAGGGGGGGGGGGGGGAATTGCATCTCGCCACTGTGTTACAGGAACAATTCCATCACACTCTTGGCCTTGTTACATGTCTGTGGTGTCATGAAGGGGTGTATGTGGTCTGCAAATAGTGTACAATGCTTCTTGGCCATTATTATGCTTTACCAATCATTATGCTTTTCATAAGCTTTACTGGACCTATGCATGCTCATGTGAATTTTCCCAGAAAATAATTGAGCCACTGCCAGCTCATCTTGGTCCTGAAGTACTACTCTCAATCTGCAATGAAAGGTGGGCAGCCATCCAACCCCTCAATGTATTGAGGAAAATCATGCACCAGTTATTAATTACATAAAAATTTATGTCAGTTATGACATCTACATACATACTCTGCAATCCACCCAAAGGTGCGTGGTGAAGGGTACTCAGTACCACTACTAGCTTTCCTGTTCCACTCCCATGTAGAACGAGGGAAAATGAAAGCTTGTATGCATCTACACGAGCCCTAATATCTCTTCAAATTTTCAAATGTTTATAATCCTATGAGACCAAACTATGTTGGTCATCAGTCCCTAGTCTTACAAACTACTTAAACTAAGTTAAACTAACCTGAAGACAACACACACATATCCATATCCAAGGGAGGATTTGAACCTCTGATGCGGGAGGCCTCGCGATCCATAATGTGGCGCTCCAGACTGTCTAGTATCTCTGATACTATGTTTGTGGTCTTTATGCGAAGTGTAGGTTGGCGGCAGTAGAATCTCCTGCAGTGCGCCTCAAATTCTGGCCCTCTAAATTTCTTCAACATTTTTTCTCAAAAAGAATGTCTCCTTCCCTCCAGCAACTCCCATTTGATTTCCTGAAGCATTTCAGTAACACTCGTGCATTGATTGAATCTACCAGTTACCTTCCCAAAATTCTCCCAGTAAACAGAAGTCAACCATTCGCCTTCCTCACAACTGTCCTTACATACTCGCTCCATTTCATACTGCCGTGCAGCGTTACACCTAGATATTTAAATGCTGTATTCAAAAATTACAGGATTGTTTTTCCTACTCAACTGCATCACCTTACATTTTTCTACATTTAGAGCTAGCTGCCATTCCTCACACTACTTTGAAATTTGGTCCAAGTCATCCTGTATCCAATTATAGTCATTCAATGTCGACTCTTTCCTGTACACCACATCTTCATCAGCAAACAGCCGCAGATTGCAATTCACTCTGTCTCTCAGATCATTTATATAGATAGAAAATAACAGTGGTCCTAACACACTTCCCGAGGGACACCTCTGTCGATACCCTAGTCTTATAAACACTCACCATCGAGGACAACATACTGGGTTCTTTAACTTAAGTATTCTTAAATTTAATTTTAATTTAATTGTGGTTTTCTGTTCACTAGGACCCAATTGAAGAGTGAGACTCCATGGTCATGGAACAAGTCAATACATGAATTTTTAGACAAGAATGGTAGTAGAAAATTTTTAAGTAGTCCTATGCACATGACAATCTTAAGACAAAGTGAAAAGAATCGATAAAGAAAAAAAAATTAATTAGCTTGGTTGTTTAATTTTTCTAGGAGTTCCTCGGCAGAATAAAAGGAGTGAGCCATGGGGTAACTCTTCAATTTAGATTTGAAAGTGTGTGGGTTAGTGCTAAGATTCTTTATTTCTTGTGGTAGCTTATTGAAAATGGATGTTGAAGAATACTGTACACCTTTCTGCACAAGTGTCAAGGTGGTGTGATGCAAATGTAGATTCGACTTATGTTTAGTATTCACCGAGTGAAAGCTACTAACTCATGGGAATAAGCTGATACTATTAACAACAAACGACATTAAAGAAAAAACGTGTCGCCAGTGTCAAAATTCCCAGACAACTTACACCACATATTGCTCGAAGCACCCGTTTTTAAGCCAGAAATATCCTTTTTCCATCAGGCGAGTTACCCAAAAAATAATGCCGTATGTCATAAGTGAGTGAAAGTAGGCATAATAGACTACTTTTCATGTTGAAAAATCACTTATTTCAGATATTGTTCTAATGGTAAATATAGCAGAATTTAGTTTTGGAACAAGATCCTGAACATTGGCTTTCCACGTCAGCTTACTGTCTATATGAATACCTAGAAATTTTAACTGTTCAGTCTCACTTATCATATGCCCGTTATGTGTAATCAATATGTCAGCTTTTGTCAAATTATGTGTTAGAAATTGTAAAAACTGAGTTTTACTGTGATTTAACATCAACTTGTTTTCTACAAGCCATGAACTTATCTCTTGAACTGCATAATTTGATACTGTGTCAATATTACAAGCAACATCCTTCACTACCAAGCTGGTATCATCAGCAAACAAAAATATTTTACAGTCGCCTGTTATACTCGAAGGCATAGCATTTATATAAATAAGAAACAGCAACAGTTCCAAAACAGACCCTTGGGGCATCCCACACTTAATGTGCCCAATTGCGATTGTACGTCATAGCCATTTTCTACAGCGTGGAGAATTACCTTCTGTTGTTTATTTTTAAAGTAAGAGGTGAACCAGTTGTGAGCTACTCCTCGTATTTCATTATGTTCCAACTTCTGCAACAATATTTTGTGTTCAATACAATCAAATGCTTTTGTTAAATCAAAGAAGATGCCTAATGTCCGTAGCCTCTTATTTAACCCATAAAGTGCCTCACAGAGAAATGAAAATATAGCATTTTCAGTTATTAAATCACTTCTAAAACCAAACTGTAAGCTTGACAACAAATTATGTGAACTGAAATGATCAATTAATCTTGAATATACAGCATTTTCAATAACTTTAGAAAAAACTGATGGCATAGAAATAGGTCTATAGTTGTCTACATTATTCCTCTCTCCTTTTTTCTAAAGTGGTTTCACTACTGAGTACTTTAATCTGCCAGGAAACTGACCATTTTGAAAGGAAAAATTACAAATATGGCTTAGTACTGGGCTGACATATGGAGAACAGTACTTTAGAATTCCGCTAGATACCCCATCATTTCCACAAGAGTCCTTAGTCTTTAGTGATTTAATTATTGACTCAATCTCCCCTATGGAAGTATCATGAAGGACCATTTCAGGTAACAGCCTTGGAAAGGCATTTTCTAAAAGTGTTATATGATTACCGGTAGAAACTAGGGTTTTGTTTAGTTCACCTAATATATTCAGAAAGTGATTATTGAATATTGCACATATATCTAACTTGTCAGTAACAGAAACATTTCTACTACACGCTGATGTTATATCTTCTACCTGCTGCTGCTGACCAGACACTTCCTTCACGACTGACCAGATAGTTTTAATTGTATCCCAAGAATTTGCTATTAATTTTGCATACCATTTACTTTTTGCATTCTTTAATGACATTTTTCAGAACCTTACAGTACTGTTTGTAATGAGCTACTGCATCTTCATTGTGACTGCTTCTAACATTTTTATACAATTCCCGCTTTGTTCTACATGATACTCTTATCCCCTTTGTCAGCCACCCTGGCTGTCTGTTATTGGGAGTACCCTGTTTTGAGCATTCTAGCAGAAAGCAACTTTCAAACAGCATATAAAATGTGTTCAGAAAAGCATTGTATTTATCATCTGCATTATCAGTACTATACACATCCTGCCATTCTTGTTTCTTAATTAAGCTTAAAAAGGTCTCAATTGCAACTGGATTAACTTTTCTGAGTAGTTGATATTTATTTTTAAAATTTGTTTGAGAACAAATACTTTTTAGAATTAAAAGTTGGGCATCGTGGTCTGATAGGCCCTTTACTATTCTGCTGGCAGAGTGCCCCTCTAATAACGAAGAATTAACAAAAATATTGTCAGTGGTAGAACTGCTATTTCCTTGCATTCTCGTTAGTAAAAATACTGTTTGCATCATGTTATAGGAATGAAATAGATGTAAACAGCTGACTTTTCCTTGAGCTATCACCTACACAATTAATGTTGAAATCTCCACACACAATGAAATTTTTATACTTCCAATACAGTGAACCCAGAACCAATTCCAACTTGGGCAGAAACATTTTAAAATCTGAGTCAGGGGACCTATAAATAACAACAATTACTAGTTTAGTTCCATTAACAGTAGCAACTCCTGCACAACATTCAAATATCTTTTCTGTGCAGTGTTTAGAAGAATTGATTGACTCTGATGAAAAATCGTTTTTTACATACATGGCCACTTCCCCACACTGCAAGGAACTCCTAGAGTGGAAGGCAGCTAACCTGTATCCTGGCAAAGGAAGTCTCTGAATTGTCACATCACTTAAAAATGCTCTGAAATACCAATAATGTCAGAATCAATATCAATAAGCAGTTCATTGACTTTATCTCTGATACCCTGTATATTTTGATGAAAAATAGTAATTCCCTTTTTACTTAGATTCTTAGACTTTGTCAAAGGCAGTTCCTTTCTTAGAGGGACTTCCTTTAAGCAGGAATACCTATCTGCTGTCTTCAGTCTAAAAAAGGTGCAGCCCTAACACCAACTACTACAGGAATTTTTCCATGAGTGTCACCCCCACCCCAAACATGTTAGTTTAGTGAATTGTTTGTGTGTTGTTAAAATCATTAATCATATTTTAATATGCAATACCTCATTTTTCAGTACTTGAGAATGAGATAACATAGTCCCAAAACATGTCTTATGGACAAAGTTTTATATAATTGGCAACTGATGCTTGGACAACAGTTGTACAATGGTATCCAAACATATCAACTCCTTGATGTTTGAACATTCTGTCACTTTGATTTTGCCACTTGAAGACTCTCACCGCAACATTCAAACACCTAAAAAATCATGCAATTTCTAAAATACTCGTCCTGAGCCTCTGGACCATCAGAATCTGATTTGGTCAAACACATCTAAACTGCGAGCCTTCTCCATTCTACACACTGAATATATGCTCACTGATATTGTGTGTCTGAGTTTATTTTTGTAATCTGCCTTTAACACATCATGGATGGTGCCCGAGCCAGACTCATTCAGTAGTAGTCAGTCAGATGGATTCAGAAGGAAAAGGTGGATATCTATAAAAATCATATGTATAAATTTTTCTTGGGGAATAAAAACGAGATTTACACAAAAAAAGTTGTGTATCTACTAATTTTAATAGTTAATAATATATTTTTTAGAACAGATAAATGAGGTTTCATTGTTTCAATTGAGACAGCCAACTCAATCATTGCATTTGTAGTTTGAAAGCCGTAATTTTCGAAAAACTTGTTAAATACAGCAGTCCAGCAGCCCCATCCAGGGTCACGTATGCCAGTCTTGAATGTGTTAATTTTTTATCAACACCTCTCCCCCCCCCCCCCCCCCCCCCCGGTCAGCATTATTTGGTTCACTTATTGATCTATCCTCTTTGATTTGCATCCTCACAGCTCAATACCTATCATGCAATATCTCAGATGTCCACATTCACCCATCCCTTCCTCATGGCCTAGGTTTTCAGTAACCTTTTCCTTCTGTCCCCTCTCTCTTTCCTCCTCTCCTACCTGACAAAGGAGAGGAAATACTGATTTCCGAAGGCTAGTGTAAACATTTAGTGTTATTCTCATTTGTGTCTTGTGTGTGTGTTACTATTGGCAGTATCGAACTAAGATCAGTACTGGACCCCCCCCCCTCTCTCTCTCTTTTGAACAATATTCTTGGACCTTTATAAGTAGTCTTTTGCAGGATACTGCACGTCATCTTCCAACAATAGCTAGTTCACATTTTTCTGCTGACTGGTTAGAGCAGCAAGATAACAGCAATTGTGGGTGTTGTTCTATTATTCTGTGAATGTGTGTGTGTATGTTTTCCTTTCTGTTCTGACAAAGGCAACCGGAGCTGTCCACTCCTTGGAGCTGGCCACCAGTGCTGTGGCGTTGAAGTGGGCCCTGGCCACTGAAGGCGGCAGGAACTCCCCTCACTGATCAGCTGATGACTGTGGGATTGAAACTGGGAGAGGAGCCTCCTCCAACAGTGATGCACAACAAGGGGGAAATGCCACAGAAAGGGGGAAGGGATTGTAGTCAAGGGAGAAGAATGGCTGACCTGCAGCTGGTCGTGGTGGTGGGTGAGGATACTGGTGGAAGGACAGACCTCACAGAAACAATGGCTGTGCCCCCGAATGGCCACAGCTGGGACCCAATGAGGATGGCTGCCATAACCACGAGCCCAGACAGCCGAACCGGGGGCAAAATGAGACAAAGGAATAGGACGGGACGTTGGTGAGCCTGGATGCAAGAGGGCCAACAGTGTCCGATGAGATCAGCCATGAAGAAGCTCGGTGGGGCTATGCGGACTGGCTGGTGTGGACCGATATGACGACAGGAACAGAAAGACGTTGCATGTACTTACGCATTTGAGCCTCGAAAGTACGTACAAATTGCTCTGCTGCCCCATTGGACTGTGGGTGAGAAGGTGGGGACGAGGATTTGGTGGATTCCATGGGTAGAACAAAAGTCTTGAAAATGTTGTGAGGTAAATTAGAGCCCATTACCTGTCACCAATGGGGTCGGGAGACCTTCAATAGAAAATATCTTCAACAGTGAGTGCGTAGTAATATCCGCAGATGTTGAGTCCAAGTTAACAGTGAACTGGAAATTTGAATATGCATCGAGGACCACCAGCCAAAAAGCTGTCCAATAAGAGCCCTGCAAAATTGACATGGAGTTGCTGCCAAGGTGTGGATGGAGCAGGCCAAGGGGATAAAGATGAGTGAGGAGCTGCTTTTTGGAAAGGAAAGGAATAGCTCCCTGCTAGGAGGCGATCTATGTCCACATCTATGCCCAGCCAATATACATGCTGATGGGCAAGCATCTTTGTGCCCCTGTGGTCCCAGTGTAGAAGATCTATAATTTGGCAGTGCAACAACACTGAAACTACCACTCCATGGGAGTCACCTTCTGTGGATAGAAGTAAAATACCCTCATAGTTGTTAAGGCAGTGGGGAATTGCAAAATAATTGCGAAGAGGGTCCGACACCCATGACTATTTTCACTGCTGACTCATCCATCGGAAAACACAAAAGTACTTCTGTGTCAAAGGCCGGGTTGGGGCCTACCGAGAGGTGAGATAGGGCGTTGGTGTTATGAGCCATCAACTGGCACTGTATATCATAATTAAAGTGTTGTAAGTACAAGGCCCAGCATTGGAGATGACGGGCCACTTTGTCTGGAAAAGCTGCCGACAGGTGGAACAATGACACCAGCAGGCGGTGGACTGTGTGTAGAACCTGTGTGTAGAACCTTTTTTTTTTTTTTTTTTAGAGCAAAAACTATGGCTAGGGCCTCCTTCTCCACCTGGGAATATCGGTAGTGTGCCTCTTTAAGTGTTTTAGATGCAAATACCAATGGGCATTCCGACCCATCTGGGAACCGATGTGCCAGCACCACCTCCACATCGTGCTGGGAATCGGCCGTTGCCACCACTAGGGGAACCCCTGTGGTGTATACAGCAAGGCAAGGAGCCGCAAGGAGGGCCACTAAGTGCTCAAAAAGCTCGCTTGCAAGCCAGAGACCAGCAGAAAGGGACACCCTTATGCAGCAATTGGTGCAGGGGGTGTGCCACTGTGGCCACCTGTGGGAGGAAGCGGTGATAACAGGCGACCTTACCCAGAGATGGGGAAGGTCGCCACTGAACGCACATAATCGGTCATGGGGCACATCCCTGACCAGGAGACCTCAGAGCCTAAGTAATCGATAGACATGTGATACAAACATGCGCAATCCGAATAGCTTGTTAGGCCATGACAAACACCTTGTCAACAAGTCTTTCCTGACACCATTGTAAGTGTACTGGAAGATTGACAACTCTGCCGACTGTTTGTGTCACCCAGAGTAGAAACATGGAACCAAGACACATTGGACATGTTATCACAGTCCACCCAAGATTGTTTGATGCATGCCCAAATGTCCTAGAGTGAATCACAAAGAAATAAAGCCAGCAAAACCAGAAGTATCCAATTGTGCATGCAGGGCCTGAAAGGTATACTGAACTAAGATAGAAAACCAGATTTTACTTCATACACCTTCAAAAACTAAAGGTCTTAAGTTTACATCCTTAACTCACTTAATACACTATTTAATTCTGTAGCTAAAGTTTCAATGAAATTTTAATATAACATGTCCCCTATGCCATTTTTTCTCAACTACATCAACAACTGCATGCAGAATCATTGTACTAGGCCTAAACCTGCCAAAACATATCTGCAATTGAACTGGTAAGAGTATGTGTTCCAAGCAATATCAGCTGTAGGACAGATTGAACAAAGAAAATTTCTGCTTTGACAGTTAAAAATCATGCAATGAGCTATTTACACCATACAAAATTTACTCTATACCAGTAAATCCTGGAGAATGAGTGAGGATTTGGAACCCAGTTCTCTAGAATGTGCATTTGGAATCTGATCGATCTATCTCAGTTAAGTAATGAAAAACAAAATAAATTGCAGTATTATGATGCCATACCTTAGTGGATGCTGTAAGACGGACACCATTAACTCAACAACCAATGATGCTGCAAGTGAAGACACTCCTGGCCTAGTCACAGTGCACTGCTGATCCAAAGTTCGGTCTACCTGAGACTGTCAAAAATTTTAAAATATCGTTTATAGAGTATGCATAAATAACTGTGCATCAAACATCCATCCACAAATGTAACTTAAGTAAATAAATATATTTTTTAAAATAATATGTTGTGTTTGTCAGCACGCCAAACAATGACAAAGTTATTTACACAACTTTCTACCATAAAACTCTTTTTTTTTTTTTTTTTTTTTTTTTTTTTTTTTTTTTTTCCCTTTCTCCCCCCCCCCCCCCCCATTTCTCTTTTGAAAGAGTGAAGACTTTCATCGCCTAACTGCTTTTAGTTTTGTTTAGCGCATATGACAGTATTTTATGGAGTAGATTGTGTTACTGTTTTTACTATACAAGTAACATGTTTTATTGACTGTCTTAGTATAAAAAAATTACTCAATGGGTTTTTGTCCAAATTTTCACAGCTAAATGAAGAGTGAGAAATGACCAAATGGGATATCAAATTGACCAGTTATTATGGAGTCTGGGTCTGCAAAAAATGTATAAATGATTTAAACTGATCAAGATAATTACAAAACATGAGTTAAGAGACAATTTTTATTTTTATTTTCAAACTAAAACAAAAATGGTACATGAAGAAATGGTATATCAAATAGATCAGCGAGAAGTGTAGTCCTGCAAAAATAGATTTAATTGCTTGATATGGTGACTAAGAAAACGTAGTGATTTGAGAAAAAGGTTGGTTGGGTGGTTTGGTATTTTAGGGTGACAAAACTGCGAAGGTCATCAGTCCACTATTCCATCAAAGGGCGAGATGAGTGTGGAAATACTGAAAAATCCGCCCAGAGTTAAAACTGCAACGGGAGGAAAACCCCACTCAGTCAATAAAATATCAACAAATTCGACAAGGGACAACATCGCAGGAGACAACACGAAAGGAGACAATCACATGGAAGCAGCAAACAAGTGTGGAAATGTAATGACAAAGCCAAAGTTTGTGGTTGACCGACCGTGAAATTAAAATAGGAAGAGTTAGACATGGGGGCAACACAAGGAAACCTGCAAGTGGAGGACATACTGACAAGAGAAACGAATACAATGCACTGAAGCAAAGCTTCATATAGAATTGTAAAAACCGCTGTCAGTTGTAAAAACCTAAAACAGAATCAGCAATAATGGCATCGTTACGTAAAACTTCAGATAAAATTGCGGGAAGATTAAAATTCCGCTGCAGGACGGCTAAAAGACGGCAGTCCATCAAAATGTCGGCCACCGTCAAGGAACAGCCACAACGACAATGAGACGGGTCCTCACCACGGAGGAGATGGCCATGGGTTAGCTAAGTGTGGCCAATGCGGAGCCGGCACAGGACTACCGAGTCCCGGTGAGAGTCCCGCATGGAGGAGTGCCACACAGCTGTGGTCCCCTTTATTGCCCTGAGTTTGTTGGGATGGCTCAGGCTACGCCACTCAGCGGCCCAAAGCTCACGTACTCTATGGCACAACACAGACTGGAAATCAGAAGCAGAGAGGCCAATCTCTAGTACAGACGCTTGGACAGCCTGTTTGGCGAGCTGATCAGCTCGTTTGTTGTTCGTGATGCCAATGTGACCAGGAGACCAAATGAAGACCACAGAACGTCCTGACTGATCGAGAGCAAAAAGTGTCTCATGGATAGCCTTCACCAAGGAAGAACATGAGTAGCATAGATCCAGAGTGCGAAGACTGCTCAGGGAGTCACTGCAGAGAAGAAAAGACCCACCTGAGCAGGAATGCATATGCTCAAGAGCATGGAGAATGGCCACCAGCTCTGCAGTGTAAACACTGCAGCCATCCGGCAGAGACCACTGCTCGGCATGATCGCCATGGACACAGGCAAAGCCAACACGACCACAAACCAACAAACCGTCCATATAGATTATGTCATATCCAGTGCACTCTGCGACAACAGTGAAGAACTGACGGCTGAGTGCCTCTGGAGGAACTGAGTCTTTGGGTGTACCGGCCAAGTCCAGCCTAGAGCATGGCCTCGGTACACACCATGGGGGTGTACGCGTACGAGCCCGATAGGGAGATGGGACAGGGAAAGACTCTAGTTCCAACACAAGGGACTGGACATGGAAGGCGAGTGTGTGACCGGAACGGGGTCGCCGTTGTTGAAGACGGACGACCATGTGGGAGAAAAGCAAACGTTGGTTCGGATGGCCTGGTGAGCTATGGACGTGAGCAGCATAGGCCATGAGCAGTTGCTGGTGGGGGATCCGCAGAGGTGGGACCCTGGCTTCTGCAAGTAAACTGTCCACGGGACTGGTGTGGAAGGCACCCGTTGCGATGCGAACTCCACAGTGGTGAATGGGGTACAGCAAGCGCAATGCCGAGGGGGATGCAGAGCAATAGGCAAGGCATCCAAAGTCCAAACGGGACTGCACCAAAGCTTGGTATATCCACAACAGAGTGTACCGATCAGCACCCCAGGTTGTATGGCCCAGATGGCGGAGAACATTCAGTTGGCGCCAGCACTTCTGTTTCAGCTGACGAATGTGGGGGAGCAATGTCAGCCGAGAGTCAAGTACGAGACCTAAAAACCTGTGAGTGTCAACACCCTCTAAGAGGTGGTTGTTAAGATAAAGTTCAGGCTGTGGATGAACCGTCCGATACCGACAGAAGTGCATAACTCTGGTCTTTGCAGGAGAGAACTGGAAGCCATGGGCTAGAGTCCAGGACTGTGTCTTCCGAATGGCTCCTTGTACCCTACGTTCAGCAATTTGGGTGCTGGAAGAGCTAAAAGAGATGCAGAACTCGTCAGCATAGAGAGAGAGGGGGATACTGACGACCCAACTGCTGTCGCTAAGCCATTTATGGCTACTAAAAATAAGGGGACACTCAAAACAGAGCCCCGAGGAACCCCATTTTCCTGCACATGAGTGGTACTACGAGAAACACCAACTTGGACACGAAACGTATGGACAGCTAAAAAGTTTTGGATAAAAATAGGGAGCTGGCCTCGAAGACCCCATTCATGTAACATCTGAAGAATGTGATGTCTCCATGTTGTATTGTACGCCTTTTTCAAATCAAAGAACACCGCAACAAGATGTTGACATTGAGCAAAGGCTGTACGAATACAGGACTCCAAGTAAATGAGGTTGTCTGTAGTGGAGCAGCCTTGACGGGAACCACCCTGACCTGGAGCCAGCAGGCCTCTAGACTCTAGTACCCAGCACAGCCGCCGGCTCACCATACGTTCCAGCAGTTTGCAAAGAACGTTGGTGAGGCTGATGGGTCGGTAGCTGTCCAAATCGCAGGGGTTTTTACCTGTCTTAAGCACTGGCACAATGATACTTTCTCGCCACTGTGAAGGGAAGACACCACCGTTCCAGATGCGATTGAACATGGATAAAATGTTTCGTGTAGACTGCGCCGACAGGTGTTCCAGCATCTGGTTATGAATGTGATCTGGTCCGGGGCTGGTATGGGGACTATGTGCAAGGGCATTGAGGAATTTCCATTCACTGAATGGAGCATTGTAGGAGTCCATTCGGCGGGTTGAGAAGGACAGTCGCTTCTGTTCTTCCCGCTCTTTCATGGTACGGAAAGATGGCGTGTAAGTTACAGATGCAGAACTACGAGCATAGTGCTCAGCGAGATGTTCAGCAATTGCATCTGGGTCCGTACAAACTACTCCATTCATAGAAATCCCTGGCATGCCTGTAGCACTATGGTATCCATAGAGGCGTCTAATTTTCTCCCAGACCTGGGATGGAGAGGTACATGTACCAATAGTGGACACATACTGTCCCCAACACTCCTGCTTACGACGCTTAATTAAAAGATGTGCTCGTGCATGGAGTCGATTGAATGCGATGAGGTTCTCCAAGGATGCGTGTCTCTTATGGCGCTGGAGTACATGTCTGCAATCCCTAATAGCCTCAGCGATCTCTGGTGACCACCAGGGCACCGTCCTCCGTCGAGGGGATCCAGAAGAGATAGGGATTGTATGTTCAACCGCAGAAATAATGGCTGCGGTGAGACTTTCAGTCACCTCATCTATGGTGGCATCCATTGGAGGGCCAATCTTTGCAGCGGTAGTAAACTCGAGCCAATCAGCCTTATTAAGAGCCCATCTGGGCAAACGTCCAGGGGACTGAGGCCGTGGTAGGGAAAGGAGTATTGGGAAATGGTCACTACCAAAGTCATCATGCACTCTCCAGTGGACAGACAGTAAAAGGCCAGGACTACATACCGACAGATCAATTGCAGAGTAAGTGCCGTGAGCCACACTGAAGTGTGTGGAAACACCGGTATTTAAAATGCACAGGTCAAGCTGAGATAATACTCTCTCAACATCTCTGCCACAGCCAGTAATCTTAGTACCCCCCCCCCCCCCCCCCCCACACACACACAGGGAGTTGTGGGCATTAAAATCACCCAGAAGTAAGAAAGGTGAGCGGACCTGAGAAATCAGCGCCGCCAAAACATGTTTGGGTACTAAATCGTCTGGGGGCAGGTAGACACTGCAAATGATGAGGTCGATCGTAGTCTTCACCCTGACTGCCACAGCTTCTAAAGGCGTTTGGAGAGCAACAGATTCACTGTATGCAGATGAAAGGACAAATATACATACTCCACCTGAAAGCTTGTTATAATCTGTGTGATTCCGGTAATATCCCCGATAGCCTCGTAAGGTAGGGCATCGCGGCGGGGGAAACCAGGTTTCCTGCAGGGCAATGAACAGTGCAGGTGAAGTCTTGAGAATCTGCCGTAACTCTGCTAAATGGGAGAAAAAACTGCCACAATTCCACTGGTGAATTTGGTTAGTGCTGACTGGATAGGCCATGATACGATAAGGATGATTAGTTCATAGGTTCACTACCTGCTGCTGTCGAATGTGTACCGACTGGATCCAGAACCATTGGTTCTGAAGAGTCCAGGAGAGCGAGATCCTTGGATGATGCAAGGATCTCCAAATCATTGTCAGGAGCAGAAGATGTGACAAGGCATGGCTTTAAAGCCACAGAAGATTCCTTTTTCTTCAGCTTCTTCTTCTTTTCCTCTTGCTGTCCTTTCGGTTTTAAGGACTGAGAGGGCTTCTCAGAGATGGTGTCAGGGCCTGATGTAGCGTGTGGAGCCCTTTGACCAAAGTTGTATGAGTCCAACAGCCATGGGCTGGGACCCTTCGTGGGACTCTGAGGGGCCTCAGAAGGGAGCGGCCCAAGGGACCCCTTCCGAGTGAGAGGAGCCGGAGGAAGTTGTTGTTTCTCCGGCTGAGTGATGGGGACCGTTGTCCCTGATGGTGTGGGGGGATGTGCTCCCCCAGGAGGTGTAGTGGGGGGAGCACATGGTGGAGTGCCCCCAACCATTGAGGGGGCTGATGCAGTTTTACAGCCCTTAGGGCCCACAGAAATTGGCACAAACATGGGGGCCGCCGTCACCGAAGGGAAAGGGGACGACGTGACAGTTGCAAATGATGTCTTCAATGCTACTGGGTGCAGTCACTCAAATTTCTTTTTGACCTCATTATATGACAATTTTCCATGGTTTTGTACTCCATAATTTTCCTTTCTTTATGGAGCATCGTGCAGTTTGGCGAGCAAGGGGGGTGGTGCTTACCACAGTTTACGCAAATAGGCGGAGGAGCACAAGAAGCGTCTGGATGTGATGGACACCCACATTCTCGACAGGTGGAGGACATGTGCCCAAATTTCCAGCATTTGAAGCACCGCATCGCAGGAGGAATATAAGTCTTTACGTCGCACTGATGTATCATAACTTTGACCTTTTCGGGCAAAGAATCACCCTCAAAGGCCAGGATGAAGGCACCGGTGGCTACCTTGTTGTCCTTAGGCCCCCTATATATGCGCCTGACGAAGTGGACACCCCGTCGTTCAAGGTTGGCACGTAATTCGTCGTCTGACCGCAGAAGGAGATCACGATGGTAAATTATCCCCTGAACCATGTTGAGACTCTTGTGAGGGGTGATGGTCACAGGAACATCACCCAGCTTTTCACAGGCCAGAAGTGCCCGTGACTGTGCTGCTGTGCTGCGCATGCCGTTTCTATGAGGACTGCACCGCTTCTCATCTTAGCCATCCCTAAAACTTCACCAAACTTCTAAGTTTTCCACAAAGAAGAGTGGCTTAGTGTTACTGAATGTATCTCCATCGTTTCTAGCACAGGCAAGAAATTTAGGTGAGTATGGCTCAACTCTGTCTTTCGCCTGTCGTTCCTCCTATGGGGTAGCCAGGGAAGGAAATGATTGGGGGTCATATTGTGTGGCATTGTATGCACTTCTACCTCTCTTAGAGACTTCGTTTTCGCAGCCAGCCACGCTTTTATTTGCTCATTTCATGTTCGTCCTACGAGCAGCTAGGGAACTAAAGGTCCGCCCAGGCAGAGCCCCGCTTGCAGACAGTCCAGTCTGCTGTTTTAAGGATGCACTGTTGTACTGCTTGTTGCACATCAAGTTTGTCATGGAATGATGAGGCAGACTGATCCATCATTGCCATGTGCATAATATGTCTGTCATCACATATAGTAGTGCAACTAGATTGGTGAAATCGGTGTCATTGGTTTTTCGTTCCCTCCTGCATTCAGTGATTACAGATCTGCATCACGGCTGCTGGGTTATGTCTGACACAAACACCAACTTCTCAGAAGGATAATCTGCCTTCCCTATATGCAATTATTCTTCCTTGGCTGAAGTCAGAAACATGCTAGCTGTCTTTTGCAAGGTACACCCAAACTAGTTATGCAAAATAAACATATGAAAGACTAATTTCAGTATGTCCACAAGGCTGTCTGTTTCTTTATATAGCGCTTGGAGGCGGTGCTACTGGTACCTGTGATGTGCAGCTATACTAAAATGCTAATCACAGACATCTCTCATCACTGCAGATTGCTTGAAACTTCACTCTGGATTCTTGGGTGTTGCATTTCTGGTGGCTAGCAGTGTAGGACACTACTTTCTAAGGTTTAGCAGTGGAAAATACAAATTGGATTATCAATAATAAGGGTTAGTTAACATCTCACTGTAAAGGCTATCACAGAGTCACAGACAGGCACATAAAATAGACAATCACAGTCACACAACTTAAATTTTTGGCTAAAGAGACAGATACATACACACAGTCAATCAGACATAACTGTGCACATGCCACCACCATCTCTGACCGCTCCAGCACCACAAGCAACTTGACAGTGAGTAAGGAGGGTGGCAGAGGAGACTGGAGGGAGAAAGATGTCAGGTAAGAGTGGGGATGGAACATTCTACATTGCATGACAGATTGTAAAGACTCTGATAGGTGGTAACGTGAATTGCAGCATGGAATGCAGTGAATGTGAAGGAGTGGGAAAGGACAAAAGAGAGGCGTAAAGGACTGTGTGGGGAGGAGCAGGTAATTTGAAAAAAATAAATATAAAAGGTAATTAAGTAATGGAATATTGAAATAAAACAATTACGGGCAACACACAGTTGGAAGAAAGACATGAATTGGAGGGATACAGGGTATTGCTGGGGAAAGGAGGGGGGTGGACAGATTTTAGGCATAGGGTGTAGGGCTGCAGTTATATTATGTCGAGGCCAGTGTGGTTGCAGGAACATAGAATGTGTTGAAGGGACAACTCCCATCTGCACAGTTCATGATAGCTGGTGGTGGAGGGGAGGATTCAGATTGCCCAGGTTGTGAAACTGCAATTGAAATCAGTATGGCTTTTCACCACAGACTGCTGGTGGACATTCTTCCTGGTGGACAGTTGGTTTATTGGCACACCAATGTAAAAGGTTGTGCAGCGATTACAGCAGAATTACATGGCTGCTTTAACATGTACCATCAAATGGGGTAATTTTGGACATTTTTGAGATTATTTTCACTATAACTTTCACTATAACTTTCATAGGTTTTGTCTTTTTTTTTTTTTTTTTTTTTTTTTTTTTACAGAAGTGTTGGGCTATATGTATAATCAATAAAATATCCTAGAAACTGAAAGTCCATGTGCATCTACATTTGCCTGAGACAGACAACTAAAGTGTCCGAAATCATCCCATGGAGTGGGGTGATTTCGGACACATGTATTTTCAATCTTTGTCTGGTATTTCGAAGTGTGTGGGGGTGATTTCAGACACAAATTGACTTTTTTTTATTCTACTTTCTTTCTGTTTGATTCTATTGACTTTTAACATATTTTAAGGATGTCCGTCATTAAAATAAGGGATGAGGACTGAGAAAAGGATATATATATATTAAAGGCTCTTCTATATGTTAACTTGCCACACTGAATATCTCGAACTGCTTTCTATAAAATTTCCAGGTCATAATTAGACTGATCTTAAACACCTTCCTTACTTTTATATGTTCTCGGCATTGTACGAAATCATCCCACAAAGTACACAATTTCGAAAAAACCTCCATTACTTTGAAAAGACAAACTGGTACAAAATTCCTCACTGTGCCGCAGCCTACTGATCTTATTGCCAACTGAAGCTACAATACTGTTCCGCCAGTCGCAACAGAAAGTTTCTGCTCAATAACACAGAACTTGTGACAATGAGACTGTCCAATTGATTATTGCATTGGTAAACAATCGCTCCAAATGCAGGAGTGCGTGACATAGGAATTACAGTCTCGTGCATAAAATAAGCAGCATGCGGAGGTGGAAATTAGCACTACTTCGTTGCTATGCAGTGGGAAAGAGAAGATAAACCGTATTGTCTGAAATCACCCCGGTGTCCGAAATCAAACCGTTTGACGGTACCCTGACCACTGATGGGGTAGTATAAGCCTGTGTCAGGACTGGAATAAGAAATGCTGGGTGGGTGGATTGGGCAGGTTTTGTATTGGGGTCTTCCACATAGATATGATCCTTGTGGTAAAAAGTTGGGTTTGGGAGTGGACTAGGATGTTATGTAGGTTGGGTGGGTGACAGAACACCACTTTAGGAGGGGTCGGGAGGATCTTGGATAGGATGTCTCTCATTTCAGGGCATGATGACACAAGAAAGGCCTGACAAAGGATGTGCTTTTATTGTTCCATTCTAGGGTGGTATTGGGTGACAAGGAGGACACTCCTTTGTGACTGGTTATTGTGAATGGCGAGAGGATTGGCGATGTGTGGAGATATGGCATAGGAAATCTGTCTGAGGCCAAGGTCAGGAGGGTAATGTCTGTCTGTGAAGGCCTTTGTGAGGCCTTATGCATATTGGGTAAAACTTATTTTAAATTCTCTGCCCTTGGAAAGTAAGACTATAACGGAGGGAATTTATAATGTGGAATGGATGGCAGCTGTCAAAGTGAAGGTACTGTTGGTAATTAGTAGGTTTAATGTGGATGGAGGTATGGATGGAGATGTCAGTGATGTGGAGGTTAACATCCAGGAAGGTGGCATGCCGGGCTGAGAAGGACCATGTAAAACTGATGGGAGAGGAGGAGTTGAGGTCATGAAGGAACGATGAAAGGTTGTCTTGGCCCTATTTCCAAATTATGAAAATATCATCAATGAACCTGGACCAAACCAGGGGTTTGGGAGGCTAGGATGGTTTTCTCTAGAGTGCCTATAAATAGGTTGGCATAAGAAGGTGCCATATGGGTGCCCATGGCTGTGCCACTGATTTGATTGTATACTTTTCGTTCAAAGGAAAATTAGCTTTTTGTTAGGATGTAATTGGTAAGGGTTATGAGAAGGACTCCTTGGACTCAGGACAGTGAGAAAGGTACTGTTCGACGCAGCAAGACCATGTGAATGTGGAATATTAGTGTACATGAAAGTGGCATCAACAGTTACAAGTAAGGATCCAGGAGGTACAGCAGTGGGGATGGTGGAGAGTTGGTGAAGGAAGTGGTTCGTATCTTGGATGTGGAAGGCTAGGTATCGAACAATTGGTTGGAGGTGCTGGTCAACAAGAGGCAAAATTCTTTCAAAGGCAGCACAGTAACCAGTCACAATTGGGCATACAGGGTTGTTAGATGTATGGATTTTTGGGAGCATGCAAAAGGTAGATGTCAGGGTTGTTATTGGGGTGAGGAGGGAGATGGATTCAGAGAGAGATTCTGGAAAGGGTCATAAGATTTTAGCAGGAATTGTAGGTCAGGTTGAACTTGTGGGATGGGGTTGTCCTGGCACAACTTGGAAGTGGAGGAATCAGACAACTGATTTAGGTCTTAGGTCTTTCCCAACTCTTAGGAATGCTTCACTCTTCTAGAGACCTACAGTACACTGCTGCTAGAAGGGGGGAAGTTCCATCCAATACTTAATGTAAAATTTAACTGGTATCCCATCAAGTCCAGCGGTCTTCTCTGTTGATTTAGGTCTTCTGCCAAGTAATCACTGTGGCACATTACAACAGGGGTGAAACCTTTTTCTACAGTGAGGATGATTAAGTTGGGGCCATTTTGAGGTTGTCATTTCTTCATCTGAAAGGTGGATATCCTTAGAGAGGGACTTCGGGAAGGATGGCGATGCCAGGTGGGAGGCAAGGAATTCCTGGAAGGTTACCAGAGGATGGTTATGTAGGAGTGAGGAAGGGTCACTGTTGGATGCTCTGGGAGCTTTGATAGGAGCCCATAACCTGATACAGAATGTCTCTCTGGCAGCATCTGCCACTGGCATTTCCTGGTCATCTTTGTAATGCTTCTGTGTTTACTAAATGAGCCTCTACCGAAGGGTGCTGCTTTCCACTGGATCTTCTCTATGTCTTCTATCAATCCTACCTGATACCGTAATTATGTAATAAATGATCTTTCTTTCTATGTACACATAGCAGTGAAAATTTGTTTATGTTATGGGTCAATTGCCATTCCGTACTCCATTTGTCAATACACTACAGGTCCTCCTACATTTTTCTACCCTTTTCCCATGCTGTGACTTCTTGATAACATTTTGCATTCAGTTAATTAGAAATACTTCAGTACAGTCACACAGTTGATCTGATATTCCATATGCTCACACTTTGATATAATTCGACCTCATTGCCTGATGCGCAAACACCTTGTGGAAGTCTGAAAACATGGCATCTACTGGGAACCTGGATATATAAGCCACTGATTTTCACTTTTGAAAGCCATGCTGATTGCAGCAGAGCAGATTTACAGTCTCCTGATATATCATAATACTGTAAAACAAAGAACATGTTCCAAAATTCTACAACTGACCGACATCAGAGAAATGGGCCTACAGTTTTGCAAATCCATTCAATTACCTTTCTTGATAATGGGAATGGCCTGTACTTTTTCCAACTGTTAGGAATGCTTCACTCTTCTAGAGACCTACAGTACACAGCTGCTAGAAGGGGGGAAAAGTTCCATCCGATACTTCATGTAAAATTTAACTGGTATCCCGTCAAGTCCAGCAGTCTTCGCAGTTGAGTGATTTCAATTGCTTTTCTATTCCCCTGAATTGTTTCAGTAACATCCTTTTTTGTCATCTAAGTGAACAGTTTTGAGGAGGTACTATAGTGCAATCATTCTCTGTGAAGCAGCTTTGGAAAAATACATTTAATATTTTGGCCTTTGGTGTGTCACACTCAGTTTCAGCACATTTTGGTCACAGAGTTTCTGGACATATGGTTTCAAATGATTTAATGATTTGAAGTAGGACCAAAATTTCTTAAGATTTTCTGCCAAGTTGGTAAACAGAACATTGTTTTCTCAGTTGTGGAACACCTCTCACTTGGCCTTCCTTATGATAATATGCTTGTCTGAAAGACTTCAGCTACATTTATAGTTTCAGTGAAGTTCTCTTTTCTTTAATAACAGTTTTCTAACTCTTTAGTTGAACCAGATCTTTCCTATGTCTAATACTTTTACTTGGCACCTAGTAGCCTAACACAAATTGTATGGTGCTCTGTAACTTTGTTGACTGATGCATAACATTGTCAATGTTAAGAGATAGAACTTCCATGATGAACAGTCAACTACTCTGAAATCTATAACAATTACACTTGATAGAACTGTATTTTTTATCGCTATAAACTCATCTCCCCCATCATATTCTGGTCTGAGTTTAGGATTTGTAGACTACTGACATCTGTGTCCTAACACTGCAGAGCACTAGACTGTAATGGTGCACTGGCAAGTCACTTTGGTACATACTAAGAGTGTTCACTGGCATAGCACATTAGACACTGAGCCAGACCAGCTGGTGCAGTCTCTAAATATTATTTGCCGGCCAGTAGATGTGTGTGCGATGTGACAAAATAGTGGCATCAGCTGTTTACGGCACTCTGTATGATTGTGAAACCTATACAATATCTCTACAGGCTACATCCTGGTTTCAGCCAGCTTTCTGTCACTAGTAGTATGTGGGCATTGAGACCACTTAAAAGTGAGAGTACTTCTGGAATCTTTCCATATAAACTACTGCAATTAACTATTGCTATATTAACCTTATCTTTCTCTGTTCTGCTGTGGTTAGTGCTGCTCTGTCCAAAATTAGCTAGCACCTTAACAGGCCTGTGGAGGGATTTCTCTATCCTTAAAACTCCTCATGTTTACTCCACTACCCTAGTAGCAGCTTCCTGCAGGTAGTGCATGCCTGACCGCATTGTCCATATCACCCTACCTCTGAATTTCTTCCTATGCCATCTCACTGTCCATATTCCCTCCACCCACCACTCCTCCAAACTCCTCAACCATCTCTTCATCCAGCCCATCCTCCTTCCACATCTTTCCGTGCACATCCAGTTCCTCCCTCTCCATCTGATCATCACACTCTTCGTATTCATCACCTCCTCCCCTGCTCTATATCAAATTCCTCCTCCTCCTGTAACACTGTCTAACCTAGAGCCATGTTTACTGCTGTATTCATCTTTTACCTACAGAAGTTCTTGACCACATGCTTTGACATGATGTTGCACTGTTGGGTTCTAAGTACCTAATTTTTTAACATATGTGACATGTGAATTTATACAAGTATCTAAAAAGTTTCCTGTATTAGAATACAAGGTTGGGCAACCAGTCAAGAAGACATAAACTAACACTGACTTTTTATAATTTTCCCCGATTGTTACTTACATATTACACACATACCACATGGCATTCCAGTGGGTCCTTAATTTAAAAAAATACACATACAAAATCGAATGCAACACTGCATCAAAATTTCAATGCAATCAGAAGAATCTTCAGAGATTTGAAATTTTTAACACATGAAAATTAAATAGTTGCCATGACTTTTGCCCCAACCATCAAATATAGATTATATTTCATATATTAAAGAAATAGGCATAAAAAAGCCTCTCTGTATTAGAACTCAGTGATGTGTCAAAATTCCAAATCAATCTGTCAAGGTTAATGTTTTTGCATAAACAAACATTTAAATTTCTATGAACAATATGAGGATAGTTTATAAGTCACCACAAAGATGGAGGTCAAACTACAGGCAGGCACACAGGAAAGACAAACAAACAGTTTGCAGGCTTTCAGTCACTAGCTTTCGTCAGAAAAGACATCACTCACATTATCACACTTCACAGACATACAAGTGTCATCTCTGGCTCTGTACTCTGAGTCTGTGGCTGCAGAAGACAGTAGTGTATCTGTGAAATGTGCCTGCGTGAGTGACATCTTTTCTGGCAAAGATTAATGGCCAGAAGCTTGGGTTCTATCTGTATGAGTGTCTTTTTTATGAGAGTGCAACTCTTCTATAAAGGAGACCACAAATGAAGCACTAAGGAAAGTGCTTGGGATGCCCACAAGGTTGGATTAAAGGAAGACACTGAAGCAAGTAAGAGGTGAGCAGCTAGGTTTGTTAACAATATATTTAATAAATATGCAAGTATTACTGTGTGAACTCAAAAAGCAATCCCTGGAGCAAAGGTGATTTCCTTCCTCCCCCTTCAAATTTTAGGGACCCAGCAGTTGTATGCAGAACGATTTTACTGCAGCCAATGTACATTTCATGCAAATAGAATCAACATGAGAGAAATTAGGGCTTTTAAGAAAGCATATATGCAGTTTTTTCCCTTCCTCTATTTCTGAATGTAACAGAAAAGGAGATGTCTAATGTCTAGTAGAGGTACAAGATACCCAACCAAACACCTCACAGTTGCTCACAGAGTATATGAGACATTCTCATAAAGTTTTGTAGGCACTTTTTAGTACAATTACATACATCTGCATCACAATGGTTAAAAATGGTGAGGTTACAAATAAGTAATTCTTTAATTTTTTGTTTGGTGTACTTCTGGACTCTGGTTATTCTTTGTTCTTGCTAAATCAATCTGCTTCAGTTTAGGGGCACCATGTTTTTAAGCATCCAAGACCAGTCTGTGGGGCTACAAAGTTATTTTGTAGTGGCAGTTACTCAAGAGTGGCAATACGCTTGCATTAAAGTCATTCCAGTTTTTTAGCTTTGCATTATTCATGAAGCTGCCAAAAATAAAGAAAGGAAGATTAGGGTTTAACATCCTGTCGACATTGTGGTCATTAGAGATGGAGCTCATACTCTTTAGATGTTCTTCAGAATCTAAACCAGATACCCCATTCCTCACAAAACTTACTAACATTATACTAACAAACTACTTTTCATCTAAGGGAAGTTATACAACCAAATCTGTGACACAGTCCTTAGGCATTCGCGAATGTGTTTTCTGATACACCTGGAGGAAACCTTCCTTAGCCTCTCAAAATGCCAAACCTCTTGGCCTGGTTCAAATTCATTGACGATATCTTCCTGATCTGGACTCGTGCCCAGAACATTCTATCCTCATTCCTCCAAGATGTCAACTCTTTCTCCCATCCATTTCACCTGGTCTTCCTCATCCGAATGTGTCACCGTCGTGGACATTAACTTCCATCTCAACATTGACTTCATCTACACTTCTGCCCATCTTAAACCCACCTATTTTGACAATTACCATTCCTTTCACACCAAAACATTTCTTCCATACAGAGTGTTCAGGTATGGACAGTGTATTTCCAGTGACAAGAACTCCCTTGTTCAATACACTGAAGGTCTCAACAAAGGCTTTGACAGACAGGCACTACCCCCAAATATAGTCCGCAAACAATTTCCCATGCCTTATCTCCCTTCACCACTAACAACCATTTACAAAAAAGTGTCCACTTGTCACCCAGTAACAAACTGGATTGGAAAAACTGAACAACTTTTGTCAAGGCTTTGATTTTTATCCTTCATGTCCTGAAATGAGACACATCCTGCACAAAATCCTGCCATCTCTCCATCACCGCCTAACCTCCACAACATCCTAGTCCATTCCTATGTCCCCACAAACACCAGCCTTCTGCTGCAGGGATCATATCACTATGAAAATGAAAATCCACCCACCCAGCACCTCTTATTCCCATTACAGACTTATCCCATCAAAGGTTGGGCCTCATGTGAAAGCAGCTATGTGCTTTTCCAACTCTAGAAATGGCCAAAAGCAAAGTAGCCCTCCATGTGGCACAACCTGCAGATAAGCATAACATGCTTGTGAATTGCACAGATGAGAGTGATCCTTACAGTTAAACTGTAAATTCTCTTGTCTTTAAATTATCCAGGCCTCGATGTACAGTAATCTATTGTCCTTATTCACCCCACACGCAACAGTTCCTGCCCTCTCTATCCAAAACATCTTCTGATTCTTGTCTCATTACTCAATGTCTATGCAATTTTTCCCCCTTTTCTACTTCTCCCCTTTTGCTCTCTGGAGATGACAGTTGTGTGTGAATAAGTTGTGCTTGTGTGAGTGTATGAATGAGTATGCCTTCTACTTGATGAAGGCTGTGGCTGTAAGCTAAGTTTTGTGTGTGTGTGTGTGTGTGTGTGTGTGTGTGTGTGTGTGTGTGTGTGTGTGTGTGGCGGGGGGGGGGGGGGGGGTTATACACCCGTCAGTAGCTTAGTGAGCTTCTTTATTGTGAGTAATAACCTATCCTCATTATATGCTTAACTGAGTGTTCAAATAAGAAATATAGTCAGAAACGGTAGCACAAAACCAATAACAACACACATTTAATCTGTTTTGTGTGTGTTTTACCTTCCATTGTTAGGTGAATTTATTTTTATGTAATTATATTTTTTCCATGATATAATTAAGTATTTAATTTGGTACTAACATTTCCAGGTGCAAGCACATCACTGCAGAAATAGCATCCAAGTTGAAGATCATCTGGAGCAACTGCTACATCCTTCATCTGATGCCGCATCCCATGTCTCATGACAACAAATGTATCAAAGCCCAATGCAGCTGTCATCACTAACTGTAAGATAGTGATAAAATTAGATATTTATAGATTTAAAACAAAATCGCCATAATATAAATACATTATTTGATTTGGCACTGAGATATATTAATTTGTACTGTTAAAATTTGTATAAGAATTCATTCTTAGGACACAGGAATGAATGAATGAGTGAAAGGAGGATAACTTTCAGGAATGTGGAGTAAATTAAGATGTACTTACTTCAACAAAACACAATCATATCATGAAAACATAATCTGTAAACTTTATCAACAATAAGCTGCAGTTATTAGATCAATGCTTTTCGTTACTAACCCAGCTACATATTACAAAGTACATCATACACACATTATTCAAGTGAAGCAATATAATATAAGAATTTAAAGACCTTATCTAATCAGATGTATTATCTGAAAATAATTTTGTAACAAGTTGAACTGAGTATGTGAAGTAGTGTGAATGGTTAACATTGGGTTTATGAAGTGTAATTGCCTCATAAGAAACGGAGGTAATAATGGGACCTTTACTCTTCCTTATGTTGTATATTTAAAGTAGCCTATGAGGAGGGATATAGGTGTAAAAGAAAAAAAATATGAAATATGTTTTGTCAAAGTTTTAATGTGTATCCTATTACAAAAGAATTTAATGTCTTTTGTGTAACTTATATGGCATTTTATTTCTGAAGGTTGCTTTTTAGCACAGTTTGCTCTGCTCTTTATGACAGTTCATATCCCTCAAACCTCCACATGCTGAACATATATCTCCCAACAATATTAAAGCTCACAAATCAGTATTAGATTTTACTGTAATGTGATTTGTAATTTTACATAGTTGACAGAATAAATAAAACATGAGTCAGATCAATATGTTTTTCCTCCCGAACTTTCAACGACTTCCATTGTTATGGTCATGGGTAAAAGCTAAATGCTAAGATCTGACAGCATAACCTACACAAGTCACTGAAAAAGAAGCATATGAAATGTTGCAGTTACTTAAGTGTGTAATGATTGTCTTTGATTGTTGCCAGGTTTCAGAAGAAAGATAGCTTAATATGTGCCTGAGAAGCAATCAAACAAACCTTATAGCAAGATTAAAACTATGTGTCAAATTAGGTACCGAATCAGAACCTTCGTCAATTGTGGACAATGGAGAAATGATGTTTGCCAGTATCAGTCTGCCACAGGGCTGTAATAATCTAAGGTAACACCAGATTGGAATTCAACAATATAATAAGGGCAGTTAACAACTCACTGCAAATATGCAATTATGAGCTGTGACAGGCAGATAAATAAGACACACACACACACACACAACACATGGCCTTCATCAGAATAAGAAACATTCACATTATCGCCAGTGATGGCAGTTGTAAGACTCTGACGAGTGTGTGATTGTATGAATGTTTGTTATTCTGATGAAGGCCGTAGCCGATAGCTTAAGTATTGTTTGTGTGGGTCATTTTTTATGTGCCTGTCACAGCTCGTTGTTACATCTTTTTGATGAATTATATAAACTATTGTTCTTATATTGTTGTAATAACTGAAGTTTTGAGATGAATATGAGGTATATTTGAGTAATCAGTCATATGAGCACTGTACAGACTACCAATGACAGATTCATTTCCTAATCTCTCAAACTGGTTGGCAGGCAAAATAGACCAACTAAAGGTAATAAAAAATTGTAACTTTGTTAAAGGAAGTTATAGCCAATGATAATCAACTTCTATTTCAAAAAACTGATCAATGTGTAACTTTTGTAAAATCTTCTTTGTAGAGCAAGACAAGATTATTAGAATTGGCTTTCTGGTAACCCAGCTTTTAGGAGGAAATTTTCCTGGAAATTATTCACATCGTCTGAAATGCCTACTTATGAAAAAGTGTAATGTTATGCCCAGAAGTCTAGAACTTGTTTTTTTTTTAGTCTATACCAAATCTATACCTAGTCTAGCTCAAGTCATGATTTAGTTTCAGTCAGTATTGGTCATGGATCCAACGCATTAACTATGTAGAAAATTCTCTGCAATAAACAGTTTATTAAATTTGCAAATCAGACTGATATTCCAAGGAGCTTATCTTTCCAGGCAATTGTTTTAACAATGAAGTTACCCAAGTTACCCTACAGTTTCAATTCTACCAGTATCTACAAACTTGGCAAATATTTTGCTAAGTGCTCTCTTGGAGTAACACTCCTAGAAGAATAGGTACTGCAGAGAACTGAATCTTTCAATTAGCATCAGAGCACTGAAAAGAGAGGAAAAGTAATTAATCTGTCTAGAAGCTCTGAAATAATTACATGATACTCATTTTTGTAATCAGTGATGTTCAACAGCTACTTCACACCAACATTGACTCTCAAAAAGAGAAACACATTGAGATTCCAGGTATAAGAAATGAAATCCCTTAGGTTCATCATCCAAACTCTAATATGAGTAAGTTAGAGAATAAGAAGGTGATGAAGAAAGCTGAAATTAAGATATTGCTTTTAGTCTCCACCTGAACATCGAGGGATGTATTGAGGTTGGAGTCTGCACAAACAGTCCATGTAAATTCAGAAAATTGTAGGAAAACATCCTACAAGAAGACCCACAACTTATTGGAAGGATACATTTTAAGATGAACTTGCTGCCAGAGGGTGGGCAATGCATTACCTCCTACATGATAGGTTATACAGGGTGGTCCTAAAATATGTGTCAAAAATGAAATGGCAGCTGGAATGGAGCAAAATAAGCAGATTCAGTACAGGAATGTGTGGTTGGTAATGACATATTACAGTGACAGCAACTAGGTCATCTTCAAATGTGATGGGACTGTCAAACACCAGGCAGGAATCCTGAGATGTATTCTAATTCCAGATCCATGTCTGTCCACTTGAGCACAACTCCCAATGAAGATGATTAAATGTTCGATAATCAGGCTGATGCCTCTCCACATATCGCTCCATGTACATCCTTTGAACAGCCTTGTGCAGTCCCATACATGAAACAGCTGTCAGCCAGCTCTGCACTAGTGAAATGATGCACGCTGTCCAAGATCAGTGCGGGAAATAATAAATCCAGCTAGCAAAGTGCTTGTAAACAGCGGTCTCTTCAACACTCTCTGCTAGCTTCAGACACCATTGTCAACCATACATTCTTGTACAAAATTCTTTATTTTGGTTCCCTTCTGCTGGGTGTTCCAATTTTGATGTATACTTTAGGACCACCCTGTATATATGGACAGCAGTAAGTGAAATAGACTCAAACAATACTCAAGGAACTGAAACTGTACAATAACAGTGATCCTGATATAAAGACCTTATCACAGATTTGTTTAGCATAAACTATGGTATATGAATTGATTTTACCTCTCCATTTTTTCTATACCATTCATTGTTGATCAAATAACTATAAGTGAACAAAGTTTTTTCCTACGTACTATACATTTATTGTAACAAAATATTTTATAATTTGGGCATCCACAGCTAAAATACATTATCATTAGAAAATTCCAGAAGGTAACACAGGCAATGACGCTAGGATTCGTTTCAATGAATTTTCATAATCCGCTTGAGCTGTTATTTAAATCTTTATTAGGTCATGACCAGTTTTGCATCATTAAAGGCGCATCTTCAGGTATCTGTATTAATGAAATAAGTTATTATACACAGGGTTTGTAATAACAAATTTTTTGCAAAATTAAACAATTTATAAAAGATGCAAATTATGAAATCTTTGAAGCACGCACTTACTCATGTCTTGAACCACCGAACTCAGTTAAAACACCGCAACATTTTAGCTAATTTTGGTTACCTGTCTCCCTATAGCTGACCAGCTTTGTTAGCTGTTGCCGCCCCTCCCCCCCCCCCCCACACACACGTATACAGCACAGCACAACGCACCACAGCACAGTGCGCATGCACGCATTCTCTCTCTCTCTCTCTCTCTCTCTCTCTCTCTCTCTCTCTCTCTCTCTCTCTCTCTCTCTCTCACACACACACACACACACACACACACACACTGATACATTTAGTTACTGAAAAACCACCAGCTATTATAGATGCTCTCTTTGTATTCATAAACCTGTAATGCATGTTTTACTGATATATATAAAGTTATTGGAAAAACCACCAGATATTACAAATGTTGTCTATGTATTGATAAACCCATAAAGCAAGTCCAATTTTAGGGCCGGTGGAAGGGGAAAATATCACCCAGGCAAAGAATCCATATGGCGTCCCCTACAACCCATTAGTATTACTGACTTGAAATTTGCTATGCTACCTTACAGATAGCTGCTTTTAAAAGGTAACTCCTTGAACTCTATAACTATAAGAATCAATTATGAAACTGAGTAAGATCTTTTGTCAGTTAAATGCACAGAGTATGTTTTGGATAACGATATACGAAACTATTATTTACACATGAGCATGCAGAATATTCTACGTCACTGATTAGAAATTTACAGAACGATTCAAGAAACAACGATTTATATAAAATGAAGATTATTGATGGGATACAGCATTTATTTACACATATATACATAAAAAACCTTGTTAACTGTGAAAGAGAACACATATATGAACAAAAGAATATACTAATATATTTTGTAACAGCATTGTTCAAAGATTTTGTAATACAAATATACAACCAGTATTATAATTTTCTACCTTTATACAGTTTTAATGCAAATTGTCCTTTGAGTTGTTTACAAAGCTAAGTAAAATTAACTTTTCGTGCCTTTTTTATCTGCAAAGTCTTTAATTAAAGTTGGTTAATACACATCTAACGAGTAAAAATCTTATCACTTTGGTACATGTATCAAGCATCAGTGTTGGAATAGAATGTAATTACTGCTACTTATATCAATGGGGAAAGAGCCTGAAGTTCGCCACCTATCTGAGAGGCCGTCACCCTACCACCCCAGCCTGCTAAGACACTACGTGTGTAAAAACCTCTTGTCTATTAAACATAATAAAATGAAAATACGTTACGTAATATAGACCTACTTACCCATACTGTGTTATCTTCATGAATGTTGATTTCTTGCTGGTTTCCTCATTCTCTGGTTCTACGTTTTCATTTCCATTATTGTCTGTTTCAGGAGTACGAAATAATTTCTGTAATGCTGCTGCCTGTTTCTCATTTTCAGCCGCTAATTGTGCTCTTCTTTTTCTGTATACATTTCCAGAAGGCTTATTTTTTTCCGGCATGTTGATAAGGAACACACTAACGCAAAGATTCTTCTAAGAGTTGAAATTCAGGGGACAAAAGAACACGCACACCTTGAAGCCTGCACTACATGTATATGACTTCTGATTTATAATTTTCTTTCACGAGACATTTGACAGTAAAAACACGACTAATTTCTTTTTGGTTGCCGATAACTCAATATTGTTTGTGTGTGTATTGTTAGAGCAGCCGACATAGCTTTGTCACAAGGAGTGCAATTGTCGGCATCGCGGCGGTTGTAATTGTCACAGCGTGTTATTGTTGCTCAAAACTCCCAACTCTCAACAATAGTCTTTAGCTTTGTCAGCAGAGATTTTTTATAGACAAATAAGGTGAAGGGATAAAGGGATTTCCTTTATAGGAGATTCAAGAAGAAACCGGGGTTGTTATAGAGAGTGAGACCTATGGCATAAGGTAGTAACCAATGTTGATACACAGTTTATGAAAAAGTTAATTTTTAGTTCACTGTTTTCAATAATATAAATTTAGCAAGGATTTTGGCGTCCCCCAAACTTCCCTAAAATTTGGCGCCCCGGGTAGTCGCCCGGCTCGCCCGGCCCTTCCGCCGGTACTGTCCAATTTTCAGTTGATTACTGGGTAGTCAGCATTGGCCCTCCGTGCATGTAATGTGCATGCCCACATAGCCTTCATTCATGCCATGCTGGATTGGCCTGGTTTAGTACACAGTAACATGCCCAACAAGTGAGTATGTGACAACTCCTAACACAGTTTAACTACAATCAGCAAAGCTGCGATGCCCAATTATGACAGTAACATGAGCACATACTTTAACTCTGTCAGTTTTCCTCCTTGCTGTAGCACAGTGATATGGTAAGTTTTCCTCCTTGCTGTAGCACAGTGATATGGTAAGTTTTCCATAACAGCTGCCACATTTCCATCACTATATCATCAGGTCATACTGGTTAGCCAGCGTTTCTGCGCTGCCTTGTTTACTGATTTTCATCCATAACGCCCAGTCCATGTTTGCTCGTAGTTGACCAGTATGGGAGATTTTCCATGGTGCAACGATCTTAAAGGATGGCAATACTTATTTAGGACTATTGCACTTATAAGTCTCTTGAATGATACTATTTGTTGACTAGAATGCCTTTTGTGGTAAGTAATGTCATCATATACCTAACCTATTACCATTCTTTCTGCTAAGGAGTACTAATTTACACAGTTGTTCCAGTCTCTTAGGTCTTTAATAACAATAACATTTTTATGCCCAAAGCACACCTAATCATCCCTAAAATCTTAGTACTTTTAATACATAAAAATACAGACTTTTATCTACAAACCACTTCTGGTGAATCAAAAAATTCTTTCTACTAAAGATGGGTTATTATTATTCCCACCCTTATTGTTTTTTACTGCAAGTGTTTTTACATTTCTTAGGTTTTTATTAAGAGTTTTAACCAGATATGATGTGAACCTAATGCTACAACCCATTTTTACTACAGATTACAGATTCAGGGGAGACAACATGCTCCCAATGAAGTATTTTAGGAAGATTACTTGGTGGGTAGCACTCCGCTTAACACACTGTACTTTAACGATTTCGCTCACAGTGACTTTCATACCCACTAGATTTAATCAACAGTGACTTTGAACCATAGACATCCACTTAATGACATCACAAACAAACCTATTTACGTTTTAAGAACTTGAAGAAGGGGCCCCACAAAACTGAGCACCCAACATGAATATTGGGATGTCATAATAAGTCTTTCCATCTCATATAGCCGGCCGCGGTGGCCAAGGAGACTAAGGCGCTCCAGTCACGGTCTGCACGGACACTACGGTCGGGGGTTCGAATCCCCCCTTGGGCATGGATATTTGTGCCGTCCTTAGTTGTAGCTAGTTCATAAGTAGTTTGTAAGTTTAGGGACTGATGACCCCGTAGTTAAGTCCCATAGACTATACAAACATTTGAACATCTCATATACTTTCAAAGGTTAGTGTATAGCAGGTTTTTCTAATTTTGAAAATATTAGTTATTATGAACCCTGTGTATAATGAGTTATTTCATTAATACAGATAGCTGAATATGCATCTTTAATGGTGCAAAACCTGATGTGACCTAATAAAGGTATAAAAGACAGCTCAGGCAGATTATGAAAATTCATTGAAAGGAATCCTGGCATAATTGTCAGTGGAACCTTCTGGAGTTTGTTAACAATTATTTATTGCAACCTTTATTAGAGTAATTTCAAAAGGTATAGAGAGATAAAATTTACATACTTTGTTATTATGAAAATTTTTACCTTTTGTTTACTGGTTGCAATAACAGTTGGTAACCAACGACTTTCTCTTGAATCAGTGAGAAGAAAAATCACATCATGGTCCTCGATCAGCTGCTCCAGTTTCAAAACAGTTTTTTTGACCTCAGGAAGCATTACTTCCCCAACAGTGTGTCCTGGCATTGGCATATGTAGCTGATAGCCAGACGCATTCTGGAAATGTTCAGAGAGTTTCAGCAGGCAGCTGAAAGTAGATAAAGATCTGTATGACTTTTGAAATCTTTTGACATTTCAATATTATTCCACTTCAATGATGGTAGAATGTCTATTCTTTAATCATTACAAAGTTTAAATTTGAAGACTAAATTTTCTGTGTAGGTCTGGCTGTAAATGCAGACTTGTACTTCATTTAAAAGTGGAACCTACCTTAAATTGTCACACAAATACTTTATTTCAAGGCTTTTAGATATTTTCAGTATTTTTACTGCAACACATTGACTAGGCAGACTTCCATATTGATAATGTCACAAGTAGTTGAATAATTCAAAATTTAACAATTTAATAATGAGACTTCTAAAGAAAATTAGAAATGAGAGTTTTTTAAACCCTCAAAAAATGCTGAAACTGGTAGAGTACAATTTTTAAAAAATATTAAAAAGATAGAGAGAGTAGTTGGCCAGTACTTAGCTCAGTACTGCCGACAGTAACACCAAAAAGGTGAAAGTCAACATGGGCATTAGCTTTCAGAAAACATCCAATTCTCTGACTTTCACCCATTAACCTGCACTCCATCTTTACCCCACAGGCTAGGTTGTGAGTACCCCAACACCACTTTCCCTTTCTCCTCCCAGTCCTCTCCTGCCTGAAGAAGGAAATTTGTTTACAAAAGCTCATTCCAAGATTAATAGTCATCTTTTGGTGTTACAAGTCGATAGTACTGAGCCGAGGGAATTGGCTAGCAACTCTATCTCTCTTATATATATCGAAGACACCAACCACTTCCTCGATCACCTGAAATCCTTACCCAACCTGTTACCTCCAGAGACCATCCTTGTAACCATTTATGCCAATTCCTTATACACAAATATCCCACATGCCCAGGGCCTTGCTGCGATGGAGTAACTCCATTAACCTCATGACCCCGCCGACACCCCGCACTCCCACCTTCTACCTACTTCCCAAGATTCACAAACCCAATCATCCCGGCCGTCCCATTGTGGCCGGTTACCAAGCCCCTACAGAACGAATCTCTGCCTACATAGACCAACACCTTCAACCCATCATGTGCAGTCTCCCATCCTTCATCAAAGACACCAACCACTTCGTCGATCGCCTGAAATCCTTACCCAGCCTGTTACCTCCAGAAACCATCCTTGTAACCATTGATGCCACTTCCTTATACACAAATATCCCACATGCCCAGGGCCTCGCTGCGATGGAGTATTTCCTTTCACTCCGACCACCCACTTCTCTACCTAAAACCTCTTTCCTTAATACCCTAGCCAGCTTCATCCTATCCCACAACTTCTTCACTTTTGAGGGCCAGACATACCAACAACTAAAGGGAACAGCCATGGGAACCAGGATGGCCCCCTCGTATGCTTAGAGGAAGCCTTCCTGGATACCCAAGCCTGTCAACACAAAGTTTGGTACAGATTCATTGATGGCATCTTCATGATCTGAACACACAGTGAAGAACTACTCCAGAATTTCCTCTTTGACCTCAACTCCTTTGGTCCCATCAAATTCACCTGGTCCTATTCCAAATCCCATGCCACTTTCCTCGATGTCGACCTCCATCTGTCCAACGGCCAACTTCACACATCTGTACACATCAAACCTACCAATAAACAACAGTACATACATTATGACAGCTGCCATCCATTCCACATCAAACGTTCCCTTCCCTACAGATTAAGTCTTCGTGGCAAACGAGTCTGCTCCAGTCCCGAAGCTCTGAACCAGTACACCAACAACCTAATAACAGCTTTCATACCCCGCAGCTATCCTCCTAATCTGGTAGAGAAGCAAATGGCCAGAGCCACTTCCTCATCCCCCCAAATTCAGAACCTTCAACAGAAGAATCCCAGACGTTCCCCTCTTGTCACCAGATACTTTCCGGGACTGGAGCGGACTCTGAATGTGGCTCTCCAGCAAGGATACAACTTCCTTAAATCCTGCCCCGAAATGAGATCCGTCCTTCATGACATCCTTCCCACTCCACCGAGAGTGTCTTTCCACCACCCACCTAACCTCCGTAACCTCCTAGTCCATCCCTATGAAATCCCCAAACCACCTTCCCTACCTTCTGGCTTCTACCCTTGTAACTGCCCCCGTTGTAAAACCTGCCCTATGCACCCTTCCACCACCACTTACTCCAGTCCCGTAACCCGGAAGGTGTACACGATCAAAGGCAGAGCCACTTGCGATAGTACCCACGTGATCTACCAACTGACATGCCTGCACTGTGAAGCGTTCTATGTGAGAATGACCAGCAACAAACTGTCCATTCACATGAATGGACACAGGCAGACAGTGTTTGTTGGTAACGAGGATCACCCTGTAGCTAAACACGCCTTGGTGCACGGCCAACACATCTTTGCACAGTGCTACACCGTCCGGGTTATCTGGATACTTCCCACCGACACCAATCCTTCAGAACTCCGGAGATGGGAACTGGCCCTTCAGCATAATCTCTCTTCCTGTTGCCCACCTGGTCTTAACCTCCGCTAAATTTGAATTCCCGCCCACCATCTTTAACATCGTAACACCTTTGCCTCAGTTCTCTGGACAGAGCCTCTGCCTCTAGTGGCATCTCTGTCTAACTTCTTAACGTCTTTGGTTTCTATAGTATGTCTGCCTAGGTGTGTTTGCGTCTGTGTAAATGTATGGGTGTGTTTTTATTTGTTCACCTTCCTTTCCTTCCCTGAAGGTAAGTCTTTCCTCTCCCCAGATTGGAATGGCTCCTTACCCCCTTCCTTAAAACCCTCATCATTTCCTTTTCCCTCTCCTTCCCTGAATTTGGGGCGATGAGGAAGTGGCTCTGGCAATTTGCTTCTCTACCAGATTAGGAGGATAGTTGCGGGGTGTGAAAGCTGTTATTAGGTTGTTGGTGTACTGGTTCAGAGCTTCGGGACTGTTGTTTATTGGTAGGTTTGATGTGTACGGATGTGTGAACTTGGCCGTTGGACAGATGGAGGTCGACATCGAGGAAAGTGGCATAGGATTTGGAATAGGACCAGGTGAATTTGATGGGACCAAAGGAGTTGAGGTTGAAGAGAAAATTCTGGAGTTCTTCTTCACTGTGAGTCCAGATCATGAAGATGTCATAAATGAATTTGTACCAAACTTTGGGTTGACAGGCTTGGGTATCCAAGAAGGCTTCCTCTAGGCATTCCATGAATAAGTTTGCATACGAGGGGGCCATCCTGGTTCCCATGGCTGTTCCCTTTAGTTGTTGGTATGTCTGGCCCTCAAAAGTGAAGAAGTTGTGGGTTATGATGAAGCTGGCTAGGGTATTAAGGAAAGAGGTTTTAGGTAGAGAAGTGGGTGGTCGGAGTGAAAGGAAATACTCCATCACAGCGAGGCCCTGGGCATGTGGGATATTTGTGTATAAGGAAGTGGCATCAATGGTTACAAGGATGGTTTATGGAGGTAACAGGCTGGGTAAGGATTTCAGGCGATCGACGAAGTGGTTGGTGTCTTTGATGAAGGATGGGAGACTGCACATGATGGGTTGAAGGTGTTGGTCTATGTAGGCAGAGATTCGTTCTGTAGGGGCTTGGTAACCGGCCACAATGGGACGGCCAGGATGATTGGGTTTGTGAATCTTGGGAAGTAGGTAGAAGGTGGGAGTGCGGGGTGTCGGCGGTGTCATGAGGTTAATGGAGTTAGGTGAAAGGTTTTGTAGGGGGCCTAAGGTTTTGAGGATTCCTTGAAGCTCTGCCTGGAAATTAGGGATGGGATTGCCATGAAAGACTTTATATGTGCCACTATCTGATAGCTGACATAGTCCCTCAGCCACATACTCCCGCCGATCAAGTACCACGGTCGTGGATCCCTTGTCGGCTGGGAGAATGACAATGGAATGGTCAGCCTTCAGATCACGGATAGCTTGGGATTCAGCTGTGGTAATGTTGGGAGTAGGATTAAGGTTTCTCAGGAAAGACTGTGAGGCAAGGTTGGATGTAAGGAATTCCTGGAAGGTTTGAAGAGGGTGATTTTGAGGAAGAGCAGGTGGGTCTCGCTGTGACGGAGGACAGAACTGTTCTAGGCAGGGTTCAATTTGAATGATGTCTTGGGGAGCTGGATCATTAGGAGTAGGATTATTTTTCTTCGTGGCAAAGTGGTATCTCCAGCAAAGACTATATATATCACGAGCATAATTTTTGCTTTTAAAGTATTATGATGCAATGTAACTAGATTAACGGAACAGAGGCTGAAAAAAGAACTTCAATATAATTTAATGACTAATAATATACAAACATCATAAGAGAAAAATATAAGAGTGAGGCAACCACTGACTATACGTTAAAATAGGCTGTTTTTCTAAAGTAAAATATAGTGTGAGTTGTTGCTATTCTGAATTATTATAACATTAAAATAGCATTTTCATTCATTGTTATTACAAAACATGTTTTTTCTGAAATTAATGCTTAAAAATCATTAAATTTTAGATTAGTTCAGGTGATTCAAAATGCTCTTGTCATTGGCTTAAGCTCGGGTGATATTACATCTTCACAAAACCCAATTAAAGTGCAGATTAAATAATGATCAAAGAACCCTCTGAAAAATGTATCCTCCAACTGACATTCTTATATGTTACTATATAGTCAATTTGATTAATGATGGAAATTCTCCAAAGAGATGGTAAATTATTTTTCAAAAGAGATAGATTGGCTGGCCAGTACTCACCTTTTTGCTGTACTGCCAATAGTCACACAAAGAAAGGAAAAAGGACAAAAATAAAACAAGCTTTCTGAACTGTGTTCCTTCTTCAGGTAAGAGAGAATGGAAGAAAAAAGGAATGGGAAAAGAAGGGGACGGTAATTGATGACCTAAGTCATGAAGATGGTGTTGGAAGATCCTCCAACATCATCCTCATAACCTAGGTCATCAATTACCTGTCCCTTTCTTTCCCATTCCTTTTTTCTTCCCTTCTCTTTTACCTGAAGAAGGAACACAGTTCTGAAAGCTTGTTTTATTTTCGTCCTTTTTTCTTTCTTTGTGTGACTATTGACAGTACAGCAAAAAGGTAAGTTCTGGACAGCCACTCTTTCTCTTTTGAAAAATACTATATAGTCAATGACAGATCTGATTCCCCTGCCTTCCCACATAAATTGATGAATGTTAATGCTAAAAAAAAAGAGTTTGTCATAGCTAAGCCCATACTGGCAGAGAAATTCAAGAGCTGTTTTCCATTCCTATTGGCTTTTATATCCTCTCCAAACTTACCCATAAATGTTAATACCCTTTTAATCAATTTCCTATCTTGGCATTGAAGTCACCAAAGACAAAACATTGTCCTTGTCCTTTAGTATAATATCTAAATCATTGAGTGCATTGTAAAATATGCCCATCTCATCTTGATCTGTCCCTTCAAAGGGCGAATAAACTGACAATTCTGATTTTGTTGCTGGTGACTGGCAAATCTATCCACATCATTTATTCATTTACATACCTTACTGCAATTACGCTGGTTTTGATAGTTTTCCTTACGTAAAATCCTACAACCTACTTTGCTGCTCCTGCTTTGATTCATGACAGGTAGACCTTAGATTCTCCCACTTTGCCTTCTTTCTCTCCTCTTGCCTGAACATGACTAACAGCTAAAACATCTAACCCCAACTTACTTGCAGACTCTGCCAGCTCTACCTTCTTCCTAGTGTAGCTCCCATTGATATTAATGGTGCCTCATCTCATTCCAGATCATTTGCCAAGTTCTATATGAGGAGTCCCTGTTCCATCAATTAAAGGTGGGACTCCATCACCTCTGATTTTTGAAATACATATTGAAGTACCTGAGAAGCAGGTTGCTAGCCTTATTTGCCCATGGTCCCACTGGGTTTCATCCCTAATGGTTGAGGGGTTAACCAGTGGATTTGGTAGTCTTTACCATCTTAGCACAAAGGAGGCCATGCCTCAGATTATGCCCGAGATGCCCAACATTATTCCAAAGTAAGTGGTATCCGGACTGTCAGGACCACTTACTCGGCACTCATACGTTTCCCATCGTTCATGAACTAGGACTTTCAATAAGAATTACACTGTGTGCACTGACAGAGCACAATATTTCTATAAACAAATCACCCAGTCCCATCCTCTGACTGACAAAAAAAAAAAAAAAGGCCTACTTCCACAAAAGCCAGGTGACATCTGTTGTTGCCTAGTACCACCAAAAGAATCAAATGTTACAATATGTTATTCCATCAAGACAAATTTCTCAAGCCTAGTCCTGAAATCAATCATCAGTCCCATTTACACCAGGCAAATAACTGATAAATTGTGGAACACCATATGCAGTACAGTATCAGCTGAGATGTGATTAATGCACAGTGCTTTATTTTTCATTTTTAACAATGGAGGAATGATTACCACTAAAAACATGGACACCAAGGATCTATATGTGACACTGAACTTCCAATTAATGAGCATGCTCTACAGCAACACTCAAGAAAACTGAGCACCTGCTCTCTCACACAGGGTATTTGGATTCTCTGAGACAGTATGTTTCCCAGAACTTCAGAGATAAAAAGTTATTCTCCAACATATTCTGATATCCTGTCAGCCTCCAAGACTTAACCACTACTTACAACCCTTCCCCTCTTCCACAATATTAGAATTCCTTTGTAGACACAATTTCTCTCTCACTGATTTCCTCTTTCCATATATTTCATAATTGAATTATATGTCCCACTTTGCATTTCTCTTCTGATTTACACCCATCTTTACCTCTCACTCTGTCCATAATATGATATTTGAACTCAAGTTGACATAGCACTTGCCAATTCTAAATCTCATGTTTCAGTCAGTGTATTCTTTCGAACATTACCTCTGTTTTCTCTGCAAGGAAAAATACCATGTTTCTACAACTATGATTAGCATTTTATACTCAATGTTTTCTATGATCATCACTAGAAATTTTAGCCAATGCAGAGTCCACAATATGAGCATAGATAACTATTCACCACAAAGATGATTACTGAGCTGCAGACAGACACACAGAAAAGATAATTACATTCACACAACTTACACTTTTTGCAATAGTCTTCATAAGCAAAGGGGCATACATACATCAAATGATCACTATGGCACTGCTCAATGCACACATAACTGCCATATCCAGCTGCTACGGCCTAAACTGTAACTTAACAGTGAATGGTGAAGGGCGGAGGGTGGGGGGGAGGCAGACAAGAGTGTTCTGCACTGACTGGCAGAATTGACATGTGGGAATGTGAGATGCAGCTTGGGATGCAGTAAAGGGAGGGGGTGAAGGAGTGGGGATGAAAAGGGAGGTGCAGGGGGGAAAGTGCAAAACATTCAATCCCCACCCTTGCCCTGGAGCCCCCTCCCATCCTCTGCTTCCCTTCCATTCTCATTCACTGTTAAGTTACGAGTTGGGCCGCAATGGTGTTTATGTGAGCATTAGTTGTTCCTAACTGATTGGGTGAATGTATGTATGCTGTTTCTGATGAAAGCAGTGGCTGAAAACTGAAGTTGTGTGAATGTGATTGTTTGCAGCGCAACAATCATTTCTATGGTGAGTTGCTATCAGCCTTATTTTTGACAGTCCAACCTGGACTTTACACTTACAGTTGTAATTAAAAAGCTTCATCAAATGTAGTTTTTGACTTAATTCTTCATTTTAGTTACTTACAACTCCAGGGAAAATAATTTTCATGAATTCAGCTGCTGCAACGGCCTTAGGACGGCCTCCATTAAGGCAGTCTTTATATGTGTACAGTGACTGCCTAACTGGGTTTGAAAAAGAAACAGTGCCACTGTCTACGAATGTTATGGTTTGTACACCCCATGCCTGTAAAGAAATTAAAATTTAAAAAACAACTTAAAAGTCAAACATTACCAACATTAACAATGTAATTCTAGGTGTTCAGCTGTGTTCATATTTCCATTTTAGAACAATATTTTGAGAACCAATCCAATCGTCTTCTTCAGGTATTCTCCAGTAACTTGATGTCACCACTATAACTAGACTTTTAGAGATCAGACAGTGACCACACATAACAGCGTGACTCACACCACATGAAGAAGATGACCAGGCCAGTTGTCACAATACTGTGCAAAAATGAAAATAAAATCTTGACTAAACACCTAGAAGTATACCATTAATAAAAGACACAGAGAAAACTTCAAGGATTCCAATACTCATATTCTCAGTTAGCCTATAACATAGATTCATCAAGTATTATTTATAAAATAATGTCATGCAGAAGCTCTTTATAGACAATTTGATAAATAAACAACACTTCATATAATGATATAGTGAGGACAGTTTACAACTCACCGCAAAGACGTGGCGACGAGCTGCGACAGGCATATGTGCCTGTCGAAGCTCGTCGCCACGCCTTTGCGGTGAGTTGTAATCTGTCCTCACTATATTATTAATTCCAACCTGGACTTTCCATTATTATACTTCATATAATGAAAATTATATACTTACAACCTGAGAAATTTACAGTATTTTGAAACATTGGAGGACTATGCAGCTTTTACAATAATTAACTGAGAGATTTTTTAACTTGCAAATTACAATTAACAACAGACGACAAATTATTTGCATGACAGGAAATTAAGGAGGGCTATTCAATACTAAACAAGAACAATAAAAATAATATTTTAAAGTATGGCTACAAAGCACCATTTTCATTATTACAAAGTGTTTTTGAATACTATTAGGATCATATGTAAACAGAGAAAATAAGATATTACTGCCCATCCACAAATAAATACTGAAGCACAACAAAGTTTGCTTGAGACCTGCAGAATCTTTTACATGGTATGGGTGTGGAGCACTGTTATTACGATGAATGAAAATTGCCAGAAATAACAGCAACCAATTGCCTTTTGTAGTTCAACTTTTAGTGACAATGATCAGTTTAAAATTGCCAATTAATTCATTATCAGCATGTCTGGAAAATTGTGGGGATTGTCTATGGTTGCTAGTAACCTTTGGTGTTTTCATATTGTGGTCTGTGGTTTTCAGTAACACACTTCACTGGCACTAAACTATGTGAGCAGCAAGAGAAGACTGACAGATAGTAGCAACTATCTACTACTTCCACAATATTTCAGACATGCTTTAGAGCATATATACTATTTAAGGATGACTTACTTGGCAATTTAAAACCAGTTATGGTCAATAAAATTAGAAGAACCACAAAAGGTACCATGAAGCTTTTATTTTTGGAAATCTTCAGACACCCAAGTATTTTAATCAATGAGTTTAAGGAAATGAAATAGTGTTTCTATTAAATTCTAAATTTTGTTTCTCTCTCTAAAACTATGGAAAGCACATCTGAAAGTCTGATAATGATTAATGTTGTGGTTATAGATGACTGAAATATGGTATGTTGATAAACTGCATGCATCTATATGCATTAGATTCTGAAAGAACCGACTCCATTTGTTAACATGAACAGCCATAAATTTACAAAATAGAAATATTCAAAGATCCTGACTGTTTCAGGGCACTGAAATACATTCAATGGGGAAATTTAAAATTTGTGTTGAACGGGGGTTCTAACCCAGATTTCCTGCTTCTGGTCATTGGTCACCTTAACCAATTAGGCTATGCAAACATGCTTCCTGTCCTCCCCAAATTGCCAGCTTATTACACATAAAAATTGTAGTGTCCTCTGCCCATTATTTCCTTTTTCTCTTACTCAATTTCATATCTGCTTTAGGAAATAAATACTATTGTGTGTGATCACTGGTCTTGCTGTTCACTGAGTACACAAGTGATGGGAAAGTACTGCAACAAGAATTATTTGTCAGCTGCTGGGGTCAAAGTAGTGCATTTGTCTCCACTCAGTCTTTATAGAAAGGGATTCCTGCCTCACTCACTGTATTCAAATTGGTAGTGATGTGCCTCTCAGCAGACTGTCAGCTCTCCTTTATGGATCTGGAAAGGTTATGCAAGTCATTTCTTCAAACAATTTTGTTCATTTTTAATATGTTTTTGCATACAGAAATAACAGTTTTCACAATAGCAAAGATCTGTCTTAAGCACAGCTGAGGTCTGGAAGCAGAATTCTTCTGTAATCTCCTAAATGGTAAGAACAAAGAACCTTACATAATCCCATGTTCAAAACACTAAACATATGTTGTGCCATCAACTCCTGGCAGACAATGCAATCAGCCAAAGGTTGTGTGAGGTCACTGTTGATGCAATTTTGAAGCGTGCACTCAGTAATTCTGCCATAACATTCTGCAGTTCAATATCCTGCATTTAGCAGCACATGAGACTGCTGGATGCTGTGGCCTCAAGCAGCACTTCAGCAGCTAACTACATGATGGAAATGTAGCTGGATGGATGGATAGAATGATGTGGGCGCAGGACAGCTAGGTCTTTAGCACCCTGCCAAGATAACTAGAACACGAGTGTGACCTAAGAAAAGAGGTAATGAAGAAAAACAAGCAGCAGTAAGGTACATATCCGAAATTGTCAAGTGGCATGTTGGACGAAGCAATTGTAACAACAAGTACGGCATGTCAGCAATGTAAGATGGCCCACTGAAGTACACAGTCATAATTGTACTCTTAAGGCAATTTTAGGGTGTAAGTGACTGTTGACAGATAGAAAGAGGATGGGCCATCCACTCTTTAAAGCACTAAAACCTCCAGCCTAAAATCTTAAATGAGAGCCCAGAAAGATCACAACATTTTAAAATGGTTGTCACACTCAACTCATCATCAGCTAAAACATAGGGCAGAGCACCATCAAGATTCGCTTCTGCCCTCTAAGCAAGATATAAAATACATTCATCTAAAATGTGGCGTACAGTGATTTGCAAGCCACAGGCATTACGAAACGGGGGGATCCTCTCGACAGAGTAAAAACCGTGCGTCAAAGGGCAGTGTCCGATTCATAGACGTGTCATGTCTACCTCATTCTACCTCAATGACTGACAGGAGGTTCATCATGGTCTGACAGTTGGTTTAGCCAACCACAGTTTATTGCCCATCACTGCCTGCCACGATGCATCACACAAATGGAGACCTCTGCCGGACTACAGAGAGGATGTCCTGCAGAGGAATGGCTCATTGTATGATATCATGGTCACTGCAGGCCTCCTTGGCAGCCCAATCATCCATTTCATTGCCACAAATTAGGACATTTCCTAGAACTCAGCAGAATGATATTTGTTTCCCCCGCTGCTGGAGGGAGTACAGTCTGTCATGTATGAGCTGTACTATCCTCTCACCTGGGTACAAATTTTGTAAGGATTGCAGTGCAGTGAGAGAGTTGGAGCACAGAAGAAACCAAGTGCCATGATCATGATGCATTTGCTCCAATGCCTGCAGGATTGCGTGTAGCTCTGCTGAGAATACAGAATATGCTGTTGGGAGACGAATCCTGATGGTGGTGTTGGGGAACACTACAGAGCAGACTAGGGAGTCTCCCTGCTTGAACCCATCCTTGTAAACCATGGTAAAATCTTGATGCTTATCTAAAATGTTAAAAAACAGATCGAAATGTAGAATCAGAAGTACAGTCCTTCTTAAAATGAGTCAAGTTTAAAAGTAATCTGGGCTTCTAGAGGAGCCAAGGTGGACATTTACTCCAACCTCTATACAAAACATTAAAACCTGCCACACCCATATCTAAAAAAACAGTCCTTAGCCTGAATCCCAAAAGGTCTCATAGCTCGAAGCTGAATATGAAAAAGCCTTTCCATAGGCGGCCGAGCAATGGTATTGGAAGCAAGTGTATATAGATTGGACAATTTGATAAATGCCTGGTGCACCATGAGGAGCTGTTGTCATATGTGAAGTAGTGGCTCAGCAGCCTCGATGCGGAGGCTTGTTATAGGGCTGGTACCAAATGCCCCAGAAGCCAACTGAATTCCTTCATGGTGCACCACGTCCATTATTTTAAGATAGGAAGGTCTTGCAGGCCCATACACCATGCAACCATTATCAAGCCGGGATCCTAAAAAGGCTCTATAAATCTGGAGCAGACGAGTCCTATCAGCTCCCCATGAAGTGTGACAAAGACACTTTAAAATACTTAGTGCTTTGAGGCCCATACTATCAGGAGGTTTAAAATTTCTCAAAGGATCAATCTTGGTACCATGAGCAGATAGGGAACTAAATGTCCGCCTAGACAGAGCCCCGTATGTCTAGATAAGCCTTATACTACTGAGGTATGGCAGCATCCACAGAGGTTGCTCGCTAGTTACTGTTCCACTTCAACAGCCATGCATCCCATCAGCAAGTAGCACACTTTCGGATTGAAGGATTTTTATAGAGGTTTGTACCATCCTCACGACCAGGGCGGTCCAGTCAAGATTCTCAATCCCTGATACACACAACGTTCCAACACCGCACCACACGGTGGTCGCTGAAGTGTGCCCAGAGGTTACAGTGTCTAGAGGACTGGTGGCGCTTACCAGTCTCCAGCTCAGGATCTCGGGTTCACCAAGCCCGTACTCAGCAATTTAATGCTGAACCCCTGCGGGGGAAAACCTAGCTCCTGTCATTATGCCATCCAGCTAGGTCAAATATGTAAGCTCCCAGCTCAGCCATAGTAATACTACTGTATGGAGTTGTGTACTGACCAGTGGAATCACCATGTCAATCATTAGAACAAAGTAAGACCAAGCTTCTAGAGATTCATTGAGCAGCACCGTCAACTCTGTGAAGTCAGTGGTCTACGAGTCATCAGGCACCTGTAACAGTTCCGGGCTTGAAACTGTATCTGCTGAGATGAGGCAATTTTATGACACTTCAGCCAGTCTCTGACAGTCCTCAGTTCAAATCAGGGTTCCTGCCAGCCACTTGGGACTGCATGCTGTATATGCAAGCTCAGCTACAAAGTTCACCATGATGTGTAGCTGACACCAGAGTTTTGACAGCAAGATCACTGTTGTTCCTGACCACTGTTTTGCTTCCACAGCATTCTGCTTCCTCACGAGATGTCGCCCACTGCAACTAACCCACTAATATTTTCACCTGTATCACAGTCAGCAACCTCTTGCATGGAAACATTGATTAATTATTCGTCCACCTGCACTTACTGCAGTACTGGAGATCTGATCACCCAGCATCCCACATACATGACTTTGGAGACAGAGATGTATATTTTGCAACAATAGTACTATCCATTGCAACACTGTAACACACATCTGTCCATAACAAACTGCTCACTACCATGTCTACATTCAACATGCAACATCTAACCACAACAACCTCAAATAGCATAACTGTTCTCGTGGCTTTTGATCAATCAGGTTGTAATAGTGGATACAGGTTTATTATGAAGGTGCACCATTGGTAAATCATTACTTAACATAATCAAAAATAACATTCTGGAGAAGTATGAGTAAATACAGATAAAACTACATATTATCTCTTACCAAAGCAAGCAAACAAGCAATACTAGATCAAGGTTGACAGACAGTAATGGACGATGAACCTTATCTTTAAGTTTGAAAATTGTTAATTTCTCCATTGGGAGGGAAAATTTTAGATTTTCCTTTGATACATTCTTGAATAGTTTTCTTTACCTATATATATTGCCTGAGCCACATTTCCATTCTAAAGAGTGATTTTCCAGTTGTCACAGCTAATTTGACATTTAAATGTGTGTTTATGTCAGACTATCTATGTGCATTTTCATGTTTCCAAATTACTCTTCTATCTTCCCATACTAAAATCCATTCTCTTTTTGAAATTACTTATTTGCTAACACGAAACAAAAGTAATAAGGCATGTAGGAAGGAATTCACTGCACTAACGAGAAGAGTGCGTGCAACAGCACAGCCGAGTGTTCCAGCTCCAAGCAGGAGGCAGCGAATTTCTCGCACCACATCGAGATCCAGATCTGGCACAAGTCGCCACTTCATCAGTTTTAAGTTCAGCTGTACAGATGTTTCAGCAAGCCTGTGTAAAAGGTTTCAACAAATAAGAAGAATTGAAAACATGGACTTAAATGCAATAGCAAAGGATACACAGTTTAAAAAAATATATTGTTCTGCTTGCAGCTAAAATGAAAATAAAAAAGTGAAACACACAAAAAGTGAGCAAATAAGTTATTGACACTCTGCTTCACAAAATATACATCTATGAACATTGTTCCACAGAAAGTACACAGTCATGAAATTGCATTTAAGGCTACTCCAATTACACATCAGTTTTACAAGTTTATTGTGTTAATATTGTAAGCCATATGTGAATAGCTGTAAAACATTTTGTTTTCTTTAAGCTAACTACATTTCATAACACAAAAACAAAAGTACTTGAATTTTTGCAATAATAAGTACACATGCACACAAATAAATATTTGGACATCTATCCAAAAGTTACACATGTATGATACCATACACTGTGATTCAGAAACTCTTGGAAGGAAGGAAGATCAGTGTTTAACACCCCACTGACAGTGTGGTCATTAGAGGCGGAGCTTACAATCGGATTGTTTGGGTAAGGATGTCGAGGTAAATTGGCCAGCCCTTTAGGAACTCTTGTGTAGTGTAAAATAACCCTTGCAATAGGAACTGCTGGAAGGTTTCTTTTAATGTTTTTTAGTAGCAAGAGCTCATCATTCACTGATCACTTAATTTGTGATGAGAGGACAAGAAAAATTATACAGACACTGAAATATTCCTCCTCCTGTGCCACAGAGGTTTGTAAGCTCATTGTGGATTTCATACTTCTTCCCACCCCCCCACCCCCCCTCTCTCTCTGCTGCAAGTTCGGTGAGATTGCATGCACTTGTATGCCAGGTGTTAGGTTTGCTGTTAGAAACATTTATCAACTGTTTTTTATGGTAAGATGCCAGCCAGCCAAACAATATGCCTATGTTTTAGCAAGACACTGGAGCTTCCCCCAATATCCAAGAGGTGTCACACTGGCATCTTTTTTATGCTGGTATTGGATGGTCTAATGGTTAAATTTCAAGTGGAAATGGGAGTTATGGTCAGCTTCATTAACTTGGATAGTTAGGGGCTGTTTAGTTGTCCTGCATTGTAACAGCCACTGAGTCAAGTTGGGTCTTATAGTAAACAGTGTATTCTATTGAGTGGACAGTTCTCTATCTCTGCACATTACAAGAATGTGAAAAGGAAACTTACAGAGTTGGTAGGCAATTCACCATTGGCACAAAATATTTTTGGGTTGGATATCTTTTCTTTTTTAGTTTACAGTCTACAGATACAGTGCATTTAATATCTCAATCGGTCCCCTTTCAACTTTTCAACTCATTATTGTGATCATACACAACACGCTGCTTGGGCCAAGTTACAAGGCACATGTTTCTCTTAAGCCGTTGGCAGTACCCAAAATTTGCTGTCTCCACCCATTTCCCTACTCGATGAATGACAAGGTCAAGACAAAGTTGCAGTATTGGTAGAATCTTGGAATAATTTCTCCTATCTCATCATGTCAGTGGAGCACACAACTGGTGGTGATAAAGAAGCCCATTGACATCATAGCATAATACAAGACAACTTGAGACAAAATGTCTGTTTTTATGATAATGAGAACTAGCTCTAAATATAGAAAAATGTACACGAAAGTTGAAGAGCTTAGCTGTACGCAATACATAGTTTTCAGATTCTTATCAATACAGACATTTAAGAATTTAAAAAAAAGGTTGTTCCAACAGTGACCCATGGAAAAGGAGCACCACAGATTGCAAACTACGTCCACTAGGAGCCTGTGTGGTAGGGAAAAGCCAATACTGCACTCAGGCCACATGAAACTGCAACAGAAGCAACAATTTGTGTTCAGTAACAACAATGGTCAGCCACAGAAGGCCATTGCTTCAGTGAGAGGAGTCATAACTAACTATAGAGTGTGGTGGACACCCAGAATGCCTTGTATAATAAAATATTTAATTCTGGCAATAAGTACACCTTACAGTGCCTAAAAGTAAGCAAAAGACACAACTCCCACAGAGCCAGTAGACAGGAAAACATTGTCCTGTTGAAACCTGCGTATGACAGAGAACTTAAAGGTATAACTTAGGAAACAAGTTGAAACCCTTGTTTCATTTTTGGTAGGGCTAGACGAATATATGGTGTTCCATTTATCTTGACCACCCTAAAGAACTATTCGTCCAGATACAAATTACAAAATGTTTCAAGCAACTATTCTTTAGCCATCAGGAGGACATCAACTGGCATGATTGTCTTCTTTGTAGCTTTGTTTTTCTATGAAGATATGAACAGCAGTATGACTTTTTAAAAAGGCACCCTGTATTTTTTATTCAGTAATTCATATCCTCTACTAAAGACCTATTAGAAATGTATGACATTGTACCATTCACTGAAACAATAATGATAAATCTGAAGCATAGAATTAAAATATGTGATGCGGCTGGGAATCGAACCCGGACCTCCATGCTTACTAGGCAGACATCTTACCGTTAGACCACCACATCACTAACGATTAAGGCACCTTGGAATAGTCTAAGTACGATTTCCCTCTACGTCACAAACTTTAATTCAGCTTCTGTGTTCCACAGATAATTGCCACTACTGCCAAGGCTCTCCATGCAGCAGAATAGCACCTCAGCAATGGACTTATTGGAACAAATTTTAATTCTATGCTTCAGATTTATCATTACTGTCTTTGACATATTTGAGACAAAAATCTGTCTCAGGGATTGTTTATTTGCACTGAAACAATGTTATTAATTACATAAAACAACATTGGTGCTCCCAGCACTTAGTGCAGGTACTCAGGGTAATGGAACACATTCACGTGCTGATGTTGCCAGAGTACAAGTGTAAACATAAGTAGACTGCACACCCATTACCCCATCATCCATCATCAGTTGAAGAGTTGTATGAGTTGAATGTACACCAATGAAGAGAAGGTAGAAATGCTACTCATCTATGGGGACTGTAAGTTAGCAGAACAGTAGTTTAGTCCTTATAAATACTGTTGTGTATAGTAGGCATACAGTAAAGGATGTCCTTTCCTACAAACTGTACTGACATAACATTTCTTATATTGCTATTGAAGGTAGGCAAAATACTACACAGGTAAAGGAAATGTACAGAGAATGATATCCTGACAAGAACCCACATTCCTGATAGAGGTTTTCTCACCTTGTTGCGACACTTCAGGAAACAGAAAATTTCAACTCATAACAACGCAATCATTGTAGGACTTGCACAGACGAAGCTTCCATTGCTGTGAATCCAAATGTGTGCACACAACAGCTTGAACACAAGACTGTCATTCCTAAAAGCAGTGTACATTGTATTCTTACACGTCACTGGTTTCACCCTTACCATATACACCTACATCAAGAACTGCATGGGAATTATTTCCAGAATTGTGTACAGTGGGCACAGCAGCAAATACTAGCCACCTCGAACTACTTCTCCAATTTACTATTTACTGATGAATGTTCCTTCTCAAACAAAGGACAGGTAAATACAAGGAACATGCATTATTGGTCCAGCAACAGCCCACAATGGCTTCGACAGGTGGAGCATCAGCATCAATAGAGTGTTAACGTCTGGTGTGGGATCCCTGGTACTACAATTATTGGCCCATATTTCACCAATGGTAGTCTAAACAGCTTAGTGTATGCCAACTTACTCAGACAAATTATTCCTCCTCTTCTGGATGAAGTGCCACTAAGAACCATAATGCTTATGTGCACATCGTGTTCTGAACAGAAGGTATCCTGCCAGATGGATTGGTCGATGAGCAACAGTTACTTGGCCTGCTAGGTCTCCTGATTTAAATTCTCTGAACTTTTTCCTTTGGGAATGCATTAAAGATGTTGTCTATCATGATAGACCAACAACTTCAGAGGACATGCAGGAATGTATCGTGCTTGCTTGTAATTCTCTTCAGCAGGCAACACTGGTAGCAGAAAATAATTCTTTCATTCAATGAGCGCACGAGTGTATCAGTGTTCAGGCTCACCACTGTAAGCATCTTTGAATGTTCTACTCCTGCACAATGGTACAGGAGAGTCAAAGTCAATGTTGTGTTATGTCTTTACATGGTTTTCATTTGTTTTCTGACAACTCCAGCTAGTGGACAAGTTTGTGATCCTGGGCTCGAAGTCAATGTTTTGTTTTTTAATGAATAATGTTATTTCAGTGAATGGTACAATGAGATACATTTTTGAATAAGTCTTTAGGAGAGGAAATGTTTTACCAAATAAAAAGTAGAGAGTGCCATTTAAAAAAGTCATATCGCTGTTCATATCTGTGTAAAAAACGAAGCTACAAAGAAGGCAATCATGCTGATTAATGTCTCCCTGACTTCTAAAGAACATGTGCTTGAAAAATTTTGTAATTTTCATATAGACAAACAGTAGACTATGGTGGTCAAGATAAATGGGACACCCTGAATATGATTGCTTGAGTTTTAGTATTTTTGCATAGTCCTGATATGGAGTTCCAAGTAATTGAGGAACTCTTGGATATAATATTGCTTGATTGCACAGCAACATTTTTGGGGCTGTTTGTCAATTTGTGGATATTGTTATATGCTCTGTTCTGTGATATTGGGTGACATCAAGGTTTCATTGCTCATTTAAAGATTAAATTCATAAATAATCCTGGAAAAAACGTTTTGACTTCATTCATTACGTGGAGCAGTGTGTTGAAATAGTGGAACAATATGATGCAATCAAAGTTGTAATCAACTGTGAGAAATTTTTTTGGAACACCACAATGTAAATCAATGTCAATCCAAAAGACTGCTGAAATATGTAGAAGCAACTATGGGTTCATTCCTTAGCACAGTACAGTTAGTTTATTTAGTTGGAGAAAGTTTTGATCTTTTCTTTAGTATTCATGAAGAGATATCTCTCTCGTTCTTGAAACAAAAGGGAAAGAAATGCATTTTCTGAAAGATTTAAACTGGACATCAGAACAAATTTTAAAAGCTGACAACTATGCACCTGAATAACTTAACCCTGTCATTTTAGGGCAAAGAACAGTTAATAGTTGACAAGTATGACCAAATCAGAATGTTCAATGAAAAGTTATGTTTTTTTGAGAGGCAGATGAGTAATTTATTATAAAATTCTTCAAACAACTGGTTTCTTTAAACCTACCTGAAGGTACTGATTGCAGTAATTTTTGATTCAATACAAAGCAACTCATCACATCTTTTGAAACTAGATTTCAAGAGCTCACCATTTTGGAAATGATTACCATATGTGCCATCACACTCCAATGGAAATTACTGATTAGCTGAAAGACAGATATAGTGTACATAGTGGTAGAGCGCATTATAACAAAAAAACTTTATCTGAGATGCACAAAAATTACGCACAGGTAATGTGCTTTTTTGGAACAATTCATTATTCTCAGCAGTGTGAAAATAAATCTTTTGATCTTTTCTACAGGATGTTGCAATGAAGACCACTCTGTGTTAATTCTGTGAATACTTTGATGTCCGATACTTCCGATCTTATTCTGAAAAGAAAATATTGAATTTCACAAACCCAATAAAATTATGAAATTATATTCCTATTTATTATCCCATTTCCCTGAAGTAGCATGTTGCTATTTGGTAGCAGCTAACAGTATGAGTCTGGCAGTGGTCATACTAGGCCCGGCAGACAGCTGGAAAGACTCGCCGTGACACTTGCCAGTCCATTTGATTTTTCGTGGAGAGGGGGAAAGCTCTGTGGAACAGAGAAGACTCCACATCTCAGCTTTGAGGTCACAAGATGGAACAGCATGATTCTGGATTATTTTATTTACTAATACACACTCCGAGCATTACTTCTAATGCTGTCCCCCCAAGTTATACTGTACTGAATTGCATGTACTGTGTTTTATTTGATATTGATGAGTCAATTAGCAAAGATCTAAATATTCATTTTTGGAAAAGAACTATTTACATTTTCCAGTGTTGAAGTTAGCCTTCATTATAATACATTAACAACAAAGATAACATTTCTGTTTCATGGATATATGATGGGGGTAATTTATATGTACTAATGAGAACAAGAAGGACCCAATATCCGTTCCTGTGGTACACCTGAAGTCATTGTCCCCCATTCTGTTCAACTGTGTACACCACATGAGTTTCTTAACGCAACGATCTACATTATATTCCTTAACTATGACAAAAACCACTTAATAATCAAATGATCATATGACATTATTGGGAAGGAGACTTCATGTAGGGTTGTTTGGCAGCGTTTTAGGGTTACCAACCGTCTGGCTTTTTCCTGTCATGTTCGGATTTTTTATGTGTTTTTGAATGTCAGGCCAGACTTTTTGTTTTTTCGCTACCAATGACGTAACTATTGAAGAAACTTTGCATTCATAGTCAATATATACAGAATCTCGATTCGAGATATTATTTGTCTTGATGTTTTAATAGTGGATGTATACAATTTGAAATACATTTACTTTTTACTTACAGAATAACCGTGGAATTAAAGAAACACAAACGAAAAATGCTGACAAATAACTTCCAGGTGATTCTATTGTATTTGTAAGCATGAAATACTACTATTGTTTAATACTGAAGCACACTTTCAATATATTCCTTTTTGGTTCTGTTGAGAGTAGAGCATGTTTATTACCCAAATGTTTAAAATATAAACAAATTTTTGATTCTAAACTGAATTGTCAGGCTTTTTGTGAAGCAATCTCCTACATTTGAGCTGGTAATCCCATGTGTAAGTCATTTTATGATTACACTTTGGTGACTTGCACATTATTGATTATGAAATGTTACCAATGGGAAAACAACATCCAGCCCCCAAGTGCATAAAATATACGACTGAGCCAGAAAACAGACTTAGGTCCCTTGCATGGCAGCCAACAGCAGAGACCACTCAGCTATGGACACCAGTTAGCAACAAATGTTCTAACATCATAATTCTAGAGCTTCACTAGTATAATTCTATGAGCACCAGAAGTATGTAACTACTATGTCACGATACACAAGCATACATCTCACTTTCTTATAAACACCTATTTTTCTGATTTAATAAACTTCACTTACAGCTTAAATAAGTTTTGCATTTTTTTCATAAAGAGTTTTTACATTACTTACTTGGCAGGATCCATAGAAGAACTGAGTTTAGCAAGTCGAGGACCAAATTTTCCTTTTTCATTACGCTGCCAGCCAATCCATGATGGTGTTGCCTTTGGTGGTGCATTTTCTTCAGTAGGTAGTGCAATATTTAGTACAAGACTTGAGAATACAGACCAGCTTTGACCATCGCCACATTTTTGAAGACGTAGAGCTACCAACTGAAGTTGTTTACCTAATATGCCTTTGCTAAAAAGAAACACTCTATGTTACTTGCAATATGTTATAAGAAATTAAAACTAAATAAACATATTTTGGATAACCTAAGAGATAGCAAAGAAAGTTAAGGATACCTAAAAAATGAAAGTCCACATTGGACACACACACACACACACACACACACACACACACACACACACACACACACACAAACTTAGCTTTCAGCAGAGTCATAGATATTGTGAAACCCTGGAAACATTTGCCAGTAAAACTTCTGACAAGTGTCTTTGGTCAATTAATTAATAGTTCAAATATTCTCAGCAACCCACAAGACTTCTAGTCACATTACTTTTTCACTTCTTATACGTGACAACAGTAGCATGTTGCTCATTATTTTTTCTATACCATACTAATATAGTTTGTATGTGAGAGGACTAACAAGCAGTAAACATTTCATTCATTTGATTAGACATGATTTACTTGAATTACATAAATAGATGATTATAGACTTTGGTAACAATGAGAGTAGGTAGTAGTTGCTGTTTTGTAAAAACTGGCTTTATGAGACCATGACTGTATAGAAAATGTAGGTTGTTTCTTACAAAGAAGAAAACAGCAGTCAGTTACTATTGATAATGCTGTTTGAGTAGGTAGTTTCTGAAACATTGGAATAAACAGATGATTTGCTTCATGGTGAAAGGATGTCATTAGCAGACTAATTGTACACCAGTGAATAACTGAAACTAAGGACCTGCTGATACCACTGCTTCAAAAATTGACATTGAACAGAATAGTGCCTTGAACTCAACAAAAATGCTAGAGTGGAAGAACTCTCACTTCAAGTAAACAACAGAGCACTTCTGTTCAGAGTAACTTGCTTATGGGAATTGGCAAAATGTTATGAGTAAGGGGGATAATAAAAAAGTGGGCGCTAAGTTATCAATGTCTGTGTAATTTGGACATCATAGAAGATGTGCTGAGCTTGTCGGTGTAGTAGTGGTGATCACTGGGTCTAGGTGGCACAATGGTCATTGCAACTCCCTAAAAATCTGATGACATGGGTTTGTATCATGGCCTGGCAGAGATTTTCAACTTTTCTCATTGAAGTAATTCAAGGCACTGGCAGTTAATGTTGGGAAATTTCTTTGCACTTTGACTTATATATTTGTTTCCAGTTTATGTTGATGGTCAGGCAGTGCAACACAGGAACTCCGAATCAGACGTATGAGGAAAGCTTGTAACAACTATGTGTAAGCTATCTGGACATACTAGCCAAGAGGATGCTTGGGTATTCTCTCTACCTGGCTTCAAACTCATAGAGACTCTCCCATTCATAAACAGTTGCCCTATGGAAAAAAATATCTTAGTCTGTGGAATTCACTCTTTCTGGAAGAGAGTTAATCATCATTAACATCAGGTGTATAAGGTACAGATGTAGTACTAGCACCTAATTGGGACATATTCATATTTGTGATGGAATGGGACTCAAATTCCAATTGGTCTTATTGAATCAATCATTGGTGGTGGAAACGGGACAGCGGCTGGTGAAGAGTCTGAAGAAACTGAGATACCAAGTATGTATAATAAAATATTTATTGTATCACAATCAGTTTCGGCATTCCACTATGCCATCTTCAGGTCCCTGTGTATCAAACAAACCTAATCAAGTGACTAAGGCAAAAACATAAAAAAACAAAAACAAAAAAGGATTGTATGGTAGCACACTGAAAATACAATATTACAATATAGAATGAAACTACTATTCAATACCACATAAAGAATATGTACAAATGTAGTCAACAATAACATTCATCATTTCCTTTTTTTTCTTTTTTGGAAATAATCGTATAATAGAGACATTGGAAACCCAAAGCAGACAAAGGGAATGATAGTGACGACTAAAAAGTCGTTTTTTGGCAATAAAACATTAACATGTTTGTCGGCATAGGCACATAACACTAAAAAGTAGGACAGCCCAAAAAAACATCTAAGGTTACAGAAAACATCCCACTAAAATATCACAAAAGATGACGAGTAAAGGTAATAGATAAGGACAAACTGTGCTATGAACATTATTGGCAAGTGCATGGTACATATTACGCCTGACAGAAATATAGGGATGAACTACTTATAGAAGCAGAGTACTATTCTAAATTAAGACAACAAAAGACAAATATGTGTAATTGAAACAGGAGAATAATGCGACAAGTGACCCTAAAATTGCAACCATGTATAGAAATATACATGGGCTGTGCTAATACTAAAAGCAAAACGTTGGTATTATAATCATAGTCACCAACTAAAATTGTTATGACAAGTAATGGGCACCATATAAGGTGTAAATGTACATAAACAAGTGGGAGGACAAATAATACTCTCATCACAATAACCGTGATAAGGTAGAAGACCATGTCGTAAACTTAAACATCACTGTAATACAGAAAGTAAATCATTGACTAACACAGGGCAAATTGCTACATATGACCCTAAAAATACAACCATGTATAGAAATATACCTGGAATGTGTATATACTAAAAGTAAGATGTTGGTACTATAATCACAGTTGCAGATTAAAATTGTGAAGACAAGTAACGGCTACCATATAAGGTTTAAATGTATAAAAACACATGGGAGGACAAATAATACTGTCATCATTATAACAGTGACAAGGTATAAGACCACGTCATTAAACTTAAACATCACTGTGATACAGAAAGTAAATCATTGTCTGATGTATTCATGTCATACTGGGAGCTGAAGCCAGCTATATACTGATATAACAACTACATTATCCACCCCATTGTCCGGGCTACCTCAGACTACGAAAGGTCAAACGTTATAAAACAAAACGAGCTGCCCTTCTCTGAATCTTCTCAATGTCTTCCATCAGTCCCACCTGATGAGGGTCCCACAAGGGGCAACAGCGTCAATTACAACGAACTGTGTCCTTTCTGATAGGAAATCGTGAATCCAATCGCACAGTTGGGGAGATATTCCATAAGCATGCAATTTCTTTAGAAGCCACTTGTGGGGGTACAGTGTCAAAAGACTTCCGGAAATCCAGAAATATGGAATCGATTTGAGATTCCTTGTCGATGGCACTTAACACATCATGTGAATAAAGGGCAAGCTGCGTTTCACAAGAGCGATACTTTCTGAATCTGTGTTGACTATTGGTTAATAGGTAGTTCTCTTTGAGGTGGTTCATAATATTCAAACAAAGTATATGTTCCAAAATCCTATTGCAAATCGATGTCAATGAGATTGGCCTGTAATTTTGGGGATCACTCTTATTGTCTTTCTTGAATATTGGAGTAACTTGGGCAACTTTCCAGTCTTTGGGTATGGATCTTTTTCTGAGTGATTGGTTGTAAATGATAGCTAACTATGGAGCTATTGCATCAGTATACTCTGAGAGGAATATAGTTGGTATACAATCTGGCCTGGAAGATTTGTTTTTGTTTAGTGACTTAAGTTGTTTTACTACTCCAGGGACATCTATATTTTGCATGATGGCAGCTGTTCTTGGTTTGAATTCTGGAATTTTCACTTTTTCTTCTTTGGTGAACGAATTTCGGAAAGCTGTGTTTAGTAATTCTGCCTTAGCAGTACTGTCATCAGCAGTATTACCAATGCTATCACGTAGTGGGTGTATTGTTTGTGTTTTACCGCTAGTGTACTTCACATATGACCAGAATTTCTTTGGATTTTCTGCAAGATTATGAGACAGGATTTCGTTGTGGTAACTACTAGAGGCTTCTCGCATTGAAGTCCGTGCTAGGTTGCTAGTCTCAGTAAAAGATTGCCAGTCTTGTGGATTCTGTGTTTTTTTAAATTTGGCATGCGTCTTTCTTTGTTTCTGCAACAGTGATCTGAGCTGTTTTGTGTACCACGGGGGTCAGCTCCCTCTTCTATTAATTTATTTGGTATAAATCTCTCGATTGCTACTGGTATTATGTCTTTGAAAGTAAGCCACAACTGATCTACACTCGCATTTTTAGTTTTGAAAGACTGGAGACTATCACTAAGGAAAGCGTGAAGTGAATTTTTATCTGCTTTATTGACTAGATATATTTTTCATTTATTTTTGGTGCATTTGGGAATTTCGACATTTAGTCTCGCTAATACAACTCGATGTTCGCTAATCTCTGTATCTGTTTTGATGCTCTTTACTAGCTCCGGATTATTTGTTGCTAGGAGATCAAGGGTATGTTTGCAACCACTTACTATTCTAGCGGGTTCATGAACTAACTGTTCAAAGTAGTTTTCAGAAAAAGCATTCAGAACTAGTTCCGACGATGTTTTATATTTGCTGCCGGTTTTGAATACGTAATTATGCCAACATATTGAGGGCAAATTAAAGTCGCCACTGATTATAATAGTATGCTTCGGATACGTATTTGAAATGTGATTCAAGCTTTCTTTGAATATTTCGGCAACCGCACCGTCTGACTCGGGGGCTGATAAAAAAATCCAATTATTAGTTTATTACAGTTGTCAGGTATACCCTCTACCCAGACCTACTCACAGGAAGTATCTGCCTCAATTTTGACGCAGGATAAACTGTTTGTAGCAGCAATAAACATGACACCCACTTTTTTATTTATTCTGTCCTTTCTGAAGACCATTTGGCCCTTTGAAAAAAGGGCTTATCTCAGGTGTCAGCCAGCTTTCAGAACCTATAACAATTTGTGCCTCAGTACTTTCTATCAGTGCTTGGAGCTCTGGAACTTTCCCAATACAGCTACGACAATTTACAACTGTTATACCAATGGTTTCTAGATCTGCTTTCTTCCTGTGTCTGACCTGCCCCCTTTGAGACTGAAACCCATTTTGTGTATTCCCAAGGCCCTCTAACCTAAAAAACTGCCCAGCCCACGCCACAAAGCCCCCGCTAACCGTGTAGCTGCTTCCTGAGTATAGTGGACTCCTGACCTATTTAGTGGGACCCGAAAACCCACCACCCTTTGGCGCAAGTCGAGGAATCTGCAGAACCGTCCGAGCCTCTGATTCAGACCCTCCACTCAGCTCTGAACCAAAGGTCCGCAGTCAGTCTTGTCGACAATGCTGCAGATGGTGAGCTCCACTTTCATCTTGCAAGCAAGACTGGCAGTCTTTACCACTTCTGATAGCCGCTCAAAACCAGAGAGGATCTCTTCCGATCCAAAGCGACACTCATCATTGGTACTAACATGAGCCATGACCTGCAGCTGGCTGCACCCTGTGCTCATATGGCATCTGGGAGGACCTGTTCCACATCTGGAATGACTCCCCCTAAGGGGCTCCATCACCCGCCAAACATTGGAGCTCTCAACTACTAACAAACCCAACCTCTGAGAGTGCCCGGATCTTGAAGGCAGAGGGACGAGTACAGGACAAGTGACACCATCTGCGTCAGGAACATCCTCTGCCACAGACAGCGCCTCGAATCTGTTAGCAAGACTAACTGGGGAGGCCTCCACTTCGGTCCCCCGGGGAGTCTTACGCTGCCTGACACGCACTGAGGAGACCTCCAAATCCACCACGGATTGGGAGGAGACCTCTTTGCGGACAGTGAGCGGGCTGGCCACAGCCGCAGGCCAATCAGAGGGCACAACATATGCACAGGGCATCTGCTGCACCCCCGCAAGCGGCCCACAGCAGCGGCGCCCACCCACCGCAGTCTCAAGCATTGCCAGCGAAGCCAACGCCGCATGAAGCTGTGAGCAAAGAGTCACCAACTCTGCCTCCATCTGTTCGCAGCAGTCACAGTTCCTAGACATTCTAAAAACCTATGTTTCTTCCAAGTAAGTACGTCTGAGGACAGAGAAGTCAGATAAACAGTGACCTTCGAAAAATATGAACCTAACACTAAACTGTTTATTAATATACACGAGCTAATAAATCAAAATATCAACAACTGAACGTGATTCTTAATAAATAAACACGCGAGCACACTAAAGTATAAAGAACTGCAAAAGAAAGTACACATGAAATGAAAGTAAGTCGCTTCTATTAAGAAGCCCGTTACCGTACAATGTGGGGCTGCTGCTGGTCATGTGTGCACTGGCCGGCGGTAACTGAGCAACTTATCATGAGTGGTTGTCTTAACCAATTTGGCTATCTGTGCACGCTTCCTACATTCATACAATCCTCCATATATCACATTGTTTACATCCTTCATAGTCCATGATATTCATCATTTAATGTTCACAACATTACTTGACTTCCTGCAAGAGGGAGAATAAAACTATGAGGAATTGAGACAATGGCGTTATTGTCGTACACCAATCTAGGCTAGTAATACTGTTCTTTCAGAGATGCAAGTATGTATTACTTCCATATCTAAGAGAACATATAAAATGTTCTGAGAGGTTGCAACAGTGTCCTAGAACATTTAAGCCCAATTTTCTTACATCAGAGGGGGTTTTCTGTAACAGAAAGAATCAATGCATGACCTTGTAATTAGGTTAAGTCTCTAAACAAGGACCATAGTAAGCCATTTTCTGAATTAACAATGGAAAGGCCATTCAATAACATGAAAATAGATAGCAACTCACTATAAAGACCATCACTGAACTGCTGACTGACATGTAGAAAAGACAACCACATTCACATAATATTTTGGCCACGGCTTTCATCAGATTCACACAATCACCTAGGCAAAACTCATTCAAATAAGCACCATTTCCCACCACTTTGGCACAACATGCATCTTGACAGTGATTCAGGAGGGGAAGGAGTATGATGCAGGGCAAAGGTGGAGATACAACATTCCTCACTGCCCAGTGGCATGTAAAGACACTAAGAGGTGAGAATAAGAGATACAGTTTCAGCTGCAGTAGATGTATAAGGGGGGGGGGGGGAGAGAGAAAAAGGGGAGGTGCAGATGGAGGGAGGAGGGCAGGGCAGGAGAGATACGTGATACACAGTTGGCAGTGAGACATGGATTTGGGAAGTGGTGTAGAATAGGAGGGAATGGGGGAACTGTTATGTGTATAGGACAGTATGTAACTTAAGGTTGAGGACAGGTTGATTTTTTGGGATGACAGAATGTGCTGTAAGGGCAGCTCCCATCTGCAAAGTTCAGAAGATCTGTTTGTCTGTGGGTAGAGGGGAGGATCCAGATTGCTTGGGTTGTAAAGCAGGCTTTAAAATTGAGCATGTTATATTAAGCTGCTTGATGTGCTAAAAGGTGGCTCACCCTGCTTTTGGCAAATATTTGATGGTGACCGTTCCTTATGATGGACATATTGTTGGTATACCACTGTAAAAAACTGTCAAGTGATAGGTAAATTACATGGTTGCTTTCTCAGGTGGCCCATTCTCAGATGGGGTAGGATAAGCCTGTGACAGGGCTGGAATAGAAAGTGCTGAATGGGTGAAGGTCCTGCATCAGGGTCTTCCAAAAGGGTATGATTCCTCTAGTAAGGGGTTGGGTTTGTGAGTGGCAGAGGGATGGACTCGGATGTTATGGAGGATTTATGGGTAGTGGAACACCATGTTAAGAGGGTTCAAAAGGATCTTGGGTAAGATGTCACTCATTTCAGGGCATGATGACAGATAACCTAAGCCCTGACAAAGGGCGTGGTCCACTTATTCCTTTCCCAAAGAAAAAAAGAAAGGATGGAAATTTAAGTTTAATGTCCTGTTTACAGCATGATCATTAGATATGGAGTTAACACTCAGATTTATCAGTAGGGACTGGGAATGAAATTGCCCATGCCCTTTCAAAGGAACCACCCCAGCAGTTGCCTAGCATGATTTAAGGAAATAATGAAAAAAACAAAATCTGGATGGTCAGAGATGGATTTAAACCACAGTCCTTGTGAATGTGAGTCTACTGTGTTATTACTGCACCACCTCACTCATTGTGTGTTTCAGTGCATGGGTGGTTTGTATGGTATCCCGGCACACCGAGTTTGACAGCCTGCCAGACTACATTGACTGTGACAGCGGCCGTCTGGTGGCGCGCACAGCATACGAGCGCTGCCATCGCCACTAGAGCGCTGCACGCAGTGGCGCATCTACCGCGCCGGTCATCTGCACAGAGAGCCACACTATTTAGGGCCCAGAGCCGCAGCTCGCTCCTCAGTCGTGTGTTGACTGCGCTCAGTATATGTTCGGCATTCAGTTGTTATCTGGCATTGTACTTGGCTCCATCCCGGTTCCGATTGGCTTAAGCTTTGGTCTGTCTTTTCCATTTAGTTGTTGTCATTGTTTATCACCTCTGTGATCTGGTATAGTGTTTATCGTTAGCGGCGACACTTGGTCGGTCGGATGTCGCTAGTCGCGCCCGACCCCGTCCGACCTTCGGTCACAGTAATTGAAGATGTCTCATGGATGAACGGCTTGTGCAACTCATGGAGCAGCAACAACAACAACAACAACAGCTGTTCCTACAGCAACAACAAACTGATTTGTTACGACAGTAAATTCAACTTCTGGCGGAACGCTTACAGGTTCAGGGTTCACAACCCGTCCAAGCAGTTGTCACGTCGTCGACGGATTTTCGCCCTCCAGCATTTCTGCCATTTAACAACACCAAAGAGGATTGGGATATTTACTTACAGCAGCTGAAACAGCACTTTGCCGCATTTCAGGTCTCTGATGACACGCTACAACGCTCGCTTTTTCTTTCTTGGGCTTCCCCCGAGACGTTTTTCTTACTGATGAAGTTGGCCCCCCTCTCAACTCCAGTGGCACTGATGTTCGAGGAAATGTGCACCACATTGCTTTAAAATTATTATTTGCAATGATTTCACATTGTCACATCGCGCCTCGAATTCCACCAGTATCACAAACAGCCAGGTCAATCATATTGGTCATGGGTGACGGATTTGCAAGGACTGAGTCGGCGTTGCGATTTCACGTGCTCTAACCCGTCTTGTAAAACCTCCTATGCTGACTCTCTCATCTGTGATGTTGTCATTCAGTTGGCTCCAGATCCAGAAGTGCGGACGGAAGCCCTCAAGCTGGATGACCCCTCTCTGGAGGACTTCCTGAAGATTGCACATCCTTTCAAAGATTGCACAGGCGGTGACTGAGCACCTCAAGGCTCGTCCTCAGGTAGCAACTGCACAACCGCCACAAAGGGCAAGTAATGTTCGGAAGGTCTTGCCCCACCGGCAACGTTGTGATCCATCCCTCTCTGATGTGTCCATCTCCGTTCTGTTTGTCAGTTATCGGCAGGACAGTCACCCTCGACTCCTTAAGGGGACAGTTCATGAACTGCAGGCTATCGTTCCCCAAGGTGATTCTTTTGCTACCAAATTGTTTATTGATCTCAGAATAGCTAACCAAGACGTCCGCTTCCAAGTGGACACAGGGACGATGGTCTCCCTAGTGAACCTCATGACATATGCCCGTGTCGGTTATCCAGAATTGGACCCGCCCTCTCGCAGGTTGGTAGCATATGGTGACAGCGCGATCCCTCTGAAAGGACAATTTACCACTTTGGCAGTTTACAAAATGGTTACACGTCCTGTAACCCTTCTTGTGGTCAATAGCCACTCACCTGGAAACATTTTTGGCCTCGATGCATTCTCACTGTTTGGGTTCTCCATTTCCGATGAGGTGCAGGTCATCTCCGACACAGTTGCTTTCCAGGAACTCGACGACCTTTGTGCATCTGTTGCATGTCTGTTTGAACCGGGTCCAGGGTGTGCCACCAATTTTGAGGCACATATTACTTTATGCCCATATGCGGTGCCAAGTTTCTGCCGTGCACGCCCTCTTCTGGTCTCCCTGCGGATGGCGGCAAAGCTGTAACTAGACCATCTGCATGCCGCTGGAGTCATCAAACCTGGCAAAACGGGAGTCTGGGCCACACCAGTGGTACTCAAGCCCAATGGCGCCCTCCGCCTTTGTGGTGATTTTGAATCCACCATCAATGCCCAGGCACAGGTCGAAACCTACCCAATTCCATGGCAAGAGGACCTCCTCACAAAGCTTGTTGGAAGAGAATACTTTTCTAAGATAGATCTGGCTGACGCCCATTTGCAAATCCCGCTCGATGTGGAATCTCAATGAATTGTGGTCATCAATACCCCTTTTGGTCTTTACAAATGCAAACGTTTACCCTTTGGGATTTCTTCGGCTCCACCCATCTTCCAGAGGTAACTCGAACAATTAACCTATACCCGGTTGTGCCAACTATCTTGACGATGTCATCGTTACTGGGGCAACATGCCAGGAGCACTTGCATAACCTCCACACTCTCTTTACCACATTGCGGGATGCAGGAACAGGTCGAATACCTTGGCTACTTGCTCTCCAAAGACAGAATCCAGCCCACAGATCGCAATGTATCGGTGGTCGATGCTCTACCATGCCCCCAAAACCTACAGGAATTGCAGGCATTTTTGGGACAGGTGAACTATTATGCATAGTTCCTTCCACAAGCATCCCACATTATGCACCCACTTAACTGTCTCCAGAAGAAAAGTGTGCAGTTCCGGTGGTCTGATGCTTGTGAGCATTCCTTTCAACGGCTAAAGCGCCTGTTCGTTCGGCACCCTGCCTTACGTCCTTTTCTCCATCAAGTCCCCTTGTTTTGGCAGCGGACGCATCTCCATACAACATTGGAGCAGTGTTGGCACACCGCAATGATGGTGGTACTGAACAACTGATGGCCTATGCATCCAAGCCCCAGATGCCTGCTCAAAGGAACTACTCTCAGACAGAAAAGGAGGCTTTGGCAATCGTCTATGTAGTTAAGAAATTCCATGTGTATCTTTTTGGGGCCAAATTACGGACCACAAACTGTTGGTAGCTCTATTTGGGCCACACTCTCGGCTCCCAGAGCGTATGGCCCAAAGACTCCAGCGTTGGGCTCTATTTCTTAGTTCATAAAACTACACCATTAAGTACAAGCCTACTACACAACACACCAATGCAGACGCCCTTTCTCATCTGCCTTCAGGACCTGACCCAGCAATTGACCGACATGAAGTCTCCTGTTTTCACATTGATCTGGAATGGTAAAATACCGTAGATGGGTTCCCTATCACAGCCATGCGCATATTGCTGCAGACACACAGGTCATCCATCATGTGCTTCATGGGTGGCCCACTTACTTCCCAAAGTCAACGGCTTCACAGCTACAGGCCTGGTCCCATCGCTCTCATTGATTGTCTGTCATTGATGGTGTTCTCCTGCTCGATGCAGAGGGCAGATACACATCGTGTGGTTATCCCACCTGCCCTCTCCATCGGGGGCATTGGGGTATGTCACATATGAAATCCCTGGCCAGTAGACATGTTTATTGGCTGGGTCTGAACAAAGATATGGAGGCCATCGTCCACCATTGCCCCACTTGTGCTAAGCACCAGGCTGCTCCAGCCCAATCTTTCTCTCCCTGGCCTGCTCCACGTCACCCATGGGACCGCATCCATCTTGACTTTGCGGGCCTCTTTCTGGGATCTATGTGGCTTATTGTCATTGATGCCTATTCTCACTACACCTATGTTGTCAGCATGGCATCCACCACCACGACGGCCACACTCCATGTCCTCACATAAATTCTGGCTATCGAGGGTCTATTCCGTACCATCGTCTCTGACAATGGGCCCCAGTTTACAGCGGTGGCCTTTGGGCAGTTTTGTGATGCCCATGGCATCAAACACCTGTTTAGTCCCCCATTCCACCCAGCCTCAAATGGCACTGTTGAGTGGCTGGTGCGAACATTCAAACAACAAATGTTGAAATCTGTGGGCACCTCCACCACCTCAGCAGCTCTCAATTTATTCATGAGTACCTACAGAACTACCCCTATCCAGGATCGTAGCCTGGCAAAACTCCTCCACGGCTGACAGCCACGCACCCTTCTCCATCTCTTGGCCTCACAGCCCTTGGAACCAAGGACCCGGTACACTGGGCGTTAAGCACCAGGTTCCACTGTGTGGGTCCGTTCCTATGGTACAAAGCCCTCATGGGTGTCGGCTACAGTAGTGGCCGCTCACGGGCGACACCTTGTCTCCGTCAACACTCAGGCGGGTTTGGAGTGACGACATACTAACCAGCTTTGTCCTCATTTCCCTGCATCATCCCAACCAGTAGCATGCCCAGACTCGGAGCCCCCGCCATTCGCCATTGCCAATCCCCCAACCGCACGGCTACAATCTGCGCTCTGGGGCATTGTCTGTGGCTCCAGTTGTTGCGGGTACAGAGGTGACACACTCTCAGCCACAACTGTGCTCACTGGGCAGATCACCCTCCGACACACCTCAAGGACAGGGGCTCCATATGCGCCTTGGGGCAGCATCGGTGACACCAGGGGACAGGAGCATGGAGGTAGAGATCTCACCTCCCCATTCACCCTCTCGGCAATCGCCTTCCACACCGACGCATCCTTGTACCTCTCCGAAGGCCCCACATTCGTCCCCTGACTTAGCGGGCTCTGAAACTGGGAGACCACACGTGCCATAGTTCCACCTTCCTAAGCACCGTCCTGGCGCTTCCGTCCCAACACGCCCATTTCAGGGGGTCTGGTATCCTGGCACGATGAGTTTGAGAGCCTGCCAGACCACGTGGACTGTGACAGCAGCCGTTAGGTGGCACACACAGCCTATGAGCGCTGCCATCGCTACTAGAGCGCTGCATGCAGTGGCGCACCTACCGTGCCGGTCATCTGCACAGAGAGCCACACTGTTTAGGGCCCTGTGTCGCAGCTCGCTCCTCAGTCATGTGTTGACAGCGCTCGGTATACGTTCGGCATTCAGTTGTTATCTGGCATCGTACTTGGCTCCGGCCCGGTTCCGATTGGCTTATGCTTTGGTCTGTCTTTTCCATTTAGTTGTTGTCATTGTTTGTTGCCTCTGTGGTGTCATGTAGTGTTTATCGTTAGCGACAACGCTTGGTCGGTCGGACATCGCTAGTCGCTCCTGACCCAGTCTGACCTTTGGTCACAATAGTTTGATTTTGAAAGGCACTGAATGACAAAGGTTATCAGTCCTGATCCAGTGCAACATTCTGTTGTAACACATTGTTGGGGATGGAGGGAGTATGGGTGGTGTGTGAAGAAATGACACAGGGACAGGCTAGTTTAATATGATCCACTTGCAAGGAGCTTCACTTCCAAGTGTGTGTTTTTGAGAGCCTCACTCTGATCATGACTGATATTAAAGCATTAGAATTTCAATCTAACTTTCATGCTGTTGAGAAACAGTTTTATAATAGGTTTTGCTTGCTTTGGATTCAGACTCATCCTTGTCCAGGGCTTTTGGGTTGCTATTTTACAGCTGAGAGCAGGAATAAGTCCAAATGCCGATGCAGAGTATGCCAATCTGTAACCACAGATCAAATGATCAACAAGCTGCAGCCACACCACCACGATAATCAATGTAGATGCAAAGAACACGCAATGTAATGCACAATGATTTTTTAAAAATTTATTGAATGTACATTCATGGCATAACATGCAATTATGCTTTATCCATGACAGGATTTCTTCCTTTTTTGTCACCAGTTACAATTGTTTAAAGTAAGGTAAATTGTCAGTTCTTTTATTTATCATTTTCTTTTCATCCTACTGATTTTGTAATAAATGTATTAATAATACACAGTGTTTTCCTGAGTTAGAAATAGCTATCCCCTGATTACATGTATTAAAGAATCAGAGAATGTGCTTACGTAGAGGCTTAGCTTGATAGAAATATCTCGCTTAAATGCAGATGTCACAGTTAGGACAATGCAATAAATTGTATACCAATCAAATTGGTAGGGTGGGTTAAAGAGAGACTAATTAGTTAACCAGCATCTAATTAATTAAACTTCCCCAACTTAAAATTAATAATAAATCTGTTGTGCAAGAAAATAATTAACACCCCCTGCATACATCTGTTGACAGACTGGGTCTGGGGGATAGTATCTGTCTGTGAAGGCCTTTGGGAGACCTTCAGCATATTTGGTAAGGAAGTTCTTATCACTACAAATACACTATTCATAGGTGGGAATGCTGTGTGAGAGATTTTTTGATGTGGAACAATGGCAGATTTCAAATTGCAGGTACTGTTGGATGGAGCCGTCAGTGAAGTAGAAGAGAACCAAGTGAAGCAGTTGGGTCTTCCTCCCAATTCATGTCTTCCACCCAAGTGTGTTTTACCTATTCCCACCCCTCTACTCTAATCCTTTTTGCTGTCCTGCTGACCAGTCAGTTTTCTTCCAGTCACATTTGTTGTCTTTGCCAACTCAAATGCAAATTACATCATGGGAATAGCAAACAATATCCCAAGTCATCCTGTCATATTCCAAGGAACTCACAATACAATAAATGTATATGTAAAACAGCAACAAACCTCATAACAACCTAATCAATATTTGCCAATCTCATGGCGTAGGCCTACACATCAAAGACTACAATAATCACTTTGTAAGTTGAAATAAATTAAGTAATTAGATTACTCAATTCGCGTGGGATATGGTATTGTATACTGTCACCCAATTGGCTGCAACCAACAGAACAACAGAAACATTGACAACATCAGCAGGTAGAAAAAGTCATATACACTATGGAATCACTAGTGTCCAATTTTTTGCATATCTTGCTGTGGTCTTCAGTCCAGAGACTGGTTTGATGCAGCTCTCCACCATATTATCTCCTGAACAAGCCTCTACATCACCTCATAAGAATGCCAACCCACACCTTTTTGGACCTGCTTACTGTATTCATCTCTCTGACTCCAAACGCTTTCCTCCAACATCAAAGTCACGATTCTTTGATATCTTTTAGTCAAGTTCTGCCAGAAAATTCTTCTCTCTCCATGTCTGTTCATAACCTCCTCATCAGTTATGCAATTTACCCACAATGTCCAGCATTTATCATTTCAAAAGCTTCCATCCTCCTCTTGTCTGAAGAACTAGTTATTGTCCGTGTTTCACTCTGTATAAGGCAACACTCCACACAAATGCCTTCTTAAAATACTTCCTAACACTTAAATTAATATCCAATGTTAACAAATTTCTCTTTTACGGAAATGGTTTTCTTCACATTGCTAATCTGCATTTTATGTCTGTACTGCGACCATCATAGGTTATTTTACTCCTCCAGTAATAAAACTTATCTACCACCTTTATTGCCTCGTTACACAATTCCTTCAGCATCATCTAATTTTCTTAAACAACTATGTGTTACCCTTGTTTTGCTGCTGTTAATGTTCATCTTGTACCCTTTTTTCAATACACATTCTGTTCAACACTTTTCCAGGTCTTCTTCTGTCTCCGGCAGAATTACAAAATCATCAGGGAACTGCAAAGTTTTTATTTCTTCATCCTGAACTTTTAATTCCTTTTCCAAATTTCTCCTTACTTTCCTTCACTACTCGCTTAGTGTAGATTGAAAAACATTGGGGAAACACTACAACCCCTTCTCACTCCTTTCATGCCATACAACTCTTGTAACTGTTGTCTGGTTTCTGTACAAATTGAAATAAACTTCCGTTTCCTATACTTTATCCTTGCAGACTTCAGAATTTGAAAGAGTTGACTCCAATCAATATTATCAAAAGCTTTCTCAAAATCTGCAGTGGCTAGAAATGTAGGTTTGCCTTTCCTTAACCTGTCTTCTAAGATAGGTAGTAATGTACTGGCACATGTATTTCTACATTTCTCCTAATTTCAAACTGATCTCCCAATGCCAGTTTCTACCAGATTTTCTATTCCGTGTATATAATTTGTGCTATAATTTTGCAACCAGGACTTATTAAATTGATGGTTCTATTATTTCCACTCCTGTCTGCAACTGATTTCCTTAGAATGTGTATTATTACATTTTTCTTAAATATGAACATGTGGCGTCTGTTCTGAGGGAACAGATGTCGCTTCTGATCCTGCAGTTGTTATTCTTTCATATTCACAGAATATATGATATCAACTGCGAATGGGCAAAGCTGAAAACGTGTACCCAGCTGGGACCCATAACTGGGTCTCCCACTTCCTAGGTAGTTACGCTGACCACTACTACACCATTGGGAACACATTGATCACTGCACCTGCAAGGTCTACCTAAGCACGCCCCCCCCCCCTCCCCATCAGACACAAATTCCCAGCCTTACCCTGCCAACAGTACTCAAACATTTATCTTAAATGTCTGGGGGGTATTTTACCTGTCTCATACATCTCCCACACAGAGTGAAATAGCATTGTCATGGCTGGCTCTCCCAGAGACTTCAGTAGCTCTGAGGGAATGTCATCTACTTCAGGGGCCTTGTTTCGACTTAGGTCTTTCAGTGCTCTGTCAAATTTTTCACTCTGTATCATATCTCCTATTTCATCTACTTCCTCTTCTGTTTCTACTATGTTGTCTCAGACCTCTGTATATTTTCTTTACAGCTTTTAACTTACCCTTCTTTGCTCGAAACTGGTTTACAATTTGAGTTCTTGATATTCATATGGCTGTTTTTCTTGTCTACAAATGTCTCTCTTAGTTTCCTGAAGATGGTATATCTATTTTACCTAATTAGACATTCTACAATGGACTTGCATTTGTCCTCTAGTCACTTCTGCTTAGTGGTTTTGCACTTTCTGTCAATCTTATTTTTTATTCATCTGTTTTCCTTTTTATCTGCTTCATTTTTATGTCTTCTCCTTTCATCAATTAAACTCAATATTTCCTGTGATAACCTGGAATTTTTTCTCGGTCTTGTCCTACCTATTTGGTCTTCAGCTGCCTTAGCTATTGCATCTCTCAACACTACCTATTCAGTGTCTACTGTGTTACACCTCCCTCCGCCCCCCCCCCCCCCCCAATTCTGTCAATTGTTGCCTAAAGCTCCATCTTAAACTCCTAAGAACCTCACGTTCCTTCAATGTATCCAGGTCTCATCTCTTTAGTTTCCTACCTTTCTACAGTTTCAGTCTACAGTTCATAACCACTAAGAATATGGCCAGATTCTATATCTGCCCCTGGTTATGTCAGAGTTCAAAACCTGGTTTCAAAATCTAGCCTATGTGTTTCCATTATCAAATCTATATGGTACCTTCCAGTGTATTCTAGTCTCTTTCATATATTTAACTTTATTTCGTTGTTCATAAACCATGTTTTTGTTATTATTAAATTATGTTTTGTGAAAAATTTTACCAGGCAGCTTTCTCTTTCATTTCTTTTCTTCAGTTCATATTCACCTACTATTTTTCCTTCCCTTCCTTTTCCTATTATTAAACTGCAGTTCCCTATTACCATGAAGTAACTCTCTCCATTAACTGTGTGAATAATTTCCTTTATCTCCTCCTACATTTCTTCGATATCATCATCAGTCAGCTAGTTGGCATAGAAACTTGTACTGCTGTGGTGGGTGTTGGCTTTTTATTTATCTCAGCTACAATAGTGTGGTCATTCTGCTGTTTATAGTAGTTTGCCTGAATTCAAATTTTATTATTCATTATTAGACCTATTCATGATTTTCCCCCCAACTAATTTTGTATTTATAATTGTGTACTTACATAATGAGAAATCATATTCTTCATTTCAGCAAACTTCACCTATCCTCTTTTGTTTTAATTCTTTTGTTTTATAATCTCTCTACCCGGTTAAGGGATCTGAAATTCTACTCTCTGACCTGTAGAATGCCAGTGTTGTTGTCCTGATGACGACATTCTACTGAGAAGTCCCTGCCCAGAGATCCAAATGGTGCACTATTTTACCAGAAACAATAATATATTCATACAATAGAGCTGTATGTCCTCAAGAAAGGTAATGACAGTAGTTTTCCCTTGCTTTCAGCTGTTCACAATAACTGTATGGCAAATCAACATTAGTTGAGGTTAAAAGGCCAGCTGAATCAATTAATCAGACTGTTGCCCCTGCAACTACTGAAGAAGCTGTTGCCCCTTTTCAGGAACAACGCATTTGTCTGGTCTCTCCACAGATACCTCTCCATAATGGTTACACCTACATTAAGGCTATCTGCTACTGCTCCACCTCGACAATATCTGTGGTTCATGGAGTAGATATTTTGCATACAGTCACAAGTTTATATTAGTTATTTAACAATATATTTGAGTCATTCAGTTCTTGAAATTCAGAAATTGCCCATACATTTATTTATATTCCTTACCAAATACTTATTTTGTAATGAAGCTTACTGAAACTATAAACTAGTCTGTGGCACAACTGCAAATGTGTTCACAAAGAACTTATTCCTCAAATAATTATACTGGCCTATTTATGTTTCCTATTGTGTCTTAAATTATGAAGAACTGAGTTTAATACAAAGTTATTACTATTTCTCACTGAATGATATTGTACTATCAAAAAATGTTAGTTGAAGAATAAATGAGCTCCATTTAAAATACATCAGTCAGCATTGAGGTCAAACATTATATTTAGAACAAACTAAGTGAAAGAGAATAATATGATTCTACTGACTGAAACTAATTTTTGCTAAACAAGCTACTAATAACTGAGCAGTTCTATATTCAAATTCATCTGTAGCCTACATTAGAAAAACAGTTACTTTTTATTTTATTTTGGTAAAAACATTAGGTATCACAATATAATCAAGAAGAGACTAAAATTCAGCTCTTGTGACATCTTTAAAGGATAATATATGCCTACAGTAATGGAAAACTGAATTTAGGCAAATTGTTAGATAACATACCAGTGGTAGAGGACAAGTGCCAATAGGTTCCGTAATGGCCAGCCAGGATTAGCAGGTAATACTGATGGATCAGCAAACCCAAGATATAAGCTATTTGTTATATTATTTTCATTTTCTTGATGAGGTCTTTGATTCAGAAGATTGATGTCACATAGTGGACGTATGAAAACGTTACCACTTTGTACTTGCACTAAGAAAAATGGACGTTGTTTCCAGTCTTTAATATTTGTGTAGGCATCCAGAAGTTGTTGCATCTAATGTGAGAGAAATAACAAGCATGTCAGTTCAAGTTCTCAATGTACATACATATTAAATTGTAATAATGAAGTCAGTTTGAAATTTGAAAGAATTGGTTACATTATTTTTGACAACTTCTGTGCCTGTATCAGAAGTAAAATACTGCCTGTTGAAAGTTTACAAGATATAGTCCAGCCAAGATAGCTGACACTGTTCCCACCAATTATCTATTAGTGACGCAAAGTGAATGATTCAAAACTTTTACCCGTTATGGAGTGAGTACCTTAGTGAGTGTTCACCCTCTCCCTGTGCTTTCCCCCCCCCCCCCCCCTCTCCTTTCTTTCCCATCTTCAGAAAAAAATATTTTTCAATTTACCTATGATTAATGTGCATCAACAAAAAGTTGTAATACAACCTCCAGTTTCACCCGTGATGAATCAGTGTTGTAATTCTTTTTAATGAAGATTTTTAAACAATGTACTTACGTGCCACAGTTGCTATATTACTTATAACATTTCTGTCAACTGCTGTACCAAGATAGCATGCTTCCTATTGTTACACAGAGAGCTGTTGTGCTTAATGACTACTCTAGTTGACAAAAGTGTTCCCACATGACCAGACAGGCACATGGGGAACCCTAAACAACAAAACTTTGATAATATTAATCTACAATCTTCCGCAATAATTACAAACTTGGTGAAACCATTTTGGAAGGTTGAATTTGACAGTGCTGTCATGAGAACAAACAGGTTTCCAGTCACGAGAACTATCAAATGTTCATAGGAACAAAACTTATAATAATTCAGCCCAGACCTGCTCTCTTATTACAGGAATGATGTAACAACCTGATATAGGAATCCATTATTTTAGACAGAGTGTTTTATTTTTTTATAATCACTTGTATTAGTACAGAGTCAGTACTTTAATTTTGTGAAGAATTAGTAGTAGTATTTACTTATTTTTTGTAGATGGTAAAAATGTCTCTTGTGATGCAGAAGTACTTGAAAATGGTGACATAGCTTCACTGAAACTACTTATACAAAATAAAGAAATATTAATTAATTTTGTGCTGCCGGTGGAGAGAGCTCAACACAGGAAAGTAGGATGCACACGTGTGCGGTTACGGAGTCTGAGGTGACCAGCCAGTTGGACAGCAGAAATTAGAAACGCTAAGCTAGATTAGTACAAGATATATATTTGATAGAAATATTACAAACTTAATTTCATTGCTGTAGACTATTGGAATGCAGATACATAGTTTATCAAGGTATAAGCCTGCTTACTGACGAGAGTCTTATCTAGTGCCGGTCCTATTTCCAAGTGGGCGATACAGTTCGGTGGTGGCCGCGAGCAGGGTTGCAGCAGAGGGCACTTGCTGCTGATGTCTTAAGAACGCTGCGCCTTCCTTGCATGGCAAAGGTACGTGGTGTGCACTTCAGACTTATGCAACACCACACATAAGTACAATGTTCAAATGTCTTCAATAAATAAATAACAAAAAATCCTTTCCAGTCACACTCCTCATAGACAATGTCTGATGTTACAAAGTGTTATATTGTTTGACAAAATAGTGGCTTAGCATTTTTGAATTGGACAGTATTTTACATGGCTGCTTGTATTATTTAGTGGTATTTTTTGTGTTAGATGTTTATATTTTGAAATTGTTTCTTAGAGTGTCTTTTGACATTTGACATTGTGTGAAGTTGCGTTTGAAAGAGTTTGTACCTATTCACTAGTTAGTTACACTGACTTTACATATAGCAGGTGATGAATATATGAGCAATATTATTATTGCCATGTATTTTAGTAGATGGAAATTTAATCTTATTTTTGTCAGTAATGGATCTGACAAAGCTGCAAGGCTATAATTGCTTGTAGCAGTGGTCAAAGATAAGGCGCCTGTGATCAAGTTCTTACAGTTGTTTAGTCCGACTGTGGAGAGTTTAGTTACCCTGTGTGCATGTGTGTGTTAGTTTTGTTGTGATATGTATGGTATATGTGTGTCTATTTATATTTGAGTGTATTGTAGAAGGTGCTCAAGTATTCACAAAGTTTGAGGTTTTTCTTGTTAATGTTTGGTGACTGTCGGATTATGGTTGATGTAGTGAATATTCGAGTACCAATGTTGAGTAGGTTATGTTTGTGGTATTAGTTATATACGGTAAGTCAGTTTTGGTTTGATAAAGTGTGGATTTTGTTTTAAGGGGGGGGGGGGGTATGTGAGGGTTTTGGATAATGGATTTGACAATTGAGAGTGTTTATTTTTTGTACTAAGGACTTTGTTCTAGTTGCCTTATAGGTCAACTGAGATCTTTGTCCTCAGGTTTTGGTGTTATTTATGGGTTTACACTGTGAAGGCCTTTGTAAGAGATTGTGAAACTTGCAGTATCTAGTTTTGGAAATTGTAAGTAACTGGTGTCTAGTGGTTCATTTGTGTTTTACAGGTCAAGTTAATTTGTTGAATTCAGACTCCAGTATTGGTAGTTTTTGGTTGTATTGAATGTTAAGATTTTCGTGTGAACCACTTTTTGATTACAATTTGGTGTCATTATCATTAGCATATATTTAGTTTGCCCCCCCCCCCCCCCCAAAAAAAAACTCCCATTTCCAACAATTGTCCTGTTAGTTTCATTTATTGCTGGAGTGAAAATGGTGTATTTATGCCACTCCTCCTGAATATGATTCCAGTACATTACCTGATACAGACTAAAAAACTGTGATGGAAGTTCAGCATGATTTTTTCACAGATAGAAGTAGACTACTTTACACTGATTAACAAGGGTAGTTCACATGTTCCACACATTTTTATTACATGGGGAACAGATTGATACATATTGTCACTATACGCTTTTTTCAGAAACGTCTGCTTGAAACACTGAAAGGAGTGCTATCAATCAAAAGAGGTAAGTTTTATTATGAACTTATTTATCACTGTTATGCATACGCACTAACTGATTAGTATGTTCAAATGTTTGTATAGCTTATGGGACTTAACTATGGAGCCATCAGTCCCTAAACTTAAAAAATACTTATGAACTAGCTAACACTAAGGACGGCACAAATATCCATGCTCGAGAGGGGATTCGAACCCCCGACCGTAGTGACCGTGCAGACCATGGCTGAAGCGCCTCAGTTCCCTCGGCCGGCTGCAGTGAATTGTGGACGGGAGGAGTGGGGAAGGGAGGGGAGAGGGGATAGGAAGGTTACATCATGGTGATGGGGATGGGTTAGATGGGAATAACGAGATGCAGCTTAGGAACAGAGTGGGGAGGCGGGTGAGGAGAGAAAATACATACATACATCTTATACTCAGAGTGAAATAGAATTGTCATGGCTGGCTCTCCCAGAGACTTCAATATGTCGTCTACTTCAGTGGCTTTGTTTCGACTTATGTCTTTCAGTGCTCTGTCAAATTCTTCTCTCCGTATCTTATCTCGTATTTCATTTTCATCTACTTCCTCTTCTGTTTCTACTATATTGTCTCAAAGTTCATTTCCTCTCTAGACCCCTGTATATTTTCTTTACAGCTCGTAAATTACCCTTCTTTGCTCGGAACTGGTTTTCAATTTGAGTTCTTGATATTCATATGGCTGTTTTTCTTGTATCCAAATGTCTCTCTTAGTTTCCTGCAGATGGTATATCTATTTCATCTAATTAATAATATAGTAAGGACAGTTTACAACTCACTGCAAAGATGTGATGACGAGCTGTGACAGGCACATACAAAAGACACACACATGTATGACTGCGTTGTGTGCCTGTGTGTGTGATTCCCGATAGCTGAAAGTGTTATATGTGTGTGTATGTGCCTGTCGCAGCTCATCGCCACATCTTTGTAGTGAGTTGTAAAATGTCCTTACTATATTATTAATTCGAAACCTGGACTTTCCATTATTACATATATTACTAGCAGTCTTGTACATGAGGTGAATAGGTCGCTCATGAAAGTCACTTAGCTTTCATGTGACCTTTTCATGTTCTGTTTAGCTTAAGTACATGACTGTAAGTAAGTTACAACTTGTCTGATATGCATCATTAACCGTCATGGGTGAATGACATATCAAAATAAGAATGAGGCCTTGGCAAGACTAGATTGTGTTATCATAGAAACAGTTTGCATATAGGCCTGCGATAGCTACAGCATTGTATATTGTAGGAACCGGTATCAATTCAGATTTTTCATTGCAGAAGTTAATAATGTGTGAAGATTTCCATTCAAGACAATCACCTAAAAGCAAATGATTTAACTTTAACTTTATTGTATAAAACATGTGTTCCATGCATTACAATATGTCATATTTTGCATATATTTGTCACAATGGATTAAGGTCAGGTAAATAAAGTAAAATAAAAAATCATGCCATGCAGTAAAACAAAACATGCAGTATTACATATAATGTTAGCTCATACAAAAAAAGCAGAAATTAAAAATGGATATAATACACCTAAAAATCATTCCAAGATCAAAAGATTAAAAGCTATTTGAGGTATAGACATACCTTAAAACATTACATGTAAAAAAATCAGATAGAAAAGAGAATACAGTCCACTATAAAAATGAGGTAACATGCACCTCAGTGTAAAAATGATAGCTAAAAATGCTGTGATATATCATGCCAAGCCTTAAAACAGTACTAGAAAGAAGACAAGTAAAATAAAATTACATACAGTACTAAATTTGCCTACATACATTGTGTCTGATTTAAAAGCGAATCAAAGTAACATACACAATAATATATGGCAAAATATATACCCATACACTCACACACTTATATACATATACTATAAAATAGTTATGCCGTACAACAAAATAATACATAAGGGAATCTTTGATGTACAAGTTATTGGTGGTCATCTAGACTGTAATGGCACTTTGATTAAGCCATTTCTTGAATTTACTTTAGGGGGGGGGGGGGGGAAATGCAGTCCAATATAAGATGAAGTAACATGCGTCTCGGTGTAAAAATGAAAGCTAAAAATGTGGTGATATATCATGCCAAGCCTTAAAACAGTAGTAGAGAGAAGACAAGCAAAATAAAATTACATACTAAATTTGCCTACATACATTGCGTCTGATTTAAAAAAGGAAACAAAATAACATACACAATAATATAAGGCAAAATATGTACACACACACACACACACACACACACACACACACACACACACACACACACACACACACACATGTACATATAGTATAAAATAGTCATGTCATACAACAAAACAATACATGTGGTAATCTTTTTTGTATAAGTTATTAGAGGACATCTAGATTGTAAGGGCATTTAGATATAAGCCAGTTCTTGAGTTTACTTTTAAATTTAGATCCTTGTCATTCCTTCAAGTAGCTAGGTAATTTATTATAAAGGATAGCTCGTTCCACATATGGGCTATTTTTAGTTCTGGAAAAGTTTCTTCGTATTCTAAAACGATTATGCTTTTGTCTTGTGTTATATTCATGTATTTGATCATTGACATGTGTATATTTGTGGTCCTCTTTTACCACTATGACAACCTGGTAACCATATAGTGCATATAAAGTGAGCAGCTCATAGTCAATAAATAAGTTTTTACAAGATGATCTTGCATCCGCCTTGGCCACAAGTCTGACTGCTCTTTTCAGTATCAAGAAAGCTCTGTTTATGTAGCATTGGTAGGTACCTCCCCACAGTAATAAGCCATATGCCATGTAGGGGTAAATAACTCCATAATAAACAATGCTTAAAGTGTGCGAGTCCAGATAATGTGAAAGACATCTTAACAGATAAGTGCCACTTAACATCTTGGAGCATACACAATCAATATGCTTCTGCCATACAAAGTTTTTATCAAAAAACATACCTAAAAATTTACAAAAGTCATTACTTTAAAAAATTATAGTATTCTTTACAACAGATATAGCAGGAACATGGTTTCCTATGCCAAAATCACCAACTCAGTTTTGCTCATGTTAACATTGAAATCAATTTCTGTAAAAAAAAAAAAAAAAAAAAAAAAAAAAATCACATGCAACCTTGACAAAGTCTGTTGTTGTTTTTGTTTGGATGTTTTAGGGGGACAAAATTATGGAGGTCATCAGTCCCCCACAAAGTTTGTAATAACTGCCTTTAATCCTAGGTTACGATTTGCCCAACACAGCCCTGAAGTGTCGTCTGCATACATTCTGGTGGAAACATTCCAAACAGATGGGAATGCATTAACATAATAAATATAGAGATGGGGACCAAGATGGGAACCTTGAACTCCAGAACCAACCATACGTTTACCCGATTGCACCCCCCTCAAAGTCTTTCCATCGTAAAATTGAATTTCTGTGCACTGGATTTTATTTTTTAGAAAGGAATGAATAAGTCTTAATATCCATCCAGGTACATCATATGCCATTAGTTTGTGCAAAAAAAATTGCGTGGTTAACACGGTCAAAGGCCTTAGATAAATCAAGAAACAGACCAGCCACCTTACAACCAGAATCAAGCTTGTCCAGAGCATCATGGACAAAATCCACAGCAGCAGATATTGTGCTCCTGCCTTGCCGAAAGCCATGTTGGAAATCAGCCAAAAGTCCTCTAGTGGTAAAATGATCATCAAGTTTAAGGACAAGAAATTTCTCTATTAATTTACTAAAAACTGATGTAAGTGATATCGGTCTAAAATTTTGAACATTGGTTCTGGGTCCCTTTTTATAGATAGGTTTCACAATAGTAAATTTAAGGAGATCTGGGAATATTCCACTTGTAAAGACCAACTGGATAAGATGGGTTAGAATGGGAGCCAATTCTAATTTACATTGCTTTAAGAGTTTGGGAGAAAAATTGTCCCATCCTGATGATTTATTCTTAAGTTTATCAATGGCTTCAATAACATTTCTAGTAGTAATTTTAAGTGGTATACCCCAGTCAACCAGACTAAAGTCTGTATCATTATGTAAAGTTTGTCCTGGTACGATTGGGTCATTTTTTACCAAGTCAACAAAATATTAAATTTCTCACTGATATTATGAGGGTCATCAATGATCTCTTCATTTATTATTAAAGATACATTTTCTTTTTTCATACTTGCACTATGTTGACCTCTAATATTCTTAACAAATGCCCAAGAACTCTTAGACACATTGTCAGATGTTGCTATCTTAGATTTTATACGTTGAGCTTTAGCTTTTTTTAACCTCCTTACAAAATAGTAATTTATATCTCTTGTATCTTTCTTTGTACAATTCATTACCAGTATATACAAGAAGATCATACATGTTAAGCATTTCTGAACGTAGTTCGAGTGCATGAGCATCCAATAAGACCTTTCCAATTTTACTATCATTTATTTTATTTTGTTTGTAGGATTTTTTTTTTTTTTTTTTTTTTTTTTTTTTTACTGGTCAATTCGTATCCAGGTGCCATATGAGATATTGAAAAAGGCCTGCCATTAGTTGTTCACCTGTTCACTACAAAAAACAAGGTCCCAATTTTCAGTGGCTAAACTATGCTTCAAAAGTTCAACATTTCTATCGGTGAATTTTCTCTTAAATTCCACCAATCGGAACCAGTTCTGTGACAGTAGATTATTGAAATCTATTAACTGTGCAAAGTTATCAGCTAAAAAACCATTTACCTCAAAATCTATATCAGTAATTACATGGTCAACGGATGAGGAGCTATTATGTGTCATTCTGGTTGGTATATGGCCTAGACAGTCAGTTAACCCGTAAGATGCAATAAGGTCCAAAAATTTTGTCCTATCACTGTTCTCTTTTAGTGTGTCTACATTAAGAACACCTAAAACACATACATGAGCATTTTCCTTTTCATAAATATTATTTAAAACAGGTTCAAAGTTGTCATTAAAAACAGGGAAGGAACCATTTGGGGATCTATATATCCTCAGAATAAAAAGTACAAATTTGCCAACTGTTAACTTCAGCATAGCAATTTCAAAATCCAGATCTACACCATAGTTATTCACCCAACAAATTTGTGGGGTAAATCTTACCAGGGTGTCTCTCACATAGACAGCAACTCCGCCACCTTTATGAGCAGCTCTACAATAAAATGAAATCAAAGTATAATTCATAAACTTAAAAAGATTTAAATCATGCACACCTTGTTGATGCTCAGTTAGTACAAAACAGTCAGGAAGGAAATCAATGACAAATTGTTCAACATAATCGAACTTAATGCCACGACCTTCAACATTTCGGTGTAAAAAACATAGGTTAGTTTTATGCTTTTCTTTCGGATTACAGCTGTTTACTTCAGGAGTCTGCTCCCTAAAAAAGGAGTATGTGTCCTATTTTCAGTTGGCTTAATAAGTTTTGTCTTAAAAATGTTTCTAGGTAGTTCATACTCCTTCACAAAAATGCCACTTGGCCAGAAGTCTTCTTCGAGTAAAACAGTAAAATCCTTATCTGACACGCTTTCCTTAAAACTGTTATATGCAGAATGTTTTGTTCTAAGCTGATCATAGCTAAAATTCACAATACCCCCATCTTTAATATAACTTTGTACTTGCTCCACTGTAATCTCATTGTCACACCGAGAGATAAAAATCCATTTCTTCTTCTCTACTGATTTAAGGCCACTTTTTGAGATATTAGATCCAATTACAACAGATTTCGTATTTTTACCTTTTCCTTGGGCTACGTCTGTTGTTTTTACAATCTGTACAGTATTTTTTGCAGAGGCATTTTCATGCACAAGAAGTGAACTGTAGAGAGAAGGTTTTAAGGAGTATGAATTGACATTTACTGTTTCAGTAGTATTTGATAGAACGATTGTGTTTTCAGATAACTCTGTCACTCTGATATCATCTTGTTTGTGTTTCTGTATCAATGGTTGCCTATTAGAACATTTGAAAGACTGTGTCCGAATAATCTCTTCCTCTTGATGGAGTTTTTGTTCTGGTAAACAAACCGCTTTTTCCTGGTTAAGTGACACTTTGTTCCCTAAATCCATTGAATTTTCAGAAACCATGTCGAGTTTCTTTTTCAGGATTACATTATCATTTATCACACCCTTAACTAAGTCTGCCAGCTTGTTGACAGTAGCAATTAGTTCTAAAATGCTTTGAATGTCAAAAACTTTTTTCACTAAAATATCTAGTCTCATTCCACACTCATTCCACATAGCCATCTCGATTTTTCGCCTAAAATAATCATAGACTCATAGTCATCATCAGAAATTTCCACACACTTTCAATGATACCATAAACAACAAAAACACCCATACTTTCATTCAAATTTATGACTGGCACTCAAGATCAGTAATACCATCCCAGTAAATGTTTAGCAGCAGGTAGCCTATCAAAGTTTGTTCTAACATTGGAAATCGGTTCAAACCCAGCACTAAGTTGTTGACTGTAGGACATACTCTGCTAAAGGATACAGACACACTATATTTACCTGATCTCCATTAAAGACACTGTTCAGTTTTCTTGGTGGACTAAGCAGCTTAATGGTTGGCAAGTTCATGGCTGGGAATGCAAACCAATAGTAGAAGTGGTACTTTTTTAAATCCTGTAAAAGGTTCACTTAGTTAGTACCCTTGACTTAAGTGTTGGTTAGAAAACAACTGTAATATATTAATGAAAAATTTTGTCATTTTTTGGAAACGACAGAACGTCACTTTTATCCACCAGAGGAAAAGAGAATGAATGGAAACAGTTATTATACGTATTTAATATAATGCAATCAATAAAGAAATTCTGGTTACATTAGAGCACTTACAGCATATGTCAGCAAGATAAACCTGGAAAGCAAAGTAGGGTTTTTCAAAGCTTCTGTTGTGGTTATAGAAGACAGTAAATTTTGTCCATATTCTTCTAAAAGTTGCACTTTGTCGTATTCCTTGAATGACTCTAACGTGTTCTTATTTATAATCGTCCCGAGCATCGGCAGCGCAAGGGGTTGATCTTGAAAGTCGCTATACAAAAAAATTACGCTAGCGTAATTATTTACTGTTATCTAAGTATGTATCGTGTATAAGTGTCACTTAAATAATGGAAGGAATTTATGTATAAGTTACTCACTGGTTAAACGAACTAAAATCAACATGGACAGAACACATAGCTGGAGGAGTGGTACACGTATAACATCCCCATATTGATCGGGCATCTTCTTTCAGTTTGTCCACTTCAAGTTTAATCTGCGAAAGCTTGTGCCAAAATGTTGTATGCACGAATGACTCAAAAGGTGCATATAACAAAACATCCCGGTCGTTTTCCTTACTCATAATGCTTGTGATATTTCGACGTTGAAAAAGCAAGAAGAAGATGCTGATTTCTTAGCGAGAATAGTATGGTCTTTCGGCTTACACTGTCCAGTGCATTAGACGAATACAGTGATTACTTTACTTTCGACAAGCACCACATTGTTTCTAAACTCAAAACACTTCATGACAAGGGCACTGTGCACATAGGTATCCAGCGTCACACTACTTTCAACAATTGCCACTGTGTAATCAAAACACATCCAGTATTAACACTGTGCAGTGCGCATGTGACATTTGTTTCCAAATATCAATCGAAACGCTATCGATATAATACAAATTGACAGAAGTCGATGCCGTCTGTCGATTCTACCACGCCCTCTGCGAAGCCTTGTGGGCGCGTTTCTCGCGTAGCCTTGTAGTTACTAATTCGTTATTAATAGCGCAAGGGTAATGGAATGTAGTGTCAGAAAATCAGGAGACACTGAAATAATTAAATTAGAATGGCTATTAGAAGAAAAGCTATGTGCCTGAAGAAGCTAAATTTGTTGATATCGAATATTAGTTTATATGTTAGGAAGTCCTTTCTGAATGCATTTATCTGGAACGTAGCACTGTATGGAGGTCAGACGTGGATGACAAGGTGTTCAGACAAAAAGATGATAGAAGCTTTCGGAATGTGGTGCTACAGGCGAATGATGAAGATTAGACTGGTATATCATGTAACTAATGTGGAGGTGCTCAAGAGAATTGGGGAGAAAAGGAGTTAGCGTTAGAAGGATGCGTGTGGGGTAAAAATCGTAAGAGGGAGACCGAGGGACGAATACAGTAACCAGATTCAAAAAGATGTAGGTTGCCGTTCGTATTCTCAGATGAAGAAGCTTGCACAGGACAGGATAGCATGGAGAGCTGCATCAAAACAGTCTGCGGACTGAAGACCAGAACGGCAACAGCGCTCTATAGCAAGTGTCTGGTTATGCACCACTGTAATACAGTACGTAAATATAAACACACAACATTGGTTCTTTCTGTTGTGTCCTCGGGATGCTGTAATAGAATCTGGTGGGTCCTTACTAACAAGGATGTGGACAAGGTCTTGCAGCTGAAAGAAGTGATTAGTTCACATATACGTTTATTACAGATAAAAAGAATACTCAGATTTGGTGAGATTGTGATTTACAAATTCGTCCGCAGTATTAAACAGTCCTGCTATTTAATCCTACGAAGACATCTGGCAATAGTACTGTAAACAGCTGGCTCCTATGATGTACTGTTGACTCGTTGTATTCCTGGGGCTGCCTCTTACTCTGCTATGCTGTCGTTGCTGTGGTACACCGGCACATCTAGGCCAGCTCCCTTCATCCTATTGGCCGGCGCGTGAAGCAGGCAGAGAGGTAACGAGACTGCAGACGCCTTCGGCAACTGAAGTATTGTGGAGCGACTTATCGCCGCCTCTTCAATCTGTGCGGCGACTTGCGTAGACCGCTGGCGTTGTGGCGAATAATGACGCCACTACACGTCCTCCTAAGAGAATGTTTTATCTAGTATAGCGGTAGACATCAGGGAATCGTGAATTTGGCATTGGAGGGAAGTGTGTGGGGTAAATATCGCAGAGGGAGACCAAGAGACGCGTATAGTAAGCAGATTCAAGTGGATGTGGGTTGCCGTTCTTATGAGGAGATGAAAAGGCTTGCTCAGGATAGAGTAGGGTGGAGAGCTGCATCAAACCAGTCTCCGGACTGAAGACCATAACAACAACAACCGGTAGGCAATAGAATTTATATTTTCCAAGGTGTAGCTGAAATCAGCACAAACAAACACTGCTCATCAGTCTTACATTTTTTCCGCTATAAACAAAAGTATTTGCCCATTCGATAAAGTGATCCATATTTACTCCAATGCGAAATTCGTTTCATCGATATGTATTATTAGGTACAGCAATGCGAAAAATAAAACAATACTCCCACCAGCAACTGAGTAGTAGTAGTAGTCAGTGTGAGCAAAGGAGCTGCAGTTGCTGCTAAAGTTACAGTATTCTTAATGTTATACTGTACCTGTTTATTTTTTATTTATTTGTCCTTATAATTTATTTCAGTATGTATGTTGTACACAAGATATTGGACATAAAATTATATCTTTTGGATTTACAATTTGCAAAAGGTACACATGATAATTAAATTTCAAAATTAACTAGATTTACATAATTAATAATTAGGAGATTGGTATACAGTGAATCTTTACAAACTTATTTCAATAATTACAAAATTAATTACATTACCTCATGCATAAGATGCTCTGAGACAGAGTAAAAACAGCTTTCTAGTAGGCTGTCACAGACTTTTTGAAGTTTAGTAGGTCAGGAGAAGATCTGATGTGTCTGGGTAATCTGTTGTACAATTATGTACCTGCATGATATACACCTTTCTGGCACAACATTGTGTTGCAGTGATTAATGTGTATGTCATTGTTTGACCTTGTACTGTAATTAGGGAGAATGTTATTTTGCTGAACATGATTTTTTCTCCTCAGTAATTTTTTTTTTTTTTACAAGCATGACTATTTCCATAATGCACACAACGGGAAGTGGTAGGATTACAGGTCCTTAAAGAAATAATTTTGAGTACATACCTCATTTTAGATAATTTTGAATTTAGGGCTGCAATATGAGTACTCCATCTGAGATTTTATTGAATGTAAATCCCAAGAAATTTTGTTTCAGAAGCAGCATTAATAATTTGGTTACCCACACATACTTTTGGTTGTACAAGATTTTTATTCTGATCTGTATGGAAAATTTTGAGTACTGTTTTCTGAGGATTTACTGTTACTTTATTTTTGCTAAACGATTCATCCACATAATTTGTGGTATCTTTTGCAGATGCAGTAAGATTTTCTTCATCATTTGCTTCAATCAGTAGACTGATGTCATCTGCAAACAGTACTGGCTTTGGACCCCTAATGTGCATTTGGAAATCATTAATGAACACGAAGAAAAGAAATGGACCTAAAATTGAGCCCTGTGGAACGACATGACTCAGAATGCATGGTTCTGAAAGATGTGGGAGTTCATTTCCATCAATATGCTTTATTTCGGTTATCTGTGAGGGATTTTCCAAATATGATTTAATCCACTCTTTTGGAACACCTCTCACACCATAACGCTCAAGCTTTTTCAGGAGTAAAGAATGATCAATGACATTGAAAGATTTTGTAAGGTCTAAGAATAAACCCAAGATTTTTTTAAGATTGTGTTTATTTCAAAAAATTAGACGTTGCTCTAGGACAACTGAAGACAATTGGGAAAACATTGGTACTCCATGGGATTTTAACATTGATTTTCTAAGCCAAAGCCCTCAGAGAGATAAGTTCTTAAATATAATAAAGGCCTACAATCTGTTAATTCTCCAACCCATGTAACAAAAACTAGTGTCACTATGATTGACCAATTATATGTAAACATGGGGCATTACACCTCAGAAAACTTCAATACTGGCTATAGCAATCATTTATCGCAGGTATTATTTATATCTATGAAACACATTTCAGCCAGTGTAAAAAATATTACCTACAAAAAGAGCTAGTCAGAAAAATATTGAACACTTCCACTACCTAAGTAGTAAACTATCCTGGGCAATTGTTTATGAAATCCCTACCACAGATCAATTGATAGAAATGTTTTTAATACTTTCAGGCATAATTTTAATATAGCCTTCCCAAAAAAGATATTTCCAGAACAGATATGTTCAATAACTGGATTACACCATTCAGGTCTGTTGTAGAAGGAAGCGAGAACTCTTCATGCTCTCAAAAGCAAACAGCAATACTGATTTCCAGAATTATTTCAAAAAATACAAGTCATTTTTTAAGACAAGTAATAAAAGAAGCAAAAATTAAGGAAAATGACAAATATATTATGGCGTCATCAAACAAAACCAAAAAAAGTGGAAAGCTTTGCAGGATCTTATGGGTAATAAAACAACCCAGAAAAATATTGAAATATTGTAGGATGGAGAAACTATCACACTCCCCAAGGCAGTTGCAAACTATTTTAATTCTTACTTTGCAATTATTGCTGATACACTAGTAAAAGAAAAATTCTGACACCCACCCAATACAATATTAGAAGAACTTTCACAGCCGGCCGCGATGGCCGAGCAGTCTGTGGTGCGCCAGTCTGCACAGCCACTATGAGAGTTACAATCGTTTCACCACAAATAGTTCCTTCATCGTGACGACACTACTGCAAATCTACAAAATCTTGTTATCAATTATTCCGTTGTGATGGGCTCAAAAATTCTTGATCATCCTTTATGATCTTATAACGTATTATTTCTCCACATGATAATTTGATGCCGCGGCAGAGTGGTCGAGCACATGAGGCACAAGGCTGTGATGCGCGAGGCCATTCACCTTCAGGGGTTCGAACGCCCCCTTGGGCATGGATATTTGTGCAGTCCTTGGTATTTGCTAGTTCATAAGTAGTTTGTAAGTCTAGGGACTGGTGACCCTGTAGTTAAGTCCCATAAGCTCTGGAAACATTTGAACATTATGAACTTTCACATACTGGAGTAAATAATGTATCCATGTTTTTGAATCCAGGCTTCTCTTAAACTGATCTTTATTTCTAGTTAAATTTTTTATGCTTGATGGTAAATTATTGAAAATGTGTGTTCCTGAACTAAATTAAGCACTTTTAGGTCATTGTGTAGATAACTTTTGTTCCTAGTACTATATATATGAACTGAACTGTTTGTTGAGAATAGGGATATATTATTTATGATAAATTTCATTAAGGAATAAATATTCTGAGAGGCAGTAGTTAATATACCCAGTTCTTTGAAGAGGCTTCTACAGGATATCCGTGAATTTACTTCACAAATAATACATATTACACGCTTTTGAACTCTGAAAACTTTTGACTGACTTGATGAGTTACCCCAAAATATTATACCATATGACATTATGGAATGAAAATAAGCAAAGTATGCAAGCTTTTTTATTTTTATGTCTCCTGTATCTGATAACACTCGTATTGCAAATACAGATTTGTTAAGTCATTTCTGCAGTTCTGTGGTGTGCTCCTCCAAACTGAATTTATTGTCAAGCTGTTATCCCAGGAACTTAATACTGTCAACCTCTTCTATCTGCTGTTCTTCATACTTAATACATATGCTGGCAGGAAATCTCTTACATGTTCTGAACTGCATGTAGTGAGTATTTTCAAAGTTTAATGACAATTAGTTGGCTTTAAACCATTTATTAATGTTCATGAAAATATCATTAGCAGACCTTTCTATACTTTTTATTGCAATACTTGTATCCGCTGCAAACAAAACGAACTCTGCTTCTGGTAGTGTAACTGATGAGAGCTCATTAATGTACACTAGACAAAGCAATGGCTCTAAGATGGATCCTTGTGTGACACCACATGTAATTTCTTCCCAATCCGATGATGACTGTTGGCTTAATTCATTAGTCACTTGCACTGACACTCTTTGTTTCCTGTTAGTGAGGTACGACTTGAACCATTTGGCCCGTGACACCATAGAATTCTAATTTACTTAAAAGGGTGTTATGGTTCACACAATCAAATGCCTTTGACAAATGAATTAAGAAAAATTCTCACTGTAGGTGTAAATAGCCTTCTCAATATCAGAACCTTTCAGAAATCCAAACAGTGTTCTGGACAATATGTCATTAGCGGTCAGGTTGTTGAGAAGCTGCTTGTACATAACGTTTTCTAGAATTTTTGAGAATGTAGGCAAGATTGAAATAGGTCTTTAGTTTGATGGTATCTCTTTATTCCCTTTCTTGAATAGAGGTTTAATATCCACATATTTTAGCCAATCAGGAAATGTTATAATAGACTGATACACAAATAACTTAAAATTGTGCTAAATTCCCAAGAACACGCTTTATTAATTTTTTTTTGCTATTTCATTGTAACAACTAGAATGCTTTGTTTTTAAAGATTTTATTATGGAAGTTATTTCTTGTGGTAAAGTGAGTGACATATTCATGTACCTGAAGTTATTTGTAAATGCTAGTTTCAAATATTCAAGGGCATTATTTACTGACCCAGACAGTCCCATACTATCAATAACAGTTATAAAGTACTTGTTAAATAGATTTGCCACACTATGCCCATCAGTTACTAATGTCTCGTCTACTCTTAATGCTACCTGGTGTTGTTCCTTTCTGGTTCTATCAGTCTCCTCTTTCACTATATCCCATATTGTCTTTATTTGGTTTCCTGATGTTGCTATCTTCTTTTCATAGTACATTTGTTTAGATGCCTTAATAACTTTTTTAAATATTTTACAGCATTCCTTTTATTTAGCTAAATCATCATCATTGCAACTACTCTTGGCTGATAGATACATTTTCCTTTTTGTCTGACATGAAATCTTTATTCCTTGTGTAATCCATGGTTTTATTATAGACTTTTGTCTAATTCGAATTACTTTTAGAGGAAAACAGTTTTCAAACGTGATACTAACATTATTAATGAATATGTTATATTTTTCATTTATGCCATGAGCACTGTATACATTTTTCCAGTTTATGTCTTTGAGGAGTTTTTAAAATTTTCAATATTTGGTGGGTTGACTACTCTCCTGTATGTAGATTTTGCAGTCTTCGTAAACTGTTTAGAATCTATACCTAAAACAAAGATCTGCATATCATAATCTGATAGGCCATTTATTATTGGTTTTATGATATGATTTTGTTCCTTTGATTTGTCTAAAAAGTATTATCAATTGCAGTCCTAGAGGTTTTAGTTATACTAGTTGGAAAGTTTACTGTATGTATTATCAATTGCAGTCCTAGAGGTTTTAGTTATACTAGTTGGAAAGTTTACTGTATGAGTTAGGTTGAAAGATAAAGTTACTAACTGCAATAAATTTTTACTGGAGGACTGCATAAGAGAATCTGTATTAAATTCACCAGCAACCATGATTTCTTTATTTCTTTCTGTCAAATAACTCAGTAGAGCTTCTAGGTGATTTAGAAATAGATTATAATTTCCTGCAGGTGCTCGGTAAATAGTTACTATTATATAGCATCTGTTATGGAACTCTACTTCTGATTCACAAGCTTCTAAATGCTGCTCTGGACAGACTTTATTTATATCAATATTCTTTAATTAATAGCAGTTTTTAATTAATGTGGCAACTCTGCCTCCCTCCATATCTACTTTACAGAAGTGTGAAGCTAAGTTAAATCCTGGAATGTTTAAACTATCTATACCAGTGGCCACATGATGTGCAGAGAGGCAAATTATGTCAATTGGGTTAGAGGAATCTATTTCATCAATACAAATGAGTTGTTTATCAAGTTTATTTGTGAGTCCTGGAATATTTTGATGTAATAAACATAACTGATATTGCATACTAACGGTTTGACTAAGATTTACTGGCAGTTTCTGAGTACTTTCTGTTAAACATTGTTTGCTAAAATCTATCTCCTATTTATCTGTTTTTTGTTTTTTTTTTTTTTTTTTTCCAAACTCATGGTGTCTTCCAAGCTCTCTCAAAACTCTTTTTTGAAAGTAACTTCTTCTACAAGAGTATTGAAATCACTTCTTATACAATACAATCACTTGCTGTTCCAGTAGACTTAGACGTCCGTTGGTGTAGCCAGAGATGTGGTTCCTCTCGGTCGGCTGGTACGTCGGTCGCCGGTCTTCACGTACAGCGGCTTCGGCGTAATCTTCGCGTGTCTCTGCTAGAGCGATTGCCATTAGCAGCGGAACGAAGACTGGCTCTGTCCTCAGAAGGCCGAGCCTACATAGCAAGCTGGAGCCAATAGGAACCCGGCATAGGAATCCGTGTGTGTCATATGTAGCGGCGACCTCTGCAAGGAAAGGTTCCTATTAATCGATTGGAATCGTCTGCGTCTTTACCTGATGTCGTCGGCTGTTTTGCTGTTGGTTTGTTTCCCCTACAGCGTTGCCGTTATGCGGTGCTGCCTGCCATTCAGGGCAACCTGAAGGCAAACAGTAGAGACACTAAATTTTTACTCTCCACATTTTGTTTGACACATATACAAGTTCCACCATGGTTTGACTTTAATCAGCAAAAGCTGCTTACAAGGGTAAAATCTATTATTTTTAAACTATGAAAATACTCATTGTAAAACATAATCATGTATACATTACAGGCCACTGATGATGCCTTCCAAATAAAGGCGAAATGCATATGACAGTGAAATATTTTATTAAATCAGTTGCATAGACAGATAACTGAAATACCTACACTATAATATTATGAAAATACTCGTTTGGTATCCAATGTTTACAAAAACATAGCACTGAAACATCCTTCAATTCATTATTAATAAGTACCGTGTATTTATTTCATCTACTTTGTTTGTTAGTGATTGTACATTTTGGAGTACAATCTTCAGAGTTTGTTTAGAGTTTACATCTGCATAGCATGAAACTGGGCTACTCTCATGTGGATCAGCTCTCTCCTTGTTCTGCGACGACACCATAAAAAAAATCCTCCTCCTGAATTGCAACTCTTCTCGTTCTTAGTTGCATCCTCTGTGTAGTTATTACTGTTGCTGTTGTTTTAGACGATTTTTGAAGTGTTGTCTATCGTTTCTCTATTTTATCTGAAGCTGCTGCTGTTTTTATTTGTGCTACTTCTATAGATGCAGAGATGTCACTGAAATCTGCTTCTGCTTTCGCTTCTGGAGGCGTTGTTTCAGTATCTACTACTGGTGTTAATGGGAATGGCATAGCTATGTAAACTGTGGGTATTAATTTAGCTGCTTCAGCCGATATTTTTCCTGAATATGACACTGACCCATTTTGTTCTGATGCCATTTTTCCTGGGAGTGGGATTGTGGTGTTCTTTATAGCATATCGTCTTTCATCTTCCTCAGGATTTCCAAACACATTTCCCTTTTTCCTTTAACATTTCTATGGAGACCATGTCTTGTGAATTATTCCCTGATAGCACTGTTTATGTTTACGTATATAGCATTTAGCTACTTCTACATAAATTATCTTTTCGAATTTTCTGTTTGTGGCTGTTAGCCCGATGATAAAGGTCTGTCTCGCGGCAGTACGCACTTGGCTGTCCGGGCGTTTAGCCGTCGGAAGTTTACGTCACGAGACCAGTCAATTTCGTTTCAAGATGTCTTCCTATTTCATTCTGCTCTTTTCTCCCACACTAAGCGCTCCGCTTTACTTCTTTACTGCTTATTTCTGTTTTCTGTTATTTCATTGTTGCTGTCTTTTGGTGAACATGAGTGATTCGCACAAAACGTTCCAAAAGTGTGAGGAATGCAGTTCCGAGTTCAAAATGCGTTAGAACCTCTACACTCACTATAAAGTTCATTTATCTGAGAACATTCGTGTGTCGAAAAATGGAAAAGGAAGTGTCTACAATATGGAATTGCATAATCAAGATGCAGTTCCTTAAAACGTCATCAAATAAAATGTTAACCCACTATGCTTCATTCGAGTAACATCCTACCCTGTAATTCTGTGACATCTATTTACTTGACATGAAACTGTACTGGACAACTAAATACTGCCATTATTGTAGATAGCTTTGGTGTAGTATTTGAACGAATAAAACATGACAAATAAAGTAATGGAATTTTTGTCATGTTTTTATTGCAGTGCATTGAGAACCAAATACGAAAAATTGGATGATTATGTCATGCTACGGAATTTCTGTGTAAAAACGAAGTCGTCTGATATTTTCAATTTTTAACTGTCATTTTTGTTATATCAAAACACTTAATGCACGTGGGCGCGCACACACACACAGCAAAATTATTTACGAACGTCTGTAATTTAAGAGGATAACTACAGATTATTTATTATCTAGCCTACAATACAGAAGTATTAAGATATCCTGTATACCTGTTTTCCGACATGGTGATGACGTCTTGGATCAAAGCTGACGGATGGTACCCTGTCTTCAGTTATGCCCGATTGTGTATTAAGAAGATAAATTGCTATACTTCATTAAGTTCAATAACTACATGTACGAATTTAACCATTTTACGCATAACTGAAAAATGTTAATCGAGTACTTCTTAATCACACAAGGATATTGCCTGTTTTTTGGCTAAATGTGAGAGTGCACAGCTTACAGCTGAACACGTCACTGTATTGACAGTCATCCATAGTGCAGGTTAACAGTGACAGCTATTTTGAGTTGGCAAAGACAACAAATATGCATCCGAAATAAGGCGTGGTGGTAAGCTGATCTGCAGTATAGCACAGTGCCAACGTTTTCGCATTTATTTTGAAATGTTAATCACATTTCATTATTATTATTATTACAGTTATTATTAAAAGTTCCAGATAATCACAGGGAAAAAGAAAACAAACACGTTTCTGTTGAGTTTTTTGGGCATCCTCTGCACATGTAAAATAAACTAAGAGAATTGCAATGACGGCTTATTGCTTAACTTTTACCCCGTTTTGTTTATTGTAGATGAACGACTACAATATGAGGTTGGAATTACACAGCTCACGTTAAACTTAATTCTTCAATAGTTTCAACAATAAATTCCGTTAGGAGCAGGAATTCAGCTAAATGTTCTAAACAGTAAACACCTTGACTGCAGCCTTGTGTTTTCATATGGGACAGTCACGTTACGTAAACTTCCAGCAGCTAAACGTCCGAACAACCAAGTACGTACTGCCGCAAGACAGACCCCGATGTTAACACATGAATCTGTGAATAAGTCATGTCTCTGTGGAAGGCTGACCAGACAAAAGTTCACAAGAGGGAACTGAAGTAATTTTTCCTTCAGTGTTCTTACTGCAAGTTGGCTTTCATTATGGTAAACGTATCTCAAGAACGAATATCACAATACACTATTTGGGACTGTACTACCTATTGCGCACTAAAAACATCCGTTTAAGAACCATTTTGCTTGTAACAAGACATTATGGCATCGACAACGGTGTCTAATAAATGTTATTCTAAGCCGTACATTATTTGTATGGTCTGACTGCTGCACAAGTCAAAAGCGGAATTACAAGTATCTGCCGAAACAACTTAGGAAATAATCTTACGACGACTCTTAGGCCCGGCGCACACTTGACGCAGCAGAGGCAGAGGAGAGGCAGAGGATAGGCCTCTGTCCGTCTGTAACGCATGCTTTCAAATGGGGCAGCGCACACTTAACGCAGCCGTGGCGGAGGGCAGGCGGTTCCTCGGTCACGCCTCTGTCCGGTTGTCCGAGGCACACAGTTTTCCTGCGCCTCTGTTCCACCTCTGTCGCAAAGTGAAATTTCAAGTCATCCGATATGCTTCGAAAAAAATTGTTTTATGTAGACGAATATAAGCTTCATCCTTCTCTGTATTTAGTTTCTTTGTAACACTTTTACTTTCTGCGTAAAAAAATTAAAAATACTATTTTCCTATTTGTGCGCGTTTTGCGCTAACGCAGCTTCCACAATCGATTTTGCAGAAACTACTCACTAGAAAAAAATAATTTTTCTGTATCATATAGGCAAAAGCCACCGCATGACGTTGGGGAGGTTTTATTTTCGTTATTGTACATATTATTTTTATAATAAAAAATAAAGTACAACGCCGCGCATATTTTGAAGAGTTTGCAGTGAAAAAAGTAGTCGCTGGCTAGTTTGCGTTCGGTGCTTTTTACACCACACATTACTGCGAACGAAATGTAACTAACATATCGAAATTGTTTTTAACGGTGGAAGGAGAGCTATATCTCTTTCGATTCTCGAGAAAATACGTGAGATACACGTTTGACGCGCCGCGGTCGGCATCTACGCGGCACACGCGCGGCTGTTGCCGCCTGCTGTGCCGAGTGCGGAGCTGCCTCTTGTCTCCCTTCTTCGTGTGCTGCCGATACAGACCCAAACTGAAAACGAACAACTTACTGAAATAGAAAGACACCGAGATTCATAAACGGAAGATGCTGATTGTGTATTTTTACGGTCCATAGTCTCTGGTTTCCGTAAACTTTGTGGCAAGCATGAAAGCAGTATATAAGCTAAAATTCCCGTTACTACTGAATAATAAGTTCGGCGAAAGCAGAAGGGACGTGCAACGATGTTTTTATTTTTATTTTTTTTTACTGCCAGGGACTTTCTTCAATTTCTTGAAACACAATGTCCACCTCTTCGTGGAGCTTCAGCTCACTGCTGAACCATAGATGATGCTAGAAACAGCTCTCGTCAGTATTTCTCAACCTGAATTCTATACTACGTTCAGAAATTCAACATTTGCAAAAGTATTAGCATTATCTTCACTAATTACTAACAAATATAATGGCTGCTGATGGTAATTATCATTAGAAATGATTACAGAGACAAAATAGGAATGCAATGTAATAAAATGCTGCATGTACATGCACAGCTGCCGTCATAGAAGAAGAAAAAAGCAAACGTCAGTATCTTAGTACTCAGGAGCATGGAAAAGCTACGAATAAAGACCTAAGTAAGGAATCACTTTGCGTGCAAATGCAGTTAAACAAGTAAACTATGATTTACAAAATTTTTCATATCGATATATCTTTCAATTTAAAACTTATGAAAAGCATACCAGGTGTCACCGAGAAGAAAAGTGTTTGTGATCGTATATACTGCGCCACAATCATGACTAAATATGTCAGTTATATAAAGGTTCTATCAATTATTGAATTTACTGTGACACTTGTTTCACTGAATTATAAAAGAAATGAAAGAAAAATAAATCTGACTTTAATTAAATTCCTAAAACATATACCTAATTTTTCTTTAGCGGGTATGATGTGTCACACTATTTTTCTTCTCTGTTAAGTCCTTCTTACTCAGCATGTGACTCTCTTTGAACTGTCGTCTGTTTAGTCGGAATAGCTCAAGAGCTTAAAATGAGCTTCCATGGACCAGAGAAGTTCAGCATGTATTCATCACTTTTGCCTTTGCTCAACAGACCTTTAACTGCTCTTATACTCTAACAGAACACACACACACACACACACACACACACACACACACAACACACACACACACAAATTAAATTAACTGAGTTTTGAAGGAGATTCAGGAATTAAATCTGATTGCATCGAGAGGTTTCCAGTGGGCATGCAGCACGTGCTGTTGCAAGCTGCGCTGTCCTCCTCTGCCTGCGCTGCGTCAAGTGTGCGCTGACCAGCAGAGGCCCTGCGCCTCGCCTCTGCCTCTGCTCTGCCTCTGCTGCGTCAAGTGTGCGCCGGGCCTTAAGAGGGACAATCTAGGGAGGTAGTTCTTCCTTGTTACCAGATGTGTGGCCCATTGTAGTCTATGGCACTATTTTACTGTAGCAGCGTCAGATACATCACGTACATTCATTATGTTGATGGTTCATAGGATGGTCAATGAAGAGTATAAACTGTCCGACACAACTGTGGACAGGCGTTAATTGAGTACAACATTCATTGTGCAGTATGATTAGATCGGGTCAAAATAATCAGTGCATTGTGAGAACATTCTAGAAATCGTGGATGAAGATTGGACTGTGAGAACTTGCTGTATCAGTGCTACTGTGACACAGTAACCATAGATTATGATAGACATTTTTGTTCAGACTGAGTGGTTGAGAAAGATTATATAGACTAATGCGAAAGGAAATTTTTGACTGAACTTTTTAATGATACTTCGCCATTACCAAACTCCAGCAAAAATGTAAGCAGAAGGAGAGAGATACGTAAAGTGTCAAGAATTGTCGACCACCTTACAACCCACTTTTGAACAATCTAGCTTAAAGTACGTTCCATTCTGGTTCATTTGATACGCACATATGATAGTGGTGATGGTAATTAATAACAACAGTAGTTACTTCATTTACAGAAATGCATTTCATACATGATTTACATGCGGCTTCTAATGAAATTGCGTGCTTATGGAATATCTTCCCAATTGTGCGATTGGATTCACGATTTCCTATCAGAAAGGACACAGTTCGTTGTAATTGACTGTAAGTCATCGAGTAAAACAGAAGTGATATCTGGCGTTTCAGAGGGAAGCGTTATAGGTCCCCTACTCTTCCTCGTGTTTATAATGGATTTAGGAGACAAACTGAATAGCTCCCTTAGTCTGTTCGCGGATGATGCTGTCGTTTATCGGTTAGTGAAGTCAACAGAGGATCAAAAGCAACTACAAAGCGATTTAGACAAAATTTCTACTTGGTGCGAAAGTTGGCAATTGACACTAAATAAAGAAAAGTGTGAAGTAATATACATGACCACTAAATAAATCCGCTGAACTTCAATTACGCGATAAATCAGTCAAACCTTAAGGTCGTAAATTCTACCAAATACCTAGGAGTTACAATTACGAACAACTTTGACTGGAGAGAACACTTAGAAAATATTGTGGGGAAGGCGAATCAAAGGTTACGTTTCATTGGCAAAACGCTTCGAAGATGCATCAGCTCCACCAAAGAGACTGCCTACATCACACTTGTGCGTGCTCTCCTGGAGTACTGTTGCCCCTTGTGGGACCCTCACTAGGTGGGACTGACGGAGGACATTGAGAAGGCGCTACCATTCGGGACCATTACTTCTTTCTTCCCGCGCGCTATTAGAGAATGGAACGGTAGAGAAAAGTTATGTAAGTGGTTATTGAACCCTCTGCCAAGCACTTAAATGTGATTTGCAGAGTATCTATGTAGCTGTAGATGTAGATGAGGAGCTGGCATTGCACTGCCGCGGTGGAGTAGCCGAGCGGTCTAAAGCACCTCGCTGCGGAGCGCGCGGTTGCTCGCCGTGGAGGTTCGAGTCCTCCCTGGGGCATGGGTGTGTGTGTCTGTCCGTAGGTTAGTTTACCTAGGTTTAAGTAGTTTGTAAGCTACGGAGTGATGACCACGCAGTTTGGTCCGATAGATTTACAGACATTTTGGGATTGTACTATGCGGAAGCTATCTTGGAAGGTAGCCAGCGAACACGGGAAAAAAACAAGCCTGCACAAAAGTGGGAGACCTTTTAGGAGGCGGCCATGGAACTAATGAGCGGGTTATGACTCCACCTCCTAAAAGTCTTGTGCTCTGTATGTGACTCACGCTGCGGTCAGCCACCCACCTTCCGAAAAACAGCATACAGTGTGTGCGGCGCTTGTTTTCCTTAAAATTACGTTAGCTCTTGCATGTGCCAGAGAAGACAGATTTTGTCATTGGCTAACATAAATGTGGAAAAACCAGTTAGAGATTAGTATCACGCTTTTCATTGGCTGTTGAAGCAAAGTGCGTGCTAACAGCGAATTTAGGGGAAAATACGGAGTGGCCGAGCGCATTGAAGCGCTATGCTCTAATGCGCGAGGCCGCTCCCCTTCGGGGGTTCGATGACCCCACAGTCAAGTAATTTTTATGAAAAATGCACGTATTTTTGTTTATTCCTAATTTTGCATAATTTATAAAATAATGTTGGATTCAATGAAAAAACTACAGTATTGGCTTAAGTATTAGTTGGCGATGGTAGTCTTTGGTGTTAAGTCTGTGAAGTGTTACGACGCTGATTTCGGAAAGTACCTCCATAGCTACTAATGGATTTCCAAGCAGTTAACCTACTCAACCATCGTTTCTAGTGTCGACAAGGTGTTCAGCTCGTCTAGCTACACATAAACAAAAACTGACAAAACACATGGAATTAGATATCCCAAAATATTTTATATAACTGAATTCGAAAACTATATATATATTATTCGAACCACCGACCACATGGTTTGGAAGTCATATCGCTACCACCTCTTTATTTATTTATTTATTTCACCTGAGCCACACTGGCAGACATTGGAACTGTTTTAATTATTAGTCCTTACGTGTTCTTGTGAAACTTCAAGGTCTATTTATTCGAAAATTTTTGAGAGTTGCGACGAATGGGTTTGCCTTATTGTTATTTAACTGCTGAAATTCACGTACAATAAATATTAAAAATTCCTAAAATCCGATACCGATGTGGTCTCCTTGTGAGGCAAGAAAGTTCCTCGTGGACTAGGGGCTTTAGACCACGGCTATTTCACACGGCTGCAAAATCTAATACCAACACGTATAATCTTTTTCATTTTAATGATCTGAACTTCTCGTCAGCCATTTTATTTCCACAGCATTCATTGTGCAGTATGATTAGATCGGTTCCAAATGATCAGTGCATTGTGAGAACATTCTGGAAATCGTGGATAAAGATTGGACTGTGAGAACTTGCTGTGTCAGTGCTACTGTGACATAACTGTAACCATAGATTATGATAGATATTTTTGTTCAGACTGAGTGGCTGAAAGAGATTATATACGCTAATGCAAAAGGAAATTTTTGACTGTACTTTTTAATGATACTTCGCCATTAATAAACTCCAGCAAAAATGTCTGCAGAAGGGGAGACATATGTGAAGTGTCAAGAATTATCGACCACCTTACAACCCACTTTTGAACAATCTAGCTTAAAGTATGTTTCATTCTGGTTCATTTGATACGCACATATGATAGTGGTGATGGTAATTAGTAACGACAGCAATTACTTCACTTACAGAAATGCATTTCATACATGATTTACATTAGGAGCTGGCACTGTACTGCCGCGGTAGAGTAGCCGAGCGGTCTAAAGCACCTCGCTGCGAAGCGCGCGGTTGCTCCAGTCCTTCCTGGGGCATGGGTGTGCGTGTTTGTCCGTAGGTTAGTTTACCTAGGTTTAAGTAGTTTGTAAGCTACGGACTGATGACCATGGGGGGGGGGGGGTTCAATCCCCCCTCGGGCGTGGAAATTTGTGCCGTCCTAGTTCGTAAGTAGTTCATAAGTAGTTTGTAAGTTTAGGGACTGATGACTCCTTAGTTAAGTCCCATAAGCTTAAAAAACATTTGAACATTTTGATGATCACGCAGTTTGGTCCGATAGATTTACAGACATTTTGGCATTGTCCTATGCGGAAGCTGTCTTGGAAGGAAGCAAGCGAACACGGGAAAAAACAAGCCTGCACAAAAGTGGGAGACCTTTTAGCAGGCCACGGCAATTTCGCACGGCTGCAAAATCTAATACCATCACGTATAGTCTTTTTCGTTTTGATGATCTGAACTCCTCGTCAGCCATTTTATTTCCACTAATTTTGTTCTGCCGCAAACGCCAATGAGACTTCGGCGCCGTAAACACTAAGAATGTCAACTACAGTCGAGACGAAAAAGGATGATCCGTGGTGCTTGCGCCAATCGGCTTTGAGCGCCGGCTGTGGCAGCAGATCATTGGAGTAAGCCAAACGCGAGCTTTGCTCTGCGCATGCGCGCGTCGGTTGCGCTGTGCACTTTTGTCAGTCCTGTCAGACAACAACGACCGGTAGCTATACTCGTCGAACTAACTACTTGGCAACATGGCTGCATTGAGTTTCTGCGGCCGAGGCGGTCTTCCAGCCCAGTAGGAGGAGACAGGGATCATCGTGTTTCGACCCGACTACAGGATAGCTCGTGTTGCTGCGCGTTTGCTGGCGTTTGCTGGTGTTGGCAGACGTGATTGGAGAAGTGCCCGCGGGCAGTCACTGCTGGCACACGTGGGCTCATTTGCCCACCCCTGTTCTAGGGCACAGTGGGCGGTGCACCAGTCGCCAACCAGTCAATTACACGATCACTGTCTACTCCGCTTGACGCCAAACGAGAGCCCCGCGGTCTTCTTTTCGGTGTTGTTGATTAATGCAATGAAGGCTTTCACGACCGGATGTCATAGTTGCTGGTAGAACTTCCGGGTTATAAGGCCGTGGTCCATAAAACTTTCCAGTTTCACCTAACGTTTCGTCCAGAGCTGCGCCGGACATCCTCAGAGGTCTTCTTACTTGCGTTGAGTCTTGCCGACTGATGAGTCGGGTTTTTTTTTTCTTTATTGTATTTCTACACCAGCGATTACACCAGTAGGCTGGCAGCAGCTCCAGAGGCTGCTCTTCAGCCGAGAGAATAAAATACATTGATGAGATGAAATTTAAAATACATGACAGGCGAAAAATCAACGGAGGAACAATGACACATACATGGCGACAATTGGAGGTACAAACAGTTGACAGGTGAACAAAAACCGGATGTAGTCAGTTAAAAACGAGGAGCCACGGTGACTTAAAAAGCACATGTTGGACGACAAGAACACAGGACGGCGAGTACACGGAGACACTATGTAAAATACACGGTGCGACGCTTGTCTGGTTGCGGTGGACGCAGTTAAAAAAACGCACACTGCACTGTAGCACAATACACAACACTTGACGTAGCACTTGTAAAACTGTCGGTCCAGGACCCCGATAAAAAGGGGGCGGAGCAAAGCGTGGGGGAGAGGGGAGGAAAAAAAAACGGCGGTGAAGAAAAGGGGGGCGGCAGGGAAGAGCCGTAGGGACTCCAGGGCAGGGAGGGGGTAGCCAAGCGGGGGAGCGGAAGGGGAGGGAGGAGAGGGGGGCACTTTATCTATGGGTGGGGGATCAGAGCTGGTAGGACGCGTAGATGTCGGAACGGAGGACGTCATCAGGAAGGGGGAGGCGGCGGAAATTACCCTGGGAGAGGACATGGAGGGTGTGGAGATGAAGGGAAGGGGGTATAACGCGGTAGAGGCGTGGCAGAGGCCCAGGGTTGGTAAGGATGGGGTGGACCAGGGGGTTGCGGGAGTCAATTTTACGGGTGGTATAGAGGATACGGATACGCTGGAGATATTCGAGGAGGTGGGATGAGTCGGGTATCTGAGAGCGCCATATATACTGTGAAAAGTGGGCGTGGTCAAGCTGTTACGTTATCAGCAGAGATAGTCCTTGTCAAAGATAAAACATCACTGTCGATTGCAATCGGTCAGAGATAAAACCTGTCGATCTTTCAAAGCTACTGTCCATATGTCGCTAAGTTTCATAGCTTCTTCTTTCCTGTTAAAATTCTCTACAGGTTTTATCTCTGACCGATTGCAATCGATAGTGATGTTTTATCTTTGACAAGGACTATCTCTGCTGATAACGTAACAGCTAGACCACGCCCACTTTTCACAGTATATATGGCGTTCTCAGACACCCGACCCATTAGTGGGCAAGACTCAACGCAAGTAAGAAGACCTCTGAGGATGTCCGGCGCAGCTCTGGACGAAACGTTATGTGAAACTGAAAAGTTTTATGGACCACGGCCTTATAACCCGGAAGTTCTACCAGCAACGTTGTTGATTTAGCAGTGCGGGAGTAGCCGAGCGGTCTGGAGCGCTGCGTTGCGGATCGCGCGGCTTACCGCGTCGGAGGTTCGAATCCTCCCTCGGGCAAGGATGTTTGTGTTGTCTTGAGTGTAAGTTAGTCCCTAAGTAGTTTGTAAGTTTAGGGACTGATGACTCCCAGTTAAATCCCATAAGCTTTACAAACATTTGAACTTTTTTTTTTTTTTTTTTTTTTTTTTGAATAGTTTTCCTCCCGACCGCTAGACCAGTGTTATAACCACTGCGACACCTCGATCGATGTAGATTTATGATCCCATCATCAGAACTTTCACTTGTTACCGGAACTTTATGCTTGAGAAGGAGTCTTTTCACACTAGAAGATTTTCAGAAACATCGGAATACCAAGCGTAAAAAGGCACCAGTATGAAATACAAGCAATTTTTTGATGATGTCCCTCATTACCACATGGGTCTGCAATCGGCCACCGGAAGGCCAAAACCGGCCATCATTTGAAATAAATGATTAATGCGACCACTGACTGTTTTATTATTTAGCACCACATACATTTCCTCAACATATACGGGGACATCCGGAAAAATTGATTTCTATTTTACATTAGTTCTTTTTTACTGTAGCCTTTCACCAATGTTGTTCAATCTGTACATTGAGCAAGCTCTAAAGGAATACAACGAGAAGTTTGGCGAAGGAATTACAAGTGTTTTCAAGTGTTTGTATAGTTTATGGGACTTAACTATGGGGTCATCACTCCCTAAACTTACAAACTACTTATGAAATAGCTAGTACTAAGGACGGCACAAATATCCATGCCCGAGGGGGGATTCGAACCCCCGACCGTAGGGGCCGTGCAGACCGTGACTGAAGCGCCTCAGTACACTCGGCCACCGCGGCCGGCGAAGGAATTACAGTTCATGGAGAAGAAACAAAAACTTTGCGGTTTTGCTGATGACATAGCAATTCTGTCAGAGACAGCAAAGGACCTGGAAGAGCAATTAAACGGAATCGACAGTGTCTTTACAACAAGATATAAGATGAACATTAACAAAAGTAAAACAAGGGTATGAAATCAGAAAATCAGGCGCTGCTGAAGGAATTAGGTTAGGTAATGATACAATAAAAGAAGTAGGTGAGTTTTGTTATGTGAGTAGCAAGATACTTCTGATGGCCGAAAAAAAAGAAGATATAAAACGCAGAATGGCCATGGGAATAAAAGCTTATCTGAAGAATTTGACATCCAATATTAGTTGTTTCGGAAAGCATTTGTCTAGAGTGTAGCTTTGTATGTGTGGTATCCGGCCGACAACCCAGCAGCTGCCGCCACGCCAAGTAGACGGCCTGCAGCGCAAGCCACACAAGGAAGTAAGGCTCACCGGCCGGCCGCACGGTACAGTTCGACCACAGTCTAACATATACAGTCGCGACACTCCCACAGATCTTTGTTATTCACTGCGACAGCAGCGCTCCAAGCGGCCGGAAAGCTACATTTCTGAAGACGATATTGGGTGAATGCGAATAGTATCGTTTATATTGATTTTAAAATAATTTTTACATTACGAAATGTATGTAATGCTAGTTGTATAACTGACCCCAAACTGACAATTGACAATTTCTATGCGGATGCAAAAACAGGCCTGTTCCCTTGTGGGAATACAGTCTTAGCTACTAGGAAGAAAAAGTAATGGGCAGTGGGCACTACCATCATGCGGATGCACAAACAGGCCTATTCTCTTGTGAGAGTACAGTCATAGGTACCAGGAAGAGAAAGTAATGGCCAGTGGGCACTACCATCATAGTGTGCGATATGTTGAGAATTTGGGCAGGTAAGAAAGCGTTGTAACGATACATAACATTTTTTTTATCTCCAAAAATACTTGACGAATTTTCATGGGGTTTTCACTCGTAACTTTAGAACATCGTGCTGTTGCATAACGGCTTCAATAATTAAAATGGGATCACACGAAATGAAGATATCATAATTTAATCATTTGCTTAAAAGCCATCGTGTATGAATCTTTGTTGAGAGTAATCTCCAAATGTACTACAAGAACTTTCATGGGTTTCCACAGGTAAATTGAGAATAGTTTTGGAGAGTAACATAGACTTAGTTTCATCAAAATCGGATCAGAGGAAGGAATAATATCGTAATGTGAAGTTTTTGTGGATACTATTCTTATAAGTATGGCGCAACATATAAGCTACATTTCATCAAAATCGGTTCAGGGGAAGAAAAGATATCGTAATTTGTAGTTTCGGATGTATGCTATGCATGAAATGCAGCGTAGTACAGCAAAGACCCGATAGAGGCGCTGTTACTGATATAGTATGCCAAACAACTAATAGATGGCGATGCTACATTATTTATTCTCATAACTAAGTGACTGTGGAAATACACTGAAACAAGGGCTATGATTTTCCTTACGGCAGCGGTGTAGTGTATTGATGTTGGTAACGGCCGTTGAATCACATACAATAAGGGGAATAATTCTTAGTGTTGATAATGAAATAAATAATTAATGTTGTTCCGATCAGTAAATTAATGATCCCCCTAAACCGAATATTTCTTTGCCAACGTTAACATACTAAACCGATGCAACTGAAAGTAAAATTTAACCGACGTACGGCAAAAGTTTTTTTCACTATCTGTATCCCGCATGCCTTGCAATGCCATGGAAAGAAAAAAAGTTCTTCCTTCCACGGGTATCATTTGAATTTAAAACATAACAACTTTCCTTTGCGTCTTTGCGTCTTACTTTAGCTTTAGAAAAACCAATGTTTTGATTATTCTTGCCGTTTGTGGTTCAGATGTAGCAACAGTTGTAGAATTGGGTTCTTCTTTGTTGGAAAACAGTTTGGTTGCTTTATCGTTTTATTGCCACGTCTGTGACGTTTTTCCCTCAGCTACAGCTGTGATGATTGATTTGGTACGTTAAATGTCGTATTTATTGCATTCTATATACGTTTCCTATGTTCCACCCTCACCGATTTTATTGTAATTGTAATGAAGAATACTTAAGGTTCCTGCGTAGAAACTGACGTCTCTCTGCTAAAGGGCATGTCTCCTGGTGTTTCCTAGGCATTCTTATTTTTATTTGAAAATGAAATTATTCATTTAAAGCCTGTATGTAACAGGATAATTGTAAATTAACTGTCCTGTAATGTACCGTTTCGTACCATGTCAGGGTTCTTACGAAACCTAAGAAAGAGAAATGGGAAGCAATTTTTAAATTATTACCTATTTATAAGGCACTACATACGTTCCCTAATGTAAAAACTATGCTGAAATCAATTTAAACGATACTATTCGCACTCATCAACTATCGTATTCAGAAACGTAGCTTGCCGGCCGCTTGGAGCGCTGCTATCGCAGCGTATAACAAAAATCTGTGGGAGTGTCGTGACTATATATTTTAGACTGTGGTAATACACTGAAACAAGGGCTATGATTTTCCTTACGGCAGCGGTGTAGTGTATTGATGTTGGCAACGGCCGTTGAATCACATACAATAAGGGGAATAATTCTTAGTGTTGATAATGAAATAAATAATTAATGTTGTTCCGGCCACCACCCCCATGAACCACAGACATTGCCGAGGTGGGGTGGCTTGCGTGCCTCAACGATACAGATAGCCGTACCGTAGGTGCAACCACAGCGGAGGGGTATCTGTGGAGAGGCCAGACAAACGTGTGGTTCCTGAAGAGGGGCAGCAGCCTCTTCAGTAGTTACAGGGGCAACAGTCTGGATGATTGACTGAGCTGGCCTTGTAACATCAGCTAATGTGGATTTGCCACACAGCTACTGCGAACGGCTGAAAGCAAGGGGAAACTACAGCCGTCATTTTTCCCGAGGACATGCAGCTCTACTGTATGGAAATATGATGATGGCATCCTCTCGGGTAAAATATTCCGGAGGTAAAATAGTCCCCCATTCGGATCTCCGGGCGGGGACTACTCAGGAGGATGTTGTCACCAGGAAGGACAATACTGGCATTCTACGGATCGGAGCGTGGAATGTTAGATCCCTTAATCGGGTAGGAAAATTAGAAAATTTAAAAAGGGAAATGGATCGGTTGAAGTTAGATATAGTGGGGATTAGTGAAGTTCGGTGGCAGGATGAACAGGATTTCTGGTCAGGTGAGTACAGGATTATAAATACAAAATCAGTTGGGGGTATCACAGGAGTAGGACTGATAATGAATAAGAAAATAGGAATGCGGGTAAACTACTATGAGCAGCACAGTGATCGCATCATCATTGTCAAGATAGATACGAAGCCAACACCGACAACAGTAGTACAGGTTTATATGCCAACTAGCTCTGCCGATGATGAGGAGATCGAAGAAATATATGAGGCGCTAAAGGAAATTATTCAGACAATTAAGGGAGAGGAAAACTTAATTGTGATGGGAGACTGGAATTCGGTAGTAGGAAAAGGAAGAGAAGGAAAAATAGTAGGTGAATATGGACTGGGCAGGAGGAATGAAAGAGGAAGTCGCCTGGTAGAATTTTGCACGGAACATGATTTAATCGTAACAAACACGTGGTTTAAGAATCACAAAAGAAGGTTGTATACATGGAAGAGACCAGGAGACACCGGAAGGTATCAGATAGATTTTATAATGGTAAGACATAGGTACCGGAACCAGGTTATAAACTGCAGGACATACCCAGGGGCAGATATAGACTCTGACCATAACTTGTTAGTCATGAACTGTAGGCTGAAGCTGAAAAAACTGCAGAAAGGTAGGAAAATAAGAAGATGGGACTTAGATAAATTGAAGGAAAGTGAAGTTCTGGAGAATTTCAGAGGGATATTTAGGCAACAATTGACAGAAACAGGGGGAAATAAAACAGTAGAAGAGGAATGGGTAGCATTGAGAGATGAAATAGTGAAGGCAGCGGAGGACAAAATAGGTAGAAAGGCAAGACCTACAAAAAATCCATGGATATCACAGGAAATACTACAGTTAATTGATGAAAGGAGAAAATATAAAAATGCAGTAAATGAAACAGGCAAAATGGAGTACAGACGACTAAAAAATGAGATTGACAGGAAGTGCAAACTGGCTAAGCAGGAGTGGCTAGAAGCCAAATGCAAATCTGTAGAAGAATGTATAGCAAGGGGAAAAGTAGATACCGCCTACAGGAAAATAAAAGAGACATTTGGGGACAAGAAAAGCAACTCTACGAATATCAAGAACTCAGATGGGAAACCAGTTCTCAGCAAAGAAGGGAAAGCTGAAAGGTGGAAAGAGTACATAGAGCAGCTCTACAAAGGAAATGAACTTAGAAACGATGTTGTAGGAAGGGAAGAGGAAGTAGATCAAGATGAAATAGGAGATAGTATACTGAGAGATGAATTTGACAGAGCCCTGAAAGACCTAGGTAGGAACAAGGCCCCAGGAATAGATGACATACCCTCAGAGCTACTAAAGTCTCTGGGAGAGCCAGCCATGACAAGATTATTTGAACTGGTGTGTAGGATGTATGAGACAGGCGAAATGCCCTCAGACTTTAAGAAAAATGTAATAATCCCCATTCCAAAGAAATCAGGCGCAGACAGGTGTGAAAATTACAGAACCATCAGTTTGATAAGTCATGGTTGCAAAATTTTAACACGAGTTATCTACAGGAGAATGGAAAAGCTGGTAGAAGCTGACCTCGGGGAAGATCAGTTTGGATTCAGGAGGAAAGTAGGAACCCGGGAGGCAATACTCACTTTACGTCTTATCTTAGAAGATAGATTAAGGAAAGGCAAACCTACATTTTTAGCTTTTGTAGATTTGGAGAAAGCGTTTGACAATGTTGACTGGAATACACTCTTTCAAATTCTGAAGTCAGCAGGGGTAAAATACAGGGAAAGGAGAGTTATTTACAACTTGTACAAAAGCCAGACCGCAGTTATTAGACTCGAAGGGCATGAAAGGGAAGCATCAGTTGGGAAGGGAGTAAGACAGGGTTGTAGCCTTTCTTCGATGCTATTCAATTTGTACATCGAGCAGGCGGTGAAGGAAAGCAAGGAAAAATTTGGAATAGGGATTAAAGTTCAGGGGGAAGAAATAAAAACATTGCGTTTTGCCGATGACATTGTAATTCTGTCAGAGACAGCAACGGACCTGGAAGAGCAGTTGAATGGAATGGACAGCGTGTTGAAGAGTGCATATAAAATGAACATTAACAAGAGCAAAACAAAAATAATGGAATGCGGTCTTAGAAAATCAGGCGATGCTGAAGGAATTAAATTAGGTGACGAAACATTGAAGGTGGTAGATGAGTTTTGTTACTTGGGTAGTAAAATAACATGCGATGGTCGCAGTACAGAGGATATAAAATGCAGAATGGCAATGGGCAGAAAAGCATTTTTAAAAAAGAGAAATTTGCTAACATCGAATATTAACTTAAGGTTAAGGAAGTCTTTTCTGAAGGCATTTGTGTGGAGTGTTGCCTTGTACGGGAGTGAAACATGGACGATAAGCAGTGCGGACGGGAAGAGAATAGAGGCTTTTGAAATGTGGTGTTACAGAAGAATGCTGAAGATTAGGTGGGTAGATCGCATAACTAATGAAGAGGTACTGAACAGAATTGGTGAGAAAAGAAATTTTTGGCATACCTTGACTAAAAGAAGGGATCGCTTGGTAGGTCACATTCTTAGACATCGGGGAATCGTAAATTTAGCATTGGAGGGAAGTGTGTGGGGTAAAAATCGCAGAGGGAGACCAAGAGATGCGTATAGTAAGCAGATTCAAGTGGATGTGGGTTGCCGTTCTTATAAGGAGATGAAAAGGCTTGCTCGGGATAGAGTAGGGTGGAGAGCTGCATCAAACCAGTCTCCGGACTGAAGACCATAACAACAACCGATCAGTAAATTAATGATCCCCCTAAACCGAATATTTCTTTGCCAACGTTAACATACTAAACCGATGCAACTGAAAGTAAAATTAACCGACGTACGGAAAAGTTTTTTTAACTATCTGTATCCCGCATGCCTTGCAATGCCATGGAAAGAAAAAAAGTTCTTCCTTCCACGGGTATCATTTGAATTTAAAACATAACAACTTTCCTTTGCGTCTATCGACGTTTTCATTTACTAAGAATTCTTTACAAAAATCAGGCATTTATGTTGATTCCTTTCTGATTTCGGCACGTACTTATTACATCTTGAGTCCATTCTGTTCAGGAGTGCCTAGAAAACGGTGTAGAGGCCCTGTTAGTTAGTAGTGCACCAAAGATACAATAGTTGGCGCTGCATTCCTTAAATTTATATTTCTTTTCGATGGTTATGCTATAGAACAGCAACGAACCACTAAAGGTGCTCTTGGTTTTGTAGTGCTGCAAAGAAACAATACATGATTGTGTTGTGCTTATTCCCTCAGTTACAGAAGTATTTTGAACAAAACCTCTTTGATTTTGAATTAAGAGCCTCAATCTTATCTGTGCAAATACAAACAAACATTGAACAGCGAGTTGCTGATTACACTTTGTATATTCACAGCTTAACAACATCTTTAATTCTTTTGGCAGGGGACATTTGAATTTAAAACATAACGACATTCCTTTATGTCTATCGATGCTTTAATTTACATAAGAATTTTTTTGCAAGGAAAATGGAATTTATGTAGTTCCCTTTCTGATTTCGGTGTATCCTCATTACAATTTGAGTGCATTCTGTTCAGGAATCCCTATAAAACGCCACAGTACAGGAAAGGACAAAGTGAGGCGACGTTAGTTACATAGCACACCAAATAACTAATTATGGCGTTGCTGCCTTTTTTTTCATTCTCATAACTACGGTGTAATACACTACAATACGGGATACAATTTTACTTACGGTGGCGGCGTTGTGCGCTGATGTTGGCAACGGCCATTGAATGCTGTTTCAAAAATCAGTCACGTAGAACAAGGAGAATAATTCATTATGTTCAAGATGAAATAAATATTTTATACTGTTCTGGTCAGTAAATTAATCATCCTCCTAAAGAGAATAGTTCATTGCCAACGATAGCAAACCAAACCGCTGCCACTGCAAGTAATGTTTAGCCCAGGTAGGACACAATTTTTTTTATCTTCCTAGCTGCATCCCATATGCTTTGCAATGCCATGGAAAGAAAAGAAGTGCATCTTTCGACGGGTATAACCACTAAATTATACACAGAGTAGAACTATCTATGTAGTGAGCATTGGATTCTGTGCATCTTTTTAACATTAAGCTGGAATTACCAAGTGATATTCGAACAAATACACTCTTTCCACACATTTATTTGCTCCTATGGTTGGTTTATACCGCCTTGGCTGCAAAGATGCCCCACCTCCTTTTAGGAGAGCAACCACGAAACATGAAATAATACCTAAATAAATGTGTCACAGAAGCAACAAGAAAGTTGAGGAAGCGTCGCTAAAAGGGCCAATTACACAGTCATCCGTCTTAACCGAAAAAAAAGGACCAAGATAAAATCGTCGGTTAGTAGATTTTTCCCAATATCAGGTGAGGACAGAAAATCTTTTCTGCGCATCTGAATGTTCACTCCAGAGATATTTTCGCTCTGCGCCTGCCACTAGAGGTAACATACACACGCGAGCGACAAACTCATCAGAAACCTCCATGCTTTCATAATTGTTCGTTACAATATTGTGATTAAAATTTGTAATTACTTACTTTTGGTGTGGATCACATTAAGATAGAGAAAGAGACAAGTGTACGTTGAGATTTAATCCGATTTCTGAATATATAGTTCTATTACGCAAGATCGATTTGAACTTCCTGCTTTACGAGGTAATCGCTGCAGGACGTGGGGACATCTATTAGCTGAAAGAGTGGTCAAGACAATTCACTGGAAATACCATATTTAATGGGAAGTTTTATACAGCCGACCAGCTGACGGTATTCCCTCAACGATTACCCAGACTTAATTTATCGCACGTTGACACCACCATGACGTCTTATTTAAACAGACGTGAACTCTTTCAGTATTCGTCGACTTTTCGATAATATGGACTGCATACAGAATAACTTCATTGTCCTGAGTGCAACACTGCAACATTCTAATACTTCAGCATACACTTACTGTGTGAGATAAACAGTTTAGTACTGCACCATAGAACCAATACATGGCCCTGTTATTATTATTACTATTTCTCATCTCAACGATGGAAGTGTTTTCAGAAGTTTACGCCACATAGACAATTACAAACTTTATGAACACAACCTAACATTAATTTACTTCATTCCGGAGTACGGACTCAAATTAATTTCACTTTTCGTATGGAAATCTTTATGAACATTCATTGTTTTCGACAATGACTTCTACTTAAATTTGACATCTTGGCTAGAAGAACTGAGTTTATTGACAGAGAAATCCAACAAGGATTCTGTTTTTGCTGACCTAGGTCCGCAACCCTAAAAAAAAACATGATATACACAGGTCACTGTTTAACAACCGTTGCGAAGCACGGGCATAAAAGCTAGTGCTCAATATGTTCACCATCATTCCTCAACAATAGCTGTAGTCGAGGAATAATGTTGTGAACAGCGCTGCAAAGCATGTCCGGAGTTATGGTGAGACATTGGCGTCGGATGTTGTCTTTCAGCATCCCTAGAGATGTCCGTCGATAACGATACACTTGCGACTTCAGATAACCCCAAAGCCAATAATCGCACGGACTGAGGTCTGAGGACCTGGGAGACCAAGCATGACGAAAGTGGCTGCTGAGCACACGATCATCACCAAACGACGCGCGCAAGAGATCTTTCACGCGTCTAGCAATATGGGGTGGAGTGCCATCCTGCATAAAAATCGTACGTTGCAACAGGTGTTTATCAGCCAGGCTGGGGATGATGCGATTCTGTAACATATCAGCGTATCACTCACCCGTCACTGTAGTAGTTACAAAACCAGAATCACGCAGTTCCTCGAAGAAAAAAGACCCGATAACGGTAGATGTGGTTCTAATAAAACCCCATGTCATTCTAAGCATGTGTGTCAATTTTTACCTATATACAACATTCCGTGATTTATTAAGTTTTCAAATTTATACTGACTTTTTGATTACCTGCTAGTTTAGGAGATTGGAGATTTGTAATAGATAACTGTACACTCGTGCTTCGCAACGGATATTAAAGAAAGACACCATACTTATGAGCATGGAAAAAAAACCAGCATTGCCTTCTATTAGTTATTTGGTGTACTACGTTACTAGGGTTACAAGGTCCCTATTGAACCGTTTTCTAGGCATTTTTGAACAGAAGGGACTCAAAATCTAATAAGTAGGAACCCAAATCAGAAAGGAAACTACAGAAATTCGATTTTCCTGGCAGAAATTTCTTATGAAATGAAAACATCGATAGACGCGAAGGAACGTCGTTACTTCTCAAATTCAAATTATACCCGTCGAAAGATGCAGTTCTTTTCTTTCCATGACATTGCAAAGCATATGGGGTACGGCTGGGTTTAATTTTACTTGCAGTGGCAGCGGTTTAATTCGATAACGTTGGCAACGAACTATTTGCTTCAGGAGGATGATTATTGATTACTGACCAGAACAGTGCATCGTGAACATAAAGAATTATTCCCCTCATTCTACGTGACTGATTTTTGGAAAAAAATGTGCGCCTTTTTGCAGTTTATTACACCATAGTTATGAGAATGAAAAAAAAAATCGCAGCAATGCCAAATCAGTTATTTGGTGTAGCCTACTATGTAAATAACGTCACCTCAGTTGTCCTTTCCTGAACTATAGCGTTTTCGAGGCATTCCTAAATAGAACACATTCAGAATGAAGTGAGGATTCACCGGATCAGAAAGGTAATTACAAAATTATATTTTCCTTGTCTTACGTAAATTAAAGCATCGATAGACGTGAAGGAATGTCGTTATGTTTTTAATTCAAATGTTCCCTGTCAAAAGAAGTAAAGAAATGTCGTTAAACTGTGAATATACAAAGTGTAATCAGCAACTCGCTGTTGAATGTTAGTTCGTATTTGCAGAGATAAGGGAATACCCACAGCACGATCATGTATTGTTTCCTTGCAGCAGTACAAAACCAACAGTAGCTTTAGTGGTTTGTTGCTGTTCTATGGCGTAACCATCGAAAGGAAATAAAATTAAAAAATGCAACAGCGCCAACCATTAGTTCTTTGGTACTACGTAACCAACAGGACCTATATTTGTTCTGTACACCATTTTTTAAGCAGTTGTGATAAGTACGCAAAGGACTCAGAAAAGAAACTACACAAATTCCTGTTTCCTCGCAAAGAATTCTTAGTATATGAAAACACTGATAAACGCGAAAGAACGTCGTTATGTTTTAAGTTCAAATGATATCCGCAGAAAGAAGCACTATTTTCCTATCCATGGCATATCAAGGCATGCAGGATAAGCTAGTAAAAAAAAAATAAAAAAATAAATGTGTCGTACTGGGTTAAATTTTACTTGCTTAGGCAGCGGTTTAGTATGTTAACAATGGCAACGAAATATTCGCTTTAGGGGGATAATTAATTTACTGATCGGAACAACATTAATTAATATTTAATTATTGTACGTGACCGATTTTTCAAAAAGGATCCAAAAGCCGTTACCAACATAAATACACTACTCCGCTGCCGTAAGGAAAATCATAGCTCTTGTTTCAGTGTAGTACACTTTAGTTATGAGAATAAATAGCGCAGCATCGTCATCTATTAGTTATTTGGTATACTATGTCAGTAACAGCGCCTCTATCGGGTCTTTGCTATACTACGCTGCATTTCATGCATAACATACACCAGAAACTACAAATTACGATATCTTTTCTTCCCCTGATCCGATTTTGATGAAATGAAGCTTATATTTTGCCCCAAGATACTTTCAGTTGACCTATTAAACCCCATGAAAGTTCGTATAGTACTCTTGGAAATTTGCTGTACTACATCACACTTATTAGCATAGTATACATATAAAAATTCAAATGACGATATTTTTCCTGCCTATGATCCGATTTTGATTAAATGAAGCATATGTTACTCTCCAAACTATTCTCAATTTACCTGTAGAAACCCATGAAAGGTCGTATAGTACTTTTGGAGATTATCCTCAATGAATGGACATACACGATAGTTTCTAAACAAATGATTACATTATGATATCTTTATTTTCTCTGATCCGATTTTTATTATTGAAACTTTTATGTAACCGCACGATATGCTCAAGTTATTTGTGAAAACCACATGGAAATTCGTCTAGTAGTTTTGGAGATAAACGTGTTCAAAGAGACAGAGAGACATAAAGATCGTAGATAAATAATTTCAAATTACGATATTCTTTTTTTTCGTGATTCGATCTACATGTTGTCCAGAGTTACGCTCAAGTTACCTGTGAAAACCCTATGCAAATTCGTGAACTAGTTTTGGAGATAAGAGGTTTTTAATAGTTGAACAAACGGACACGATGGTTACTAAAACACTTAAAATTACGATATCTTCTTCCTCTTTTTTTAGTGATTCAATATTGATAGAATTATGCCTCTATGTTGATCAAAATTTCCTCATGTTTTGTAAAAACCGCATGAAGATTCTTCCAGTAGTTTAGGAGATTGAAGAGAAAAGCGACAGGCCTACATTTACAGATTTATTGTTAGTGTTGATTAATAATATAATTTCATTTGGGCCTGCAGCATTGTGAATGTCTTTTGAATCTACATCTGCATCTACATGGGATACTCTGCAAATCATATTTAAGTGCCTGGCAGAGGGTTCTTCGAACCACCTTTATACTATTTATCTTCCATTCCATTCTCGAATAGCGCGCGGGAAGAAAGAACACCTGAATCTCTCCGTTCGAGCTGTGATTTCTCGTACTTTTTTCTGATGATCTTTTCTACCTATGTAAGTGGGAGTCAACAATATTTTAAGGACATATTGATAATAAATATAATACCGAAATGCTGCTTTACGTGGTAGATGTTATTTAATGTTAATAAATACTGAAATAGTCCTATTTTGACTCTGTGTTCATCATCAGTCTGTGCCCATATTGCATGCTGAAGGTATAGTTTTATTTCAATAACTGCATATAATTGGCAGTTTAAATATTCTTTAGAAGGTATTTATATTACTTCATGCTTGTCATGTTATTAATTTGTTATTGCTGTTTGGACGTTTGTTATTGACAGAGCATCGCTTGAGGATCTGTCACTCACAAATATCAGAATAGCAATAACAAATTAATAACCTGCCTAGCATGAAGTAATATAAATACCTTCTAAAGAATATTTAGACTGCATTTATATGCGGTTATTGAAAAAAGAGTATACCTCCAGGATGCAATATGGGCATAGACTGATGATGAACACAGAGTCGAAATAGGACTATTTCAGTGTTTATTAACATTAAAAAACATGTACTACGTAAAGCAGCATTTCGGTATTATTTATATTATCAAAATTAATGATACGGTGTCCGTTCTTTCGGATTGACATTAAGGAACGTAAATTTTTGCTTTTCACAATACATAGATCAGCATCATTTCGAGGGTTGGTGTTGGGAATGGCAATTGAGCCTCAACATAAAAACATAAATGCTGCGTTTACGTAGAAAGAAAGATCCTGCATAATATGAGGCGCGTCCAGAAAGTAAGTACCGTTTGGTAATCAAATGAAATTGTACACAGATACAGAAGAAATTTTTAATGCACAAAATTCTACAACTCTTAATCTACTTTTCCACATAACTGCCGAAATTTTGCAGGCATTTGTCATAGCGTAGCACCAGGTTTTGTATACCTTCTTCATAGAAATCTGCCGCCTGTGTCTTCAATCAGTTGGAAACAGTTTCTTTCAGCTCGTCGTCATTGATGAAGTGATGACTTGAGATGTAAGAACAGATGAAAGTCGCTAGGAGCGAGGTCAGGACTGTACGGAGGATGGTCAAACACGTCCCAGCCAAATCCCTGTAGGAGGATTTTCGTCACATTTGCGTTGTATGGTCGTGCGTTGCCGTGAAGCAAAACCACGCCTTTTGACAGCAGTCCCCGGCGCTTATTCTGAACTGCACGGCGCAATTACCGAAGTGTCTCGCAATAAGCAACTGCTTTGATTGTTTGACCACGTGGTAAGAAGTCAATGAGTAGGATGTCTTTCCAGTCCCAGAACACTGTGCACATCATTTTCAGAGGTCTCATGATTTGCTTCGGCTTTACCTTTGGTGGGGATGAAGTGTGCTTCCATTCCATTGATTGCCGCTTACTCTCAGGGGTGTCGTAAGAAATCCACGTTTCATCTTCTGTGACATCCGTCTCAGAAATTCTTCGCCGCTTTCAGCATAACGGGTCATAAACTCAAGTGCACTACCCATCCGTTGTATTTAGTGTTGCTCAGTGAGAATCTTTGGTACCCAACGTGAGCAAAGTTTACGAAATTTCAGTTGTTTGGTAACAATTTCATGCATCAGTGATCGTGAAATTTGGGGGAAGTCCATAGCGAGAGCACTAATTGCAAAACTACAGTTTTCCTGGATCTTTTCATCAATCGCGTGAACCAGTTCTTCTGTAACCAAAGCTGGACGCCCACTTCGTTCTTCATCGTGCACATCACTACGCCCGCCATTGAACTGTCGGACCCATCTTCTCACCATCGAATCACTCTTCGTATTTGGTCCGCAAACATCGCAAATTTGCCGATAAATTTCACTTGGTTTCATTTTCCTCGCATTCAGAAACCGAATCACCGACCTGATTTCACAGGCGGCAGGATTTTCAATCAACACCGACATTTCAAACAAGCACAACAAAGCGTACGTAACTGACAGCGATCTCCAAATGGCGTACATTCTTCTCCTTGATACACATCGTCTACAGCGCATGTGCGGAACTGCAATCGCAGCGCTCCAGCTGAGATAAATTGAAACGGAAATTACTTTCTGGACGCGCCTCGTATATCCACACCATAGCAGGAAAAACACTGGAAGCAGTTAAGTAGCACTTAAGTAGCGCCTCGATATGAAATGACAATATAAAAATAATAATGGGTAAGGTAGATGCCAGACAGATCCACTGGAAGAATTCTCAGGAAGTTTAGTCCTACAACAAAGGAAGTAGGTTACAAGAGACTCGTTCGGCCATCGCTGGAGTATCGCTCATCAGTGTGGGATCCGTATCAGACAGGATTGATCGAAGACGTAGAGGAGATCCAACGAGATCAGTACGCTTCTTTACCGGCTCATGTAGAAACGTTCTGTATCACGGTACGGGCTTCTGTCAAAGTCCCGAGAGCAGACTTTTCTCGAAGAGTCAACCAATATATTGCTTCCTCCTATGTAATCTCTCTAAACGATCTAAAGTATATGAAAATTCTTGTAATCTAGCGGCTGATAGACTGAAAAGAGTACAAAAAATATTAATATTTGCATTTTTCCGTGCAAGAATGTCTATGAATAGAAACTATTTATCTTAGCTGTGGCCTTTTCATTGAGCTGTTAGTATACTTCAGTGAGAGACATTGTACCACTCGATACTTGTATGTCGTCTGGTTATGGCTAATTGTGAAATCGTTCATATTTTCTATCTATATAAATGGTCTAATGCACAGAGTAACTTGTAATTTGCGGCTGTTCGCTGATGATGCTGTGGTGTACAGAAGGGTGCCGTCACAAATTAACTGTAATAGGATACAAGGTTGACTTAGACAAAATTTCTAGTTGGTGTGAAGAATGGCAGCTAGCTCTAAATGTAGAAAAATGTAAGGTGATGCACATGAGTAGGAAAAACAATCCTACAATGTTCGAATACAGCATTAGTAATGAGCTTCTTAATACAGTCGCGTCGTTCAAGCATCTAGGCGTAACGTTGCAAAGCGATATGAAAAGGAACGGACATGTAAGGACATTTGCGAGTAACGCGGACAGCCGACTTCGGTTTATTGGGAGAATTTTGGAAAGATGTACTTCATCTGTAAAGTAGACCGCGTATAAAACGCTTGTACGACCACGTCTTGAGTATTACTCAAATGTTTGGGACCCGCAGCAGATCAGTTTAAAGGAAGTGTAACGTTTCTGCTATGTTGCAAACTCCTAAAAATCAGTTGCCAACATAGAAACACGAAATATCTGATACCTAAAGTAAAACTTCATTACCGGACATGTGATATTTACATTTTCGCCTTCTGTTTGAAATTCTATTAACACTACTAGTAAAACGCTTTTAAGAAATAGTACGTTCATTTAAATATAACTTTAGCTGACCTTTTACGTAATTTTCTGTTCTTAATACTTTCGTAAATAATAGCTGCAAACACTAAAAATGTATTACACTTAGTTTTGGATATTGCTGAACCTATATAGATACTAATTTGTATAAAAACAACAATGCTACATGTTATAAACTATTGCACAACATGATTTCATATATACCTTTTGTTTAAATAAATTAGGGCAGACCATGTTTTATATATCACTAGATCCTAAATTAAATACTGATAATTGTTCATGCACTAAAATTAATAATCCGTTTGGTACTAAGAAACTATCTTCGAAATTAACAAAACTACGACAACCATATACAAATCCGTATTAATAAATAATTTGACCGCAAACCGAAACACATTAAAATTACATGTGACAATAATAGTACGCCTACACACTATTGGCAAAACAAATATATGTGCATTTCGAAAACACACATAATGTAAATAATTTGACGACTGTAAACACTAGTCAAAAGGATGACGTTAAATTTGTGCACTACATTTAAATACAAATTTCATGAAACAAGTACATACATTGACATAAATAGTCAGAGCTTAAATGTAATATTTTAATTTCTGTATTTTGGCATATTTAATGGAAAAGAATATTGTTTAATTATGAATTACAAAACTTTGTCATCATTTTTATTACGTTGTTAAGCAGAAAGATGTTTGAGAGAAACCATTGTTTGTTGAGTCACAGTCAGTCGGTGATAGAGTTGTGGATAGACTAGTTGAGTGGCCAGAAACCTGTAAGCAGCTCTGTTGGCTTGCTGCTGCATTTCTTGATTGTGCAATGTTTAAGTGGAAATAAAATCGTTTCCATATCAACTAAGATGGATTTACTTTATGAAAATATCCTGTAGAATCAATTTCTTTAGTGAATGCCGAAGACAACTCACAACGCAATGGACTTCAGCCAGCATATAAGATAAGTTCAACTTCACCTACAGTGGAATGATTTCGTTATAGACTGAGAACTAATAAACATTTCCGTGATTCAGGAATATATTAGGGCTCAGTTTGAGTCATTCCGAAAAGAGGTGATGGACGTTAGATGTGGTGCCGTGACCAGGATTTAAAAAAAACGTATTCACTAATGTAAAGTTTTAAAAGTGGTGACGTGATCAAAGGATTTTAATGAGTATTCGCTAATATAAGAATGTGTTTCAGGATACAAGGAAAATAATGTATATGATGGATGTGCAGTAAAACCATCATAAAAGTGCAGAATTCGGCTACAATACTATCCACACCTACGATGTCGAAATTTAATGGAGGAAGATTGCAATAATTTGGACTACTAGATTCCTGTATCGCCGCATCCTTGTGACGAGATAAGTACTTATTATTTTTTTTTAACGTTTATAGTGACTGTTTGTGTGATAGGGGTTTTATGTGGACTGAAAACTTATTTTAAAATGGATACAGTAAGAAAGGAGGGAGATGATAGTACTCAAGTTTCGGACTTTGACAGTGGGGTAGAAGGTTCTGGTATCGCGAGTTCTACACCGATTGCAAGAAAGCAGCAGGTCCCATTTTCTAGTGATTTACAAGAGACTGGACAACAGATTAGTAATATGGCAGCAAACACAGAAATAGAAAATAAATCGAACTTGGAATTTTTATTACAATGGAAAACCGAACTTTCATTACAAATGGAAACCACGAACTCCAAACTTTCATTACAAATGGAAACTATGAATACCATGAAAACCATGATATCTGACATAAAATCTCAAACAAACTCCATTAAATTTGAAATTTGTAAAACAAATGAAGCAGGGACCGAATTAAAACAATGTATTTTAGACACAAAACTTAGTGCAAAACTCGATTGTGTAGAAAAAACTGTTTTGGTAGCTGCTACTTCAGAAGATCCACAGACGAGTGACAGTGTTGAAAAAATTCAGGACAGTGTAAGAATACTAAATTCTCAGAGCCAGGATACTAAAACAGAGTTAACTGGAAAGATTCGCGATTTTGAACAATGTAATAGCAAACTTAGTTATTCTGATTTGAAAGTAGAAAGTGAATGTAACTGTGTTATAGATAACCTTGAGCTAGAAGTCGAAAGTAATTGTACAGTCACAGAATTACCACAGTGTGTAGACGAAATTCAAGAAAAGTCACATACTGAAACTTTGAGTATTCCTAGATGTACTAATGTAATTAGTTTACCAGTAGTTAAGTTGCCTGGTAGGCCTAAAAAGAAATTTCATCCTGTTTATTTTATGCCACAGGACAATGATTGTTTTCATTCAGATTTGAATGACACTTCAGAAATTATGTTGCTTAAGGAAAGTCTAAGGTGTAAAGTATGTTCTTGGGCAAACCAGACCAAACTGTTTGCATTTAATTTTGGACCTAGTAGTAATGTACTACTACCTATTCTACCTGATGATAGACAAAATGAGATGCATCAGACTATGTACTGATGTAATACCTTAGGGGCATAATTACTCTTTAGTTATGAAACTGCTGACACCAGTTCAGGTCCCCAGTCGTGTGCTGTGTACTTCTATTGAATCATTTTCACAGTACAGAAAAAATTCTAGGCTTTAAGTTTTTCTTCAGTGTAAATATTTTTTTTTTTGATAAAATGTTTTAATTACCACTGACAAATGAAAACAGCTGAGACATACCTTTTGATATATACATTTTTGCTATATGCTTATTGAAACTTAAAATAGGTGATGCCTAAACTTTATTACCAGTTGGAATTTTTGAGAAAATATGAACAAAAATGTGTAGGTGGATGTTAACCATCAATTCAGAAGAACTTTATACCAAATAGTAATATTGTACCTAATATGATATACTAGTTGGGGGTTTTCAATATGAGATTTATTGCTTAAGAGCTAAAAAGTAAATATACTGAAATACAGTTTCAACTGAATAGTGAATTCATGTTTACAGTTAATACAGTTACAATGAATAATAAATGTTGAAGGATTTATGAATAAAAATACTATGTGAATTTAAGTACAGAAAAAGAAAATAGGTAGATGATGGGGGTTTATTTAATGTGTTTGACAGGAATTATGGAGTCTTACGTTATGATGTTTATGAACCACTAGCTAATGTGGAAGTCTTTGTGTAGTCATCAAAAGATGTAACAAATTAAGAAAAATGGTAACAGCTGTTCATGAGAAATTAGGTTAAGAATTGTCAGTGAAAGATACTGAACAAATAGTTATTAAGTTACTGAAATGGAAGTGAAAAATGCTCCATATATTGAAAAGAAAGAATTGATATGTCATAAAGAAAATGACTATGAAAATAAAGAATACTTAAATGAAAAATATTGATATAGGATTAAGATTAGTGTATTCTCTGAACAGATGCTTTACTTGAAGTCTAAGATGTTGAATTGCTTGATACTGCTGAGGAAATCTCAAAATGATAGTGTTAAATGTACTGAGAAATGTTAGCTCCAAACCCTAATATACATGTTAAGTCATCTACCAAAAATGTTAGTTAAAGAATTAAGTAAAAGCGAATATGAAAGTATACCTTCTGTCAATGTCAACTTAAGTTGTGATTCTAGTAACATGAACATGAATTTTGAGGAAGTTTAAAAAATCTGGTAACTAAACCTGAAAACCAAGAAATGTTTTACTATGTTAGTAGTCCATTTGTTAAGATCTGAGTTGAAGTTCATCCAAATGTATACATTGAGCCTCTTGAAGTTAACTGAAACCCTTAGCTGTATGCTTATAGTTTTGTTTATCCACGATCCATAAAGTTGATCGGTCTCAGATAGATTAATGCGTTTAAAACCTACCTACAGAAAAGTTAATTGTCTTGTGAATAGTTTATCTTGCTCTTACTCTGAAACCTATAAGGAAGATACCATTTATGAATATGGCACACAATAATTTATTTATTAACTTCATATGCATAGTAAAAGGTATGTTGAAGTGCTCATTATTTGTTTATGGCTTGAAATGTCATTGTATATACGAGAAAATGCTTACCTCAGTTATGTACTGTGATCTTTCTATTTAATCACGTCCACAGTGCATTACAATTCAAATTCTTTAAGTCTTTTCACTCTTGTTAGTCATTCATTAGTATTTTTGTGTTGTTGGTTGAATTTTGTGTTGTACTTTGATGTGTCAAGAGGGACTTGCTAACAATTAGTACAAAAGTGACTATAAGCATGGGAGGACACACATAGACCACACAAGTGTTGACCAATGTAAAATTCAATTTCTATCTTTGAGCTTACAGCTTAATAGGAAAATATTTAATACTGGTTTAAGATGACCATATTATAGTATATTGTACATATGACACAGCTTTGGCTGATGCAAGGTTTAATTTTCATTTTTATTCTTAAAGTTTACAATGAAACTATTGATACTTTACAAGTTACATACTTGGTATGTTTATCAGGTGTACTTGCACATACTCATGATATAAGGTCATACTTTTGTACAGAAATATGAAGGTTAATGAACCATTACAGACTACCTATTACTCTTTATTATTATTATCATTAAACTTGTATAAATTTGTATTTTTCATGTGGAACACCTATGTTTAGTTCATGACACACTTGTTGACTTGCTCATGCGTGCAAGCTTTGTGTATAAATTTGTAGTTGATTACAGGGTGTTTAGTTTTGATATGGTACTGTATCTGAAAATGATCAGGCAGACCATATGTAAATTTTGACTTTTGTGTAGTATATAATTGAGATTTTACACTGTTAATGTAGACGTGTACAGACTTTCAAAACACTTAAGATAGTTACTTATTTTCATCCATTTCTACTGTACGATTGTCACTCATTTTCAAACACTACTGGACAACATAGAATGTTGATTTTTGAGTTATTGGGGGGTAGTAACTGTTCACCATTCAACAAACATAGGATACTCTGGACTGTGTTGTGTTTGATTGGGGCAGTTTGTTCAAAGAAGAACAAAAACTATGTACTGTTATTTACTTCTGCGGAATTAAGGAGTCAAGTTGCCAGTTGCATCTTGTAACTCTTGGTAAGGTAGTTACCATTAATACAAACATTCCGTTTAGAAGATAATCTATGAAAACTATATGGTGTATCATAATACCTTACGGACACTAAATTGTTAAACAAAATATAAGTAAACACAACCAGAGTCTTTTCCTGCTTATGTAGCCGTTTGCGAGTCAGTTACCTGCCCTGGCCGTGGACGTAATTTAATGGCAGCGTATTTTTCCGCCCTCTCTTGATTACTGCCTTGAGAGTGGGTGTATTTTGGCAGTTAAAACAAAAACTTTTTTCATTTTTCTTTAAATTTTTCCATGATTTGGGAAAAATTTGACACTTTGGTGGATCAGTTGAGAACTGACACTTATTACTTTAATTTCCATGCTTGTTTTGAGCTATGAGATTAACCATTGCCACTGCTAACTACTCGCAGGGGGGTTAGTTTTTGAATCTTTATTAATGCATGTTTTTTTTAATAAGTAAAATATTATGTAATACTATGATCTAATTTGTTTCTACTCTTTACAACAGCTCAATCTCTCAAACTGTATGAGAAATATTCAATACCAACAGTACTTAAAAAAGTTTCAAAATCATGATTACATTTTCTGTCTATATAACCATTTTAACTATACTATAATTTTGAATGATAAATGTTTGATGTGCTCACTGAGAGCTTGTTTCTATCCACTGTTTTACTATTTAATTATGTCATTCTTTTACTTAGTAATTTGACTATAAATTTTGAAGTATTACAATGTACAACACCCTTTCTAGAGGAATTAGGAGCTTAGTTCTCACATAATGGCATTTACATACATGTACACATAAAAAAAAAATTATTCTGCATAAAATACTTTTTTATATGAATTAATACCAAACATAACTGTTTACAATATGAATATCAATGCTCTTGAAAAAAAAAGTTGTAAAAGCTTGCTATTTCATTACTCAAACTAAAGTAAATTAGAGAGATTTCTCATTAATTTTCAGTAACATTTAAGGGTTAATTTGAACCCATAATTTTGTTTGTTTTAAATACCGTATAGAGAAAATTGATTGCTCTTTCCAATAGCCTGATAACAGTATGCTTATTTATGTATGTAGTTAGGGAAAAATAGTATGTGGTTCTGAGAAAGATACAACCATGTTGTAGGAATGCCTGTATCTACAGTCAGCTGAAGCTGAGAGCCACTACATCACCAACAGCAGTTTGCAGATAGACCAATGTGGGCGCATCATGCAACATCAACAACCACCAGCATTCGCAAGACTACAATCAACATACATTTTTTATTTTAGCTTAAACTAATACAGACTCACTATGAACACTTAAATCACAACATATTGAAACGATAGTACACAGTGAACCTTACATTACATTTCAGGTACACTATGTAGGGGGGTGTGTAACGTTTCTGCTATGTTGCAAACTCCTAAAAATCAGTTGCCAACATAGAAACACGAAATATCTGATACCTAAAGTAAAACTTCATTACCGGACATGTGATATTTACATTTTCGCCTTCTGTTTGAAATTCTATTAACACTACTAGTAAAACGCTTTTAAGAAATAGTACGTTCATTTAAATATAACTTTAGCTGACCTTTTACGTAATTTTCTGTTCTTAATACTTTCGTAAATAATAGCTGCAAACACTAAAAATGTATTACACTTAGTTTTGGATATTGCTGAACCTATATAGATACTAATTTGTATAAAAACAACAATGCTACATGTTATAAACTATTGCACAACATGATTTCATATATACCTTTTGTTTAAATAAATTAGGGCAGACCATGTTTTATATATCACTAGATCCTAAATTAAATACTGATAATTGTTCATGCACTAAAATTAATAATCCGTTTGGTACTAAGAAACTATCTTCGAAATTAACAAAACTACGACAACCATATACAAATCCGTATTAATAAATAATTTGACCGCAAACCGAAACACATTAAAATTACATGTGACAATAATAGTACGCCTACACACTATTGGCAAAACAAATATATGTGCATTTCGAAAACACACATAATGTAAATAATTTGACGACTGTAAACACTAGTCAAAAGGATGACGTTAAATTTGTGCACTACATTTAAATACAAATTTCATGAAACAAGTACATACATTGACATAAATAGTCAGAGCTTAAATGTAATATTTTAATTTCTGTATTTTGGCATATTTAATGGAAAAGAATATTGTTTAATTATGAATTACAAAACTTTGTCATCATTTTTATTACGTTGTTAAGCAGAAAGATGTTTGAGAGAAACCATTGTTTGTTGAGTCACAGTCAGTCGGTGATAGAGTTGTGGATAGACTAGTTGAGTGGCCAGAAACCTGTAAGCAGCTCTGTTGGCTTGCTGCTGCATTTCTTGATTGTGCAATGTTTAAGTGGAAATAAAATCGTTTCCATATCAACTAAGATGGATTTACTTTATGAAAATATCCTGTAGAATCAATTTCTTTAGTGAATGCCGAAGACAACTCACAACGCAATGGACTTCAGCCAGCATATAAGATAAGTTCAACTTCACCTACAGTGGAATGATTTCGTTATAGACTGAGAACTAATAAACATTTCCGTGATTCAGGAATATATTAGGGCTCAGTTTGAGTCATTCCGAAAAGAGGTGATGGACGTTAGAGAAGGCATAGAAGCAGTTCAGAGGCGAGCAGCTAGGTTTGTTACTGGTAGGTTCGACCACTTCGCGAGTGTTACAGGAATGCTCCGGAAACTCAATTGGGAATCGCTGGAAGAAAGACGACGTTTCTCTCGAGAAATTCTGTTGAGGAAATTTAGAGGGCCGGAATTTGAAGCTGACTGCAGAACGGTCTTGCTGCCGCCTGGTTACATTCCGCATAAGGATCACAAAGACAAGATAAGTGAAATTAGGGCTTGTACAGGGGCATATAGACATTCATTTTTCTGTCTATTTGGGAGTGGAATAGAAAAGGCAGTGCCTAGTGATGGTACAGAATACACCCCCGCCACACACCTTACGGTGGATTACGCAGTATATATGTAGATGTGTCGTTATTTAATTTGTATTTATGATTTCATTTCATAGCGTATCTATGAACTTCTCCATAGTAATTTTCCCAGTAAACGTACGTTCGATTTTGTATTTATAAATGTAACTTACAGCTTATGTGTTACGAAGTCCAAAATCCGATAATTTGAGTATAGTTCAGGAGGGCCTTGACATTATACATTTGTATGAAACTTTACACCAGGTTTAGATTCTGACGTTGACGAGTTCAAAAAGCGTAAATAAATGGAAATCCGCATCACCACCTGTGTCCTTTGTATTTGTACAGCGTCTCTAATAAATTTAATCACGTGGTTTCTCCTCGTCGGGGGTTAGAGTCCTCCCTCAGGCATGAATGTGTGTGTTAGGTTAGTTTAAGTAGTTTGTAAGCCTAGGGACTCATAACCGCAGTAGTTAAGTCCCATAGATTTACATACATCTGACTTTGGATCTCTATTGTTAACAACAGACAAGAAAATAACTAAGGCAATGGAACTTCAATCCTTGTAATATTAACCTGCTACTTCTTGTCTCTGTGATACGCCTTGGTGTGCGATTCACGTGAAGCGAATACTCATTTAAATGAAACTCATAGCCATGTTTTAGAAGGAGACGGAGATATGAAACAGCTTATGAAGATAAAAGCGCGAGCTCTTCTCTAAAACGTGCAACAACGTCTCCGAACACCCCCTAATGGCGTGAATTATTGTAAACTAAAAACGGGCTTTAACAGCCGATTTACATAGTGAGAGTCAGAAAACTTACTTGATTCGGCAGCTTACTTAATAGAATAAGAAATGCTTAGAAGAGGAAGCATATGTGCTATAAACGGTTATAATTATAAACAGAAAAGGATGCATAAGATCACAAATCTTACATTACTGTGGAAAGAACCATTTGGTTCTAGTTTCCTGGTTACCAGAAGGTTGCCTCAATATTGCGTTGAAAATGTCTTTTCTATTATAAGAGGGAAAGGAGGTGGCAATGTTACACCTGATGCTTATAAATTTCGCAGTTCAACAAGGTTAGTATGGTTATTTGTTTACTGTCTACCTCTCAAGAATGAATGTACCGAATTAGGAGGCGTGTGTAATAGTTCCTATTTGTTGTTGGCAAAGAAATATTTTGCAGTCCTTATCAAAGCATTTGTAAACAGAAAAAAGATTTCTCAGAATCACAAATCATGAATAGTAGCCTCAAGCTACAGCAAGTCATTTTTTTCGTTTATTGCGTTTTAAAGCCGGTATGGGCATGCTGGCAGCAGCTTGCTACGCTGCCTTCAGCCAATGTGTTTGACACAGGAGATCAAAGAACAAGCAGTAATGTAGGTTAAAATTAGCGCTTTAAAAATACACAAGAAGAATGTGATGGAAGTATATAAAATCACACAGAAGAAGCAGTTAAAATCCACGTGTAAGAGAAAAAGAGCCACGGTGTAAAATGAAACATAGCAACGGAAACACCACACACTATAGGACGACGATAAAATACACTACTGGCCATTAAAATTGTTACACCAAGAAGAAATGCAGATGATAAACGGGTATTCATTGGACACATATATTTTACTAGAACTGACATGTGATTACATTTTCACGCTATTTGGATGCATAGATTCTGAGAAATCAGTACCCAGATCAACTACCTCTGGCCGTAATAACGGCCTTGATACGCCTAGGCATTGAGTCAAACAGAGCTTGTATGGCATGTACAGGTACAGATGCCCATGCAGCTTCAACACTATACCACAATCCATCAAGAGTAGTGACTGACGTATTGTGACGAGCCAGTTGCTCCGCCACCATTGACCAGACGTTTTCAATTGGTGAGAGATCTGGAGAATGTGCTGACCAGGGCAGCTGTCGAACATTTTCCATATCCAAAAAGGCCTTACAGGACCTACAACATGCTGTCGTGCATTACCCTGCGGTTTCGCAGGGATCAAATGAGGGGTAGAGCCACGGGTAGTAACACATCTGAAATGTAACGGCCACTGTTCAAAGTGCCGTTGATGCGAACAAGAGGTGACCGAGACGTGTAACCCAATACCATCACGCCGGGTGATATGCCAGTATGGCGATGACGAATACACGCTTCCAATGTGCGTTCACCGCGATGTCGCCAAACACGGGTGCGACCATCATGATGCTGTAAACAGAACCTGGATTCGTCCGAAAAAATTACGTTTTGCCATTCGTGCTCCTAGGTTCGTCGTTGCGTACACCATTGCAGGCGCTCCTGTCTGTGATGCAGCGTCAAGGGTAACCGCAGCCATGGCCTCCGAGTTGGTAGTCCATACTGCTGCAAACGTCGTCGAACTGTTCGTGCAGATGGTTGTTGTCTTGCAAACGATCCCATCTGTTGACTCAGGGATCGAGACGTTGCTGCAGATCCGTTACAGCCATGCGGATAAGATGCCTGTCATCTCGACTGCTAGTGATACTAGGCCGTTGGGATCCAGCCAGGCGTTCCATATTGCCCTTCTGAACCCACCGATTCCATATTCTGCTAACAGTCATTGGATCGCGACCAACGCGAGCAGCAGTGTTGCGATACGATAATCCGCAATCGCGATAGGCTACAATTTGACCTTTATCGAAGTCGGAGACGTGATAGTACGCATTTCTCCTCCTTACACGAGGCATCACAACAACGTTTCACTAGGCAACGCTGGTCAACTGCTGTTTGTGTATGAGAAACTGCTTGGAAACTTTCCTCATGTCAGCACATTGAAGGTGTCGCCACCGGCGCCAACCTTGTGTGACTGAAAAGCTAATCATTTGCATACCACAGCATCTTCTTTTGTCGGCTAAATTTCGCATCTGTAGAACGTCATCTTCGTCGTGTAGCAGTTTTAATGACCAGGAGTGTACACAGGCACCGACTACTGTTCAACCGTATTCGGCAAGCGCAACAATTTAGAAAACACTGAAGCACTGTACAAGATCACTGAAATATAAGAACACAATACTGGCTTAAACTACACTACCACTGACGCAGCCGGTTATGAGGGAAGGGAGGGGAGGGGTGGGAGGAGGTATCGGAGAAAGGTGAGCGGGGGAGCTCGAAAGGGGGGGGGGATGGAAGCGGTTGGGTGATGGGGCGAATCTACGACGAGGAGAAGAGGGGGGAGGGAGTGGGAGATCAGTTGGTAGGATGAGTAAATTACAAGACAGAGTTCATCATTAGGGAGAGGAAGGGTGTGGAGGCTGAAGCCGCAGAGACGGTGGGATACAGCGGTGGAGTCGAGGCATAGATCCAAAATCAATGGGGAAGGCATAAACCAAGAGGGTTGTGGGAATCAAGCTTACATATTGTGTAGTGGGTGCGGATACATTCAAGGAACTGGAGGAGGTGGAAAATAGGAATTACAGGATCTGATGGGAGATGGATGCGGTAGGCAAGAGGATGGAGTTCCAGAAATCACAGGGCGTTAGGGAAGGAGGGGGGCGAAGATCCATGCGGGATTCAAGCTACAAAAAACAGGACGCTCAAGAGAGCGGTAAGTCCAAAGGATGGTGGAGAGTTGGAAGCCCCATATCCGGCCAGAAGGAGTTTAAGGAGTGGATCGGGAGTGGACATTTCGTTGAATGGTTTCAAGGTGGGGAGACCAGGAAAGGGAGGGATCCAGGGTGAGGTCAAGGTGTTTGAGGGTGGGGGTAGGGGTTTAGGGCCACTGTAGAGGGTCAGATGAAAATCATGGAGGTGGTATGAAGAGGTGATATCACCTATGAGCATATCCTGTTGTTGTTTTTTTTTGTGGGTTAACGGTAAGGCTCCTTTGTTTGCACCAAGTTCCAAAACGGGCTAGGTGCAAATGGAAAATATGTTGGAAGCGTTGGAGAGAGCGAGAGGTGACGGCGATGACGGTGGTGTCATCAGAATATTGGAGGCGCATGTTAGAGCATGTCTACAGAAGATATGGCGACCATGATGAAATGAAAGGATAGTGCTGCCAAAAAGCAGGTTAGGTCGTAAAAGTTTGGCCCACTTTCGGTTACAGTAAAGGAAACCAGTCAACAATCCGAAGACTGGTTTGAACACCAGTGTTTTACTGGGCGTGGTCTTATTTGGAGGTGGTACGCCGTTGCCTTCCTCCGTCCTTCGAACTGACTTACCCATCCAGTTATATGGGGACCTAAACTTTAACGTGGTTTTCGAACCACGGTGCTCCTTGGTATTTTTCACACGGCCAATACTGCCAGAGGCGAAAGAAGTGGGAAGTGACAGATAAAAAATCCTACGACCTGGCGTGGATCGAACCCGCGACCTTTGGTTTCATAGTCTGGCACTCTACCACTGTGGGATCGAGGCGCCAGTAGTAACACTAAAAGCGGACCTTTGCGTTCGCTTTTGACGGCTCTAAATTTAAATGAAAATAACGACTTAACCGTTCATCTGACATGAAAATGGAATAACTGAATTTGTAGGGGAGGAAATTTCCTACGCCTTTGCTCTGGTTATTATTTTTTTTTTTCATATCTCTTTCGTTTCAGAGATATTAGCAAAAATAACGGCAATTTGACGATGTCTGTCTGTCCGTAACGTGTTCCCACTTTTTGCATCGTACCGTTCAACCGATCGACACCAAATTTTACAGACATAATAGTAGACCGCCAGAGACCAGACCCTCCCATTTTCAATTTTTTTGACAAAAAAATATGTTAGTAACACTATAAAAGCCTTTTGTAATGTAATTGTAATAGCAAACAAATCGTTCATCTGACACGAAAACTGAATAACCGAAATTGTAGAGGAGAAAATTCTCTACAACTTTCTTATGTTTTTTCGCAACTTACAGCGTTGCAGAGATATTTTCAAAAATAACGCCGATTTGACACCGACTCTTGAGTTTACGAAACCAGGTGTTAGGAAATGGCACGTGACATTCCTCGCCCAGAACTTTCTCTGGCATTCGCCATCTTGTTCCCTGTATTTTATGAGTTTCTTATTATAACTCACGCGTTGTCATTTAAAAGCAGTGGCGTCGTTTACAGTGCGATAAATTGTAATCTATTGTCTAAAAATGTCATTTTAGCTGTTAGCAATAAATGGTACGAGAATTAATGGACACTGTCGTAGTTGTTCGCCGTAGTGTAGTGGATACTGCGTTACGTTGTGATTGACGTGGTCGGAAGTTCGAAACCCCCCGATACCGTTTTTTTTTCGCCTTGGCTCCTAAATGGGTTTCCGGCACTATTACTAATTAAATAGAGCTATCTTCTGCAATGATTAGAGTTGTGCAGATGTAAGAGTGCCCCCTCTAAAATATGCGCTTGTTCTGTTTCGTGATCAAGCCGTGAAATACGTAACAACGAATTGAACACTGTTCTTCTGAAGCATTTGCACAATAACGGGGAGTATACTGTGATAATGAATAATCTAAACAAAATGAAAATACTGGTAGTCTTATATATAAATGGAGTCCTAGATTTCTATGGCAACTGTCGTTCGTTAATGAAACCGACGGGAACTGTATACATTACAAAACATTACCTTTTTTTTCCCCTAAGCAATTGTTCACTATTAATGGAATATGTCGAAAGTCATTAATTACAATTAATGCGTCTACTAAAATTTTTGCCTTTGGCATTGTTGCTATGGACGCTTATAACATATATTGTATTACATTTTCTGTAGTTCAGATATGACTTTGTTCATGTAACTCTGTTATGCGCTAAAATAAAGAGCAAGTATTCTGTTTCAAACCGTGACTACGTTTTATTTTACAGCTAAAATAACCAGCGGAATAAGGTGGAAATATCGAATTCCACAAAGCTCTAGTATTTAATCTATATATGAAGTTACTATTATCATTACGTCGTATATAACAGTCATTGGAAAAGTATCTCCCCATTTTGTGTACAAGTGATTAAGAAGTCTATGTTTGAAATTCGTTGGTATGTATTTCATGATATGTTCACAAAATAGAAGAAATGAACTTCTCAGAGAAAGCGCTGTTACCTTTGAACAACTCAGAATCTTGCAGGCTACAGTTGTGTTCAATTAACAAGAGTGTGCGAAAACCTTTTAGGAAACAAGGTGACAAAAATTGCCAGTGGCGGGTTTTTGTTTTTAGTTATTTATATTTTTTTTGTACTTCAGGTAGATCGATGCTTTGCGGTCGTTTGTACATGTTCGTTCTGGTTCTTGAGAACTTTACTCAGTTTTTTGTTTTTATATTACAAATGGCGTTGAGCCCTCTTTCTTTTTCTCTCTTTTCATTGGATTTTCGGTTTGATCGGTCCTTTGTGGACGTTGGTTTATTTTGTTTAATTTTGATCGTTTGTCGTTGACTCAGATTTTTCGTTACAGAGGGCGTCGAACACTCTGACCAAGCACTCTGAGCCACCGCGTCCGGCAAGTTTTGAACCACCATATAACATGTTCGTGGAAAAAGAACTACTTCGCTGCCCATTACGCTATGTTGGACAGCTGCGAGAGTAATCGTAATTGTAGTACCATCGATGGCAGGTGTTATCTGCTAACATGGCAGACATTTTAATTCATTGACCTCACAACGACGTGTTTTTGATAATTTTCAGTGCGCCATTGCTTTGAAATGACAACATTTGAGTTATAATAAGAATATCATCAAACACAGAAAGCAATATGGCGTAAGCAAAACAGAGTTTCGGACAATGTTTCGGGCGAGAGATGTTACGTGACTGATTTCCGAACGCCAAATGTTGAGCACCTCCATAAAACCAAACTGACGTGTGCACCCTGGTGATTATTATTTTATGTATATTTTACTGCTTTAATTTTGACCAGCCATCCGATTTATATCTGATTATCCACCAGCACATGATTTTCCATAAAACTATCATCTAGTTCACCTACCAGATTTTATGTGTAGCATTATAATAAGCAGTTTAATGTCAATGAGAACAGATGATGACACCACAAAGTGTCGCATCCTGTCGTCTTGAATAAATAAAATAAAAATTGCGATCTTGGCATTTTTTTTTTTTTTAATTATGGGACTTAACTACGGGGCCATCAGTCCCTAAACTTACAAACTACTTATCAACTACCTACAACTAAGAACGGCACAAATATCCATGCCCGAGGGGGGATTCGAACCCCCGACCGTAGTGGCCGTGCAGACCGTGACTGAAGCGCCTCAGTCCCCGCGGCCACCGCGGCCGGCTCTTGGCATCTGTCCTATTTATAAAATAAGATCGGTCTCTAAGATGAGTAAATTAAGTGTTAATGAAAATGTAGAAGAGATATTAAAATAATAGTTTAAAGAGGTAAAAGTTCAAAAAAGAGTATATCTGTCAAAGCAAAACTCAAATACCAAATAATTTTGGATGTTTGTTACAATATAGTCAGAAAGAATATTACGTGTTGGGTGCATAGGTATTATAGAAGAGTCGTAATCGTATCGTCCATCAATTTTTATAATTTATATTTTCATTATTTGTGTCCGAAATGTTTGCAAAATTCATGAAATTACAGGCAAATCTAAAGTGGGTCGTAAAACACGCCAGTGCTATTTTTTTTTTTTTTTTTTATTACAGATCACACAGAATAATCTGGACATGTGTGGGTAACAATCGACTTTTAAATCCATTTATTTGCATACATGTGGCTACGTCACAAAACACGTTCACCGAAACAAGTCCCATAACTGGCCAGTTGCTAGTGGTTTTGAAACTAAGATTAATACAAAGTTTGTAGTGACAGAATGCCAGTGTGAGGTCAACAGAATAGTATGAGGGCAACATAGAAAAAGCGAGTAATCTCGATAATTATATCTACTATATCTGTATCTGTGAAGATGGATGTGTGTACGTATGTTCCCTATGGATTCCAAGACGGCTGGAGCAATTTTGATGAAATCTGCAGGAATTCTTCAGATTAGCCCAACACGTTATGCTGAGAAGTTTGATAGCGATCGGCTCAAGGTATTTATTGACATATACGTAAAAGTTTGTATCTGGCATTTGGAACGAGAGTAACTCTCTTAGCGGAAAAAGAACGAACCGTTTGTGTCATGCCATTTTTCTGTAACTGCAGTGCTGCCGCTTGGAGCGCCAGGGTCGCTTCCGCGACTGTTCGTATTAGACTGTATATATATATATATATATATATATATATATATATATATATATATATATATATATATATATATATATATAAAAATTGAGGTGTTTGTGCCCATATTTCATCCTGCTGCCGAAACTAGGCATCGCAAACAAATAGTGTTTGTATGTGGTAGTAAGTATCAGTCTCCCATTGTGTACTATGGTGGTAGAGAGTTGATAACGATAAGGGGGTGGAAGATATGGGGCGTTGAAAGTTACTGGCTTATATAAAACTCTACGTGTGGTTGTCAATATTTTGCTCTTCAGCAAAAACTACACAATGGAGACGAACGATCTCTCTGTGTTATTGTAGTACAAAGTCTCCCGTTGTACACCATAGTTCCGTGTCGATAGCTATAAGAGGGTGGAAGATACAATAGTTGAAATCGTCAGCTTATATAAAATTCGGACTGAAGACCAGCGATGACGTTTGACACTGTAACAGCAAAGAGCGAAACGTGATGCACATTCTTCAGTTGTTTTTCTGCAACAAGCGTACGAATAAAGAAAAATAGGTACATATTGCAGTTTGAAAAGTAAAACTATCAAGAAAGATGCCAAAGCGTAAGAAAGAAATTTCGCGTTCTCGATCCGTTTGTAAAAGAGAGAAAACGGCGCTGAAAAATGAATCTACAGACGATAGAAATTTGAAATTTATAGATGTTGTTTATCTTACACAGTAGGCGTCCACGATTTTGGGATATTCCCGTTCCTAAGGCAGTGAAATAGGGGATGAACGCTTCTTTGCTTTGCCTTTGCTATTAAGGCTATTTTGAAGCAAGAAATACAAAACTTCGGATTTAGATTTTTGATTGCAATTTTAAAAACACGTGTTTCGTTAATTTTGTAAATTCCGCCATTAAGCGGGTAAAATAAGGGAAAATATTTTAAGGGTGCTACTAAAACTATTTTGATCCTAGAAATGCGAAATTTGGATTTGGAACCATGGTTAGAATTTAAAAAATGTGTTTCGGGATGTTTTGAATTCTGCCATCAATGGTTCAATAGGGGGTGGCAAGCTGTATCAAAATACTTGATTAGGAAAGCATTTTTAAAGCTAAATCTATCAAAATTTATTTTTAGAAGTAGAAACAACCAATGCAGACCATCTAGTCTTCGCGTGTGAAGCAGCGAGAATTAAGCTAGTTACGTAACAAAATTCTAATTGCGACTTTAAATACAAATATTATTTATTACTATAGGGCCTATTTCAGCTTTACCGCTATCTTCAGATAAAGAAGGCGGTAAGGCCGAAATAGGCCCTATGGTAATAAATAATACTTGTATTTTAAGCAGAAATTGGAATTTTGTTACATAATGTCTTTAAATGTGATATATAGAGCCAAGAGAAAAAAAAAAATGACCAGACTGTACATTGTTAGTGCTGTTACGGTAGACCCTTTCTGCTCTAGGGCAACTTCTGTCTTTCCAAGTGCGAGACATATATACGTTAGACTGTGATATTAGCATCCAAATATAGATTAAACACGCTAAAGATTGTATAAGCATGGTGTTACTTGTGTTTAACCGTGTCAAGTGGAACATAGCAACCAATAAAATAGAGCCGCGGCAGAACAGCCGTGCGCACTGAGGCGCCGTTCTGCGCTGCGCGCGGCCGTTTGCCGTCGGAGTTTCGAGTCCTCCCTCGGGCATGGGTTTATGTGTTCTCCTTAGGTTAGTTGAACTTAGTTTAAATAGTATGTAAGCTAGGGACTAATAACCGATCAGTTAAGCCCCATAGATTTACAAACTTTTGAACATTTTTGAATAAAATAGTACATCGATTTTTATAGATACAGAACATAAATTCCATCCGTACGAAGCTGGGACGGGTCGCTAGTTTAGAATCATATAAAAACATAACTGTTCATAATCAAAATAGGAAGCATCACAGAAAGAATCTAAAACAAAACGTTGTTTCAATTGACCACTGAAGATGGTTGTAAATAAAGCGAAACGCGCCTACTCTTAATTAGACTAATTTTTTGTTGTTGCAAACAACGGCTATTTATTCTTTACAAACTGTATAGCTGCAACTGCGGACAAAGAGGCCCATAAAACAAAAGAATAAAACGTAACAGGTAGTGCGTACAAACCCCACTCAGATACCAGTCTATTCATCAGTCAGGCAGACAGAGACCTCTAAGACACGAAAAAACAAAGGACGAAGTTGAGAGTGTGCGACGTGAATGACGTAGGGCGACTCGAGAGAATTGAAAGATAAAATTATCGCCTTCCTTCCCGCGGGGCGATCTGCGTGGAGGGCGGCAATAAGGGGGTGTCTGGGGGTGAGAGTGCCGCAGAATTAATGACGGCGTGGCGTGGCGCGCGCCCAGAAACTGACGTTTCATTAGAGGGAGGGGGAGGGGGAGGCGTTAGTGGCGGCGGCCCAGGGTGGCGGCTGCAGGCATCGATTGCCGCGCCCTCCTCAGGTGTCAGCTGTCGCCGACTCCTCTATTTACACAACACAAACGACCTCACGTTTCTGCTGCGACAGGCTAAGGAAAAAAATAAACAAATAAAAAATAAGCGAGCTTCGCTTGTCCTTTACTTCGTGGTCATAAAATTTCACTCTTTCAGCAGTCAACATTAAAAAAAAAATATATTAAATAAAAATTTAAGTAAATAAATAAAAGTATCGTGTTACTTCTTAATAAATATATTTCTAAGTGTAATGCATGTTTAAAGGAAAGGATTACTTTTGCAATTCACAAAAGTCCATGGTTTGTATGTGCAGGCAAAAGCGTCGCGTGAAAATCTGGGCCAGAGCTAGGACTCGAAATGGGGTCCCCGGCTTTCCAGGCAGTTACTCTCACCCTGCCACAGTGGTTTCGCACAAGCTCGTGGGATTTACCTTTCCTGCTCGATCCAAATACTCAGCCTCGACGACTTCCCGCAGCGGTGGAGTAGCCGAGCGGTCTAAACTCTAAAGCGTCTCGCTGCGGAGCGCGCGGTTGCTTGCCGTCAGAGGTTCGAGTCCTCTCTAGGGTATGGGTGTCCGTATGTTGTAGTTAGGTTAGTTTACCTTAGTTTAAGTAGTTTGTAAGCTACGGACTGATGGCCATGCAGTTTGTCCAATAGGTTTACAAATATTTAGCACGACTTCCCACTTAAACTCGAACAACATCCAAAATAATTGAAATAGTACGTTCACAAAAAATCAAACCCTTCCTCAAACACAGGTATCAGTGCTGCTATAGAAATTACACGTCTAATTTGTGTAATGACACCAATATATATATATATATATATATATACGAGAAGGGTAGATTGCTGCTTACCACAGAGACGTCCGAAGAGCCGCGTAAAGGCGCAAATAATAGAATACGACTTAAAAAGCTTTCGGCCGTTACAGCCTTCATAGGCTGGAGAAACACACACACAAACACATAGACACAAACGCTGTTCTCTGGCCGCTGTGGTCAGTTTCCTTCCTGGAATTTCCATTGTTGAAGATATATCTACATCTACATAGATACTCTGCAAATAACATTTAAGTGCCTGGCAGAGGCTTCATTAACCACTTTCATAATCTTTCTCTACCGTTACATTCTCTAATAGCGCGCGTTTTCGATCTGATTTCTCTTATTCTATTGGGATGGTCTTGTCTCCCTATATAGGTGGGTGCTAGCAAAATATTTTTTATACATTCGGAAGTAAAAGTCGTTGATTGAAATTTCGCAAACAGATCTCGCCACAACGAATAACGTCTTTCTTTTAATGATTTCCGTCTCAAATCGTGCAACATTTCCGTGACGCTTTCCCCTCTGTAACGTGATAAAACAAAACGAGCTGCCCTTCTCTGTACCTTCTCAATGCCTTCCGTCAGTCCCACCTGGTGAGGGTCCCACATTGGGCAACAGTACTCCAGGAGAGGACGCACAAGTGTGATGTAGGCAGTCTGTTTGGTGGAGCTGGTGCATCTTCGAAGCGTTCTGCCAATGAAACATTCCCCACAATATTTTCTGTGCCTTCTCTCCAGTCTAAGTTGTTCGTAATTGTAACTACTTGGTATTTGGTATAATTTACGACCATAAGGTTCGACTGATTTATTATGTAACTGAAGTTCATCGGATTTCTTTTAGTGATATTACTTCCGACGAAGTGTACGTTGAGAACGCATTCAGACAAATTTGTCGGTATAACCTTGTGTTCAACGTAGGCTGTATCAAATGCCAATACGAAAATGAGGAATAATTGAAATAAGAATAATAACGTAGAATGGTTTACCACTTCCGCACTTTCGTGACCTTTGTAGCGTAAACTATAAGACCTGCGGCAAAGTAAATAGTATAGAACTCATGAAAAAAAAAAAAAAAAAGGCTGCCTAATCTGAGCGGTCTAAAGAACCTGTCTCGTAAGCAGGAGGTCCTGGTTTCGAATCCCAGCCATAGCACAAATTTTAATTCGGTGCATCTGTTTACATTTTCTTTTAGTCTGAAAGTTATCTTTAATTGTACTCTCTTACATTAAAAATACTTATTAAGTGAAAATTGCTTTTGTTTATTAACTGTTAGATAGTTTCACTATAACATAAGTGACACATGGAAACGTATGCGGGAGGTCGAGCCCACGCAGTCAGCAAATTAACAGCCAACAACCGTTCCCGCTACGCTGCAACAACACTGTGACCAATACAACTGTCGCGCATTACTGATTTCTAATGTAGCAATCTTTGCTATTGTCACTCACTGTGATAATTATGTTTTATTATAATGACATAGTGCACCTTTGCATTGTAAATTGTTATATAACAACTGATTGACATTACAAGATTATGGCCTTGTAAAATATTTTATTTGACCAGATGATGCTGACATAGTTCAGCGAAACCGATCGTCTAAAATAAAAATTGATGATCACCGATCTTGGCTTTTTTATATCTTTCTACATTATCATAATTGGATCGCCTCCTAGAACGGAAACCAACTCATCAACTAAATAGACTTACACTAAGACGGCCGAACAATCCCACAAGGGATCTCCCGGCCAAGAAAGGCATACGCTCATTTCCATTTACCTATCTTAAGTCCCTCAGTTGTTTTCCTTCTGAAAATGAGTGTATTGGTTTATTGTGCAAAACATTGATTTTAAATATCATCCAGTATATACTATGGCGACATTAGGCTCCAAGTACGGGGGCATCCATTAATTATCTGAGTATTTAGGGGGCAGCGGGTCTACCCGAATCTCACCAAGTCTCACGTGAGGTAGAAGATAGGAGGGGGTGGGGGTTGCCAAATATCACGTAATTTTTTTCGTGAGAAACAGTGTAAAACTGTGAGGTAACTGCGTTAAATTAAGTAAAACTTGTTTCACGTTCAAAATATGGCTGAATCCTACATCGCGGTTGTGAAAACGTCACATAGTAACACAGTAGTTTGTCTAAGGCAGTGTTTTTCAACCTGTGGGTCGTGATCCCCCGGGGGTCGGAAAGTATCGCTCAGGGGGTCGACGTCACAATAGGATGTGCTTGGATCATAAAATAGCCGGCACAGGGCTATGTTCAAATATTTGTTAAAGCTTATGGGACCTAACTGCGGGGTCATCAGTCCCTAAACTTACAAACTACTTATGAACTATCAGCGCACACTCCGCTGCAGAGTGAAAGTTTCATTCTGGAAACATCCCCTAGGCTGTGGCTAAGCCATGTCTCCACCATATCCTTTCTTCCAGGAGTGCTAGTCTTGCAAGTTTCGCAGGAGAACTTCTGTGAAGTTTGGAAAGTAGGAGGCGAGGTATTGGCGGAAGTAAAGTTGTGAGGCGGCATCGTGAGTCGTGTCGGGGTAGCTCAGTGGTAGAGCGCTTGCCCGCGAAAGGCAAAGATCCCAGGTTCGAGTCCCGGTTCCGGCACACAATTTTAATCTGCCAGGAAGTTTCATATCAGCGCACACTCCGCTGCAGAGTGAAAGTTTCATTCTGGAAACATCCCCTAGGCTGTGGCTAAGCCATGTCTCCACCATATCCTTTCTTCCAGGAGTGCTAGTCTTGCAAGTTTCGCAGGAGAACTTCTGTGAAGTTTGGAAAGTAGGAGACGAGGTACTGGCGGAAGTAAAGTTGTGAGGCGGCATCGTGAGTCGTGTCGGGGTAGCTCAGTGGTAGAGCGCTTGCCCGCGAAAGGCAAAGGTCCCAGGTTCGAGTCCCGGTTCCGGCACACAATTTTAATCTGCCAGGAAGTTTCATATCAGCGCACACTCCGCTGCAGAGTGAAAGTTTCATTCTGGCTACTTATGAACTAACTTGTACTAAAGACGGCACAAACATCCATGCCCGAGGGGGGATTCGAACCCCCGATCGTAGTGGCCGTGCAGACCGTGACTGAAGAGCCTCAGTCTTCTCGGCCACCGCGGCCGGCATGTCAGAACACTAGCGGTTCAATAATATAAAACATTAGGTCTAATAAAAGTCGCCGCGGCGGAATAGCCGTGCGCACTGAGGCGCCATGCTGCGGTGCGCGTGACCGTTCGCCATGGAGATTCGAGTCCTCCCTCGAGCATGGGTGTGTGTCTGTTGCCCTTAGGTTAGTTTAACTTAGTTTAAATAGTTTGTACGCCTAGGGGCTAATGACCAAGCAGTTGTCCCATAGATTTACAAACATAAAAAAATAAAAGTCAATATATTTTATATTAGAATTACGTAATTCCTTGTTAAGATTAATTCTACTTTGATTAGAACGTAGGATTGTTTTACATTAAACACTGTGTTGACGGTGAATAAATGCAGAGCACGAAGACATTTTACAGGAATCAGCTGATAACTAACTGGACAAGTTGCGGTAAGTAATTTTTGATAAATTCGGACAAAAAACCTGAGTACTTTTTTTACAAACTGACTACACAGCAAGATAATCCTTAACGAGTATTATTGCGCTGTTGCTGTGGCGGCCCCTGACTGTATAGAGTGCCCGCACAACCGGCAGCCAAGGCGGGCTGTTTAAGTTTCCTTCCTAGGCGCTCACACAAACGGTAAACAACAACAACGACAAACTTCCTACGAGACGGCGCTATACTGCGGCACTAGTTTACAGGTAGCCGTGTGGCAGTGCTCAGCCACTGACAGCGGAGTAACCTGTTGTAGTCGATGCCGATGCCAGCTTCTTAAGCGCACCGACTGAGTGGACAGCCAGTGCATTCCCAGCTGCCGGCCGCTCCCAGGACGGATCCAGCTTCAGCGGCACTCAGCGTAGATAGTAGCTTTCGTGTTGAATTTCTTTTGGCCTAGCGCCACTAGAAAATAATAGTTTGTATCGTGTGAGGCTTTACGCCATTTGTACTTTTTCGGTTGTCCCTTAGTTACTGGTTCTTTTTTTCTTTGCGATCACTCGCTTTGTTGTGCGCCTAGAAGCCTTTTATTGTTAATAATCTGTATATAATTTTCATTAGTTGTTGTGTTTCCTGCAGATCGTAGGACGCTACAGTTGTGTCTACCTGAAATAAGGAACACTGGTTGTGCAAAATGTATTTCTCTGTCGCAAATCATGGAGACGTAAAATTTCGTTTGTCAATTTTAAGATCTCCTAAATAGCAGCGTTATGTCTTGGGGAAGGGGATGGCAGAATATTTTTACCTTGGAAGGTAGTCTTGTGTAATTCGAGAACGAACTAGTTCGGAAGAGCGCTCCCACAGGCGAACTACGCGAATTAGTTCCCAGATCCCTCTCCTCTTAGTTCGTTTTCTCCTTATCCTTTAACTGACGGGGAACAGCGAGAAGGCGCGAGAGCGCGCATCACGTGATTCCCTTCCGTCAGTTACCGTCATTTAGAGCTGAGATGCAGCTCGACTGTAGTTTCATAGTTTAGATAGAAAGAAAGAATCGCTTGAATGGTGGCGCGAGCGTCGTCAGTTTATCCTCACGTGTATGCGTATAACTTAAAGAGGTTTTGCATTTTCGCGACATCTGTTCCCTGCAAAAGCATTTTTTCATCGACGGGAGAAATCCAACGAATGCATAACTTTGCTATCAGCGATCAAAGTTTCAAAATTAATATTTTTACATAATAATACGTACATTTTATTACACTTAAAATAGTTCGGAATGAAATATAAAATTTAGTGTACGAATATTTGTAATGATACTGTTTATGTCACGCTACATATAACCAGCGATATTGTCACAAACAAAATTAAGCAATGAATGTTTCACAAACACATCTTTGGATCAAAAGCTAAATAAATTACGCCAAAGTAATTACAACAAAGAGCATGACCTAAGCAGTATGAAAATAAAATATATATATGAATGTAAGTAATTACTACTAGTAAATTCAACATAACATTGCCATATTAGTGTATCTTCCTGTAAAACACACTTTGTTCTCTGTAATAGGTGGCATAAGAAAATGGACAGAGCCCGAAACTAGTCAGCATTTCAAATAAAAGCAGCTTTGGTGCAATATATAAAAATGTCTTTCCTACAACATTATATGATATTTAACTTGATAATTGAATGAATATTTAAAGAATGATTATATTTAAAAAAAATCAATACATATGATCTGATTCAGGGCTCATGATTATTTTTTGTCTGTCTAATGGTTAAGCAACAAATTAGAAATGTCAGTGTTTCTTTTGCTAATGATAAACAAAAATAATGGAATATGGTCTTAGAAAATCAGGCGATGCTAAAGGAATTAGATTAGGTAACGAAACAATGAAGGTGGTAGATGAGTTTTGTTACTTGGGTAGTAAAATAACATGCGATGGTCGCAGTACAGAGGATATAAAATGCAGAATGGCAATGGGAAGAAAAGCATTTTTGAAAAAGAGAAATTTGCTAACATCGAATATTAATTTAAGTGTAAGGAAGTCTTTTCTGAAGGCATTTGTGTGGAGTGTTGCCTTGTACGGGAGTGAAACATGGACGATAAGCAGTGCGGACAGGAAGAGAATAGAGGCCGATGAAATGTGGTGCTACAGAAGAATGCTGAAGATTAGGTGGGTAGATCGCATAACTAATGAATAGGTAGTGAACAGAATTGGTGAGGAAAGGAATTTTTGGCATACCCTGACTAAAAGAAGGGATCGCTTGGTAGGACACATTCTTAGACATCGGGGAATCGTAAATTTAGCATTGGAGGGAAGTGTGTGGGGTAAAAATCGCAGAGGGAAACCAAGAGACGCGTATAGTAAGCAGATTCGAGTGGATGTGGTTTGCCGTTCTTATGAGGAGATGAAAAGGCTTGTTCAGGATAGAGTAGGGTGGAGAGCTGCATGAAACCAGTCTCCGGACTGAAGACCATAACAACAACATAGGTAATATTAAACTTCCTGGCAGATTAAAATTGCACGTCCTGAGCAGGATGGGGTTCTCGCCTGAGCCTCAGGACGTGGGCGCTAGGCGCGCGTTTCGCGTATTTCAAGCGCCAACTTCGCGTCGCAATAAATATCTCGGGATGTAATTGGAATATTGCGATGCAATCAATGCCATTGTTTATGTGATTTGTCATGCTATGGATTACTGAAGAAAAAATATAGGGTGTCCATTTAATAAAAAAACATAAGTTTGTGTTAAAAAAGACATTTGCTTTCGATCTAGAATGTTTCCAAATATGTACATTCATGGGCCCCAGCCGTACACATTGATGCCGGTGAAAGTCGTTTTTCAATAGCTGTTATTGCCCCAGAGATATTTTGGGTGGACAAGATAGCTGGGACACCCTGTATATATATATTATTGTCAGTGGCTGCAATTGTATAAAGAGAAGATACTGTTTCACTTTTCCAAGCTTAGCTGAATGTAAAAGTTTTTGAACACCTATACGGGCTGCTGGTGTAATTGGCTCGCGCGTGTGCAGTGGGCACAGCAGCTCTGCGCTGTGTGTTCCGTGGCCAGCAGCGCTCGGCCAGCAGCAGCCGCGGTGCCCCACATTAGCGGTGCGTCGTCCATCTTGCTTGGCCCCCGCCTGCCACGCACCGCTATGGCGGCCGCGTCTGCCTGGGATCCCTGCCCTCCCGGGACTGCAAAAAGCTCCGCCGAGGCGCGATAACGCCGACACACGCGCGCCAGCGGCAGCGGCTGCCGTGATGCTAGCCTGCGTCACGTCATATGTAGCCTTAAGGCTCCTATAAACCCGAGCTGAACTATCCGCCATTTTTCCCCAAGCTGTAGGAGTTACCACGTTCCGGACGAAGCTCACGCGTTACCTCGTCTTTCATTCAACTCGCTCACACTCGCAAACTACTCACTGTATCAGCGTGAAACTTTCATCAATGTGTTCGTTAAGAACTACACTATGTGAGATTACTGCCCAATAGAAATACTGGTAATTAATAGCATTTGATAATTAAACAGTATGAAGTTCACTGCAAACATTGACCATGCCAATGCACTAAATGTTACACAATTTTAATCTTATTAATTATGGTAGCAATGTATGTACACAGTTGGGTGACAACATTTATAGTTAGGCCATAGGTAGAAATTCTCCACGTTGAGATTTGCTGTGTGCTTGTAGCTGACGGGAGGCCAGCGAGCAGGCCGATGTTGGTGGCTTGTTCCAACTTGTTGCAACAAACTTGTTTGTTTGTTATAAACAAACAATGTTTGTTTATAAAAATAATATATTAACTATTTTTCATTTTATTTTCAATCAATCTTTTGTATTTTACCTTGAAATATTCAGTTAAATCAGTTATCTGTGATATAAGAAATTGCACGATTATGATAAACAGTACAAAGGATGTTTATACTAATATAAAAACGTAAGAAAATATTTGTTTATCATATGCAGGGAAGGAAAGCTGCGAACGTGTGATATCATCCCCTAGAAAACGAGTCAGTCGCAATCACAGTTCCAGTGTTTTTGCATGTTTAGGAAATTGGTTCGCAGCTGGTGGTTGCGAGTTTAAAAAATTAAACTTTCCCTATTTTAAACTCTCACCTTGACCTTCACGCTCGCATTTGGGGGCTCGTCCGGGATAAGTTCACGTTGGACTTGCTCGGACGGAGAGATTAGGGTATGTATAGGACAGTGAACAGTTACGAACAGTTGCAAACAAGTGCGCGGACGCGACGGACAATTTCAAGTGTGTGTGGCGGCTGGCACCAGAGAGCGGGATAAGTTCATGTTGGACTTGCTCGGACGGAGAGATTAGGGTGTGTATAGGACAGTGAACAGTTACGAACAGTTGCAAACAAGTGCGCAGACGCGACGGACAATTTCAAGTGTGTGTGGCGGCTGGCACCAGAGAGCGGGATAAGTTCATGTTGGACTTGCTCGGACGGAGAGATTAGGGTGTGTATCGGACAGTGAACAGTTACGAACAGTTGCAAACAAGTGCGCGGACGCGACGGACAATTTCAAGTGTGTGTGGCGGCTGGCAGCAGAGAGCGGGATAAGTTCACGTTGGACTTGCTCGGACGGAGAGATTAGGGTGTGTATAGGACAGTGAACAGTTACGAACAGTTGCAAGCAGATACGCAATCGCGTCGCGCGGTTAACGACGGTTAGTGACGCAGAGTTCGGGCGCGGGCATCCGTAACCGGCGATCGACGGCGCATCGGACCGGCAGCAGTGAGCGGTGGCGCGTGGGTTCAACGCACTCAAATTTCATCTTCTGCAACGGACGGCAGTGATCGTGGGGACTTCGCAAGTCGCCAACGGAGCGTCGGGGCCCAGCAGCTTCGATTCTACAAACGATAAGGGATGCAGTGAGGACATATTCCAGCCACAGCTTCTACAACAGACGGCAGCGAGCGTTGGGGACGTCGCAGCTCGTTGCAGCAACTTCTGGATTAAAAGATAAGTAAAGCAGCTGGCGATCTAAATTCTTGTGTGTTAATCAAGCTTTCTTGTGGCACAAATCATGGATCAGGTTTTTAAAAAGTCGCCAAGCGACGTAGATTCAGAGGGTAGCATACCAGAAAGTCCAGAGAGGGTAAATACTGGGGGAATACTGTTGACACCGGAGATGATTGCAGCCATGTTGGCGAGTTTTAGCTCAAATTTAGAATCAAAAATAGAAAATTCAAACTCAAATTTAAAATCAGAAATAGAAAATTCAAACTCAAATTTAAAATCAGAAATAGAAAATTCAAACTCAAATTTAAAATCAGAAATAGAAACTGTAAAATCAGAATTGAAAGCAGACTTTAAGGCAGACATTGGGGCACTACAAAATTTAATGTGTGCATTAAAGGCAGAAATAGTCACAGACATTGACAAAAAGATAGGAAGTCTAACAGAACGGTTTGATAATAGGGAAAAGGAGATACATGCCAGAATTGATGCTATTGAGACTGAGGTAGGAGACAAGTTAGATGCTGTGAAACAAATATGTGATCACAGGATTGAGGGGACTATGCAGGCATTGGCTGAGGTTGACAAAAGGATGGTGGCAGGTATTGAGGAAACAAAAACTTTGTTGTCAGGAAAATTAGAGAATACAGAATGTAACTTTAGGAAAAAGATAGAACAAGTAGTGACAGTAAACAATACTGAGATTGAGAAGGTGAACACTAGAATAAATAATCTAGAATTGGGTACTGCATCAGGAAACACTAATTGGTCCATGGTGCAGACACCTTATGGCAAAAAGTTTTCAGGAGTGGGTAATTATCATCCAGTAGATTTTTTGGCTGCATGCAAGGACCAATTTGTGCCTGGTATGTCAGACCAGTGTAAAGTGAAGTTAGCAAAGAGAATGCTTGACTGTTCTGCTCAAACTTGGGCAAATCAGTGTGCTAATAAATTTCTAACTTTTGAGGCATTTGAAAAATTGTTTTTAAATAAGTATTGGGGGGAGGCCAAGCAAGCTAAGATACAAAATGAATTCTTGAACGGGCCAAACTATGTGAAAGGGAGACAGAGCATGAAGGAATTTTGTCAGGAGGAACTTGACAAACTAGTGCATTTAGATACACCTTTGAGTCTTTTAGCAGTAATTTCCACTTTGTGTAGGAGGTTACCTGCAGATTTGCATTGGCAGTTAATTCACCATCCCACAGATTCAGCTGAGAATTTCTTTGATTTTTTAGAAAAGATAGACCAGGGTTTAGTTATGGAACGACAGCTCAGGGGAACACAGCATGTGAACCACAATGAAAACAGAGGCAGTAGAAATGGGGGTCACAACCAGGGAAACCACAATAGAGAGAGGAATTTAAATGAAAATTGGAGAGGTAACAATAACAGAGGAGACAACTGGGATAATAGAAGCCAGAGGGAAACATGGGAAAATGATTGGAGAAATCAAAGGCAGGAAGGTGGAAATAGGAATGGGGATAACAGTAAGAGAGAAAATCAGAGACAGAATCAGGGAAACTAAGATTTGTTCCAAATGAGGTCCGTTTTGGGACAAGGAACTATTCTAATAATAGGACCAGAAGATGGGATAACAGGGGATCTAATAACCATAATTACAGTAGGAATAAGGATGGGGAGAGAAGGGAGGAAAAACTATGTCACATGGACAGAGATGATGACAGGAAAGAGGAAGTAGGAGTTCACAAGGGCAAGGATAAAGAAAAGGGGGAAGAAAACATAAATAGAGTAAACAAGGAAAGGGAGAAAAGAGAGGAAAGTATGTGTCAGATGGATGCTGTTATAGGTAGTGAGGAAATTTTTGGGGATTGGTTTTTGCAACATGACAAGAGAAATGCAAACAGGAGGAGGAATGATAGAAACAAGGACAATAAAGGAGAGTATGATGTGGGAAGTTTATTTCATAACAACATTAAAGAGGATAAAAACAGTGTTGGATTAGCCATAATTTTGGATAGGTCAGAGGCACAAGTGTTGACTGAATGTGAAAGTATGAATGTAAATATTGATGATACTCTAGCCAGCATAGATGTTGTGGAATGTATGAATGAGAGTGAATGTTTTTCTAAATTAAATGTAAATAAATGTGGTCCAGTAGAGACAATAAATGACAATGGACCTACTGTAAATGAAGGCCAAGTTGACAGTGTAGATGCACAAACCAAAAATTTGATTGGGAAAATAAACTGGATTAGGAAGTGGGCACCAGATGATTGGCTACTGCACAAATATGATTACTTGGACAGGCTAGGCAAACAATATAATAGGGACCAGACTTATTACAATGTGATGAAAGAGTTTGTGAATGGGGACAATGAGTATGATCAATTAAGGGTGTACCTTAGATCATGATGAGATAAGTGAGGTACATGAACTTATACAGGAGGGGTCAGGTGATAAGGAGAATAATATACAATCATCTGTCATTTATAATAATGAACAATATACATGCATGGATGAAGATGGGTTGAATGTAGGTTGGATTAACAAAGAAGTGCATAACTATGGGACTGATGATTGGATTAGGTTTTTAAAATATTTAAAAACAGTAGAGCCAGTGGCACGGGAAAAAGAAAATTATGCTTTTGCAAGAAAAATAGGGGTGTTAAATGCAGGGAACTCAGAATTTGAAATAATCATTGAGGAGGAGCTGTTTATTCAACATTTATTGGTGATGAAAGGTCTATGATTAAATCTAGTGTTAGGGAGTGATTTTCTGTGCAAATATGAAGCTCAGTTGGCATATAAGGATAAAGTGCTAGAATTAAGTCTGGAGGGATGCATGAAGAGGGTGAAATTAAAAAATGTTGTAAATGATAAAGATTTAATGGCATGTTTACACAAGTAACTGCCATAAACCAGTGTAAATCATGAAGTATGAGATTCAATGCATTGTAGATAGTAGGTTAAGAATTTGTGTATATTTATTCTGTGGTCTGTGTTAGTATCTACTTGTGTGTTTAGATTTAAGCATTGGGGTCAAGTTTACAAGTAATCTTTGTAAATGTTTTTCTTTTGTTGTTTGTGTTAAAACATGTGCTTGTATCAGAGTTGCAGTTCAACAGTGGTACATGAGGTAAATATGTATGTATGTATGCCAACACCGAAGGATAGAGGAAGTGGGAGTGTACTGTTTATGTGTGTGTATATGTGAGCAGGGCTGGATATGTGGTGTGAGTTGTGGGGTGACTCGGAGAACGAGAAAGTGGTGGACATTGATGCATGCAGTGGGGTCTGTGGCTTAGATAAATTGTGATGAAAATGTCAGCTGACAGGGTTGCATATGTGGGTGTGACTGACCATATGGGTCAGAAGTGAGGAATGTATGTTTTGTTGTCGCTGTTTTGGCTAAAGTTGGGTTGGAATGAGAAATGTTTCAATGAAATACAGTGTTTGCTCTTTAATGTCTGTATCTTTGAGTGTTTGGTAGGTAATGTGTCTAATAGGGAATGCTCTGTATTGTTATATTAAACTGATTCTGATAACACATTTTGGTTTCTTTAATGGTGCTCAACTGTTGACTGAACAATTTCTGCAACAACAGTTGACGAGAACTATTTTTCTGTCTAGCCTGAGTATCAATAGGGTTTGGTGATATTTTATTTAAAAAATGTAGATGTTTTGTGAGAAACTAATTTTGAAATTAGACTTTAACCTTAGATATTTTATTGTGGGGAGTACTTGTGAAAAGCACATGAGGCTGATGACAGGGATGCAAATTTAATCTCACACCAGCAAAAAATAAATTTTTTTTGGTGCGAGGGGGTAGGATTTGTATTTATGCTTGTAGGTGTCATTTTGATAGAGAAAATTCTCTATGATAACATACTTTTGGTAGTATATTTGAGCTTTAAGATATATTTTTGACATAGGCAGGTTGTTTTTTTTTTTTTTTTATTTGATGGAGTAATACTCCAAGTAGGCCACATATTCTCTTGTATGTTTCATCCGAAGCTATGGCTGATGAGAGTGCAGGCATGGTGGTTTGGGTTAATCTGATAATGACTAACACCAGCCACTTTCAGTTCTTAATTCTGTTGATTTACATGTTACTGTACATGTCTCAATGCTTAGTTTCAATTGCACCAAGTCTGGATGGCAGGGGGGTGGGATACAAATCCAACCGAATCCTGGTGTCCAGACAAACTTTTGTCTATGTTGACTCATGAGTGCCTTCTGCTCTTCCTGTCCCATGTAGGGTGCATATGACGTGTGTGAACAAGAACGCTTGATCCAGTGCCATGAATCTAAGCTGCAACAGCATGTTGGTTGAAATGACGGAGATATAGGACCGTACACCATGGACCAGAGTTGCTGCAAAGATGACTCTGGGGTTTCTCAGTGTCAAAGTGGTGAGAGATTTCCTTCAAACAAGTGGAGTGTACACCGTCAAAAGTTTTTATAGTGACAATTCTAGTTTTTCCATGTAGGACAAGGTTCTCTAAAGACTAAAGTTTAATAATATTATAAATTTGGTGCCAATTCTGTATATAAACAACAGGCACACTTAAAATTCATGGATGTAATTAGTTATAAGGATCCTTTTCTTAAAAATATGCACACACTATAAGTGGTCTTAATGGTACAAATATTGGGAAATTATCTCACTGCCCTGTTTATTTTTTATTTATCTATTTATTTATGTTTTGCATTAGTTGAGGTCATAATTGGCATAGTGTTTGAGCCAATCCGATTCAATAATTTTGTAATTTAAAAATTTTGTTCATTTGAATGTATTAATTTTGGTGCTACTTGTGCCATCCTGCACATGGTTTGGATGCCGCAAGTGAGGGTATTGTGAGATTACCACCCAATAGAAATACTGGTAATTAATAGCATTTGATAATTAAACAGTATGAAGTTCACTGCAAACATTGACCATGCCAATGCACTAAATGTTACACAATTTTAATCTTATTAATTATGGTAGCAATGTATGTACACAGTTGGGTGACAACATTTATAGTTAGGCCATAGGTAGAAATTCTCCACGTTGAGATTTGCTGTGTGCTTGTAGCTGACGGGAGGCCAGCGAGCAGGCCGATGTTGGTGGCTTGTTCCAACTTAGGATTTTACAGTTCGTTTCCGGTGAGGGGAGAGAGGGACAATGGCGAGTGCCAGGCACAGTGCAGTGCACAAATATTGTAATACTACTGGCATTTGAAGTAATACGATGCAGTTAGGAACCTTTAAGGCCCTCATTACAAAATAGCCTGTTGATAAATAAACAATACATTAGCTGATATAGTCACATCTAACGTAATATGTTTAATTGACAATGAAAAGTAATAAATTACCAACGAAGACAAGACAGTTACACAACTAGCATGGCAATGTTTGTTTATAAAAATAATATATTAACTATTTTTCATTTTATTTTCAATCAATCTTTTGTATTTTACCTTGAAATATTCAGTTAAATCAGTTATCTGTGATATAAGAAATTGCACGATTATGATAAACAGTACAAAGGATGTTTATACTAATATAAAAACGTAAGAAAATATTTGTTTAATGTGTAGTGTAATTATTTTGATCTTAAGTAAAGTTTTAGAAATGTATTGGCTGAGAGCTGTACGTTGGCAAATCGGTTAGAACAGTTGACATGGGGAAGTTGATGACGTAGGGGGAAAACACCCCGGCAGTTGAGCTTTTGGCGCGCGCGCGCGCCTGGGCAGGAAGTGAGGACTCGGGACCATGTGGTGTGGCTGGCCGGGCGGCGTCGCTCTGCATCAGTCGGCATGTGCATCTCGAGGTGGTGACTTTAGATTTGTCTGTGGCAATCGCCACGTGTGGTTGCTCGTCGTAGACTGCACCAAGTTAAATCGAGTGCTACTGTGTGTTGGTGAATATTTAGCCGGTGGAACAAGGTGTGCATCGCATTGAATTAACGTGACTGTGATTTGTTAATGTAACACGTGGTGTGAAAACAATTCGCGACAAATATTCATTTTGTCTGGGGGCTCACGAGCTATAACTTCATTTGGTAAATTTACCGACGTACAGACGCGACAGCCACAGGGTTCAAATATTGTGAAATAAACAACATAAAGTGAACTTTCACGTGTTTTTCAAAAATAGTAGTTAGTACACCCTTTTCTCTCTTGAACTTGATTTTATTATGAATTTGTTTTGTTAATCATATGCAGGGAAGGAAAGATGCGAACGTGTGATATCATCCCCTAGAAAACGAGTCAGTCGCAATCACAGTTCCAGTGTTTTTGCATGTTCAGGAAATTGGTTCGCAGCTGGTGGTTGCGAGTTTAAAAAATTAAACTTTCTCTATTTTAAACTCTCACCCCGACCTTTACGCTCGCAACTACAGTACATTTTCATTTTAGTTTTATTTATGGCAATAATTTATTAACATCATATACTGATAGTTTACGACCGTGCACTTTCTGACGACATTACGGAATTTTCGACACGCTAGGAATTTTTTTTCTGTTGAAGTTAGGTGAACACATTAAGCGAATGAAATGTTCAAAATACATCAAATTTTCATTCTCTCCAAACAGAAACTCTGTGAGAGATGTATGACTTGAGATAATGTCAAATGTAACGCACTGGGATCCGCCCGCCCGTCTAGTAGTAACACGTCTTTCGTATTAGAGCTCCTAATAATTAGGCACATGCTGTTACTGCATAACATCCATACTTGAAGATACTGGTACTGACTTCTTTTAACCCATTAAATTTAATAGTTGCACACTACAAAAGTGCTGTCTCTATGTAATATGAAATATCAATTTTTCAGATATATGAAAAGGATATTCTAAATATCTCAACACAGAGTGCTTTATTATGTGAGGAAATGAGAAAAATCCTCATTAGATCTAGTAACTTCCGTTCTGTAATTGCTAGGCTTTATACTGAAGGTGAAACACGTCCGCATAACCTGTTCCATTTAATTGACTCCCCAACAAATGCTGACGAGCCTCAGACTTTCTTTCTTTTTTTTTTTTTTTTTTTTTTTTTTTTTTTTTTTTTTTTTTTTTTTTTTAGTGTAGCAAGACACTCCACTCGCAATATGCGTGATACCAGGCTAGGAAAAAAATAAATAAATGAATAAAAATCAGGGGACGAGTTTCAAAGGAAATGTAACACGTTTTGGAAACTGAGTAGTAGTTCTGAAACACAGTGGACAAGAAGCAAAGAAATAAACATTTGTGAATGACGAAGGAATATCTGCAAATCGAATAATAAATCACTAACTTTATTTCATTCTCCAACTATATATTTCCTTGAATAACGCGACAGTTAATGAAGTTTTGCGTAGTAACCATGTGGTAAAATACTCCCCCTTTGCATGTTATCATTTGTCGAAAATATCATTTTGATACCTCTAACCGTTTATGAGATACCCAATGATTCATTCTGACCTTATCGCCATGGGAAATGAGTGCGCTAAATAAAATAAAGTTTAGCGGTATGAGTGAAAGGTAAAGATCTCCTCCTAAGTCGAAAATAAACTCAATCCATTAGGAAAGTTTTATCCGCAACAACATATGGTGCAACAAGCATCAAACGGAATATTATAGCAGCCTCTATTTCTTACTGCAAACTTTTCATAATGTAGCGCAGTCTGTTATTTCGAAGCCAATATCTTATTAACCATAACTATTAACAAAATGACGAGCATTTTGTCACAATGCTGACATATAAACATTTAAGTAGCGGAATAATTAAATATTTCTACCAATTAGTTTTTGAGAAATCGTTTGTGAAAGATGGCAGGGCATGCCTCTACGCTGTTAGTACAGCGCGATTCCAACCATGTTGGGGGAAACATGGCGGACGATTCAGCATGGGTATTTAGGAGGTATATGTAACCTGAACTTCAGTCAGCGCTGCAATGAACCCGATGTAAATAAAGAGACACAACAAAACTCCGTGACTGGTCAACGGACACAGCACACGTTCCTGTGTGTTCCTACGCCATTAGAAATAGAACTCCATTTTGTGCAACATTTTGCGCTGTTATGCTTCTGTGAAATTCGAAATATACATATCAAATTATAAATCAATGTGCAGGGACATAGTTTGTCTCGATATATATATGTACAAGATATTGAATAGAAGGAGAGACATTGAATTAAACTATGTGCGGCGGCGTAACTTTAGGTTACGGTAGTAACACTAAAAGTGGGCCTTTGCTATCGTCTTTTGACAGCTCGAAATTTAAATGATAATAACAGCTTAACCATTCATCTGACACGAAAACTGAATAACCGAATTTGTAGAGGGGGAAAATGCTCTACAACTTTTGTCTCTTATGATTTTTTCATGTCTCGTATCGTTTCAGAGATATTTGCAAAAATAACGGCGATTTTGGGATGTCTGTCTGTCTGTCCATAACGTGTTCCCTGTTTTTAAGACGAACCGTTCAACCGATCAGCACCAAATTTTACAGATATAACTGTTGGCCGCCAGAGACCAAAACCTCCCATATTCAAATATTTCGGACAAAAAATACATTAGTAACACAAAAAAGCCGTTTGTAATGTAATTGTAATTTAAAACAAACCGTTCAACTGACACGAAAACTGAGTAACCCAATTTATAGAGGATAAACTTCTCTACAACTTTCCTATCTTATGTTTTTTTTTTCGTAACTCTCGCCATTACAGAGATGTTTGCAAAAATAACGGCGATTTGACACCGCCTCTTGAGTTTTCGTAAGCCATGCTTTAGGAACTGTCACGTAACATTCCTCCCCCAGAACGCTTTCTGGCATACGCCATATTGATTCCTGTATTTTGCTATTTTCTTATTATAACTTACGCGTTGTCATTTCAAAGCAATGGCGCACTGAAGAATTAACAAAAACACGTCGTTCTTCGTACGATAAATGATAATCTAGTGTCTAAAAATGCCATATTAGCATCGGTTAACAACTGACATCAATAGTAAGAGAAATAAGGAACGGTTTATTGATGGATTGCTGTAGTGTAGCGGGTAGCACGTTACATTATGAATGCATGTGGTCGGTGGTTCGAAACCCGCCACTACTATTTATTTCCCTTTTTTTTCTGAAAGGGTTTCAGTCACTCTTATCAATTAAATAGAGCTATGTCCTGCAATATTTAGAGTTGTGCATATGTAAGAATACTTCATCTAAAATGCTCGTTTGTTCTATTTCGTGAACACGCCGTCAAATATGCAACAACGAATTAAACAATGGTCTTCTGAAGCGTATGTACGTAAACTGGGAGGATACTGTAGTAATGAACATTCTGAACAACGTACTGATATTCGTAGTTTCATATGTAAAGGAAGTCCTAGATTTCTGTGGCTACTGTTGTTCCTTAATGAAACGGAAGATAAGTGTATATATTGCAACAAATTAGCTTGTTTATTTTTTTCTAAGCAATTATTCACAGTTTATGGAATATATTGAAAGTTATTAATTAGGATCAATGCATCTACTAAACTGTTTGTCTTTGACATGGTTGCTATGGACGCTTTTAACGTAGATTGTATTACTTTTTCTGTAGTTCAGATATGACTTTGATTACGTTATTTTAATCTGCGCTAAAATAAAGAGCAAATATTCTGTTTCAAACCGTGATTACATTTACTTTTGCAGCTAAAATAACGAACGGAATAAGTGAGGTAATGCTTAATTGCACATAAATCTAGTACTTAATCTATATACAAAGGTACTACTATCATTACGTCATTTACAACAGCCATTGTAAAAGTAAATCTCCATTTTATGTACACGTGATAAAGAAGTCTATGTTTATAATTCGTTGGTATCTTTTTCATGGCATGTTTTCGAAAGAGAAAAATGCACTTTTCAGAGAAATCTCTGTTACCTTTGAGTGTGCGAAAACCTTTTAGGAAGCAAGAGGGGAAAAATTGTCAGTGGTAGTAATTTTTTTGTATTATTTTTTTCTGTCTTCAGGGAGATAGATGATTTGCGGTCGTTTGTTCATGTACGTTCTGGGTTGTTCATTGTGATTTGGCTCAGTTTTTTCATTTAATTTTTATTTTTATTGCTGATGGCGTTGAACCCTCTTTCGTTTTCTCTCTTTTCATTGGTTCCTCGGTTTGATCGGTACTTTGTGGACGTTAGTTTGTTTTGTTCTATTTTGAAACTTCCTGCCAGATTAAAATTGTGTGCCGGAACCGGGACTCGAACGTGGAACCTTTGCCTTTCGCGGGAAAGCGCACTACCGACTGTGCTATCTCGACGCGACTCACGATGCCGCCTCACAACTTTACTTCCGCCAGTACCTCGCCTCCTACTTTCCAAACTTCACAGAAGCTCTCCTGCGAACCATGCAAGACTAGCACTCCTGGAGGAAAGGATATGGCGGAGACATGGCTTAACCACAGCCTAAGGGATGTTTCCAGAATGAAACATTCACTCTGCAGCGGAGTGTGCGCTGATATGAAACTTCCTGGCAGATTAAAATTGGTAGTGCGCTTGCCCGCGAAAGGCAAAGGTCCCAGGTTCGAGTCCCGGTACCGGCACACAATTTTAATCTGCCAGGAAGTTTCATATCAGCGCACACTCCGCTGCAGAGTGAAAGTTTCATTCTTGTTCTATTTTGATTGTTTCGTCGTTCACACAGTTTTTTCGTAACAGATGGCGTCGAACTACCACGCCGGCAACCCTCTGACCTAGCGCGCTGAGCCTCCGCACCCTATCAAGTTCAGAACCACCGTCTAACATGTTCGTAAACCACAAACTAATTCGTCGCCCATTACGCAACAGCGAACAGCTGCGAGAGTAATCCGTAGTTCTCGTACCATCGATGGCAGGTGTTAACTGCTAACATGGCATTTTTAGACATTATATTATAATTCATTGTCCCAAGAACAACGTGTTTTTGATAATTTCCAGTGCGCCATTGCTTTGAAATGACAACGCATGAGTTAAGAAAGCATCAAATACAGAAAGCAAGATGGCGTATGCAAAAGAGAGTTTCGTGCGAGGGATGTGACGTGACAGATTTTCGAATGCCAAATGTGCGCTATGTTCCATCCAGGCTATAGTCACTAGATACTGGCAAAGAAAATAAACTTTGAACAAATTACCAAGGCAAGACAGGTGATAATATTTTAACGGAAAAATATAATGAAAATGTGGGAGAGATATTAAAATAATAGTTTAAGTAGGAAAAAGTTAAGAAAGGAGTATGTTTGTCAAAGCTAAAGTAAAGTATAAAATAATTTCAATACGGTCAGAAAGAATATTACGTGTTGGGTGCATAGATATTATCACAATAGTAGAGTCGTGATCGTATCGCCCATATTTTTTTATTATTTAAATTTTTATTATTTTTTCCGAAATGTTTGCAAAAAATCATAAAACTACAAGCAAATATAAAGTGGTTACTGGTAGAACTTCCGGGTTATAAGGCCGTGGTCCATAAAGCTTTCCAGTTTCACCTAACGTTTCAGCCAGAGCTGCGCCGCACATCCTCAGAGGTCTTCTTACTTGCGTCGAGTCTTGCCGACTAGTAAGAAGACCTCTGAGGATGTGTGGCGCAGCTCTGGACGAAACGTTAGGTGAAACTGGAAAGCTTTATGGACCACGGCCTTATAACCCGGAAGTTCTACCAGCAACTATGACATCCGGTCGTGAAAGCCTTCATTGCAAAATATAAAGTGGGCCGTAAAACACGTCAGTGCGATTTATTTTTTTTATTACAGAGAGCGTTGAGGGCGCTGAGCCACGGCGCGCCAAACCCGGGACCTTCTATTTATTAGGCAAGCACTATAATCAAATAGCTTATAAAGATAATAGCGGAAATGCCTTGGAATTGACATCCGTTTGTCAGGTGACACCTCAAGCAGTGCCATCTGTTGGTTCCAGTTGTAGGCTATACTTGCCTTGACATAATGTAATTCTAAATTTTATTTTGCGGCGTACAAAAATTACATTTGTTACGCCTGTAAGGTAACCCTTAGGTAAGCCTTACATTATAACGAGGAATGAGCTTCATTTTGAACATATTATTCGTTTGAACCTGTTTATAGTGAATATGTAGTAACTAACTTCTTATGTGACTTAATTAATTATCGTGCTGCACAATGTATGTAGGTAACTTAACTGTGAACATTTTCTGTCATTTATTTATTATCTTATTTGTACTTTTTATGTTTTCTAGATGACTGTGATTACTTGTTATGTTTAATTTGTCAATGTAAAATTTTTCTCTGTAAACGAGATCAAATATCGATCTGAATAGTAATTGACGTGGCTCCTTATATCAGAGACTTTGTTGTATGGCAGCGCTCACCTGTGGGAGAGCAGGCAAGCAGCAGTATCTGCCGCCCCGTGACGTAGATCGTACGCGGTCCGCGGAGTGCTCAAACAATATAAGTAATAAAGTTATAATTTGCTATAAGTGGAACGATATGAAAGTTTATGTGAAACCAGTGAACATAAGTGAAGTAAGAATGGATCTTAATGAAACATTTATTCGTTCGTTCTGCTGAGGCAGAAATTCGTTACGTGTTCGGTAACCGTCCCAGACGTCCGAAACGCGGTAGCGTCATCGCGGACGCTAACGGTCGCGATTAATTACGCGATTCGCGAAGCATCACGGCGAACTGCTAGCCAGCTGCCAAAGGAGGAGCCACCATCAAAATTATATATGTATGAATTTGTGTATCATTTATATGACTGCAGAGTACTACGTTGCTGGACTGATAAATAAGATAAGTCAACTGCTATTGGTTGTAATTTACTGTGAATCCATGTTTAAGTTTTGTTAAAATACAAGAACATTAGACAGTACTTTTGATATCTTATTTGAACAACTATAATTAATATGACAATCCTCAATAATGCATGAATAATTTTTCTACACAATTTTACAATCAAGTGAGTGTCATTAATTGTTAGAGACAATTTTGCCAAAATTGATGGTAGAAAGTAACAGCAGTTGACTTAATGAAGAATTTTTCTATTTCGTTTTGCACTGAGTTCAACAATAATAGCCACCGCCACATCTATCCTATAAACAACCAAACTCGTACTAATGTCGAATGCATAGCATTAATGAAGACTGATTTACTGAAATTTCCTTTTTTGCTTGAGTGAATTAATTGAATCAGATACTGACTTTAGTGGTTGGACTGCACCCACTTGGCAATCACTTGATTCTAAAAAGAAAAAAAATCCTGCTATTAATAATTTTATAAATTATCAGTACCATTAGCGTACTAATTGAGTCATACGTATTGCATAGACGGAGTAAGTTAATTTCTGCTATCTGTGTGTGCACAGTCTCTGTAGGAGATTTTTTAAGGAAAGGAAAGGTGAGTGATCTTTTGAAATGTTTGTCAGATAGGGCCATAGTATTTGTTAATTATACTGATTGTCTTGCTTAATATTTTCGAAATTTAACTACACCGCTTGCATTAATCACGAGTTTAGCGTAACCAACCACGAAATTAAGGTCAGGTATGTTATGTTGCTCAAACATCACAACAACATCCACCACAGTTAATAACACGTAAATTTTTTTTCTACCTCCACTCACACTTTTCTTCAATAAAATAAACACCTTTCACCCAATATATTACCAACAAAAAATTTTCTTTCCTTACACGCCATTCAAGATACCATGTTAGATGATAATTTATTTTAAAATGTAGGACAGAAGAAGTTCTCTGCCGTGAACTGTGCAACACCATGGCGCTTCATGATGTCAGACGAAAATCCAAGCAAAAATTTAGGTAAGTTAAAAAATTAACATTTTTTCAAATTTGAAAACTAATTTTAGATAGCTCTCGTTTCAGACCACTGAAGATATTTTATATTCTGTGGAACGAATCGCGTCTGTTGAAAAACGATCGCACTTATTGCAGTTGCGCAGATAGATCAATAATACCCTTCATAATGTGTGAAGTTTATTTGGATAGAATTCGAACTGAAAATAACACAACATATGACGTACGCTTTAACCACACACATGAACACAGTTTCCACGAGCCGTTACGCAACAGAATGGAAGGCAGTGCAACCAGTCCAGCTACTGGAAATGACAACGAAAATGTCAGACTTTTGCCTTGTGTTTCATAACATATTAAATAAAAACAGCTGAGAGTGAAGGTAGTGTGCTGACGTTTCTAAAGCCTCGTCTACGTTTTAAATAAAGGTATTAAAACATTTGTTGTTATTGTACATTAACCACAATTTTCTTTGAAAAAATACCGGCCACGAACATTTACCCTTGGCCTTAAAAAACCTTATTTCTGAAATCTTTCTCCAAAAAACTGGTCTGCGCATAATACATGGCTTTTATTCAAATGCTATGGGGCCTTCTTTTTAAAAATTTCGTCCAAGTCATTACTCGCTTACGCATAACCCACTGCCTATATGTATAAACAACTTATAAAAAACGGTAAACCAAAGCTTTGAGGACACTGTTCTCACTAAACGTTCTCGTTCAACGTGTTGATTTGCACCTTAATGTACTGAATTTCCTACTTTGCAAGCCGCAATGGAGTAGCCGAGCGGTCTAAGGCGCCTCGCCGAGGAGCGCGCGTTTCCCGCCGTCGGAGGTTCGAGTCCTCCCTAGGGCATGTGTGTGTGTGTGTGTGTGTGTGTGTGTGTGTGTGTGTGTGTGTGTTGTCCTTAGGTTAGTTTAGGTTACTTTAAGTAAACTGTAAGTTACGGACTGATGACCACGCAGTTTGGTCCGATAGATTTACAACATTTGAATTTGAACTACTTTGTTACAATAGATGTTTCGTGAACGAAACGGATACGTAATGGCCGACAGAATCTTAGTTTCATTAATCTTAGAAACTAGTTTAATAGGTTTTGTGTCCCGGCCTCGTCGCCGCTTTTGTGTCTCGTAGGTGTCGGTGGCCGAGTGGAACGAGACCGACACAGTAACAAAGATAGCACGCCGGTGCAGGTACGGAGGGGAGCAGCCAGAAACTACAAACACTAGAGTAAATTAGAAAGAGATATATATTGCACAGAATGTAACAATACTTAACTTTTACATAGTACTGCAGAATGTTGATACATAGTTGTTAGAGGCCTGCCTAGTGCCTGTACGATAGCAAAGTCTTCACTGGTGCCTATCGGATTCCGAAGTCTTTACTGGTTACTAACTCAGTCCCAAGTGACCGATGTCTTTCCGTGGTGGCCACGAGCGGGGTTGCAGCAGAGGGCGCTCGTGGCTGTCGTGAGAACGCCGCGCCGTGTGTGCATGGCGGCGCGCGGCGAAAGTAGGTGGCGCGCACTTTGTACTTGTGCGACACCACACCCCTCCCCCCCAAACCACCGCGCCGTCGTGGCGTAGGGCTGAGGGCCACGGCGACGGCACTGGGAGGAGGGCCTGGGCGGGGGCGTTACTGGTGGGACGGGCGTCGTAGCTGAGGCTGGGATAGAGACGCCGTCCGCGCCCCGGTATACACCTTGCGATCCGCTGGAAAACCCGCGCAAACCAGTGGAAGGGCGCCCGCCCCCGCCCAGAGGGAGCAGGTCATCTTCTTCTGAGGTGCATGGCCCAAGCTGGGGGGGCCCGCACGGTCCCGGAGTCCCTCTCGGTGACGCTGTCATCTGCGGCGGCGACAGCGGCGGCGACGACTGCGTCGGAAGTACGTCGACGTCCATAGGGACCTCGTAGTCCGGGGACGAACGATGTGGCTGTGCTCCCTGGCGGTGAACTGGGTCTGGAATCAAGAAACCCGAGACAGGATCGCGCGGCCTGTGCAGGCGCAATTGGTTTGCGTGGCGCCGCAGCTCCGACCCTGTGGAAGAACGTACAACACACATATTGCGACCGAGCACACGCCGAAAGATGCCCGGTAACCACGTCTTCTTGTTGCCAGCAAACACCCTGTACAGCACCGGCGTGGAAACCTGAAAACGCGAAGCGCCATACGAACCGACTCGGTGCGTGGGAGGCTGCGCAGGTGAAGGAGAGTGCGGTGGCGGTGGCAGGAGACGGGCCGTCACGTGGCATGCACCGATATGTAGACAGGAAAATTTGAAGAGCTTGCTGCCTGGAGTGCTGACCTTTCATCTTTTCCATGTGAGACTTGAATGCTCGAACGAAACGTTCTGCTTCACCATTGGACTGAGGGTGAAAAGGTGCGGTGGTGATATGCTGAATGCCATTCACACGACAAAACTGTTGAAATTCCGCACTAACAAACTGAGGTCCATTCTCACTGACTCTAGTTTCAGGCAAACCTTCGATGCAAAACACTGATGTAAGGGCACTAATCGTACTAGCCGCTGTCGTTGAGTTCATGGCAATCACGAAAGGAAACTTGCTGAAAGCGTCAACAACAATTAACCAGCGCGTATTCCAGAAAGGTCCGCCAAAGTCAATGTGTAAACGTTGCCATGGTCCCCTGGGGCGTGGCCAGTCCGAGAAACGTTGCGGAGGAGCCGCCTGATGCTCCGCACAAACTGTACACTGTGACGTCATACACTCTATCTGAGCATCCATACCAACCCAGGTACAATGACGTCTGGCCAATTGCTTTGTCCTAACAATACCCCAATGTCCTTGATGCAGGAGGCGTAACACTTCTCGTTGCAGGGAACGAGGAACAATCACTCTTGTTTGGTCGTTGTCCGTATGTAACAACAGAACACCCTGGCGATCTTTAGACCATTCAAAAGGAACATTTTTTCCTACGTAAGCGATGCAGTGGAGCTGCAATCTGAGACGCATTGGGAATGAACCTGAAATAATAGTTAAGTTTTCCCATTACTGCCTGCAATTCATGCACATTCTTAGGAGGAGGCAAGTCTTTGATTGCTCGAAGATGTGACTGTAAGGGATGAATTCCTTGGGCATTAATCACATGGCATAGGTACTCTATTTCAGTTTGAAAAAACGAACACTTTGCTTTATTACAACGTAGACCTGCTGCAGTCAAAACTTTGAAAAGGCACTCCAAGTTTGCTAAATGTTCTTCAACTGTACGTCCGGATACCACAATATCATCTAAATAGTTCGAACAACACGGTACAGAAACTGTCAGCTGTTCCAAAAACCGCTGAAAAATAGCGGGGACGGAAGAACTGCCAAAGGGTAGGCGTTGAAATTGAAAAAGGCCCATGTGAGTATTAATGACGAAAAACTTTTTTGACTCGTCATCAAGTGGAATCTGTAAGTATGCCTCTGCTAAATCAATCTTAGAAAAGAAACGAGACTGTCCTAATTTCTCCATTAGTTCGTCAGGTCTGGGCAGGGCATAAGTGTCTTCAATTGTTTGACTGTTCACTGTTGATTTGAAGTCCGCACAGAGACGAAGTTTTCCTGACGGCTTGGGTATAATTACTATAGGCGAGGCCCACTGACTCGCAGAAACAGGAGAAATCACCCCACTATCTTGCCAACGTTTAAGTTCTTCGGCAACTGTATCACGCAAGGCGATAGGCACTGGTCTAGCTTTACGAAATTTTGGAACTGCAGATTCTTTTAAAGTTACATGTGCCACGAAGTCTTTTGCACAACCTAATTCCGGCGAAAACAAGTCACTATATTTGTCACACAATGCATTGATTTTATCCTGAGGCACTACTGACGAAATCTGAAGCACATCCCTTTGAATTGATAAACCAAACAAGTCAAAAGCATCTGGTCCAAAAATGTTCTGTGGAGATTTGGCCTGAAGAACTACAAAAGCAACTGTTTTTGTTACACCTTGAAAAGAGGCGGGCAGGCTACACGTTCCTATCACGGGAATATTTTGACCTGTATATGCTGTTAACACTTGCTGTGACGGCGACAATTTTGGCGAACCCAGAAGTTCATAAGTATCTTTATTTATTAATGTGACAGCGGACCCAGTATCAAGCTGAAGTTTCACAGTCTTATTTTCTACGCAAAGAGTCACAAAAAGTTTTTGCTTATGGCGCTCGACAGGTGCGCGAATGTGTGCAATGTCTGCTACAGGTTGTTTACTACACTTGCGCGGGCCGCGTAGTGAAGGAAGCAGCGCAGACTCGGCACACAGATTAATAACATTGTCACTAGATGGCACTACCGCCGGATCGGCGTCCGCGCAATGCGAGGCTACTGCAGAGTCACTAACTACTGCACAACACTCTTGAGCAGCTACTTGATGTCTACTGTCACTAACTACACAGTACTGGGCACTGTTACAAGGAGCAGTTGCAGAAGGCACTATTTTCACTACAGGAATGCACTGTTCATAGTCATTTTGCTTGTCCCGAACCCTTTTCCGTTGCACTGTTTTACGCGCTCGTCGGCGCTTGCTACGTGGTGCACTATATAGTTTTGCAGTAGGCGCAGAACTACTTTCTTGCAATTGAGATCCAAGGAAAGCACTGTTCAATTCCACAGCCCGTATAACATTTACAGAATGAACTGTTCTCGCACTCTGCGAAGCACTGTTTCTAACGGTACCGTTCTTTGAGTTTTTAATTTGCATACACACAGACTGTACATGTCCTGATTTGCCACATTGATAACAGGTTGCGTTGCGACTAGGGCAATGAGCACGCTTCTGGCGAGACACACACTGGGGGCAAGATTTACGTACATTTTTCTGAAATGAGCGTTGGCGCCCGTTATTCAAATCACTGTTTCTAACACGACGGGGCGACCTTTGTGTCGCACTTTTACACTGGCTACTGTTCACTGTCTGTTCAGCACGGCCTGTACTATTGTAAGAATCACTAGTGCTACACTGAGAACTACGGCTAGGAAAGCGACCGTTGCGGCGCACTGAATTAACACTGTGGCTTTGCATTTCTACATCTGCTAAGTCAAAAGTATCATGCGCATCTATAAGCTGCAGTACACTGTCTAATGAGGGGTCAGACTGTTTCAGAATTGCTGCTCGAATTCTGGGATCCTGGATGTTCTGCGTAATCGCATCCCTCAACATCACGTCACTATAAGAAAGTCCACAAGAACAAGTAAATTTACATTTGCGGGTTAAGCCCTTCAATTCCGTAATCCACTCTTGGTGTGACTGCTGCGGTAATTTTTTAAGTCTGAAAAATCGGTACCGAGCCGCAGCTACGAGAACTTTTCTCTCGTAATAAGCATTCAGTGCATCTACAATTTGTTCAAAGTCTACATCACGAGGAGATGCGTGAGGGAAAAGTTTTTGCAATAATACGAAGGTCTGGGGGCCCACAATCGCTAAGAAAAGGTTCTTCACTCTCTGACCTGTAATTTGATGAGCCGCGACGAGTTCTTGAAACTGTGCGAAATAGTCGCTCCATTCTTCCTCACGTTCGTTGTACTGGCGAAATGTAGGAAGCGGTGCAGCGGCAGGTGTGGGCTGCTGATGTGACGGCTGTTGTTGTTGGTGAGCAGCCTGTGGCGTCAACTGCGACACGGCCTGCAGTAGTTGAGTGATTTGCGCCGTCTGTAACTGAATAATTTCCATTAAGTTTGGGTTCGGGGTAGTGGCCATGCTGACTGATTAGGCGCCGCGTATACAAGTAACTTATAACAAAATACAAATGCAATATGTAAGAGGACGCTCTGCAACAAAAAAGTCCACAAAACACGTAACTGAAAATGTTCCCCCAAAAATCTTATAATAAGGGTGGGTGGGCGGGAGCAATTTCTGCGTGCTCCGACTGCTGCTGTCTGGCTGCTGTAAGCGGGCTGGTCCAAGGTTCTATCACTCCTCGTCGCCACTTTTGTGTCCCAACTTCGTCGCCGCTTTTGTATCCCATCCTCGTCGCCAGTTTTGTGTCCCAGCCTCGTCGCCGCTTTTGTGTCTCGTAGGTGTCGGTGGCCGAGTGGAACGAGACCGACACAGTAACTACGATAGCACGCCGGTGCAGGTACGGAGGGGAGCAGCCAGAAACTACAAACACTAGAGTAAATTAGAAAGAGATATATATTGCACAGAATGTAACAATACTTAACTTTTACATAGTACTGCAGAATGTTGATACATAGTTGTTAGAGGCCTGCCTAGTGCCTGTACAATAGCAAAGTCTTCACTGGTGCCTATCGGATTCCGAAGTCTTTACTGGTTACTAACTCAGTCCCAAGTGACCGATGTCTTTCCGTGGTGGCCACGAGCGGGGTTGCAGCAGAGGGCGCTCGTGGCTGTCGTGAGAACGCCGCGCCGTGTGTGCATGGCGGCGCGCGGCGAAAGTAGGTGGCACGCACTTTGTACTTGTGCGACACCACAATAGGTACACATGAACTCTAATAAATGTTTGCATCGCAGTCAGTGAAGTTCTGAAATTTTCGCTTAAATTGTGATTGCTGAGAGCCATCACAACCCCATTTCCATATTACTTGTAAGCTGCGGTGTGACTCTAAACCTAAGCCTTCAATGACTTTTTCTAAATACTTGAACAACCTCAATACAGTATGATCTAATAATCCTTGTAATTTAATTTCGGCTAACGTTTCAGTGACGTTAATTGAGTCTTCGGTTGGATTACATTGTGTTTTCGAGTTTTTTACCAACAAGTAGCAACTGTATATAGCTTTGTTTGCACTCTGTATTATTTCATACTGTTTCCTGCATTAATAAAAATGGCCAGTACTTCTTGAAAGGTAAGTTTCGGTATCTTCTTCACACGTTGAAATCTTTTCTTTAGTTTTGTCGCCTTTGTTGGAGTCTCTGTAATTCTATTAATCATTTGAGACACGTCAGTGTTTCCGGCAGCTCTCTGACACATAGTAGCAGCAAATGGCAACTCCTCAGTTTTCCTCCACTTGCTCCTTTCACTGGAGTTGCTGAAATCTTTTTGTGGTCTTGCTGAGGATGTGGAAAAAAAATGTCGGTACTGCTAAACAATAATGATTTTTCTCCAAGGAACTCTGTTCATTATTATTTGCTAAGATACATCTTCTCTTAAATTCAAATTTGAAATGACTCATCGAACGTTTTAACGAGCTTCTCTCGGGATTTGGGCGTCTTGTTACTTCAGCGACTCTATCTTCCATTTTCTTCAACTTCTCATCGACTGATCTAGCAAACGATATCTTCATCATTTCATACAAAGCTCCTGTAGTAAATTCTTTTTCCACTGTATTTGGCTGAAATTTTAAACGAAAGTGAGCTGTAGTTAGGCAGTATATATATTTTATCTAAGATACGCAGTGCCTAAAATAAAAAAAATTGAATAATAACAATGTATATTTCAAAACGAAAAGCGCTACTATTTGCTTTCCTGCTAGAGGGTAGTCTTGAAACACGTTATTCTTCATTTGTATCCCATAACGAAATGAAAGGCTCGTGAAAGGAAACCCACAATCATATTACTGAAAATAAAATTTACAATTGTCACTCCACAGCATGAACAGAATAGAAACAACACGATACAACATAAAAATGTGATAATAACAATGAAGAAACTGCAACTTACCGAAGTTCATATTCACAAAGAACAGATAAAACATTCAGAACAAAGTTGCCGGTCCGTAAGAGCTACAACTGTGCAGATAACAATCACGTAATGGCGGTTATAAATAAAACGTTTCGGCTTGCGTTCGCCAGATAGTAGCACTGAGGCCTGTAAATAGTGACACTTTGATTTTGTACACCAGTAGTTTTATTATATCCCTTATGTTAGTGTTTTATAATTTATTTGGTATTGATTATTTTATGGTTGTGTGAAATACTTCATTTTTTATTTCTTTCCTTATATAATTGATAATTAGCGATTAAAAAATTTACTAAATGTGTATCATTGCTGTTCGGAAGGCCAAACTGTGCCATTAAATATTTATTTCTGAGAGCGTGTCACATTCCATCTCTCACTCATTACTGTACCAATCACGACTACAGAATTGGCCAGGCAGTGCAGGACACACGTCCAGAATTGCTGTAGAAAATAACAGACGACTTAAAAAATACAAACGTAGGCTTCCGCAGCAGTTGTCACTATCAATAAAATTCTTCTGGGTATGATACCGCGTCGTCATTTTGTAAACTGTACCGACGTTTCGGCCACTGTTGCAGGCGGTCTTCATCAGGGTCTGTGTCTGACTGCTGACTATACGACCGCTTGGCTGCTTCAGTGGCATCGTGTCGGTACTCGCCGAGCATCAGCAACATGTCAACGTACTCGTTGTTCATTTATGCCATCGTCATTGGCTTTTGCATTAGAACTTGCTATTGGCGGAATGGACCTGGGAGAACGGACAGCGGTTGCGGCGTGAAAAACCAGCGACTAAAACACCAATCAGCAACGCCCCTTTCCACCAATGGCGTGCAATAATATAACAACCAATAAAGGATAACCAACGTCCCCCTTCCTCTCCCTCATCCGCTGATATATATATACACCAAGCGGTCGTATAGTCAGCAGTCAGACACAGACCCTGATGAAGACCGCCTGCAACAGTGGCCGAAACGTCGGTACAGTTTACAAAATGACGACGCGGTATCATACCCAGAAGAATTTTATTGATAGTGACAACTGCTGCGGAAGCCTACGTTTGTATTTTTTAAGTCGTCTGTTATTTTCTACAGCAATTCTGGACGTGTGTCCTGCACTGCCTGGCCAATTCTGTAGTCGTGATTGGTACAGTAATGAGTGAGAGATGGAATGTGACACGCTCTCAGAAATAAATATTTAATGGCACAGTTTGGCCTTCCGAACAGCAATGATACACATTTAGTAAATTTTTTAATCGCTAATTATCAATTATATAAGGAAAGAAATAAAAAATGAAGTATTTCACACAACCATAAAATAATCAATACCAAATAAATTATAAAACACTAACATAAGGGATATAATAAAACTACTGGTGTACAAAATCAAAGTGTCACTATTTACAGGCCTCAGTGCTACTATCTGGCGAACGCAAGCCGAAACGTTTTATTTATAACCGCCATTACGTGATTGTTATCTGCACAGTTGTAGCTCTTACGGACCGGCAACTTTGTTCTGAATGTTTTATCTGTTCTTTGTGAATATGAACTTCGGTAAGTTGCAGTTTCTTCATTGTTATTATCACATTTTTATGTTGTATCGTGTTGTTTCTATTCTGTTCATGCTGTGGAGTGACAATTGTAAATTTTATTTTCAGTAATATGATTGTGGGTTTCCTTTCACGAGCCTTTCATTTCGTTATGGGATACAAATGAAGAATAACGTGTTTCAAGACTACCCTCTAGCAGGAAAGCAAATAGTAGCGCTTTTCGTTTTGAAATATACATTGTTATTATTCAATTTTTTTTATTTTAGGCACTGCGTATCTTAGATAAAATATATATACTGCCTAACTACAGCTCACTTTCGTTTAAAATTTCAGCCAAATACAGTGGAAAAAGAATTTACTACAGGAGCTTTGTATGAAATGATGAAGATATCGTTTGCTAGATCAGTCGATGAGAAGTTGAAGAAAATGGAAGATAGAGTCGCTGAAGTAACAAGACGCCCAAATCCCGAGAGAAGCTCGTTAAAACGTTCGATGAGTCATTTCAAATTTGAATTTAAGAGAAGATGTATCTTAGCAAATAATAATGAACAGAGTTCCTTGGAGAAAAATCATTATTGTTTAGCAGTACCGACATTTTTTTTCCACATCCTCAGCAAGACCACAAAAAGATTTCAGCAACTCCAGTGAAAGGAGCAAGTGGAGGAAAACTGAGGAGTTGCCATTTGCTGCTACTATGTGTCAGAGAGCTGCCGGAAACACTGACGTGTCTCAAATGATTAATAGAATTACAGAGACTCCAACAAAGGCGACAAAACTAAAGAAAAGATTTCAACGTGTGAAGAAGATACCGAAACTTACCTTTCAAGAAGTACTGGCCATTTTTATTAATGCAGGAAACAGTATGAAATAATACAGAGTGCAAACAAAGCTATATACAGTTGCTACTTGTTGGTAAAAAACTCGAAAACACAATGTAATCCAACCGAAGACTCAATTAACGTCACTGAAACGTTAGCCGAAATTAAATTACAAGGATTATTAGATCATACTGTATTGAGGTTGTTCAAGTATTTAGAAAAAGTCATTGAAGGCTTAGGTTTAGAGTCACACCGCAGCTTACAAGTAATATGGAAATGGGGTTGTGATGGCTCTCAGCAATCACAATTTAAGCGAAAATTTCAGAACTTCACTGACTGCGATGCAAACATTTATTAGAGTTCATGTGTACCTATTGTGGTGTCGCACAAGTACAAAGTGCGTGCCACCTACTTTCGCCGCGCGCCGCCATGCACACACGGCGCGGCGTTCTCACGACAGCCACGAGCGCCCTCTGCTGCAACCCCGCTCGTGGCCACCACGGAAAGACATCGGTCACTTGGGACTGAGTTAGTAACCAGTAAAGACTTCGGAATCCGATAGGCACCAGTGAAGACTTTGCTATTGTACAGGCACTAGGCAGGCCTCTAACAACTATGTATCAACATTCTGCAGTACTATGTAAAAGTTAAGTATTGTTACATTCTGTGCAATATATATCTCTTTCTAATTTACTCTAGTGTTTGTAGTTTCTGGCTGCTCCCCTCCGTACCTGCACCGGCGTGCTATCGTAGTTACTGTGTCGGTCTCGTTCCACTCGGCCACCGACACCTACGAGACACAAAAGCGGCGACGAGGCTGGGACACAAAACTGGCGACGAGGATGGGATACAAAAGCGGCGACGAAGTTGGGACACAAAAGTGGCGACGAGGAGTGATAGAACCTTGGACCAGCCCGCTTACAGCAGCCAGACAGCAGCAGTCGGAGCACGCAGAAATTGCTCCCGCCCACCCACCCTTATTATAAGATTTTTGGGGGAACATTTTCAGTTACGTGTTTTGTGGACTTTTTTGTTGCAGAGCGTCCTCTTACATATTGCATTTGTGTTTTGTTATAAGTTACTTGTATACGCGGCGCCTAATCAGTCAGCATGGCCACTACCCCGAACCCAAACTTAATGGAAATTATTCAGTTACAGACGGCGCAAATCACTCAACTACTGCAGGCCGTGTCGCAGTTGACGCCACAGGCTGCTCACCAACAACAACAGCCGTCACATCAGCAGCCCACACCTGCCGCTGCACCGCTTCCTACATTTCGCCAGTACAACGAACGTGAGGAAGAATGGAGCGACTATTTCGCACAGTTTCAAGAACTCGTCGCGGCTCATCAAATTACAGGTCAGAGAGTGAAGAACCTTTTCTTAGCGATTGTGGGCCCCCAGACCTTCGTATTATTGCAAAAACTTTTCCCTCACGCATCTCCTCGTGATGTAGACTTTGAACAAATTGTAGATGCACTGAATGCTTATTACGAGAGAAAAGTTCTCGTAGCTGCGGCTCGGTACCGATTTTTCAGACTTAAAAAATTACCGCAGCAGTCACACCAAGAGTGGATTACGGAATTGAAGGGCTTAACCCGCAAATGTAAATTTACTTGTTCTTGTGGACTTTCTTATAGTGACGTGATGTTGAGGGATGCGATTACGCAGAACATCCAGGATCCCAGAATTCGAGCAGCAATTCTGAAACAGTCTGACCCCTCATTAGACAGTGTACTGCAGCTTATAGATGCGCATGATACTTTTGACTTAGCAGATGTAGAAATGCAAAGCCACAGTGTTAATTCAGTGCGCCGCAACGGTCGCTTTCCTAGCCGTAGTTCTCAGTGTAGCACTAGTGATTCTTACAATAGTACAGGCCGTGCTGAACAGACAGTGAACAGTAGCCAGTGTAAAAGTGCGACACAAAGGTCGCCCCGTCGTGTTAGAAACAGTGATTTGAATAACGGGCGCCAACGCTCATTTCAGAAAAATGTACGTAAATCTTGCCCCCAGTGTGTGTCTCGCCACAAGCGTGCTCATTGCCCTAGTCGCAACGCAACCTGTTATCAATGTGGCAAATCAGGACATGTACAGTCTGTGTGTATGCAAATTAAAAACTCAAAGAACGGTACCGTTAGAAACAGTGCTTCGCAGAGTGCGAGAACAGTTCATTCTGTAAATGTTATACGGGCTGTGGAATTGAACAGTGCTTTCCTTGGATCTCAATTGCAAGAAAGTAGTTCTGCGCCTACTGCAAAACTATATAGTGCACCACGTAGCAAGCGCCGACGAGCGCGTAAAACAGTGCAACGGAAAAGGGTTCGGGACAAGCCACATGACTATGTACAGTGCAATCCTGTAGTGAAAATAGTGCCTTCTGCAACTGCTCCTTGTAATAGTGCCCAGTACTGTGTAGCTAGTAACAGTAGACATCAAGTAGCTACTCAAAAGTGTAGTGCAGTAGTTAGTAAATCTGGACGCCGATCCGGCGGTAGTGCCATCTAGTGACAGTGTTGTTAATCCGCTGCGTGCCGAGTCTGCGCCGCTTACTTCACTACGCGGCCCGCGCAAGCGCAGTAAACAAACCGTAGCAGACGTTGCCCACATTCGCGCACCTGTCGAGCGCCGCAAGCAAAAACTGTTTGTGACTCTCTTCATAGAAAATAAGACGGTGCAATTTCAGCTTGATACTGGTTCCGCTGTCACATTAATAAATAAAGATACTTATGAACTTCTGGGTTCGCCAAAATTGTCGCCGTCACAGCCAGTGTTAACAGCTTATACAGGTCAAAATATTCCCGTGATAGGAACGTGTAGCCTGCCCGCCTCTTTTCAAGGTGTAACAAAAACAGTTGCTTTTGTAGTTCTTCAGGCCAAATCGACACAGAACATTTTTGGACTAGATGCTTTTGACTTGTTTGGTTTATCAATTCAAAGAGATGTGCTTCAAATTTCGTCAATAGTGCCTCAGGATAAAATCAATGCATTGTGTGACAAATATAGTGACTTGTTTTCGCCGGAACTAGGTTGTGCAAAAGACTTCGTGGCACATGTAACTTTAAAAGAATCTGCAGTTCCAAAATTTCGTAAAGCTAGACCAGTGCCTATCGCCTTGCGTGATACAGTTGCCGAAGAACTTAAACGTTGGCAAGATAGTGGGGTGATTTCTCCTGTTTCTGCGAGTCAGTGGGCCTCGCCTATAGAAATTATACCCAAGCCGTCAGGAAAACTTCGTATCTGTGCGGATTTAAAATCAACAGTGAACAGTCAAACAATTGTTGACACTTACCCCCTGCCCAGACCTGAGGAACTTATGGACAAATTAGGACAGTCTCGCTTCTTTTCTAAGATTGATTTAGCAGAGGCATAGTTACAGATTCCGCTTGATGACGAGTCAAAAAAGTTTTTCGTCATTAATACTCACATGGGCCTTTTTCAATTTCAACGCCTACCCTTTGGCAGTTCTTCCGTTCCCGCTATTTTTCAGCGCTTTTTGGAACAGCTGACAGTTTCTGTACCGTGTTGCTCGAACTATTTAGATGACATTGTGGTATCCGGACGTACAGTTGAAGAACATTTAGCAAACCTGGAGTGCCTTTTCAAAGTTTTGACTGCAGCAGGTCTACGTTGTAATAAAGCAAAGTGTTCGTTTTTTCAAACTGAAATAGAGTACCTATGCCATGTGATTAATGCCCAAGGAATTCATCCCTTACAGTCACATCTTCGAGCAATCAAAGACTTGCCTCCTCCTAAGAATGTGCATGAATTGCAAGCAGTGATGGGAAAGCTTAACTATTATTTCAGATTTATTCAAAATGCCTCTCAGATTGCAGCTCCACTGCATCACTTACGTAGGAAGAATGTTCCTTTTGTATGGTCCAAAGATTGCCAAGTTGCTTTTGACAAACTAAAGTCTGCACTACTCCGTGATGCATGTTTGATTCCCTTTGAACTCTCGTCGGGTTGCACAGGAAAAAGCTGCGGATGCAGACCTAAGTGTGGTAGCACGTTTTGTTCGTTCAGGGTGGCCTGCCAGAGCCAAAGACATTGATCGGCCTCTGGTTCGACGATATTTTGCACAACGTCATGCATTATCTTTAAGTCAGGGTGTACTGTTGTTGCATACCGACAACGACCAAACAAGAGTGATTGTTCCTCGTTCCCTGCAACGTGAAGTGTTACGCCTCCTGCATCAAGGACATTAGGGTATTGTTAGGACAAAGCAACTGGCCAGACGTCATTGTACCTGGGCTGGTATGGACGCTCAGATAGAGTGTATGACGTCACAGTGTACAGTTTGTGCGGAGCATCAGGCGGCTCCTCCACAGCGTTTCTCAGACTGGCCACGCCCCAAGGGACCATGGCAACGTTTACACATTGACTTTGCCAGACCTTTCTGGAATACGTGCGGGTTAATCGTTGTAGACGCTTTCAGCAAGTTTCCTTTTGTGATTGCCATGAACTCCACGACGGCGTCTAGTACAATCAGTGCCTTAACATCAGTGTTTTGCATCGAAGGTTTGCCTGAAACTATCGTCAGTGACAATGGACCTCAGTTTGTTAGTGCGGAATTTCAACAGTTTTGTCGTGTGAATGGCATTCAGCATAATACCACTGCACCTTTTCACCCTCAGTCCAATGGTGAAGCAGAACGTTTCGTTCGAACATTCAAGTCTCACATGGAGAAGATGAAAGGTCAGCACTCCAGGCAGCAAGCTCTTCAAATTTTCCTGTCTACGTATCGATGCATGCCACGTGACGGCCCGTCTCCTGCCGAGCTGCTACACGGCCGCCGTCACCGCACTCTGCTTCACCTGCTGCAGCCTCCCACGCACCGAGTCGGTTCGTATGGCGCTACGCGTTTTCAGGTTTCTACGCCGGTGCTGTACAGGGTGTTTGCTGGCAACAAGAAGACATGGATGCCGGGCACCATTCAGCGCGTGCTCGGTCGCAATATGTATGTTGTACGTTCTTCCACAGGGTCGGAGCTGCGGCGCCACGCAAACCAATTGCGCTTGCACAGGCTGCGCGATCCTGTCTCGGGTTTCTTGATTCCAAACCCAGTTCACCGCCAGGGAGCACAGCGACATCGTTCGTCCCCGGACTACGAGATCCCTATGGAGGTGGACGCGCCTCCTACGCAGTCCGCCTCTCCGCCTCCGTCGCCGCCGCAGCTGACAGCATCACCGAGAGGGACTCCGGGACCGTGCGGGCCCCCCCAGCTTGGGCCACGCACCTCAGAATAAGATGACCTGCTCAATCTGGGCGGCAGCGTGCGCCCTTCCCCTCGTTTTGGTGGGTTTTCCGGGGGATCGCAAGGCGGATGCCGGGGCGCGGACGGCGTCTCGATCCCAGCCTCAGCTACGACGCCCGTCCCACCAGTAACGCCCCCGCCCAGGCCCTCCTCCCAGTGCCGTCGCCGTGGCCCTCAGCCCTACGCCACGACGGCGCGGCGGTTTGGGGGGGAGGGGTGTGGTGTCGCACAAGTACAAAGTGAGCGCCACCTACTTTCGCTGCGCGCCGCCATGCACGCACGGCGCGGCGTTCTGACGACGACAGCCACGAGCGCCCTCTGCTGCAACGCCGCTCGTGGCCACCACTGAACGATCGTTTACTTGGGACTGAGTTAGGAACGAGTAAAGACTTCGGAATCCGATAGGCACCAGTGAAGACTTGGCTATCAGTTAGGCACTAGGCAGGACTCTAGCTCAACTATGTATCAACATTCTGCAGTACTATGTAAAAGTTAAGTATTGTATAAATTCTGTGCAATATATATCTCGTTCTAATTTACTCTAGTGTTTCTAGTTTCTGGCTGCTCCTCTCCGTACCTGCCCCATAAACAACAGGTTTGCAGGAAGATGTTTGGGGCGCCATGGTCTTCATTCATGACCCGCAAGGTCGCCAGATTTAACACCAGTAGATCTCTTTTTGTGGGGATATCTAAAGGATCGTGTTTATGTCACTGAGCCCACATCCCCAGATGATCTAAAACGGAGCAACGAGGACGCATGTCGCTCCGTCACACCGGCGATGTTATATCTTGTCCGCAGATCCTTTCGACGGCGCTTTACATTATGCATTGAGGAACATGGATACACATTTGAACATCTCATGTAAATCAACTTCCTACCGCCATATCATCCATCACCCACCACACAGCCATGTATTATGTACAGCGTGTGGTATCTGCCCCTGAAACTTTGAAGGGTTCTAGCTCCCAAACTAACAGTGATAGGAATGTAGTTTAAATTGATTTGGACACAGCTGGTTTCAACGATTCCAATGCACGATAGAAAAACTATTGTTCCATTTAAAATGATACAATAAACTATGTTCATAGCTCCGCAGAAAGTGTAACGTTTCTTGTGTTGACCTACCGCATTTAAATTTCCAGTCACCTATTATTTTTTAAGTTACAGAGGCAAACACAGTGAAATACCCTGTATAACTAAAAGTTAAGAACATTTCTTCATATTCCATAGCTACTGTGAAACCTATTGAGCAAGAACTCATAGCTTTTAAGATATAATTTATGATATGAAGTCTGTGTTAACTGGACATTCTTTTGTTTCTTCTGTTCCATACAACCTCATCCTGAAATGTGGAAAGTGAAGTGCCTGCGGTATCCAAAACTTACTCATAGTTCTTAGGCTATGCATTTTAGTTCCAATGTCTATTACATAATTTGCTCCGAGAATTAGTCCATAACCATTCTTCCTATAACACACTGCATATGTGGATTTACTTGAGCTGTCTGTTGTTGGTACGTAATCTTTCCTAATTCCTTTATCAATCACCTAATTTGAATCGACATTCGAAAATCCTGTACTACGAAAAGAAGACCGATGGTCCATGGATCAGAAGGCTATCACGTGAATTCATTTTAATCTGACGAAAAGAAGGACGGGAAGACAGAGAAAGCACATTAATATCACAATCCACATGAAGCCAACGATTGACGCAGTATCATTCCATTAGAGATGCTGCATGTACAAAAACTGTTTTCGTATACTCTTACTTTGAATTTCTCCTTTATTTTGAAGAGCACTTCCATTACATTAATAACAGGAAATCTCCTTCAGAGAAAAACAGTCGACGGTCACTCGTCGCACAGTAATATCCGCCTTTATGAGCCCCTTGAACTTTCTAGGAACGTTTTAGAAATTGATACAAGAAAGCCTTGCAGCTTATCCTGAGGAATATCATAAAATACACAGTAGAGATGGACAGAAATCAAGAAATTATTGCCGCGCGGGAGTAGCCGAGCGGTCTGGAGTGCTACGTTGCGGATCGCGCGGCCTCTCGCGTCGGAGGTTCGAATCGTCCCTCGGGCATGGATGGTTGTGTTGTCCTTAGTATATGTTAGTTCATAAGTAGTTTGTAAGTTTAGGGACTGATGACCCTCGCAGTTAAGTCCCATAACATTTTTTTAATGAAATTACGACAAAGAATTACTGATTCCGGTAACGAAAAATACCTATACCAGAGGACTTTTACAACAGAGGGAATAAATACACATGAGGCGATAAGGGACAGAATAAGTTGCTCCGGACATTTTTTATGATGGATATCCAGAATATGAATGCTTCACAGAAAACAAAATTCCTCGTTTAGAAATGCAAGAAAAATAACGAATAGCCAATCCTTGAATACTGGTATGGGAGAAGTAAATCATTCACAGCTTACGTAAGAAATTAGTCCGCAGGCCTGATATCATACCTCATATATATAAACTACTAGGAAGGATGATTCTAGTAGCAAGTTCCGATTGAGGTTACCACTTTTAATGATTAATCATTCATTTGTAAGCACTGTGGATACGTAACAGCTCTGTTTATGTTTGCACTCACTGCTCACAGGTTATCTTTGAAGTTTATATTTATCTATGACTAGCGCAGCAGTTACGAATGTGATATCTTCGAGCATGCGCAGTCTAATCCTCAGTAGCTTTGCATCACGTGATTTACCGTATAGATAGGCACGCACAGACGCTGAGAACTCAGTCTTGGACTCGCCTTGAAGATGGCTGTAAGGTTTGCAGCCGAAATATCGGACGAAGAATTGTCGCTGTCCCGGGTGCACTCCCGAAAGATGATGGAATAGCTGGATAAATTTATAATGAAATTTCGCAAGCAGTTTGATCGAAATGAAGGAAGCAAGAGCCTCCGGGAAGATACGAATATGATTGCAAAAAATATTTGTTAAGCTTATGGGACTTGCCTGCGAGGACATCAGTCCCTAAACTTACAAACTACTTATGAACTACCTTATACTAAAGACGACACAAACATCCATGCCCGAGGGGGGATTCGAACCCCCGATCGTAGTGGCCGTGCAGACTGTGACTGGCGCGCCGCAGTACGCTCGCCCACCGCAGCCGGCAATATGACTGCATTTTTACCGTTTAGTGTTTTAGTAAAGGGATTTAGTTCAGACCTAAAACCCACAGTGTTCATGTCTCCAGCAAACATCCGAAAACTAATGGCAGACCTTAGAATACCTGAAATACACAATCTAGCGCTCGAGTGTGGGTGTTATGACGGTCACCCTATGGGCACTATTGAACAGAATCGTATCATACATAAAAGGTGTTTTTGCCATGCTATCACAGAAAAAATCACTTGTAGAGGAGCATGCATGGGAAACGGACACTGACTTGCATTGAACGAGATTTCTGTTATTAAACGGTTGACTGGTTTTTGGGGTAGCGAAATAAACGAAGCAACACAGATTGAAATATCGGACGACACTCTCAATACATACGGTGGGGTACATCTGAGTACGCCCTGGGGCTCTGTGACCGTAAAGTTGAAGCGGCACGGCAAAACATTACATACGTGGTAGGGTACTGACCACCAGTGACGTCACTGGCGGCGGAACAGTTGTATAAGCACGGCAGCAGCGTCTTTTAATTCTTTGGCCCACTTTAGGTTACGTAAGTAACACTAAACGTTAGCCTTTGCGATCGCCTTTTGACAGCTCGAAACCTAAATGATAATAATAAATGATCTGACACTAAAACTGACTGTTGTAGAGCAGACATTTTACAACAACTTTGCTCTCTCATGATTTTTTTTCTTTTTTTTTCATATCTCGCACAGTTTCAGAGATATTTACAAAAATAACGGCAAATTGTCGCTGTCTGTCTGTCTGTCTGTATGTGACGTGTACCAATTTTTAAATCAAAACGTTCAACCGATTGTTTCAAATGTTTGTTAAGCTTACGGGACTTAACTACGGTCATCAGTCCCTAAACTTACAAACTACTTATGAACTACTTACGAACTAAGGACGGCACAAATATCCATGCCCGAGGGGGGATTCGAATCCCCGACCGTAGTGGCCGTGCAGACCGTGACTGGAGCGCCGCAGTCTCCTCGGCCACCGCGGCCGGCTCAACCGATTGGCATAAAATCTTACAGACATAATTGTCGGGTGCCAGCGACTGGAACTTTCCTTTTTCAAATATTTCTGACAAAAAATAGGTTGAAACTTCTTGGCAGATTAGAATTATGTGTCAGAACCGGGACTCGAATCTAGGACCTTTGCCTTTCGCTGGAAAGCAATCTACCAACTGTGCTATCCCAACACGACTCACGATGCCGCCTCACAACTTCCGCCAGTACCTCGCCTCCTACTTTGCAAACTTCACAGAAGCTCTCCTGCGAACCTTGCAAGACTAGCACTCCTGGAAGAAAGGATATGGTGGAGACATGGCTTAGCCACAGCCTAAGGGATGTTTCCAGAATGAAACTTTCACTCTGCAGCGGACTGTTCGCTGATATGAAACTTCCTGGCAGATTAAAATTGTGTGCCGGAACCGGGACTCGAACCTGCGACCTTTGCCTTTCGCGGGCAAACCTCTACCGACTGAGCTATCCCTACACGACTCACTCCCGCCAGTGCCTCGCCTCCTACTTTCCAAACTTCACAGTAGCTCTCCTGTGAAACTTGCACTCCTGGAAGAAAGATATGGTGGAAACATGGCTTATCCACAGCCTAAGGGATGTTTCCAGAATGAAAATATCATTCTGCAGCGGAGTGTGCACCGATATAAAACTTCCTGGCAGATTAAAATTGTATGCCGGAACCGGGACTCGAACCTGGGACCTTTGCCTTTCGCGGGCAAGTCTCCCAGGAAGTTTCATATCAGCGCACACTCCGCTGCAGAGTGAAAGTCTGTTGGGCCACTTTAGGTTACGGTAGTAACACTAAAAGTGCGCCTTTGCCACCGCTTTATGACAGATCTAAATTGGAATTATAATAACTGTGAAAAATACCGAGTAGCGCCGTGGTTCGGAACCCAGGTTAAACTGTAGGTCCCCCTACAACTGGCTAGGTAAGTCAGTTCGAAGGTCGGAGGAAGGCAACGGCATACCACCTCCAAACGGGACCATGCCTAGTAAAGCACTGTGGTGTTCAAACCAATCTTCGGATTGTTGACTGCTTTACCTTAATAACGGCTTAACCGTTCATCTGCCACTAAAACTAACTAAACGAATTTCTAGAAGAGAAAATTCTCTACAACTTTACTCCTTTTTTTTCATATCAAGCACAGTTTCAGAGATTATTGCAAAAATAACGGCCATTTGCCACCGTCACTTAATTCTGTGTAAACGAGGCTTTTGGAAATGTCAAGTAACATTCTACGATCTGAAATCTGGAATACGCCATCTTGCTTTCTGTATTTTATGATTTTCTTATTATAACTTACGCGTTGTCTTTTCAAATCAGTGACGCGCTGAAGAATGAACACTAAAGGTGCCATATTAGCAGCCAACAACTGCCATCAATAGTACGAGAATTAAGGAACAATTTCTTAATTGCACGCCTTAATGTAGCAGACAGTGCGCAAGGTTCTGATTTACGTGGTCGATAGTTCGAAACCCGTCAGTACCAGTTTCATTTTTCGCCTTGACCCCTAAAAGGGTTTCAGACACTCTTATTAATTACATAGAGCTATGATCTGCAATATTTAGAGTTGTGAATATGTAAGAGCGCTCCCTCAAAAATGTGCATTTGTTCTATTTGGTGACATTTCGTGAACTACATAACAACGGACTGAACAACCTGGGAGGATTCTGTAATAATGAATATTCTAAACAACATCCTGATACTGGTTGTTTCATATATAAATGTATAGTACTTTATCTATATACGTTATTAATATTATTACCTCATATACAACAGTCATTGTAACAGAGTATGTACACTTGACAGCAAAAAAAAAAAAAAAAAAAAAAAAAAAAAAAAAAAAAAAAAAAAAAATAAATAAAATAAAATAAAATAAAATAAAATAAAATAAAATAAAATAAAAAAATAAAAATAAAAAGTGGATCACCCCTGAATTCCAAAGTGGAGGGCCGCACCTGGCGCTATGCAACCACCATAGCACAGTTGCGTCGCAGGTCGTCAAATCATTCCACAGTACAGTTATGACCTGCGCACAATAAGTACTAAGTAAGTCTCCTGCAAGTCTAATCTGCATTTGTATGGAGTGTTGCCTTGTATGGGAGTGAGACATGGACGATAAACAGTGCGGACAGGAAGAGGATTGAGGCTTTTGAAATATGGTGCTTCAGAAGAATGCTGAAGATTAGGTGGGTGAATCGCGTAGCTAACGAGGAGGTGCTGAATAGAATTGGGGGGGAAAATTTCTGGCATACCTTGACTAAAAGAAGGGATAGATTGGTAGGACACATTCTTAGACATCAAGGAATTGTGAATTTAGCGTTGGAGGGAAGTGTGTGGGGTAAAAACCGCAGAGGAAGACCAAGAGATGGATACAGTAAGCAGATTCAGACAGATATAGGTAGCCGTTCTTATGTGGAGATGAAGAGGCTTGCTCAGGATAGGGTATTGTGGAGAGCTGCATCAAACCAGTCTCCGGACTGAAGACTGCAACAACATCAACAACAACAAGTCTCCTATTTCTCCTTATGGCATTCAGGCAAGGTGCAAACCAATACTTTCGTACAACAGATATTAGAATACACGTCGTTAGAGATGAGACAGTAACACTTATAAATTAAATGTCGTTACAATAAGTGAAAAGTCAGATACGTTATCGCACTTGTTTAATGACATGTTTTTGTTCGCGATCTGAATCTGAACTCACTGTTAAGCAAACAACAGTTGTGTGCCTGATCGAGATGCGTTTACAGGTCACGCACTTTTTCGTGGCCCCTCTCTGATCGGCAGAAGTCAGCTGAGTTCGTGTGTCTACGGAATGTTTATGCTCTCTTCCATCCTTACCTCCTAACAGCATTGTACATAGTAGACCTCGGCAATGAACTGTCGATTTGTGCTTGATTTCGGTCATTGTCTTCCACTTTGTTATTTGTTAAAATAAGTCCACATACCCTGATGACTTCTTTTAGAAGTTCCAGTTTTCTATTACTCAAACATTAAAATGATACTTAATTTCGTGTTCCATTTCTGACGCATTAATCCCTTGCATGTTGTTTCTTTTAAAACCTGTAATCTATGCGCCGTAAGCTGGCGGCACTGGGAGAAAGAGGCGGGACTTGTTCTAACAGCCAATGCGCTACAAGCTAAATGCCAGCTTCAGCTCCCAACATTCTCCGCTCAGGGCAACGTTTAAGTGCGTGATCTCTGGGCATGAATAGACGTAAAACACTGACGTTTTCATTAGTAGCGGTTTCCATGGCCGATATCTGAACCCAGAAATAAATGATAATCTTAGCACTGCACCAGAAATTTCATGAAGCTCATATTGTTCCTGAGAGGTAACCGCTGAAGATATGTAACATAATGCAATTCATAGATGTCATGCATCATACAGTTGTAGATTAGAATGCAGTATATTGATGATTTGTTAACTAAGCACAATCAGATGTCAGATATTAAATATGTTCACGAATAGCGTTATACTAGTACCTGAAACGACGATACAATTAATATTTTTCCGGCAGGGACTCGAACCCGGCACCATTTGCTATTGTATAATACGAAGGAATACTGCTGATATACCTCGCACATACAGTCACTCATGACCTTAGACGATGAGGCGTCAACTATCACATTGTCGTTCACTACTAGTTAGGATCACACCGATCGTAGAGACGTGGAGGGGTTTGGTATTATGCGAAAACTTCGTTTAACTTTGTAGCGCATGGAGATGTGCAATGTTGATTTGAAACAAGGCAGAGTCCCAGAGTCCTTCGTCCTTTACTTGTCGTTACTGGAGGTGCAGATGGTATTTTTGTGGCCGTTAAAAACTTCCAGCGAATTACAGATGCGTTATAATGTTTTGTCTTAATGGAGTACTCAATAGACCGTACGACCAGTCAAAGAGCTCAAATGTGTCTGGCTAGATAAGACATTCTTGGCCGCAGGGGATGGCCACGTAGTCTGAGGCGCCTTATCGCGGATTTTTCATAATCTACATCTACATCTACATGCGATACTCTGCAAATCACATTTAAGTGCCTGGCAGAGGGTTCATCGAACCACAATTATACTATTTATCTCCCATTCCATTCTCGAATAGCGCGCGGGAAGAAAGAACACCTGAATCTCTCTGTTCGAGCTCTGATTTCTCGTATTTTATTCTGATGATCAATTCTACCTATGTAAGTGGGAGTCAACAATATATTTTCGCATTCGGAGGAAAATATTGGTGATTGGAGTTTCGCAAGTAGCCCACGCCGCAGCGATAAGCGCCGTTGTTGTAGTGATTCCCATCCCAGATCCTGTATCATTTCCGTAACGCTGTCTCCCCTGTATCGTGACAATACGAAACGAGCTGCCCTTCTTTGGACTCTTTCGATGTCCTCCGTCAAACCCACCTAATAAGGATCCCACACTGGGCTGCAATACTCCAAAAATGGACGGACAAGCGCAGTGTATGCAGTTTCTTTAGTAGTTCTGTTGCATCTTTTAAGGGTTCTCCCAATAAAACGCAGTCTCTGGTTCGCCTTTCCCACGATATTATCTACGTGTTCTTTCCAGTTTAAGTCTGAAGTAATAGTGATTCCTAGGTATTTTGTGCAGTTTACGGCCTTCACATTTGGTTGATTTATGTTGTAAACAAAGTTTAACGGATTTCTTTTCGTACTCATGTGGACGACTTCACATTTCTCTTTATTTAGAGTCAATTGCCAATTTTTACACCATACTGATATCTTATTCAGATCGTTCTGCAGTTGGTTTTGATCTTCAGATGATTTTACTAGACGGTAAATGACGGCGTCATCTGCAAACAATCTAAGAGAGCTACTTAGATTTTCCCCTAAATCGTTTATGTAAATAAGGAATAGCAGAGGACCAATAACACTACGCTGTGGAACGCCCGATATCACCTCTGTTTTAGTCTAAGCCTTACCAACGATTATTACGAACTGTGTCCTCTCTGTCAAGAAATCCCCTATCCAATCGCAAATTTGGGGCGATATACCATAACCACGTAATTTGATTAAAAGCCGTTTGTGAGGTACGGTGTCAAAAGCTTTCTGGAAATCAAGAAATACGGAATCGATTTGCGAACCTTTGTCGATAGCACCCATCACTTCGTGTGAATAAAGAGCTAGTTGTGTTTCGCATGAACGATATTTTCTAAATCCGTGTTGACCTTGGGTCAATAGATCGTTCTGTTCGAGATAATTCATAATATTTGAAATACAGGATATGTTCCAAAACCCTGCTGCAAATTGACGTTAATGAAATAGGCCTGTAGTTTAGTGGGTTACTCCTACTGCCTTTCTCGAATATAGGTGTGACCTGTGCAACTTTCCAATCTTTTAGTACAGATCCTTATATTATTATAAAACGGAATCGATTTGCGAACCTTTGTCGATAGCACCCATCACTTCGTGTGAATAAAGAGCTAGTTGTGTTTCGCATGAACGATATTTTCTAAATCCGTGTTGACCTTGGGTCAATAGATCGTTCTGTTCGAGATAATTCATAATATTTGAAATACAGGATATGTTCCAAAACCCTGCTGCAAATTGACGTTAATGAAATAGGCTGTAGTTTAGTGGGTTACTCCTACTGCCTTTCTTGAATATAGGTGTGACCTGTGCAACTTTCCAATCTTTTGGTACAGATCCTTATAATATTATAAAACGTTTAAGTATGCTACATTACGATTTGATATGGCATTTTGTAATAAGCTTATTTAACTATGAGCTCATTTTAATCGAGATTGTTGGGTAGCTTTGCCACGATAACTTGAATATTACGAATTTTTAAAGTTATGAGGAGCGTCGATTACGCATTAGAAAAATGATTCTGAAATTGGGAAAGTAACTTCGTTTTGACATCTGTTATTCACAACGTTCAGGAACACAAACAGATTTCGATGAAGGAGGTTTCTGTGATTTACTACTATAGTCAATAGTTGCCTTCAATAGTCTTATTGAGGTTAAAGAAAGAGCAATGTGGATTTTGATACAACGTCGCATCGAAAATGCGATTATATGCGAAGCATAATATCCATCTGGGAAGGATGGGGGAGAACTTCAGTCTCTGCCATTTCAAAATCATTTCAAATTCAGAGCACGAACAAATACTCATTGTGTCATTGAATGAGTTTCATAAGGATCCGATTTGTCACTTATTGTAACGAAATTGAATTTACGTTGCTTTCTTGTCTCTAATAACTTCTATTCTAATTTTTTTGTATTACGGTATTGAATTACACGTGGACTGGCTGCCACGAGGAGCAATGTTCTCTACTGTTTCTTATGGTACCCGTTGTGAATAGTCGAACGATTGTAATCCACAGGGGTTTTGTATGTAGCGTACCCGCAACACAGCTACGTTAGTTGGGTTGCATTCAACAGATCCACTTTTTTTTGCTGCCAAGTGTACATATATCTTCATAATGGTTTTAGCTATGTTAACCAAATTTCTCCCAATTGCAGAAATGATCCATGTTTGTCATTCTGTATATAATTTTAACGGTAGAGCGAAAGTCTGTTGTCCTCATCCCCTGTTCGCAGCAGACGTAGCTGTACCCGAGGGACCTGCGCCTACTCCGTTTACGCGACCGTGTCTTATCTGCGGTCTGTCAAGTGCTTTCTGGGTGGCAAACCGGCCCACTGCCCACCAGAGGTGCATGCCAAATTTCCGCTGCCTTCAGTTAGCGCTTTGTAGTGACCGACTGACAATGTATATCGTAGTGAATACAGTGACAGTTCTTTTTTAAAATGATCACGACATCCGTGGATACTATATAGTGTAAAGTGAAAAGAGATGATTTGACACCAGTGAAGGAAAACAAATTGAAATCGTCAATTTAGAAAAAAATTTGGATACGTATTTGATGGCAAGGAAAAGATCAACGATATAGTGGCATGTGAACGGTACAGCCGCGCATAAAATACGAACAAACATACAAATAAACATTCATGATTATGTATTAGATAAATGGTGACGGAAGTAATAAAATTGACAATAGCATTTTATGGCAGCTTTAATAATCAGATAAGGTGTACAGTGAAAGTAACGTATCTAGGAAGGTACACAATGTTAAGAGTGTATAGGCTGGCCGTAGCTGCAGCCGACGTTGTCTCTTTTTCCTGACAGTTACCAATTAGAAGTAGACGGCAGTTTTAACACTTTAAATGACAAGCTTTGCTTTGTGTAACCTCTTGTGCGTTAATATGGGGAAAATAAAGTGTCCCTTTTTTAAGACTCCGAAAGAACCGTTTCGTTTTTCGAATGTAAGCACAGTAAAATCTCCTCTGCCGATCATTTTTAAGAAATGAAATTTAAGAAGATGCCTGTATTAAACAGCTGACGTAGTGCTCCGAACACACGGGCTCCAAAGCGTTACTGCCGGCCGCGGTGGCCGAGGGGACTGAGGCGCTCCAGTCACGGTCTGCACGGCCACTACGGTCGGGGGTTCGAATCCCCCCTCGGGCATGGATATTTGTGCCGTCCCTAGTATTAGGTAGTTCATAGATAGTTTGTAAGTTTAGGGACTGATGGCCCCGTAGTCAAGTCCCATAAGCCTTACAAACATTTGAACATTTTTTGAAACGTTACTTTGTGTGTCGGAGAGCCAATGTTTTCTTGTTAGCCTGTTCTGGGGTAGGTATAGAACAGTTACTGTGATTCAAGAAGACAAAAATAGTTAAGTTGTTGCAGAAATGACATTCTAACCATAATTATATCATTACATACCATGGTTTTAAGTACTGCTAACTATTACTATAACACATTCAAAACTTTAATAACTGCGTATGCGGATAACGAACATTCGGATGAGGATAAAGTGCCGCGGACGCGGATGCGGTTCTAGATATGGGCCTTGCGGATGTGGTGCGGATGCGGATAAACTTTTCTTATCTACGCAGACCTCCAGGGAGTTCCACACTGTGAAAATAAAGGTCGTTGGTTCGATTCGCGCCAGGTCCTGTCACTTTCCACTTCTTTCCCCTGTGGCAATGTTGATTGTGTGAAAAATTTCGAGTATCACCGTGATTCGCAATCCACGTTAAACTATATCTCCCCACCCCTATATAACTCAGTTCGAAGGTCGGCGGAAGGCAACGCCAACCGCCTCCAGACAGGATCGTGCCTATTAAAGCACTGTGGTGTTCAAACCAATCCGCGGGTTGTTGACTGCTTTACTTTGATTCCTGATGATGTGATGCACACAACAGTAACTGATGTCTGTCTGCACAGACGCATGAGGACGGAACTCTCACACACACGCAAACAAACGTAACTTCAACACAGCCAGAGTAGTGGGAATGGAAGAAGAACTAGCTCTCAAGGTGCAATGTAAGGTTGACATAAGACACAGAGAAGCTCCAACAGAGAGCAACACACTTGATTATGGGCTTATTTAGTTAGCGCGAAAGCGTAGCAGATATATATGTTTGTGAAGCTTAAGCCGGCCGCGGTGGCCGCGGGGACTGAGGCGCTTCAGTCACGGTCTGCACGGCCACTACGGTCGGGGGTTCGAATCCCCCCTCGGGCATGGATTGTGCCGTCCTAGTTCGTAAGTAGTTGGTAAGTAGTTCATAAGTAGTTTGTTAGTTTAGGGACTGATGACACCGTAGTTAAGTCCCATAAGCTTAACAAACATTTGAACGTTTTTTTTTTGTGAAGCTTAAGGGACGTAACTTCTGGGTCATCAGTCCCTAAACGTAAAAACTACTTTTGATCTACCTTATACTAAAGACGATACAAACATCCATGCCAGAGGGGGGAGGGATTTGAACTCCCGACGGGGAAAGGCCTCGCGCTTTCGAAGCATTGCGCCTCAATACGCTTGGCCACTCCGCCGTGGCCGTAGCAGATGTTAGAAGGAAACTACAGTGACGCTACAAGAGAGACGATTCGTATAGTAGTACGGAGAGTACACGTTTCTTGTGGAGTCAGCCAATATATTGCCTCCTTTCTACATATATTTCGCGAAAAGAGCGCAAGGGTAAAATCAGAGGTGCTTGGAAAAAAAAAAAAAAACATCGTCCTTGTGCCAACAGCTGTACAATATTTTTATTTATTTAGCCTCTACCGGTTTTGGCACTGTCTGCGATCAACAGGAGATTGTGAAAGATACTGCACATCAATTATTACATTAAATTGGATTCGATTATCTGGAGGGGCGTGCTCAACGGCCACAAAATCACTTTTATCAATAATGAAAGGAGCAGCATTAGCTGTAAAATCATTTGCTTTATTCAGGCAAATCGATTTCGGTTTTCCAAGTTTGACTTCGGATGACAACAGATAATATCAGCCTGCCGCGGTGGCCGAGGTGACTGAGGCGCTTCAGTCACGGTCTGCACGGCCACTACGGTCGGGGGTTCGAATCCCCCCTCGGGCATGGATTGTGCCGTCCTAGTTCGTAAGTAGTTGGTAAGTAGTTCATAAGTAGTTTGTTAGTTTAGGGACTGATGACACCGTAGTTAAGTCCCATAAGCTTAACAAACATTTGAACGTTTTTTTTTGTGAAGCTTAAGGGACGTAACTTCTGGGTCATCAGTCCCTAAACGTAAAAACTACTTTTGATCTACCTTATACTAAAGACGATACAAACATCCATGCCAGAGGGGGGAGGGATTTGAACTCCCGACGGGGAAAGGCCTCGCGCTTTCGAAGCATTGCGCCTCAATACGCTTGGCCACTCCGCCGTGGCCGTAGCAGATGTTAGAAGGAAACTACAGTGACGCTACAAGAGAGACGATTCGTATAGTAGTACGGAGAGTACACGTTTCTTGTGGAGTCAGCCAATATATTGCCTCCTTTCTACATATATTTCGCGAAAAGAGCGCAAGGGTAAAATCAGAGGTGCTTGGAAAAAAAAAAAAAAAACATCGTCCTTGTGCCAACAGCTGTACAATATTTTTATTTATTTAGCCTCTACCGGTTTTGGCACTGTCTGCGATCAACAGGAGATTGTGAAAGATACTGCACATCAATTATTACATTAAATTGGATTCGATTATCTGGAGGGGCGTGCTCAACGGCCACAAAATCACTTTTATCAATAATGAAAGGAGCAGCATTAGCTGTAAAATCTTTTGCTTTATTCAGGCAAATCGATTTCGGTTTTCCAAGTTTGACTTCGGATGACAACAGATAATATCAGCCTGCCGCGGTGGCCGAGGTGACTGAGGCGCTTCAGTCACGGTCTGCACGGCCACTACGGTCGGGGGTTCGAATCCCCCCTCGGGCATGGATTGTGCCGTCCTAGTTCGTAAGTAGTTGGTAAGTAGTTCATAAGTAGTTTGTTAGTTTAGGGACTGATGACACCGTAGTTAAGTCCCATAAGCTTAACAAACATTTGAACGTTTTTTTTTGTGAAGCTTAAGGGACGTAACTTCTGGGTCATCAGTCCCTAAACGTAAAAACTACTTTTGATCTACCTTATACTAAAGACGATACAAACATCCATGCCAGAGGGGGGAGGGATTTGAACTCCCTACGGGGAAAGGCCTCGCGCTTTCGAAGCATTGCGCCTCAATACGCTTGGCCACTCCGCCGTGGCCGTAGCAGATGTTAGAAGGAAACTACAGTGACGCTACAAGAGAGACGATTCGTATAGTAGTACGGAGAGTACACGTTTCTTGTGGAGTCAGCCAATATATTGCCTCCTTTCTACATATATTTCGCGAAAAGAGCGCAAGGGTAAAATCAGAGGTGCTTGGAAAAAAAAAAAAAAAAAACATCGTCCTTGTGCCAACAGCTGTACAATATTTTTATTTATTTAGCCTCTACCGGTTTTGGCACTGTCTGCGATCAACAGGAGATTGTGAAAGATACTGCACATCAATTATTACATTAAATTGGATTCGATTATCTGGAGGGGCGTGCTCAACGGCCACAAAATCACTTTTATCAATAATGAAAGGAGCAGCATTAGCTGTAAAATCTTTTGCTTTATTCAGGCAAATCGATTTCGGTTTTCCAAGTTTGACTTCGGATGACAACAGATAATATCAGCCTGCCGCGGTGGCCGAGGTGACTGAGGCGCTCCAGTCACGGTCTGCACGGCCACTACGGTCGGGGGTTCGAATCCCCCCTCGGGCATGGATATTTGTGCCGTCCTTAGGATTAGCTAGTTCATAAGTAGTTTGTAAGTTTAGGGACTGATGACCCCGTAATTAAGTCCCATAATCTATACAAACATTTGAACATTGAGATAATATCACCTGTATGTAGCTATGTTGTCAACCGATATGTTAGACGTAAATGTCATTGTACATTTTACAAAAATGCTGTTTTGAACTTGCTGACAACACTGAAGATGGTTTCTTGTAAAACCTAAATCGATTTGCCTGTATAAAGCAAACGATTTTACGGCTAATGCTGCACCTTTCATTATTGATAAAAGTCAATTGTTACAGTTATTTGGCAGAAATGGATTGTTGTAATAATTGGTGTTCAATACTTTTCACAATCTCCTGTTGATGGCAGATAGTGCTGAAACCGGTAGAGGAAAAAAAAAAATATCGCAAAGCTGTTGGCACATGAACGAAAAAAAAAAAAAAAAAAAAGAAAAAAAAAAAAAAAAAAAAGAGTGATTATAGCCTACACGAAATACCGAAAATCGGTGTTTTCGCGATTGCAATGGGAGGAGGAATTGACAGCGATAGACAAAACACCCTCAACCCACACTGGGTGATGGCTTGCAGAGTATGAATGTAGATGTAGAATATACTAATAGGACAGTTTAGAACTCGCCACAAAGATGTGACGACGAGCCGCGACAGGAACATAAAAAAGGCACACATGGAACACTTTTAGCTATCGGCCATGGCCTCCTTCAGAAATGGGAAACAATCACGCAGTCACACAACCCAGTCACACAACTATCATCCCTGGCTGCCGCACTTCGATTCACGCTCCGTGGTGTGGAAAGAGGGACGGGGGGATAGGAAGTTTGAGTCACGGTGGTGGGGATGTATACAGCACAGCCTTCCAGAGTATGTACGTAAGTATTAGATGTGAGGAAGGCTGTGCTGTAGCCATACCCACCACCATCGCACAACCTTCCTATCCCCCGTCTCCTCCTCTCTTTCCATACCGCGGAGCGTTATTCGAAGTGCGGCAGCCAGAGATGATGGCTGTGTGACTGTGTTGTGTGACTGTGTATTTCCTATTTCTGAAGAAGGCCATCGCCGATAGCTGAAAGTGTTGTATGTGCGTGCCTTTTTATGTTCCTGTCGCGGCTCGTCGTCAAAACTTTGCAGTGAGTTCTAAACTGTCCTATTATTATATTTGTAAGAGGACTACTGACTGGAAATCTCGTATCTTAAGTTTATGCTGTATATGTTGGCAACAATATACACAGCCATCTTTGTTCCGGTTGAGTATGATTATCTTTGGCGGCCAGTAGGCAGTGGGTTTGCCTCTAGGTAGTCGGTTGGAAGCGTGAGTCAGTCGGCAGTGTCAATCAGTCGGAGAGAGTTGCGCCTGTTAGGTGAGACGAGAGAGTCTGGTTGGAGACGGACAGATTGGAGTTGGCGACTGATGAGGTTCGGGGCGGCCTATCAGTTTAAGATAAGTTTTTGGTGTAATTTTTTTTTTACTTTAATAGATAACTTTGCGAATTCGTTTATTTCTATTTTAAAGTTTCCATTCAGTTAGTTCCACCTCGTTTGATTTGTTAACAATATTATTATATTTCGTTGGTTTGAGAAAGTTCTGCTTAATGATGAAGTAATAAAATAGTTATTCAATATATTAATGTTGTTAGATCTGTCACCTTTCCTGTGGATAGGGTTACTTCCTCAATTTAGGAACTGCCTGATTGCACGCTTTGCAATAATACGCACATTCTTCGTTTCTGTGGTTTATGTTAACTGTGGCGAATTTATTAACTATTATTCTTATTATTTTGTGTAAAGTGGATTTAATTAGTTTCATTGATTATTTTTAGTTAAAAAAAAAGAAAGGTGAGATCAGATGTAGTATTGTATGTATTTGTAGTCTGGCGGCTGGGGGGATTGCGGCGCGTCAGTCACGTTCTGCACGGCCACTACGGTCGGGGGTTCGAATCCCCCCTCGGGCAAGGATATTTGTGCCGTCCTTAGTAGTAGCTAGTTCGTAAGTAATCTGTAAGTTTAGGGACTGATGACCCCGTAGTTAAGTCCCATAAGCTCTACAAACATTTAACATTTGTAGTCTGGCGGTAGTTGAGTTCATTGTAGAAATTCGGTTTCATGAAGTATCTGAAGTGAAGAATGTGAAGTGCTGCGAAGCGAGGTGTCATTCTCCCTTGATTCAATATTTGCTTTATTTGCTTATTGTGACTTGAGAACAGGGCCAACACTGTTAGGTAGAGAACATCATTCATAAATAATTTGTCTGTATTTGCTTTTCTTTATGTTAGAAGTCAGATTGCGATAGATCGATGTGCTTGCTGTACGCTAGACAACTCTTCATTGAGCAATAACAGTTCCATTCAGATGTACACTAATCATATCCTAGTTCTTGCAAGTTTTTGTAAACACACTTTAAGAAACAGCCAGTTGCATATTGTTAATTCCAACTTGGACTCTGATTTATTAAATGTAGACGTAGATAAAGTAGCTTGGCGACTATACAGGACGGACGTAAACGCAGCCGACTGTATCACACACTCTGTCTTCCTTCCGCGGTTTCGTAGCTGCTCCACCACTCGGAGGCAGCTGCGACAGTGAGAGCGCTGTGCTCACTGGAGGAGACAGCAGCAGGGTCAGACACTGACCTGGCCGCCGTCTGTCGCCCTGCAGGCTGGGCTGCCCTCTGGAACCAATAAAATAAAATAAAGCGGGAGGGGGTGGCGGCCCTGGCCATGTGGTGACGTCACAGGGGTGGCAGAGGCGGCTGCCTCTGGGCTGCCCCCGCCTCTGCTCAGCACACGTGGACTCTCAGCCGCAGTCCACCGACACTCTGACACGTGTAAATAGTATCTGCTTCGATCATGACTGTTTAAGGTACTCATTCAATAGCAGATAATAATCCTCACACATCTTACTGCGATAGACATTTCACAATCACCAGTGTTGGTAAACAGTTATCAGTAATTCACATTTTTATAAGACACCATTTAGGCCGACCTAGCTCCGTAGTGGCACTCTGATATGAAACGAATGGACTGAAAATCCAAAGAGATTTTGGTCATATGTTAAATATACTAGGGGCAAAACACAAACAATACCCTCACTACGTGATAGTAATGGCGATCCTGCCGATGACAGCGCTACTAAAGCAGAGTTACTAAATATAGCTTTTAGAAACTCATTCACCAAAGAAGACGAAACCAATATTACAGATTTCTAATTACGAACAGAGGTCGTAATGAGTAACGTAGAAGTAGATATCATCGGAGTAGTACAGCAACTAAAATCACTTAACAAGAACAAGTCTTCTAGTCCGGACTGTATAACCATTAGATTTCTATCTTATTATGCTGAAGCGATAGCTCCTTACTTAACAGTCATATACAACCGCTCTCTCAAAGAAGGATCTGTACCAAAAGATTGGAAAGTTGCACAGGTCACATCTATATTCAAGAAATGCAGTAGGAGTAACCCACTGAACTACAGGCCTATTTCATTGACGTCAATTTGCAGCAGGGTTTAGGAACATATTCTGTATTCAAGTATGATGAATTATCTCGAACAGAACGATCTATTGACCCAAGGTCAACAAGGATTTAGAAAATATCGTTCATGCGAAACACAACTAGCTCTTTACTCACACGAAGTGATATGTGCTATCGACAACGGTTCGCAAATCGATTCCGTATTTCTTGATTTCCAGAAGGCTTTTGACACCCTACCTCACAAACGGATTTTAATCGAATTGAGTGGTTATGGTATATCTCCCCAAATTTGCGATTGGATAGGGGATTTCCTATCAGAGAGGACACAGTTCGTAGTAATCGATGGTAAGGCACCGACAAAAACATTTACCGTCTAGAAAAATCATCTGAAGATCAAAACCAACTGCAGACCAATCTGGATGAGATATTAGTAGGGTGTAAAAATTGACAATTGACTCTAAATAATGAGAAATGTGTAGTCGTCCACATGAGTATGAAAAGAAATACGTTAAACTTTGTTTACAAGATAAATCAATCAAAAGTGAAGGCAGTAAATTCCACAAAATACCTAAGAATTATTCAGACTTAAATTGGAAAGAACACGTACGTAATGTCGTGGGAAAGGCGAACCAGAGACTGCGTTTTATTGGCAGAACCCTTAAAAGATGCAACAGAACTACAAAAGAAACTGCATACACTACGCTCGTTCGTCCATTTTTGTAGTATCGCTGCCCAGTGGGGGACCCTTATCAGGTGGGTTTGACGGAGGACATCGAAAGAGTCCAACGAAGGGCGGCTCGTTTCGTATTGTCACGATACAGGGGAGACAGCGTTACGGAAATGATACAAGATCTGGGATAGGAATCAACGGCGCTTATCGCTGCGGCGTGGACTACTTACGAAACTCCAATCGCCAACAGACTCCTCCGAATGCAAAAATATATTGTTGACTCCCACTTACATAGGTAGAAATGATCATCAGAATAAAATACGAGAAATCAGAGCTCGAACGGAGAGATTCAGGTGTTCTTTCTTCCCGCGCGCTATTCGTGAATGGAACGGGAGATGAGTAAAATAATGGTGGTTCGATTAACCCTCTGCCAGGCATTTAAATGTGATTTGCAGAGTATCCCATGTAAATGTAGAAAGCGGGAAGATCCTATATATTTTAATCGTCTAACTGACCCATATAAGGGAATTTCGTCTGTTTAACTTGCGTGCGCGTCTGTTAAACGCCACACCATAAATCTTAATGAAACGGTTAAAAGTAAGGTGTAAGCAACGGAAATTTTGATAAAACATGAAATAATTTTTACCCCTTCTATACTAATTGAACGTAAAGGATCTTGGCATGAGAACGAGGTGTACATATTGATTCTCCATATATGCATGTGACATCAACTATTTTTATGTCTTTATCTGGCGGGCGAACTAAGTGAACTGTGTTTGCGGAATGTGTGTTCCCTCTCCAAAAGGGGCCACACTTCGGAAATATCCAAGTGAGACACTGAGCCGTGTTGATTTACTTGTATTGGCGCCAGTTGCTTCGCTCCAACTTTTTTGTACCGATACCTCTTCGTTACTTTACCGCGGGTGGTGTGCCTTCTTTCGTTTGTCATTTGCAACGAGCTTAAATTTCATAGACTGGCCAGCACTCGAGTTACAGCGCTCTTTGCGGCAACCTGTGTAAACTCGACCGCCATATTGTTGGTTGTCAGTACACTTGAGAGGAGTCAGTCTCTCGTATGTTGTTGTTGAGCTTCTTAAACCTATTTAGTTTCTATTGTATGTAGTGCGTACTGTCTGTACAATTTTTGCAGCTGAAATATGTCTAAAGAATTTAAATGCACAAATCAAAGTTATAAAATGACAAGTACTTCATACAAGAACGCCAAATGTTTTGCCTTGTTTGAACTCAGTCTGTCTATATTCATATAAAATTCCTTACTAATGGCACTTTACTACCCCAAGAGTGAAGCTTCAGAAGACCTATCCTGCAATTCCCTTGAATTACACACACCATAAAAAAATGCTCAGTTTTTGATCTAGTGATGATGCGTTCTTGAGATGTTTCTTATTCTTTTGCTCCTGAGGTTGATGAAACCACACTTTTGAGTGTCTACACCTTCTTTATATTCAGTTGTTGTTGACAATACTTGATTGAGCATTATTGACATGTAACGAGTCCAAAGTATGGAAGCAGTAGTGTCGCCAGATTTTTTCCCCTTGTATATGTCTGTGTTCTTTTCTACAAATATGTACTTATTAAAGCGTGGCAAAACGGTAGTTATTAATGATACATTGTTTCGGTGTGGAATGTGTATCTGTAAGCTGAGCCAGGCGCATTTTTTATTGCAGTATTCTTTGTCACTTTTGTCTTTGTACTCAAATTTGTTCACAACCAAACCCTTTGACAGCAATTTTACAAATCTGTAGACTTAATACGTTTAGTAAACACAAGATTAGTGTGTACTAGACTTTATGAAAGCAGTTGTTACAACAATTTAAGAATAAATGCAAATCCATGGTCATGATTATTCGTCATAACAATTACTATTCACTGTAAGTTTCGTATCTAGTTTAGAGCATGTACTTGTATTAAAATCAATTCAAGTATTTTCACAGCGACACTTTGGTTGTTATTGAAAACCTCAGCTAACTGTTATATTTCATTACCGCATTTTTAGGAAATATCCTACCAGTCTCGTTAATTCGCAACTTCCATAATGTCTGAGGGAACTTGATGCACACCCGTATTCAATAGTCAGTAGTTTATTTAAAACGTGGAACTGTAAATTGGTAAAATTCTCGAGTGCGTATGGCATACCAGTTGTCAGCCAGTTCAATTTGTCCTTAACATGGCGGACCTCTCTCCACCATAGACTTACTAAATAAAAACTAGACCGCTCGCTGGCGCTAGCGTTGAGACCCCAAATTGAACGTGACAGAAGTCGCCATTTGCAGGTCAACAGTGCGTAAACATTGTTAGTCCGTGTGCTGCTTTTAATTGTAACAGTGAGAATGGTAGCAAAGCCGAAGTCGGAAACAGGGTTACATCTCACAGATCAGTCATTACTTGTATGTCGTATACTATTTTCGTGGAGAAATAAGAAATCATGAGCGTTTGTTTTTATTTAGGTTTCGTCTTACAAACGATTCTCTAGAAATGATAAAATTATGTCGTTGCATGTCAAGTACTTATATTTTATTTGCATACAAATTATTAAACATACTAACACGATTTATGTACTAAGTTGAGCTGAATCAAGAACTAGGCGTATAAGAAGTATTAACATTTTAATATATATATATATATATATATATATATATATATATATATATATATATATATATATGTATATATATATATATATATATATATATATATATATATATATATATATATATATAATGCAAAAGTAGATCGAATAATTGCTTTTAGATACTTAACAGATGATGATTGAACTTCGTAAATGGCCAAATATTTGAGCGAATATTGCGTACTCAGCCACTTTGAGAGGTACTATCTCTGTTAGAAATTAATGTGCTAATGAAATGCCTATTTAAACTTGTATGGGTTATTACAATTATCCATACCGAAATTCAAGGAATTTGAAAGAAAAATTCTATATAGTATGGAAAGGAATGTAGACAAAAACTATGCTATGCAAAAAGAAGCATGCAAAATGTACAGAGTAGTCGACAAAAAGGATACAGGGCCAGACAGAAAATTAAATGGATTAAATAATAATTGCACTCTCTGCTACTTTAGAAGTTTCATGGAATCATCTAATGCAAATATATCGATGCAAAATCGCTCCACCTTCTCAGAAAAGAGCCTTACATCCTTAAACTTCGTGTCTCTATGCAGACGTATTTCGGAAATTGGAAAACTTTATTCATTGAAGAATAATTTTTAAACAGACTGCAGTACTCAGTAATTTTTTAAAACAACAATGCGTGTGAAACTTCATGGCAGATTAAAATTGTGTGCCGGAACCGGGACTCGAACCTGGGACCTTTGCCTTTCGCGGGCAAGCGCACTACAGACTGAGCTATCCCGACACGACTGACGATGCCGCCTCACAACTTTACTTCTGCCAGTACCTCGCCTCCTACTTTCCAAACTTCACAGAAGCTCTCCTGCGAACCATGCAAGACTAGCACTCCTGGAAGAAAGGATATGGATATTTCTTCAAACCGTCTTGATTGCAAATTTTTACTTTATTTTTTATTAGTTAATGATGCGTTTCGCCCTTTAGCAGGGCATCTTCAGATTATAATGCGCTCTCCGTGGTGTGACACCGTAAGTTGTTATTGCGGTGTTTCTATTTTCTTGGAATGTTTTTTGGTTTTCCTTGTGACCCTTAATAGAAACGGTGGTCTCTGATGACACAAGATAAGCCCAAGCTTACAATTGCGCTCACGGGCGGTGGGCGGGCGTGGTGTCAAGGATATGGTGGAGACATGGCTTAGCCACAGCCTAAGGGATGTTTCCAGAATAAAACTTTCACTCTGCAGCGGAGTGTGCGCTGATATGAAACTTCCTGGCAGATTAAAATTGTGTACCGGAACCGGGACTCGAACCTGGGACCTTTGACTTTCGCGGGCAGGCGCACTACTGACTGTGCTATCCCGACACGACACACGATGCCGCGTCACAACTTTACGTCCGCCAGTACCTCGCCTCCTACTTTCCAAACTTCACAGAAGTTCTCCTGCGAACCATGCAAGACTAGCACTCCTGGAAGAAAGGATATGGTGGAGACATGGCTTAGCCACAGCGTAAGGGATGTTTCCAGAATGAAACTTTCACTCTGCAGCGGAGTGTGCGCTGTGTTTTGTGCTACATTTTGCATCTGTTACATCTCATACACTTGAAATCACAACCCCAGTAGTAGGATTCTTCCCTGCAAATGGTGGCGTTCAGCCGCTTCAATTCGGGGACAGTTGCCTCTCTTCTCCGCTACGGCGTGGTTGGGGCTTGATCGCCAGTCTATAAAATTCAAGCTCGTTGGTCATTTGTCTCGCGGCCGGCGCTAATTGCGCCGATCGGCGGGTATATCTGGTGGCGCGGGCGCAGGACGGGGATATCCCTAAAAAAAATGTTCAAATGATTGTTAAGCTTAAGGGACTTAACTACGGGGTCATCAGTCCCTAAACTTACAAACTACTTATGAACTACCTTATACTAAGGACGGCACAAATATCCATGCCCGAGGGGGGATTCGAACCCCCGACCGTAGTGGCCGTGCAGACCGTGACTGAAGCGCCTCAGTCCCCTCGGCCACCGCGACCGGCGGGATATCCCTCCTTCCAACTTTGACCCCTCTCTGTGGATTGCCGCCGCCTCCTCTCTCCCCCTCCCCTCCCACTCCCGTCCCCCTGCTTGGCTGACCCCCTCCTTTCTCCACCTCCCCAGGAGCTCCTTCCGGTTTCACCCACTCTCCCTTCCCCCACCTCCTTCCGCTTCCCCCGCGCCTTTTCCATCCTCCCCCCCCCTTCCCCTGCAGGGCCAGTACAGTGCTGTGTTTTAAGTGTTCAGTGCTTCGTGTGTATAGTGTTTCGTCGCCCAGTGTTTTTTAACGTTGGGTACACCAGTGTTCAGTGTTTTTTACCTCAATGTCGCCGTCTTGTTATGTCTCGTCGTCTGCAGTAAGTGTTTTTTAGCCACCGTGGCAAGTCTTGTTTTAACAACCATGTATGTTCTGTCCGCTGTCATATAGTCTTTTAACTTTCCCCCAAATTTTCATCTTGAAATTGTAAAAGCGCCTTTTTATCACCTTTCATTTTCTATTCTGTTTTGTCCATTGTTTACCATTCGCTCGGCTGTAGAGCAGCATCATTGGCTGCTGCCAGCCTGCCTTAGGGCATTAAAAATTCAATAAAGGAAAAAAAAAAAAAAATCAGGACGGGAGTTCGAGTGGAGCCCCAGTGAAGGAGTCTGCAGTGTGTCTGTAGGGCAGCGGTGCCGCTGAGGCAGAGTGGTTTTGGCGGCGCAAGTGGAAGGAAGGAGTACGAGGGTGTCCGCGCCGTGTGGTTAGTGGCACTAAAGGCGGTATTACACGACGATCCGCCGCGAAAGGTATTGGTCTAGCGCGACAGCCATCTAGCGGCAGAACACGTGGAACTACCGCGGAACCATGATTATTAGCAGACACTTCATCCGCGCGCCATAATAGAGACCAGTTCTAAACTCCCTTGAATTCGCGCATGCGCACTAGGCAGCGCTAACGCGCGCATGCGCACAAGTAGCAGCAGTAAGCTTTCTGCTTGTTACTTGTGTATGACATTCGTGGTTAGGACTGATTGCCGACTTTCGTGTAATGGATTTTGCCAGTTTTTCAGTTAGTAGGTTTTCATGAATGCGGTAATTAAAGAAATATATAAATAAATAAATAAAAAATAAAAACATATTTGTTTGCAGCAGACTTTAAGCTAAATGTTACATCTACATACATACTCCACGATCCACCGTAAGGTGCGTGGCGGAGGGTACACTGTACCACTACTAGGCATTTCCTTTCCTATTCCACTCCCAAATAGAACGAGGAAAAAAAGAATGCTTACATGCCTCCGTACGAGCCCTATATTCTCTTATCTTGTCTTTGTGATCACCACTTGAAATGTAAGTAGGCGGCAGCAAGATCGTACTACACTCAGCTTCAAATTCCGGCCCACTAAACTTCCTCAACATAAATTCACGAAAAGAACGTCGTCTTTCCTCCAGAAATTCCCAACTGAGTTGCCGGAGCATTTCCGTGACACTCGCGCATTGGCCGAACCTACCAGTAACAAACCTAGCTGCTCGCCTCTCAACTGCTTCTATGTCTTCCTTTAAACTGATCTGCTGCGGGTCCCAAACACTTGAGCAATACTCAACTCGTGGTCATACAAGCGTTTTATACGCATCTTCCCAAAATTCTCCCAATAAACCGAAGTCGGCTGTCTGCCTTACTCACAACTGTCCTTACATGTTCGTTCCATTTCATATCGCTCTGCAATGTTACTCCTAGATATTTGAAGGACGCGACAGCATCAACAAGCTCACTACTAATGCTGTATTCGAACAATATGGGATTGCTTTTCCTACTCATGCGCATAACTTTGTACATTGAGAGCTAGCTGCCATTCTTCGCACCAACTAGAAATTTTGTCTAAGTCATCCTGTATGCTATTATGAGAAGGAATTCTTGTATTGATTGCTTCTTAATTTAGAAATGAATTAGAATAGGAGAGAACCGTCGAGTCATAATTCAGGCTTACAGGAAGGAAAGTCGTTTCTATAACCTACACGATTTCTCTACATAATAAGTTACGACAGCAATCGTTTATTCCTCAATAATACGGCTACAGCTTTACAGACAGCAGCTCTCCAAAATAGATCACATCTTTCCGCACGGAGTTCTGAAATTGTTGCGGAATCCGAGAAATCATTTCCTTCATTAGCTGTGACCATATTCGCCTGCCTGTCTTCTTTCTGGCCACAGTCGAACCCAACGTCTGGTTTTAGTTGTTGTTGTGCCGTAATCTGCAGATTTACTGTCACAGCTCCAAAAATGTGTTTTATGTGCAACATTTTGTATATGTGTAAATTTAGATAGACATGTACTTTGTCAACGAAATGTAGTAATATAAAACTGCCGTGCGATCTGAGGCTCCATGTCACGAATTGCGCAGCCGCTCCTGGCGCAAGTTAAAGGCCTGCCTCGGACATTTATGTACATGTTGTCATTGGCATAAGTTAATTTAAATAGTGGTTAAGTATAGGAACCGATAACCTAAGCAGTTTGCCCCTTAGTTACACAAACTTTAAATTTAATATGAAACGAAAATGTTGAGTCTGTATTTTGAAATACTCCTCCTTGCGAGATTTGAATTTTAGTCTCACACACAGATAGTGCAGAAATATAAACAAAAATTGTTTAGTGCCTGAAAATTATGTTCCGCAAAATAATGAAAAGAAATAATAAATGAAAATGAAATTACGGCGCAGAAATCACAACAGGGAGAAATATTTCAATATGGGTTACGCCGAACATTTGCAACATGAAAGTAGTGCCTAAAGAATTGAATAATCTGAAAAAGAATTTCCTTTTTTAAAAAACCTCGTCAGAGAATATTAATTTATGGCGGCGCACCCTATACTGTTTCAGGTTGGTATTCAGCGCACCACGAACCTCTACACAAAGTTAACTTTCGGACTGCACATTGACAATGCCGATTTATCGTATCACCACGGCTAGCCAAATGAATGAAATTTAAAATTAATAAACCGGCAGAAATCTCAGGGACGCTTTTGCGGAAATACAATTCTGAATACTGTTGGTTGAAGTATCGTAGAATCGTGCGTTGTCCAACAATTAGTTTTACGTAGGCCGTGTAATGACGGCTGTAGGTATTTGAAAAAGAGATTGGCACATATGAAATACTTTTATATTATAAGGTAGGTAGGAACTGGCTATTATTGATCAAATGCATGATTACGAGATAATTATCTATATTCTGAAATGGTGGAGTATTCACTTACACTGACTTAACAAAGATCGAAGTGAAATCAAATGATCAATTAAAATCATACAATTTACAGAGCGACACTTCACTACGTCCGTTCAGACCAAGAGCTAACAGTAGAATATAAAAACGAAGCCTGGCGCTTCTTCTTGCTTAGATAAAAAAATGAAGAGCGTAATTATCTTATTGTTTTTTTTTCTTTAGAGTGCATGAACTTCGTTTATGCATATCTGTGGATTCTTAAAATATTTCTTTGAAGAAACTTCACATAAATTAATCTAAACACAGGAATTTTCGTTAAAAGACAATTGTTAAATTATGAAACCGAGTACATCAGATAATAAATATTTCCTGGGCGGTCCACGTAACATTACAATTTGTATGCAATAGAGCTCAATCCCGTGCGAAATACATAAGAGAAAAAGAAATAATAAATAAAAAAATGACAACTTTACATTAAGTAGGAACCTTGAGCTCACAGAAATAATTTAAAATCACAGCTTCCCTCTGATTATTATGTGGTATGAATGAAAGATTATAGGAGCTCAGTTTTCTTCGCGTTTCATGCTCGTTATTGCTGTCTATTGCGCATGCGCGGATTCGCGCCGAGGAATATCCGCCGTGCATCGTGTTGATAGGTCTACTAGAAGCAGTTCCAGATAATCACGCTTGTAGCTCTGGTGCATAGGTGTACGCCTCAGGTGTATAGTATAATACGGCCTGTAGGCGGGCAGCAAGTAGGGCCGGATCACGCTCCTACGTCTGGTCAGTGTGGTCCGCCTGGAGTGCCGGTGTTTACCCACAACATTGGTGTCAGCCGTCACTGAGCACCGTCTGTGGGATTCAGTACTGGCGTTGAAGATCCTTTACTTACGACTCCCCAGGAAGGCTATGACGGATGGACGCATGATATAGGAAGTTTTTCACATAACTCACCTGTTTAGAAACTTCTGGAGGAAATCTTGGTGTCCAGCTCCGGCGTCACATTACATTAGTTCTTCGTTCCGTGGATCCATGTTGAGGAAAAAAAAAGTTTAAATGTTTGTTAAGCTTAAGGGACTTAACTACGGGGTCATCAATCCCTAAACTTACAAACTACTTATGAACTACTTACAACTAAGGACGGCACAAATGTCCATGCCCGAGGGGGGACTCGAACTCCCGACCGTAGTGGCTGTGCAGACCGTGACTGGAGCGCTTCAGTCCCCTCGGCCACCGCGGCCGGCCATGTTGAGGAGATCCTCCTGGATGTGGAACATGTCAAGAAACAAAATTTACAAGTTGAATAATAGATAATACTTTTTTTAGCTTATAATAATACTAATATAGTATGAGTACATGCATCATTTGGTACAATTTAGAAATTCACTAATGGAGTAGAAGGAGTTGGCCACTAGAAAGTCTTTTTGGTTCCTCTTAAACTGATCTTTATTTGTAGCTAAATTTTTTTATACTTGATGGTAAATTATTGAAAATGTGTGTTCCTAGGTAATGGACCCCTTTTTGAACTAAAGTAAGTGCTTTTAAGTCCTTGTGTCGATCATTTTTATTCCTTGTATTGTATGTATGAACTGAGCTGTTTGTCGGGAAAAGGGATATATTATTTATGACAAATTTCATTAAGGAATAAATATACTGAGAGGCAGTAGTTAATATACCCAGTTCTTTGAAGAGGCTTCTACAGGACGTCCGTGAATTTACTCCACAAATAATACGTATTACACGTTTTTGGACTCTGAAGACTTTTGACTGACTTGAAGAGTTACCCCAAAATATTATACTATATGACATTAGGAAATGAAAGTAAGCAAAGTATGCAAGCTTTGTTATTTTTATGTCTCCTATGTCTGATAACACTCGTATTGAAAATACAGATTTGTTGAGTCGTTTCTGCAGTTCTGTGGTGTGCTCCTCCCAACTAAATTTATTATCAAGCTGTAATCCCAAGAATTTGATACTGGGATTACAGTATAATATTTTGGGGTAACTCTTCAAGTCAGTCAAAAGTCTTCAGAGTCCAAAAACGTGTAATACGTATTATTTGTGGAGTAAATTCACGGACGTCCTGTAGAAGCCTCTTCAAAGAACATTTGAGATAAGTATCTTCCACACGCCGTCCACATGGCTGTTGTCTACTCCATTTGTGATAGTCGCCTCTTGAATTTCTTCCCTGCGTGGGTTCGTGATTTTGGTGTTGTTTGTGCTTGATTAGGGTTTGTGCGGCAGAAGCCCAGCTGTCAACTTTCCTTAACGTCTAGGTCTCATTCTTTACTATTTGTATTACTAAGAATTCAAAGCCGAGAGTGAGTGAGCAGTGTTGCTCGTTATCAATCGTATATTTAAAATTGCTAAAGCAGTGCTTTCTAAACTTTCCCTCATGGCGACACCCTTTTATAGCTTACCCTTTCTCTAATGTAAATACATGTGGTAGAATTTAGATGGTTCTAGCTGAAGGGAGGGGGCGGAAATAAAGTATCGCTTAAAGGTAGTTTGTAAATGAAACTGAAATCCTCGAACGCATTGACATGTTTAATGTTGATCCTGACTGCAGCAATTACCTACACGTATCGCAAGAAAAGGAAACATTAGAAACTACGGAGATGTACAACAACACCGCAGACAACAATGCCTAACTCACACAATGTCAGGGCCAGATATGGTTTTGCTGGATCGATTGGAAACGGCATCTGGGGATTAGCTGCTCAGGTTTCTGATTTAGACAGCACAGTGGCTGTTCACTTTCAGTTAAATACTATCACATTATTTTCAGAAATAAAGAGGATGTATTTATGACAGGTGATGAATTATTATTTAAGTTTGCTTCACCACGATCTCGGAAGTCCCGACATATTCGGAAAAAATGGATAAATATTTGTGACAAGTAAGAATATGAATGTCATTTCTGGTGCCAGAATCTGTTACATACAGAAAGCTAGAGAAATAAATATTAACGCATACCAGGGTTCGAACCAACGATCACTGCATTTAAAATACTACTCTCCGTGAATCACCTGGCCACACACCATACTAAACATCGCTACTGAATAACTTTAGTCAGTTGACAATTGTGACTGCTTTTACAATCTGTGACAGCTTTTACAGCCACTGTGTCACTGATTGATATTTAATTGTAAGACACGCACCCGAGGGTGACGTGGCTTTGATAAATCCGTTAAAAACGTTCAGTTGCAGGTTTTCGAGAAGGAAAGCTGATTACAGTGAAGGTTCATTCAAGTAGCTGCCAGTTCCAGCAAACTACGCATGGGAAGAGCTGTTATCGAGCATCAGCAGCTGCTCTGTACATGCGCAGTTTGCTGGAATCTGACAACTGGCAGCTGCTTGAACAAACCCTGTCTACTGCTGCTGAAGCAGAGCTGCCGCCTAGCGGCTGAGCACGTAATTAATGTACACCGATCATTCCTTTTTTGTTAGTCTCGCGACACCCTCGATACTACTACGCGACACCCCAGGGTGTCGCGACACGCAGTTTGGAAAGGTCTGTGCTAAAGCATTGATTATTTGGTTTCTAAGGGTGTCTGGTGTATGCCCGTCTGCTACTTCGTTTCCTCCCTGGAGAGCAGATGTAATTTAAGGCAGTTCCCTTTTCCGTTCGCCGGGTATCCTACTACCCTGCGGTTGTATTGCGGCAGTCCCTGATTTCTGTTTCCCACCTAGCCTTTAGCCTTCATCCTTTCATTCCTTACTTGCATCCGTTTGGCGGTGATAACGTAATGTGTGTTATCACCAACCTGAGCCATTGTTGCTTCATTTGTAAAAAGAGGCCCTGAAGATGATGCCAGTCTGACTGTAGGATGTGCAATGTAATGTAAATAATTTTTTTTTTTTTTTTTTTTTTTTTTTTTTTGCGAGTCACCTTTTGAAAATTAAATTGTGCCTTGGCTCTAGGTTTCTTGTTGCAAGGCATGTTTTTGAAATGGTATCTGTACTTGAGGGGCACTTGTATTTTAACATGAACTTGTAATCTTTAGCTTCCTTGTCCCAAGTTGCATTTTGAGATTAGATCTCGTCTCAAATAGCATTTCTATCAGATTTAGATTGTATCATAATCTCTGAGTTTTGATTGGTATTGGGAAATATCTAAATGGGCCCTCACACGATCAATACTATTGTCAGTATATTGACAGTGCCCCATTATATTGACCGTCTGTGCGTAGGTATTGACGTATTGTCAATATCGTAAATATTGGCACAGCTGTGTTGACGGCTCAAAAATATTTTTCCGGTTTGACAATATTCGTTGTTCAGATGTTCGCAGAGTTGCGCAGAAAAGTCTCAGGGCGCTAGTGTCTATCGCATGACTACTGTGTTTCAGTGTTTACATTTGCTGTTTCTATCTCATATGCTTTGAATGAAATTGCAATGGGCAAGAAACATCAATAAATAATTAATCCTACAGTTTATCGAATGTTATAGGAGTAATTCATTTCTCTGAACACAGTTGATAACATAGACAGAAGCTAGAAGCTTAATTGTTATAAGCAGTTACTTGAGGTTTATCACCTGCAGTATCTGAAACGAAAAATAGAGGAAGTTAAAAAAGAAAATAAATTATGTAATCTCCTCTTATGTTTCACTGAGAATCTTACCAATCATGTTAGCGGACACAACTGCACTGCACTTTAAACATTTAAAAATATGAAGTTACATATAATCCTTGAACGGCTGGAATGGCGGGTCTCAGCAGAACTGTCTTACTTTTCGATTTCGTTTCGTAACATTGTAATTTTGTCGTATTATTGTGAGCTCCTTCGAAAATATTTTCAAGAAATCTTCCGGGTCAATGGTTCGCATTTCCGTCAGCACGTTCATCTGCGAAAAATCATTCCTTTTCTTTACGAACCTAGTTCCCCTTTCCGTAGTTCTCGGTTGTCTTATTATTATTATTATTATTATTATAAACAACAATTGTAGAATAAAGCAGCCCGACAAGTTACACATTATTTAGATACTTGATCTAGATTTCGGCACCAAGTATGGGCGCCTTCATCAGAAGATTAAAATTATGACTCATTTGAGACGTAAAAAAAAATGTTCAAATGTTTGTAAATCTATCGAACCAAACTGCGTGGTCATCAGTCCGTAGCTTACAAAGTACTTAAACCTAGGTAAACTAACCTAAGGACAAACACACACACCCATGCCCCAGGGAGGACTCGAACCTCCACGGCGAGCAAGCGCGCGCTCCGCAGCGAGACTCTTTAGACCGCTCGGCTACTCGACCGCGGCTGACACGTAAACTTATGAGCGATATGCTCCAGTCCAAAAGCTAAATAATTATTTATACATAAATAAGAATTATATATCTTTTGGACTTGAGCATATCGCTCACAAGTTAACGTCTCATGTGAGTAATAATTTTAATCTTCTGATGAAGGGACCCATAGTTGGTGCTGAAATTTAGATCAAGTATCTAAACAAAGTGCAAGTTATTGGGCTGCTTTATCCTAAAATTATTATAAATTTAGTACGGTTGCTGCAATTTTTGACAATATATGTTTAAAATCGATTATTATTATTGTAAATAGGTAAATCAGTCATTCGAAGACTGGTTTGAACACCACAGTGCTTTACTAGGCATGATCCTGTTTGGAGGTGGTATGCCGTTGCCTTCCTCCGACCTTCGAACTGACTTACCCAGTCAGTTATATGGGGACCTACAGTTTAACGTGGGTTCCGAATCTCGGTGCTACTCGGTATTTTTCACATGAGCAATACTGCCATAGGTGAAAGAAGTGGAAAATGACAGATAAAAATCATAGGACCTGGGGGGGCTCGAACCCGCTACCTTTGGATTTGTAGTCTGGCACTCTACCACGGTACAACCGAGGCGCACTTATTGTTATTATTGCTAGTAAATGCTATTTACGTTTTTGTCACGGTCTGACATTAGTTATTGCCTTCACGAAATCGTATTCCCAACTGAAAATAATGATAATATTACTGATGGTGTGAGGACCACTGGAATGTATTGAACATTTGACAATATATAATTTATAATATTATAGTCAATAAGTACTGAATGTGTGAGGGCCCCTTAAGAATGAATTTGTTAAACTCTGTTTGGAAACAAGCCTTCAGCGAGTAACTTGATCTCTTGAGTTTCCTTTCGCATCTGTTGAAAGAGTGATCGTAAACACGGGCTATCATTGGTGTATCCACCCAGTCCTTCCATGTCCTCCCGGTTTTATTATTAAGTCAAATAATATTCATATTTTAAAAATTCACCAATCCGCCCCAGTGTTTGCGTAAGCGTCTGATGCGTCACAAAAACAGATTACAGTGGTTCAGTCTAGAAATTTAGAAAGCAAATAGGCATATTGTGGAGGAGGGTGGGCGATCCGTACGAATTTCCTCTCTGCCGATCGAGGATGATTGTGCAGTAGAAAAATATGTGGTTTTTAACTGTCGGAAACAACTCATAGTTGAGGAGGCATTTCCGCGGTAACGGCGCCGGGCATTGTCGCGAGGCTATATAAGCAGCGGCAGCGTCCTCTGTAGCACCGGCGGCAGGCAGGGGGGGGGGGGGGGGCGTGGCAGCAGGCGGACCCCCCACCACGTCACCCCCTTTCTCCGTCAGCAGAAAGACGCCGCAGAAGCTAGGAAGTTCGGGCCAGCATCACACAATATTGGATGGACTGTGATGACTTGCGCTAAGTGTTTTAGTTCCATGTTTCTACACTGGGTGACACCAACAGTCGGCAAAGTCGTCAAACTTCCAGTACAGTTACAATGGCGGCAAAAAAGACTCGTTGACAAGGTGCTGATATCCTTGTTTTGACATGGGAAGCTATCATATCTGTCAGCCAGTTGATTTTATATGATCCTGTGATGTTATTATGTCATTTCTTTCAAAGGCATGTTACTGTAAGAAGGTGCATATCATGACAGTAGTGAAGGCCCAAAACAGACAATCGAGTTGGTACAAAATTTTTGAAAATAGATTTCTTTTCTTTTTTTGCAATAAATTACTGTATGCATTTTGTATGTTAAACGTCCCTCTCTACATTACTGTCACATCACCTACAACCTTGGTCTGAAAGGGTTAAGACTTATCCCACACCAGGATCAGAAGCCAAATGTTTGACATCACTGGTAAATTGGCGCTTTGCTTTTCAGACATCGTATCCAGCCAGTTGATAGAGACCACTGCATGACATATAGTGTGTTCACATCCGGGTAGAGGATGTAGCTCAACGTCACAGAGGGTGGGTGCTCCGTCTTACTCATTCACGGGTTATCTGCCATGGCGTACCTATGGACACACTGGCAAAGTCCACCGCGAATCCTGCGTTCGAAGAACAGCATTATATCAACATCAGTTGATAATTTTTTTCCAGCATTGCGTCCCACAAAAGATTCCGTGCCGCGCTAAAACTGTCGCATGGGCTGAGGCACTGTGTCACAGATTGTGTGGCCGCTCCTGATGGAGGTTCCCTCGCAAATGGGTGTATGTATTGTCCTTAGAATAAGATAGTTTAAGTAGACGGCAAGTATAGCTGCCGATGGTGTCCTCAGCTTGGTTCCTTAGGTCTACAAACTTTCGGACATGAGAATTCTATTGGAATCTTTGTATATAAATATCGAATTATGTTTATTAGTCTCGCTAAAACTCAGAAACAGGTTAACAGATTTGAATATATTTTTATTTAGTCTTGGTCGCTTTAATACAGAGGGGGGTGGGGTGGGGGGAATAGGGTTAAAAATGTTCAAATGTTTGTAAATCTATGGGACTCAACTGCTTGATTATTAGTGCCTAGCTTACAAATTACTTAATCTAAGGTAAATTAACCTAAGGACAACACAAACACCCATGCCCGAGGGGAGAATCAAACCCCCGACGGCGGACGGCCGGGAAATAGCGGAAACGCAAAAGAAACACTAATTTCTGTACAATTTGTAGAATGCAGTGATTAAGTGTATGTAGGGAGTTGCTGACTATGGTGAATAACACTCTGGCGTGTTGTAAAGCCTCATGTTTTTGAAACCTTTCTTCAATTTCAGGTTTCATTCATTCCTCTTCTGTCCTGTCCATAGTAAGTAAGGAATGTATGTTTTCATGCCTGAGTACTTTGTATTTCTTTGCAGTGTCAGAAAAAATTGTTGACATGTAGATTTTGAACATACATCATTATTTTGTGACTTTACAACCATGGGCTGCTTTTCATCAGCAAACGAATTTTAAGGAACTAGGTGAGTTCTGGGTGAGCAATAAGTAACAATAATAAGCTTGTAGGACCAACATGAGGATACACGAGAGAACACAGTGGACGTTATGCTAGTAAGTATATAATGCACACTGCAAATAAGAGGAAAACCATTCTGAAAGAGGGTATAAAGTTATCATCTATAAAATTTAAGTGTTGCAATTTTTCTGAAGCTATTTGTCTGCAATGTAGCACTGTAATTGTCTGAATCGTGGAACATAACATTTCAGACAATGTAACGCTGAATATCAGGATAGTATACCATGTAATGTATTGAAGAATTTGAATTTACCTTGTGTCATCATTAATAGTTTGGTGATAGAGGGAGCAATGGCTGCCAAAATGTAACGTGACGGCAAGCACTGACTGCAGTAATAAAATTCAATCGAAAAACTACAAAGTGTAGGCAGAGATGAAGATGCTTGCACAAGACAGATAAAGTTTGAGAACTGCATGAAGGACACCCACGGGCGGCGGCAGCAACACGACTACCGCCACCACCATCAACAGCTGCAGACTGACTATCAACAAAGGTACAACAAGCGTATGGAAATACGATCCTACACACGTGAGTGGCTCGAAGACTTCCTAAGAAAGAGACTCTACTATGTTCTTCTCGAAGGTGAGTGTTGACAGCGAAGGATCTAGTCTTCAAAGAAGTGGTATCGACAGCAATTGACAGTTTTATACCAAATAAATTAATAAAAGAAGGAGGCGATCCCCCTTGGTACACAAAACAGGTCAAGACACTGTTGCAAAAGCAAAGGAAAAGGCATACTAAATTTAAACGAACACGAAATCCCCACGATTTGCGATCGTACTCAGAAGCTCGAAATTTAGCGAGGATTTCAATGCGAGATGTCTACAATATTTATCACAACGAAACTCTTTCTCGTAATTTGACTGAAAACCCAAAGAGATTTTGGTCATATGTTAAATATACTCGGGGCAAATCACAAACAATACCTTCACTACGTGATAGTAATGGCGATCCTGCCGATGACAGCGCTACTAAAGCAGAGTTACTAAACTTAGCTTTTAGAAACTCATTCACCAAAGAAGACGAAACCAATATTCCAGATTTCGAATTACGAACAGATGTCGTAATGAGTAACGTTGAAGTAGATATCATCGGAGTAGTGCAGCAACTAAAATCACTTAACAAGAACAAGTCTTCTGGTCCGGATTGTATACCCATTAGACTTCTATCTGATTATGCTGAAGCGATAGCTCCTTACTTAACAGTCATATACAACCGCTCTCTCATAGAAGTATCTGTACCAAAAGATTGGAAAGTTGCACAGGTCACCCCTATATTCAAGAAAGGCAGTAGGAGTAACCCACTAAACTACAGGCCTATTTCATTGACGTCCATTTACAGCAGGGTTTTGGAACATATCCTGTATTCAAATATTATGAATTATCTCGAACAGAACGATCTATTGACCCAACGTCAACACGGATTTAGAAAATATCGTTCATGCGAAACACAACTAGCTCTTTATTCACACGAAGTGATGGTTGCTATCGACAAAGGTTCGCCAATCGATTCAGTATTTCTTGATTTCCAGACAGCTTTTGACACCGTACCTCACAAACGGCTTTTAATCAAATTGCGTGGTTATGGTATATCGCCCCAAATTTGCGATTGGATAGGGGATTTCTTGTCAGAGAGGACACAGTTCGTAGTAATCGATGGTGAGGCATCGACTAAAACAGAGGTGATATCGGGCGTTCCACAGGGTAGTGTTATTGGTCCTCTGCTATTCCTTATTTACATAAACGATTTAGGGGAAAATCTAAGTAGCTCTCTTAGGTTATTTGCAGATGACGCCGTCATTTACCGTCTAGTAAAATCATTTGAAGATCAAAACCAACTGCAGAACGATCTGAATAAGATATCAGTATGGTGTAAAAATTGGCAATTGCCTCTAAATAATGAGAAGTGTGAAGTCGTCCACATGAGTACGAAAAGAAATCCGTTAAACTTTGTTTACAACATAAATCAATCAAACGTGAAGGCCGTAAACTCCACAAAATACCTAGGAATTACTATTACTTCAGACTTAAACTGGAAAGAACACGTAGATAATATCGTGGGAAAGGCGAACCAGAGACTACGTTTTATTGGCAGAACCCTTAAAAGATGCAACAGAACTACTAAAGAAACTGCATACTCTGCGCTTGTCCGTCAATTTTTGGAGTATTGCAGCCCAGTGTGGGATCCTTATCAGGTGGGTTTGACGGAGGACATCGAAAGATTCCAAAGAAGGGCAGCTCGTTTCGTATTGTCACGATATAGGTGAGACAGCGTTACGGAAATGATACAGGATCTGGGATGGGAATCACTACAACAACGGCGCTTATCGCTGCGGCGTGGGCTACTTGCGAAACTCCAATCACCAACATTCTCCTCCGAATGCGAAAATATATTTTTGACTCCCACTTACATAGGTAGAAATGATCATCAGAATAAAATACGAGAAATCAGAGCTCGAACAGAGAGATTCAGGTGTTCTTTCTTCCCGCGCGCTATTCGAGAATGGAATGGGAGATAAATAGTATAATTGTTGTTCGATGAACCCTTTGCCAGGCACTTAAATGTGATTTGCAGAGTATCCCATGTAGATGTAGATGTAGATGTAGTCTGGAGATACCCAGGGAATTGTAATAGGACCATTCTGAATGTTCTGACGGATAGGGTAAGTAGGTATCTGTTACTGTTTGCTGATGATGCTGTGGCTTCAAACCCCCCGACACAGAGGCGCATCAGGTAGTCCCATGATCGATATGTCGTGTCGGAGGAATGCAACGTTGTGAGTGAAGTCTACAATTGAAAGCCATGAAGTACTGGCCTGTCGAAGCATGGATGCGGGGTCCCCCGTGCTATTGAACATTAAATGGACATTGAACTGTATGTCGTAAATTACAGTTGTGTATTCATTTTCCATTCCGCTGATTACAACGCTGTCTGTGGTGAATCGAAACAATGTTTAAGACGAAACGTGTGTTGTTTTTGTATATGCTTGACATCATTCAAGTTTTTGTCGAAGCAATCGTAACATGTGATATAAACCGGACCTTCGAACTGAAGATATTTAACTCCCCCCCCCCCCCCCCTACCGACCCGCACAGAGTAGGCTGAGGGGACAGTGTAGTATTAATGGATATCCCCTTTCCTATACAAACAAGTTAGTATTCTACATGTTCTTTTTTTTCATCCGACGTGTAGTCTCCGTGATTTGAATGTATTTAGTTAAAATGTAGATGTAGAACAACAACAAAAGTCCAGGTCAAGGTCTATTATTCTGGATTTCGAGGGTAAAAATTGTGAATTGCGGAAGTTCTCTAAGCTCGAACTAATGTATCGATATGAATATTTAGTAGTAACTAATAAAAATAACTTGCAGTGTACAATAAACACGTAAGTTAATTTAACAACGGAAAATCCGATTGGAATTTCAATAATGTAGGACACTTAAACTCACCGTAAAGAAACTCACTGTGCTGCTGACAGGCACGAAAAATAAACACAATCACACAACTTAAAGTTTCGACCATGGCGTTCATCAGAAAAAGAAACAGTCTAGGTGCTTGTGGCGCTGTAGTGGCCGAACATGGTGATTTTGTGTGGTGTCTTTACTTGGTGTGTGACTGGGTGAATGTATGTGCTTCTTTTTCTGATGAAGGCCATGGCCGAAAATTTGTGTGAATGCGATCGTCTATTTTTCGTGTCTATTAGCAGCTCAGCGAGCCTCTTTACGATATGTTGTTATCTACCCTCCATTATTGACAAACACCTAAGTTAGAAACAGCAAATGATTTCAATTATCTGGTCATGCGACGTAAACCATAACATTCTTATTAGTTTCTGTCTGTTTCACACAGTACTACAATGAAGTGAAATGCAGATACACGAAATGGGGGTTTCATACACACAAAAGAATAAAAAATTCAGAGCTCCAAGTTGAAAATTCACCTTTGCGCTCTGTTAATTATGACGTATTCTACAGTTATTACTGCTTTAATCTGTGTTTAATTCGGTACTCAACAACTCTCCTTCTATTAATGCCACTCAGTTACCTAAACACTCATCCGCATTAAATTTAATGATCCATTTTGAAAGTCATTTTCGAGAAAACAGATAACTTCTGATGATATGCTCACACATTAACACCAACGTTCTGGGAATGAGATCAATATGAATCTGTTATATCGGTTGTTAATATTTTACTGGGTATAAAATATTAGTAACAATCTTGTCAATAGAAAGTTGTAGTATGTACGAAGCGACGTTTATACCTGAAGCTAAATACTCACATTCGAATGCCAGTGATCCGTATTTAATCAAGAGCTCTCATACATATAAAACAGTTATCATCGGAAACAGTTTAGTTAATTTACTTGATATTGACAGTCCTTCTAAAAAAAGAATCCCTGCAGAAGGGGCAGTTCGCAATATCTACTATTAAACTGCTATGTCATAATTTTGTGTGAAAATCTCTACACTGTGTACGTATAATAGCAGGTCTGTGCTCGACCAGGAGTTTCATATTATTAATGCGGTGCTTCATTCGGCGTAGTCCTACTCGTATTTTAAGTAGTAAGACCCTGTCCTCTCAGACTACTTTTTATCGCTCAAACATTCCGTAAAGCTTTACATGTTTCTTATTCTTAACATGAAGGATATCCGAGTGATTGCTTTTAAAAGTTGCTAAATTTTCATTTTCTTTGACCTCTAATAAAGTACGAGCGAGAATACCTGAGATTGTATACTGGGTGTTTCCGAAATACTGTACATCGACAGACTTCAGATTTTACACAGGAAATACTATCCAATGACCTTTGGGCACATATTTACCAATGGTACTGTGAAATAAATCTCTCGTACTGCATGCTCATTGGTTTCTATATTTTTTGAAGAGGTTCTGCGACCAAAATAAGAAACAACTGTCCACTAAAAGATGTCTCTAAAATGCATCTTCAGTACCTTGAAACAAATCTCTTCCATTATTCAAGTGCTCATAGCTCTTAAAGTATTCATTTTAGATACCATACTAACTGGACATCAATATCTTGTTTTGGTCCATAATACCTCCTCCAAAACTATGGAAAGCAAAGAGCTTGCAACAAAAGATTTATTTCTCAGTACCTAGGTCGAATAAGTGCTCATAGATAACATTTCCGGATATGGGTTTCTACAAAAAACGTGGCCTAATGAATCCCCCTTGCAACCCCTTGAAATCAGTCGGTGTGTGTGTGTATCAGCTGGGTGTATTATTTATTATACATAACTAGCTGCAAGTACCCGCTTCGCTGGGTTATTATTTTCTCATATATTTGTTTATACCTATTAGTTTATTGGCCCACTTTAGGTTACGGTAGTAACTCTAAAAGTGGGCCTTTGCGTTAATTTTTTGACAGCTCGAAATTTAAATAAAAATAACGGCTTAACCATTCACCTAACACGAAAATTGAATAAACGAATTTGAAGAGGAGAAAATTCTCTACTACTTTGCTCTCTTATGGTTCTTTTTTTTTCTTTTTTTTCATATCTCGTATCGTTTTAGAGGTATTTGCAAAAATAACGGCGATTTTGGGATGTCTGTCTGTCTGTCGGGCTGTAACGTGTTCCCACTTTTTAAGTCGAACCGTTCAACCGATCAGCACCGAATTTTACAGACATAATTGTTGGCTACCAGAGACCAGAAGCTCGCTTTTTCAAATATTTCGGACCAGAAATACGTTAGTAATACCAAAAAAAAAAAAAAAAAAAAAAAAAAAAAGGCCGTTTGTAATGTAATTTTAATTGCATATAAACCGTTCATATGACGCTAAAATTGAATAACCGAATTTTTAGAGGAGAATATTCTCTACAACTTTGTTCCGTTATGTTTTTTTCATATCTCGTATCGTTTGAGACATATTTGCAAAAATAACAGAGTTTTGACACCCTCCACTGAATTAACGAAAACAAGTAGTTCGCAGATGTCACGTGACATTTCTCGCCCAGAACTCTCTCTGGCATACGCCATCTTGCGTTGCGTATTTGATGATTTTCCTATTTTAACTTACACGTTGTCATTTCCAAGCAATGGCGCACTGAAGAATTAACAAAAACACGTCGTTCTTCGTACGATAAATGATAATCTAGCGTCTACAAATGCCATATTAACATAAGTTAACAACGACCATCAATAATATGAGAATAGAGAACGCAACTTCTAAGTGTTGCCCGAAGCGTAGTGGGTACTGCGTTGGGCTGTAATGTTGAAAGTCAGTGGTTCAAAACCCGCCACTACTTAATTTTTTTCCTAAAATGGTTTCAGACTCTCTTATTAATGAATTTTTTTGGCTACATTATTAATTTGGTCCAAATTTTTTGCAAAAACTTATAAAACTACAAATCTAAACACGTCAGAGCTTTTTTTTTTTTTTTTTTTTTTTTTTTTTTTTTTTTTTTTTTTTTTTTTCAAAAATGTTCAAATGTTTGTAAAACTTATGGGACTGCGGGGTCATCAGTCCCTAAACTTACAAACTACTTATGAACTAGCTTATACTAAAGACGGAACAAACATCCATGCCCGAGGGGGGGGGGGGATTCGAGCCCCCGACGGGGAAAGGCCTCGCGCATTTTAGCATGGCTGCGGCGTTTATTTATTTATTTATTTTTGTAAAAATACATGTATTAAAAGCATTTTTACATTCATACTGCACTAATCGATCTAATTTTTCCTTATTCGTATGCTTCAACAGAAGAATGTGCATCATATTTCGCTGTATGAAATATCCTTGCTGTTTGTGTAGTCTCAAACGTCATCTCTGGTCTTCAAACAAAATTTTATATAAATAGATGACTTTAAACGATCATACATTCAACCCCATTATATTGTAGCTATCGCCATGGTACTGCTACGGTTTAGGCTACGATGGCCGATTATTGATATGGTGTCTGTTCTATCAGATATCATTTCAATAATTCTATATGTGTCCCAACAGGCAATTGACAAATTCAGTTCGGACACATTCATACGCTCGCTGTATTTCGGGAATCCAGTATAGACTGCGAGCAGGAGGAGGTAATAGGCAGAGAGCACTGCCATCGTAGTGCACCAGGAGTTGAGAAATGGGCAGAAAGGAAAGCTTGCCTTGACAGCGTAATTGTTTAAGCCGACTACTGGCCCGAAGCGGCAAACCCGGGTTCGAGTCCAGGTCCAGGAAAAATTTTCAACTTCGCTGTTGAATTTATTTCAGTATCCTGAAACGGTCGAAATATTTAAATATTTCGAATTCGTATAATGGGGGACTTTGGACTACAACTGCGCAGAGGGACCATCGTCTGCATTGTGTAGTTTTTGCTGCAGAGCGAAATATTGACACGTACACGTAGACTTTGGTATAAGTCGAACACTTTCCAACCCCATATCTTCTACCCTATCGTCGTTATAAATTCTCAACTACCACAGAGCACAATGGGAGACTGATAACTACTACCACATCCAAACACTATTCGTTTGCGATGTGTAGTTTTGGATGCAGAGTAAAATATCAGAACGAATACCTGAATTTTTATATTTGTAAGATATTTAGTAACTCGTTATTTATCTAAAAAAATATTTTAACGTTGTGTAATATACGTCATTCAGGAATTTTTTCTGAAACTTCCTCAAGACAGAGTACACTTAACCTAGAGTATAACATCGAAAAACATTTCAATTTCTTTCACTTAAATTTTGGCTGCTATTAACAGATAATAACCATTACAATAAACTGCATATATATATATATATATATATATATATATATATAGTTCAGTAATTAGACGTCTCGTCATTAAGAGATAAGGCTAGAATAATTTATAAAATATTTACTTCACCATAGAAGCAAAAGCCACAGACACTATCTTTATTAATAAAACATCACTAGTTTCGTCAGGCTAAGCTGTCATTTTCAAATATTGCAATTGTATTAGAATGAAAAGCAGAGAAACTCAGTATACTCCGAAATGGTTTAAATATTTTTTACAGTGGCTAAACATGGAGACATTTTTACAATGAAAATCAATCTTCAAGTTATGGAACATGTGATGCCCTTCACGGTTGTCATATTTCATACTAGAAGAAATTTCTTGAATTACCTTACAAAGCAGCTCGACATAATCTAAAAATGGGTCTCGTCAATAATATTTTTTTAAAAGAGTTACTACCTAATGAATACCTTGTTAATACAACGGTAACATTTGAAAATGATAGTCTGTAGAAACTTGTTATGTTTTGTTAATGAAGACATTGACTCTTAATTTTGCCTCAAAGGTGAAGTAAATATTTTTGTGTAGGGGTAGGCAGTTCTAAGGTACTACATCGCCACGGTCTGAAGGGAATCTTTTTCGCTACAAACTGAAATATACTGATACACGCCAATTTTTATATTTGGAGAATGTCATTACGGTTGACGAAAGCTGTTTATTTATCGGCTCAATGCTACCGGTTTCGGTTTTACACAATTTTCATCCTGACATAGACAAAAGTTACAAAGTGCATTACTGTTCAAATGTTTGTGAAACTTAAGGGATTTAACTGCGAGGTTACAAACTATTTATGAACTACCTTATACTAAAGACGATACAAACATCCGAGGGGGAGTTCGAACCCCCGACGGGGAACGGCCTCGCGCATCGTAGCATAGCGTCTCAATGCGTTTGGCCACTCTGCTGCGGGAAAGTGCATTACTTACCAATTATGAAAAACAGTGATGGAAATTGTGACAAATTATATGTAAAGATACTTATAGATCTTAAACAGTTGATTAAAATGACATGCTACAATCTTGAGAATGAAAATTTTGATTATAAATATTTCGCATTATACCTGACTTGCTAGATGTGTATCTACAGTGACTACCCATTACAGACTGAATCACACTTTGGTAAGCGTACAGTAATAACTATTTCAAACTGAAGATTACAAATATGATTACATTGAATACTTAGAGCAAAGACTATATAGTTTGCACAGCTATGATGTGTATATGACAATCTTAGGTCTACTCTGGGACACATTGATGTGTCATGATGTAACCAATGTCGTGGCTAGGTTTATCAACACATGTATATGTGTAATGCAATGCAGCTGTGTTATTATAAATTGCATTGAAATTCCCCGCTATTGATCACAAAAGTAAATGAAACGTCATTTATGTTATGTGACTGAAAGCGTGACTTCAGATATATTGACTGACTGACTGATTGACTGACTGACTGACTCATCATCGCCCAGCCCAAACCACTGAAGACAGAAACTTGAAATTTGTGGAGGGTGTTGATCTTACTCTGTAGGCGTCATTTAAGAAGCGATTTTTCAATATTCCGTCCGTAAGGGGGTGAAATAGGGGATGAAAGGTTTTTTGAAAATACGTAGCTATTTAGGCAATTTTTAAGCTAGGACTACAAAATTTCGGATTTTAATTCAGGGTACGAATTTAAAAGACATGTGTTTCGGCATTTTTTGAAATTCGACAAAAAAGGGAGTAAAATTGGTAACGCAAAAAATTGATTTCCAAAAATATATTGCTGTTAACTCAAATTTTAAGCTACAACTACGAAACTTCGGATATGGAATCTTGGTCAGGATTAAAAATCCATGATTTTTAGTATTTTTGGAAATTCAACAAGTAAGAGGGTTAAATAGAGGATCAACAATTCTTTTTGAAAACACGTTGCTATTGATACAATTTTGAAGCTAGAGCTGCAGAAATTGATATTTGTGTAGTTGGTCAGACGTTAAAAATACTTGTTTCGGTATTTTTGGAAATTCAACCATCAACGGGGTCAAATTGGAGAGGGGATGTTTTTCGAAAATATTTTGCTATTTAGCCAAATTTGAAGTTAGAACTACAAATTTTATGATTTGGATTCGGGGTTCGAATTTAAAAGACTCGTGTTTCGGCATTTTTTAAAATTCAACCAATATGGGGGTAAAATAGAGGATGCAAAAAAATTGATTTTCAAAAAATGTTGGTGTTAACTCAAATTTCAAGCTATAACTACGAAACTTAGGATATGGACTCTTGATCAGGATTAAAAAGACAAGAGTTTCGGTATTTTTGGAAATTCAAAATCTAAGGGGCTAAAAGAGGGGATCAAAAATTCTTTTCGAAAACACTTTGCTGTCAAGACAATTTTGAAGCTATAGCTGCAAAAATTGGTATTTGTATTATTCGTTATGATATAAAAAAAATACGTCTTTTGGTATTTTTGGGAATTCAACTATCAAGGGGGTTAAATTGGAGAGGGGATGTTTTTCGAAAATCTGTTGCTATTTAGTCGATTTTGAAGTTAGAACTACAAATTTTCGGATTTGGATTCGGGGTTCGAATTTAAAAGACAAGTGTTTCGGTTTTTGGAAATTAGACTAATAATGGGGTGAAATACGGGATGCAAAAATTGATTTTCAAAGATATGTAGCTGTTAACTCAAATTTCGAGCTATAACTACGAAATTTAAGATATGGATTCTTCATCAGGATTAAAAAGAAACAACAGGTGCAGACCAACCAGCCTACGCATGCGAAGCAGCGGGGGTTCAGCTAGTATATATATATATATATATATATATATATATATATATATATATATATATATATATGTATATATATATATATATATTTAAAGGTATAGTTTATGGTGGGTGTGTTGAAAAATAAAAGTAACGAAGGGGAGAGAAAGGACGGAATGCAAATGGAGTATGCAAATGGTTTGTTCACTTCGTATTAAAGGATAGGCGTGGCTGACCCTCCATCTAATTTCCAAGTAATAAAACCCATCCATAATTGTGTAAAATGAGAATAACTAATTTCAACGATCTGAGTAAAGAAATTTGATTTGATTCTTTTTATTCTCTGAAGTCAAATGAACGTCATAGCAAAAGTTCACATATAATTCAACACAGATAAAATTTTACGAATTTGCTAAACATAATAAACACTCTTACAGCAAATGACTGGTAAGTCGAAGATAATTGTATTTGATTCTAAACACTTGTGACAACCCACAGTTAACTGGAAACCGTGGTGTAATCGAGAGGAATATTCTGATACCAGATTTCTGTGAGTTTACCTAACTTTTCAATAGTCCGAAAACTTGAACACCTCTTGAAACACTAGCAGACGCACGCGATACTGTACCATACTGTGCCGGCTGGCGATGTCAGCAACACGACGGCTGGGCGGCGGCTGTGTGCGTCGATAGCTGCAAGTCGCGTACCAGGAGATAATTCAGCTACGTATTCCAGAAGCAATATTCAACTAATATCAGCGAACATCGACCCCGGCGGATCTCAGTGCCTACGATCTCACTCGTTTGGCTGTGTCGTGGCACGACGGACAATTTACGAGTAAAACGAATGTACTGTAGGCAGAGATGACACCAGAACTGTGACAATCGCAATTAGCGCGTCGATGCGTCTAATATCAGGCAGGCTGACCTCGCTCTCGGCTTGCCAATACTCAGCGCTATTAGGACAAGTTTTGAAGCAACTCCAAAAGTTGTACCACAAACTCTAAGTATAGCTGCTCGACGACAAGTATAAACTAAGAGCAGAAGAGAAGCGTCTGCTCTCCTCGGCTGCTCAAATACCAGTCCCTTCTCTCTTCTTGTAAAATCTCCGTCCCCTCTCTGCAAAGCCTCGAGGCTCCGCCTATATCTTCTGAAACGCCAATCCACAGTTAAACGCCAAAGCACGGCCAATCACGGCTTGCATTCGGGCTTGTCCTCGCAGCTATAGTTTCGCCAGTACCTCGCCCGTACTTTCCAAACCACAAAAACTGTACATAGGAAGAGGCGAGGTACTGGCGGAACTACAGCTGTGAGAACAGGCTGAGAGGCGTTCTCTGGTATAGGGTTTACCTGCTGAATGGCAAAGATCTTGGATTCCAATCCCGGTGTGACTCAGTTTTAATAAGGCAGCAAGTTTCATAGCAGCGCACACTCCACTGCACAGTGGAATTTCATTTCTTAAGCTAATTGCAGTTTGATGTAATTTTCCCTTTTCACGAGATTTGAACTTAAGAATATGTAAGAAACTCATTCGTAAGTGTTTTGTCTACTTTATGTATGAAATGTTTTCGTGTTTGTTAGTTTCCTCAAGTAATCATTTTGAAGGGAACAGTAATTACTTCTCTATTTTTGTCATCTCGGCCAAGTCTATTATTCACATTTCCTTTAAGGAGCTGATCAGCCGTTTTGGACGTCATTATTTAGTAGCCTTCTACCTTTGACTTGACTATATCAGAAAACGTACGTTACACGACTTTTGAAATGAATTCATTTAATAGTACTATGCTGTTATCTCGCACTCAGCTTCAGCGCTTACAGTAGTCTCAATCACAGGCCGACTAAGAAAAGGTACTATCCAAATACACGGAATTTTAAAAGAGTGATATATTTAAGTTAGCTGCTTCTGGATAAGGACCTGCCTTGAGCAAAACACTCTATTTTTGTTTTTGTATGCCCATGCATGTTTTCCTACAGTTGTAGCATCTTCAGAGGGTCCTTTTTATTGCTTTAAAATTGAACAACAGAAATATTTTTAGTTTTTTTCAGTTATTACAAGTTCATCCTGTTAATTAGAATTATGTACAAGATTTTCTTATACGTATGTATACCTTATTTTACAGGTTGGATTGGGCAGTTTTCCTACGCCATCCCTGTAGGTCTTCGTTTACAGGATATATTCGTATCACACATCGGTTTAACAAACAATTATAATTAAAATAACAAAAAGAAACAATAAATAAGCGGATTTGCAGAGGGACGGAATGGATTATTTATTCCGAAACTACTTTGTTCTAAGCTCGTCTAATGGAAACGATTGCTTGTTAAATAGAAATGAATAGTAGTGAAAAATAGCGAATTTTCCCCACGAATGCTCTTTCTTTTCTGTGTACAGATATTTAGCTTTAAAGATTATCGACTCAGATCATTCATATCCGAAAGAATATGAAAGCGTCCATATTAAACAGTATGCAATATGCACAGGACATATTAAAAACGTCTCTAAATAACTGCCGCTGTGGAGTAGCCGAGCGGTGTATGGCGCCTCGCTGCGGAGCGCGCGGTTGCTCGCCGTGGAGGTTCGAGTCCTTCCTGGGGCATGGGTGTGTGTGTTTGTCCTTACGTTAGTTTACCTTAGTTTAAGTAGTTTGTAAGCTACGGACTGATGACCACGCAGTTTGGTCCGATAGATTTACAAACATTTGAACATTTACTTTACTAAATAACTTACGTTTAAAAATTAATGCAACGCTTAATTAATTTCTTTGTAATGTGCTCGAATATTTACGGGATTCAGCCAAAGGAAGTTAAATTCCGCTACATCCTTAACAATTTCAAATTCCGCCGCTACGCCGTATCAACTGATTCCGCTATGCGTAGCGGAGTCGTTCTGTAGTTGGCAACACTGTTATCAAAGATTATAATTCCAAAGTCATAAGTTATTGACTCCCTAGTTAACTGGTCGAGTTATAGTGAACACTATTTTTCACGGCAATTTAATCAAGACACAGTATGATACATTTCAGAATAGACTCGCACAAGAGACGCACAGAGTCCGTATTAAACAGTATGCAACATGCACAGGACGTATTAAAAAAGACAGTCTCTAAATAACTTACGTTTAAAAAATAATGTAACGCTTAACTAATTTCTTTGCAATTTGCTCGATAAATTTACGGGATTCAGCCAAAGGAAGTTAAATTCCACTACACCTTAACAATTTCAAAATGCGCCACTACGCCGTATCAACTGATTCCATTGAGCGTACCGAAGTCCAGCTATAATTGGTGTGGTATCGCACAAGTCTGAAGTGCGCGCCACGTACTTTCGCCGCGCGCCGCCATGCACGCACGGCGCGGCGTTCTTACGAAGTCAGCCACGAGCGCCCTCTGCTGCAACTCCGCTCGTGGCCACCACTGAACTGGATCGGTCACTTGAGATTCGGACAGGCACTAGGACTCATCAGTAGGCAGGCCTCTACCTAGTTAACCTATGTCTCAGCAGTACACTTAGTTGGCAGTCATGAACTTTGTAAAAGTTAAGTATTATCATATTTCTACGAAATATACAACTTGTTCTAATCTAGCTTAGTGTTTCTAGTTTCTGCTGTCCCACTGGCTAGTCACCTCAGACTCTGTACCCGCACACGCGTGCATCCTATTTCCCTGTGTCGGTCTCTCTCTTCTCGGTTACCGACACCCAGGACAAACGGCGGAAACGAGACTCAAAAGTTGGCGACACTGTTATCAAAGATTATAATTCCAAAGTCACAAGTTATTGACTGCATAGTTAACAGGTCGAGTTATATTAAACACTATTCTTCACGGCAATTTAATGAAGACACAGTTTGGTAGGCCTACTTATCACAGTAGAAAAAATGTTCAAATGTTTGTTAAGCTTATGGGACTTAACTACGGGGTCATCAATCTCTAAACTTACAAACTACTTATGAACTACTTACGAACTAGGACGTCACAAATATCCATGCCCGAGGGGGGATTCGAACCCCCGACCGTAGTGGCCGAGCTGACCATGACTGGAGCGCCTCAGTCACCTCGGCCACCGCGGCCGGCTATCACAGTAGACTCGCACAAGAGACAGACAGCAGTTTTGAGGATTGGTAACAAATGTTTGCAGTTAGTGGTGCACCTTTAGGGATCTCTGACCTCCTCGCTTTCCCCCGCGGCTTAAATTCGGGCGCCGCTGCGGGCAGCTTTCAGAAATCGGGAGCCGTGCGCCGCTCCGCCGCCACATCGGTGGCGCGTGCATTAGGGAGATGAAACACACGCCGTCAGATTGATTCACGACGCTGCCGGAGATCATTTAACATGTGGCGCTGGGCGCAGCTGCTGCCGGCTCCACTCTGTCAGTGCCTGCGCGGAGCTGAAGCTCTAGACAGTCAGGGCTACCGTGCAATACACTACTTGCTCGAAAACGGCGCTGCAAACGTATCTTCACATCCAATGCTGGCAAGTAATTGATTAAATGTACACTACATCTACATCTACATACATACTCCGCAGTTCACCGTAAGGTGCGTGGCGGAGGGTACACTGTACCACTACTAGGCATTTCCTTTCCTATTCCACTCCCAAATTGAACGAGGAAAAAAAGAATGCCTATATGCCTCCGTACGAGCCCTAATTTCTCTTATCTTGTCTTTGTGATCTTTACGCGAAATGTAAGTAGGCGGCAGCAAGATCGTACTACACTCAGCTTCAAATTCCGGCCCTCTAAATTTACTTAACAGAAATTCACGAAAAGAACGTCGTCTTTCTTCCAGCGATCCCCAATTGAGTTGCCGGAGCATTTCCGTGACACTCGCGCATTGGTCGAACCTACCGGTAACAAATCTAGCTGCTCGCCTCTGAACCGCCTCTATGTCTTCCTTCAAACCGATCTGCTGCGGGTCCCAAATACTTGAGCAATACTCAAGACGTGGTCGTACAAGCGTTTTATACGCGGTCTCCTTTACAGGTGAAGTACATCTTCCCAAAATTCTCCCAATAAACCGAAGTCGGCTGTCTGCCTTACTCACAACTGTTCTTACATGCTCGTTCCATTTCATATCGCTCTGCAGTGTTACGCCTAGATATTTGAACGACGCGACAGTATCAAGAAGCTCACTACTAATGCTGTATTCGAACATTATAGGATTGTTTTTTTCTACTCATGCGCATCACCTTACATTTTTCTACATTGAGAGCTAGCTGCCATTCTTCGCACCAACTAGAAATTTTGTCTAAGTCAACCTGTATGCTATTACAGTCAGCTACAGACAACACCCTTCCATACACCACAGCATCACCAGCAAACAGCCGCAAATTACAACTTACTCTGTCCATCAGATCATTTATATAGATAGAAAATAATAGCGGTCCTATCACACTCCCCTGGGGCACGCCTGACGATACACTCGTCTCTGATGAACACTCGCCGTCGAGAACAACGTACTGCGTTCTGTTACACTACTGGCCATTAACCCATTAGCGCTCGGTGGTGTGTTGTGCACCACGTTGCACTATCTCTGACTTTTGCATCTTGGAAACAAAGGAAAGTAGATATATCTTCCTGCTCTTGTCTCAGACAGCAAAGATATGACACTACATTTACAGCATTGTTGTACTGCTGAATCGTTGAAGTATGCGGTATTGTTCAGGGCTTAAACTGTTGGTTCGTTTCAGACAGCGAAATGGCTGCACATCATTACAACAAAAGATAAATATATTGTAAAAATCTTATATATTTTGGTAACTTCTGTTTGAATTGCCTTTGGAGGACAGTATACCATATTTCTGTAAGATGGCATAAGGTTACGCAAAATGCTGTGCCTGTAATTTCTACTGAAACTTAGTTAGTGCACAAACGCACCACCGGTCACATGGGTATACAATCTGACGAAATAGCAAGTCAGCTTTCTAGATCAAATTTTATGAATGATTATACTCATAGCGTAATTTATACGTTGCTTTTCAAACAACAAAGAGCTTATTACTTTGGTTGCAGAGGCCTAAGTGTGGAAGAGATCTTGGCTTTGTTACAGGAGTCCGATAATGAACATTTTGAAATAGCAAATTCTTTGGACCTGTGCTCTGCTCCCCCTGATGTCAGGGACGACACAGATGAAGACAGCGCAGACGAGGATTTAGGTGGTGATATCAGTAATTTGAATTGCCATCAGGTGACAGCAGAATGAGAAGCAGTTCTACGAAAGGCTAACGATGATAAAATAATTGTTTTCTGTGACACTGAACGCGAACGTCAAGGGACAAACACTGAAAAATTGACCACATATGATGAAGTAGTACCTGTAAGAAATTCTAATGAAGACAAAACAATTAGGTTCCAGTAAAACAGAACTTCATCAAAAGATGTACCTCATGTCACATAAACAAAGGACAAAAACAGTTGGCAGAATATGGTTGGCTTCTGAGTTGCCTAAAAGAAATCAAACTGTGATGTGTGGATCCCACCTGAAAAGTGGAAAGATAATCTGCTGCACTAAAAAAGAAAATTGTTGTTTCACAGTCACATATAATCAAGTCTTACAATTATAATACGGGTGGAATAGACATAATGGACCAAAATGTGAGTTACTACAGATCAAATATCAGATCCAAGAAATGGTGTTGGGCAATTTTTTTGTGGGGTCTAGATGTGATAATTCAAAATTCGGGGCTACTTTACAGACCATCTGGCAATGAAGAAATGGATCTACTCACATTCAGAAGAAATGTAGCAAGAGAACTCTTGCAAAAATATGGGAAACAAAAATATAAAAAGCAGGACCAAGTGTCACTCCAGTTGCTATTATTGTTCCTCAAAATAAAGGAACAAGATGTGCACTTTGTAAATCACACACAACTCGCAAATGCACAAAATGTAATGTAGCCTTACAAGAAAAATTTTTCTATTCATTTCATTCTCTAAAATAGGACGTTTGATATTCCATATGCTCGGTGGTGCGTTTGTGCACCACATCATATTTTGTAATGTGTATGTAGAAAAAAAAAATAAAAATCAATTTATTCACGCTTCTTTTATCTTATTGAATCTATTCTAGTAAAATGAAACATTTTACTTACAAAAAATGTTCTGGGCAGTAATGGGTTAAAATTGCTACACCAAGAAGAAATGCAGATTATAAACGGGTTCATTGGACAAATATATTATACTAGCTGAAAACCCGACGTTGCCCGGATATTTATTTATTCCTGCCTTGAGTTAGTACTTCTCCTATCCCTTCTCTCTCTCTCTCTCTCTCTCTCTCTCTCTCTCTCTCTCTCTCTCTCTCTCTGTCCATCTCCCTATTTCTAATATCATTATCGGAGAATATATAAGAAATAATGACGTTTTCCTTTTCCGAGGCAAGTTGTCTGAATGTGATCTATTAAAAGTATATGTACTGTTGTAATATGTGTAAAGTAACGCAATGCACATTTATCTACGAAGTTTAAATAACAATTAATGTAATTAATTTCACTCATTTTTGAGGAAATGTCGATGATAAAGCGTTCCAATCACGAAATCAACAATAATGATTGTAATAATATCACAGATCGATCACTAAATGTAATGCGCGAAACGTCAAATCGATTGTTTTAAAGAGATAAAAGAAATTTCTTTTTTATTGCCTCATTTATTTATTCTTATATTTCCTTATTAGTATTCCTATCCTTACAGAGAAAGAGCTGAAGACATTGTAGCACGTGTAGACCAAAGATATGGCGTGTGGCAACACGTTTCGCTGTATGTAACCTCCTTGCTATAGAGTCGCAAACGTCATCACTGGCCTTCGGTCCGATTTTTTTTAATAATTTGACGACTTTCAACCACCATATCTTCCACCCCTTATAGCTATCGGCGTGGAACTGCTATGGTGTACAACGGGAGACTTCGAACAACAATTACACACAGACCATTTGCATTCGGTAGTTTTAGCTGCAGAGCGAAATATTAACACATACACAGGTACAGTTTTATATACATTGATGATAACTTTCCATCCCAATATACTCCACCCTTTTATCATTATCAACCCTCAAGCAACAATGCAACCAATAAAACCATTTTCAAAGAGTAAATATAATTTGTAAAGAGTAATTATTGATCCGCATTTCGCGTTATATTCTTCAAATTACTATATATCTATCAGATCTCTATAAAACCGTGCCTAAAACCTTCCTCAAGTATAAATTAGTAACTGTACAAATATTTAAGTCTCTGCGTCTTGTCGTTCGGACGTGATAAGCATACACTGAACAGACGTTCACATTAATATATACAGATAAATAACTATCCGATAGCAATAAAACCGTGCCTAAAGCCTTCCCTTGGTACACATTAATAACTGTACAAATTTTTAGCTCTTTATGTCTTGTGGTTCAGACGTGATAAACGTGAACCGAACAAACATTCACATTTATAGATATAGACTAGCTGAAAACCCGGCGTTATGTTTATGTCCTCATATAGAGTGGACTACGTGTCGTACTCTGATACAATTTAGAAGGTACACTCAACTATATGTGTGTATACTGTCTGAAAAATTTCCTGTGGCTACAATTTGTAGTGTTCAAATTGTAAATTGTAACGTCATACGGAGAGCCGTAGTTTTACTCCATAAACAGGGGAAAGTAGTAAGCGAGAAACTTTTTTCCTTTCATCATTTTACCATGGTTGCCAGCAACAAAGAGTTTAATAAGGTTTGAAATTATGTTTAGTTATTTACAAGTCGCTAAGTTCTGTTATTCTCATACAGTGTATTTCGAAAGTATATATGGCATTTTTTGCGATATCTATTGGTTATGACGTTTAGAACCATGTGCCGTATGTGATTCTTAACCATCAGCAATTGTTACCTCACTGTAAGGGATGTGTATACCAAATTAGGTTGAAATAGGTACAATGGTATAGGAGAAAATAAGCAGCATTGTCGCAGAATGCAGCAGTTTTTCGCGCATCTTATTGTTTATGACGTCATATCTCGTGAACTATATATCGTATGTGATTCTTACATTTACGGCGACAGTCCTCATGGATTGAAGCTTACGTGTGCAAAATTCCATAAAGATTGGAACAAAACTGTAGATTTATATGCAACACGTACAAATATACGGACACTCTGCATTATATTTTAGACTAGAACTGACATGTGATTACAGTTTCAAGCAATTTGGGTGCATAGGTCCTGAGAAATCAGTACCCAGAACAACCACCTCTGGCCGTAATAACGGCCTTGATATGCCTGGGCTTTAAGTCAATCAATGCTTGGATGGCATGCACAGGTACAGATGCCCATGCAGCTTAGATACGATAGCACAGTTCATAAAGAGTAGTGATTGGCGTATTGTCACGAGCCAGTTGCTCGGCCACCATTGGCCAGACGTTTTCAATTGATGAGACATCTGAAGAATGTACTGCCCAGGGCAGTAGTCGAATACCTTCCGTATCCAGAAAGGCCCGTACAGGACCTGCAACATGCGGTCGTTCATTATCCTGCTGAAATGTAGGGTTTCGCAGGGATCGAATGAAGGGTAGAACCACGGGTCGTAACACATCTGAAATGTAACGGCCAGTGTTCAAAGTGCCGCCGATGCGAATGAGAGGTAACCAATGGCACCCCATAACATCACGCCGGGTGATACGCCAGTATGGCGATGACGAATACACGCTTCATTTGTGCGTTCATCGCGATGTCACCAAACACGGATGCGACCATCATGATGCTGTAAACAGAACCAGGATTCATCCGAAAAAATGATGTTTTGCCATTCGTGCACCCTGTTTCGTCGTTGCGTATACCGTCGCAGGCGCTCCTGTCTGTGATGGAGCGTCAAGGGTAACCGCAGCCATGGTCCCCGAGTTTATAGTCCATGCTGCTGCAAACGTCGTCGAACTGTTCGTGCAGATGGTTATTGTCTTGCAAACGTCCCAATCTGTTGACTCAGAGATCGAGACGTGGCTGCACGATCCGCTACAGCCACGCGGATAAGATGCCTGTCATCTTGACTGCTTGTGATACGAAGCCGTTGGGATCCAGCACGGCGTTGCGTATTGGCATTCTGAAATCACCGATTCCATATTCTGCTAAGAGTCATTGGATCGCGACCAACGCGAGCAGCAATGTCGCAATACGATAAATCGCAATCGCGATAGGCCACAATCCGACGCCGGCCGCGGTGGCCGAGGGGACTGAGGCGCTCCCGTAACGGTCTGCACGGCCACTACGATCGGGGGTTCGAATCCCCCCTCGGGCATGGATATTTGTGCCGTCCTTAGTCATAGTTAGTTCATAAGTAGTTTGTAAGTTTAGTGAATGATGACCCCGTTGTTAAGTCTCATAAGCTATATAAACATTTGAAACACAATCCGACCTTTATCAAAGTCGGAAACGTGATGGTACGCATTTTATCGTCCTTACACGAGGCATCACAACAACGTTTCATCAGTCAACGCCGGCAAACTACTGTTTGTATATGAGAAATCGGTTGGAAAAAATCCTCATGTCAGGACCTTGTAGGTGTCGCCACCGGCGCCAACCTTGTGTGAATGCTCTGAAAAGCTAATCATTTGCATATTACAGCATCTTCTTCCTGTCGGTTAAATTTCGCGTTTGTGGCACGTCTTCTTCGTCGTGTAGCAATTTTAAAGGCTAGGAGTGTAATTGAATTACAAGTAACGATTACATTTCATGTGGTTTTCTTGTAACTCCTTCTGTATACGGGTTCTAACAAAATATATTAGCATTCGGAGACGAACGTTGGTGAAAGGAATTTCGCAAATACACTGCTCAAAACAAATAGCTGATCAGGTGAGATATCATGCACAATATACATATGGTAACGTATTTTATTCAGATATTGGTTACAATTTTGTGTGTGATACAGTACCATATTTTGCTGTCTTAACTGTTTACTTGATGTTTACATGCCTTTTACTTAGAGCGAAGCACCATGGGGCTACCATAATAGTGAAAAAGTCATTCTAGTTGCTCTCTAATATGGTAAATCATCATCTCGGACTGCCAGTACAGTTGTATGCCTGCCTGGCATGGTCAGTATGAGGTTATCAATCATCTTTTGAGGAATATTTGGTCCTTCCATGAGTGCAATATCCAACTCTGCAACCGTTGTGGGAGATGCTGATATGGCTGCAATGCGTTTGCCAAATGCATCCAACACAAGCATTCCATCCGTTCATTTCTCTCAGCTTCAAACATGTCCCCTAGTGCAGCTCTGTAAGGACTAGCGTTATCGTCTACCATAATGCACCTATCTCCTAAGGCAGCAGCATAGTTTACGACAAAGATCGAAGGTTCTCGTCTCTTACCTCTAAGCAGTCATAGCAACATGGAGGTCCTACGTACGCCAATACTGACTCCTGCCCTCACCATTAGTCCACCGCAATGATAAAGTGATGCTTACTGTACATAAGCAGGATTTTAATTATAAATTTATGTACCCAGAGACTGTTTTGTGTCTCGAAAACATCAAAGAAATTAAAATTAAAGGTGAAGCATTGAATTAAAATTTGTGCTGCGGCCGGGAAGCTAACCCGGTTCCCCATGGTCACTAGGCAGACATCTGAACCACTAGACCACCGCAACACAACCGATTAAAGCGCATCGGAATAGTTTGGCTTCCCTCCACGTCACAAACTCTAATTCAGCTTCTGTGTTCCATGAAATATTGCCACAACTGCCAAGGCAGTGGACATATCGGAACATCCCTGACTTTTATTTTGGGCAAATTTTAATGCAATATTTCACTTTTAATGTATTTGACATAAGCAGGATTGTCAGCTGAACAAAAATTTCAGCGAAAAATTCTTCGCTTGTGTGGCCATGATGTCGGTTGTTGCTTTCATAATTATGAATGGTAGTGTTTGTCCGCCTATGCAACTGCAATTAAATGCTATTTTTTTCACCAGACATGTTTCGTTTTAATGACAGTAAAACATCTTCAGCGGTCTGTAATAACACAAATAGACAGTTTGTTTTGTTTTTAGATCGAAAACATTTTCATACAAAATAGAAATCATGAAAACGATATGAAAATCATACAGACTAATAGAGACGGACACCTTCTTCCTTTCCAAGAAAACCTCCACGTACACAAAGCACTATTACAAAATTCAAATGTTTGTAAATCTATCGGACCAAACTGCGTGGTCATCAGTCCGTAGCTTACAAACTACGTAAACCTAGGTAAACTAACCTAAGGACAACACACACACCCAAGCCCCAGGGAAGACTCGAACCTCCACGGCGAGCAACCGCGCGCTCAGCAGCGAGACGCTTTAGACCGCTCGGCTACTCCACCGCGGCGCACCATTACACAATAAATGACCAAATAAATATTGGACCAAATAAATATTGGAAACCAAACATTGTATAAAATAATAGAAAAAATCACATAAAACCCTCCCCTTCATGCCCCTAACTATGTCTACTTCCACATCTCATTCCAAATACCACTATGAACACTCCACAGCTAACGTCAAATAAAATCACATATCCACCCCTACGCTAAACATGAGACTCTCCGAACATGTCACACATATGGAAATACAACTCCCAAAATTGCTCGCACCCAGCTAATAACCACTCAACCTCGTTCTCCTCACTGTTAGTCCACATCACATACTACATTCAACAAAACAACACAAGTCCCAATTCCCCTCCCATCCCCCGAACCACACAAACACACACACACACACACACACACACACACACACACACGCACAAACACACATTACTTGCATTACCACCACCCAGAAGGTTCAATATTACTCTTCTTTACAATGAATATACAGTACCTTAATTATTTAATAGAAGCTAATAATTTATCCACTATTCCATTTCGCTTACATCAAACCTAAATACACTAAAACATAATTTACTATAAAACATACAATAAAGAACTATATTCGTGATGTTGGCAATAGTACGATACTACACTGTGCAGACTCAGTCAAAACAAAAACAAACACGTCTGATCTGCGCAAAACAATTATGGGCAGTGCAAAAGTGACAGTGGTGGAAAAACAATGACACAGCATGAAGAATCGGCGGTACTGCATGAAACAGACCGGCATTCCATGATGTGAGGCGAAAACAAGATAAAATTTCTGTAAGGAACAAAACATGTTTCGTTAATGAACAGTTTTAGATCTAAAAACAAAACAAACTGGAGATTTGTGTTATTACAGACCACTGAAGATGTTTTACTGTCATTAAAACGAAAAACGCCTGCTGAGAAAAATCGCATTTTATTTGTAGTTGCAAAGACGGACAAAAACTACCATTCATAAAAATTCCAGACTCATCTAAGAACAGAACCCGACGGCATTCGTTACGTCTTAAATCCTGATGTTCTTCTGCCCAGTTTCTGAGAGCTAAACGGTGTCGTGGTTTTAATGGGACACACAGCATAGGCCTAAATGCGTAGAGACCATATTCTAGAACGTGATTTCGGACTGTTTGTGTTGATATTGAGCGTCCTGTTGCTGCCTGGAGGATACGTTGCAGCTGAGTTGGTTTCAGCGTCCTGTCTCGATGGGCCTTTAACCGGAGATAACGGTCACCTCTCGCTGATGTTACCCGTGGACGACCTTGGCCTTGCCTTCTTATAACGGTCCCTGTTGTCTGAAATTCCGTCCAGGTCCTGGAAATTACACTCTGGGACACTACAATAGCAGAAGCCACCTACCTCTGTGTCTGTCCCGCTTCCAACATTCCTATGGCCATGTCATAGCTTCGCGAAACTCACGTTGTTTCTGCATTGCACTACTGGCTCACTACACTATCTGAATCTGCTTCTGTAATTAGTTTGGAAAGTAAACCCCTCTAAGGCAACGTTCTGTTATTACCACTGCCTTGGTTGCCGTAATATTGTTGTCTCCACTCCGTAGAACCGACAGGTAGACGTCGATCCATATTAGTTCGTTCTGCTGATGAGAATACTTCAGAATATAAATATCTCAACTGATCCCTTAATTTTTTTGACCAATGCAGACCTCGCCTCAACGAATAACGCCTTTTTGATTTAATGATTTCCACCCCAACTCGCGCATCATTTCGTGTTCAAAAATGTTCAAATGTTTGTTGAGCTTATGGGACTTAACTACGGGGTCATCAGTCCCTAAACTTACAAACTACTTATGAACTACTTACGAACTAGGACGGCACAAATATCCATGCCCGAGGGGGGCTTCGAACCCCCGACCGTAGTGGCCGTGCAGACCGTGACTGGAGCGCCTCAGTCCCCTAGGCCACCGCGGCTGGCATCATTTCGTGACACTGTCTCCCCCGTATAGCCATAATACAAAACTAGCTCTACTTTTTCTATGTCCTCCCAGTCCCACCGGCTGAGGATGCCAAAATGCGCAGCAATACTCGAAAATAGGACGGACAAATGTGGCTTTTCTAGAACTGTTGCATCTTCTGAGGGTTCTGCCACTGAAGCGTAGCCTTTGCTTCGCCTTCATTGTGCTCTTTCGTATGACTACTGACTGCCGTTGTTTCTGTGCTACAGTGTTATTCTAAACGTAGTTTCATGCGATTCCCAGTGGTGGGGGAGGGACTTGGGATGGGGGAGAAGTTGTTCGGCCGCGGCGGAGCGGCCGAGCACATTGAAGTGCTATGCTCCGATGCGCGAGGCCGTTCCCCGTCGTGGGTCGACCCCCCCCCCCCCCCCCTCCGGGCATGGATGTTTGTGCTGTCTTTAGTATAAGTTAGTTCATAAGTAGTTTGTAAGTTTAGGGACTGACGACGCCGCAGTTAAGTGCCATAAGCTTTACAAACATTTGAACAAGAAGTTGTTTGAAAGCTACGGTCTTTCACGAAATCCTAGTAATGAGCAGAAGCAGATTTTAAGACAGGCAGACTGACTGCAAATAGCCAAAATACATGTTTCATTCCTGCTTAGTTGAAAAGTACAATGAGTGTATTCACAATGGAAAAAAAATAAAAATAAACAAATAAATAATAAAAAATACGGTAAATTGTAAGAATGAACCTACCATCTAGTATTTATGATTAAAAAATGTGATTCAAAATTTTTATTCATTAACTGCCGTAGACCGTAAGTTTTGATTGAACTATATTTTTATTTGATTTTTGTTGCTATTGTTTTCTCCGTTAGGGCTTAGTTGGGATGACGTTCGCTCAGTTTTCCTCCATCCTTGGCGGTAACTTTTCTCTTCACCCAGAGATCTTTCATCACAGAGCTCATGGACTGTTTTCTTCCTTCACATCATTTTGTAAGCGGTTTGTGCCTCTCCTGAAACCTCTGAGTGAGTCTGTAGAGCTATGACGTTTCTCAAACCTGCAGAGAGGTGTCATGAACCACGGCGCCAGCCTTTGTGACATAAAGTGGGTATAAATAAAGTAATTCAAAATTCAAATTCAAATGTTTGTATAGCTTATGGAACTTAACTACAGGGTCATCAGTCCCTAAACTTACAAATTACTGATGAACTAACTAAGACTAAGGACAGCACAAATAAATATCCATGCCCGAGGGGGGATTCGAACCCCTGACCGTAGTGGCCGTGTAGACCGTGACTGGAGCGCCTCAGTACCCTCGGCCACCGCGGCCGGCAATAAAGTAATTCAAATGTTTCAAATGTTTGTAAGGCCTATGGGACTCAACTACGGGGTCATCAGTCCCTAAACTTACAAACTACTTATGAACTACTTACGAACTAGGACGGCACAAATATCCATGCCCGAGGGGGATTCGAACCCCCGACCGTAGTGGCCGTGCAGACCGTGACTGAAGCGCCTCAGTCCCCTCGGCCACCGCGGCCGGCGGTATGGAACCAGTTGACTTGTAAACCACTGACTGAAGACTGCGTAAGTCATTTCAGAATGGTAGTCTTCTGAATGCTTCGTCTTTGATGACTTACATATAAATTTACTTTCAGGTGTGAATCCTGTTTCTGGCAAAACCAGTTGTCGCTCCGCACAGTACGACACGAACTAGACCGCGCGCAACGGCTGACTGACGGCTGTTGGCCAGAAGGTCACGTGGCGTGACGTAGGCCTACCTGTGCTTCTGCGCATCCAGACCACACCCGCCAAGTTACGTGGCGCGCGCTCTAGCCTCACACAAGTAGGTTTGAGAGACAACGCGCATGGCGCCTGAGTCAGCGCGCTATTTGCCTCTGTATGCCGCAATATACGTCATATACTATTCTTCCGCAGCCGTTACACGCAGCGCGTAGGCGTAACCAGCAATCTGCAATAGCACTGAATCATGTCAATTTCATTTTGTGCAATGACTTAACAAACCATCCTCTACCTGAGAGGTGGGCACAAATCGGCTCAATGAGCAGCGCTCCGGCTCAGGCCGGAAGAAGAGCAGCGTTCGCGCTCGGCCGGTAGTTATCCTAGTTGCCGCTAGAGGTCTGCATGCTTGCTGGTGCACCTGACAAACGTTCGATAAGTTACTTACTTATAAACATAATAGCATTTTTCAGGAGATACCCCTAGCAGTGGAATCTGTTCATTCGAATTGGATACTGAGTTTGCACTATTATCTTTATAAATTATTTTATAACGCACTCAGTCAGGTGCATGTCTGTGGCTACGTTAGTGCATTGGCTGCACATAACGCCATCTCGTCTTTTCAGCAGGAACTACGTAATGGACGCCAGCTGCTCGCGGCTCTGCTCCCGCTCAGGCAGGCGGCTCCGAGAACGCGGCTCGCTCATTGCCCACCTCTGCTCTACCTGCTTATTGTTATTTCTACAGCCAAGCTAATATGGATAAAGGATAAGTGATAGAAAACAAGTGTGTGGCAGGCAAATCGGAAAGTTTAATTGCAAATAGCACATACACTACATCGGCTAAACATCATCACATTCATACAAAAAAAAAAAAAAAAAAAAAAAAAAAAAAAAAAAAAAAAAAAAAAAAAAAAAAAACACGCCTTTACACTGTTCTTTAAACAGTATTAATTTCGTGTACATTTGCCTAATCTGCGTACCTCTATCCTGCTTTTGGCTTTACATACATGATGTATTCTACAACTGAAGTCATGTTTTAATAACAGCTTTATTAGGCTGGAGTAATGAGATTCCTCCCAAAATTCCGAGGATACCATTAAGTGCTCGTAGTTGGTAAATAAAGTTTGTCTGTTTCCCAAAATTCTAAATATATCTACATACATTTGCAAAAGAAAAATGTTTCTACAAGATCTTTAGAGGGATTGAAAAGGCTGTTTTTTATTCCTTATAATCCGATTAATCCTGCTTGATTCTCATTTTTAGCAGCAAGGAGAACTTCCAAGCAATCTAAACACTTAAGTTTTGTACTCACTTTTTCGGAATATAATGTCAGCATTTCGTATTCAGCCAGATAGTCGTGGTCACAATGAATAGGCCTACTGCTCTCTGAATGACTTAAATCATGAATTGCAATAGGTAATAAAAGAGGTTCCATCTCTCCTGCTTGGCTACATGACATATTTTCAAAGGAAGCTGATTCAGCCATCTGACGTTTATTTGGAGATCTCCTTGCTGGCGTTTTTGCTGTTTGAATATATTCAGTACACGAAATACTAGAAACGAAAACATACAAATACTACTAGAAAATACGATATTCCAACAGTCTTATTACCGCGATTCGTACATTTATATGATGCGCATACAGTGGGCACGATTTCAGCTTAATAAATAACCTTTCAAGCTTACTACGATACATAAAATGTGGACCCAAAACACTAAATAGCGTCGGCCTAACTTTCGTATTCGGCGCACTAGACGTTGGAAAAAATGGCTACCACAGTTCCTGGATGCTACCACAAGGAGCACTGTTAACCCAAAGATAGCCTATGTAGTTTATATAGCTCGTTGGCGCCAAGTAGGGAGCCTGTAGAGGGAGAGTGGCTAAGCGTGAGACCGCCGAGAGCCCAGGACGCCGTGTTTTTACCAGATTAGGCGGGCTTTACGTGTGAGTGAATAGCTACAGTTTACGTTTCTGTACTGTGGTGTGTCTTACAAGCTTCTGACAGCGATTTCACTGCATAGTTACGTATAGGTTGTATTACGGTACAGACTACTACACTTTTCCACGTCTTTTGTCGGTTCTATTTACGTAAGTTAGCGTGTTTTTCGTTGGTCTTTGATGATTACCTTAGAACTTCGCGGCAATTTTTAATTTTATGTGTTGGTTGAAAATGATATACTGAGTGTAATTAATAATGTGTATTAGATAATCATTAAGGACAATCAAGAGAAATGGCTCGTTGTTCCTCTGTTAGCTCTTAAAAACCGAAGATTGTTATATGATACTTGTGTGCACAAGGAATGACGAAATACTGGAAGAGTGGGCGGTGAAAATTAACTGGGAAAGCGGGAACCGAAAGGCGACTTATGGAAACCACCCAGTTATTCCTGGCAGTGTGAAGTAAATATTTTCTGCTTCCTCACCCCTCCCTCACCCAAAGCAAGAAAGGAACCCTGCCTCTGGAATTCCCGCGTGGTTTAGTGGTTGTGTATTGAATTCGTAATGTGGAGGTCATATGTTCGAGTCTGGAAAGTGGTAATTTTTTTAAACAGCATTTTCTAGCTTTTTGTTAGTTCATGGTTCTGGTTTTTGACATGCCATGTTACAAGGTATGTTTTAACATGGCTATGGCACCTCCCCCTTGGCTGTGTATTATTGGCTATTCACAATCCTATAATTGATGGTGGGATGTGACGTGAGGGGATGTGACAGTAAGTATTCACTTACCTATATTAAGTCTGTTTCTGCTGTTTCGCTACAGATAGTATTGGTATTTTCCCGATTTTCTTTGATACAGTGGCCCTTAAAGTATCTACAGAATGACGTTTTTGGTATGTCCCAGTGTAGGAAAATAAGATCGGCAGCACACTTAAAATGCATTATATCGGGGTGGAAAGCGATATTATTGCACTAATTTCAGCGATGGATATGCAGACAGAAAATTATGAAATTATTTGAGGTACATAACATGAAATACCTCTTTCTTATTAATCAAATGCCAAGTATCGAAATTACCAGAATATCGTAAAATGTGGTATTAATACTCGACAGTCAAAGAAACAGATACACGACGATTATTTGCTTACAAATTTATTAAGCCTGTATGTACATAGATGAATGGCATTTCTTTAACCACATACTGTTTACTAAGCTAGAAGATGTGCTTTGATGCCTTATTTAAATCGTGAAGAGGCTGCACTTCTGCCAGGGACACAATGTAAAAGCACGTCCTGCGCGCAGTCTGGTAAAAACATGGTGGCAAAAGGGGCGGTTTGCCACTCTCTCCCTATACAGGCTATCTAGCGCCAAGTTATCTGCTTCAAATACCTGCAACCATGCACACACATCAAAACAGCTACTGCACAGAAAGTGAAGCGTTGAATTAAAATTAGTGCTCCTGTCAGGATTCGAACCCAGGACCCCCTGCGAACTAGGTAGACGCTTTAACCCTTTGATGCATAGTGTAGCTGATCAGCTACATACTTCACTTTTTCTACGATTTTCTCTCAAACTGATCAACATTTTACCACAAATTCGTTTGTAGCTGCTTGTATACATAACATTACATATGCTAGTAGCTCGTCCTAGAAATTATAAATTGTAGAGCGGTACTAAATCATTTAGCTGCATTGAGTTACTCCTAACTTGTGCGTCTGCTTACTTTAGTATTCCTCTTTTACCATGTAAAAAGTAGTCAATCACTTACTACTGTTGCATTATAAGTTACTTTCTCGAAAGATGAGAGGCGTAATAGTGACATTTGCTGCATTGGGAAACACTAGCTATGAACTTTTTGGTGGTACTAGTGCATTATAATTTTAAGGAATTTTGGCCCACTTTAGGTTACGGTAATAACACTAGAAGTGGGCCTTTGCGATCACCTTTTGGCAGCTCGAAATTTAAATGAAAATAACGGTTCAGCCGATCATCTGACACAATAATTGAGTAGCCGAATTTGAAGAAGAGAAAATTATCCACAACTTCCCTCTCTTATGAGTTTTTTGTCCATATCTCGTTTCGTTTCAGAGATATTTGCAAAAATAACGGCATTTTGACACCGTCCTTTGATTTTACGTAAACCAGGCGTTCTGATACGTCACGTGACTTCCTCGCCCAGAACTCTCTCTGGCATACGCCATCTTGCTTGTTATATTTTATGATTTTATTATTGTAACTTACGCACTGAAATTTGAAAGCAATGGCGCACTGAAGAATTGACAAAAACACGTCGTTCTTAGTACGACGAATTATAATCTAGTTTCTAAAATGCCATTAAAGCAGTTAATTATTGCCTTCAGTAATAAGATAAATTGCAACCATTTCATAACTGTTCGCCGTAGTCTAATGTGCAGCGTGTTAGGTTGTGATACACATGGGCGGTAGTTTGATGCCTCACACTACCGGTTTTTTTTTCACCTTGTCTCTTAAAAGGGTTTCGGGTACCCATATTTATTAAATAGAGCTATGTTCTGCAAAGTTTACAGTCATGCATATGTAAGAGTGCTCCCTCTAAAATGTCAAAATGTGCGATGGTCTATTTCGTGAACATATCGTGAAATACGTAATAACGAAGTTTTGTTATGTTTGTCCGACATGTTTGCAAAAAATCCTAACACGACCCGCAATTCTAAAGTGGGCCGTAAAACACGACAGTGCGACATTTTTTTTCTTCAGTATTTTTCTCAGTATAACCACACTATACATTAATCGAGATAATTTTTATAGCTTCAAATAAATAGTCATGCATTAAAGGCTTAAACCGTTTAGCTAACACGGCATTACGGATAACACGGCTGCACGGACTGTCTTTAGCACGTCTCCCTCTCTTTAAATAATGCATATTGCAAAACATCAGCTGTTTTTATTATATTTAAAATTTCACCGGTTTCGGTTATGAGCCATCATCGGAAAAATAAATTAAACAAACTGTATACGTTCGTACATTGTCTGCCACCTTATCCATGCCAATCAATAAAAGCTACATAAAATGTCACTGGTCATTAGGTCTTCAATTTCAGTGAAGACCTACCAACTCTACAAGGCACCGTATAGTGCATGGCGGAGGAGCCTTACAACGATTTGAATGATCACCACGTTAGTTAGCGGATACATGTAATTTGTCATAGAAGATGGCGTAGGAGGAGGAGAAGGTGAACACAGAGAGGGATAGGAAAGAAGAGGAGTTTGATGGGAAAGCTGAGAGGAGGCAGCAGTAGGCACAGAAAAAGGAGGGGATGGATTGTTGGGATAATCTAAAACACAAGATTTAGGAAATGGTACTTTGTATTATGCGTTGTTTCATTTATATCAGAAGCAAGGAAAGAGACTTTGGGTGGACCGATGGAAGAAGAAGAGGAGACGGCAGAGGAAGAATGGGAAGAGGATATGGACAAAGAGAAGGGGGGAGGAGTAGATGGATAGAGAGAGGAAGGAGGAGGAGATAGAGAGAGATGAGCAAACGCCATGTTTCTTGTCTGTAAAAAATGGAAACGTCTCAATGAGTTCGAATAACGACCGAAAATTCGTCGATCCTTACTACAGTAATACCGTAATTTTTCTCATTCTAGACAATCTACCAATATACGAGGGTTTGACACTGCTGTGGGGACACTATGCAATGGAATCTACAATTGTCGCTGATAGCATACGTTGTTGACATACCTACCTTCCTCCGAGCAAATGGACTCGCCCGTCCCACGTCGCCGGCCGCGGTGGCCGCGGGGACTGAGGCGCTTCAGTGACGGTCTGCACGGCCACTACGGTCGGGGGTTCGAATCCCCCCTCGGGCATGGATATTTGTGCCGTCCTAGGTCGTAAGTAGTTCATAAGTAGTTTGTAAGTTTAGGGACTGATGACCCCGTAGTTAAGTCCCATAAGCTTTACAAACATTTGAACATTTTTGATCGTCCCACGTCACCGGGGTGCGCATAATCGACGGAAACAGCAGTCACTTGTGAGCGAACGGTCTAAAGTAACGATGTCACCATGTTTTCGAAACAGGAACAATGGAGCTGGATCAAGATTGAATGTGCCAGAGGTGGTACAGCACGACAGCGTGATCAAGGTCTTCAAGAGGCGTGCGGGGAATCGGCATTGCCGTACAGAACAGTGGGACGTTGGGTAAAAGCCTTCAACGAAGGTCTACAAACTGTGGCTGTCATGCAATCGGGCAGGTCGTCCTGAAGAAGAAGAAGTGCGTACTGTTGCCGCGTTAGTGGACAGTGATCGACGCCAGACGATTCGTGAGCTCGCCCACGAAACGGCATTAGCGCATACGACTGTAGGAACGCCTGGGCATGCGAAAAATTGCACTACGATGGGTTCCGTATGAGTTGACGGAAATGCAGAAATGGATGCGTTGCGACGCTACTCAAGCGCACTTGGAGCGCTATGAACGCAAAGGAAGGCTTTTTTTTACGCCGTATCGTAACTCTGGATGAGACGTGAGGCACATCGTACGAGCAAAAACTGAAACGCCGATCCAAAATATGGCGTCATTATGAATAGCCGCGAAAGTCAAAAGTGCGTCATAGCCCCAGTATGGTGAAAGTTATTGCGAGACTCGTGTGCAACTGTGATGGTGTTATCCTAACGCATTACGTTGCTCCAAGCATTATTGTTCGTTTTTTGGAGCATCACCTGCGACCAACGTTGCGAAAGAAGCGGCAACACTTTCTGCGCAACCTACTCCACATTTTGCATGACAATGCGCGGGCGCATACAGCGCAAGCTGTGGTTGGTCTGTTCCGTCGATGGGACTGAGAAGTACTGTACCATCCACCATACTCCCCGAATTCCTTGTGAGTTTGATTTGATTCCGAAGATGGAGGAACCCCTCCGTGGCATCCGCTTCAGAACTGTTTCAGAGATTAGACAGGAAGTAGACCGCTCCATTCGCACCATCAACAGAATAGACTCTGCTAACAGTATACTAAGGTTTCCGCATCACTGTCAACGGGCCCTACACAACGCTGGTGACTACTATGAAGGGCAATAATAGGTCCAATCATGTAACACTTTTGGATCGGTTGTGAATAAATATTTACCACTAAGTAAATTCCTATTATAATGTTCCAGCCTGGCTATTAATTTTTTAGATTAACAAATTTACAGAAGGAAGAGGTTTGAAGTTAGAAGCTATGAAAGATCCCAACCAGAAAATTTCGGGAAAAAAATTGGAAAAATTATTAAATGCATTTAAATGAAATGGCAAGCTAATTAACGGTGGAATGTTGTGCAGGCAGAACATTACAAAAAGAATCGACGAGCAGTTACCTTTAACAAGAGAGCCATCGGTGGTTGAAATTTGGCTGTAAATGAAATTTTAATATGATAACCACTCGCCGAACAGTGGATGACAGTTCGTCAATAAGAAACTACGACTCGTGTAGCAAACTGTAAAGTAAGATAAGTGACATGATATAAATCGGATAGGAATATTACGTAAGTCAAACACATTGGACTTCTAAAAATTTACAAGAAAATCGACTGCAGATTCTATTGCCGGTAAATGATAATATTATGGAATAAATTTTGAAACAAGAGTGGCAGGCTACACGAAATATCACCATTCAATATTAACCAAAAAACTGTGCCATCCATTGCTGCGGTGATTCAACAAGGCTGAAAAAGACATTATGGGCGGAGGGAGGATAGGGCAAAATTATTAATAAATATTCATAAGTGCGAATTTAAGTGAGAGGTGGGGTTTAATTATAAATTTAAGATATGCGCACAGCACATATATTTACCTGAATGTACATGACAGCGGCCACATAAAAATAATATAGTACATCTCCCGTCTGCAAGATGCTATCGCTACGAAGTACAAAGCAAGAGTACCTTCTGTCTTAAAAAAAAAATTGAAAGTGATGTTCTTAAATTATTACTCTGGTATTCAGAGATAATTATTTTTACATGCCGAAATAATATAAAAATACAAAATGTTCTCTGATAATATCGGGGAAAGGAAACCGTGTCATTATACTATCCTCGCACATAACGTGGAAATCGTAATGTACATTATGCGTTCTTTCATTTATATTATACAGACGGGGGTGTGCAGACGGAAGAAGAAGAAGAAGAGGTGGTAGAAGTAGAATGCGAAGAGGGACAAAGAGAAGGGGGGATGGATATAAAGAGAGGAAGGTGGAGGAGGCAGAAAGAGAGGAAAGAGGAAACGCCATGTTCTTCCTTCTTTGTAATATATGGAGAAACTAGTTGCTCCCCGCGGTTCAATATTCAGACATTAAAGTGTCAAGAAACGGCATAAATGCGTTGCAGCTGAGTTGGTTTCAGCGTCCTGTCTCGATGGGCCTTTAACCGGAGATAACGGTCACCTCTCGCTGATGTTACCCGTGGACGACCTTGGCCTTGCCTTCTTATAACGGTCCCTGTTGTCTGAAATCGCGTCCAGGTCCTGGAAATTACACTCTGGGACACTACAATAGCAGAAGCCACCTCCCTCTGTGTCTGTCCCGCTTCCAACATTCCTATGGCCATGTCGTAGCTTCGCGAAACTCACGTTGTTTCTGCATTGCACTACTGGCTCACTACACTATCTGAATCTGCTTCTGTAATTAGTTTGGAAAGTAAACCCCTCTAAGGCAACGTTCTGTTATTACCACTGCCTTGGTTGCCGTAATATTGTTGTCTCCACTCCGTAGAACCGACAGGTAGACGTCGATCCATATTAGTTCGTTCTGCTGATGAGAATACTTCAGAATATAAATATCTCAACTGATCCCTTAATTTTTTTGACCAATGCAGACCTCGCCTCAACGAATAACGCCTTTTTGATTTAATGATTTCCACCCCAACTCGCGCATCATTTCGTGTTCAAAAATGTTCAAATGTTTGTTGAGCTTATGGGACTTAACTACGGGGTCATCAGTCCCTAAACTTACAAACTACTTATGAACTACTTACGAACTAGGACGGCACAAATATCCATGCCCGAGGGGGATTCGAACCCCCAACCGTAGTGGCCGTGCAGACCGTGACTGAAGCGCCTCAGTCCCCTCGGCCACCGCGGCCGGCAATAAAGTAATTCTTAGTTTCCTGACGACGGGTTCAGATCTTATGAAAGACGACAATGCGTTTGATATATTACAAAGTTTGATCCGATTAATATTCAGGAAATTGATAAAATTAATCGCCAAATAATTCATATAAAATTATTTCTTTCCGACAATCTTGTATCACCGTCTGGTAGCCTGACCAGAGAATCATCGTCTCGTGAGGACGAAATAATTATCCGAGTCCTAGAATAATTAATACATTAAATTGACAAGATGGCGATCAGCCACAAAGTCTGCCGGAGCCGTTAAATTCAAAATTCAAATCTGGAGAACCAACGTCTCTTCGCGGGAGGACACTTCTGTTCCCGCCCTCTCTGTAGGATTGCCGCCCCGGTAGGTCGCCACCCTAGAAACCATGACTGTTTGCGACATTGTTAGCACGGAATATATAATTGTCTTGGATCGGACGGAGAGCCAAAAATCTATTGCAATACGTCCCTGTAAACGACGTTTCCAGACTTCTTGTTCTCCGAGTATACGTAGAGATTTCTAGCTCTCGATACACGGGAGCAGCCTACACAGAGCTGTCCGCGCGAGAAACATGGGGTGGCCAGATGAGTACCTGCCACTTTTAATGTTTGTCCTTGACTCTTGTTTATAGTAATGGAGATATCACAATTGAATACACATATACGTCCTGAGAAATATTTTCATGAGTGTTATACTGCCTGCCATCTTTTGAATGCATTTGTTACTACTTTAGTTGCAGTTGACCGGAACACACAACGTTTCATATGTTAACTGCAGCGTACCGCCTGCCATCTGTTGAGTGCATGTACTACTACTTTCGTTGCAGTTTACGTGCGCTATTTATACGGGGCAGTTCGCGCTTTGTACCCAAAATAGAGCTTGGTATCTAGATCCCATTCTACACAAAACGACAATGTTTTTTCTTGCCATGGTACTTACGGCATATTTTATTTAAAGTCTTCAATTTTTTATATACATACTTCCTTCATTTGTTACAACAAATGAAAATGAATGCGGCATAAAACGCCAACATTCAGATTTCTTGTGTATGTAATCATATGTCAGTTAAGCCGTTTTGGCAGTATCACAGAATCTTTTTGTATATTCGAAAGTAAAAAAGATAACAATAACAAAGAAAAAAATGTCACTATAGCAGGACACGAACCATTGCCCAAAATAAGCGACGTTTATGACACGACGCGTTAACCCTCGCGGCTAAACATGACATACGCTACATAGCACCTCTGCTGTTGTACTAGAAGCTTCTTACAACTGTTATGTATTTCTCTGGATATATTTCAAATAAATAACTTTTAATACGAAACAATACGAAACAATGAAGGTGGTGATGAGTTTTGCTACTTGGGTAGTAAAATAACATGCGATGGTCGCAGTACAGAGGATATAAAATGCAGAATGGCAATGGGAAGAAAAGCATTTTTGAAAAAGAGAAATTTGCTAACATCGAATATTAATTTAAGTGTAAGGAAGTCTTTTCTGAAGTCATTTGTGTGGAGTGTTGCCTTGTACGGGAGTGAAACATGGACGATAAGCAGTGCGGACAGGAAGAGAATAGAGGCTTTTGAAATGTGGTGCTACAGAAGAATGCTGAAGATTAGGTGGGTAGATCGCATAACTAATGAAGAGGTACTGAACAGAATTGGCGAGAAAAGGAATATTTGGCATACACTGACCAAAAGAAGGGATCGCTTGGTAGGACACATTCTTAGACATCGGGGAATCGTAAATTTAGCATTGGAGGGAAGTGTGTGGGGTAAAAATTGCAGAGGGAGACCAAGAGACGTGTATAGTAAGCAGATTCAAGTGGATGTGGGTTGCCGTTCTTATGAGGAGATGAAAAGGCTTGCTCAGGATAGAGTAGGGTGGAGAGCTGCATCTAACCAGTCTCCGGACTGAAGACCATAACAACAACAAACTTTTAATAAACATTTTGAAAAGTAGCCTGTGTCCTAATCCGAAACATAAGAAATCTCTATATGAAATTTCATCTGAATCAATGCTGCAGTTTTAGCGTGGTGCGGTAACAAGCATACAAACTTTCGCATTTATAATATGTATAGGATCTCCACGAGTTAAAACTAACAACGGTCAAAAATTTGTCGATTCTTACTACAGTGTATTAGGTACTGTAATTTTTCGACTTCTAGCCCACCACAACCTTGCATTTCGTTGTGGTTTGCAGGCCTTCAACATCAGAAGGACCGCGCCACGAGTTTTTCGGCTCCCAGCTTGCTGACTGATGGTACAATTGCGCTGAAATACGAGTAATCGCGCCTGGTGTAAGAGTAATGAGAAATGAGTGGCGACGGCGCGTTCTGGCGCGATATGTCAGCTCGTCCGTCAATGCGTTTAATCCTGGCCGGTGCGGAGTGACGATCGCGCATCGCTCAGTCTGCGCCGCCGCCCTAAATTATTGGCAGACCGACGACCTGGTCGCTTTTATGCAGCCGTAACTGCGAAACCGGCACACGATAAATACACGAATTGCAATATTTTTAACACCACTCTGATTAAAAAAAAAATGCAACGAACGCGTTATTGACTTTACGGTTAAGCGCATAAATAAACATTGTAATGCCATTTTGCAGGATAGTAACAATTTTATGTGATTCAGTGGGAAATTGCTGTCGGTTCCGCAATAAACAGAACACGTTTTCGAAATAAAACATGATATAAATTTGACACATGGTGGGCAGCTGTGACACCTACACAGCCGTATGCTGACGAGCGTTAGCCGCGTGTCCTGTTAACATATACATCGTCGCTCTTGTCGACAAGCCGGAAGCTGCGGGCTGTTTAGCGCCGGATGAGGACGAATAATCTACGTTAGTCCTTGGGGGGGGGGGGAGGGGTTCAAATGGCGAAGAAAGAAGTACCTAAATGCACAGGAAAATGCGTTGCTTATGTGTGTGTGTGTGGGGGGGGGGGGGTGTAATAGAATTTAAACTAATATCCATATACAAGTGCGCCTCGGTTGCACAGTGGTAGAGTGCCAGACTACAAATCCAAAGGTCGCGGGTTCGATCCCCGCCAGGTCCTAGGATTTTCATCTGTCACTTTCCACTTCTTTCCCCTCTGGCAGTATTACTAATGTGAAAAATACCGAGTAGCATCGTGGTTCATTACCCACGTTAAACTGTAGGTCCCCCTATAACTGGCTGGGTAAGTCTGTTCGAAGGTCGGAGCAATGCAACGACATACCACCTCCAAACAGGACTACGCCTAGTAAAGCACTGTGGTGTTCAAACCAATCTTCGGATTGTTGACTGCTTTACCTTATCCATATACAAGTAAATGGTACATCTCTTGCATCCTGCTAAAAAAAACCACTGCTATGTTTCACAGGGATATATTCAGGTTGCTGTACCATCAAGCATCCACAATGTACACCGAAGTCGAGCCATGGATCAGGATTTTGTGAAGAAATACTGGATGATGGAGCTCCATATTGTCTTGGTCGTGGGAGAGCCAGTCGTCAAATTAGTGATTCAAAAAAATTATGCCCCAATAGCGGTATGTTTTGATCGAACGTAAAATAAATATAAATAGGTGAAAATAAAACATATTAAAATAATTAAAGTAGGTAGAGAATGTCTTGGATCAGTAGTGTGTAAAAGCAGGAAGAAGCAGATAGCTTGGTGAAATGACTTAGTCAAGGCAGCTTGTACAAAGAAGAAGATTGCATTTCAAAAATAGCTCCAAACTAGAAATCAGGCAGACAGTTACGTTGAAGAAAGAAACAAAACCAAACGGATAATTGCAGAATCCATTCAAAAATCGTGGGAAGACTTTGGAAATAAGCTAAAAACTATGGAGCAAGCCGCGGATAAACCATTTTGGAACGTAATTATATTTTCGAAAGGGAGAGAAAAAGGAATTAACAAGTGTTATGGACAGACCAGGAAAGCTGCTAGTTAACCCTGTGGATGCCTTGAGCAGAGGAAGGGAATATTTTGAAGTATTGCTCAGTGTAGGTGAAAAGTTCAATTATGTGTCAGATTTTGAGGTAGAATAGAATATGGATGATAATGGAAACTGGATCACATTTGAGAAAATGGAGAGAATGGTGAACGGGATTACAGTGCAATAAAGCGGCTGGGGTGGATGAAATTAACCCAGAACTCATCAAATATAGTGGAACGTCAGGTCTCGAATGGTTACAACAGTATAATTGCAAAGGCGTGGGAGTTGGTACAGGTTCCGTCTGACTGAATGAAAGCGGTAATCGCGCCAATTTTCAAACATGGAAACAGGAAAGATTGTAACAACTATCGAGGTATCTCTTTAATTAGCGTTGTAGGCAAAATATTCTCAGGTATTGTTGAAAATAGAGTGCGAGTGCTAGTTAAGGACAAGTTGGATGAAAATCACTGTGGGTGTAGGACTCTTAGAAGCTGTCAGGACCAGATCTTTAGCATGCGGCGGATAATGGAGAAGTGTTATGAGTGGAACAGTGAATTGTATCTATGTTTTATAGATCTGGGAAAGGGTTATGACCATGTTCCTAGGAGAAAGCTGTTGTTAGTTCTACACGATGGAATATGAGGCAAACTTCTGCAGACATTTAAAGTTCTTTACATAGTCAGGCACCGGCCGCGGTGGCCGAGGGGACTGAGGCGCTTCAGTCACGGTCTGCACGGCCACCACGGTTGGGGGTTCGAATCCCCCCTCGGGCATAGATATTTGTGTCGTCCTTAGAATAAGGTAGTTGATAAGTAGTTTGTAAGATTAGGGACTGATGACCCCATAGTTAAGTCCCATAAGCTTAACATACATTTGAACATAGTCAGGCAGCAGTTACAAAGCAAATTAAGTTCATGGTTCAGGGTAGTTTCAGGGGTAGTACAAGGGTGTAACCTGTCACCACTGTTGTTCATACTATTCATAGGTCATATTGTATGACGTTGTGTAAAAAAGGAAAGGAGGAGTAACAACCCCACCGAGTGGATATACTTTTTACTCGTCAGTGACGGTCCACTAGTATCCAAGTGTGCAGAATCACAGATATGCAAATTAATTTTAAATATAAGCCTCAATAATGTTAATATCAAGGGTCGCCACCATATATTTTTTATTAAAACATGGAAAAAGATCCAACACCCTAAATCTACAAGCACGGTGGCGAGATAATTGATCAGAATGCACTCTACCTATCTAATTACCCCTCCAAAATAGTAAGTTAGGAATTTGTAAAGGAAAGTAAATTTATGACTTAAGCAAATACATTTATTAATTAAAGCACACAGAAATTCGGGGGATAGTTAATGATTAATACAAAAGGATTTTTATATGAAATCACAGTTGAATGTGTAGTCAATCAACGGGTTACAAATGAAAAGAAATATTTATAAAAAGGACATCAAATGCAGTAAAATCCGTTAACACCGCGAAATACATGTGTGACCAGTAAATTGTCTGATTTTAACAATTAGAATATAGAATGTAACAAATGGTACCGTAAATTTTTTTACGTGGAATATTTTAGTACTAAATTAATCAACACAATGAAAGATCTGGCTATACATGTGGCGTTATCCTATCGTGAAAAATTAGAAAGGTAAACAGAGGCATTAAGAAATTAGTTATAGGAAAGAGAAGTCAAACATCGATCATACAGACGTACATACACACTGATGGGTGATAACTACAACCCTAGCAATCAGCGAGTATCACCTTACCAATAACCTTGAGTCGACTTGATCTGTCCACGCTGGATCTCGCTGGCGATTGAACGATGTTCAAGTGTTCGTAAAGTCTATGGGACTTAACTACGGGGTCATCAGTCCCTAAACTTGCAAACTAGCTAATACTAAGGACGGCACAAATATCCATGCCCGAGAGGGGATTCGAACCCCCGACCGTAGTGGCCGTGCAGACCGTGACTGGAGCGCCTCAGTCCCCTCGGCCACCGCGGCCGGCTGAACGATGTTGCAGGAGTGGTGCTGAAAGAGAATAAATTCTTCCGTCCGAGAATCTCACTATGATCTGTGAAGCAGTATCGACTTTTAACTACAACAGCCCCACTATCATGGCAGATAGCAGTTATCAGGTAAATGCTTCCAGTGTCGGCTAGGATATACTCTCACAAACTCAAGCACAAAACGCGAGTATTGAGTACAAGTGCCCCCAGAATGGAAATGCATAAACCACTTGCACTTCAGTACGTCCCGTACGATGGTGGCTGCCTAAGCTCGACCGAACAAGAATATAAAACACAGCACTTTCGCAGAACGAACAACTGTAACTGACTTCCTGTCCGGATCGCCACGTGAAATTTTCAAAGCCCGCGATCCGCTGAAGGTGGAAACCTCAGAAAACTAAAGTCCAACAAACGCTCAGGACTCAGCCCAGGAGAGAGATTAAAACTCTTCAGGCTCTATCTGAAAGAAGTCCGAACTAGCCCGAGTCTACACGAGAAATGTCCAACTCTTCGTCAGCCCATGCGAAAGATTGGGCGTCACCGCCCCCATAAAGATATACCAATCACTGTAGAGCTCTAACCCTCAGGCAATTATGACAGGTAGCTAGACCTGTCGCCTACAAAGACGGGCCAATCGGATCGCCTCCAGACGATGCCACCTGAGTCAAATGTCCTTTCGAAAATTCCTCACGCCCAGCGTTTCTGAGCCTTTTGTCCTAAAAGGAATTTAAAGTCTTATCTAGCGAGCTCGTAGCCCAAACATCTAGAAACACCAGACAAGAGAAGACTCCATTGCACGCCGAAATTCCACAAGACACCAGACAGTATATCACCCTCAAAAACGTTGCCTGTGTCCCCAGCTGTAATTTTGGAAGCAGGGAAGGCTAATGGATACTTAGAAGATAACCTCCCCAAAGGCGTACACTAAGAGGCTCCGTGATGATAGGAACCCCGCAGAATGTGGCCCACACTGCCCGATATCTAAAAGGTAATCGATATTTTATCTAATGTTTTCCAGAGAGTGGAGCACCTCAGCTAGTGAGCCTATAGACAGATAGGTCTCGCCTCGCAAACTGCCCCCCCCCCCTAAACGTGTCGCCAGCGACCAGCCTCTCTCGACAGCGCCAGCCCAGCTCCACCTTCCACAGGCAGGGAAAGCGTCTAACAGCTAACGAATACAGTTCCCAGGAACAACGAGAAAATCGTCACCCAAGACACATACTGCAGATTCACCAAACAATACATTCTGAGGCATACCCTTATGACATGCAAGAATAAATTTTGGGAAAAAGGACTAGCAAATTACTCCCAATACACACAGCACAAACAAAAAGCACCAGAAAGAGAGAAAAATAAATGAACAAATAATTGACCAACTTATAATATGTTGAAAACAGTAGACTGGCAGGGCGGGATTAAAGTATGTGAAAACAAAATAAGCAGTCTCGCATATGCGGATGACAGATGTAATGGCCGATTCGATTGAAAGGTTGCAAACTAATATTTCAGTGTGAGGGTTATGATATGAATATCAGCATCTTCGAAACAAAAGTAATGTCTGTGGAAAAGAGATTTAAACAGATTGAGTGCCAAATAGGAGGAACAAAGAACAGGTAGACAGTTTCAAGTACCTAGGATGTATTTTCTCACAGGATGGCAACATAGTGAAAGAATGGGAATCAAGATGTAACAAAGCTAATGCAGTGAGAGCTCAGCTACGATCTACTCTCTACTGCAGAAGGAAGTCAGCACCAAGACTAAGTTAGCAGTACACCACTCTATCTTTCGACCAACTTTGTTGTATGGGAGTGAAAGTTGGGTGGATACGTTTACCTTATTCATAAGGTAGAGGTTACAGATGTGAAAGTAGCAAGAATGATTGCAGATACTAATACATGAGAACAATGACAGGAGGTGTCCATAATAAGGAAATCAAAGGAAAACTGGGAATGAACACCATAGAGGGAACATTCAGAGCGAACCAGCTGAAATGTTTCGTTCATGTTACTCTCTTGGGAGAGGCAAGGTTACCTAAGAGACTCTTGAGCTCGGTAGCGGAGGGTAAGAGGAGTCGAGGTAGACCAAGGAGAAAGTACTTGGATTGGGTGAAGAATGATTTTGAAGTAAAAGGCATAACATCAGAAGAGGCATCAGTGTTAGCATTGAACAGAGGATCATGAAGGAATTTTATTAGAGGTACTATGCTCCAGACTGAACGCTGAAAGGCATAATCAGTCTCTAATGATGATGATAAATACAAGGGCTTTTCAATAAAGAATACTTATAATTTTTACAGTCATAATTTTCCGCGCTAGAATTTAGTCCTATGGTATTCTGTTAGCTTAATGTGAAACAATCACGCTATAGTAGTTTCATTGTTGGAACTCCCGGGTCCCACCTATGAGAGGCAGGCAACTTCACAAATGTTCAGTATCTGCTACCGCTGCAATGGAGGTAACAATACGCGAGGAACAATACGCGGTTTTGAAATTCTGCTTTCGTCTCAACAAATCTTCAGCTGAAGCCTATACAGCCACCCAAACTCGTAAATATAAAAGAAAATAATAATAATAACATTCCTTGCAGAGAAAAAGAAACCCAGCAGAGCGCTTCCCCAGGTGACCGAAAGGCGAAAGTCTTGCAGATATGCAGGGCATGTGGATTTTCCACCCGTGGACCAAAATAACCCAAATCCCACAGCGTCTGTTAAACCAGGTTTAACTAACCTAAGGACAACACATACATGTCCAAGTGAGGACTCGAACCTCCGAGAGCGAGCAACCACGCGCTCCATAGCAAGGCGCCTTAGAACGCTCGGTCACTCCAAAACATGTTCAAATGTTTGTAGAGCTTATGGGACTTAACTACAGGGTCATCAGTCCCTAAACTTACAAACTACTTAGGAACTAGCTAATTGTAAGGACGGCACAAATATCCATGCCCGAGGGGGGATTCGAACCCTCGACTGTAGTGGCCGTGCAGAACAGCCACTCCACCACGGCTATAACGTCTGTCTTGTTACAAGCAGCTAGCAGTTCAAGCCTAACAACCTTGCATGTATCTGTGGTCCGATTCGATCGGACCAAGCCGAACAATTTCTCAGTTGCTCAACCAACAAGCGATGGTAATGTCCCAACCAACGGGGACGATCTACCACCACAAAAAGCGCTGTCAGTAGGCCTTGCGGATTGTGGGGAGCCTGCAACCACACTTAAGGAGTCGGAGCCTCCTGAAAATCCTCTGAAAACCTTCTTTTCCAAAATTTAACCGTAAAACAACAAATTTCTTCCGCCGCGGACGAACAACTTCTCCCCCATCCCAAGTCCCTCCCCCACCACTGGGAATCGCATGAAACTACGTTTAGAATAACACTGTAGCACAGAAACAACGGCAGTCAGTAGTCATTCGAAAGAGCACAATGAAGGCGAAGCAAAGACTACGCTTCAGTGGCAGAACCCTCAGAAGATGCAACAGTTCTAGAAAAGCCACATTTGTCCGTCCTATTTTCGAGTATTGCTGCGCATTTTGGCATCCTCAGCCGGTGGGACTGGGAGGACATAGAAAAAGTAGAGCTAGTTTTGTATTATGGCTATACGGGGGAGACAGTGTCACGAAATGATGCCGGCCGCGGTGGCCGAGGGGACTGAGGCGCTCCAGTCACGGTCTGCACGGCCACTACGGTCGGGGGTTCGAAGCCCCCCTCGGGCATGGATATTTGTGCCGTCCTAGTTCGTAAGTAGTTCATAAGTAGTTTGTAAGTTTAGGGACTGATGACCCCGTAGTTAAGTCCCATAAGCTTAACAAATATTTGAACATTTTTGAACACGAAATGATGCGCGAGTTGGGGTGGAAATCATTAAATCAAAAAGGCGTTATTCGTTGAGGCGAGGTCTGCATTGGTCAAAAAAATTAAGGGATCAGTTGAGATATTTATATTCTGAAGTATTCTCATCAGCAGAACGAACTAATATGGATCGACGTCTACCTGTCGGTTCTACGGAGTGGAGACAACAATATTACGGCAACCAAGGCAGTGGTAATAACAGAACGTTGCCTTAGAGGGGTTTACTTTCCAAACTAATTACAGAAGCAGATTCAGATAGTGTAGTGAGCCAGTAGTGCAATGCAGAAACAACGTGAGTTTCGCGAAGCTACGACATGGCCATAGGAATGTTGGAAGCGGGACAGACACAGAGGGAGGTGGCTTCTGCTATTGTAGTGTCCCAGAGTGTAATTTCCAGGACCTGGACGCGATTTCAGACAACAGGGACCGTTATAAGAAGGCAAGGCCAAGGTCGTCCACGGGTAACATCAGCGAGAGGTGACCGTTATCTCCGGTTAAAGGCCCATCGAGACAGGACGCTGAAACCAACTCAGCTGCAACGCATTTATGCCGTTTCTTGGCACTTTAATGTCTGAATATTGAACCGCGGGGAGCAACTAGTTTCTCCATATATTACAAAGAAGGAAAAACATGGCGTTTCCTCTTCCCTCTCTCTCTGCCTCCTCCACCTTCCTCTCTTTATATCCATCCCCCCTTCTCTTTGTCCCTCTTCGCATTCTACTTCTACCACCTCTTCTTCTTCTTCTTCTTCCGTCTGCACACCCCCGTCTGTATAATATAAATGGAAGAACGCATAATGTACATTACGATTTCCACGTTATGTGCGAGGATAGTATAATGACACGGTTTCCTCTCCCCGATATTATCAGAGAACATTTTGTATTTTTATATTATTTCGGCATGTAAAAATAATTATCTCTGAATACCAGAGTAATAATTTAAGAACATCACTTTCAATTTTTTTTAAGACGGAAGGTACTCTTGCTTTGTACTTCGTAGCGATAGCATCTTGCAGACGGGAGCTGTACTATATTATTTTTATGTGGCCACTGTCATGTACATTCAGGTAAATATATGTGCTGTGCGCATATCTTAAATTTATAAATAAACCCCACCTCTCACTTAAATTCGCACTTATGAATATTTATTAATAATTTTGCCCTATCCTCCCTCCGCCCATAATGTCTTTTTCAGCCTTGTTGAATCACCGCAACAATGGATGGCACAGTTTTTTGGTTAATATTGAATGGTGATATTTCGTGTAGCCTGCCACTCTTGTTTCAAAATTTATTCCATAATATTATCATTTACCGGCAATAGAATCTGCAGTCGATTTTCTTGTAAATTTTTAGAAGTCCGATGTGTTTGACTTACTTAATATTCCTATCCGATTTATATCATGTCACTTATCTTACTTTACAGTTTGCTACACGAGTCGTAGTTTCTTATTGACGAACTGTCATCCACTGTTCGGCGAGTGGTTATCATATTAAAATTTCATTTACAGCCAAATTTCAACCACCGATGGCTCTCTTGTTAAAGGTAACTGCTCGTCGATTCTTTTTGTAATGTTCTGCCTGCACAACATTCCACCGTTAATTAGCTTGCCATTTCATTTAAATGCATTTAATTATTTTTCCAATTTTTTCCCCGAAATTTTCTGGTTGGGATCTTTCATAGCTTCTAACTTCAAACCTCTTCCTTCTGTAAATTTGTTAATCTCAAAAATTAATAGCCAGGCTGGAACATTATAATAGGAATTTACTTAGTGGTAAATATTTATTCACAACCGATCCAAAAGTGTTACATGATTGGACCTATTATTGCCCTTCATAGTAGTCACCAGCGTTGTGTAGGGCCCGTTGACAGTGATGCGGAAACCTTAGTATACTGTTAGCAGAGTCTATTCTGTTGGTGGTGCGAATGGAGCGGTTTACTTCCTGTCTAATCTCTGAAACAGTTCTGAAGCGGATGCCACGAAGGGGTTCCTCCATCTTCGGAATCAAATCAAACTCACAAGGAATTCGGGGAGTATGGTGGATGGTACAGTACTTCTCAGTCCCATCGACGGAACAGACCAACCACAGCATGGCGTTTGCTCAACTCTCTCTATCTCCTCCTCCTTCCTCTCTCTATCCATCTACTCCTCTCCCCTTCTCTTTGTCCATATTCTCTTCCCATTCTGCCGCCTCCTCTTCTTCTTCCCTCTGTCCACCCCAAGTCTCTTTCCTTGCTTCTGATATAAATGAAACAACGCGCAACACAAAGTACCATTTCCTACATCTTGTGTTTTAGATTCTCCCATCAGTCCATCCCCTCCTTTTTCTCTGCCTATTGCTGCCTCCTCTCAGCTTTTCCATCAAACTCCTCTTCTTTCCTATCCCTCTCTGTGTTCATCTCCTCCTCCTACTACGCCATCCTCTATGACAAATTACGTGTATCCGCTAACTTTCGTGGTGATCGTTCATATCGTTGTAAGGCTCCTCCGCCATGCACTATACGGTGCCTTGCAGAGTTGGTAGGTCTTCACTGAAATTGAAGACCTAATGACAAGTGACTTTTATGTAGCTTTTATTGATTGGCATGGATAAGGTGGCAGACAATTTACGAACGTAAACAGTTTGTTTAATTTATTTTTCCGATGATGGCTCATAAACGAAACCGGTGAAATTTTAAATATAATAAAAACAGCTGATGGTTTGCAATATGCATTATTTAAAGAGAGGGAGACGTGCTTGAAGGCAGTCCGTGCAGCCGTGTTATCCGTAATGCCGTGTTAGCTAAGCGGCTTAAGCCTTTAATGCATGACTATTTGAAGCTATAAAAATTACCACGATTAATGTATAGTGTGTATATACCGAGAAAAATATTGAAAAAAAAAAAAAAAGTCGCACTGTCGTGTTTTACGGCCTACTTTAGAATTGCGTGTAGTGTTATGATTTTTTGCAAACATGTCGGACAAAAATTCGTTATTACGTATATCACGGTATGTTTACGAAATAGAACAAACGCACATTTTGAAATTTTAGAGGGAGCACTATTACATATGCAGAACTGTAAACATTGCAGAACATAGCTCTATTTAATAAATATGGGTACCCGAAACCATTTTGAGAGACAAGGCGGAAAAAACGGTAGTGTGAGGTTTCAAACTACCGCCCATGTGTATCACAACCTAACACGCTGCACATTACACTATGGCGAACAGTTACGAAGTGGTTCCAATTTCTCTTATTACTGAAGGCAGTAGTTAAATGCTTAAATCGCATTTTAGAAACTATATTATAATCGATTAAAATTTTGATTACAATTGATTATAATTTATTGTACTAAGAACGACGTGTTTTTGTTAATTATTCAGTGCGCCATTGTTTTCAGATTTCAATGCGTAAGTTATAATAATAAAATATAACAAGCAAGATGGCGTACGCCAGAGAGAGCTCTGGGCGAGGAATGTCATGTGACATATGTAACGTTATGTACACAAGCAGCTGCAAACGAATTTGTGGTAAAATGTTGATCAGTTTGAGGGATAATGGAAAAAATGAAGTATGTAGCTGATCAGCTATACTATGCATTAAAGGGTTAAAGCGTCTGCCTAGTTAGCAGGGGGTTCCTGGTTCGAATCCTGTCCACATCACAAGTTTTAATTCAACGCTTCACTTTATATGCAATACTTGTTTTGATGTGTGTGCATGGTGTTGCAGGTACTGGAAGCAGAGAGCTTGGCGCTACAGAGCCTGTATAGGGAGAGAGTGGCCAACTGGTCCCTTTGCCCCCATGTTTTTACCAGACTACGCACAAGACGTGCGTTTACATAGCGCCCCTGGCAGAAGTGCAGCCGCTTGACGATTGAAATAAGGTATCAGTTCCACCCATGACATCAACGCACATCTTCTAGCTTAGGAAACAGTACGCCGTTAAAGAAATTCCATTCATCTATGTTCATACAGTCCTAATAAATTTGTAAGTCGTATAACTGTTTCTATGACTGTCGGGTATTAATACCATATTTTACAATGTTCTGGTAATTTCGATAGTTGGCTTTTGATTAATAAGAAAGAGATATTTCATGTTATGTACCTCAAAGAATTTCATAATTTTCTGTCTGCATATCCATCGCTGAAATTAGTACAATAATATGATATGACGCATTTTAAGTATGCTGCCGATCTTATTTTCCTACACTTGGACATACCAAAAACGTCATTCTGTAGATACTTTAAGGACCACTGTATCAAAGAAAATCGGGAAAATACCATCTGTAGTGAAACAGCAGAAACAGACTCAAAATAGGTAACTGAATACCTACAAAGAGTCAATTGTCATGCCCCTATCCCCTCACGTCACATCCCACAACCAATTATGTTCAAATGTTAAAATGTTTGTATAGCTTATAGGATTTAACTACGGGGTCATCAGTCCCTAAACTTACAAACTACTTATGAACTACTTACGAACTAGGACGGCACAAATATCCATGTCCGAGGGGCATTCGAACCCCCGACCGTAGTGTCCGTGCAGACCGTGACTGGAGCGCCTCAGTCCCCTCGGCCACCGCGGCCGGCCACAACCAATTATAGGATTGTGAATAGCCAATAATACACAGCCAAGGGGGAGGTGCCATAGCCATGTTAAAACATACCTTGTAGCACGACATGTCAAAAACCAGATCCATGAACTAACAAAAAGCTAGAAAATGCTGTTTAAAAAAATTACCACTTACCAGACTCGACCTTATGACCTCCACATTACGAATTCAATACACAACCACTAAACCACGCGGGAATTCCAGAGGCAGTAGTTCTGTTACTGAATTTCATCAGTGCCTTTCTTGCTTTGGATGGGGAAAGGGGGGAGGGAGGAAGCAGAAAATATTTATTTCACACTGCCACGAATAATTCGTTGGTTTCCAAAAGTCACCTTTACGGTTCCCACTTTAACGGTTAACTTTCATCCCCCACTCTTCCAGTATTTCTTCATTCCTTGTGCACACAAGTATCATATATCAATCTTCGATTTTTACGACTAACAGAGTAACAACGAGGTATTTCTCTTGATTGCCCTTAATGATTATCTAATACACATTATTAATTACACTCAGTAAATCACTTCAAACCAACAGATAAAATTAAAAATTGTCGCGAAGTTCTAAGGTTATCATCAACGACCAACGAACAACACGTCAACTTACGTAAATAGATCCGACAAAAGGCGTGCAAAAGTGGATCAGTGCCTACCATAATACAACCTGTATGTAACTGTACAGTGAAATCGCAGTACAGAAACGCAAACTGTAGCTATTCACTCACATGTAAAGCCCGCCTAATCTGGTAAAAACATGGCGTCCTGGGCTCTCAGCCAATCAGGAGCGGTCTCACGCTTGGCCTTTCTCCCTATACAGGCTCCCTACTTGGCGCCAACGAGCCATATAAACTACATAGGCTATCTTTGGGTTAACAGCGCTCCACCAGGAACTGTGGCAGACATTTTTTCCAACGTCTTGTGCGCCGAATACGAAAGTTAGGCCGACGCTATTTAGTGTTTTGGGTCCACATTTTATGTATCGTAGTAAGCTTGAAAGGTTATTTATAAAGCTGAAATCGTGTACGAATCGCGGTAATAAGACTGTTGGAATATCGTATTTTCTGTTAGTATTTGTATGTTTTCGTTACTAGTATTTCGTGTACTGAACATATTCAAACAGCAAAAACGCCAGCAAGGAGATCTCAAAAAAAAAAAAAAAAAAAAAAAAAAAAAAAAAAAAAAAAAAAATGTCAGATGGCTGTATCAGCTTCCTTTGAAAATATGTCATGTAGCCAAGCAGGATAGATAGAACCTCTTTTATTACCTATTGCAAATCATGATTTAAGTCATTCAGAGAGCAGTGACCACGACTATCTGGCAGAATACGAAATGCTGCCATTATATTCCGAAAAAGTGAGTAGAAAACTTAAGTGTTTAGATTGCTTGGAAGTTCTACTTGCTCCTAAAAATGAGACTCAAGTAGGATTAATCGGATTATGAAGTGAAAAGTACCGAGTAGCACCGTGGTTCGGAACCCACGTTAAACTGTAGGTCCCCCTATAACTGGCTGGGTAAGTCAGTTTGCAGATCGGAGGAAGGCAACGGCATACCACCTCCAAATAGGACCATGCCTAGTAAAGCACTGTGGTGTTCAAACCAATCTTCGGATTGTTGACTGCTTTACCCTTTAAGGAATAAAAAACAGCCTGTTCAGTCCATCTAAAGATCTTGTAGAAAATTTTTTCTTTTGCAAATTTATGTAGATGTATTTAGAATTTTGGGAAACAGACTAACTTTATTTACCAACTACGAGCACTTAATGGTATCCTCGGAATTTTGGGAGGAATCTCATTGTCCCAGCGTAATAAAGCTGTTATTAAAACATTACTTCAGTTGTAGAATACATCATTTACGTAAAGAGAAATCTGCGCAGGAAAGAGGTAAGCAGATTAGCAAAATGTACACGAAATTAATACTGTTTAAAGAACAGTCTAAAGGCGTGTTTTTTTTCTTTTATATAAATGAGATGATGTTTAGCCGATGTAGTGTACGTGCCATTTGTAATTAAACTTTCCGATTTGCCTGCCACACACTTGTTTTCCATCATTTATCCTTTATGCATATTAGCTTGGCTATAAAAATAACAATAAGCAGGTAGAGGATGGTTTGTTAAGTCATTGCACATTGTGAAATAGACATGAAACTTCATGGCAGATTAAAATTGTGTGCCGGAAACGGGACTCGAACCTGGGACCTTTGCCTTTCGCGGGCAAGCGCTCTACCGACTGAGCTATCCCGACACGACTCATGATGCCGCCTCACAACTGTACTTCCGTCAGTACCTCGCCTCCTACTTTCCAAACTTCACAGAAGCTCTCCTGCTAACCGTGGAAGACTAGCACTCCTGGAGGAAAGGATATGGTGGAGACATGGCTTAGCCACAGCCTAAGGGATATTTCCAGAATGAAAATTTCACTCTGCAGCGGAGTGTGCGCTGATATGAAACTTCCTGGTAAATTAATATTGTGTGTTGGAACTGGGACTCGAACCTGGGACCGTTGCATTTCGCGGGCAAGCGCTCTACCGACTGAGCTATCCCGACACGACTCACGATGCCGCCTCACAACTGTACCTCCGCCAGTACCTCGCCTCCTACTTTCCAAACTTCACAGAAGCTCTCCTGCTAACCATGCAAGACTAGCACTCCTGGAGGAAAGGATATGGTGGAGACATGGCTTAGCCACAGCCTAAGGGATATTTCCAGAATGAAAATTTCACTCTGCAGCGGAGTGTGCGCTGATATGAAACTTCCTGGTAAATTAATATTGTGTGTTGGAACTGGGACTCGAACCTGGGACCGTTGCCTTTCGCGGGCAAGCGCTCTACCGACTGAGCTATCCCGACACGACTCACGATGCCGCCTCACAACTGTACTTCCGCCAGTACCTCGCCTCCTACTTTCCAAACTTCACAGAAGCTCTCCTGCGAAACATGCAAGAGTAGCATTCCTGGAAGAAAGGATATGGTGGAGACATGGTTTAGCCACAGCCTAAGGGATGTTTCCAGAATGAAAATTTCACTCTGTAGCGGAGTGTGCGCTGATATGAAACTTTCTGGCAGAAGGCCACGGCTGCAGTGTGAAAGTTTCATTCTGGAAACATTCCTTAGGGTGTGGCTAAGCCATGTCTCCACCATATCCTTTCTTTCAGGACTGCTCGTCTTGCATGTTTCGCAGGAAAGCTTCTGTGGAGCTTGGAAAGTATGAGGCGAGGTACTGGCGGAAGTAAAGTCGTGAGGCGGCATCGTGAGTCGTGTCGGGACAGCACAGTCGGTAGTGCGCTTGCCCGCGAAAAGCAACGGTCCCAGGTTCGACTCCCGGTTCCGGCACACAGTTTTAATCTGGCAGGAAGTTTCATATCAGCGCACACTCCGCCAGCGCACACTCCGCCTCAGAGTGAAAGTTTCATTCAGGTAGAGGATGGTTTGTTAAGTCATTGCACAAAGTGAAATTGACATGATTCAGTGCTATTGCAGACGGCTGGTTACGCCTACGTGGCGTTCTAAAACATGGCGGCAGAGCTTTGAATTTGCTTCAAGTATGGCAGTATCTTAGCCTGTCTACGTTGTTTATATATTTGGTTGCTCGGCGCCAGCGGGTGGCGCCGACTGGTGGCTGTTCCGTGAAGCAGCGCGGTGCCTCGCTGTCGCCTCGGCCGCACCTGCTGGGTCCCGCCTCACGCTCCTGCCGCACACTCAGGGGTATCCCCTCCTCCCCCTCCCCCCCCACCCCCTTATCCTGACACCTCCGCCTCCCAGGCGGCGCCATCTCACCGGGAATCCTCGTGAGAGTCTGCCGCGTGTGTGCCCGCCGCTGCCTCACGCTCTTGTCCCGAGCTTGCCACGCCGCCGCATCACAGCGCGATATTCACTTTCCTCAAACCGAGTCACAACAGAGCTGTGTGCAGCTGACGCACATACCAATAGTAGCTGGTATACTCGGTACTATTCCCGTCGGACACGACGCACAAAATTATGTTGCTCTGCTTCGATTGGCCAGAGGATTGGGACTCTCCATGCCAAAATTGATTTCTTCTGTAGTCTAGAAACATTTTTCATTAAATGTACGTGAGTTTCATAGAAAGTCGTCACACAATAGCTAGCAGGCATTCCGTTATTTGAGATCACTTAAAACCATATAAAATAATAAACAAAATAATATGAAAAGGTAGACGAAACGCTTCGGTTGTGTTCTGGAGTGAGTTGGCGCACCAGCAGACAAAGCTGTATCTCGCTTCCTCTTCACTACGGTGCTGTCCGATGCTGTCGGTTATAGGCTAGGAACTAATCACATGAAAGTGTAATATCGGGTGAGCGAGCGTTGGTCGGGATTTTTTTTTTCTGTTACATGCAGTAGTGTTATATAGCCCTAATCACCCCGTTTTCGAGGCTAATATACCTTCTGTCATCCGAAAAACATGAAATTAATTTTTTGACAAACACACACACACACACACATATATATATATATATATATATATATATATATATATATATATGAGAGAGAGAGAGAGAGAGAGAGAGAGAGAGAGAGAGAAATTAGTACCAAGAACGACCACCTCTGGCCGTACTAACGCCTTGTTATGTCTGGACATAGAGTCAAACAGAGCTTGGATGGCGTGTACAGGTACAGATGCCCATACAGCTTCAACACGATACCACAGTTCATCAGGAGTAGTGTCTGGCGTATTGTGACGAGCCAGTTGCTCGACCACCATTGACCAGACGTTTTCAATTGGTGAGAGATCTGAAAAGTTGCTGGCCAGGGCAGCAGTCGACATTTTCCGTATCCAGAAAGGCCCGTACAGAACCTGCAACACGCAGTCGTGCATTATCCTGCTGAAATGTAGAGTTTCGCAGGGATCTAATGAAGGGTAGGGTCATGGGTCGTAACACATTTGAAATGTAACGGCCACTGTTCAAAGTGCCGTCGATGCGAACAAGAGGTGACCGAGATGTGTAACCAATGGCACCCCATATCATCACGCCGGGCAATACGCCAGTACGGCGATGACGAATACATGCTTCCAATATGCGTTTTCCGCGATGTCGCCAAACACAGATGCGACGATCATGATGCTGTAAACAGAACCTGGATTCATCCGAAAAAATGACGTATTGCCATTCGTGCGCCCAGTTTCGTCGTTGCGTACACCATCGCAAGCGCTCCTGTCTGTAATGCAGCGTCAAGGGTAACCGCGGCCATGGTCTCCGAGCTGATAGTCCGTGCTGCTACAAACGTCGTCGAACTGTTAGTGCAGTTGGTTGTTGCCTTGCAAACGTCCCCATCTGTTGACTCAGGAATGGAGACGTGGCTGCACGATCCGTTACAGCTATGCGGATAAGATGTCTGTCATCTCTACTGCTAGTGACACGAGGCCGTTGGGATCCTGCGCGGCGTTCTGTATTGCTCTCCTGAACCCATCGATTCCATATTCGGCTAACAGTCATTGGATCGCGACCAACTCGAGCAGCAATGTCGCGATACGATAAACCTTAATCGCGACAGGCTACAATCCGAACTTTATCAAAGTCGGAAACATGATGGTATGCAATTCTCCTTCTTTACACGAGGCATCACAACAAAGTTTTACCAGGCAACGTCGGCCAACTGCTGTATGAAAAATCGGTTGGAAACTTTTCTCATGTCAGCACGTTGTAGGTGTCGCCACCGGCGCCAACCTTCAGTGAATGCTCTAAAAAGCTAATCATTTGTGTATTACAGCATTTTCTTCCTGTCGGTTAAATTTCGCGTCTGTAGTACGTCATCTTCGTGGTGTAGCAATTTTAATGGCCAAGAGTGTATTTGGTATTAATATTTGAATTGACTGATGAGTATGTTAGTATTGCTATAAACATTTCACTTCAGTATCTTAGTATATTCGTTTTTCAGGGTCGATCACATGGAAGAAGAACTGCTGTGAATACATAGTTAACACTTACTGCTAACATTTTCCACTGGTGTACGAAAGAAAGGCAACTAAATTAAAACGCTTGTCTGTCCCGTCAGTTTCTTGTTAACGAGCGCTCTGATTTCGCGCAGCGTTGCCCCACAACACGTCAGTTCCACACGAGCCTGTCCTTTTGCCGTCTCTGTCCGTGCTGAAGCTCTCTCCAACTGAAACGATGAAAACACTCAATAACGGAATTGTTTGCCGAGTGGTGTTTGCGCAGCAGCGTTTGAACCTGCGGCGCACTCGTCTGCAGCAGACCGAAGCACCGCCTGTTTACACTGCGCTCGTCCATTTAAACGAACATCACACACCGACTGCAAAGTTTGTTCTGCGTTACTTCGAGTGCATTACCGACAGCTCCAGAGATTTAGCGCACACCGAGCGTTGCTTAATCTGAATTACTCTGTACCGCACGCCTGTACTAGATTCCTTAAGCCGACTGCACACGGAGCCTGTTTGTGAACGCTTTTGTTCAACGCGCCCCGTTTATGACGTCACAACGTGCGAGGCGCGCAGTGGGGAGGTTTTCCCAAAGAGTGGGGCAATGTCAAACATGTCAGAAATTCTCAACGTGCGTCTGAACGTTCACCTTAGGTGGGAAAACGCCGCCGACGTCACACCAGACTATCTGGTAGAGTGGGGTAGCCCTTTTTGGTACATCTACATCTACATACATACTTCGCAATTCACCGTAAGGTGCGTGGCGGAGGGTACACTGTACCACTACTAGGCATTTCCTTTCCTATTCCACTCCCAAATAGAACGAGGAAAAAGAGAATGCCTGTATGCCTCCGTACGAGCCCTAATTTCTCTTATCTTCTCTTTGTGATCTTTACGCGAAATGTAAGTAGGCGGCAGCAAGATCGTACTACACTCAGCTTCAAATTCCGGCCCTCTAAATTTACTTAACAGAAATTCACGAAAAGAACGTCGTCTTTCTTCCAGCGATCCCCAATTGAGTTGCCGGAGCATTTCCGTGACACTCGCGCATTGGTCGAACCTACCGGTAACAAATCTAGCTGCTCGTCTCTGAACAGCCTCTATGTCTTCCTTTAAAGTGATCTGCTGCGGTTCCCAAACACTTGAGCAATACTCAAGACATGGTCGTACAAGCGTTTTATACGCGGTCTCCTTTACAGGTGAAGTACATCTTCCCAAAATTCTCCCAATAAACCGAAGTCGGCTGTCCGCCTTACTCACAACTGTCCTTACATGCTCGTTCCATTTCATATCGCTCTGAAATGTTACGCCTAGATATTTGAACGACGCGACAGCATACATGCTGTATTCGAACATTATGGGTTTGGTTTTTCTACTCATGCGCATCACCTTACATGTTTCTACATTGAGAGCTAGCTGTCATTTTTCGCACCAACTAGAAATTTTGTCTAAGTCATCCTGTATGCTATTACAGTCAGTTACAGACGACACCCTCCCATACACCACAGCATCATCAGCAAACAGCCACAAATTACAACTTACTCTGTCCATCAGATCATTTATATAGATAGAAAATAATAGCGGTCCTATCACACTCCCCTGGGGCACGCCTGACGATACACTCGTCTCTGATGAACACTCGCCATCGAGAACAACGTACTGCGTTCTATTACTTAGGAAGTCTTCCAGCCAGTCGAAAATCTGTGAACCTATTCCATAAGCTCGTATCTTCGTTAGCAGTCTGCAGTGTGGCACCGCATCCAACGCCTTTTTGAAGTCGAGAAAAACACAATCCGCCTGTTGCCCTTCATCCATGGCTCGCAAGATGTCATGTGAGAAAAGGGCAAGCTGAGTTTAACATGAACGATGTTTCCTAAACCCGTGCTGATTCATGGAAAGAAGCTTTTCCGTTTCAAGAACATTTACTATATTCGAACTGACAATATGCCTCAAAATTCTACATGAAACTGATATCAACGATATTGGTCTGTAATTGTGTGGGTCAGTTCTCTTTCCTTTCTTATAAACGGGAGTCACCTGCGCTTTTCTCCAATCACTAGGAACTTTGCGCTGAATAGAGAGATGAAGACCATGTTGGCCGTTAGCAGAAGCTCATATTGTGTGTTAGGCCTTATGAGTATATGTCATTTTAAAGCCAGTCAAAGTAACTGAGTAAACTGAGGAGCACTCGTAAACCTGACGCATTAGTTAGGGGAAAGGGTTGTACCTTGGGACGGTTTTACCTCGGGACACTTTTTAATACAGGAGGTGCACTCTAGTGCAAACTTTAAGAACTATGAAGTAAAGTTGTCAGGCCTATTTTCAGAGGGAATAAGAGGCCATGTTGTATTTGGATGATGTTTGAGATCGGAGGAGGAGTTTTTCAAGTTTTCGTGTTTGAAAGTAAAATTTAGCCACTATCATTAGAAGATATAAAATAAAGCTAAGTGTAACGATACACAATTTTTTGTTTTGTTTATCTTTGATCAGCGATGCTTATCGCCTCCGGTTCCCTCTGACTCGCAATGCAACTAATTTAATTTCGTTCGTCATTTTTTACTTCCGAACAAGCGAGAAGACGGAACCGTGATAGTAGTTTTACTCACTCTCTGGTCTGTATTAGACATGTGTAGACGTCTTTCATACCTGCATCCACTCATGTAAGTAAGAATAATGCAAGCTGTTGCTGAATATATATTATTTGAATTTTAAAGCATTCCCTCTCCATGGTTTTCATATAAATCAAACTCCTCCACGCCAAATATTTAATTTCTTAATGTTTTCAGCTCTTTCGCATCCGTAATAGTTTAATGTTCAGACGCCATTACACTCGCTTAGCACTGTCTGCAAAATTTCAATCAATCAATCATCCTTATACAAAACTTTGCTTGGCTTTAGAACCTGCAGTCATTTCTTTTGTAATTTCACCAAGTCCGATCATTAAAAAAAAAATTCTATCATGACCAGTAACTTCATGTTCCACCCACGGTTCCACAACAATGAAAAGCGAAGTGAACAGTCTGAACATTGATCTCCTACGGAAAGTATCTCCAACGTTCACATATTAGATAAGTAAAAGTTATCATTTCCAGCTTCTACTATACGAAGCGCAGGATCCACCTAGATCCTTTACGTAAGTTTTATAACGTGCTGTTGCTTGTACCGTGCCCGACTTTAATATGCAACCCGCGGTTTATTTGCTTTAATGTTCATTCTTCATTCTGTGCTGTACTTTAACTAAATTATTTCAAATTCAAAAATTCGGTACCATCAATTACTTGTCCAAAAATCGCGGAATCTACTTTAACAATTATGGCATCATATGAACCAAGGGTAACGTTATATAAGTATCATTATTGATATTTCTTACATACATGTTGTAGGGCATTGTTTAAGTAAGCTATTGATGCAATAAGTTATAACGATATAAATGTGTACATAGATTAGGATACTGTTTTCTGTTATTGTGTATTTAGTTTTACCTTGGGACACTTCTCTCGTTCCACCTTGGGACACCTGGAAGGTGTATGTTTGGTACTGATACACCAGAATTGAACAGGAGAAAAAAAGAAGTTTTTTTTTCCCAAAGAAAGAAGCCACTAAACGGACAAAGGAGTTTTTATCTTCCAGTTCTTCTGATGAAGAAATTCCCGAGCTTGGCAGTCGCTCTGGAGGTAGCATATTTGATTTGTCGGTAAAACTGCAGAGTCTGTTGCCCATGTTTTTAGCATCGGCGAGTATGTTGGCTGTGGTGTCGCACAAGTACAAAGTGCGCGCCATCTACTTTCGCCGCGCGCCGCCATGCACGCACGGCGCGGCGTTCTTACGACGTCAGCCACGAGCGCCCTCTGCTACAACTCCGCTCGTGGCCACCACTGAACGACATCGTTCACTTGGGACTGAGATAGGAACCAGTTAGGACCTTCGGAATCAGATAGGCACCAGTGAAAACTTGGCTATCGTACAGGCACTAGGCAGACCTCTAACAACTATGTATCAGCATTCTGCAGTACTGATCTCTGTAAAAGTTAAGTATTGTATAAATTCTGTTCAATATATATCTCGTTATAATTTACTCTAGTGTTTCTAGTTTCTGGCTGCTCCCCTCCGTACCTGCACCAGCGTGCTATCTTTATTCCTGTGTCGGTCTCATTCCACTCGGCCACCGACACCTAAGACGGAAAAGAGACACAAAAGCGGCGACGAGGCTGGGACACAAAAGTGGCGACGAAGAGTGATAGACGAACCTTGGACCAGCAGCCAGACAGCAGCAGTCGGAGCACGCAGAAATTGCTCCCGCCCACCCACCCTTATTATAAGATTTTTGGGGGAACATTTTCAGTTACGTGTTTGTGGACTTTTTTGTTGCAGAGCGTCCTATTTCATATTGAATTTGTGTTTTGTTATAAGTTACTTGTATACGCGGCGCCTAATCGGTCAGCATGGCCACTACCCCGAACCCAAACTTAATGGAAATTATTCAGTCACAGACGGCGCAAATCACACAACTCCTGCAAGCAGTGGCCCAGCTGACAGCGCAAGCAGCTAACCAACAACAGCCGCCGCTTCAGCAGCCCACACCTGCCGCCGCGACGCTTCCTACGTTACGCCAGTACAACGAACGTGAGGAAGAATGGAGTGACTACTTCGCTCAATTTCAAGAACTCGTCGCGGCTCATCAAATAACAGGTCAGACAGTTAAACATTTCTATCTCGCCGTAGTTGGCACCAAGACTTTCGTGTTACTGCAGAAACTGTTCCCGCAAGCATCTCCTTGTGATGTAGACTTTGAACAAATAGTAGAGGCACTGAATGCTCATTATGAGAGAAAAGTTCTCGTAGCTGCGGCGCGGTACCGATTTTTCAGACTGAAAAAATTAGCGCAACAGTCACACCAAGAGTGGATTACGGAATTGAAGGGCTTAACCCGCAAATGTAAATTTACTTGCTCTTGTGGACTTTTGTATAGTGACGTGATGTTGAGGGATGCGATTACGCAGAACATTCAGGACCCCAGAATTAGAGCAGCAATTCTGAAACAGTCTGACCCCTCATTAGACAGTGTACTGCAGCTTATAGAAGCGTATGATACTTTAGACTTAGCAGATGTAGAAATGCAACGCCACAGTGTTAATGCAGTGCACCGCAACGGACGCTTTCCTAGCCGTAGTTCTCAGTGTAGTACTAGTGATTCTTATTTTTCTACCTGCCGTGCTGAACAGACGGTGAACAGTAGCCAGTGTAAGAGTGTGACACAAAGGTCGCCCCGTCGTGTTAGAACCAGTAATTTGAATAACGGGCGTCGACGCTCTTTTCAGAAAAATGTTCGCAAGTCTTGCCCTCAGTGTGTATCTCGCCATAAGCGTGCGCATTGCCCTAGTCGCAACGCAACCTGTTATCAATGTGGCAAATCGGGACATGTACGGACAGTGTGTATGCAAAACAAAAATTCTAAGAACGGTGCCGTTAAGTACAGTTCTTTTCCGAGTGCACGAACAGTTCATGCTGTCAATGTCATAGACACTGTGCACTTGGACAGTGTTTCTCTTGATTCTAAATTGTAAGGTAATTCTTCTGTGCCTACTGCAAAACTATGTAGTGTGCCACGTAACAAGCGCCGACGAGCGCGTAAAACAGTGCAACGGAAACGGGTTCGGGACACGCAAAATGACTATGTACAGTGCCATCCTGTAGTGAACGTAGTGCTCATTGTAAATGTGCCCAGTACTGTGTAGCTAGTGACAGTAGACATCAAGTAGCTACTCAAGAGTGTAGTGCAGTAGTTAGTAAATCTGGAGTAGCTTCGCATGCTTGCGCGGACGCCGATCCGGCGGTAGTGCCATCTAGTGACAGTGATATTAATCTGAGTGCCGATTCTGCGCCGCTTCCTTCACTATGCAGCCCGCGCAGGCGCAGAAAACAAGCTGTATTAGACGTTGCCCACATTCGCGCACCTGTCGAGAGCCGCAAGCAAAAACTTTTTGTGACACTTTACATAGACAATAAGACTGTGCAATTTCAGCTAGATACTGGTTCCTCTGTCACATTGATTAATAAAGACACTTATGAACTTCTGGGTTCGCCAAAATTGTCGCCGTGTAAACAAGTGCTAACAGCTTATACAGGTCAAAATATTCCCGTGCTAGGAACGTGTAGCCTGTCTGCTTCTTTTCAAGGTGTTACGAAAACTGTCTCTTTTGTAGTTCTTCAGGCCAAATCTACACAGTACATTTTTGGACTAGATGCTTTTGACTTGTTTGGTTTATCAATTCAAAGAGACGTGCTTCAAATTTCGGCAGTAGAGCCTCAGGACAAAATTAATGCATTGTGTGAAAAATACAGTGACTGGTTTTCGCCGGAACTAGGTTGTGCAAAAGACTTCGTGGCACATGTAACTTTAAAAGAATCTGCAGTACCAAAATTTCGTAAAGCTAGAGCAGTGCCTATCGCAATACGTGAAACAGTTGCGGAAGAACTTAAACGTTGGCAAGATAGTGGGGTGATTTCTCCTGTTTCTGCGAATCAGTGGGCAACGTCTATAGTAATTATACCCAAGCCGTCAGGAAAACTTCGCCTCTGTGCGGACTTCAAATCAACAGTGAACGGTCAAACAATTGTTGACACTTACCCCCTGCCCAGACCTGAGGAACTGATGGACAAATTAGGACAGTCTCGCTTCTTTTCCAAGATTGATTTAGCAGAGGCATACTTACAGATTCCGCTTGATGACGAGTCAAAAAAGTTCTTCGTCATTAATACTCACATGGGCCTTTTTCAATTTCAACGCCTACCCTTTGGCAGTTCTTCCGCTCAGGCTATTTTTCAGCGCTTTTTGGAACAGCTGACAGTTTCTGTAGCGTGTTGCTCGAACTATTTAGATGATATTGTGGTATCCGGACGTACAGTTGAAGAACATTTAGCAAACCTGGAGTGGCTTTTCAAAGTTTTGACTGCAGCAGGTCTACCTTGTAATAAAACAAAGTGTTCGTTTTTTCAGACTGAAATAGAGAACCTAGGCCATGTGATTAATGCCCGAGGAATCCATCCCTTACAGTCTCATCTTCGAGCAATCAAAGACTTGCCTCCTCCTAAGAATGTGCACGAATTGCAAGCAGTAATGGGAAAGTTGAACTATTATTTCAGGTTTATTCCCAACGCCTCTCAGATTGCAGCTCCACTGCATCACTTACGTAGGAAGAATATTCGTTTTGTATGGTCTACCGATTGTCAGGTTGCCTTTGACAAATTAAAGTCTGCACTACTCAGTGATGCATGTTTGATTCCCTTTGACCCAAAGAAGCCTGTAGTGTTAGCAGTTGATGCCTCGTCGTACGGTCTGGGTGCAGTATTGTCGCATCGTATTAGTTCTCACGATCGTCCTATTGCCTTTGCATCCAAGCTACTGACGCCAACGCAACAGAATTACAGTCAGATAGAAAAGGAGGCCTTAGCAATCATTTACGGCGTAACAAAGTTTCATCATTATTTCTATGGCAGGAAATTCTATTTGTTGACAGACCACAAGCCTCTCACGTCGTTGTTCTCACCCACAAAGCCAATCCCGCCACGAACGGCACAGAAGCTTCAGAGATGGTCCTTGATATTGTCTAATTATCAGTATGAGATTTTGTACCGACCTACCACTAAACACACCAACACGGACACACTTTCCCGACTTCCGGTTGGCCAGGATGTCTCATTTGATTCTTCCGAAATGGCATGTTGCCAGATAGATTCCAGAGATGCTTCCGCTGTCGCAGACTTCCCTTTGAACTCTCGTCGGGTTGCGAAACAGCTGCGGATGCAGACTTAAGTGTGGTAGCACGTTTTGTTCGCTCAGGGTGGCCTGCCAGAGCCAAAGACATTGATAGGCCTCTGGTTCGACGTTATTTTGCACAACGTCATGCATTATCTTTAAGTCAGGGTGTTCTGTTGCTACATACGGACAACGGCCAAACAAGAGTGATTGTTCCTCGTTCCCTGCAACGTGAAGTGTTACGCCTCCTGCATCAAGGACATTGGGGTATTGTTAGGACAAAGCAATTGGCCAGACGTCATTGTACCTGGGTTGGTATGGACGCTCAGATAGAGAACATGACGTCACAGTGTACTGTTTGTGCGGAGCATCAGGCGGCTCCTCCGCAACGTTTCTCAGACTGGCCACGCCCCAAGGGACCATGGCAACATATACTTATCGACTTTGCCGGACCTTTCTGGAATACGCGCTGGTTAATTGTTGTAGACGCTTTCAGCAAGTTTCCTTTTGTGATTGCCATGAACTCAACGACGGCGTCTAGTACAATCAGTGCCTTAACATCAGTGTTTTTTTTCGAAGGTTTGCCTGAAACTATCGTCAGTGACAATGGACCTCAGTTTGTTAGTGCGTAATTTCAACAATTTTGAGTGTGAATGGCATTCAGCGTATCACCACCGCACCTTTTCACCCTCAGTCCAATGGTGAAGCAGAACGTTTCGTTCGAACATTCAAGTCTCACATGGAAAAGATGAAAGGTCAGCACTCCAGGCAGCAAGCTCTTCAAATTTTCCTCTCTACGTATCGGTGCATGCCACGTGACGGCCCGACTCCTGCCGAGCTGCTACACGGCCGCCGTCACCGCACTCTCCTTCACCTGCTGCAGCCTCCCACACACCGAGTCGGTTCGTATGGCGCTACGCGTTTTCAGGTTTCCACGCCGGTGCTGTACAGGGTGTTTGCTGGCATCAAGAAGAGATGGTTGCCGGGTCGGAGCTGCGGCGCCATGCACACCAATTGCGCTTGCACAGGCCGCGCGATCCTGTCTCCGGTTTCTTGATTCCAGACCCAGTTCACCGCCAGGGAGCACAGCCACATCGCTCGCCGCCGGGCCCAACTTCCCCGGGCTACAAGATCCCGATAGATGTCGACGCGCCTCCTACGCAGTCCGCCTCTCCGCCTCCGTCGCCGCCGCAACTGACAGCGTCACCAAGAAGGACTCCGAGACCGTGCGTGCCCCCGCCGTCTGGGCCACGCACCTCAGAAGAAGACCTGCTCCCGCTGGGCGGAGGGCTGCGCCCTTCCCCTCGTTTTGGCGGGTTTTCCTGGAGGATCGCAAGGCGGATGCCGGGGCGCGGACGGCGTCTCGATCCCAGCCTCAGCTACGACGCCCGTCCCACCAGTAATGCCCCCGCCCAGGCCCTCCTCCCAGTGCCGTCGCCGTGGCCCTCAGCCCTACGCCACGACGGCGCGGCGGTTTGGGGGGTGTGTGGGGGGGGGGGGTGTCGCACAAGTACAAAGTGCGCGCCACCTACTTTCGCCGCGCGCCGCCATGCACGCACGGCGCGGCGTTCTTACGACGTCAGCCACGAGCGCCCTCTGCTACAACTCCGCTCGTGGCCACCACTGAACGTCATCGTTCACTTGGGACTGAGATAGGAACCAGTTAGGACCTTCGGAATCAGATAGGCACCAGTGAAGACTTGGCTATCGTACAGGCACCAGGCAGACCTCTAACAACTATGTATCAGCATTCTGCAGTACTGATCTCTGTATAAGTTAAGTATTGTATAAATTCTGTTCAATATATATCTCGTTCTAATTTACTCTCGTGTTTCTAGTTTCTGGCTGCTCCCCTCCGTACCTGCACCAGCGTGCTATCTTTATTCCTGTGTCGGTCTCATTCCACTCGGCCACCGACACCTACGACGGAAAAGAGACACAAAAGCGGCGACGAGGCTGGGACACAAAATTGGCAACTGTAAAACCATCGTTTCTGGACTGGAGATTCTTGTTTAACCTATACCTAACCCAACTTTCACTTAAAATGATCTCCGTTTCGTACAGATCACACAATAAATAAAACATATACCTGCTCTATGGTTGCCAACATTTGCAGCGAGTGGGCAACAGACTCTGCAGTTTAGCCTGTTTGTCATATGAAGAAGAGAATTTCTCATCCTTCTTTCCATCTAGAAAAGTAACACTTTCTTGTTCTCAAGGTAGTTGGGTCTTGGTAAAAGTTGACATCAGTGGCAGATCTCATGTGTACTATGCAGGAGTAGTTTAAAAAAAAACACAGAACAAGATGTAACTGTGAAATTCTTAAGGAAGCAAAGGACCATTTTGTATTCCCTAATGTTGAGAACATCAGCACTGTTAATCGCAGTAATATAGTGAAAGAACTACCAGCTCCAGTGGTGTGTCGTGGGTTTCATTCATTTAATATTTTATTCCCACCATCTCTTGTTTTAAGGTAAAATAACTTTTGTATTTGGACTAACAAACATTTACTACCTGATTTCAATATGATTTTTCATTCATAAAACTAACAAATTGAAATACATCACCATGTCCCAAGGTAAAACCACCACTGTGTCTAGGTAAAACCAAAGGTTGTACGTTGGGACAAGTGTCGAAAAAGTCTTTATTGGTGAGTAATTGTGTAAATATTGGAGCTAGCCTACTGTTCGTTCAACATTACCTAAAATTGAGGCCTGTGATGGGGTAAATTTTCAAATTTCTTGTAAAAAAATTACAGTACAAAAAATTAAAATGTAAAAAAATGTCCCAAGGTACAACTCTTTCCCCTACTATTTGTTTTAAGAAAATGAATGGTAAAGTCTGATATGAAGTTAAAGAATTTTCGTGTTATGAACATTTACCGTTTCAAGGCAACGGCCCACTGAAGATCCACCAAAACGCATCGTTTTTTTTATATGATTTGTTGTCATTACATGTCGATAAATAACATATTTGTGAGTAGTTTATTTAATAGGTAGTAGGACGAAAATATAGGCTCACTTGACAGTTGTTGATTAGATTAGTTGTTCGTTCGGTAGATCCATGTTGAGGAAATCCTCACGAATGTGGAACATGTCAATTAAAATATATATATTATTATATCCTTATTTTAATATAAATAAAAACTGAGGTGTTTGTGTCATATTTCACTCTGCAGCAAAACTACACATGGCAAACTAGTAGTTTTTGTATGTAGTAGTAGGTATTAATTTGCCAATGTGCACTATGGTTGCAGAGGGTTGATAACGATAAAGGGGTGGAAGATATGGGACTTGAAAGTTACCGACTTCTCTAAAATTCTACTTGTGAGTGTCAATATTTTGCTCCTCAGCAAAAACTACACAATGGAGACGAACGATCTCTATGTGTTTTGTAGTACAAAGTCTCCCCTTTTACACCATAACAGTTCCATGTGAAAGCTATAAGAGGGTGGAAAATTCAGTAGTTGAAAGTTGTCAGCTTATAGAAAATTCGGACTGAAGACCAGCGACGACTTTTGAGACTATCATAGCAAAGAAATTAATATAGCGAAACGTGATGCACATTCTTCAGTTGTTTTTCTGCAAGAAGCGTACGAATAAAGAAAAATAAGTGCATATTGCAGTTTGAAAAGTGTAACTACCAGGAAAGTTGCCAAAATGCAAGAAACAAATTTCGCGTTTTCGATCTGTTTCTAAAAGACAGAAAACTGCGCTGAAAAGTGAATCTAAAGACGATAGAAACTTGAAATTTGTAGAAGTTGTTTATCTTACACTGTAGGCAGAGGCAATGTTTAGATATTCCCATCCCTAAGGGGGTGAAATAGGGAATGAACTTTTTTTTATTTTCTCGAAAATACGTGACTATTAAGACAATTTTGAAGCAAGAAATACAAAACTTCGGATTTAGATTTTGGATTGGAATTTTAAAAACACGTGTTTTGATATTTTTGGTAACTCAACCGCTAAGCGGGTGAAATAATGGAAAATATTTCAAGGGTGCTACTAAAAACTATTTTGAGGCTAGAAATGCGAAAATTTGGTTTAGTACCATGGTTAGAAAGAAACGTGTTTCGGGATGTTTTGAACTCTGTCACCAATGGTGCAATATGGCGTGGCAAATTGTATCAAAATACTTCATTAAGAAAACATTTTAAAGCTATATTTTGAAGTATAAACAACAAATGGAGACCATCCAGTCTACGCCTGCGAAGCAGCAGGAATTAAGCAAGTAATATGATAATACTGATGGTACGACTACAGCTAATACATCATTTGGTTCTATTTAGGAATTCGTCAGTGAAGTAGAAGGAGTTGGCAACTAGGAAGTCTTTCTGACTCCTTTTAAACTGATCTTTATTTGTGGCTAAATTTTTTATGTTTACTGTTAAATTATTGAAAATGTGTGTTCGTGATTAGTGGACTCCTTTTTGAACTAAAGTCCCTGTGTAGATCGTTTTTGTTCCTAGTATTGTATGTATCAACTGAGGTGTTTGTTGGGAAAAGGTATATATTACTTATGACACACGTCATTGAGGAATAAATATACTGAGAGGCAGGCATTCTTTTATTTTTTATTTTTCTCATGCTGCCTTTTTTCTGGAATATCGCCCTTCCCGCAACAAGTTTTAATCTATTACTTCTTTACTACTTATGGTAGCAAGAGATTTTACAGATATACAGCCCTTATACAAATGAATATATACCTGAAAACTGGAGTTTGCTTAATATTTTAATTCCTCTGCCCTCAGGGGCCATCATTTTTTACGGGTACATTTCAACAGAAAGGAGCTAACTTCCAAGATCTCTTTGCAGGGAATAGCGCCTTTCTTTTATTAATTTCCACCCAAACTCTCTCCCCTGTATCACGATTATACAAAATGAGCTGTACTTTTCTGAACTTTTCCTACATACTTCGTCATCCCACTTAGTGGGGATCCCACAATGCGCAGCAATACTCCAAAACAGAACGGATAAGTGTAGTGTAGGCCGTTTAATATAATTGTTGCATCTTCCGAGTGTTCTGTCAATGAAACATAGCTTTTTGTTTACTTTAATTGCGATATTTGCTATGAGTCCTTTCCAATTAAATTTGTTCACATTCCGCGGTTGCTTTAGGGGAGAATCAGAGCCGCATGGGATAGTGCCGACTCTACATGGTAGCAGGAGGGATAAATTGAGAGAATACGAGTTTTACAGGACCAGCACAAAGGTGAGGAACTTTATTTCCACTGTAGGTGTACGTTTGAAGTAAAACCACCGGCTAATGCTGTCGAGATCCAAAGTCTGGTTAGAAATGAATTCGACGGCACAGTACAGCCGTCGGCATAAGAATCGTGCATCTGAACGAGTACTGTCAACGTGTCGAGTCTACCGTGTGGCCGAACCGTCAGAAACGGCGCGGCCGGCCGCGGTGGCCGAGGGGACTGAGGCGCTCCAGTCACGGTCTGCACGGCCACTACGGTCGGGGTTTGAATCCCCCCCTCGCGATTGGATATTTGTGCCGTCCTTAGTGTTAGCTAGTTCATAAGTAGTTTGTAAGTTTAGGGACTGATGACCCCGTAGTTAAGTCCCATAAGCTATACAAACATTTGAACATTTTTGAAACGGTGCGACTTTTGCACAGCAGTCGAACATTTTTCGTATCCAGGAAGGCCTGTACAGCGCCTGCAACATGCGGTCGTGTCCAATGCATATCTTGGTTACACCTACAATAAGAACACAGTAAGTACATAAAATTATAATACGTTTAATTCCGGTTTATTGTGTTCTCGCTTACTAAAGCTCAATTATGTCACCAGAACCAACATGACAGCATAAGCTACACTTAGCGGAAATGTTCATGTAAAGTCATCCACTGATGATGAGCCTACAGTGGCTCGAAAACTAGTTCTGGAGTAAATAAAAAACTTCCAAAAAGGCAGCTGGTTGCAATTCTTTTCGTGAAAATAAACCTTTAAATGCTTATTAATTTGTTCCATTCTGAGTGAACCATTTCTCTGACATATAAAACATCGTCGTGGAGTGTAAGCATGATATACGGTACACTTCCCTCGGGTGCTGAACTTGACGTCAGTTGACATCATTTTCTGGATTCTTAACCACGCCATATTGAAGAAAAGGCTATATAGTCTTCCCACAAGAAGGTCACTGTAACTAGACAGTAACGTTCGTTTCTTTAGTAATAGCTTTTTTTACAGAGTGAAGATAACTTTTATGTAATAATATATAACAATGAGCATACGAATATGCTCAATTATAGATTCGTGTTTCTTAACTTCAACTGTAACTTTTTATGAAAAACTATCAGTATGGCCAGCAAAAGGCGAAGCATAAGCCGCTTTACATTTCGACTGCTGTTGTGAAGGGAGGACTGTGTCTTACACTAACACCACGTGAAGATGACGGTCTGAACATTCGAAACTTATAGTGGGACATAAATAATTGTCAATAAGCAGGAACATAGAGAAAGAGAGAAACAGTTTCCCAGAGAGCGCGAACAAAGAAAATCTGACAACAAAGTGCATATTCCTTTCTGCATAAAAAAAGAAGAAAATGTGGTGGGCATTACAATATTATACCGACACATAACGGGGTAGGGGAAGGGGATTGGGGGACTTTTTATTGACTGCATTGTTCTATCCGTGGAAGTCAGTTTACGGGATTGGCTGTTATTTGCGGCGGAGTGGCCGAGCGCAATGAGGCGCTAAGCTCCGATGAGCGAGGCCGTTCCCCGTCGAGGGTTCGAATCCCCCCTCTGGCATGGATGTTTGTTCTATCTTTAGTATAAGTTAGTTCATAAGTAGTTGTAAGTTTACGGACTGATGACCGCGCAGTTAAGTACCATAAGCTTAACAAACATTGGAATATTTTTATTTGCGCTAAGTAATGCATTGTTAGCGGCGCAACATTTTCCTACTCGTGTGAGTGTTGGTTAGTTACATTTGTAGGAGTGGTCGTTTCGTTACACTATGTGGCATATTCGCTTTCAATGAACGTTTAACAGTGATCCATTCCGCAGTAATTATACCCCTAATTAATAATCTGATTGGCGATCGGATAAACGTGGCATGTGTGAAAGTGAGCGCGCTTAGCACAGCTCTTGGAATTACGTGAACAAACTGCCCGCCTCTACTCTCTGAATATCAACTACGTTTGACTATTGTAAAACAATATCGATACTACTGACCTACGTAATGAGATCACCCTCCGTCTAAAGGTACAGTCTATATCATTATCCGTGAATCTTGTATCAGTCCATTTTTAGTTTCCCAATAGAATAATAATTTTAGGTATAAATAATTAACCCCTAGAGGGAGCGCTTTGATGTTTACAACGGGCAAATATGTCTACAGGGGGTATGTTAACCGGTCCTATATAATTTTCTTTCCTCCTCCATAATACCATGGATTACGCACAACAGTTTGCGTTTGTACCGCAATGACAGTGTATGCGAGGGTTGTAATTACAACACTCTGCACTGTGTGAAGAGTAGAAACTCTAAAAGTTCACCAACCTGACGTCTTAAATAGATGTCGTCCCCATCCAGATGATAGCACGCAGGTTTGAGTTCTTGATTGTGGCTGAAATTATTACACTATTGGCAGGACTGATCTAATTACTGAATAAAACTGACGTCCTGGGGATGCCATCTGATTTATTTAAAGAAAGCAGGAAACCAGCAAAATGCATCCACTGACACACATTGTTTTAACGGAAAATAAATATAAAGTCATTTCGCCTTAATCTAAGATGATTAAACGTCTTATGACCGCCTACGTATGCATGTTACTCCTCCGAGTGCCGTACTGCACTGAACTGTGCTGGCTTGATGCAAGGCTACCTTCGCTCCACAATTTGGCTCCCAAACATGGCTGCCGTGCATCGTCCGTCTTAAATTAATTGTTTTGTTTATTGAATTAGCAATTGTTAGTACGTAACGTGTAGGCTTTCACGGCCGGCGTCTTCCGTAATTAAAACTTCCGGGCTGAGAGGCCATGGTCGAACAGTAGAAATTTCTTCCCCTGACTTTTCGTTGCCGGCTGCGGGCAACATCTTCTGAGGTGAGTCGACGACTGGCTGCTGGGCCGTGGAGAACCTGGTTATATAGAGGGCATAGAGGGCGCCACCACTCGTCACATGATGTCAACAGTAAAACTCTCTGGCTGGCGTCATTACTCTCGATCAAAGGTAATCGATTGTCACATCTTTGGTAAAAATTAGACCGCCATATCTCGTCTAACTTTAAGCCTTCTTCCTTCCTGTTAAAATTATTGCGGTGTTTAAAAATCTCTATAGCCTCTCTATTCATACGTTCATAATAATGCGATCTCTTAGCTAGCCCGCTTGTCTCACTAAATTTTATTTTGTGGTCACCGTTTTCAAAAACATGTTCCGCTACGGCCGATTTGTCCGCGTGTCCCAGTCGACAGTTCCTCTTGTGTTCCGTTAGGCGAGTAAACTGTCCCACAACTACATGGAATCTTATACACAGCCGGAGTAGCCAAATGGTGTCGCGCATCTTTCGTTGATCGTTAAGTATTCACTGATCTTTTTGGTGGGTTTGAATATTGTTTCGGCTCTAAACTTGGCCAGTACTTTCCCAATGCGGTCCGTGATATTGTGGATGAATGGGAGAAACACTTTCCCCGCCAAAGGTTGTTGTTGTTGTTGTTGGACGTTAGCAGACATTTGTGTTCTGGGCTGGAGTGCTCGATCTATCTCCTTATCAGTGTATCCGTTTTTCTGAAATGAGGTTCGTAAATGATGGAGTTCCTCTTGCAAATAAGCCGTAGCAGAACATGTTTTTGAAAACGGTGACCACAAAATAAAATTTAGTGAGACAAGCGGGCTAGCTAAGAGATCGCATTATTATGAACGTATGAATAGAGAGGCTATAGAGATTTTTAAACACCGCAATAATTTTAACAGGAAGGAAGAAGGCTTAAAGTTAGACGAGATATGGCGGTCTACTTTGTACCAAAGATGTGACAATCGATTACCTTTGATCGAGAGTAATGACGCCAGCCAGAGAGTTTTACTGTTGACATCATGTGACGAGTGGTGGCGCCCTCTATGCCCTCTATATAACCAGGTTCTCCACGGCCCAGCAGCCAGTCGTCGACTCACCTCAGAAGATGTTCCCCGCAGCCGGCAACGAAACGTCAGGGGAAGAAATTTCTACTGTTCGACCACGGCCTCTCAGCCCGGAAGTTTTAATTACTGAATTGTTAATACGTTTTACCTACTCAGGGCATACTTAGCTTTGAGGGGTTTTTCTAAATTGAGTTTGACATTGAATAAATTATTAATTTATGAAATATCAACAAAAATATCATTGCGTTTTAACAACAAGACTGTTTTCCGTCCGCCTTTCAGGATTAGGGCATTGTTTTGCTCCATCAAATATGACCTCGGTCTCAGGAAACCCGACGTTTACAAAATAGCGTGTCAGCCTGGCAAGGCATACATCGGCCTTACGATTCGAACTGTGAAAAACAGATGTGTGGAACATTGGCGCCACTCGAGACTTCTGCAGCCGGAAAAATCGGCGGTTGCAGAACACTGTTTAACGGAGGGATACAAAATGACATATGATGAGACCCGCATAATAGCCGATACCTCTGATTTTTGGAACAGTGTTTATAGAGAAACGATAGAAATCAGGTTGACTGACAATTTAATAAACAGAGACATGGGGTTTCCTCTTAGTAGGACATGGGATCCACTATTAAATAATATCAAGTTGCAATGTTCGACTAAGATTTCAGCACCTGTGACTGATTAACGTAGGTGCGATATATCGTTGTGTAACGGGCGGCGCATGCGCCGTGCACGCGACTGACGCCTATATAGGACGCAGAACTTCGTTTTTGCATCAGTATTAGAGCTATGAAAGTAACGAAAAGATTCGTACCCGTATGTATCCGTTACTAAAAGATACAGTACTCGTTACAAACGTATCGTTACTCGTTACACTCGTTACCAGTGTCATCCAGTCCAGAAATACGGCTGCTACATTGGCTTTGAAACCGTAGAATTTTTTTTACTCTTAATGTTACTTTAATATTTAAATTTGCCACGTAGAAACTGTGTGCCTGCTTTTTGAGGCAATTATACTACAGAGGAAATGAATAGTAAAGTCCATTTCCCTCGTGATTAAAATACAATTTTCATACAAATTTATCAGTATTAGCGAGACCCACACGACCTCCATTTTGGGTACTGTGTCCGCACATTAGAGGCGTGGAATATCAGAATCAGTCGGAATATTTCGTGGAAAATGCTAGTGTGACCGATCACAGTAGCAGCACTACATTTGTGAGCAGCGGGACAGTCGTACTGTATTTTGTGACGTAAACAATTGAGATAATACCGTTATGAATGAAAAATGTGTAGATGATAACTTTTGAGTACTGTTTACAAAACTTTTTATAGTAGGCAAGACCAAAAACAAATAATTAACTATTAAACTGAAACCTTTACAGGTAAAAATGTATGTTTGCGTTAAAAACGGACGTCAGATCATCGAGGATTAATTGCGAACACGGACCAAAATGTTTTAAAAAAAGCATCTAAAGTCGTAGAGCAATGCAATAAGCACTAAAAGTTCGTCACGGATCTCTATATAAATTGCTCATCTCATAATAAACAGTATCGCAGATAATACATATTGGTTTCCGTTACAGAGTTCATATCGATACGGTAGATGCAAGTTACGAAATGTATTCATGAGTAAGTTCGTATCGATGCGGTAGATGCGAGTAACGAAATGTTTTCATGAGTAACGATTCAGTATTTTTACATCGGCTAAAGTATTCGTTACACAGTACCGAATACGTACAGTTTGCTGCAGCTCTAATGAGTATTGAGCGGGACTCAGCAGCAGCGTCGGTTCCTGAAGATTACGGACAGTTGTACCGTCGAAATATTGAATCAGTTACATTTCAGTATCCGGCAAAGAACCCGATGAGACTTTGAATACTTCTGCAAGTTGATGGAACTTGGGGGAATTCGACTTGCTGCGGGTGTTTTGACTTGGAACAAACTTGCAAAAGTAGTTTCTGTAAGCGACTCGAGGAAGTTTAGTTGCTAGCGGACACGGGCCATTAGTACAGTTAGGCTACTCGCAAGACAGACAGTGTGAGATTCGCAGATGAAAGAGTTGTTATCGTAACAGAAGAGTTCCGCATCAGATTCCGATACAAACGTCGAGGAAGAAGCGTTTCTTTTCTCATTAAGCAATAAAAACTCGAGATCTCCAAACATGTTATGATTGAAAGGAAATAGTGTGGACAATTTGAAACTCAAATCATGTTCAATGTCACTCCACATCCGGTACTTGAGTTTTATTTTCATATAGTCACAATTTTTGTATCATACAGTTAAAAAAAAAAATGTTGAAATGTCTATAAATCTATCGGACCAAACTGCGTGGTCATCAGTCCGTAGCTTACAAACTACTTAAACCTAGGTAAACTAACCTACGGACAAACACACACACCCATGCCCCAGGGAGGACTCGATCCTCCACGGCGTGCAACAGCGCGCTCTGTAGTGAGGTGCTTTAGACCGCTCGGCTACTCCACCGCGGCCATACAGTTTTCAATACCCTCTCACTGCCTCCATTAACTTTTCTTCTGTTGTTGTTGTGGTCTTCAGTCCGGAGACTGGTTTGATGCAGCTCTCCACAATACCCTATCCTGAGCAAGCCTCTTCATATCCACATAAGAACGGACCTACATCTGTCTGAATCTGCCTACTGTATCCATCTCTTGGTCTTCCTCTGCGGATTTTATCCCACACACTTCCCTACAACGCTAAATTCACAATTCCTTGATGTCTAAGAATGTGTCCTACCAATCTATCCCTTCTTTTAGTCAAGGTATGTCAGAAATTTCTTTTCTCCCCAATTCTGTTCAGTACCTCCTCATTAGTTACGCGATCCACCCACCTAATCTTCAGCATTCTTCTGTAGCACCATATTTCAAAAGCCTCAATCCTCTTCCTGTCCGCACTGTTTATCGTCCATGTCTCACTCCCATACAAGGCAACACTCCATACAAATGCTTTCAGAAAGGACTTCCTTAGGCTTAAATCAATATTCAATGTTAACAAATTTCTCTTTTTCAAGAACGCTTTTCTACCCATTGCCATTCTGCATTTTATATCCTCTGTACTGCGACCATCATTTGTTATTTTACTTCCCAAGTAACAAAACTCATCTACCTCTTTTATTGCTTCGTTTTCCAATCTAATTCCTTCAGCATCACCTGATTTTCTTACACTGCACTCCATTACCCTAGTTTTGCTCTTGTTAATGTTCATCTTATATGCACCTTTCAGCACACTGTCCATTCCGTTCAATTGCTCTTCCAGGTCCTTTGCTGTATCTGACAGAATTACTATGTCGTCGGCAAATCGCAATGTTTTTAATTCTTCACCCTGAGCTTTAATTCCTACCCAAATTTCTCCTTGCTTTCCTTTATAGCTTGCTCAATGTACAAATTGAATAACAATGGAGAAAGGCTACAACCCTGTCTTATTCCCTTTCCAACCACTGCATCCCTTTCATGCCTTTCAATTCTTACAACCGCAAGTCTGAGGGTACTTCACCTGTTTCATACATCTTACACACCAGGTGAAACAATTTTGTCATGGCTGGTTCTCCCAGAGACTTCACTAGCTTTGTCAGTCTCATTTCTTAGTCGTCTGTACTCAATTTTACCCGTTTCATTTACTGCATTTTTATATTTTCTCCTTTCCTCGATTAAATTTAGTATCTCCTGTTATATCCAAGGATTTTTTGTAGGTCTTGCCTTCCTACCTATTTTGTCCTCTGCTGCCTTCACTATTTCATCTCTCAATTTTACCCATTCCTCTTCTACTGTTTTATTTTCCCCTGTTTGTTTCAATTGTTGCCTAAAGCTCGCTCTGAAATTCTTAAGAACTTCAGGTTCATTCAATTTATCCAGGTCCCATCTCCTTATTTTCCTACCTTTTTGTAATTTCTTCAGTTTCAGCCTACAGTTCATAACCAACAAGTTATGGTCAGAGTCTATATCTGCCCCTGGGTACGTCTTACACTTTAAAACCTGGTTCCGAAATCTATGTCTTACCATTATAAAATCTATCTGGTATCTCCCAGTGTCTCCTGGTCTCTTCCACGTATACAACCTTTTTTTGTGATTCTTAAACCAGGTGTTTGTTATAACTAAATTATGTTCTGTGCAAAATTCTACCAGACGGCTTCCTCTTTCATTCCTTTTGCCCAGATCATATTCTCCTACTATCTTCCCTTCCCTTCCTTGTCCTACTACCGAATTCCAGTCTCCCATAACAATTAAGTTTTCCTCTCCCTTAATTGTCTGAATAATTTCCTTTAGCTCCTCATATATTTCTTCGATTTCCTCATTATCGGCAGAGCTAGTTGGCATATAAACCTGTACTACTGTTGTCGGTGTTGGCTTCGTATCTATCTTGACAATGATAATGCGATCGCTGTGCTGGTCGTAGTAGTTTACCCGCATTCCAATTTTCGTATTCATTATCAATCCTACTCCTGTGATATCCCCAACTGATTTTGTATTTATAATCCTGTACTCACCTGACCAGAAATACTGTTCATCCTGTCACCGAACTTCACTAATCCCCACTATATCTAACTTCAACCTATCCATTTCCCTTTTTAAATTTTCTAATTTTCCTACTCGATTAAGGGATCTGACATTCCACGCTCTGACCCATAGAGTGCCAGTATTGTCTTTCCTGATCATCACATCCTCCTGAGTAGTCCCCGCCCGGAGATCCGAATGGGGGACTATTTTACCTCCGGAATATTTTACCCGTGAGGATGCCATCACCATATGTTCATACAGTAGAGCTGCATGTCCTCGGGAAAAGTAACGACTGTAGTTTCCCCTAGCTTTCAGCCGTTCGCAGTAACTGCATGGCAAAGCCATGTTAGCTGGTGTTACAAGGCCAGTTCAGTCAATCATACAGACTGTTGCCCCTGTAACTACTGAAAAGGCTGCTGCCCCTCTTCAGGAACCACACGTTTGTCTGGCCTCTCCACAGATACCCCTCCGCTGTTGTTGCTCCTACGGTACGGTTATCTGTATCGTTGAGGCACGCAAGCCACCCCACCTCGGCAATGTCTGTGGTTCATGATAAGTAAGCAGTTAATCCACTACACACAACACGATGGTCAGTGTACTGTAACTGAGAATAATGCCGGTCAGAAATGTGGTAGGTATAGCCACATGTGCCCTGTGAGAAGACTTTGACATTTTAATTAATATACATTTGACTTTGTAAACAATAGGCCTTCAGCGAAGAAAGTAGCAAAACCTATACCGATATGAATAACTGGAAAACATTACCAATAACTAAAATATCGATAGCTTATGTGGCGAAAATCGAAATACTACTGAATGTGGAAGTTACGTATGCAAGTTGTCGAAGGCTACAGATGTTAGATGGCTTTAATACCCCCTCCCAGCATCCCCTTACCCAAGGTGCGGGCGTTAATCTGGCGCAGGAAACTGTGGCTCGGCCACAACGATTCAATTTTCAAATGTTTGTAGAGCTTATGGCACTTACCTGCGGGGTCATCAGTCCCTAAACGTACAAACTACTTATAAACTAGCTAATACTAAGGACGGCACAAATATCCATGCCAGAGGGGGGATTCGAACCCCCGGCCGTAGTGGCCGTGCAGAACGTGACTGACGCGCCGCAGACCGCTCGGCCCCCGCGGGCGGCGGCCATAACGCCACGCAACGCAAGTCGCGTCGCCATTGTTGTTGTTGTTGTTGTCCGGAGACTGGTTTGATGCAGCTCTCCACGCTATCCTGTCCTGTGCAAGCCACTTCATCTTAGAATATGTACGGCAACCTACATCCTTTTGAATCTGCTTACTGTATTCGTCCCTCGGTCTCCCTCTACGATTTTTACCCCACACGCTTCCTTCTAATGCTTAGTTGACAATTCCTTGATGTCTCAGAATGTGTCCAACCAATCTATCCCTTCTCTTAACAGGATATGCACCCCGATTCGGTTAAGCACCTCCTCATTTATTACGTGATCTACCCATCTAATTTTCATCAATCGTCTGTAGCACCACATTTCAAAAGCTTCTATCATCTTTTTATCTGAACTCCTCATCGTCCACGTTTCAGTCCTATACAGTGCTACAGTTCAGACAAATGCTTTCAGAAAAGACTTCCTAACATTTAAATTAATATTGGGTGTTAACAAAATTTCGCTTCTTAAAAAACGCTTTTCTTTCCAGAGCCATTCTGCATTTTATATCTTCTTTACTTCGGCCATCAGAAGTTATCTTACTACCCAAATAACAAAATTCATCTACTACTTTTGTAGTCTCATGACCTAATCTAATTCCTTCAGCATCACCTGATTTTCTGACATTGCATTCCATTACCTTCGTTTTACTCTTGTTAACGTTCATCTTATATCTTTCTTTCAAGACACTGCGCATTCCATTCAATTGCTCTTTTAGATCTTTTGCAGTCTCTGACAGAATTACTATGTCATCGGCGAACCGCAAAGTTTTTATTTCTTCTCCCTGCACTTTAATGCCCTCTCCAAATTTCTCCTTCCATTCCTTCACTGCCTGTTTAATGTACATATTGAACAACATTGGGGAAAGGCTACAAACCTGTCTTACTCCCTTCGCAACCTCTGCGGTCCTTTCTTGCCCTTCGAATCTAATAACCGCTGTCTTGTTTTTGTATAGGTTGAATATAACTCTTCGCTCCCTATATTTTACCCCTGATACCGTCAGAATTTGGAACAGCGTGCCAATCTGCGCGGTCCCAGTAGAATACGTTAGTCACCAAAAGGCGTGCTGCACTGCTTCACTGCGTGAGTGCTATACACATCTCAATTTGCGCGTAGCCTTACGGATACACGGGGAGCGTTGCATGATGCACGGCGTCAGGTCCCTCCAGCACCACTTGAGACCCTAGTTGAGTGCACGCCATGTTGTGGCTATGCTGTGTCACAGAGTAACATCACAGGCAAATATATACAGACGGGAAATCTCCGTAAGGGCCTGGTTCTACGCTCAGGGGTGCGGGGAGGGAGGGTTTCCAGCAGTTCCGTAAGATGTCCCATGATGGCGCTGCGGTCAGAAGCAGCTCTATAAACTGGCTCGAGTAGGCGGCAGGTAGCGGCTGCCCCTCAAAAGGCAGCAAGCCGGACACAGCCGTGGCCTCGTGGCAGGCGGCACGAGCTCTCCCCTCAGCCTCCCCTCCACGCTACCCTCTGACGTGCGAGAGGCACCCTAAGCCAAGGAACCGCCTGACACCTGCTGGCATTTTAGGGAACTATGAGGGAAGCGTAGGACAGTGGTTTAGGGGGGGCTTCTCCTCTGTATATGTTACTCCCTTGGTACCGGTAGACCACACTAGAGGCACCAATGAGGGTGCCACTTGCACGTCAGAGGGTAGCGTGGAGGGGAGGCCAGGAGGTCACGGCTGTCCGGCTTGCTGGCGTTTGAAGGGAGGTGGTGGTGGGGTCAGCCACTACCTGCCGCCTGCTCTGGCCAGTTTATAGGACTGCTTCTGACCGCAGTGCCATCATGGGACATCTTATAGAACTGTTTCAGCACACCCCGCCCCGTACCCCTGAGTGTGGGACCGGGCCCTTAGAGAGGTTTCCCGTCTGTATATATTTGTCTGTGGCTGCGTGTCCGCTGGGGCCCTGCGCGCTGTTAGGCAGGTGTACACCAGTTTCTTCGGCTGTGCAGTTTGTATTTGGACACAGCTGGGGCCGACCGCTGCCTCCCGTTGTCGGCCTCGCTGGCTCGCCTGTGAGAAACACGTGGGCCCCGACAGGGCGGCTGGTAACGTAGCGCGCTCCAGGGACTCCTCGCCTGGCCGGCATTGATCACGGGCCGGCTAACAGGCCTGCGGGGACCTGGTCGCTGCTGCTAATGTGCATAACGAGCGCCGCTCTGCAGCCGCGCCAGCGACCATAAATCTACCCAGCACCAGCGGGCGGACCAGGCCAGCTAGCGCCCAGCCTCTCGTCTTGACCGCCGCCGAGAGGTATACGGGCTCCGCCACCACACATGTTACGGGTATATTACACGGAGCGTATTTGGTCGCTAGTCGCTGGCGAATTTGCACGCAAGTGCCAAATTCGCTCACTACAAACAGGGACAGCGAAAAAAGTCGCTGCTCCGAAACGCGAGCATCTAAAGTTGAAGGGTGGGCTCAAATGTTTGTAAATCTATCGGACCAAACTGCATGGTCATTAGTCCGTAGCTTACAAACTACTTAAACCTAGGTAAACTAGCCTATGGACAAACACACACACCCATGCCCCAGAGAGGACAGAGGAGGCGAGCAACAGCGCGTTTCGCAGCGAGGTGCTTTAGACCGCTCGGCTACTCAACCGCGGCAAGGGTGGGCGACTTTAGGCGCGGGTCGCTGGCGTTTTTGGTCGCTCGCAAGTGTTGGTCGCCCCATGTCATATATACAGGAGCACTAGTCGGCAGCCGGCCGCGGAGGCCGAGGGAACTGAGGCATTCCAGTCACGGTCTACACGGCCACTACGGTCGGGGGTTCGAATCCCCCCTCGGGCATGGATATTTGTGTCGTCCTTCGTGTTACCTAGATCTTAAGTACTTTGTAAGTTTAGGGACTGATGACCCCGTAGTAAAGTCCCATAAGCTATACAAAAATTTGAACTTTGAACCAGTCGGTACAGTAGGCACCAGTCGAGTCAAAATGTCGAAGGAATAGTCTTTGATTTGATTTTTTCAGGGAAGCTAAAACGGTCCAACCCGCCACTGCCCTTACCGAAACTAAGTTTAATGTGCGGTATCGCTCCCTGTATATCTAGTAAAGCCAACCAATTCCCTTGAACAGTGTAAGGAGTCCCTTTACCAGTTCTTTATTAAAAACAATTTCTTCGGGTCTGGTTGTCCCAAATGTTCTGTGCCTTTTACAATCCAATGCAATGCATTCGAAGATTAGATGTAAAGCAGTTTCATCACCGTCATCACAGATCCTACATTTACGGTCCTCTTCTGTTATTCCCATTGTATGTAGGTGTTTTTTGAAATTCCCATGGCTTGTCAGCAATCCAACCATGAGTCTAATCTCTCTCCTGTTCAGGCCCAGGATTGCAGAGCTTCTTTTAAAACATGGCTTTGGCATCATTATCTTGCCATGTTTTTGTTGATGGACTTTGGTCCAATATTCTACATGCTATCTTCTGAGCCAGTTACGTAGCTCCAATTTGATCATTGCCTTGGTGATTGTCAGGACAGGTTCCGGTCAAATAAATGGAGACTCTGCCCCCATCCTGGCTAATCTGTCGGCATGTTCATTGCCACTGATCCCCGAGTAGCCAGGGACCGACAATAGGTTTACTCTATTGCTTTCCCCTAGCTCCACCAGAACCCTGTGACATTCTGCAACAATTTTAGACCTTGTTGCAGGAGCTGCCAGTGATCTCTGTGCTGCCTGGCTATCTGAATAGATATAGATGCTACGATCTTTGTAGCACCTACGCAAATTCTCCTTCAAACACGCCCTGATGGCAGTGATTTCGGCCTGGAATACCGAGGCCAGTTTCCCTAGAGATATGACGCCCTCCAGTCTTGGCTGCACCCCGTATACCCCGGCCCCAACGCCTTGGTCTGATTTTGACCCGTCAGTGAACCAGACAATATCCCCCGTACGGTGTCGAAGTATTTTCTCCCATTGCTCCCTACTTCCAATTGTTATATTGAAAGGCTTGTTGAAGCAGTATGGTGTTATAATATAGTCGGCTGGCATTTCCCCAACCTTTCCTATATTTACCTCACTCACTATTTTAGTATGTGATTCTGGATATCCCAAAGAGTTCCAGTTCTTGCCAGTTTTGAGTCTGTATGCACCAGCTGCTGCCTCCATCTTGACCCAAAGGTGTAATGGGGGCATATCCAGCATGGTTTCCATCCCAGCATTTGGTGTGCTCCTAATTCCGCTTGTTATGGCTAAGTAGGCTAATCTCTGCACCTTACCAAGATCCTTAGCAGTAACCTGCTGTTCTACCTTCTTCCACCACACGACCGCCCCATAGGTAATCCTGGGTCTAATCACCGTGGTGTATATCCAGTGCATACCCTTGGGGCTCAGGCCCCAATTTTTGCCACAAGCTCTCCTGGTACTTACTAGAGTACCTTTTGCCCCTGATGTGAGGGGTCCATGTCAGTTTCTCATCTAGGGTAACCCCTAGATATTTCACTGTCCCCTTCACAGGTAGCACTTCATTGAAAAGCTTTAGATTCCAACTTGAATGTTGGATAAGCTTCTTTCTGAATGATACAACAACAGTCTTCTTAGGACTAACTCCCAGATCCTGTTTTCTGCACCAGTCTTGCACGATGTCCAATGCACCTTGTGCCATATTCTTCACTGTGTCAGCAAATTTGCCAAGTATTACTATGACAAGATCATCTGCATATCCTTGGCAAAAGTACTGCCTAGAGTTTAATTCTCCAATGAGATCATTCACCACTAGATTCCACAATAAAGGGGAAAGAGCTCCTCCTTGCGGGCAACCCCTAGTGATGTTGATTACCATTTTTTCATTCATCATGGTAGCCTCTACCTGACTCACATGATTTACCTGGCTGATATGCATGTTGGTTTGATTGTAGAGGAGCCCTACTTAACCTCCTTCCTCCAACATGCACATTAACCAGCTTTTCCAATGTCTTAAGAATGAAGGAGGACAGGCTGATTGGTCTCATATACTTGGCCTTGGTATGATCAATTCTCCCTAGTTTTGGAATGAAGACAACCTTCACTGCCTTCCAGGCATTGGGAATGATTCCTGCTGCTGGGCTAACCCTGAATAACCTGCATAGGAATCTAATAAGATTTTCTCCCGCTTGTTGCAGGAGAGTTGGAAAGATTCCATCGGGGCCAGATGACTTGAACGGTTGAAATGTTCCCATCGCCCATCGGACCTTACTGAAATCGACACACTCCTTGGCCAAGACCCAGTCCTCTTTGCGAATACCTCTGAGGAATCGCATTCTGGTCTGAGTTATCCCCCAGAGTATATTGAGGAAAGTGAGTCTTGAGGCGCAGTTCCAGCGTTTCATGTGCTGTCTTTGTATACTCCCCTTCCTCCTTCCTCAATGTTCCTCCTGGATTAGTTGGTACCCTAGTGAGGATTTTATGATGTCTCGCTTGAGCAGCCGTGCCCTCCACTTCCTCACAGAATACCTTCCAGGATGCCTCCTCTGCCCGTCTGATGGCAATGTTGTAATTGACAAGGGCCTCACGATACTTCGCCCATTGTCCTTTGCGCCTCGCAAGGTTAAACAGTCTTCGTACCTGTTTCCTTTGCATTTCCAGGTTATTATTCCATCAAGGCACACTCCTATTTGTGCACTTCTTGGTGATTGAGCAGTTGTCCTGGTATGAGGTCACTGTAGCAGAGGTTACGGCCTCTGCTACTTCCTCAAACTCTGTTGGATTTCTTATCGAAGTTTTAATTTCCGATAGGCTGAAGTCAAGGTCTCTCCTATATGTCTCCCAGTCCGTTTTCCTGCGATTCCTATAGGCCATGGTCTGTCTGGTTCCCATTTCAACCTTGAATTTAATATACATGTGAGGATGGCTCCAGGACCACATGCTACTGTTTGACGTAACTTCCCATCATCATGGAACTAAAAGTTATGTCAATTACTTCTTCCCTTCTACTATTCCTGAATGTAGGTTCATCACCCCTATTCAGGATCTCCAAGTTGTTAGATAGGAGAAATTCAAGAAGGTGCTCACCTCTACTGTTGGTGTCCTTTATGCCCCATGATAGATTGTGGGCATTGGCATCACATCCCACCAACAGTTCGTCACCTTGCTGATGGCAGGCTTCTGTCAGTCTCCTCACTTCCAAAGAAGGAGTAGAGTTGGCTTCGTAAAGAAGGTATGCTGAGGCCAAAACAATTTCCCTCGTGATACCTTCCTCACGTTGCTGCATCCTGATGGTCACCAGGTCCCTGGAACAAAAGTCCATCATTGGTATGAAAGGTATTCCATTTCTAACATAAATGCATGTTCTGGAGTTTTTTTTAGATTTCTAGCATAAATCAGCTCACCTCCAGTACCACCGAGGCCCGATACACCCCATTTGTGTAAATAGGGTGCTCGTATCAGAGCCACGTCCACCTCCTGTCTCCTCATGCGACGGCTCAGGGCAGCAGTGGCCCCTTTACTGTGCTGCAGGTTTATCCGCAGCACTTCCAGTCCACATCTTGCTGTCATTATTGCCTTTAAGGTCTTTGATTACCCGGACGGTGACCTGCGAGAACCCTAAAAACAGTTTCAGGCCTTGCTCTCGCATTGCCTTCAGGGACTTATCTCCGATCTCCGACCTCCACCACCAGGGTTCGTCCTTCCGAAACGACCTTTTGGTTAATTACCCTCCAATCCTCTGTCGAGACTTTTGGGTTCTGGACCCTTATTTTCTCGAACAGAGTCTTTGGAGGGACATCCTTAAGGATCTTTGGTACCCATATTGATACCTTTGCGGTCCAGTCGTCAGGAGTTCGGTTGCTGTCTTGACCAGCAGCTTTGCATCCTCCCACGGGGATATCATGGGCACCTTGTCCTTAAGCCATACTGCTGAGTGCTCCCCCTCGCAGACAAAAATGAGGGCACCGCGATCTAGATAGAACCTCCTGAATTTTGGTTCTGGACCAGCGTCCCCCCCAATCTATTCAAAGAAGGCGATCTGCACGAGCTCCTCCTGTTGCGAGGTGATCCTTCTTGGACAACCGCCATTCTAAAGACCGAGACTGCAGTACCATAGGTCTGTTTCCCTATTTCCTGCCTCAGCCTTTTAGGATCACGCTTGTCCAGAGAGGAGGGAGTCTTAGATTCCTCCCTAACCCTCTTGACACCTGTCTTTGACGTCAGGGGGTCTGTGTATCCCCTTCGAATAGAGGCAGTTTCTTTTTGGGGGTCTTGGGCTCAAGCTCTTTTTAATCCCTCCACTTATGCTTAGGAAGCCATTCTTTTCCTTCCATTTGCTTCTGTTCACCCCTCGGCACGGATTGCATCACACCTTGGGTTGGGAAAGGAATTGGGAAAGGACTGGGAGAGGATAAGGAAGACGGGACGTTGTGGGACACGCTTAGTCAGATCCATCAGCTGAGGCCTTTCCGGCAGTAGGTTCTCTACCTTCGGTATAGCCCTCAGCTTCACATGGATACACAAGCCTCTCCACCCGCACGGACAGTGCTTCGTCAAGGTGGTGTCCCCCGGAGAGGAGGAAGATTCTTAAAAGAACAATCTACCAAAATCAAAATGGAAAGGTAGGAAAAAATGAAAATGGATAAGAAGGTGAATTGGGAGAAGGTATAAATATAGTGCTTCTGCAAATCTTTTGAGAGAATTATTGTGTGGAGATCCTTCTGCCTACAGAAATATAATGAAGATATTTTATTGTTTTGATTTTTGTTTTCAGGTGTTTGGTATCCATATCCCCCAAGAGATCTTCAGTCTTAAAATCATCATTCGTCAAACACTTGGTTTAATTGGATGTCTAAATTTAGTATTTAAAGGGAGTACAAACGTTTGAAAAATGAGATTGACAGGAAGTGCAGACTGGCTAAGCAGGAGTGGCTAGAGGACAAATACAGAACCGTAGAAGAATGCATAACTAGGTGAAAGATAGATATCGCCTACAGGAAAATAAAAATGATATTTGGAGACAACAAAAGCAGTTGTATGACAAGAACTCAGATGGAAAACCAGTACTAAGCAAAGAGGGGAAAGCTGAACTGTGGAAGGGCCTATGCAAAGGCCTATACAAAGTAAATAAACTTGAAGGCAGTATTCTAGAAATGGAAGACGAAGTGGAGGAAGACGAGATAGGAGATATGATACTGCGAGAAGAATTTGACAGAGCGCTGAAGGACTTGAATCGAAACAAGGCCCCTGGAGTAGATGATATTCCGTCTGAACTGCTGATATCGTTAGGAGAGCCAGTCGTGAAAAAATTGTATCACTTGGTATACAAGATGTATGAGACAGGGGAAATACCCTCCGACTTCAAGAAGAATATCGTAATTCCAATTACAAAGAAAGCAAGTGGGGACAAGTGTGAAAATTACAGAACTGTCAGTTTAATAAGTCATGGCTACAAAATACTAACGCGAATTATTTACAGACGAATGGAAAAACTTGTGGAATCCGACCTGGGAGAAGATCAGTTTGGATTTAGGAAAAATGTAGGAACACGGGAGGCAATACTCACATTACGACTAATCTTAGAAGATAGGCTAAGGAAAGGCAAACCTACGTTTTTAGCGTTTGCCGATTTGGAGAAAGCTTTTGACAATGTCGACTGGAATACACTTTTCCAAATTCTGAAGGTAGCAGGGGTAAAATATAGGGACCGAAGAGTTATATTCAACCTATAAAAAATCAGACAGCGGTTATTAGAGTCGAAGGGCAAGAAAGGGCCGCAGAGGTTGGGAAGGGAGTAAGACAGGGTTGTAGCCTTTCCCCAATGTTGTAAAATCTGTACATTGAGCAGGCAGTGCAGGAATGAAAGGAGAAATTTGGAGAGGGCATTAAAGTGCAGGAAAAAAAAAAATAAAAACTTTGCGGTTTGCCGATGACACAGCAATTCTGACAGAGACGGCAAAAGATCTGGAAGAGCGATTGAATAGAATGGACAGTGTCTTGAAAGGAAGATATAAGATGAACATTAACAAGAGTAAAACGAAGGTTATGGAATGCAATGTCAGAAAATCATGCGATGCTGAAGGAATTAGATTAGGTAATGAGACAATAAAAGTAGTAGATGAATTTTGTTATTTGGGTAGCAAGATAACTTCTGATGGCCGAAGTAAAGAAGATATATAATGCAGAATGGCTATGGGAAGAAAAGTGTTTCTAAAGAAGCGAAACTTGTTAACATCCAATATCAATTTAAGTGTTAGGAAGTCCTTTCAGAAAGCATTTGTCTTGAGTGTAGCATTGTATGGGAGTGAAACGTGGACGATAAGGAGTTCAGATAAAAAGATGACAGAAGCTTTTGAAATGTAGTGCCTACAGACGAATGATGAAAATTAGATGGGTAGATCACGTAACTAATGAGGAGGTGCTTAACCGAATCGGGGAGAAAAGGAATTTCTGGCATATCCTGACTAAGAGAAGGGATAGATTGGTTGTACACATTCTGAGACATCAAGGAATTGTCAATTTAGCATTACAAGGTAGCGTGTGTGGTAAAAATCGTAGAGGGAGACCGAGGGACGAATATAGTAAGCAGATTCAAAAGGATGTAGGTTGCCGAAGGTATTCTCAGATGAAGAGAGTTGCACAGGACAGGGTAGCGTGGAGAGCTGCATCAAACCAGTCTACGGACTGAAGACCACAAGAACAACAACAACATTTAAATATTCATTTCGAATGTCCTATAATACTGGAAAACTTTGATAAATTTCCGGAAATTTGATTACAAAATATTCAAATGTTCAAATGGTTGTAGAGCTTATGGGACTAATTGGGTCATCAGTCCCTAAACGTACAAGCTACTGCTAAGGACGGCACAAATATCCATGCCCGAGGGGGGGGGGGGGATTCGAACCCCCGGCCATAGTGGCCGTGCAAACCGTGACTGGCGCGCCGCAGATCGCTTGGTCACTGCGGCCGGCAATTTGATTACAATTCCACTTCATATTTTGTTTGGCAGGAAACAGAACTGTTTGGTATCACCTAACCTCCAAAACAATGTGTCATATGCTACGTCACGTTTCAATTGTTTTTACGAAGACGCTAGCGTCTGAAGTCGCTGCGTGTCATTGCGTCAACGTATTCATTCGCTATTCGTCTTTACGCCGAGCGACAACAGACGCCAGCGACTAGCGACCAAATACGCTCCGTGTAATATACCCCTCACTCAGTGCCACCACCGACGTATGACGTCACACTGTCGCCCTTCCCGATCGCTAGGTGGTATACGAGCAGTTTGAATTGTCGAGTTTTACCACAGTCTAACAGATACAGTCACGACACTCCGCTTGATTTTTATTGTACGCCACGACATCAGCGCTCCAAGCGGCAGGCAAGCTACATTTCTGAATTCTGTATCTGCTGTGTGTGACTACCGTTGTTTAAATTAATTTAATCATACTTTTTACAACAGAGGAGGTACGTAGCGACATTAAAATCGATAATAACTACAAAATAACTCCACATTCGTCTTTAACAGGTTTCCTAAGAACCACTGAAAGGTATGAAAGGGCACATTGAAGGACAGTTTATTTACGATTCTGTTGAAATCTACGGCTTTTTAATGAAGATTTTCCTTTTCTATTAAGAACAGGAAATGGATAATAAAATATAGAAGGCGAGACAATTTGCAGAAAGCCGTCAATTTTCTACTCAGAAACGTGAAGGTTACGTCACTACAGTTCTAGTCAAACCAGTAAGCGTTGAAAGTAAGAAACTTGTATGGGATACAATACCTATTTTATTTAATGTACGAGATCATTTCCACAGCTGTAGCTGAAGGAAAATCTTCACAAACGTGACAGTAAAACATCGAGTGTAAAAAAACACCATTCCCCAACAAAGCAGAAACCAATGCAGAATTATTGCTACATCTGAAGCACAAAAGACATGAAACTTCAAGCCATTCGTTTTATAAGCAAAAGTAATTACACTCAAAAGTATATGAATTTAAACGAAAGACGAGCGAAGTGTAAAAATGTACTAATCTTTACACTCCATACCGAATTTTTACACCTCAAAGAAACAGCATATAGTCTAGGAAAAAAAACTGTAACAGGAATTTATGTTGCTATTGTGCTTATATTCTACTTATTTCAGCGGAATAAGCTGCAAATATACGCGTATTCGTATTTCTTCATGAATATGTTATAAAGAATAACAAAGATTCAGTTTAATTCGGTTGTTTTATCATTTATTTCACGATTATTTACGTCTCTAGATACTTGACTAATGCTTGGAATGCAAAAATTACAGAAACTATTTGGTTAATTACGCAGAAACGTTGTTATAAACAAACATTACTCTTACTGCGGCTTGCCCACCGCTAGGAGCGCTAGTGTCGTTGCAACTGTCAGTAAGTGTGTATGTTAGAGTGTGGTATTACTGGGCAAAGTTAAGTGGTTATCTCACCAAGGTGGGACCACTTCCTGTTTACAGAAACTGGGAGGGGGAAGAAATACTGCCGCACACTCCAGTACTGTTAACAACTGAAGCGCTGTTACCCTATTACACGTCATCCGTGTATAGCCACATTTACTTGCAAGACAGTTTCCGGAAGACCAGAATTTAATTTCTAAATTCTAATGCTATGTTCGAGGTAGTGGTTGCTTGTTGAGCCTGAATATATTTTTCTAAACATTTAAATGTGGGTTTCCAAGTATATTATTATTTGCGCATTATGATAAAAATACGAAACGATGATTTGGCTACGAAGTCTTTCGTGACGGAGTCGTGCATCAAAAGTTCTCGGTTTACTTGCATGTCAAATTAAAATTCCAAGCTTTCTGTATCCACCACCATCGTTCTTTAATGTTTAATGTTTGTTACGCTTGTGGGACTTAACTACGGAGTCATCAGTCCCTAAACTTACAAATTACTTATGAACTAGCTAATACTAAGGACGGCACAAATATCCATGCCCGAGGGGGGGATTCGAACCCCCGACCGTAGTGGCCGCGCAGACCGTGACTGGAGCGCCTCAGTCCCCTCGGCCACCGCGGCCGGCACCATCGTTCTCAGGGAGAATACTGACTGTCATGATTTTTTTTTTCTTTTTTCACATTTCATTCCTCTCCCTTAGGGGGAGGCCTTGAAGAATGCCCTTTTCAGCCTTTTAGGTAACAGCTTTATTTTTACATTTTGTTTTTAGTTTTTAGTAGTGCAATATATTAACAAAATTTTGTTATTAAAAGTATTTACATATTTACATAGATAACTAAGAATATAAAATTAGATAGTGATTTGATATTGGATAAAGATATTATATATGTATTCATGTAGTTTGTTTGATTTTTGATCAGTCACAATATTATACTGGATGATATTGTGATGTTTTCAAATCTACAAATGTTTGTGAAGCTTAAGGGACTTAACAGCAAAGTCATCAGTCCCTAAACTTAAAAAATACTTATGAACTACCTTATACTAAAGACAACACAAACATCTATGCCCGAGAGTGGGGATTCGAACCCCCGACGGGGAACGGCCTCGCGCATCGCAGCATAGCGCCTCAATGGGCTCGGCCGCTCCGCCGCGGCGGTGATGTTTTCCATCGTATGTTATGAATTATGGGTTGTTGAAGTGATGAGCTCAACATTTTACCAATTTGCAAGCTCTTTATCGAGGGTTATCTTTGGTTTAGTGTTTGTTTCTTAGTGTTTTATATTTATGTGTGTGTGTGTGTGTGTGTGTGTGTGTGTGTGTGTGTGTGTGTGTGTGTGCGTGCGAGTGAGCGTAAGTGTGTGTGTTTGTGTTCTTGTTCGTAAGTGATGCTGATGTTTTGCTTTAATCGTTGAGTCTTTTATCCAGGTGTGGTGGTGATGGGGCTTGTTGGGTTAAGGTTTCCGTGACTGGTGCTAAATCTGAGAATTCTCGGCAGGTGTTGTGTGTCTCTGGTCCTTGTAGTCTGCACATGTTCAATGTTCGGCCGTTTCGTGAGTATGTGTCGTCCGTATCGTGCTCTTAGCTTGGACAGTCTCATGGGTTCAACTCCAGTAATGTGATATACTTCACCACCGGCGGTCTGTAGCGGTAGTCGGCCGATCTTCTAAGAAGGCGTTGGTCCGTTGAGTACATTCTATCGGCGATAGATTTATGTATACCTCCTAGGGTTGCGGCCGAGTACTCTATTATTGGTCTGATGTATGTGTATGGCTGTCTGGTAGTCACAATCATGGAAGCGTCCTTGTACAAGTCGTATTAGGTTTCGTCTTTTTCGTACTTTGTTGAGATGTGCGTTGCGAGGCTTCGTATTTTATAGCAGAGGACGGCTTCTAACTACTGTGAACTACTGGTTACTCCCTGCTAGAAAGCCTTGTTCCCTGCCCCAAACTGAGAACTGACTCACTTCAAATTACTCCAATAACAGGAAGTTAATACTACAGTGGTCAATATACATAGCGCTCACACATTATTACACACAGACATTAATAAGCAAGCCACCACAATTAAAGTTGTCTTCGAAAGGTGGTTAAGAAAACATTTATGGCGCAACTGAATTTAGACGTAAGAAACATTGCATCTGAGAATGTTCTCAGCACTTGTGAAGAACAATATTAAATAAAAGAGAGAAGGTGCTCTAAAACTACAATTTATAGGCAACTTACGGATTATGCCGAACTTAAACTTGTTTATTCAGATAGAAAACAAGCAAAACAACAACACAGTGTTGGACCCTCATCAGGTGGGACTGACGGAAGACATTGAGAAGGTTCAGAGAAGGGTGAAAGCGTCACGGAAATGTACGAGTTGAGGTTGCAGCGAGATCTATTTACGAAATTTCAATCACCGACTTTTACTTCTGAATGTGAAAATATTTTGCTAGCACTCACCTACTTAGGGAGACATGACCATCCCAATAAAATAAGAGAAATCAGATCGAAAACGGAGCGATGTAGGAATTCTTTCATCTCGAGCGCTATTAGAGAATCGAACGGTAGAGAAAGGTTATGAAAGTGGTTAATCAACCCTCTGCCAGGCACTTAAATGTGATTTGCAGAGTATCTATGTAGATGATGTAACTAAAATATCGTTAAACTGTCGAATGAATGCGACAGGGCGTATGCTACCAGTAAATAAAAACTGATAAAATTTCTGTTTGTTAATCTCATTGCTCAATCCAAAAATGTGAATACTTGAACCTTTCACTGCCTTTGTTTCAAAATCTCTCAATGCTGGTTGTATTTCAGCAACTTTACTACTCACTACCTCTTCCATATCTGGAATCTGCTCCTCCTTCTCATTGATTTCTTTTAACTCCCTATAACTCACATATACGTTGTTTGTACATTTGTGTTTTACAGAATACAACATACCATTTAATTTCCTTTGATTTTCTGTAACTATATATAATTTAGCCTGTTGTTGATGCACTTCTTTACATACCTGATGTGTCCTGGATTTCAAATCATCTAGACAAGTAACCTGTTCTTTTACGAGTATTCGCTCGATCCCCTTACCTTGGATTTCAATTTTGCAGTTCGTGATATCTTTATCTACCTTTTGGCTTAAACCTGTTTGCCTGTCATCAGCTTCACTTTTCCAATTTTTGTAGAGTATAACACACTCTAATTTCAAATTCTGGAACTCTCTTCTCTAATGCTTTGAAATCCTGCCTAATCTCGTTTTGTACTGCTTCCATTTCTGCTGCTAGCTTACCTTGACCTGCTTTCATTTCTATTTATTGTTTAGTTTTCCCTTCTTTCATGTCTGAATCACGTTTAGTAAATAACTGCATGAGTGATTTCATTATTGACAATAATAACTGATTCGAATCTTGTTCAAAATTTGTACCCTGTGTATTTTCTTGGACTGGCAAACTGTCACCTGAACTTTCAGCGTTTTCGAATATGCAACCCCCTTCCAGGTAAAATATTGCGAACCCCGTTCCAAATAAAAATATTTCCTACGACTCCCCTCTCCTCCTCCTCACGAACGTACAAAACTGAGTCACAGGAAACAAATTTAATGTTCCTTACTTTGCTGCAGCTTTCTTTTAAATTGTTGGACGAATATTTTTTCTGTATTTTTCGGAATGCAAAACATTGTCTTACTTTTACATGATTTCCGATAGAAAAATATAGTAATGAGTGTTTCGCATTTCAGACAAAACTCAGAAGCGAATTATGCAAATTAAGAAACGTTCCACTGTATAGACAATTGATAAGGAAGATCTTTTTTTTTAGAATTTTTCGGAACTACTTACTGGATAATGTCCCCCCTACTGAAGAACCAAAACAAAAATGTGTTATTTCAAAGGAAACAACTTTAATGTTCCTCATTTTGCTGCAGCTTTCTTTTAAATTGTTGGACGAATTTATTTTTCTGTATTTTTTCAAAAAATGTTCAAATGTTTGTAGAACTTATGGGACTTAACTACGGGGTCATCAGTCCCTAAGCTTACAAACTACTTATGAACTAGCTAAGACTAAGGACGGCACAAATATCCATGCCCGAGGGGGGATTCGAACCCCCGACAGTAGTGGCTGTGTGTATTTTTACGGAATGCAACACCTTATCCTATTTTTACATGATTTCCGAAAGACAAATACATTAACGATTTTTTCGCGTTTCAGGCAAAACTACGAAGCCAATTATGCTAATTAAGAAACGTTCCACTCTATAGACAATTTGTAAAGAAGATCTTTTATTTCGAATTTTTCGTAATTATTTATTGTATCATGTTCTTTTACCTATCAGTTGGTCCCTGAAAACAGTATTCAGGCTTTGCGCTTATTCATCATTAACACACTATATTATAAAACAATCCACGATCTATTCAATTCATAATTAATGTTACACAAGGAAGTCCATGATTTTAACATTAAACAAATTTCACTTAGACATACGTTTTTGTATTACTGAACACCTGGTTATTTTTATGGTGCAAGTACTGCAGTCCCCCGAGCAAGACTTTGCGACTCCTCCCTGAGGGTCGCGATACATAGGTTGAAAAACACTGACTACGAATTTATGACATTGGTTCACTCGAAATATTTGCCTCAGATTGTATTGCAATAGCGTCTTCATTCATAACTACACGATCCTGATTGTTAATCAAAATAGGATTTACATTTAGTTTCATCATTTAAATCAATATTTACATTTGCCTCAGCAACATTCTAAGTTTCGTTATTCACTTTCCCTGTATCTAATATTGGATCTGAAATTTTAGAATTAATGTTGTCTACTGGCACCTCTAAGTGCTGGTTTATGACGTCAACACTCATATTGTCATCAACATTCTTGTCTCAATTTCTTGACAAATACCTTCTTACTCCATCACTAGCCATTTTTGACTTTAAATAATTTACTCTTTATAAAAATGTTCTTTAAAGAATCAAGTAATCTTCAATAATGTTACATACACCAATCCAAAAATAGTACTCACTCTAATACTTCATCTCATACTGCCGCTGGGAAGGTCAGGTTCTGCTGGGTGCTGTCAGACTTGTTGTGATGCTGGACTGCTGGATCGCCCGGACCCACCATCGTCCAATTATTTCAAGCGACAATCTTACTCCTGTTGGTGTGTGCTGCTACTGTAGCACACTGATCTGCTTCCAGCCGTTGCTTCTATGGTGCCTCGAAATATGCCCCTTTAATTTCACTCACGTATTACTTTACAAAATTCTAAAAATGTCTGAAGGCAGGCTGTAATTGAGAGAATTTTCTTGTAGTAAAATTATCTGAAAATACTATGTTTGGTTGTGTGCCAACGTTCCGTAGCAGCTGTTAAAATTAACTACAAGAGGTATTCAGAACAACCAGAGTACATTTGACATATACAGGAAACCAACAACAACAGACATAATTATACACCACACATCTAATCACCCAGATACACATGAACATGCCCCACTTAAATGCTTCACAGACTAAACACCATTCCAACAGACACAGATAACTACCAGAAAGAAATGAATACCATAGTACAAATAGCCACAAACAACGGATACAAAAAAGCCTAGTAAAAAGCTGAACAAAAAAATTAAAAAAGAAATAAACTCACCATTACCACTATCATAATGGTAGAATACCACACAAACACACAAAACACACATACAAGAACAACACGAAGGGGAAAAGAAGAAAACAGCAGTTGGGTGTTGTTGTGGTCTTCAATCTGGAGACTGCTCTGATGCAGCTCTCCACCCTACTCTATCCTGAGCAAGCCCCTTCATCTCCTCATAAGAACGGCTCCCTACATCTATTTAAATCTGCTTACTGAATTCAACTCTTGGTCTCACTCTGAGATTTTTACCCCACACACTTCCCCCCAATGCTAAATTCACGATTCCTTGATGTCTAGGAATGTGTCCTACGAGTCGATCCCTTCTTTTAGTCAAGGTATGCCAGAAATTCCTTTTCTCCCCAATTCTGTTCAGTACCTCGTCATTAGTTATGCGATCCACCTACCTAATCTTCAGCATTCTTCTGTAACACCACATTTCAAAAGCTTCAATCCTCTTCCTGTCCGCACTCTTTATCGTCCAAGTTTCATTCCCGTACAAGGCAACATTCCACACAAATGTCTTCAGAAAGGACTTCCTTACGCTTAAATTAATATTTGATGTCAACAAATTTCAAAAATGCTTTTCTTCCCATTGCCATTCTGCATTTTATATCCTCTGTACTGCGACCATCTTATTTTACTGCCTAACTATCAGAACTCATCTACCAGCTTTATCGATATCTAATCTAATTCCTTCAGCATCGCCGGATTTTCTTAGAGTGCACTCCATTACCCTTGTTTTGCTCTTGTTAATGTTCATCTTATATGCATCTTTCAACAAACTGTCCATTCCGTTTAACTGCTCTTCCAGGTCCTTTGCTATCTCTGACAGAATTACAATGTCATCAGAAAAAGGCAATGTTTTTATTTCTTCACCCTGAACTTTAATTCCGTCTCTAAATTTCTCCTTGCTTTGCTTTATAGCTTGCTCAATTTCAGCAGTTGGTATACAATCATAAATACACACAAATAATATCCATTTCTTTTAAAGAAAAGGCGTCAAAATTGCCCAGCAAATCAACAACTCAGAAAATAAGGACTATACCAAATGAAATACAATACTTAATGGAAGATACATTGGCAGACTAAAAGAACATTTGCACCAGATATAAAGAACATGTACGAGCCTGGAAGTATAAAACAAGTCACTTAACCATTGCAGAGCACTTACACCAAAAGCAACATAAAATCACCAACACAGACACAGATATGGAAATCATAAGAATGAACAACAACAAGAAACACTTCAAGAAAATACCATATCCAAAAAACAACAGAGAAGAAACATCTCAATCCAGCAAACCACACACTTTTCAAGCCTAACATAAAAATAAACACTCTGAAAGCCAAAAACCCCTAACACTCAAACCACAAATCTCGCCTCCCCCAGCACATCCAAATTAAATCTGCATTTACATATCTAAAAACATCTCAGACATCCTGTTTTCTGAAATTAAAAATCACTCATGCACTCATGCATCCATGCACATATACACAGGCGCACACACAGAGGCGAATTCTCACACACACACACACACACACACAAGTAGATTAAATTTTGTGTATATTAGTTGGCAACACTCACAGATCACGCGAAAAACAAATGAACAGACACAAACAACACATCGACACAGTGGTGAACTGATAAAACGAAAGGCATTCCACTAAAAACAGGTCATGTGCACACTGTACGCAATTTAAAATAAGTGCTTTGGTAATAAAAGAAACGGAAGAAATGACACAAAAACAGACGAAAAGTGCCGTACACACACACACACACACACACACACACACACACACACAAAAGCGCACGTCAGTAACCAACCAACTCCTGCCAACAAGACGGAGAAACAGCAGTGCGATGTAAAGAAGAGACAACAACACCGTGAGTAGACTGTACCTCAAATGAAAAACTGAAGCCTAACGTGCACAAACAGTTAAAAACTGTTTTTAATCTATATAAACAAAAAAAAAAATGTACAAACCTTTCTATCATTTACAGACCACAGAAGATGCTTTTAAAATAAGAAGCGAACACGTCTCGTGTAACGGAATACTTCTTATAGTTAATATCTGGAAATAAATTACTATTTATAAAAAATTAATAAAGGAAGATTGGCGCCTACACTCACTCACTATAATGGCGGCAACCAATCAGACCACATTTCTTACACATTTTCTCACGAAAAGAACCTGATGCAACCTGTTTCCACCTTCAGCTTTCCCACACCACTGCTGACGTCACGGGAAACTGCGAGAACTCTCCAGCTATAGGGCGCCTAACAAAAAATTAAAATAGGGGCTGCAAAAGCCAGAAGCATCACACCATACGAACTCATAGGAACAATCTATTCAAATTTTGCTACTTGATTAACAACTTGTGACAACAATAAACACATCACCACCTATTTACTTCAAACTATCCTTTCTGAACACCATTCGACCCTATGTAAAATTTTCGACTGAACTTATTTCCGGCTTTATCCAGCTTTCACTACCTATAATGATCTCTGCTTCACCTCTTTCAATTGGCGCTTGAAGGTGTGGTACTTCCTTTTGTGTCCCAGCCTCGTCGCCGCTTTTGTGTCTCGATTCCGTCGTAGGTGTCGGTGGCCGAGTGGAATGAGACCGACACAGGAATAAAGATAGCAAGCTGGTGCAGGTACGGAGGGGAGCAGCCAGAAACTAGAAACACTAGAGTAAATTAGAACGAGATATATATTGCACAGAATTTATACAATACTTAACTTTTACAAAGTTCAGTACGGCAGAATGCTGATACATAGTTGAGCTAGAGGTCTGCCTAGTGCCTGTACGATAGCTAAGTCTTCACTGGTGCCTATCAGATTCCGAAGGTCTTAACTGGTTCCTATCTCAGTCCCAAGTGACCGATGTCGTTCAGTGGTGGCCACGAGCGGGGTTGCAGCAGAGGGCGCTCGTGGCTGACGTCGTAAGAACGCCGCGCCGTGCGTGCATGGCGGCGCGCGGCGAAAGTAGGTGGCGCGCACTTTGGACTTGTGCGACACCACACTTCCCACACACAGCTCAGCTATGGCGGTTTACAACTGTTAGTCCAGTGGTTATTAGAACTGCGTTCATCTGAAGTTTGATCTACACCCTTTCGGGCTGAAATCCTTTTTGTGTGTTCCCGAGGCCCTCTAGCCTTAAAAAACCGCTCAGTCCACGCCACACAGCTTCCTATCCTGTGTAGCCGCTTCCTGCGTGTAGTGGACTACCGTTCAGCGGAATCCGGAACCCCACCACATGAGGGCGCAAGTCGAGGAATCTGCAGCCAACACGGTCGCAGAACAGTCTGAGCTTCTGATTCAGACCCTCCGCTCGGCTCGGTAACAAAGGGCTACAGTTGGTTCTGTCAGCTAAGCTACAGATGGTGAGCTCTTCCGATCGAAAGCGACACACATCATTTGTACCGACATGGGCCACCACCTATATCGTGCTCCACTTTGCGCTTTCATCCGTAAGGATCCCTTACGCATCATTTTATGTATTCCACATGCACCGTCTCAACAATAAATCTTCATAAATTGGAAAATTATAATGAAATGTACTGATTTTTATTTCTGGGCGTATATATCGGACGCCAAGGGTAACACAGCAACATTCGTCAGGAACTACGTGAAGATCGCAACGTTTCTGTTTTCCAAAAAATCATGAAATAAATACGACCTGATCCGGAAGGTCATCCACAATTTCTGGATTTATAGAAATATTGTTGTTAAACTTCGTACTATTATCATTTGTTACTCCTACTTTCCATGTTTCTTTAGTTTACTCTCATTGCATATCCTGTTCCCTGTTCATTCCCTCGAAGAGCTTCTCAATATTTATAAACTTTTTCTTTTACCAGTTGCAACAGCGCCAAGTATTTTCTTCGGCGGGGTCGCACTCTTGTTCTGTTTCATAATATGTTAAACGAATTTCCTCTCCCCTGTCACGTTTTTATTGACGACTTAGTTTGCTCAGTTCTAAGAATATAAAAAAAACCGTTGAATTCTTAAGATGTATTATATTCAAACTGTATTCACAGACCGATGAAGACTCCCCCATGTTTCCTTCGCTATTATTTCGTGGCTTCGCACTCTGTATTTTGATTATACAGCACAGAGCTATTTATTCCCAGACATCTCCACGTACACTCATATAGTTTTAAATATATTAATACTAGTTTATTACTGTTATATAAAATTTATTGTTTGCTTTTAGACAGAAATGATTTAAAAATAGTGAAATTCTGTTCGTATGTAAGAGAGAACCTGTATTCTCTAATTTACTTAGGTTAAATCAATAAATAATCGGACAAGTATCTTAGCATTTAGAGTTATAACGTCTACAGTACAGATAATACAGGGTTCTTCGAGTTATCCACTTCGTTGGTAAATTCAGTAACCAATAAATATAGAATCTAATTTCATCATAACGATGTTTTTTGAAAGTCTGTAACTGTGTTAGTCACAATTTATATAAACAAAACGCATCAGTTAATTGTTTTTAATGCTCGGCATTACGCGTTTCGAGAATTTATTTCCCATCTTCAGATGTTTTTTGTTACATAATTTGTAAAAAATGTTCAAATGTTTGTTAAGCTTATGCGACTTAACTACGGGGTCATCAGTCCCTAAACTTACAAACTACTTATGAACTAGCTACAACTACGGACGGCACAAATATCCATGCCCGAGGGGGCATTCGAACCCCCGACCGTAGTGGCCGTGCAGACCGTGACTGAAGCGCCTCAGTCTCCTCGGCCACCGCGGCCGGCCATAATTTGTATTTATTGTGATACCTCTATATTTGTAAATCTGTCTATATTAACATCTATGTAACATGTATATTTACAAGAACAGCATAGTGATGTTCTCTATATTTGTGAGATTCTATACAATGAAGAAGGCACAATAGCTGTAAGTAGAAGCTTAAAAACATTTTTAAAAATAATGTAGAAATAAAAACCTAATATATACTATTCAAACTAATCTCCGATTGCAGTAGCATGTCAAAACCACATGGCAGGAGAAAGAGAACACCTCAAATGGAGACATCACAATAAATACAAATTATGTAAGAAAAAGCATCTGAAGATTTGAATAAATTCTCGAATCGCGTAATGCTAAGCATTAAAAACAAGTAATTGGTGCGTTTTCTTTATTTAATTATAGAACCGATTCCTTTCGAAAGGTAAGCTAGTTCAAGAAATTTAATTTTTATACTTTACATAATGTACTATGTGATTGTGCGGTAAAGGAGAAAAAATAAATCAACCCTGCTTGCGAGATACGGTACACGTAATTAAATAAGCTTTTTTTTTTTTTTTTTTTTTTTGAGCTCTAGTCTAGACAAACTTGCTGCATTGTTTGTCCATAAATAACAATGACCCGCGACAGTTTGTGTTAGCTTATCGTAATGGTAGCATTAACTGGTTGATGATATAATGCACTGTCCCGACGAAAGCTCCTGTATGACACATTCGTTTTGTTCCCAAATTCCAGTACATGGGAGGACTGCCAGGGGAGCAATCGACGTAAATTTGGCTCATCTGTGCCAGTGAAGTCCGGGTATATTTTCTTCAGCGCCATGACTCACGCACGATGACAGTGTAACACACACAATTGGTCACATGGTGGTACTGGCAACCAGGCTCAAGTGTCCAGATGATGAAACAGCTGTGAAGCTGAAGATGAAAGAATAATTTTATGTTGAAGTGTTATTTCCACACGTCTTACCGTGTCTCTTTAGTACTGGTCATTATTAACAAATAAAAATAGATTTGTAATGTAGTTACAGATTCTTTACCAATGAGCAGAAACTGTACAAAACTAAATTATGCACATTTTCTTACTTTTCAACACAGTCAGCATGAATATTTAAACATTTTTCAAGATATGGCACCTGCTTCCGGATCCCAGCATCAAAGAACTCTGACGCGTGACCATTAAATCAATTAGTAATAGTTTCTTTTAACATGGCATCATTTTCTTTGCGGAAGTTTCTGATGCAGGTGGTCAACAGTGAACTGCGTGTTTTGGCAAAGAGCCTCAACAACTTTTTGTGTCAAGTCTTCGTTCATGACAGAATGTCATGCAGTTCGTTGTTCATCATCAACATTTGTCCTCCCTTCATCAAATAGCGTGCACTATTTAGCCACATTTGCGTAATTCATGTTACATGCACTACGAACTACTACAACAAACTGTCGTAGAATTTCAGCAGAACGATGTTTTTTTTTGTTTTTTTTTTGTCTTTTTTTTTTTTTTTTTTTTTTTTTTTTTAATTTACGAACCGAATTACAAGTAACAGTGGTAGAGACGTGAAACATAATGGCGGGGTAGTAAGAGACTAATCAAGAGTAGTTGATCGGGAACGGTGCCGCCGCAATGGAGTAGCCGAGCGGTCTATGCCGGGCGCCGTGGCTCAGCGCGCCCGGTCAGAGGGCTCCACGCCCTCTGTAATAAAAAAGCTGAGCCAACAAAACATCGAACAAGAACGAACAAATACGAACAGCGTCCGCAACGGATAGAACTACTGATAGAGGAAAAAAAAAAAAAAAAAAAAAAAAAAAAAGCGTCTCGCTGCGGAGCGCGCAGTTGCTCGCCGTGGAGGTTCGAGTCCTCCCTGGGGCATGTGTGTGTGTGTGTGTGTGTTTGTTCTTAGGTTAGTTCAACTAGGTTTAAGTAGTTTGTAAGCTACGGGCTGATGACCACGCAGTTTAGTCCGATAGATTTACAAACATTTGAACATTTTTTGGAAACGGTGCCAGATCCCAGGATGCGTAGACATGATAAGCTAATGGTTCTTACTTTCAAAACGACCACGTAGCTCCAAGGGAAGATTATTTTGTAACCAAAAGGAAATTTAGGTGATTCTGAAAGTCCCAGCTGTTAATATACGTTGAACTGTTACAGTTTATAATTTGTGCCGAATAGCGATTCCATGCCACATTTTCCGCATTTTACTTCACTGCTTCTAAATGTTCAAATATTTGTAAACCTATTGGACCTGACTGCAGTGGTCATCTCTCCCTAAACTTACAAACGCCCTCCGGCTATAGGAATGAAGAGTTTTCGGCAACTTTTGTAAAAAAGTGTAATTGAAAACAGGGGGCATCAAATTGGCAATGTGAGTGCTACAGAAACACATAAATAGGGCAACACAAAAACTTGACCGCTGAAGATGCTTTGAAATAAAGCGAAACGCGTCTGGTCTGAATTAAATTTACAGTTGCAAATGACGGTAACCTAATCCATACAAACTGTATAACCGCAACTGCGGAAAAGTAGGCCAAAGAAACAATGAAGAAACTTGTACTTATACTAACTTACACTAAGGGCAGCATATATACTCATGCCCGAGGGAGGACACGAAACTCTGGCGGAAACGGCCGCCCTGTTGCATTACGGCTTAGACCACGCGGCTTAACTGCTTCGGCTATCCGGACACTCTTCCCGCCCAATCCAAATTCTCAGCATTCCGCACAGTGTTAATTTAGTGCTCCCCGTCCAGGTTCGCTCTTGCTTGCAGCTTTACCTACATTCCACTAATACCGAGTGAGGTAGCGCGGTGCCAACACACTGGACTCGCATTCGAGATGAAGACAGTTCAAACCCGCGTATCCTGCCATCCAGGTTTTGGTTTACCGTTATTTTTCTAAATCACTCCAGGCAAAAATCAGGATTGTTCCTCTGAAAGGGTAAGGTGGATTTCCTTCCCCATCCGTACCCAAAAAGACACAGCGTCTGCCCTGACTCTAATGATCGACGGACGTTAAACTTCTTGTTCCCTCCCTCTGGATTCCGATTTTTGTGCAATCGTGTTAAAATTTTCGTTTGCCCGAGAGGTAATATAAATTACTAGCGAACCCAGCAATGCTTCTCAGTTTTCAAGACGAATAATAAATCCCTTCCCCACACCCTTTTATTTGCCCATCTTCTCCTCCTATTTCTCCACATCCTCTATGGTGTGCATAACCCCATACTTCCAGTCTCTCTATCTACACTTGATGCCCATTTCCCTCCATCTCTGTCCTCTTATCCCTTTCAAAATGTTCAAATGTTTGTAATTCTTATGGGACCAAACTAGGTTGGTCATCAGTCCTTAGACTTACGAACTACTTAAACTAAGTTAAACTAACCTAAGGACAACACACACATCCATGCCCGAGAGAGGATTCGAACCTCCGACGCGAGAGACCACGCGATCCGTAACGTGACGCTCCAGACCGCTCGGCTACTCCCGCACGGCTTCAGTCCGGAGACTGGTTTGATGCAGCTCTCCGCCCTACTCTATCCTGAGTAAGCCTCTTCATCTCCTCATAAGAACGGCTACCCACATGCTGAAATGTTCAAATGTTCCAATGTTTGTATAGCTTATGGGACTTAACTATGGGGTCATCAGTCCCTAAACTTACAAACCACTTATGAACTAGCTAATACTAAGGACGGCACAAATATCTATGCCCGAGGGGGGGATTCGAACCCCCGACCGTAGTGGCCGTGCAGACCGTGACTGGAGCGCCTCAGTCCCCTCGGCCACTGCGGCCGGCCTACCCACATGCATCTCTACCTCTTCATAGATAGGTGGTTCAAATCCACCTCCGGCCATCCAGATTTAGGTTTTCTGTGATTTCCCTAAATCACTCCAGGCAAATGCCGGGATGGTTCCTTTCAAAGGGCACGGCCGATTTCCATCCCCATCTTTACCCAAAACTCCGAGCGTTAGCTCCGTCTCTAATGACGTCCCTTCCTTCAAAAACCTCCATTTCTTCCCAATTCTGTTTCTGTACCTTTTCATTAGTTACGCCTCCTACCCACCTAACCCTCGGCATTGTTACTAGTTTTGCCTGAGGTGGAGATTCGACCAATTGTTTGCAAAGTAAACAAAACTCAAAATACTTTTAAATATCTGGACTTTATTGGTATGCACATTCTTAGTTCATGCCTTTCCATGTAGTAAGGAGAGCATGAATTCGTAACTATTCAAAAATAACTACTTAAAAAACCGGACGTTACTTGAATTCTCTGGCAGAGTAGCATATGACCATCAAGTTATTCTTTCAGGATAATATGGAAAATAGTGAGGCCAAGAAATAACGTTATTCCTTTACCTTGAAACTTTGATTTCCACTACGGACTACACGCTCGACCTCGCAGTTCCAGCCATTCTACCTCTAGATGGCCGTGGAGCTAGACCTCTGCCATTCACGGCCTATCGTCATTTAGTACTCCCCTTCAGGTATGTAAACATCCCCTTCATTCAAACACTTTTAACGGCACCGTATGCACATGATTTATATTTTGTGCATATGGAAAAGCACCTCCCGAGTTATATGTTTCATTGGCATCCTTGTATAATTAGTACGAGGGTTAGAACTTAATGGTGGCAGATATTTATTCTCAATCGATATTAAGCGTTACATGTTTTCACCTATGCTATCCTTCAAAGTAGTCACGACCGTTGTGTAGAATCCGTTGCCAGTTGATGTGGAAGGCGTAGTGTACCGTTAGAAAGCCTGTTCTTCACGAAAGAAGACGAAGCAAGTACACCAGAATTCGTAACAAGAACAGCTGCCAACATGCCTAATTTAGAAGTTGATACCACTGGTGTATTAAAGCAAGAAAAAAAAAGTAAGTCTACCAGTCCCGATTGTATACCAATTAGTTTCCTTTCAGAGTATGCTGATGCAATATCCCAATACCCAGTTATCATATACAACCATTCGCTCGGCGAAGACAAAAACTGGAAAGTTGCACAGGTTACGCCAATATTCAAGAAAGGCAACAGGAGTGATCCGCAAAATTGCAGCCCTGTATCATTGACGTCGGTTTGCAGCAGGATTTAAAAACATATACTTGCTTCAAATATTGTGAACTACTTCGAAGAGAACGACTATTTGTCCCATAGTCAACACAGATTCAGACAGTATCATTCATCCTAAACACAGCTAGCTCTTTACTCACATGAAGTGATGAGTGCTACCGACAAGGGATGTCAAATAGATTCCGTATTTCTAGATTTCCGGAAGGCTTTCGACATTGTACCTCACAAGTGTCTTCTAATGAAACTGGAATATCGCCACAGTTATGCGATTGGGTTCGTGATTTTCTGTCAGAAAGGACACAGTACGTTGTAACTGACGGAAAGTCATCGAGTAGAACAGAAGTGATATATGGCGTTTCCCAGGGGATTGTTATAGGGCCCCTACCGTTCCTAATTTTATTAACGACTCGCTGTAAACCCGGCGTTGCCCGGCTGTTTATTTATTCTACACTCTCGTAGTCCACATCCCCTTCACTTCTCTATCTCATCTTTCTTTCCCAAGTCTCTGTTCGTTTCCACCTTTCTCGGCAATGTTTTTTCCTAGGCACCCTCTGTCATATACTATACGAACATGTATGTATCTTGTGACCTTCCAATTGGTATAAGTTTCGTGTGTGCAAAAATTCATCAAGATCTGTGAAAACCTATTCATTTTGTCAAAGTTCGTATGATAAGTACCTTCCACCGTGCATCAAACGAAATTTTATACAGACAGTGACATTCCTCTTGTTTTTATGGCGAAGTGTGCAAAATTTCATAAATATCGGAAGAAAACTATTTTTTTATGCGATAGAAACACAGAGTCACATTGAAAAATGCACTTTGTTGTTCTCAAATTTTCCATTTTTATTTCATACAACCTTTGTTCTGGCAATAACGAAAAAAAAGTATCTGTGAAACAGGTGGAGCCGTTCTCAAGTTATGGCGCGATCAACATACTTAGGGATCCGTTTTTATCTTGTAAGATACTCTCCCCTATGCACCGTATGAAACTTTGGGTTGACGGTGACCTTCCTTTTGAAGGTCAAGCGTGCAAAGTTTCGTGAAGGTCGGAATGAAACTGTAGATTTCGTCAGTCTGTAGGAAAAGTATCCTCCACCATACACCATCATTTCGTCGTATCGTAAATTCTTTCTTAGCTAACACCTTTTACCTTTAAACTTCATATCGGCAAAATTTCAGATTCGTAGGTGGAGTAGTTTTAGGGATTTCGTGTTTTGTCAGTGACTGAATGACCTTTAGCTTTATATATATATATATATATATATATATATATATATATATATATATATATATATATATAGAGAGAGAGAGAGAGAGAGAGAGATATCTCCTGAATTATGGGTCCTACAAACACATTATTTACCAGGTTTAGGAAACTGCCTGCGAAATGTGTTGTAAATTGATTTGGTAGTCGAAGGTCGAAGTTTCATGTATTACATTGTGTTTGACGTCATAGCTCGTGAACTATTTTTCGAAGGTTCATCCAGTGGTGCATATGTAAAACGTTTGCAAAATACGTCGCGAATAGAGTTGGTAGGAAAGACGTAACAAATCAAAACGTCATGCGTGATGTGGCGGTTTTTCATTAAAGTAATTGTTTATTACTCCATATCTCACGAACTGTTTGTCGTACTTTGATAAAATTTCGAACGTACGTTCAGTGGTATGTGTGTATACTGCACGTAACATTTCTCGCGAATACAATTAATAGTTGACGAGTAATAAATTGTTACGTCATGCCAAACGCCGTAATTTTACTTCATGAACGCTGAAAAAGTAGTTAGCGACAAACTTTTTCCCTATCATCAGTTTGCTGGAGTTGTCAGCGAGAGAAAGTTTTCTAAAGGTTTGAAATTATGTTTGAAGTTTGTTGCAAGTCGCTAAGTCCTCTCCTTCTCAAATAGTGGACTGATAAAGTCACAGTATCACGTGCCGCAATACGGGGAAGTTTTCATTGTTTATGACGTCATATCTCCTGAAATATCGGCCCTATCGCAACATCCTTTCTTAGCTGACGTCTTCTACCGATGAACTACATTCTTTTCAAATTTCAGCTTCATAGGTGAAGTAGTTTTCGAGATTTCTTGTTTAGTCAGTGAGTAAGTGAATGAGTGTCTGAATGAGTGTCCTTTCGCTTTTATATACATAAAGCTTTGGGAGACAATCTGAGTAGCTCGCTTAGACTATTCGCGGAATATTCAGTCACTTACCGGTTAGTTAAGTCACCAGAAGATCAAAAGCAACTGAAAAATGATTTAAATATCTGCTCGGCGCCAAAAATGGCAATTGACCCTTAATAAGGAGAAGTGTGAAGTCATCCATATGACCACTAAAAGAAGCCCGTCAAACGTCATGTAAATGATAAATCAGTCAAAACTGCATGCCGTAAATTCCACTAAATAGCTGAAATTACAAAACGAATTGGAAAGTACACATAGAAAATATTCTAGGGAAAACGAACCAAAGACTACATTTCCTTGCCAGAACACTTAAAAGATGCAATATTTCTAATAAAGAAACAGCCTACACCACACTTGTTCATCCTATTTCGGAGTATTATTTCGCATTTGGGGATCTCCACCAAGTGGGACTGACAGACGACTTAGAGAAAGTACAGAGAAGGGCAGCTCGTTGTGTACTTTCGCGATATAGGGGAGAGAGTGTAACGAGAATGATGCACGAATTGGCGTAGAAATCATTAAAACAAAGGCGTTACTCTTTGCGACGATATCTATCTGCGAAATTTCTTTCACCAACTTTCTCTTCCGAATGCGAACATATTTTGCTAGCACCCATCTACGCAGAAAGACATGATCATCAAAATAAAATAAGAGAAATCAGGTCGAAAACGGAAAGATTCAGGTGTTCCTTTTTCCGGCGAGCTATTAGAGAACGGAACTGTAGAGAAACATAGTAAAACCGGTTCAATATGACTTGCAGAGTATTTATATATAAGTTGATGTAGAATGGAGTGGTCTACTGCCAAGCGAATCTCTGGAACAGTTATGAAGCAAATGCCACGAAGTGGTTCCTTCATGGCGGTGGCGAAGTGGCCGAGCGCATTGAGGCGTTATGATCCGATGCGCGAGGCTGTTCCCCGTCGGAGGTTCGAATGCCCGCTCGGGTATGGATTTTTGTGCTGTCTTTACTATAAGTTTGTAAGTTTAGGGAATGATGACCCCGCAATTAAGTCCCATAAGCTTTGCAGAAATTTGAACATTTGGTTCCTTCATCTTCGGAATCAAAGTCACAAGTCCGATGAGTATGGTGGATGATACAGTGCTTGCCAGACCTATCGATTGAACAGAACAGCCAACAACCGGCTCGATCCATGTCTGCCACAGTTTGCCGACCTTCGTTGAAAGCTTGTACCCAACGTGCCACTGTTCTGTACGGCAAAGCCGATTCCCCGCACTCCTCTTGAAGACGTTGATAGCACTGTCGTGCTGTACGACCTCTGGCACATTCAATCTTGTTGCTGCTTCAAAAGCATAGTGACACCGCTACGTTACGCCGCTCGCTCACAAGTGACTGTGTTTCCGTCGATTATGCGCCCGTCGGTAACTTGGAACGGACGAGTCCATATGCTCGGAGGTAAGGTAGGTGTGTCAACAACGTGTGCTATCAGCGACAGTAGTAGATTCCATTGCATAGTGTCTCCACAGCAGCGTTGCTACTATTTAAGTTCCTACCCTCGTATTAAAAGTCTGTACTTCGCGTCGTCGCAGTCTTCAGCAAAGTGGGGAAAGGGATGTTAACTGTACAGACGTGAAGTAGGACGGTTGCTGTGGTTGTTCGCTGTGTTTTGTGACTACGGCCCTAAAAGAAATGACACGTTAACTGGATGTTTACTCCAAATTGGAGGAGCGAGCAACAAGCCTATTTCTATGGGCCCAACGGGTGAATTGCACGGATATTCATTCTAAAGCAATTAAAGCACCGGAGGAAATTGAGCGGCGGTGTGATTTTGTTGTAGGATAACGCAACGCCTCACAAGGCCCGCCAAACGTGCGAACTGCTGCAGCGATTCACATGGGAGGAGTGGCAACAGCCGGCCGCGGTGGCCGAGCGGATTGCGGCGCGCCAGCCACGTTCTGCGCGGCCACTACGGTCGTTGGTTCGAATCCCCCCTCGGGCATGGATATTGGTGCCGTCCTTAGTATTAGCTAGTTCGTAAGTAGTTTGTAAGTTTAGGGACTGATGAACCCGTAGTTAAGTCCCATAAGCTTTACAAACATTTGAACATTTTGAGTGGCAACATCCTCCATACAGTCGCGACTTAGCGCCATCCGACTTTCGTCTTTTCGGTAAGTTCAAAGCAGATCTCGGTGGACAACGATTTCGAAACGATGAGAAGGTGAAGGCGGCTGTCTCCGTGTGGTTACAAAACGCTGGAGGAGATATCTATGCGTCTGGAATCGGAAAGTCTGTTGCAGACTATATGGAAAGGTGAACTTTTGTATATTAACATAGCTGTGTTGCTTTTGTATAGGTCAGGGTGAGAAATTTCAGTCCTGAAGCTACCAGCCAGTCCAACACCTTTGGTCGCTACAACCCCTTTATCTGAATATGAAATAATTCCTATTACTCTCCCCTGTCATGGTTCGGACAATATCTTTATACATAATGTCATATCAAATTGTTTAATAGAAAAATACATATCAGTACTATAGCAGTCTAGCACTTCAGTTTTGTGCATTGTTGTTTTTCTGCTAATAAGTACCACTTCAGCAGTGGCACCTTTGGGTTAAACTAAGACGGAGGAGATCCATTAATAGATATTACAAGCAAATCCCCTGGTTTATCTATCTTAGCCAAGTCCTGTACGCTGCTTTTAGTATTTAGTGCTTGCTCTGCTAATATGTTTTTCGCACCATTTCTGATTGAATTCTCGCGGATGAATCAACTGACGATATGTAAAGTTGTTTTATAGGTTTAAATAAAACACTTTCCTTACAATTGACTATGGAACATAAACATGAAATAGTCAAACGCGGGAACTGTAACAGCCTTGAAGACTTTTAAGCACTCGCTACAAATAAAAACATGAATCACGTGAGTTTGACCCCACTCCAAAACTCAGAAGACTCTGCGCATTCGCGAATCTGGCTGCTTGGAAGCGTATAATAAATAAATAAAATAAAATAAATGAAATTTATATGAAAGCCCAGATCACCAGTTGGCGACCGTAAATTTCGCACCCTGTTAATGAATGACCATAACGTGGAAGTGCAACTTACTTTTTGATCTGCCCTCATATTTGGAGGAATTATTTGTTTAGTTGTTTAAATGCGCTGCTGCTTTAGTTATGACATACTGTGGATAGCAGGAAGAAAGCGTTCATTTTCACAGCACAGGATACAATTTTTTTTCGCTGTTGCTTTTATCAGAGAAACTTTTTACTGTATTCATAAGATTGAAGCCTATGAATATTACAGTACCGTAAAAATGTTTGAAGTGAATCGGTCAAGAACCTGTGGTGATATTTGGTAACAACTTTTAACAGCGACTTGTTCTGATACAGGATGATTTTTTTTTTGTGTGCTTAACTCTGGGAACTGATTGAGGAGAGTATACGGAAGAAAAGAGTCTAATGATAGTACAGAAATGCATGGCTTCCATGCTAGAGACCATTTATTCAAGCCGCGGAAGAGCGCATTGAGGCGCTATGCTACGATGCGCGAGGCCGTTCCCCCTCGGGGGTTCGAATCCCCCCATCGAGCATGGATGTTTGTGCCGTCTTTAGTATTAGCTAGTTGATAAGTTGTTTCTAAGTATAGAAACTGATGACCCCGTAGCTAAGTCCCATAAGCTCTACAAGCATTTGAACATTTTATTTATTCAATAATACTTTTCCTGCGCCTCGGTTGCACAGTGGTAGAGTGCCAGACTACAAATCCAAAGGTCGCGGGTTCGAACCCCGTCAGGTCCTAGCATTTTTATCTGTCATTTTCCACTTCTTTCACCTCTGGCAGTATTGCTAATGTGAAAAATACCGAGTAGCACCGTGGTTCGGAACCAACGTTAAACTGTAGGTCCCCCTATAACTGGCTGGGTAAGTCAGTCCGAAGATCGGAGGAAGGCAACGGCATACCACCTCCAAACAGGACCATGCCTAGTAAAGCACTGTGGTGTTCAAACCAATCTTCGCATTGTTGACTGCTTTACCTTTACTTTGTTAGACAGACTGCAGTCTTAATACGTGCTGTACGATGCAGCCACGGTTACGATATGCATCGTTTCCTCCTAGACGGTGGTACCGTTCCTCATATTGTGCGGTTGATGCTTCTGCTACATGATGGTGCCCCAATATACTCCGCCGTTAACGCTCGGACGCATGTCCATTGTTTCTTCCCTGCTTGATGGAGAGGACGAGGAGCTCCATTTGCATGGACTGTTCGTTCAACTGATCTCAACCCGTGCGATTTCTGGTTCTACATCTACATATATACAACGCAATCCACGGTAAAGTGCGTGGCGGGGGATACACTGCACCAGTACTACACATTTCCTTTCCTATTCCAGTCCCTGACAGAACGAGAGAAAAATGGCTATATGCCTTTGTAATAGCCCTAATTTCTCTTGTCTTTTTTATCAATTTAAGTAGGCGGCAGCAAGATATTTCTGTAGTCAGCTTCAAATTCCGGCCCTCTAAATATCCTCAACACAATTTTTCGAAAAGAACGTCGCCTCTCCTCCAGCGATTCCCATTTGAGTTCCCGGATCATTTCCGTGACACTCGCGCATTGCTCGAACCTACCAGTAACGAATCTAGCTCATCGCCTCTGAACTGCTTCTATGTCTTCCTTTAAACTGATCTGCTGAGGGCTCTGTACACTTGAGGAATACTCAAGACGTGGTCGTTCAAGCATTTTATACGCGGTCTCCTTTACAGATGAAGTACATCTTACCAAAAATCTCCCAATAAACCAAAGTCGACTGTCCGCCTTACTCACAACTGTCCTTAGATGTTCGTTCCATTTCATATCGCTCTGCAGTGTTACGCCTAGATATTTGAACGACGCGACTGTATCAAGAAGCACACTACTAATGCTGTATTAGAACATTATGGGATTGTTTTCCTACTCATATGCATCACCTTACGTTTTTCTACATTTGGGGGAGGCTGCCATTCTTCACACCAACTAAAATTTTTGTATAAGTCACCCTGTATGCTATTACAGACGACACCCTTCCATACACCATAGCATCATCAGCAATCATTCGCATATAATAAGCTACTCTGTCCATCAGATCATTTATATAAATAGAAAGTAATAGCGGTGTTATCACACTTTCATGGGGAAAGCTTGACGATACACTCTTCTCTGACGAATACTTGCTGTCGAGAACGACGTACTGCTTTCTATTACTTAGGAAGTCTTCCAGCCAGTCACAAATCTGTGAACCTATTTCGTATTGTCGTATCTTCGTTAGCAGTCTGCAGTGTGGCACCGCGTCAAATGCCTTTTTGAAATCTGGAACAACACAATCTTCCTGTTACCCTTCATCCATGGCTCGCAAGACGTGATATGAGAAAAGTGTAAGCTGTATTTCACATGAACGATGTTTCCTAAACCCGTGCTGATTCATGGAAAGTAGCTTTTCCGTTTCAAGGAAATTTAATATATTCGAACTGAAAATATGCTCCTAAATTCTACATGAAACCGATGTCAACGATATTGGCCTGTAATTGTATGGGTCAGTTCTCTTTCCTTTCTTATACACGGGAGTCACCTGCGCTTTTTTCCAATCACTAGGAACTTTGCGCTGAATTAAAGATTCGCGATAAATGCAAGCTAATCAAGGGGCCAATGCCGCAGAATACTCTTTGTAAAACCGTACTGGTATTTCATCTCGACCAGGAGTTTATTTTGTATTCAGCTCTCTCAGCTGCTTCTCTACACCGGAAACACACCAGGGCCATCTCAGACGTGTAGTGTATGCAGATCCCATTCCAGATGTGGAGACTATGAGGCAGCGTCTTCATACAGCAGTCTCCACTGCGATTTCCATTTCCAACAAACACTGCAGCTGTTTCTGCAGAGCGTAGCACGCATTACACCGCAGTCTCTACACAGTAAATGGTCTCTATCTTGAAAACCATGCGTTTCCGGATGTAATTTAATTCGACGCTTTCGTTCCATATCCTTTTCTTGAGTTCATACGAGGAAAAAAAATCACCCGGTATTGTAGTACGGTTATTTCGTCTCCCCGAAACAGTCTGAAAGTCATAATGTTTGCTACAAGAACGGTCTGGGTTGATTGAAGACGTCCTGAGGCGGCGAAGCCAAGGAGATATAACTGCGAAGAACGTTGCTATCGCCTTCTTAACCTTGCCCCACGGCAGTGTTGCACTAAAGCAGTTCATTGACCCTATGAAGCAGTATGGCAGAGATGGAGAAGGATTGGAATTTTGGTTGAACATTAAACAGATGGACGACTTGGCCATTTAATTTATCGAAAACCGACGCCTACAGACCTCGCAACGGACACAACTTTCACCAACCATTTCAGAAAACAAAAGGTAAAGCAGTCATCAATTCAAAGATTGGTTTGAACACCACAATACTTTACCTGGCACGATTCTGTTTGGCGGTGGTACGCCGTTGCCTTCCTCCGACCTTCGAACTGACTAACCCAGCCAGTGGGACCTACAGTTTAACGTGGATTCCGAACCACGGTGCTACTCGCCATTTTTTTTTTCACATCAGCAAAATTGTCAGAGGTGATTGAAGTGAAAAGTGACAGATAAAAAAACCTGGATCTTAGCGCTGATCGAACTCGCTACCTTTGGATTCCTAATCTAACTACTACTGTGCTATCGATTCAATAGTGATGCCGAATATCATGATTCGCAGACTCACAGACAGAGATAGCAATATAGGTAAAGTCCTAAAGAGACAAGGATTTAAGAGTTGTGTCCCACCAACCGAGGGAAATTAACGAAATGTAATGAGCTCTGAAAGACAATCTCGACCTAAGAGAGGCTGAAATTTCCTAGAGATTTAGGAATTCTTAATATAAGTGATCCTTTGCTCCATTATTATTACGATATCGGGAGAACAGGGCCGCTGGCAGCCGTACAGTCACCTCACCCGCCATGAAACGGAAATTTCCATAAATTAGACGAATATGCAGGGCAATCGGGACATACCGAGTGATCAAAAAGTCAGTATAAATTTGAAAACTTAATAAATCACGGAATAATGTAGATAGAGAATAATGTAGATGCTTGGAATGACATGAGGTTTATCAGAACAAAAAAATAAATAAATAAATAAATAAAATAAAAAAATAAAAATAAAAAATAAATAAAAATAAAAATAAAAAAAATGACAGAGTAAAAACATTAGAGTCGCAGCAAATGACAAGCTCTCACTCTCACCACTAAAATCCTTCTAGGTCATAAATGTGTCTAATGTTGCGGTAACAGTGTATGCACCGGAGCTGTAATACAGTTGTTTAAACAAGACTGTCATTCAAATGAATCGTCCGATTCGATTTGATAGTGCCTCACCATAATATTGTTGAGGAATGATGGTGAACATATTGAACATTTCTTGTAAAGAACATCATCTTTGTTTTGTCGTAATTTGTTACACTAATTATTGCTTTTCTGATCAGATGAAGCGCCATATGTCGGACATTTCTTGAACGTTTTGTTTTTGGTTCTAATATAACCCCATGTCATTCCAAGCATGTGTGTCAATTTTTACCTCTCTATCTCAAAATTTTAAGCATGGCTGCATACAACTGGATACCAGTTGCATATTAAAGTTTAATAAACTTTACCGCGGTTTCAATTGATATGCATCAATCTTCTTGAGAATATACATGAACCTATAGTAAATACGAAAGTAACAATCAAGTTATGTACAACCGTATTAAAACCATAGACTGTTTACCTATAAAATTACAACAAATTTTAGCCTACAGGAAACAAATACTTACATTACATTATTATTGTAGAAAAGTTACACGTGTCGATCTTTGTACACATATTGTAGCCTTTAGACAAAGACACGTCAAACATATAAAATGATAACATATGCTGTGTAACAGATTGTGCGGCGTGCTAACCGCCGACTGACAGTTTGAGCAAGGCGTGGACGCCAGGTAAACATGACTCGTGGCGCACGCGTTTAGTGACGATGATACAGCATCAGTAGTCAGTACATGTTAATAACAAATTATAAAATAGGAAACTCACAGAAGCTTAAAATGAAATAAAATAGAATTTTGAGGAAATGACACCGCAGAGGTTGTAACGTTTCTGCTATGTTGCGAACTCCTAAAAATCTGTTGCCAACATTGAAACACGAAATAGCTGACACCTAAAGTAAAACTTCATTACCGGACATGTGATATTTCACACTTTCGCCTTCAGATTGAAATTCTATTTACACTATTAGTAAAACACTTTTAAGAAATAGGACGTTCATTTAAATATAACTTTAGCTGACCTTTTACGTAATTTTCTGTTCTTAATACTTTCGTAAATAATAGCTGCAAACACTAAAAATGCATTACACTTAGTTTTGGATATTGCTGAAACTATATGATACTAATTTGTATAAAAACAACAATGCTACATGTTATAAACTATTGCACAACATGATTTCATATATACCTTTTGTTTAAATAAATTAGGGCAGACCATGTTTTATATATCACTAGATCCTAAATTAAATACTGATAATTTTTCATGCACTAAAATTAATAATCCGTTTGGTACTAAGAAACTATCTTCGAAATTAACAAAACTACGACAACCATAAACAAATCCGTATTAATAAATAATTTGACCGCAAACCGAAACACATTAAAATTATATGTTACAATAATAGTACGCCTACACACTATTGGCAAAACAAATATATGTGCATTTCGAAAACACACATAATGTAAATAATTTGACGACTGTAAACACTAGTCAAAAGGATGACGTTAAATTTGTGTACTACATTTAAATACAAAATTTATGAAACAAGTACATACATCGACATAAATAGTCGTAGCTTAAATGTAATGTTTAAATTTCTGTATTTTGGCATATTTAATGGAAAAGAATATTGTTTAATTGTGAATTACAAAACTTTGTCACCATTTTTAATACGCAGTCATGTAGAAAGATGTTGGAGAGAAACCATTGTTTGAGCAGTCGGTGATAGAGTCTGCTAGAGTATCCGAGTGGCCACAAACCTGTAAGCAGCTTTGTTAGCTTACTGCTGCATTTCTTGATTGTGCAATGTTTAAGTGGAAATAAAATCGTTTCCATATCAACTAAGATGGATTTACTTTATGAAAATATCCTGTAAAACCAACTTCTTTTGTGAATGCCGAAGATAACTCACAACGCAATGGACTTCAGCCAGCATATAAGATAAGTTCAACTTCACCTACAGTGGAATGATTTCGTTATAGACTGAGAACTAATAAACATTTCCGTGATTCAGGAATATATTAGGGCTCAGTTTGAGTCATTCCGAAAAGAGGTGATGGACGTTATATGTGGTGCCGTGTGACCAGGATTTTAAAAGCGTATTCACTAATGTAAAGTGTTAAAAGTGGTGACGTGATCAAACGATTTTAATGAGTATTCGCTAATATAAGAATGTGTTTCAGGATACAATGAAAATAATGTATATGATGGATGTGCAGTAAAACCATCATAAAAGTGCAGAATTCGACTACAATACTATCCATACCTACGATGTCGAAATTTAATGGAGGAAGATGGCAATAATTTGGACTACTAGATTCCTGTATCGCCGCATCCTTGTGACGAGCTAAGTACTTTTTATTTTAAAATGGATACAGTAAGAAAGGAGGGAGATTATAGTACTCAAGTTTCGGACTTTGACAGTGGGGTATAAGGTTCTGGTATCGCGAGTTCTACACCGATTACAAGAAAGCAGCAGGTCCCATTTTCTAGTGATTTACAAGAGACTGGACAACAGATTAGTAATATGGCAGCAATCACGGAAATAGAGAGAAAATCGATCTTGGAATTTTTATTACAATGGAAAACCGAACTTTCATTACAAACGGAAACTATGAAAACCGAACTTTCATTAGAAATGAATACCATGAAAACCATGATATCTGACATAAAATCTCAAACAAACTCCATTAAATTTGAAATTTGTAAAACAAATGAAGCAGGGACCGAATTAAAACAATGTATTTTAGACACAAAACTTAGTGCAAAACTCGATTGTGTAGAAAAAAGTGTTTTGGTAGCTGCTACTTCAGAAGTTTCACAGACGAATGACAGTGTTGAAAAAATAGATGACAGTTCAAGTTACGCAAATTCTCAGAGCCAGGATACTAAATCAGAGTTAACTGGAAAGATTCGCGATGTTGAACAATGTAATAGCAAACTTAATTATTCTGATTTGAAAGTAGAAACTGAATGTAACGTTGTTATAGATAACCTTGAGCTAGAAGTTGAAAGTGAATGTACAGTCACAGAATTACCACAGTGTGTAGACGAAATTCCAGAAAAGTCACATACTGAAATTTTGAGTATTCCTAGATGTACTAATGTAATTTGTTTACCAGTAGTGAAGTTACCTGGTAGGCCTAAAAAGAAATTTCGTCCTATTTATTTTATGCCACAGGACAATGATTGTTTTCATTCAGACTTGAATAACACTTTAGAAATTATGTTGCTTAAGCAAAGTCTAAGGTGTAAAGTATGTTCTTGGGCAAACCAGACCCAACTGTTTGCATTTAATTTAGGACCCAGTAGTAATGTACCACTACCTATTCTACCTGATGATAGACAAAATGAGATGCATCAGGCTATATACTGATGTAATACCTTAGGGGCATAATTACTCTTTAGTTATGAAACTGCTGACACCAGTTCAGGTCCCCAGTCGTGTGCTGTGTACTTCTATTAATCATTTTCACAGTACAGAAAAAATTCTAGGCTTTAAGTTTTTCTTCAGTGTAAATATTTATGATTATTTGAAAAACCTTTTAAATTGCCACTGACAAATGAAAACAGCTGAGACATACCTTTTGATATATATACATTTTTGCTATATGCTTATTGAAACTTAAAATAAGTGAAGCCTAAACTTTATTACCAATTGGAATTTTTGAGAAAATACCTATGAACAAAAAATGTGTAGGTGGATGTTAACCATTAGTTCAAAAGAACTTTATACCAAATACTAATACTGTACTTAATCTGAGACAGCAGTTTCATCTTAGTTGGGGGGTTTTCAATAAGATTTTTGTTTATTATGCCAGTGTATAGGCCAATGGACTTAAGAGCTAAGAAGTAAATATACTGAAATACAGTTTGAACCGAATAGTGCATTCATGTTTACAGTTAATACAGTTACAATGAATAATAAATGTTGAAGGATTTATGAATTAAAATACTATGTGAATTTAAGTACAGAAAAAGAAAATAGGTAGATGATGGGGGTTTATTTAATGTGTTTTGTCAGGAATCTGGAGTATTTATGTTATGATGTTTATGAACCACTAGCAAATGTGGAAGTCTTTGAGTAGTCATCAAAAGAAATGACAAATTAAGAAAAATAGTAACAGCTGTTCATGAGAAATTAGGTTAAGAATTGTCAGTGAAAGATACTGAACAAATAGTTATTAAGTTACTGAAATGGAAGTGAAAAAATGCTTCATATATTGAAAAGAAAGAATTGATATGTCATAAAGAAAATGACTATGAAAATAATGAATACTTAAATGAAAAATGATGTTGATGTAGTATTAAGATTAGTGTAGTCTCTGAACAGATGCTTTACTTGAAGTCTAAGATGTTGAATTGCTTGATACTGCTGAGGAAATCTCAAAATGATAGTGTTAATGTACTGAGAAATGTTAGTTCCAAAACCCTGATATAAATGTTAAGTCATCTACTGAAGTGTTAGTTAAAGAAATAATTGAAAGCTAATATGAAAGTATACCTTCTGTTTGTCAACTTAAGTTGTGATTTTAGTAACATGAACATGAATAATTTTGAGGAAGTTTAAAAAAATCTAGTAACTGAACCTGAAAACCAAGAAATGTTTTACTATGTTAGTAGTCCATTTGTTAAGAACTGAGTTGAAGTTCATCGAAATGTGTATACATTGAGCCACTTGATGTTAACTGAAACCCTTAGCTGTATGCTTATAGTTTTGTTTATCCACGATCCATGAAGTTGATCGGTCTCAGATAGATTAATGCATTTAAATCCTACCTACAGAAAAGTTAATTAATGTCTTGTGAAGTTTACCTTGCTCTTACTCTGAAACCTATAAGGAAGATAATTTTGATACTATTTATGAATATGGCACAAAATAACTAATTTATTAACCTCATATGCATAGTCAAAGGTATGTTGAAGTGTTCATTATTTGTTTATGGCTTGAAATGTCATTGTATATACGAGAAAATGCTTACCTCAGTTATGTACTGTGACCTTTCTATTAATCACGTCTACAGTGCATTACAATTCAAAGTCTTTATTTCTTTTCACTCTTGTTAGTCATTCATTAATATTTTTGTATTGTTGGTTGAATTTTGTGTTGTACTGTGATGTGTCAAGAGAGACTTGCTAACAATTAGTACAAAAGTGACTATAAGCATGGGAGGACACACATAGACCACACAAGTGTTGACCAATGTAAAATTCAATTTCTATCTTTGAGCTTACAGCTTAATAGGAAAATATTTAATACTGGTTTAAGATGACCATATTATAGTATATTGTACATATGACTCAGTTTTGGCTGATGCAAAGTTTAATTTTCATTTTTATTCTTAATGTTTACACAATGAAACTATTGATGTTTTACAAGTTACATACTTGCAATGTTTATCATGTGTACTTGCACCTACCGCAAGTATGAAGGTTAATGAACCATTACAGACTACCTATTACTCTTTATTATTATCACCAAACTTGTATAAATTTGTACTTTTCATGTGGAACACCTATGTTTTATTCATGACACACTTTTTGACTTGCTCATGCATGCAAGCTTTGTGTATCAATTTGCAGTTGATTACAGGGTGTTTAGTTTTGATATGGTACTGTATCTGAAAATGATCAGGCAGACCATATGTAAATTTTGACTTTTGTGTAGTATGTAATTATGAGATTTTACATTGTTAACGTAGACATTCACTTCTACTGTATGATTGTCACTCATTTTCAAACACTATTGGACAACATTGAATGTTGATTTTGAGTTATTGGGGGGTAGTAACTGTTCACCATTCAACAAACATAGGGTACTCTGGACTGTGTTGTTTGATTGGGGCAGTTTGTTCAAAGAAGAACAAAAACTATGTACTGTTTTTTTACTTCTGCGGAAATAGTCAAGTTGCCAGTTGCATCTTGTAACTCTTGGTAAGGTAGTTACCATTAATACAAACATTCCGTTTAGAAGTTTGGCTATGAAAACTAAATGGTGTATTGTAATACCTTACGAACACTAAATCGTTAAACAAAATATAAGTAAATGCAACCAGAGTCTTTTTCTGCTTATGTAGCCGTTTGCGAGTCAGTTACCTGCCCTGGCCGTGGACGTAATTTAATGGCAGCGTATTTTTCCGCCCTCTCTTGATTACTGTCTTGAGAGTGGGTGTATTTTGGCAGTTAAAACAAAAACTTTTTTCATTTTTCTTTAAATTTTCCACAATGGGAAAAATTTGACACTTTGGTGGATCAGTTGAGAACTGACACTTATTGCTTTAATTTCCATGCTTGATTTGAGCTATGAGATTAACCATTGCCACTGCTAACTACTCGCAGGGGGGTTAGTTTTTGAATTTTTATTAATGGATATGTTTTTTCAATGAGTAAAATATTATTTAATACTATGATCTAATTTGTTTATACTATTTACTACTACTCATTCTAATCACAAACTGTACGAGAAATATTCAATACCCATAGATTCAAAACCATGATTACATTTTCTGTCTATATAACCATTTGAACTATACCATAATTTTGAATGATAAATGTTTGATGTGCTCACTGAGAGCTTGTTTCTATCCATTGTTGTACTATTTAATTATGTCATTCATTCCACTTAGTAAATTGACTATAAATTTTGAAGTTATTACAATGTACAACACCCTTTCTAGAGGAATTAGGAGCTTAGTTCTCACATAATGGCATTTACATACATGTATACATAGAAAGTTATTCTACATAAAATATTTTTTTTTTATATGAATTAATACCAAACATAACTGTTTACAGTATGAATATCAATGCTCTTTGAAAAGAAAAAAAGTTGTAAAAGCTTGCTATTTCATTATTCGAACTAAGGTAAATTAGAGAGATTTCTCGTTAATTTTCAGTAACATTCAAGGGTTAATTTGAACCCATAATTTTGTTTGTTTAAAATACCGTATTGAGAAAATTGATTACTCTTTCCAATAGCCTGATAACAGTATGCTTATTTATGTATGTAGTTAGGGAAAAATAGTATGTGGTTCTGAGAAAGATACAACCATGTTATAGGAATGCCTGTAACTACAGTCAGCTGAAGATGAGAGCCACTACATCACCAACAGCAGTTTGCAGATATACCACTGTCGGCGTATCATGCAACATCAACCACCACCAGCATTCCCAAGACTACAATCAACATACATTTTTTTTAATTTTTAGCCTAAACTAATACAGACTCACTATGTACACTTAAATCACAACATATTGAAACGATAGTACACAGTGAACCTTACATTATATTTCAGGTACACTATGTAGGGGGGTGTGTAACGTTTCTGCTATGTTGCGAACTCCTAAAAATCTGTTGCCAACATTGAAACACGAAATAGCTGACACCTAAAGTAAAACTTCATTACCGGACATGTGATATTTCACACTTTCGCCTTCAGATTGAAATTCTATTTACACTATTAGTAAAACACTTTTAAGAAATAGTACGTACATTTAAATATAACTTTAGCTGACCTTTTACGTAATTTTCTGTTCTTAATACTTTCGTAAATAATAGCTGCAAACACTAAAAATGCATTACACTTAGTTTTGGATATTGCTGAAACTATATGATACTAATTTGTATAAAAACAACAATGCTACATGTTATAAACTATTGCACAACATGATTTCATATATACCTTTTGTTTAAATAAATTAGGGCAGACCATGTTTTATATATCACTAGATCCTAAATTAAATACTGATAATTTTTCATGCACTAAAATTAATAATCCGTTTGGTACTAAGAAACTATCTTCGAAATTAACAAAACTACGACAACCATAAACAAATCCGTATTAATAAATAATTTGACCGCAAACCGAAACACATTAAAATTATATGTTACAATAATAGTACGCCTACACACTATTGGCAAAACAAATATATGTGCATTTCGAAAACACACATAATGTAAATAATTTGACGACTGTAAACACTAGTCAAAAGGATGACGTTAAATTTGTGTACTACATTTAAATACAAAATTTATGAAACAAGTACATACATCGACATAAATAGTCGTAGCTTAAATGTAATGTTTAAATTTCTGTATTTTGGCATATTTAATGGAAAAGAATATTGTTTAATTGTGAATTACAAAACTTTGTCACCATTTTTAATACGCAGTCATGTAGAAAGATGTTGGAGAGAAACCATTGTTTGAGCAGTCGGTGATAGAGTCTGCTAGAGTATCCGAGTGGCCACAAACCTGTAAGCAGCTTTGTTAGCTTACTGCTGCATTTCTTGATTGTGCAATGTTTAAGTGGAAATAAAATCGTTTCCATATCAACTAAGATGGATTTACTTTATGAAAATATCCTGTAAAACCAACTTCTTTTGTGAATGCCGAAGATAACTCACAACGCAATGGACTTCAGCCAGCATATAAGATAAGTTCAACTTCACCTACAGTGGAATGATTTCGTTATAGACTGAGAACTAATAAACATTTCCGTGATTCAGGAATATATTAGGGCTCAGTTTGAGTCATTCCGAAAAGAGGTGATGGACGTTAGAAGGTTACCGTTGACTGTTAAATTTTTTTGATAATATTGGTTTAAAGCCTTCAAAAAACTGACTGCACGCGAGATGGAGCTGATTATTTAATATGTTACCATCTGGAGATCGTAAATGTTTAAAAATATCCAACTCCTGCCAAAGATCGAGCTTTCGGCCCTTGTCTTCTCTAGACAAGTGTCTTCTAGCTTTTTCGGCGTATGATTAGCAAAAGATGGTGTTCAGAGAATGTGGAGTTACGTATATTTTCTCCATTCTTTCCTAATAGATGTTCTCTATATCTTACTTTCAGTGCCCTGTCTGTTTGGCCAATATAATAACAGGGACAATCGTTACAGATTAGTTTATAAATGCCGGAATTAGATAACTTATCTTCAATGTTTTGGGCAATATCTAGAAGGTGTTTGTTCAAACTGTTATTTGTAGAAAATGAGAATAAAGAATAAATAATTTCAACTGCAATGTCTCATTTTTTAAATATTTACAATCTAGAGATGGTAACATATTAAATGATGAGCTCCATCTCGCGTGGAGACAGTTTTTTGAAGGCTTTAAACGAATATTATCAAAAAAGGTTTAACAGTCTACGGTAACCTCTGCGGTGTGATTTCCTCAAAATTTTTTATTTCTTTTTAAGCTTCTGTGAGTTTCCTGTTTTATAATTTGTTATTAACATGTACTGATTACTGAAGCTGTAGCATCGTCACTAGGCGCATGGCCGGCCGCGGTGGCCGAGGGGACTAAGGCGCTCCAGTCACGGTCTGCACGGCCACTACGGTCGGGGGTTCGAATCCCCCCTCGGGCTTTGGATATTTGTGTCGTCCTCGTTAGTAAGTAGTTCATAAGTAGTTTGTTAGTTTAGGGACTGATGACCCCGTAGTTAAGTCCCATAGACTATACAAACATTTGAAACATTTGACTAGGCGCATGCGCCACGTGTTATATTTACCTGGCGTCCACGTCTTGCTCAGACGGTCAATCGGCGGATAGCACGCCGCACACTCTGTTACACAGCATATGTTATCATTTTATACGTTTGACGTGTCTTTGTCTAAAGGCTACACGTGTAACTTTTCCACAGTAATAATGTATTTGTTTCCTGTAGGCTAAAATTTGTTGTGATTTTATAGGTAAACAATCTATGTTTTAAATCGGTTGTACATATCTTTATTGTTACTTTCTTATTCACTATAGGTTCATGAATCTTCTGAAGAAGATTGATTTATATCAATTGAAACCGCGCTAAAGTTTATTAAACTTTAATTTGCAACTGGTTGGCTGTTATTTTTTACTACCTCTCTATCTGAATTATTCCGTGATTTATTAAGTTTTCAAATTTATACTGTCTTTTTGATCACCCGGTATTTAAAACTGAATTTAAGATTTTTTTAAAAGTGATACTCATGCAGGAATTACTCATATAAAAAGCTGTCTTCACGTATACTTTAAAAGTGTTGATAAAAATGGAGCATTTTCACTGCAGCTGGTGGGATAACGGACGTGTACAAATTCCAGGCTGCTGCTACCGCTGCTGCAACCGTGCAAGCAGCTCAGTCTGTCGTGACGTAAGCCCCTGAGTACACGCGTACGCAGCACACTGGAAGAGCGGCACATCCGACAGGCCGGCTGCTGCATCTGACAACACGTTGCGCTGTCAAACTAGTGTGAAATGCAGCCTGCCAAGGTTGTGTTTGCGTAGCTAGCTACACTGCAGCTCAGCTGTCAAAACGGTGGAAGCAAAATAAAAAACTAACAAAACGAACGCTACGGAGATTTAGGAAAATTTAAAAACTGATTAATTAAGGCGACACAGAATATGAACAATATTTTGTGTTGAGTCCCATATATATGTAGCGAAAAGTATTTTAATTCCTGCATTTGTATTCTAACGAGTGTCTCACAACTAGTTTTCAGAATCTGAAGACAGTGCCTGAAATCCATTCTGAAAACAAAAACGAAACGCTTAGAAAAAAATGTTTCAAATGTTTGTATAGCTTATGGGGCTTAACTACGGGGTCAACAGTCCCTAAACTTACCAACTACTTACAAACTAGCTAATCCTAAGGACGGCACAAATATCCATGCCCGAGGGGGGATTCAAAGCCCCGGCCGTAGTGGCCGTGCGGACCGTGACTGGCGCCACAGAGTAACCTGGCGCGCCGCCGATCGCTCTGCAGCGCTCCAGTCACGGTCCGCACGGCCACTACGGCCGGGGGTTCGAATCCCCCCTCGGGCATGGATATTTGTGCCGTCCTCAGTATTAGCTAGTTCATACGTAGTTTGTAAGTTTAGGGACTGATGACTCCGTAGTTGTCCAATAATAAAAAAAAAAAAATCCATGCCCGAGGGGGGGGGGGGGGGGAAATCGAACCCCCGACCGTAGCGGTCGCGCAGACCGTGACTGAAGCGGCTCAGTCACCTCGGCCATGGAAATATGTAAATCAAAATGAAAAACTGGTGGTACGTACGCAAAGTAGTGGGTATCGTTGTTGTGGTCTTCAGTCCTGAGACTGATTTGATGCAGCTCTCCACCCTACTCTATCCTGAGCAAGCCTCTTCATCTCCTCATAAGACCTGCAACCTACACCCATTTTAATCTCTTTACTGTATTCACCTCTTGGTCTCCCTCTGCGATTTTTACCCCTCACATTTCCCTCTATTGCTAAATTTACGATTCCTTTATGTCTAAGAATGTGTCCTACCAATCGATCCCTTCTTTTAGTCAAGGTATGCCAGAAATTCCTTTTCTCCCCAATTCTGTTCAGTACCTCTTCATTAGTTACGCGATCTACCCACCTAATCTTCAGCATTCTTCTGTAGCACCACATTTCAAAAGCCTCTATTCTTTTCCTGTCCGCACTGCTTATCGTCCATGTTTCACTCCCGTACAAGGCAACACTCCACACAAATGCCTTCAGAAAAGACTTCCTTACCCTTAAATTAATTTTCGATGTTAGCAAATTTCTCTTTTTCAAAAATGCTTTTCTTCCCATTGCCATTCTGCATTTTATATCCTGTGTACTGCGACCATCGTGTGTAATTTTACTGCCCAAGTAACAAAACTCATCTACTACCTTTATTGTTTCGTTACCTAATCTAATTCCTTCAGAATCGTCTGATTTTTTTAGACTGCACTCCATTACCCTCGTTTTGCTCTTGTTAATGTTCATTTTATACGCACCTTTCAACACACTGTCCATTCCGTTAAACTGCTCTTCTAGGGCTTTTGCTGTCTGTGAGAGAATTACAATGTCATCGGCAAAACGCAATATTATTATTTCTTCACCCTGAACTTTAATTCCTTTTCCAAATTTCTCCTTGCTTTCCTTTACAGCTTGCTCAATGTACAAATTGAACAGCATTAGTGAAAGGCTACAATGCTTACTCCTTCCCAGCCTCTGCATCCCTTTCATGCCCACCAACTCTGACAAGCCGTAAAATGAGGACTGCCTCCCGTGTTCCTACATTTCTTCTGAATCCAAACTGATTTTCCCCGAAGTCATCTTCTACCAGCTTTTCCATACTTCTGTAAATAATTCGTGTCAAAATTTTGTAATCATGACTTATTAAACTGATGGTTCTGTAATTTTCACACCTGTCTGCACAAGCTTTCTTTGGAATGAGGATTATTACATTTTTACTTAAAGTACGAGGGTATGTCGCCTGTCTCATACATCTTACCAGGTGAAATAGTTTTGTCATGTCTGGTTCTCCCAGAGACTTCAAGAGGTCTTTCAGAGATCTGTCAAATTCTTTTCTAAGTATAGTATCTCCTATTTCATCTTCATCTATTTCCTTTTCCCATTCTATAATATTGTTTTGAAGTTCATTTCCTTTATAGAGCCTCTCTATATACTCTTTCCACCTTTCAGCTTTCCCTTCTTTGCTGATAACTGGTTTTCCATCTGAAGGTAGTGGGTAGAAGGTATAATACGAACGGGAAGCTTACTCTTTCAGACATGTAGTTCTTACATTGATGTAATATGAAAAACGATCATCATTGTTGCTAGAAAATTTGAAAATTCAGAATGAACTATTTTGGCCACTTAAATGAATTCAGGGAAAGGACAATATACAGTGTGTAAGAATTAATTAAAATTTCATTGTGATCATATTTTACTGAGACATACCGAAACTACAGAACTTAGACTTACGAAACCACAATTTTATCGGCGTATCGTGTAGTACTCACATTTATTTTAAAAATGAAACATCTTCATCCGTCAATATAATGAAACCTTTTAATGATTGCTTTCGGTTATAGAATATTACCATCTTCAGACCATGTGCAGGACAACAATAACGACACATTACAACAACAAAACAACAGATTAAATATACATACACAATATGACAACCGTAGTGAATTAAACCCTAATGAACGGAAACAATAAATGTATGGGTAGAAATAATCAGAGACTGATAAGAAATTCCTTGCTGTCTCCACTAGGCCTCAATAAATTTATATTAGTGGACAAGACTCTAAAGTTTATTCAAGTGATAAGAAATTGCTTACAATACAAGTAATTATCCAATATTGTCTAATAGCAAGAAGTAATGTGGGTGGCTATATGTCACATCTATTACAACTTTTCAATTAACCAGATATTATTAAAAAGAAACAAATTGAGAGTTGAAATAAATCTATAAGGACACAACACGTGCCATACCTGTAATATAATCGATAAGGAATTATCTGCAACTACATAACTCTTACGCCAATCAAATTTAAATGTACTTAAGTGTTGTTGAACACACTTCATGTCATACTTAAAGTAATGCAACGGAATAGTGGTCCTGTTTGTCACGTTTCAAACAGTTTATATTTATGTGTTGTGGTAAGTTGTGGAACTATTGGTGACACGACATTACCTGTATAACTGTGTTGACATCTCAGGAGTGCGTATCAGGAAGAAATGACACAGGAAACAAAAATGTGGAACAAATATCAGTATAATCAGTGTGGTAAATACTGTAAAAAAAGAAAAAAACAACAACAAAAACAAACAAAAAAAGGACAAATGTTTGTTAAGCTTATGGGACTTAACTTGAGGTCGTCAGTCCCTAAACTCACAAACTACTTATAAACTAACTTATACTACATACAATACAAATAGCCATGCCCGAAGGAGGATACGAACCTCCGACGGGGAACGGCCTCGCGCATCGGAGCATAGCACCTCAATGCGCTCGGCCACTCCGCCGCAGCACTGTAGAACCAAAACCTTCCTAAAATAATTACATCAATATTATCGTGCAACCTAATGTTAACCAATATAAACATTGTTATAACTGAAATGTGATTATTATGTCTATGAAACTGTGAGCAATCTTGTCATTCAGTAGTAAAACATAGATGTACATTATGAGGAATGAAGAGCATTATTACTAATCATTAGTGCTGCATCAGTGTAAGAAAAAGCCTTTTCCATATATCGTCATTTCAGTAAAAGGAAGGAGGGATGATAGGTGGAATGCAATGTACAATGTACTAGAACAAACACTAGTGTAAAACAAAGACTATGTGACAATCAAAAAATGAAACTTTGTAATAACTAGGCCTAGGTTGGGATCGAAGTGTTAAGGATGAATATAGAAGGAAAGACGCAGGGACAAACTAATAGACCATATTCAATGGCAGTATATGTTTAGGAAAAGTGGGAAGCCAGAAACGTAATAAATTGTTATTGGATCACAATTCACTATTTGTAGGGACTATATAACCTTATGATCCATCTATGGGTAACTGGTGGTGTAGTATACACTGTCGTATACCGCTGTTATCTCATAGGAACTCGACATAGTAGAAATTCCTTGCAGTCTGATACATAATTTCACACTGATTATGTTACAGACATAGCACCCATGTGCCCTAATGGATTTTAAGTTAACACTCACTTTCCTTCTTTTTGATATTATCTGGTTACTTGAAAAGGTATAATGGATGTGAGTTGTAGGCATCCACATTTCTTCTTACTGTTAGATGATTTTGAATAAGTACTTGTTTTATACTCCCCATCTTATCAGTCCAAGATATACTGTATCGATACATATTAGCTATGTAATATTGTTTATGTAATTAAATTTTTTCTTTTGTACATTTTCGTTGTTGTAATCTGTCTTGAACAGGGTCTGAAGATGGTAATACTGGATTATGGAAACTATTCCTTTTAAAAGGTTAACGTCAACGGCTAAAAGTGTTGTATTTACAAAATTAATACTATTATACCCGTGGTTCCAAATCATCGTTGATCAAGATGTACATATAAAGACTCGTATATTGGTTGTAATGGGCTCGGGGAATAAATATTTGTATATATATTTCGTTCGTTATGAAATGTTGCTTTGATTATGATCGTTAGATGTTTGTGGGTGGATTTTTAGTTGGAACTGACCGTGTGCCTGCCCACATTATTCCCGTGAGCGATTAATACACCCTACTTCACCGGCCGCGGTGGCCGAGGGGACTGAGGCGCTCCAGTCACGGTCTGCATGGCCACTACTGTCGAGGGTTCGAATCCCCCCCTCGGGCATAGATATTTGTGCCGTCCTTGTTCGTAAGTAGTTCATAAGTGTATGTTTTTTTTTTTTAATGTTTGTGAAGCTTATGGGACTTAACTACGGGGTCATCAGTCCCTAAACTTACAAACTACTTATGAACTACTTACGAACTAGGACGGCACAAATATCCATGCCCGAGGGGGGGGGGATTCGAACCCCTGACCGTAGTGGCCGTGCAGACCGTGACTGAAGCGCCTCAGTCCGCTCGGCCACCGCGGCCGGCCAATTCATAAGTAGTTTGTAAGTTTAGGGACTGATGACCCCCTAATTAAGTCCCATAAACTATACAAACATTTGTACAACCTACTTCACTCTGACGCAATATCGTCAATACAGGATTCTCATTCATTAACACACGTTAATTCAGCTTTGAATCAGTGTATGGAAACTCATGCAATAAATAATATTTGGTTTCACTGTAGTAAAACAAAGAGAATAACGGACAGGTTGAAGGTTCACACTCCGTCCCAAAAAACCAGTACACAAGCGAGTAATTGACTGTCCTGTTCCAGAATAAGGAATAGCTTGAGATATTAGCACATATTACACAATATGCTAACCCAATATGTTATTCACGTGCAATGGCAGTCCAACTTCAGTTACAGCAATTGTTGCCAGTTCGACACGTCCGATCGCGACGCGGTTTCCCGATAATATTGATGTCACGGTTGCGACGAAAGTTTGTATTTTACGAGATCAAAATTCCACGTGAGTCAGATCTTCTTCATTTAGATCCAATCCATATAAAAAACCGTTACCGTCGCGACGTGGTTGATTGTTTCTCTCGACGACGCGACACACGTTAGCGCACACTTTGACAGAAATACGCATTCCACTGACTGTAAAGGTACACGATAGCTTAGCGTGGCTCATCATTAAGAGTCACTGTTCAATTAGTTGCACCAGCTTCAATAATAACCATTTAGTTCGTTCCACTGCTGCAGTTAGCTAGATCTGCCCGCTCTCAGCCACGCACACGAACTGCTGCTCTTTTTTAACTCGACTCCTTGTACGTGATCGACAATCGATATCACTCGGACAGTAAAATATATAGCCTACAGTACGCTTACAAGATTCTTAGGTGCAAAGGATCTTAATTTTCAGTGATGTTTTTCCCCATGATTTTCGGACATTTCTCCAAAATCACCCACAAAATTTTTCTCCTCAGCAGCTGCCCCAGAATTCGAATGAACGAATTCGATGGAATATACTCGATCAAAGCCCAGAGCGGCAGATTTTAAGGGAAGATTAAAATTACTCTCGATAGCGCTTTGTTACCCACTTGTGATCAAACCATAAATATTACTTTTGTATTGCACAGATATTATTGCAAATTGTATTTCTACAATGAAGAGCCAAAAAAAAAAAAAAAAAAAAACTGTACAACTGCCTAATGTCTGAAGAAGTAGTATTGGAGAAAACTGACACCAGGCATCCAGCAGGGCTGTCCACAAATCCTTTAGAATTCGATGGAGTGGGCACCTCTTCTGAACAGGACGTTGGACGTGGTCTCACATTTGCTCAATAATGTTCATGTTCGCGGAGTTTGGTGGCCAGCGGAGGTGTTTAAATTCAGAACAGTGTTCCTGGAGCCACTCTGTTGCAATTCTGGACGTGTAGGGTGTCGCATTGCCCTGCTGGAATTGTCCAAGTCCGTCGAAATGCACAGTGGACATTCACACGAAGTGATGGGTGCTATCGACAAGCGTCCGCAAATCGATTCCGTATGTCTTGATTTCCAGAAGGCTTTTGAGAATGTACCTCACAAATGGATTTTAATCAAATTTCTTGGTTATGGTATATCGCCCCAGATTTGCGACTGGATAGGGGATTTCCTGTCAGAAAGGACACAGTTCGTAGTAATCGATGGTAAGGCAGCGACTAAAACAGAGGTGATATCGGGCATTCTGCAGGGTAGTGTTATTGGTCCTCTGCTGTTCCTTATTCACACAAACGATTTAGGGGGAAATCTAAGTAGCTCTCTTAGGTTATTTGCAGATGACGCCGTCATTTACCGTCTAGAAAAATCATCTGAAGATCAAAACCAACTGCAGAACGATCTGAATAAGATATCACTATGGTGTAAAAATTGGCAATTGACTCTAAATAATGAGAAGTGTGAAGTCGTTCACATGAGTACGAAAAGAAATCCGTTATACTTTGTTTACAAGATGGGAATCATTACAACAACAGCGCTTATCGATGCGGCGTCGGCTACTTACGAAACTGAAAAAGGCCAACATTCTCTTCCGAATGCGAAAATATATTGTTGACTCCCATCTGCCAGCCACTTAAATATGATTTGCAGAATATCTCATGTAGATGTAGATGTAGAATGGATGCAGTTGAGCATACAGGATTTGTACGTACGTTCCCTGCACTCATTTAGGGTCCATGGTTTCATGAGTTTGTCTCCACACCCTTGCACGTGCATCTGATTGATGCAATTAGAATAGAGACTCGTCACACCAGGCGTTTCCAGTCATCAACAGTCCATTATCGATTGTTATGGGCTGAAGCGAGGAGTAAAGTGTATCAGCAAGGATGCGCGGCGAGGCAAAAGACATGTCAATAAAGGATATCAATGATGTTTCGTTGAATGGTTTGCTCACGGGCTCTTTTTGACGGCCCAGCATTGAAATAAGCAACAGTTGCCGGAAGTGTTGGACTACGGTCACACTGAACGATTCTCTTCAGTCGTTGTTGGTCCCGTTCTATCAGGACTTTTTCCGGCTACAGCGGTGTGGGAGATTTGATACTTCAACGGATTCCCGATATTCGCGGTACACTCGCGAAATGGTCGTACGGGAAAATCCACCCCTCGTCGCTCCCTCGGTGAAGCTGTGTCTCATCTTTCGTACGCGAATTACAGCTCCACGTTCACACTCAATTTCTGATAACCTGCTACTGTAGTAGTAGTAAGCGAGATAACGCCTGCTGTTTTCTACAAGCATGTCGATTACTAAACAATGCTATTAACGCGTTTCGAAACAATCATCATCAGAATCCTAGCATGAGATAAAGTTTAATACTACGTTATGGCCCTCCTGTGTCCCATATGTTTAATATTAACCCTTTCAAGCCCAATGATGCCATATGGCATCGACATCGTTATCTGTTACTCTAGCTAGACCCAACGAGCAAAGATTATAAAGAACATTGCAGGACTTTCCAAAATTCATTGCGATTAGCTTGGCTACCATTACTTTGAGGAAACAGACGAGCAATACGCTACAACACAACGACAAAATATGTACTGGTTGCTTCGAATCTGAGTAAGACTTTCAGAATGTTATATCAAGGTACAACAAACAAAATAATTTGAACTTTTCATTAATAAACGATTGTAAGACCTTCTAAGAATCCCCTCCTATTGACTAAACCTATCTAGAAAGTGTAGATATAGGAGTCCGTAACAGATGGTGTAGAGGGCGTGTGAATTTACCGGCGCACACTGTCCATCCGGGATCTGCAAATTAAGCTGACCCACTTTTGAGACAGACTTGCGAGCCGACGTGTAGGCGTGGCTCCGACCTGTTTTGTAGGAAATGCTCTCGACGATGTAGTCTCTGCACACTGAAGTATTGCTGGAAGTGCTATTAAAAGAGCTGAAATATTAATTCGTTACGGGTAGGTATTTCATCTGAATAAAATATGTGATGTCAATTATGGGGCTTTATTACTAACCACATCATAATACAAGACTTCGAAATCATATATTAATATGTTCGTAAATGGCGCGTGCGAATTTGCGATTCTTTATGGGCCCATATCTCAGGTCCTATTCATCTCACAGTGAAGTGGTAAAGTGTTCTGTATAGATCTTGGCCTAGTGATCATTTGTGTACATATTAGAAGATTGGGTATACTATAGCTATCATACAGTACATCGTCAAAATTTTCAAAGATACACAGCTCCTGGAGCCCATCCAAATTGAGGAAATCCGTTGGCTTTTGTACAGGACGTGTAGTCTATGGTGGGCTTTAAACGGCTTACAAAAGCACCATTCATTCATGAGCGGTTCCTGAGAAAATCTAAACAAAAAATATGGTTTTTGGGTACTAAAAAAAAAACGAATTGTGGAGATGGTCACTTCGATACTTTTCGCGCTTTTTTCGGCTGAATATGAGTAGGACAGAGACAGTGCAACAGGCAGAGAGAGCCATATATGATGGAACAGAGAAAGTGTCAGTTCAGGAGAAGGGCATATGCATGAAAAAAGCAGTGGGAAGCGAAACGAGATGTCGGAAGTTAGGAACAAACTGAGACAGATACAGATAGTAGCAATTGGAGCAAAAGAGATAACAATGGGAAACTGAGAAAAATGGAGACCATACATAAAGCATGAGTGTGTGGGTCTCCAATACTATAGCATGAAACAATTTGTCCAATTTTTACCATCCCCAGCATCCGCGTCCTAACGTTTTCCGGTCTACAGGTCAAACCCCAAGCAAACCATCCCCATGAACATATGTGTAAAGGAGACAATCGTGATTGAAGACAATGAAAGCCGACTCTAAGTGAGAAAAATAGGATACTGGCAACAGGACAGGAAGTGAATGGGACAACGTCAGTGGGGCTGAGAGACGATGAAAGTGGCAGAAACCGACAGCGGTGAGGAATGGCGAGGGAAATGGATGAAGACATTGAAAGTTTGACACAAACAAAAAGCGGCAGTGGGAGAGACAGCAGACAAACGGACAGACATATATAGACACTGACAGTGAGACAAAATTGCTGACTATGACGGCTTAACTGGGCAAAAGTATTTACAAAGGTATGAGCTAAAAGTGCGCGAACATGTTCGCATGCAAAAATTTTTGGTGATGAAGTCGGAATGAGGAATGAGGCAGCTGGTTCCACAGAACATATTCGCCTTTTCTGTGCTCCGGCAGGAGCATTTTTCAACTGATAATTTTATGGTTGATACTGAGGGCATGGTTCCTTCGAGACCGGTTCAGATTATGTTATTACGCCGACTGACAACAGTGGCGCACAGCCAAGACCTATATACTTCGGACATTTTCGTAAGTGTTCCGAAATATACGTTAAAGGCGTTGTAAACCATTTATTTATTTAATTGAACATTATTAAAGAATATGAAACGGTCAGCACCTACTTCTGTTGACCTCTACAGTCGGCGTCACAGATGAAGGCGGCCTGTTTTCAGCCGTTCTGCGCACCCCCTCCATTACCGCACTGGCAGCCATTAATATTCATTCTCCAGGCGCGTGACTGGCCACGAGTTACTCAATGCTTCTCCCCCGCAGGCACAACAGTTGGCGCTAGGTCGGAGCTCCTCCCCTCAACGCTTTCCCTATCGCTCCGCCTCTAAGCGCGGGAGCTCCTTCCTACATGACGCCAACTATAGTCTGCTACTAAGGTCTGTATTCCAACAAAACACTGTTAAATAAAAAAAAAATTAATAAATGAAAGATGTTAGGTCCGCGCCACATTCTTCGTACTTCACCGGCGTATAAGCGCAGCAACCGTAACGTACAATCCCAATGATTCAGCATCTGTAGCTTTCGCTACCCCATTTTCTCTTCCGACGCCATATGGTGCGTCTTGGTAGTGGGAATTACGAGTATAACGGCTCTTACCTTCGGCGAGCTGCCTTGTCGATCCTAACTAAAATGTATCTGCCGCCGACTCGCACACAAAAATCAATCAATTACTTAATAAATAAAATATTTTTTTACTTAATTATAAGGACCCTTACAATCTCTAAATTAGCAATAAACAGTTTGAAGGAAACTTCCTGGCAGATTAACAGTGTGTGCCGGAACCGGGACTCGAACATCGGACCTTTGCCTTTCGCGAGCAAGTGTCTACCACTGAGCTATCCCGACACGACTCCCGATGCCGCCCCACAACTTCAATTCTGCCAGTACCTCGGAGGTTTCAGGTACGGCGAAGGAAACATATCCTGCCCAATGGTGCCATATGAAGACATCCCGAATTTCCCTTAAAAATTAAATAAATAAATAAATAAATATTATTCCAATTATTATGAATAGAAATATGCAAAGTAATAGTTTTGGTCACAAATTTGGGCTGGAAAGTGGTAAGTTGTATCCCAGGTCTGGATTCTGATGATAATTGCTTCGAAACGCGTAAATAAATGAACAGCCCTATCATTACCTGTGGCCTTATAAAAATCTACAGCGTCCTTTACAACACTGTTTGATAACTAAGTCATAAACAGGCGCATACCTCATTAGAGACGTTGTCACGTCTGGAATTTATACATGCGTTGCTCACCGCAGCACCCTCCTCTTGTATTTGCATACGTATATCTGCACGAGATTAATAACGATGTATCGGAAGTGCAAGTGCTGAGATTGACGCAAAAAGTGGCAAGTGACAAGCAATCAGTATGAAAAAACAAGATAAAAAATCACTCCACTCCATATTTTTGTGGCGCTGGCACAGCAACCGTATTTGATATTTTGGTAAAAAAACAATCTTGGCTGTACAAAAGAGATGTTTCATGTATTTATACATGACGCGTTTCGACTCTTGTGGGCATCATCAGACGTTGAAAGGGGGAAATTTTACAAACTTGTTTAAAAAAACAGGAATTAACTAAAGATATGTAAAATCTTTGCTAAGCCAAAAATATTAGGAAAGATTTCACATATTTTTATTTAACTCCTGTTTTTTAAATTTCCCCCTTTAAACGTCTGATGGTGCCCACAAGAGGCGAAACGTCTCATCTAATATATAAAGCAAGAGTGTCGGTATGTGTGTGTACGTGTTGCATACAAATCTACAGTTTTATTCCAATCTTTAAGAATTTTTGTACACGTAAGCTTTAATCCATGAGGTCGGTCGCCATAAGTGTAAGAATCACATACGATATATAGTTCACGAGATATGACGTCATAAACAAAGAGATGCGCGAAAAACTGGTGCATTTTGCGACAACGCTGCTCATTTTCTCCTAAACCATTGGACCAATTCCAACCAAATTTGGTACACACATTTCTTACCCCGAGGTAACACTTTCTGTATGGTTAAGAATCACATACGGCACATGGTTCAAAAGATATTACGTCATAACCAATAGAAATCGCAAAAATGCCATATAATGCGGTGAGATTTTCGAAATACACTGTATGAGAATGACAGTACTTAGCGACTTGCAACAAACTTTAAACATAATTTCAAACCTTAAACTTTTTCTCGCTGGCAACCATAGTAAAATGATGGAAGGAAAAAAGTTTCTCGCTTACTACTTTTCTGGTGTTTATGGAGTAAAACTACGGCTCTCGGTATGACGTTACAATTTATAATTTGAACACTACAAATTGTAGCGACAGGAAATTTTACAGACAGTATACACACATATAGTTGAATGTAGCTTCTAAATTGTATCACAGTACGACACGTAGTTCTTGAGATATGAGTAGATAAACAGTAACGTTCCGCTGTTCATTGACAAAAACTACGGCTTTCGGTATGACGTTGCAATTTATAATTTCTACACTACACATTGTAGCGGTAGGAAATTTTACAAACAGTATATGTGGTGTCGCACAAGTCTAAAGTGCGCGCCACCTACTTTCGCCGCTCGTCGCCATGCACGCACGGCGCGGCGTTTTTACGACGTCAGCCACGAGCGCCCTCTGCTACAACTCCGCTCGTGGCCACCACTGAACGACATCGTTCACTTGGGACTGAGATAGGAAGCAATAAAGACTTCGGAATCAGATAGGCACCAGTGAAGACATGGCTATCGGATAGGCACTAGGCAGGCCTCTAGCTCAACTATGTATCAGCATTCTGCAGTACTGAACTAAGTAAAAGTTAAGTATTGCATAAATTCTGTGCATTATATATCTCGTTCTAATTTACTCTAGTGTTTCTAGTTTTTGCTGTTCCACTGGCTTTTCACCTCCGTAACTGCACAAGCGTGCATCCTTTATTCCTGTGTCGGTCTTTTTACTCGGCCACCGACACCTACGACGGAAACGAGACACAAAAGCGGCGACGAGGCTGGGACACAAAAGTATACACGCATGTAGTTGAGTGTTTCTTCTAAGCTGTATCACAGTACGACACGTAGTTCATGAGATAAGAGCACATAAACAGTAACGTTCCTAGAAAACCGCCCCATCACGCACCAGGTTTTAATCTATTACTTCTTTACTAATTGTATTCCCAAGACATTTTACAGACATACAGCCCTTATACAAATGAATATATACCTGAAAATGGCAGGAATAAATATATAAATACCCGGGCAACACCGGGTTTTCAGTTAGAGTATAAATAAATCAAACATCTTTTTTTGTACAACCAAGACAGTTTTTTACCAAACCGATAGAAAAGACGTTATGGGCGCGTCGGTTTCTAGCGCGTGGCTGTATTTTTCCTCCCAGTTGCGCGTTCTCCGCGGCAAGAATCGGAGAGCACACGATACCGGGGTTGTAACGCACACTTCAGCGTCCGGTCTGACGTATGGAGCGGAAGAGATACGAGCTGTCAGAAGTCGTGCAGCCTGCGAGGCGGACGTCGGGAATAAGGGGTGGCTGGAGTGGACGGGGTTAAGGGGTGGGTCCTCGCGGGGGATGTCTGGCTGCAGGGCCCTCTGGTGGGCTGGGGGCCCACTCCACCGCCAGCCTCCAGCGGCAGCTCCGGCCAACTGGGAGGGTGGGGGGTAGGTTAGCGCAGGGCTGGAGGACGTCAGCTCCGCGGGGGCGGCCCGCACCCCCGGGACGGCAATTTGTATTGAAGGCTGCAGGCCCGCCTGCACGAGCCGGCCCAAATCTCAATTTACCCTCGCGAAAGAAACACGTTACCAGCAGCCTGCGGGGGGTCATTTGTTTCCGTCAGCGGGAAGGAGACGCCCCTTCTCGACGACGCGCTGTTCCTGACGACGTCGCGGCGCGCGCATGCTCTCGTCAGGGTGGGGGGGGGGGCAAAGAACGTCCACTTGGCCCCCACTAACAGCTAATTTAATACCTTACAACGTGCTCGGCGAACAGATGGCGAGTGCCGTGCTGTGAGCAGCGGGTACCGTACCCGCTCCGTCGTTACAGGAAGGAGGGTCATGGACCGTCTGAGGAAATCAGTCAACGAGAATTCTAGTTTCTCTACATATAATATACGTAATATATATATAAGTAAGTAAAGCAGTCAACAACCCGAAGATTGGTTTGAACACCAAAGTGCTTTACTAGGCACGGTCCTGTTTGGAGGTGGTATGCCGTTGCCTTCCTCCGACCTTCGAACTGACTTACCCAGCCAGTTATAGGGGGACCTACAGTTTATCGTGGGTTCCGAACCACGGTGCTACTCGGTATTTTTCACATGAGCAATACTGTCAGAGGCGAAAGAAGTGGAAAGTGACAGATAAAAATCCTAGCACCTGGCGGGGATCGAACCCGCGACCTTTGGATTTGTTCAAATGTTCAAATGTTTGTAAAGTCTATGGGACTTAACTACGGGGCTATCAGTCCCTAAACTTACAAACTACTTATGAACTACTTACGAACTAGGACGGCACAAATATCCATGCCCGAGGGGGGATTCGAACCCCCGACCGTAGTGGCCGTGCGGACCGTGACTGGAGCGCCTTAGTCCCCTCGGCCACCACGGCCGGCTTTGGATATATAACCGTGTAACGAACTACACATTGATAATTAAGTACAATCATGAAACTTTCCTGGCAGATTAAAATTGTGTGCCGGAACCGGGACTCGAACCTGGGACCTTTGCCTTTCGCAGGCAAGCGCACTACCGACTGTGCTATCCCGACACGACTCACGATGCCGCCTCACAACTCTACTTCCGCCAGTACCTCGTCTCCTACTTTCCAAACTTCACAGAAGCTCTCCTGCAAATACGCAAGACTAGCACTCCTGGAAGAAAGGATATGGTGGAGACATGGCTTAGCCACAGCCTAAGGGATGTTTCCAGAATGAAACTTCACTCTGCAGCGGAGTGTGCGCTGATATGAAACTTTCAACAATAATCATTATACTAAAATTCTATTAGCGTAATATACGAGTATTATTTCAATGACAATAATTACAATAAACAAACACAAATTAGAGAAACTTTTCACCTTTTTGTCTCACAGTTCTTTTTTTTTTTTTTTTCTTAGATCACATTTTAATACTAGCCGATATTTCTTCTTCAGTTGATGGTACTGACAACGCAGATATTCTTTCTTCGCTCACTGTGCTTTTCAAGTTAGTCTTAATCAATTTTAAGTTTTTGAAGCTTCTCTCGACCGAAGCTGTACTGACTGGAATAGAGCATGATTCTGATTGTTACATAAACATTTGGCTATACTTTTTCCAAATCGTTTTCTAAAATGTACTGAAAAAATGTTTTGCAAGTATTTAACTAAAAATTGCATCACTGCTGCACTCATACGGAAATAAATACGGATAACTAAATAGCTGCCGGCCGGGAATGGCCGAGCGCACTAAGGCGTCATACCACGGTGCGTGAGGTGCGTCGGGGGGCGAATCGCACCCTTGGGTACGGATGTTGTGCTCGTTCTTTGGTTAAGCTAGTGTAAATTAGATGTAGGTCGTCGCTACGTAACCTAGCAGTTAGAAAGCGCTTTTAAACATCAAATATAAGCCTAGCGCTGCCACTGGAGCCAGGGGGAGAAGAGCTTCCTCATGACTGAGTGCGTCCGGGTACTTCTGTTTCCAGAGTGATTCTATGGACTTCGCAGATGGCTGACTTGCGTTAAAGAAACTTTGCCTAGATTTCAGTCGTCTAGGTACAGGCTGTTGATTAAGTATTGAGTGCCTCGGATCATTGTTTATACCCTTCTTTAGAGCTGAGGATCGATCTTCTAATGTGAGCCGGAGCAATACCAGCCAGTGAATACAAATGGCCCACTTTGGTAGGTTTCAAGCAGCCCGTTATCTTCCTGTAGGAATCATTAAGGACCGTGTCTGTTTCCTTTATATAAACAGATCTTCCCCAGACTTAACATCCTTTCCCAGCCACAGAAAAACAGGCGGCGAGTGCTGTGGTACGTAGAGCGTTTGGTTTTGCACCCCACTTTGCAGATGTTAGCTTGTTGAGTATTCCATTTCGTGTTTGGAGTTTGGCCTTTCTTTTCTCGATATGATATTTATAGGTTAATTTTCTGTCGAGGGTAGGGTTGGAGCAGTTCTGCAGTTGGACTCTGTCCAGAACGGTGTTTAATTTCTTTCTAGCCTCCCTGTTATTCAAATGAAACAGACACACTTGAGTTTTGCTAGGTTTTGGTCGAAGTTGATTTCCCCTATAATAGTCAGTGAGCGCTCAGAGTTCCAGGCTTAGACCTTTTTATATTTCGTTGTGGTACTTCGCTTGATATGCGATTGCTCTGTCTTTCGCGTATATGAAGGACTTTGACTTCTCACCTATAGGTTGGTCGTTCGTATATATGTTAAAGAGCATCGGTGACAGCACACTACCTTGTGGCAAACCGTTCTTCTGATTTCGCCATTTGATCTTTCTGTTTTGGAATTCAACAAAAAAAAACTACGATTAAAGAGTAGTGCTTTTAGGATTTCCACCAGTTTGCAGCAATTAGTCATATGCTGGACTTTTGAGATGAGAGTTCTGAGGTTGATAGTATCGTAGGTCGCTGTAAGATCGAACTATACTGTATAGGTGAAGGTATACTGGTAATGTAAATTGATTACGCTGTTGGTCGTTCAAAATGGTACGCCAGACAGGACCCAACGGATTATGACATCTTTCCTTCTTTCGCTCTTGAAAGAATGGCTTATCGGCAACTGATGCATGGACAGGTAAAATTTTACTTACGGCAGCGACTTGCGTATGATGTAAAGTTGGCAGCAGAACATACAATGAGTGGTGTCATATTCATCAATTGTCTATTACAGTCTCTGAAATTGGTTTTAGGGCCGGTTTGTCAATATCTCGTTAGTTTCCAGTTAAGACTTTAACTTGTCGTTAGCGGAGAATTGCGTTTCTCAATGTTTCGTTATTAGTTAACCTGACGTTAAAAGACCTCAAAATGGCCGTTAACGAGTAGAAGTCTATTCTTTACATGGCTAACGACTAGTTAAGTGTGAATCTATATGAAAATGGCAGGATTCCAAAGCTTTAAAATACCGCAATGTATTCACGTGATAAAAACCTATTTATCGAACACAATAACAGAAGCACTACATGTATGAAAAACGTAGTGTGGAAAGCAGTTTTGGGGAAATTTTATCGTCATATTTCTCGTCCCATCCATATCAGTAGCTATTAGACGAGTCTGATGTATTGCATATACGTAACATAACCGTAAAATTATTGTTGCTATATCAAAATACAAACTTACGGGTAACGACTAGTTAAGTGAGAAGCGGTATGATGAAAATGTCTGGGATACGATTTGGTTGACAATGAAGAAGATGTCAATATTTTGGACGATCTAGAGGTCATTGTCCCAATAAGGCGTCAGCCTAGACGGATTTATGTTCTTCCAAATCATTTTGAATGTTGGGATGACGCAGAATTAGTCACAGGATTTCGTCTTCGAAAGGCCACTTTGGAAACGCTGCATGAGAAACTCCAAGACCATCTGAAGAGTACAACAGACAGATATGTATTTTGTAAGAGTTCTGTCGTAATAGAAACAGAATACAATAATTATGTCTGCAAGCTTATTAACGCAGTATTTACTTATGCTTGTTGCGCATAGTGTAAGGCCTAAAATGTGATTTCTTCCTCCGATCTACAGGAGCAGCGCACTTTCGTCTATGTGCAAGTTATTCCTTGCATTAAGGTACTATGCTCTTGACAATATGTTCATTACCATAGAGGACTTGGTTGGTGTCTGAAAAACGTCTGCTTGGTAGGCTCTTTGAGAGGTGACACTGGCACTGCCTTCTCTCAGTGAAATGTATCTTTAACTTTCTGCGCTCTCGCACTCTGTTCTTTAAAATTCAAGCTTTTTTACGTTTGTTTTCCATAGCGCTAAATAACAACTGTCTGATAACCTCTTCCCTGCTAGTCAAATATGGCGAAGAGCTGTTTATTCGGACGGTACTTTCATTTGTTTCTATTGCGAACATAGTCGAAATATATCGTACCTTTTCGTTTTCTCCAGGTTAGCAAACGACAGGTGTATCTGGAAATGACAATCGCAATGCATTTAACGAACACATTTAACTGGACGCTAAAGGTGTCTTCTCGTTTACTAAATAGAGGATTAACGAGAGATGGACGAACCACATGGGTATCAGGTTTGAGAATTTCTTTATATTTGTGATACGGTGAAATTCAGAACTTATATAACAATCAGCCAAAGCCATTCGACGCAATTTTCAAAAATTCTCGAGAAAATTGTCTGCATCTGGCGGTGTAGTTTAGCTGGTAGTGTTCTGGAGTTGGTGGTTCGAATCTCGCTGTGTAAAATATTATTTTTTAGTTGTTACGGAATTCAGTTACTTTATATAAAACATTTTGAGTTCTCTAATTACACGAGTTGTTTCAAGTTTTGTTTATGTATTTGTAGACGATCTGAACACCTTTTTGTCACGTAAAACGATGGTTGAGCAGGTTAGAGGCTCTCAGCTATGCAGATGACTTTCCAAAAACAGCGTCGTAGCTCTTCACAAATTGAACGCCGGCCGCGGTGGCCGAGGGGACTAAGGCGCTCCAGTCACGGTCTGCACGGCCGCTACGATCGGGGGTTCGAATCCCCCCTCGGGCATGGATATTTGTGCCGTCCTAGTTCGTAAGTAGTTCATAAGTAGTTTGTAAGTTTAGGGACTGATGACCCCGTAGTTAAGTCCCATAGACTATACAAACATTTGAACATTTTGAACAAATTGAACAATCAAAGATTACCGTCGTCAACGTATAGTGAGTTAGAGACAAATTTGTTTCGGAGATAACACATTGTACAAAGTCCACATCATTCAAAATACATCACCATGGGGAGAAAGATAGTTATATGGCCACGTGGGAATGGCAGTGTGCTCTGGTGCGCAAGGTCGAGGATTGCGCGGCTACTCCCTTCGGAGCTGCGGGTCCTCACTCAGGCATGTGTGTGTGTGTGTGTGTGTGTGTGTGTGTGTGTGTGTTGCCCTTAGCATGAGTTACTGTGTTTGCATGGCCAGAAACCGATCAGAAGTTTCATCTCTTGGCTTTACAAACATCTGAACTTACGTTTTTGATTGAAACCATGATAATCAACAACGTTTTATTAAATATAGAAAACTACAAATAAACAAAAATACTGCCATTTTTCGTAAAAATTAATATTAGATAGCAAGATTATGTAGGTTCTCGAACATAAGGGGAAAAAACTGTCACTGCAGGATCGGAACCACCGACCCTGTGGCTGCAAGGCTACAGCGCTACCACGTTTCTTTCTGTCTTTTAAATAAACAACTTTATTGGTTTACATATGTGACCTTTCGTGTAAGATATTCTTTTGGTCCATTGTAGATTACAGTAGCAACACCAAAAGTGTGCTTTTGCGATCGCCTTTTGACATATCCCAATTTAAATGACAATAACGGCTTAACAGTTCATCTCTCACGAAAATTGAATAAGCGAATTTGAAGTGCCGTACTGCGGTACATGCGGCCGTTCGCCGTCAGGGGTTCGAGTCTCCCCTCGCCATTGGTGTTTGTGTTCTCTTTAGGTTAGTTTATCTTAGTTTAAGTAGTTTGTAAGCTACGGCCTTATGAACGCGTAGTCGAGTCCGATATATTTACAGATATTTTAAAACGAATTTGTAGAGGAGAAACTTCTCTACAACTTTGCTCTCTTTTTTTTTTCTTTCTTTTTTTTCAGATCTCGTATCGTTTCAGAGATATTTGCAAAAACAACGGCGATTTGCTGATCTCTGTCTGTCTGTCCGTAATGTGTTCCACTTTTTAAGTCGAACTATTCAACCGATCGGTACAAAATTTTACAGACATAAATAATTGTTGGCCGCCAGAGACTAGAACTTCCCTTTTTCATATCTTTTGGATAAAAAATACGTTAGTAACATTAAATAAATATATAAAAAGGCTATACGACAGCAGGAAATTTAATTGCAAATAAACCTTTCATCTTACACGAAAATGAATAATTTTGCTCTTTTTTTTCATAACATGTACCGTTACAGAGATATTAGCAAAATTAACGACGATTTGACACCGTCCTCTGATTTTACGTAAACCAGACATTCTAAATGTCACGTGACATTCCTCGCCGAGAACTCTCTCTGGCGTACGCCATCTTCCTTTCTATATTTTATGATTTTTCTTATTATAACTTAAGCGTTGTCTATTCAAAGCGATGGCGCACTGAAAATTCAACAAAACCACCTCGTTCTTAATACGATAAATTATAGTCTAGTGTCTAAAATTCCACAATATCAGTTAACAACGGTCATCTATTGTAAGAGAATTAAGGAACAGTTTTGTAATTGTTCGCCGTAGATGTAGTGGGCAGCGCGTTTGGTTGTGATGCGCATGGTCGGCTGTTCGGACCCCGCCAGTGTACCTTTTTATTTCCCGGCTTTGACCCGTTTGCTCATTCATTATACTGTTCTCAGTTCAGAATCGCTGCGGTGGAGTGGCTGAGCACTCTAAGGCGCCTTGCTGCGCAGCGGACGGATGTTCTCCGTCGGAGGTTCGCGTCCTCCCTCTGGCATAGGTGTGGTATATTGTCCTTAGGTTAGTATAAGTGGTTTGTAAGCCTAGGGACTCAAAACCGTAGTTGTTAAGTCCCATTTACAAGCATTTGAACATTTTTTTAATGTTCAGAACCAACACGCTAAACAAATACTTCGTACACTGGCTCTAGCACGGGACACGCACGAGCTCAAATGAACTACGCTGGCGGCAGGTTGGCAACACCGGCCGCTATGCAGGAGCAGCGTTATTCGCCTGTGTTGCCCGATCGACCGTTCTGACTTCATTCACCGAAACTTTATTGTCAGAGATTGTATTTAACAATTTACGAATCACGTAAGTTGTGGTGTCGCACAAGTACAAAGTGCGCGCCACCTACTTTCGCCGCGCGCCGCCATGCACACACGGCGCGGCGTTCTCACGACAGCCACGAGCGCCCTCTGCTGCAACTCCGCTCGTGGCCACCACGGAAGGACATCGTTCACTTGACTTCGGACTGAGATAGCAACGAGTTAGGACCTTCGTAATCCGATAGGCACGAGTGAAGACTTTGCTATTGTACAGGCACTAGGCAGGCCTCTAACAACTATGTATCAACATTCTGCAGTACTATGTAAAAGTTAAGTATTGTTACATTCTGTGCAATATATATCTTTCTAATTTACTCTAGTGTTTATAGTTTCTGGCTGCTCCCCTCTGTACCTGCACCAGCGTGTCGGTCTCGTTCCACTCGGCCACCGACACCTACGACGAGGCTGGGACACAAAAGCGGCGACGAAGGAGGGACACAAAAGTGGCGACGAGGAGTGATAGAACCTTGGACCAGCTCTCTTGCAACAGCCAGACAGCAGCAGTCGGAGCACACAAAAATTGCTCCCGCCCACCCACCCTTATTATAAGAATTTTGGGGGAAGATATTTTGTTACGTGTTTTGTGGACTTTTTTGTTGCAGCGCGTCCTCTTTCATATTGTATTTGTGTTTTGTTATAAGTTACTTGTATACGCGGCGCCTAATCGGTCAGCATGGCCACTACCCCGAACCCAAACTTAATGGAAATTATTCAGTTACAGACGGCGCAAATAACCCAGCTCCTCCAGGCTGTGTCCCAGCTCACAGCTCAGGCAGCTAACCAACAACAACAGCCGTCGCATCAGCTGCCCACACCTGCCGCCGCACCGCTTCCGACGTTCCGCCAGTACAACGAACGTGAGGAAGAATGGAGCGACTACTTCGCACAGTTTCAAGAACTCGTCGCGGCTCATCAAATTACAGGTCAGAAAGTGAAGCATCTGCTATTATCTGTGGTGGGCCCCAGAACCTTCGTATTACTGCAGAAACTATTCCCGCAAGCATCTCCTCGTGATGTAGACTTTGAACAAATAGTAGAGGCACTAAATGCTCATGATGAGAGAAAAGTTCTTGTAACCGCTGCACGATACCGATTTTTCAGACTTAAAAAATTACCGCAGCAGTCACACCAAGAGTGGATCACGGAATTGAAGGGCTTAACCCGCCAATGTAAATTTACTTGCTCTTGTGGACTTTCGTATAGTGACGTGATGTTGAGGGATGCGATTACGCAGAATATTCAGGATCCCAGAATTAGAGCAGCAATTCTGAAACAGTCTGACCCCTCCTTAGACAGTGTACTGCAGCTTATAGAAGCGCATGATACTTTTGACTTAGCTGATGTAGAAATGCAAAGCCATAGTGTAAATTCAGTGCGCCGCAACGGACGCTTTCCTAGCCGTAGTTCTCAGTATAGCACTAGTGATTCTTATTTTTCTACCGGCCGTGCTGAACAGACAGTGAACAGTAGCCAGTGTAAAAGTGCGACGCAAAGGTCGCCCCGTCGTGTTAGAAACAGTAATTTGAATAACGGGAGCCAACGCTCATTTCAGAAAAATGTACGTAAATCTTGCCCCCAGTGTGTGTCTCGCCACAAGCGTGCTCATTGCCCTAGTCGCAACGCAACCTGTTATCAATGTGGCAAATCAGGACATGTACAGTCTGTGTGTATGCAACTTAAAAACTCAAAGAACGGTACCGTTAGAAACAGTGCTTCGCAGAGTGCGAGAACAGTTCATTCTGTAAATATTATACGGGCTGTGGAATTGAACAGTGCTTTCCTTGGATCTCAATTGCAAGAAAGTAGTTCTGCGCCTATGGCAAAACTATATAGTGCACCACGTAGCAAGCGCCGACGAGCGCGTAAAACAGTGCAACGGAAAAGGGTTCGGGACAAGCAAAATGACTATGAACAGTGCATTCATGTAGTGAAAATAGTGCCTTCTGCAACTGCTCCTTGTAATAGTGCCCAGTACTGTGTAGCTAGTGACAGTAGACATCAAGTAGCTACTCAAAAGTGTAGTGCTGTAGTTAGTGACTCTGTAGTAGCCTCGCATTGCGCGAACGCCGATCCGGCGGTAGTGTCATCTAGTGACAGTGTTGTTAATCCGCTGCATGCCGAGTCTGCGCCGCTTCCTTCACTATGCGGCCCGCGCATACGCAGCACACAAACCGTAGCAGACGTTGCCCACATTCGCGCACCTGTCGTGCGCCAGAAGCACAAACTTTTTGTAAATCTCTCCATAGAAAATAAGACTGTGCAATTTCAGCTTGATACTGGTTCCGCTGTCACATTAATAAATAAAGATACTTATGAACTTCTGGGTTCGCCAAAATTGTCGCCGTCACAGCAAGTGTTAACAGCTTATACAGGTCAAAATATTCCCGTGCTAGGAACTTGTAGCCTGCCCGCCTCTTTTCAAGGTGTAACGAAAACAGTTGCTTTTGTTGTTCTTCAGGCCAAATCTACGCAGAACATTTTTGGACTAGATGCTTTTGACTTGTTTGGTTTATCAATTCAAAGAGATGTGCTTCAAATTTCGTCAATAGTGCCTCAGGATAAAATGCCTTGTGTGACAAATATAGTGACTTGTTTTCGCCGGAACTAGGTTGTGCAAAAGACTTCGTGGCACATGTAACTTTAAAAGAATCTGCAGTTCCAAAATTTCGTAAAGCTAGACCAGTGCCTATCGCCTTGCGTGATTCAGTTGCCGAAGAACTTAAACGTTGGCAAGATAGTGGGGTGATTTCTCCTGTTTCTGCGAGTCAGTGGGCCTCGCCTATAGAAATTATACCCAAGCCGTCAGGAAAACTTCGTCTCTGTGCGGACTTCAAATCAACAGTGAACAGTCAAACAATTGTCGACACTTATCCCCTGCCCAGACCTGAGGAACTGATGGACAAATTAGGACAGTCTGGTTTCTTTTCTAAGATTGATTTAGCAGAGGCATACTTACAGATTCCACTTGATGACGAGTAAAAAAAGAGTTTTTAGTCGTTAATACTCACAGGGGCCTTCTTCAATTTCAACGCCTATCCTTTGGCAGTTCTTCCGCCCCCGCTATTTTTCAGCGCTTTTTGGAACAGCTGACAGTTTCTGTACCGTGTTGCTCGAACTACTTACATGATATTGTGGTATCCGGACGTACAGTTGAAGAACATTTAGCAAACCTGGAGTGCCTTTTCAAAGTTTTGACTGCAGCAGGTCTACGTTGTAATAAAGCAAAGTGTTCGTTTTTTCAAACTGAAATAGAGTACCTAGGCCATGTGATTAATGCCCAAGGAATTCATCCCTTACAGTCACATCTTCGAGCAATCAAAGACTTGCCTCCTCCTAAGAATGTGCACGAATTGCAAGCAGTAATGGGAAAGCTTAACTACTATTTCAGGTTTATTCCCAATGCCTCTCAGATTGCAGCTCCACTGCATCACTTACGTAGGAAGAATGTTCCTTTTGTATGGTCCAAAGATTGCCAGGTTGCCTGTGACAAATTAAAGTCTGCGCTACTCAGTGATGCATGTTTGATTCCCTTTGACCCAAGAAGCCTGTAGTGTTAGCAGTTTATTCCTCGTCGTACGATCTGGGTGCAGTATCGTCGCATCGTATTGGATGTCACGATCGTCCTATTGCCTTTGCATCCAAGCTTCTGACGCCAACGCAACAGAATTACAGTCAGATAGAAAAGGAGGCCTTAGCAATAATTTACGGCGTCACAAAGTTTCATCATTATCTCTATGGCAGAAAATTCTATTTGTTGACTGACCACAAGCCTCTCACGTCGTTGTTCTCACCCACAAAGCCAATTCCGCCACGAACGGCACAAAAGCTTCAGCGATGGTCCTTGATATTGTCAAATTATCAGTATGAGATTTTGTACCGACCTACCACTAAACACGCCAACGCGGACACACTTTCCCGACTTCCGGTTGGTCAGGATGTATCATTTGATTCTTCAGAAATGGCATGTTGTCAGATAGACTCCAGAGATGCTTCCGCTGTCACAGACTTTCCTTTGAACTCTCGTCGGGTTGCACAGGAAACAGCTGCGGATGCAGACCTAAGTGTGGTAGCACGTTTTGTTCGCTCAGGGTGGCCTGCCAGAGCCAAAGACATTGATCGGCCTCTGGTTCGACGTTATTTTGCACAAAGTCATGCATTATCTTTAAGTCAGGGTGTACTGTTGTTGCATACCGACAACGACCAAGCAAGAGTGATTGTTCCTCGTTCCCTGCAACGAGAAGTGTTACGCCTCCTGCATCAAGGACATTGGGGTATTGTTAGGACAAAGCAACTGGCCAGACGTCATTGTACCTGGGTTGGTATGGACGCTCAGATAGAGAACATGACGTCACAGTGTACTGTTTGTGCGGAGCATCAGGCGGCTCCTCCGCAGCGTTTTTCAGACTGGCCACGCCCCAAGGGACCATGGCAACGTTTACACATTGACTTTGCCGGACCTTTCTGGAATACGCGATGGTTAATCGTTGTAGATGCTTTCAGCAAGTTTTCTTTTGTGATTGCCATGAACTCAACGACGGCGTCTAGTACGATCAGTGTCTTAACATCAGTGTTTTGCATCGAAGGCTTGCCTGAAACTATCGTCAGTGACAATGGACCTCAGTTTGTTAGTGCGGAATTTCAACAGTTTTGTCGTGTGAATGGCATTCAGCATATTACCACTGCACCTTTTCACCCTCAGTCCAATGGTGAAGCAGAACGTTTCGTTCGAACATTCAAGTCACACATGGAAAAGATGAAAGGTCAGCACTCCAGGCAGCAAGCTCTTCAAATTTTCCTGTCTACGTATCGGTGCATGCCACGTGACGGCCCGTCTCCTGCCGAGCTGCTACACGGCCGCCGTCACCGCACTCTCCTTCACCTGCTGCAGCCTCCCACGCACCGAGGCGGTTCGTATGGCGCTACGCGTTTTCAGGTTTCCACGCCGGTGCTGTACAGGGTGTTTGCTGGAAACAAGAAGACATGGCTCCGGGCACCATTCAGCGCGTGCTCGGTAGCAATATGTATGTTGTACGTTCTTCCACAGGGTCGGAGCTGCGGCGCCACGCTAACCAATTGCGCCTGCACAGGCCGCGCGATCCTGTCTCCGGTTTCTTGATTCCAGACCCAGTTCACCGCCAGGGAGCACAACCACATCGTTCGTTCCCGGACTACGAGATCGTCCCGATGGAGATCGACGCGACGCCGCCGCTGTCGCCGCCGCAGATGGAAGCGTCACCGAGAGGGACTCCGGGACCGTGCGGGCCCCTCCAGCTTGGGCTACGCACCTCAGAAGAAGATGACCTGGTCAATCTGGGCGGAAGCGTGCGCCCTTCCCCAGGTTTCGGCGGGTTCCCTGGAGGATCTCAAGGCGGATGCCGGGGCGCGGACGGCGTCTCGATCCCGGCCTCAGCTACGACGCCCGTCCCACCAGTAACGCCCCCGCCCAGGCCCTCCTCCCAGTGCCGTCGCCGTGGCCCTCAGCCCTACGCCACGACGGCGCGGCGGTTTGGGGGGGAGGGGTGTGGTGTCGCACAAGTACAAAGTGCGCGCCACCTACTTTCGCCGCGCGCCGCCATGCACACACGGCGCGGCGTTCTCACGACAGCCACGAGCGCCCTCTGCTGCAACTCCGCTCGTGGCCACCACGGAAGGACATCGTTCACTTGACTTCGGACTGAGATAGCAACGAGTTAGGACCTTCGTAATCCGATAGGCACGAGTGAAGACTTTGCTATTGTACAGGCACTAGGCAGGCCTCTAACAACTATGTATCAACATTCTGCAGTACTATGTAAAAGTTAAGTATTGTTACATTCTGTGCAATATATATCTTTCTAATTTACTCTAGTGTTTATAGTTTCTGGCTGCTCCCCTCTGTACCTGCACCAGCGTGTCGGTCTCATTCCACTCGGCCACCGACACCTACGACGAGGATGGGATACAAAAGTGGCGACGAAGTTGGGACACAAAATAAGTTATGCTTAACACAGTACCACTGCTGCCTGAGGGAGTGTGTGTTGTCCTTAGCGTAAGTTAGTTTGAGCAGTTTGTAAGTTTCAGCAAGTTGGACCCTTAGGTTTACAGACACTTGAACATTTTTTAAAAACACTGTAACACGCTTCCTTTGTGCTGAAATAAACTAATATGTGGACCGGGCGCGGACCGTCTTGGGCTCAGACGGAGCGCCCGAAGGAGGAGTGGGGAATCTGATATATACCCCATCCACGCCGCCCCCATGGCAGTACATAAGCACACCTGATGATTGCAACATGGTCGATTGTCGAAATATTGTGTCCTATGCAGACATACACCAAGCTGTTCACCCGAGATCTATTTCATCATGAAAAAGGCAAATTGAAGAATTACGTATGATATCTACTTTTACGATATACACATTTTATTTCTGCTCGCGTTATTGTGAATTGAACTCGTCTAACTCGCATGTTAGATGGCTGTCTACAGAAAGAGGTGAGTGTAAATCACTTTATTTAGATTTTATAACTGGAGTTGGAAGACAATATTTGTGTGTATATTTGATAAATTTAGACATATTAGGTTCCATTGTTCTTACATTTCGCTACAAAATCAAACCAACTACTTTGTCAGATATCTACCTGTATTTCTTACCAATTGCGGAATTCCTTCTCAATATTAAAATTAATAACGCCATGAACCACAGACATTGCCAAGGTGGGGTGGCTTGCGTGCCTCAACGATGCAGATAGCCGTACCGTAGGTGCAACCACAGCAGAGGGGTATCTGTGAAGAGGCCAGACAAACGTGTGGTTCCTGAAGAGGGGCAGCAGCCTTTTCAGTAGTTACAGGGGCAACAGTCTGGATGATTGACTGAGCTGGCCTTGTAACATCAGCTAATGTGTCTTTGGCACACAGCTACTGCGAACGGCTGAAAGCAAGGGGAAACTACAGCCGTTACTTTTCCCGAGGACATGCAGCTCTACTTTATGGAAATATGATGATGGCATCCTCTCGGGTAAAATATTCCGGAGGTAAAATAGTCCCCCATTCTGATCTCCGGGCGGGGACTACTCAGGAGGATGTTGTCATCAGGAAAGACAATACTAGCATTCTACGGATCGGAGCGTGGAATGTTACATCCCTTAATCGGGTAGGAAAATTAGAAAATCTAAAAAGGGAAATGGATAGGTTGAGGTTAGATATAGTGGGGATTAGTGAAGTTTGGTGGCAGGATGACAGGATTTCTGGTCAGGTGAGTACAGGATTATAAATACAAAATCAGTTGGGGGTGTCACAGGAGTAGGACTGACAATGAATAAGAAAATAGGAATGCGGGTAAACTACTATGAGCAGCATAGTGATCGCATTATCATTGTCAAGATAGATACGAAGCCAACACCGACAACAGTAATACAGGTTTATATGCCAACTAGCTCTGCCAATGATGAGGAGATCGAAGAAATATATGAGGAGCTAAAGGAAATTATTCAGACAGTTAAGGGAGAGGAAAACTTAATTGTGATGGGACACTGGAATTCGGTAGTAGGAAAAGGAAGAGAAAGAAAAATAGTAGGTGAATATGGACTGGGCAGAAGGAATGAAAGAGGAAGTCGCCTGGTAGAATTTTGCACGGAACATGATTTAATCGTAACAAACACATGGTTTAAGAATCACAAAAGAAGGTTGTATACGTGGAAGAGACCAGAAGACACAGGAAGGTATCAGATTTTATAATGGTAAGACATAGATTCCGGAACCAGGTTATGAACTGCAAGACATACCCAGGGGCAGATATAGACTCCGACCATAACTTGTTAGTCATGAACTGTAGGCTGAAGCTGAAAAAACTGCAGAAAGGTAGGAAAATAAGGAGATGGGATTTAGATAAATTGAAGGAAAGTGAAGTTCTGGAGAATTTCAGAGGGAGATTTAGGCGACAATTGACAGAAACAGGGGGAAATAAAACAGTAGAAGAGGAATGGGTAGCATTGAGAGATGAAATAGTGAAGGCAGCAGAGGATAAAATAGGTAGAAAGGCAAGACCTACAAAAAATCCTTGGATATCACAGGAAATACTAAATCTAATTGATGAAAGGAGAAAATATAAAAATGCAGTAAATGAAACAGGCAAAATGGAGTACAGACGACTAAGAAATGAGATTGACAGGAAGTGCAAAATGGCTAAGCAGGAGTGGCTAGAAGGCAAATGCAAGGATGTAGAAGAATGTATAAATAGGGGGAAAATAGATACTGCCTACAGGAAAATAAAAGAGATATTTGGAGATAAGAAAAACAGCTCTATGAATATCAAGAACGCGGATGGAAAGCCAGTTCTCAGCAAAGAAGGGAAAGCTGAAAGATGGAACGAGTACATAGAGCAGCTCTACACAGGAAATGAACTTAGAGACGATGTTGTAGGAAGGGAAGAGGAAGTAGATCAAGACGAAATAGGAGATACTATACTGAGAGATGAATTTGACAGAGCCTTCAAAGACCTAGGTCGGAACAAGGCCCCAGGAGTAGATGACATACCCTCAGAGTTACTAAAGTCTCTGGGAGAGCCAGCCATGACAAGAATATTTGAACTGGTGTGTAGGATGTATGAGACAGGCGAAATGCCCTCAGTCTTTAAGAAAAATGTTATAATCCCCATTCCAAAGAAATCAGGCGCAGACAGGTGTGAAAATTACAGAACCATCAGTTTGATAAGTCATGGTTGCTAAATTTTAGCACGAATTATCTACAGGAGAATGGGAAAGTTGGTAGAAGCTGACCTCGGGGAAGATCAGTTCGGATTCAGGAGGAACATAGGAACCTGGGAGGCAATACTCACTTTACGTCTTATCTTAGAAGATAGATTAAGGAAAGGCAAACCTACATTTTTAGCTTTTGTAGATTTGGAAAAAGCATTTGACAATGTTGACTGGAATACACTCTTTCAAATTCTGAAGTCAGCAGGGGTAAAATATAGGGAAAGGAGAGTTATTTACAACTTGTACAAAAGCCAGGTAGCAGTTATTAGACTCGAAGGGCATGTAAGGGAAGCATCAGTTGGGAAGGGAGTAAGAAAGGGTTGTAGCCTTTCTCCGATGTTATTCAATTTGTACATAGAGCAGGCGGTGAAGGAAAGCAAAGAAAAATTTGGAATAGGGAATAGGGGGAAGAAATAAAAACATTGCGTTTTGCTGATGACATTGTAATTCTGTCAGAGACAGCAAAGGACCTGGAAGAGCAGTTGAATGGAATGGACAGTATGTTGAAGAGAGCGTATAAAATGAACATTAACAAGAGCAAAACAAAATTAATGGAATGCGGTCTTAGAAAATCAGGCAATGCTGAAGGAATTAGATTAGGTAACGAAACAATGAAGGTGGTAGATGAGTTTTGTTACTTGGGTAGTAAAATAACATTAGATGGTGGCAGTACAGAGGATATAAAATGCAGAATGGCAATGGGAAGAAAAGCATTTTGAAAAAGAGAAATTTGCTAACATCGAATATTAATTTAAGGGTAAGGAAGTCTTTTCTGAAGGCATTTGTGTGGAGTGTTGCCTTGTACGGGAGTGAAACATGGACGATAAGCAGTGCGGACAGGAAGAGAATAGAGGCTTTTGAAATGTGGTGCTACAGAAGAATGCTGAAGATTAGGTGGGTAGATCGCATAACTAATGAAGAGGTATTGAACAGAATTGGTGAGAAAAGGAATTTTTGGCATACCCTGACTAAAAGAAGGGATCGCTTGGTAGGACACATTCTTAGACATCGAGGAATCGTAAATTTAGCATTGGAGGGAAGTGTGTGGGGTAAAAATTGCAGAGGGAGACCAAGAGACGTGTATAGTAAGCAGATTCAAGTGGATGTGGGTTGCCGTTCTTATGAGGAGATGAAAAGGCTTGCTCAGGATAGATTAGGGTGGAGAGCTGCATCAAACCAGTCTCCGGACTGAAGACCATAACAACAACAACGCCACTTAATTACAACATAGTAATTTGTTTGATAGTGAAATTAAATCTCGATATTGCGATGCATTCCGATACACAAGAATTATCTTCAAGTCAAGAAAGTACGTAGGGCCTACATTCTAACACTGGTACGAAATATTTGATTTTACTTTAATGGTTGTCACGTTAGGCAACTTCACTCACTGAAATGTTCGTACATATGACTAGCCATTCTGATGAATTTCATATTCACAGGGACTTACATATCATACATTTAGCCTGATTATCATTCAATCAGGCAGATTAATTACAAGCTAAGTCCATTTCGTAACTATGTTCTTACGCGATTTTATCACTCTTCTTCGTATACGTCCATTTCACTTTTTACTTTTGCGCTTTCAGTTTTCAGTCAGGTCGTTTCAATGACTTACGCGATTCGAATATATTTACTTTATAAACGGTGCTAGCTCTGTACGTGACCATATTAAGGATTCCCTTCTAACAGTAATTGCATTTCATTGACGGATCAAATCTGAAGATGCGCCATGAATGTGAAACGCGTTGTTGATAAATCAAGTTTAGTAACTGCAACAGAGACGCATTTTTCCTTTGAGATTAATTACAGCATTCACATTCATATTGAAACACAATTTCAAATTCTGTCAATAACATTGTATTTATATACGATACACTTGTTCACTTTGCTTTAAGTTTCTTTGGGATGCACACTAACAGCCGTATATCTGTTCAAATAAATTTGGACACATGTTATGTGCTTTTTTATTTTTTGTATTTTATTTATTTGTTTTATTTTCTAATTCGTTTATACTAGCCGCGGTGGAAGAGCTGTGCGCGCTAAGGCGCTTTGCAGCGGTGCTCTCGGCCAATATATATATATATATATATATATATATATATATATATATATATATATATATATATATTCTCAGGATAAGTTAGATTCTATAACTTTACAAACATTTCAACATTTTGTCTATACTACCACCTCCTAAAATATTTACTATATCTCCTGAAATCTTTAAATATATATATTTTATAGTATGTGTAGATACTACATGCAAAACGCTACATTTGTTCTTACAGAAGATGAATTTACATTACTTGCACTATGCGCCGGTACGCTACCGATCCTCCTGCATTTCACTACAATTTTTCAGTACTGTGCCTTATTGATATACTACAGCATCACCCGCGAGAGCTTCATTGAACTTCCAACGTTTTCTAAAAGGTGATTTACACATACCGTGAGCAGTAACGCTCCTATAATACTCCCATGGCGCACGCCAGTAATTCATTTATTCATTGAAAATTACTTGCTTTTTACTGTTCACTAGAAACTGTTCAATACAGTCACTCTCGTGTTTTTCCATTATGTGAAAGTACGAAGTATCGCTCAGTGTTTCAATAAATATTCATAGTGACCACTATTTACTTTAGATACTGTTCGGTAAACGTAAAGAAACAGTAATTAGTTTTTAAAGAAGAAGGACTCAGATGGAGCCAAAATTATTTTTTAGTGCCGATTTTAGGCATTTAGTGTGCTCCACCGAATTATATTGGTGCCCATATATGTTGTCCGAAGATGAAGGAAGGGCACCATATTTTCAACTTCAATTGGTTGCTAATTCTTTAAAAACCAATTGCAAAACACTTGCTACTATGGCCAAAATACTGAATAGCAATTAGTTTGCAGATAATTCGCTGCTTCTGCGAATTGCGTTTTAATTAGCTAACAAGCCTTTCGTTCTCTGAGCCTTGTACAAAAGATAAATGAGCACGCTGGAACAAAAGTACTTTGTTGCCGCAGCAATCTGTTTCGTTACTTATTAACTCTGTATACAGTTACAAAGTTTCAAAATATTTCGCCGCTTCTTTGCATTCTATAGTAATTAGGTGGCAAACATTTGGTACTCTGAGCTTTATACGGAAATTAAATTACGCTGGGCCGAATAAAAATATGTGAATGTGTGTCTAGCTGTTTCGTTCATTATTAACACTGTTCGCAGCTCTAAAATTACGAGGTATTCGTCTCGTATAGCAGCGGTTCTGTTATTTGTGACGCTCGTTTCACAGGAGAAATGTTACCTTGCACTCTCGTTTTGAAATTGTGTCATAACGTAAGGCCCAGACTACTCTCCTGTAAAAAACACGGATGCGAGTGCGGCAAAAAGTCGCAGTTTGAATGAGTTCTCTCTGAAGATAGTGAATAACGTGTGAGAGGAAAGGGGAGAGAGAGAGAGAGAGAGAGAGAGAGAGAATGGGGGGAGGGGCGGAGGAGGGGAATAGGAAGGATGGGAAAGAGATAAGAACAGGAAGGCAAAGAGAAGGAAAGAAGACAGAGAAAGAAGGGGAGAGAGAGAGAGAGAGAGAGAGAGAGAGAGAGAGAGAGAGAGAGAGAGAGAGAGAGAGAGAGAGAGAGAGACTTACATAATTTTTATTCCATCACTGGACTGAAAAGAATCCGAATTACTTCAAAGGGTGCCGTAGGAAAGAAAATTAATGTTCGCAATATAAAAATGAATGGGTTGTTAGAACAGCCGAGAGCGAAGTTTAGGCTAGTGTGAATTGAAAGATGAGAAAACTTTTTATTTCTTCCGAGGCGGGATTTCAAATTAATTTCTCGGGAGACCGCGCAGTTTGTAAGAATAAAGGGGCACGGAAGTGTTAATAAGCGCCGGCGTCAGTAGCTGCTGATAACCCGTTCCTTCCGCACTGCTTTTGATCGCAGGTCATTTATCATCGGGAAAACAGGGGAAAGTCGGCAGCAGGATGACTTTGGCTGCGGGCGTGCTACCTCACCACAAGGGGCCGCCGTCTAGAAGTTCGCGGAGAAAACATTCCTCGAGGGTCCATTCCTGAGTAGATACCAGTTTCACTTCATCAGCGTATTCCCGAATATCCATTTTACATTTTTATGTCTGCCTGCAGGTTCAAGTTGTCTGTCCCTCTATCAAGCACTGATATTAAACTTTAATGTCTTTCTTAACAGTCTCATTCACTTCGTTGTTCAGTTACACTTTCCATGTTTACATCTCTCTCTCTCCTTTTTTTATTTATTTTATTTTTTTATTTTTTTTTTGTCTGTCAAAATCACTCCTAGCGTGATAGATAAGATCTTCTATTTCTCCATGTACTCTTGTATCTTTACATTACCACAACGTCTGAAACAACTAAAGAAAGACATACAATATAGGCTTTCACGGCCGGCGTCAATTTCACTTAAAATATCCGGGCTGGTAGGCCGTGGTCGATGGATAAAACTCTCCCCTAACGTTTAGTTTTCGGCTGCGGAAGACATCTTCGGAGGTGAAGTGACAACTGCGATGAGGCCTCGAGGGAACGCCGGATATACAGGGTCTTATAAAAAGGTACGGCCAAACTTTCAGGAAACATTCCTTACACACAAATAAAGAAAATATGTTATTTGGACATGTGTCCGGAAACGCTTAATTTCCTTGTTAGAGCTCATTTTATTACTTCTCTTCAAATCACATTAATCCTGGAATGGAAACACACAGCAACAGAACGTACCAGCGTGACTTCAAACATTTTGTTGCAGGAAGTGTTCAAAATGTCCTCCGTTAGCGAGGATACAAGCATCCACCCTCCGTTGCATGGAATCCCTGATGCGATGATGCAGCCCTGGAGAATGGCGTAATGTATCACAGCTGTCCACAATAGGGGCACGAAGAGTCTCCAGATTTGGTACTGGGGTTACGTAGACAAGAGCTTTCAAATGCCCCCATAAATGAAAGTCAAGAGGGTTGAGGTCAGGAGAGCGTGTAGGCCATGGAATTGGTCCGCCTCTACCAATCCAGTGGTCACCGAATCTGTTGTTGAGAAGCGTACGAACACGTCGACTGAAATGTGCAGGAGCTCCATCGTGCATGAACCACACGTTGTGTCGTACTTGTAAAGGCACATGTTCTAGCAACACAGGTAGAGTATCCCGTATGAAATCATGATAACGTGCTCCAGTGAGCGTAGGTGGAAGAACATGAGGCCCAATCAAGACATCACCAACAATTCCTTCCGCCAACTGGCGGTGAATCGAGGAAGTACAGTACGTACTAACGAAACAATTGGGTATTTTGACAACTGCACGAATTATTTCAATTTACATTAAAAGAGAAATACTAGAATGAGCTCTAACATGGAAATTAAGAGTTTCCGGACACATGTCCACATAACATATTTTCTCTCTTTGTGTGTGAGGAATGTTTCCTGAAAGTTTGGCCATACCTTTTTGTAACTCCCTGTATAGGCAGTGTAGAGGGCGCCACAGTATATCTCTGGTAATGCCAACCTTATTACTAGAAGAAGATCGATTGTCAACGTGCTTGTGCAACGTTGAATTACAAATCTTGTCTAATTTAAAACCTTCCTCCTTTCTATTTGTAATTATTACGATGTTTGTAAATTTCAATAGCTTTAATGTATGTGCGAGCATAATAGAAGTTTTTGATAAAACACTGGTCTCGTTAAATATAATTTGATGGTCGCCCTCTTGGTAAACATGCTCCGATACTGCCGATTTCTATTTATGTGTTAAATTAGACAAGATTTGGAATTCAACGTTGCACAAGCACGTTGAAGATCGATCTTCTTCTAGTAATAAGGTTGGCATTACCAGAGATAGTTGCTCAGCCGCCGTCACGTGATATACTGTGGCGCCCCCTACACTGCCTATATATGCGACACTCCCTCGAGGCCCCATAGCAGTTGCCACTTAGCCTCCGAAGATGTCTTCCGCAGCTGAAGACGAAACGTTAAGGGAGAGTTTTATCCATCGACCGCGGCCTACCAGCCCGGAAATTTTAAGTGAAACCAAAGAAAGATCCAAAGGAAATTGTATAAAACACTGAGAGGACGGCGCTGCGTTCGGCAACGCCTATGTAAGAGAACAGGCGTCTGGCCAACACCACCTAGAGAGAAGGCGGCCGCGCTCTCGAGTGACGTCACGCACAATAGGCATCGCGTAGCTGACTGGGTAGTAGGTATGGGAAAAACCGACCGGTTAAAACCAAGAACCGGTTAAAAAAACCGGTATGATTACTTCCTGTAGTAGTGGTTCAAAATGTGTTGTTTGTAAATAATTTAAAAAAAATTAAAAGTAGTAGACCCTAATATTTAGAGCTATTCCTAAAATTTCCACTGCTGTGAAATATTAGGTCATCAAGTAACCAAGAGCCGGCCGCGGTGACCGAGGGGACTGAGGCGCTCCAGTCACGGTCTGCACGGCCACTACGGTCGGGGGTTCGAATCCCCCTTCGGGCATGGATATTTGTGCCGACCTTAGTCTTAGGTAGTTCATAAGTAGTTTGTAAGCTTAGGGACTGATGACCCCATAGTTAAGTCCCATAAGTTCTACAAACATTTGAACATTTGAACAGTAACCAAGAAAAGCGATCAGTGATAATTTAAGATCAATCCCGGCAGTCAGAAACGCGCAACAAACGGGTGGCATAAGAACTGGTGCAGCTATTGAGGCATCGATGCACCTGTTGCCGTGTGGCGTGGCCTATTAGACGACGCGCGTGCACAGGCAGTGTACAAGACTTGCCTCCGTCTGGTCATGCGGCAGTTCCTTGCTGTCGTCGCCAGACATTGGTTGTGTCTTAAATAGCACCATCCCGAGTGTGGAAGTACTTCATTTGCTTTAAAAAGCTGAAAACTCGTGGAGGTACTACAAACATGCCGTGACATTTAAGGAGAAAGCATCCAAAATATTACTTGGAAGAAAAGGTAAATTCGATTCATATACCTATTATGGAGGTTTGGAATAATAAATATTAATGTATTATCATATTGTTATGCAAAAAAGTTTTATTAATGTGATTTCTTGAAAGCGAGGGGCTTTTTTAATAACCAATATGCGTTAAGGTAACATTAATCATGTGGTGCCTCGTGAGGTAGACGTGCGGTCTGAGGCTCCATGTTACGGACTGCGCGGCTGCTCCAGTCGGAGGTTGAGTCCTCCCTCCTCCCTCGTTCATGGGTGTGTATGTTGTCCTTAGCATAAGTTAGTTTAAGTTAGATTAAGTAGTTTTTAAGTCTAGGGACCGATGACCTCATAACAACTCACACCCGTTTGAACATTCTTTGATCATGTTGTACACAGCGTTCCTACTTCAGTCTACGTAACTTTGCACTGACAACAATCATACTGTTTGTCGGAACAGTCAGAAATTTTTCGAAATCCTTTGTAGCACTGATTGAAGTGCTTTTACTGACTGTAACTTATATATAACGAGATATTCGCAGCGCTGGCTCACAAGTCCAACTTACAGAGTGGTTGGCTCAATATTCGCAACTGCCGGATGGAAATACTAGGCCAGTAAATCTGTATGCCTCGTATATCGTCTTCTACGGACTCCTGGATAGGCTTCACACACTCAAGAAGGCGTAGCATTAGGAGGGGATCTTGCAAAATATGGAAAGGCTACTGATTTGTCGTATAACGTAAATTTACCTAAATTTTAACTACATTTCGTAATTTTCAGTTGCGGCCGCAACTAGAAGAACCGAAAATTCGATTACGGTTCCTATTTAGGACGGAAAATATGTTTCGGTCGAACTCCACTGGAAATAATAGCAATAAAAAACCGAAAACCGGTTATTTAAAAAACCGGTTATCTTGTGCAATTTTTTACAGTGCGGTTAAACTGAAGATGAAAAGAACCGATATAACTGAAAACCGGTTGTTTCAGCAATAACCGCCATCCCTACTGGGCAGGCGTTAGGACAAGGCCCACTGTGTGGTAACGTGCAGCCGGTCAGCTTCGCGAACGATGCCTACTGTGCGTGACGTCACACTAGAGCGCCGCGCCCTTATCTCTAGGTGGTGTTTGTCTGACGCGTTACTGCTGTTACAATGACAGCTTATCACGATTTAAGCGAGTTTGACATGGTGTTACAGTCGATGCACGAGAGATTGGACGCAGCATCTCTGAGGTTGCGATGACTGAAGAGAATAGTTCATTATACATATATTAATTCGCAATTTGCGAGAATTCCCGACTTTAGATGCTCTTCTTCAGTTGGTCTATCATTTTGTAACATATGAAAATCTGTTTCGGACCGGGACTCGAACCAGGGTCTTCCGCTTTTAGTGAGCGGTCCCCTTAAGCACTCGGCAACCCGGACACGCTCCCCGGCCAGACCCAAACTTCCATATGTTACAGTTGTCTGCGCACAAATTTTCATATGTTACAAAATGATAGACCAACTGAAGAAGAGCAGCTAAAGTGGGAAATTATCTCAAATTGCGAATGAATATGTGTATATTTAACATTTATAGCTGCGGACCATCAACAACGTCTGTTCCTTAAGGACAGACGTATCATTCAGTAAATGGCATGACACTGTTAATAAATGTAGACTTTGAACATAAATCTGTAGCTAAGGTAGAATATTCAAAATTTTTAGGTGTTTGCATTGACGAGGGACTGAATTGGAACAAACATATTGAAGATCTCCTGAAAAGTTTGAGTTCAGCTACTTATGCTATCAGAGTCATTGCAAAATTTGGTGATATACATCTCAGTAAATTAGCTCCCTACGCCTATTTTTATTCACTGCTTTCATATGGGATCATATTCTGGGACAATTCAACATTGAGTAAAACAGTATTCATTGCACAAAAGCGTGGAATCAGAATAATTGCAGGCGCCCACCCAAGAGCATCTTGCAGATATTTATTTAGGGATCTAAGGATCCTCACTGTAGCTCCACAATATATATATTCACTCACGAAATTTGTTATTAACAATCCGACCCAATTCAAAAGTAATAGCAGTGTGCATAGCTACAACACTAAGAGAAAGGATGATATTCACTATTCAAGATTAAATCTTTGGCTCAGAAATGGGTGAATTATGCTGTCACAAAAGTCTTTAGTCACGTACCAAGTAGTATCAAAAGTCTGACAAATAGCCAACTAGTATTTAAAAAGAAATTAAAGGAATTTCTGAATGACAACTCCTTCTACAATGTAGGTGAATTTTTAGATAAAACTTAAAAAAAATAAACATAAAAAAACGAAATCAAAAATCCTTAAAACATTGATTGTCAAGTACAGACAACATTTACTAAACTGACACGTTCCACATCATAACGAAATGTCGTATATATGATCTATGGAACAAGTATTAATCTAATCTAATGGTAGAATAGTTCAACATGACAGAAGTGCAACCATTTCGCAAATTGCTACGGATTACAATACTTGACCATCAACAAGAGTCAGCGTGCCAACCATCCTACGAAATGTAATCGATATGGCACGACACAAAGCCTTACGCTTCGTGTAGGCCCGTCAGCAGCGACACTGTACTGTTGATGACTGGACACTTGTTGCTTGGTCTGACAAGTCTCACTTTCAACTGTATCGAGCGGATGGACGTGTACGGGTATCGAGACAACCTTATGAATCCATGGACCTTTCATGTGAGCAGGGTAATGTTCAAGCTGGTGGAGATTCGGCAATGGTGTGGGGCGAGTGCACTCTGGGTGGTAGGGGACGCGTGGTAAGTCTAGACACGACTTTGACAGGTGACACGGGCAATACTCATGTGGCTGATCTCGTGCATCCATACATGTCCACTGTGTATAATATTACGATGGACTCGGAAATTCGAGGAGGACAAAGTGACACTTCACTGCTACACAGATGTTCCAGGATCACTCTTACGAGTTTAAACACCTACTATGGCCACCAACCTTCCCAGATATAAACATTGTTGAGCGTATGTGAGTGTCTTGCAACGTGCTGTTCAGAAGAGGTCTCCAGACCTTATTCCGGATCTATGGACAGACCTGCAGGATGAATGGTGTCAGTTCCCTCCAGCACTACTTCAGACATTAGTCGAGTCCATGTCAAGGTCGTGTTGCGGGACTTCTGCGTTCTCGTGGAGGCCCTATACGATATTAGGAAGGTTCAAAGATTCAAATGTTTGTAGAGCTTATGGGACTTAACTGCGGGACCATCATTCCCTAAACTTACAAACTACTTATGAACTAATGCTAAAGATAACACAAACATCTATGCCCGAGGGAGGATTCGATCCTCCGACGCGGGAGACCCGCGATCCGCAACGTGGCGGAGCCCTACTCGTTCTGTGAAGGATGCTTTGTTACTTCGCAAGGCACGTACATATCAGATTCCCTGTGAAAACTGTGAAAATTCTTATATAGGTCAGACAACTCGCACTGTTCACGAAAGATGCATTGAACACCGAAGATACACACGTTTGTTACAACCAGACAAGTCAGCTGAACATTGTATCAGTACGGGTCACTCCGTGAACTACAGTGACGTGAGAATTTTAACACCGACCTCTTCCTTCTGGGATTGCATTTTTAAGAAAGCAGTAGAAATTAGATTATCAGAAAACTTAATAAATACAGACAATGATTTTAATATAGAAAGGCATGGAACCCGGCTCTAAGTGTAATGAAATTGCCGAGACGTCGTCAAGGTGCTGCTGTCGCCGAACGTACATCGATAGGCGAATCGAACAGCTGATGGCTTTCACCACGAGGGCACGCACATGTAAGCGTGCATAACTCTTTGCCGCTGACCAACATCTGTGACCCGCATGCGCAGTGCCGCCACGTTGGGGCATATAAGGCCACGCCTGCCACGTTGTCAGCAGTCTTTGCGACTCACCCTGAAGATGGCCGGACATTACTCGGCCGAAATATTGGAAGATACTTAAATCGCGCCGCTGCATGCCCTAAATTTATTACATTTTATACGAATGGTCCTTCGTCGAATGTTTCGCATGCTGACACTTGTTAGTGACCCAGCTTTGCAACCCGCATCAATTTGCAAAAGTGTTCCACTTCTGTCATGTTGAACGATCCTCTTCATTGGCGTTGGTCCCGTACTACAGGATCTTTACACGATGTCGAAGATTTGAAGTTTTACGGGATTGGTGGTACAGGAAAGTCCCATCTCTTCGATGCCTCGGAGATGCTGTGTCGCATCTCTCGTGCGACTACTTTGCCTGTAGTATCTAAACATATTTTAAAAATATATATTTGAATGGCGTTTCAAGAGTAATAATAAATATTTTAGGAAGTGGTAGACGAATTGCAATAAAAATGCCACATGACTTGTGTCCAAACTCAATGACATCGCAATAAGATGACGATGTAGCAGTAGTAACGGATATAATGCCTTCACCAGACACCTGTTGTATTGTACAGGCGTTGCCGACCACAGCGCCGCCTTCTAATTGTGTATATATCACTGTGTTTGCATACGCCTGTCTATACCAGTGTCTCTGGCTGTTCAGTCGATTTTCTTCGAAAATATCGCTTGACTTCCTTTATTTTTATGTGTTACAGCCATAACATCGTAAGTTTCAGAAAAATGATTTGATTGACGTGTTTTCTTAGTGAATCACTGTTTGCAATAATTCTTTCATACACTTTCCTATTTGTTTTACATGAGACAGCGGATTAAGCGTCGCCGGGTTTTGTAGTTATTCTAATAATTTTCATGCAGACTTGCTTTAATTCTCTTTACATTCCTTCGCTTGAAAATGGCGTCTAACAAAACTTCGGACCAACAAAGCTCCTTCCTGCTGAGGGGATTTCTTCAGATTTCCTTAAGTAATCTCGGAAGCTTTGTTTCGAGGCGGGCGCCAATTTCGTTAAAATGTTTCAGGAAGTAAACAGTTCTGGAGAAGGCCGTTGCAACACGGCCGAAACGGCCTGACTTGTCTCCAATCGAGCACGAGTGGGACGGCGTGGCTGGGGTGCAACTGGTCAGCCTACAATTCTTACAGAACTACGTGATGGTGTTGATCAGCCTTGGAATAGTGTATTTTGATTTGATTTGTATAGTTCAAACGTTTGTAAATCTATCGGACCGAACTGCGTGGTCATCTGACCGTAGCTTACAAACTACTTAAACTAAGGTAAACTAACCTAAGGACAAACACACACACCCATGCCCCAGGGAGGACTCGAATCTCCACGGCGAGCAACCGCGCGCTCCGCAGCGAGACGCTTTAGACCGCTCGGCTACTCCACCGCGGCTGTGCGTCCTCTCCTGGAGTACTGTTGCTCCATTTATTGGACCGGAACCTGTCCTGACAATCACCAAGGCAATGATCAAATTGGAGCTACGTAACTGGCTCAGAAGACAGCACGTAGAATATTGGACCAAAGTCCATCAACAAAACCATGCCAAGGTAATGATGCCAAAGCCATGTTTTAAAAGAAGCTCTGCAATCTGAACAGGAGAGGGATTAGACTCATGGTTGGATTGCTGACAGGCCCTGGGAATTTCAAAAAACACCTACGTACAATGGGAATAACAGAAGAGGACCCTAAATGTAGGATCTGTGATGACGGTGATGAAACTGCATCACATCTAATCTTCGAAAGCATTGCATTGGAGAATAAAAGGCACAGATTATTTGGGACAAGCAGACCCGAAGAAATTGTGTCTAATAAAGAACTGGTAAAGGGACTCCTTGCACTGTTCAAGGGCATTGGTTGGCTTTACTAGATATACAGGGAGCGATACCGCACAATAAAGTTAGTTTCGGTGCGGGCAGTGGCGGGTTGGACCAAGACAGTTTTGGCTTCCCTGGAAAAATCAATCAATCAATCAATCAATCAATCAATGCCCCAGGGAGGATTCGAAACTCCGACGGCGATCAACTGCGTGCTTCGCAGCGAGGCGCCTTAGACCGCTCGGCTACTCCACCGCGGCGGAATAGTGTAGCCAGAGACAGTATTCACCATCTTTGTGATCAGACTCGGTGCTTGACTTGCTATCAATGGAGGCTACATTTCAGAATGGAACCGCACCTAGTACCTCGTACCGCTTGCGCTATTGATCTATAAATGTGATAATTACACGTATTGCATACACACTGTGCTGTGCCAGCACGTCTTCCCGCAGCTCGCCACGAAACGATTAGCAAGGCAACGTCTGTATTGACCTGGTATGGACGCGGCCATTACTAACATGGTGGTGGTATGCCATACATGCCAAAGCAAACAAGCAGCACCAGCAAGACGATACTTCCCATGGCCCACTGTCGATACCCCCTGGACAAGAGTACATATAAACTATGCAGGTCCCTTTCTAGGAGCAAATTGGTTAGTAGTGGTGGACGCAGGAATGGGATACGCTTCTGTCTCCTGCATGACATCCACTTCATCAACAGCCACGATACAAGCATTGGGGACAATTTTCGCCATAGAAGGATTACCGGACACATTAGTATCTGATAACGGTCCGCAATTAACGTCGGAGGAATCTGAGACATTTTGCGGGACCAATGGCATCACCTTAATACACAGTGCCCCTTTCCACCCGCGTCCAATGGATTGGCAGAACGTTTTTTTTTTTTCAAGACAAAAATGTAAAAACTCCGCAGACATCACACGATTTCTGAAGCATTGTCTCTCTTTCTTGCGTCATAACGAGGCCAGCCCAGTAATGGCAAGTCTCCAGCGGAACGGCTGCATGGGCGTCCCCTGCGGTCTCTCCCCTCGTTAGTACACCCAGGAGCTCGCCCGCATCTTCCTTCCTATCAGAAACATCACAGGTACGCCCTACATGATAAGGTCTGGGCCAACCTCTATACAAAAGGTCGACCCCACTGGATACCAGGACTGGTGCAAGGATTACTGGGGAGAGCCCTGGTGGCAGTAAGGCGCTCTGATGGCTCAATACACAGGCGCCATATCAATCAGCTTCGCCCACGTAAGAGTCAGACACCCCCTACAACCAATCTACCACAACCTTCTGTTCCAGAAAATCCGGATACCACGGTTTCCACTCCGGAAATGGAGGACCCAGCTGCCAGCCCAGCTCCCATGGATGTCGACGCCCACTCAGGCTCTCCACCCATGGGTATGGAGGTCATGGACGTCAGTGACGAATCTGACTCCTGCCTCCACCTCGGCGTCTCCGACCTAGGAGGGGAGGAATGCTGTACCATGTCGCGTCCACAAACGGTCGCCGACTCGGCCAGCCCGTCTTCCCGCAGGTGGCCACAGCGGACGCCAGCAGTAGGGGCCGCGCGCTCCGGTAGAGGACACCACAGGTACCCGGACGAGGCGCGCGCAGCCACGAGACCCGCTGTATTCTGCAGCCATGTAGTGCCAGCAGGCAGCCAATCACGGGAATGTGTACCTACGCAGCGACGGTATGTAAGCCCGCGCAAGGACCGACAGCACAGGGGGGTGAAACTCATATAGGGATTTCCGGTAACACGATGTTGGTTCGCTGCCAGGCCACATAGAGCGCTGCGATTTTTTATGTCGCCTTTCTATTGGATGATTTACGTTTTACAGTCCTCCATACTTGTTTTGATTCGTAGGTGGGTTCTGTGCTGAGGTTCTATAGCAACGTCTTCCTAATTGCGATCTTCTGTGTGCATGTTGTGGGTTTCATAAACTTCATTTATTTGAACTCTACAGAAGAAGTTCCATTTCATATGACTCAAGATGCATAAATAGTAATAAACAGAAATAAAATTAAATTCGCTTTTGTACACATTACAGTAGGCCTACATACTTGTTTGCAGGACAGTGTATATGGCTGTAAAATTGTGGCCGGCCGCGGTGGCCGAGGTGACTGAGGCGCTTCAGTCACGGTCAGCACGGCCACTACGGTCGGGGATTCGAATTCCCCCTCGGGCGTGGATATTTGTGCCGTCTTTAGTCTTAGCTAGTTCATAAGTAGTTTGTAAGCTTAGGTACTCATGACCCCGTAGTTAAGTCCCATAAGTTGTACAAACATTTGAACATTTTTGTAAAATTATTTATTTGTACAACCTACTATTCCTCTTTTGGTCACATGAGTGGATATAATTGTGCCTTAGCGTATGTGAAAACTGAAAAATCATTTACAGGGATGCATGCAATATCAAATCAAATGTTCAAATGTTTGTAGAACTTACGGGACTTAACTACGGGGTTATCAGTCCCTAAACTTACAAACTACTTATCAACTACCTTACACTAAAGACGGCACAAATATCTATGCCCGAGGGGGGATTCGAACCCCCGACCGTAGTGGCCGTGCAGACCGTGACTGGAGCGCCTCAGTCTCCTCGGCCACCACGGCCAGCCATGCAATATCAGATGATTTTTAGTCTGACATGCGCAAAATCACATTTATTTCCTTGTGATAACGCCACACGGCGAAAATCGCAGTATCGAGTTTTAGAAACAAATAATTTCACGTTCAAAAAGATTACTACGACATCATTTACGAAGTTTTGCCGACTGTAAACAACAGCCACAAGCAATTAATGTTAGTTTTTGATTTAAATTTGTCGTATATATTACTTTGCAAATGTCTCAAAAACCTTTCTATGAGGTCCACCGTCGAAGAATAAATGAAAAATATTGTCATCTAACACCAATAAACGTTTCTTAAGTGGATTTTCGGGGCACTTTTTTCGGATTGAAAGTTCACTGCCAGGCCGCTAGTAGCGCTGCTGTCGTTCTGTGTTTCCGTGTGATAAAATGGTCTTTGCACTTCTGTTATTTTTGGTGTTCTGAGACATCGACGGACCACGCCGAGCAGCCGCCAGCCGCCGCCGTCCAGGAGGTGGTCGTCTGCCTAGCCGCAACGCCGCGCCCCGCCCACCTCGGACTTGTACACGCCGCCTGGCCCGGCCTCTGGTCGCTGCCGTCGTATTCTTGCTGAGTATTGTGTGTCCGCATACACGCAACCCTGCTACACTTTCTCTTTACAGTGTGCAAGCCTCATAGTAGATTGTAAGGAGCCTACCTCAAGAAGGAGCAGTTTAGTTGTTTTACTTAAAGCAGAGACAATTGCAGAAACTCTAAAACAAATCTTATCTAGTGGACTCTGTTATTTTTGTATTGACCCAAGGAGGGAATTTTGGTTATCTGTAAAGCACAAATAAACTCTGTGAGGTGTATTTATTTTGTGCTCAATTCACAATATATAGCACACTGTTTAAATAATAAATCTTGAGTGAATAGGTAAATTCTAAGTTGTTGTATATATACAGGGTGTTTCACTAAGTGTGTTTGCCTCTGTAACTTATAAAATAATAGGTGACGGGAAATTTTAATGCGGTAGGTCAACACAAGATATGTTACACTTTCTGCGAAGCTATGAACATAGTTTTGGAGATATGAACATAGTTTATTGTATCATTTTCCAAAGAGTTATACCACAAAGATATAATTTTTTTAAATGGAACAATAAATTTTTCTATCGTGTATTGGATTCGTTTAAACCAGCTGCGTCCAAATCAATTTAAACTATATTTTTATCACGTTTAGTTTGGGAGCTACAACCCTTCAAAGTTCCGGGGGCGGAGGCTACGCTAGCGTAGCTGACTGGCCGAGTGGCTATCCCCTGGGGGACGGCCCACTGTCTCATGACCACCAGCCAGTTAGCTACGCTGTTGTAGCCTCCGCCCACTAAACTTTGGAGGGTTGTAGCTCCCAAACTAACAGTGATAGGAATGTACTTTAAATTGATCTGGACGCAGCTGGTTTCAACGAATCCAATGCGCGATAGAAAAAAATAACGTTGCATTTAAAAAATTATATCTTTGTGCTGTAACTCTTTGAAAAATTATACAATAAACAATGTTCATAGCTCCGCAGAAAGTGTAACATTTCTTGTGTTGACCTACCGCATTAAAATTTCCCGTCACCTATTATTTTATAAGTTACAGAGGCAAACACACTTAGTGAAACACGGCGTCACCAATTTATGAACACTACAAATACACCACATTAAAAAAAAAAAAAAAAAAAAAAGCTAGAGAGAGAGTGAGAGAGACAAAAAACCGAATATAATATCTCGACGATTCCTACAACAGAGGGAAACATGAATGAAATTGTTATTCACGTTGAAAGCAGAATGCTAGGAATTTCCGTGTGTTCTTTTCCGGAAATTCAGAAGACCGCATTTGATTGTCCACAAAAGTATACACTACAATGCTCCACAACATATGCAAATGTGTCATATATGTAAGTGCTATGCCATAAAGTATAACGGGTAGTCTAACATATTGTCGCGTCGCGTCGAGCAGGCTTGACTTCGAAGGCAACTGAACACAGGCACTTATACTGCAAGCACGTTTATTACGAACATACACGCAGCACTGACTGCCTCTTGGGCAGAGTGCTCTGCTATTTATACACAGACAGAATGTAGCAGAAATTAGAAGAATAGTTAACATAAGAAACAAGTAGAATTTACAAGTGAACATAAGAAAGTTACAGAACATTCTGGAAGTGCTGATTACAAAGACATAGATTTTTGCCGGGGGTCGGGATTGAACCGGCGACCTTCAGCACCGCAGTGTGTGACGCTATCCCCTGCGCCACGCCCGCAGGCGGTTTATATGGTGTCTCTCGGCAATATTTGTGTTTGCTGGTGACACTAGCTTGGTAGTGAAGGATGTTGCTAACTATATTGACGCAGTATCAAATAATGCAGTTAAATAATTAGTTCATGGTCTTTAGGAAATGATGCTAAATCACTGTAAGACTCAGTTTTTACGTTTTCTAACATTTAAAAAGCTAACTTTCAATTACTCAGAATGGGCAAATGATACGTGAGACTTGACAGTTCAAATTTTTAGTCGTTCAGATATACAAAATGCTGTCGTGGAAAACCCATGTCCAGGATCTTCTTCAAAAACTAAATTCTCCTTTGATTACCATTCGATCATTATCTGAAGTGATTTATAGTTCAACATGAAAAATTGTCTACTCTGCTTATTTTCTTTCGCTTATGACGTATAGTGTAATTTTTTGGCATAACTCCTTTGTTCAGAAAGGGTATTTTATTGCGCAAGAATGAGCGGTTCGAGCAATATGTGGGGAAATCTCGCTTACATCTTGTTGACCCCTGTTTAGTAGCCTGAGACTTCTGACTTTGGCCTCATTATGATTAATGACGTTTGTTGTTAATAATATTAAGTTATTCGCAACAATTGGTAGCTTTCAATCAATACTAGATAGAAATCGAACCTGCATTTTTATCACACCCCCTTGATCCTTGCGCAGAAAGTTATACATTATGCTGCCGCGTCCATTTTTATTGAGCTGTCACAGGAATTCAAAAAGCTTTGTAGTGATCAACGCACTTTCAGAGCTAAACTGGAAAGTTTCCGTATGGCACATTATTTATGTTCTGTACTGTAGAGGAATTCCTGGAATAATAAAAATTAACATATTTTGGAATCATTTTTGTTTCACTTTTTGGGATAACAGCAGTCTTTTATTTAAATTTATATACCAAAAATAGTGTAGAGTGCAGTGATTTTTATTTAATTAACTAGTTTCGATCCTTTTTTCGACCATCTTCAGGATTGCAACTCCATTGATGTCGTGGAGCTGGGCAGGTGCCTGGGAGCGTTCCAGGCACCAGCCCAGCTGCCGACATCTATGGAGTTGCAATCCAGAAGATGGTCCGAAAAAAAGACCGAAACTAATATATATATATATATATATATATATATATATATATATATATATATATATATATATATTAATGAATGTTTGTCTGTATCCTCTATGTGTTCATAAACCATTCATTCGATTGAAATGAAACTTTGGTGAACTGTTCACCGTACGCCCACAAAGGTTCTTGACCCAAAAACAAAAGCGCACGACGCATAGCTCAGAAGATACAACGTCATAAATAATTAGAGGCCACCGCGTGAGAATACCCAGATTTATGCGTCAATTGTTGGAAAACTGGAGTAGTTAGTGACCTGCAACAAAGTTTGCATATGATGTCGGACGTTTATGAAGCATTTTGTAACTGACCCCCCCCCCCCATCCCATACACACAACAGTTTCTCTGTAGATGCTGTAAAACTGTCGCATAATGACCTTGTGATGTTTTACTTGATTACTGCTGACTGTCCTCGCAACACATTTTGCATATAGTATCGACATGTATCACTAACTGTTCCATCATATTTATATCGCTGTACGATACATACTTCAGAACACGTCTAATATATAAAAATTAATGACTGTTTGTCTTTCATGGACGCCCATACCGTACATCCGATTGCGATAAAACTGTGTCAACTCATTTCTTCCACTCGCGCAAAGGTCACAGGCATACTAAAATCATGTGGTACATGCCGGATGGTTCAAATATTTGTAATTCTTATCGGATCAAACTACGTTGGTCATCAGTCCCTAGACTTACAAACAACTTAAACTAACCTAAGGACAACATACACTAACCTAAGGACAACATACACATCCATCCCCGAGGGGGGATTCGAACCTCCGACGCGGGAGGCCGCGCGATCCGTAACGTGGCGCTCCAGACCGCTCCTACTTCCGCGCGGCATGCCGGAGGGTGCATTACAGTTAGTTAATTCTTTTCTTACGCCTTCACGGTAGAATGGCTGGACGGATGTATATGAAATTTGGAACAGAGTGAGATTATACCCTGATTAATACGTGAGCTACCTTTCGTAAGCCATCGTATGGTAGGTGGCGGAAGGTACCTTACAGTGTGTTGACACGTCTGTTTCTGTGTAAGAGCCACCCTCACGACTTTGGTGTTTGGAGGTACGTTGACGACACCTTTGCAATGTGGCCACATGGGCATGATAAACTGCAAGAATTTAGGCAACATTTAAATTCTGTTAACAGTAGCATTCAGTTTATTATGGAAACAGAGAAAGATGGTTGTTTGCCCTTCCTAGATGTGCTGGTCCGACGAAGGGAGGACGGCTCTCTGTCTGCATCTTCAAAGCAGACAGTTGTCGTCACCCTGCTCAAACAAATGGTGTACTGAGAACATTAATACACAGGCCACAAATGATTTCTGCCGGCCGCGGTGGCCGAGGGGGCTGAGGCGCTTCAGTCACGGTCTGCACGGCCACTACGGTCGGGGGTTCGAATCCCCCCTCGGGCATGGATATTTGTGCCGTCCTAGTTCGTAAGTAGTTCATAAGTAGTTTGTAAGTTTAGGGACTGATGACTCCGTAGTTAAGTCCCATAAGCTTCATAAACATTTGAACATTTTTCACACATATGATTTCTGATGCAGAGAACCTACCATCGGAGCTGGCACATCTACAACTTGTATTCGAAGAAAATGGTTATTCTGAACATCAGATTCGAAAAGGAATGAGCAAGTACCAACGGAAACAACCAAAGCAGAGTGATGATACTTCTGAGTCTACAAAATCATCGGCCTTCTTGCCATATGTAGGTAATGTAACATCAAAAATTGCCAGAATTTTAAAGAAACGTCAGATTGAGGTGATTTTCCGTCCGCCAGCCAGAACAGGAGCATTGATAGGTTCGGTCAAAGATGGACTGCGTAAGGCGGGTGTTTACAGAATTAATTGTGAATACGGCCTGGCATACATAGGACACACTACACGAACAGTGGCAGATCGTTGTGCTGAACATGACAGACACACACACGCCTTCTGCAACCGGGTAAGTCTTCCATTGCTGAGTATTGTTTGTCAACAGGACATAAAATTGATTACACAAGTACTAAGATTTTAGCTCAGACTTCAACTTTTTGCCAGATACGTGAATCAGTCGAAATTAAACTGGCAGAAGGACTTATTAATAAAGACAGTGGCTTTCAGCTGAATAAAGCTTGGGAACCAGTAATTTCAGTTTTAAGAATGCAAAGATCTCATCGCATACAATACAATACAGACGAGAAAGTAGATTAAAGTTGTGGTCTCACCGTCGAGGGCGCTGCTGGCTGTGGCGCCACTGCAAGAGGCGTGTACTCTGTACGCGCATGCGCTACCGCCCAACTCGTGGTATATAAGTGACGGTCAGATGCGGCTATCGCTAGTATTCGGTACGCAGCACCTGAAGAAGGCCAAAGGGTTATTGGCCGAAATATCGTGCGGAGTAAGCAATGACATCCGGCTGTGCGCCCGACATTATTTTTATCACGTCTGTTTCTCTTCACACTGAAACAGCTGGACGCATTTGAATGAAATTTGGAATGCAGATAGCTCATACACTGCATTAACGCATGAGCTAACTTTAAGAAGCGACCGTACCCTGCATGGCGGAGGGTACCTTACAGTGGGTTAACCCGTTAGTTACTCTTCACGCTTAAACGGCTGGACTGAATTGAATGAAATGTGGAATGGAGATATACCTCGAATTAATACATAGCTGCATTGCGGAGAGTATGTTGCAACACACTTCCAAATTGTTTGACTGGTCACCGTGAAAGACAGCACTTCATTGTATGTTTTTATGAAGGAGATTTAATATAATTAGCAAGCATTTAGCATGGCGGAAGGTACTTTACGACTTTGACACTGTTTGACCAGTCACCATGAAACTTGGCGCATATACAGGATGAATCACCTAACACTTGCACCGTAAATATTGCGGAAACGGAAAGTGCGATTGAAGTGCGGTTTTTACAGAATGGATTGGCAGTTAGGGGCTCGTATTTTTAGCCAACAAACAGATTGTAATATTACTTAATTACTTCTATAATGCACTGGAAGTTGTGACATCAGCTGTATACAAAGAATTTTTAATTACATTTTTATCATGTTTAGTTTGACAGCTACAACCGTTCAATGTTTCGGGGGCGGAGGCTGCGACAGCGTAGCTGACTGGCCGAGTGGCTAGTTCCTGGAGCATGGCCCACTGTCTCATGACCTCCAGCCAGTCAGCTACGCTGTCGTAGCCTCCACCCCCAGAACTTTGAATGGTTGTAGCCGCCAAACTAAACGTGATAAAAATGTAATTAAAAATTCTTTGTACACAGATGGTGTCAAAATTTCCAGTGCATGATAGAAACAACCATTGTTTCATTTTAAAAAAATGTATGTTTGCATAAAAATACACTTTCTAGGTATTTTTACAATCTGTTTATTAGCTAACAATACGAGTCCTTGACTAGCAATCCTTGCTGTGAAAACCGCACATCAATCGCACTTTCCGTTTCCGCAATAATTGTGGTGCAAGTTTTAGGTGATTCACCCTTTATGTATGTTCTCATATATACGAGGGAGAGGAGTAGGTAGAGGAGGATGCGGACAGAGAGAGGTTTGCACGGCCGCTACGGTCGGGGGCTCTAATCCCCCCCCCCCCCCTCGGGCATGGTTGTTTGTGCCGTCTTTAGTATAAGGTAGTTCATAAGTAGTTTGTAAGTTTAGCGACTGATGACCTTGCAGTTAAGTCCCTTAAGCTCTATAAACATTTGAACATTGCAGGAGACGGACAGAGAATGAGAGGGGGGAGATGAACAGATGAAGTGGACAGAGAAAGGGACAGGAGGAGAGGGGGGAGGAGCAAGTGAACAGAGAGAAGGAAACGGAAGAGATGGACTAATGGAAGATTGGTGACCCTCTTTATATTTTATGCGCTTAGATAACGTTTATCTGATTGTAATAAAACTTTGTAACTAAACAAGCTACACTTTCAAATTCCAAACGGTGTTCGCACAATTATTACTTCTGCGGCAGCGACGCGCCGGGTACCAGCTAATTGATTAAATAAAAATCATTTCACTGTAGACTGTTTTTTATTTTATAAAAACAAAAAATCAAGTTGATTTCTGTGTTACGTTGTTCGTTCATTTTACTTATGCTTAGGCTTAGGCCTGTCGTGTACACAGGATTGCAGTACGTTTCAGGTTTTCAACTCCTCCTCGTTTGCTACCAGTTGTTCCTTGAAGAACACGATAAATATAAATACAGAGATAAGTAAATCATTATGTACCATATATATATAACTGGAGTAGATGATATTCCGTCTAAACTGCTGATATCGTTAGGAGAGCCAGTCGTGAAAAAATTGTAACAACTGGTATGCAAGATGTATGAGACAGGGAAAATACCCTCCGACTTCAAGAAGAAGATCGTAATTCCAATTCCAAAGAAAACAGGTGCAGACAAATGTGAAAATTACAGAACTATCAGTTTAATAAGTCATGGTTGCAAAATACTAACACGAATTATTTACAGACGAATGAGAAAGGTTGTGGAATCTGACCTCGGGGAAGATCAGTTTGGATTTAGGAGAAATGTGGGAACACGGGAGGCAATACTCACATTACCACTATCTTAGAAGATAGGCAAAGGAAAGGCAAACCTACGATTTTAGCGTTTGTCGATTTGGAGAAAGCTTTTGACAATGTCGACTGGAATACACTATTCCAAATTCTGAAGGTAGCAGGGATAAAATATAGGGAGCAAAGATTACAATCTAAGGGCAAGAAAGAGACGCACAGTTTGGGAAAGGAGTAAGATAGGATTGTAGCCTTTCCCCGATGTTGTTCAATCTGTACATTGAGCAGGCAGTGAAGGAATGGAAGGAGAAATTTGGAGATGGCATTAAAGTTCCGGGAGAAGTAATAAAAACATTGCTGTTTGCTGATGACAGTAATTGTCAGAGACCGAAAAAGATCTGGAAGAGCGATTGAATGGGATGGACAGTGTCTTCAAAAGAAGATATAAGATGAACATTAACTAGAGTAAAACGAAGGTAATAGAATGTAATGTCAGAAAATCAGGCGTTGCCGAAGGAATTAGATTAGGTAATGAGATAATAAAAGTAGTAAATGAATTTTGTTATTTGGGTAGCAAGATTACTTCTGATGGCCGAAGTAAATGAGATATAAAATGCACAATGGCTATGGGAAGAAAAGCGTTTCTGAAGAAGCGAAACTTATTAACATCCAATATTAATTTAAATGTTAGGAAGTCCTTTCTGAAAGCATTTGTCTGGAGTGTAGCATTGTATGGGAGTGAAACGTGGACGATAAGGAGTTCAGATAAAAAGATGATAGAAGCTTTTGATATGTGGTACTACAGATGAATGATGAAAATTTGATGGGTAGATCACGTAACTAATGAGGAGGTGCTTAACCGAATCGGGGAGGAAAGGAGTTTCTGGCATATCCTGACTAAGAGAAGGGTTAGACTGGTTTGACACATTCTGCGACATCAAGGAATTGTCAACTTAGCATTAGAAGGAAGCGTGTGGGGTAAACTCGTAGAGGGAGACCGAGAGCCTAATATAGTAAGCAGATTCAAAAGGATGTAGGTTGCCGAAGGTATTCTCAGATGAAGAGACTCGACTAGCATGGAGAGCTGCATCAAACCAGTTTACGGACTGAAGACCACAACATATATATAATGCTTGCAGCTCAGGAAACGTGATTAAATCTAAATTAAATCCCTTCACCGCACACACACACACACACACACACACACACACATTATATATATAATAGGTACTATAAGGGAAAGATAAATAAATAATAAACGCCAGTTACCACATAGTAACTGTAACCGCAGTTAGCATAACGATTTCTATTCAAGATTAGTGAACCTAACAGATACACAGTTAAACGGCAAGGAAAGCCAGCTATTAGAGAAACGATAAAATGCAATATAAATTCTGACCTAGTTGGGTATTACGGTAAGGTGGTACAAATTCGATATAGGTACAGTTCCGATCAACATAAGGTTTCGCGCCATTTGTCAGTCTCGTAGTGTTGCCTTTGTGTAGCGCCGGCCGCGGTGGCCGAGGAGACTGAGGCGCTCCAGTCACGGTCTGCACGCCCACTACGGTCGGGGGTTCGAATCCCCTCTCGGGCATGAATATTTGTGCCGTCCTAGTTCATAAGTAGTTTGTAAGTTTAGGGAATGATGACCCCGTACTTAAGTCCCATAAGCTATACAAACATTTGAACATTTTGAACTTTGTGTGGCGTCGTAGTGTAGCAGCTTTCTACAGCTCCTCCTGTGCTTTCCAAGAATACACCACTTTGTACTACGGAGATATAAATTCTTTCCTGTTAAGAGGTAAGTGAAGCTACTTAGTCTAACGCGCTCTTATAAATTTTCTAGTTTCCACGAGCTTGAAAATTCTATTTTAGTGAGGTTAGAAACTTGTTTACCATTCGGGCGTGTTCTGAGGCACCTACAGAGAAAGCCTCTGTGCCATGTGCTGCCATCTTTTGGCTGAATTCACTACTATTTACTCGTAAATTCACTCATGCCAGTAGTACATTTTCGATCAGAAAAATGGTACAATTTCGATACCCTTGTACAATTTCGATCAGTGCAGTTTTTCCGTTTAGTCCGTCACGATTGATTACCATAGACATATTATACACAATTATTGCAAATAAATTATGTATATTTAAAGATTTTCCTACGCGATTTTTAAAGCCACCTCTTATTTTCTAGATGCCACGAAAACGAGCAGAAAAGAAAATCTACAATAAATGGAGTCCAGCTGCATTAGATGAGGCAATAAAGAGTGTAATGAATGGACATTTGAGCCTTCGAGCTGCTTCACAATTATATGACATTCCTTTCAGCTTTTTACATGGTAAAGTGCAAATTAAAAAGAAAATGCAAGCTGGATTAATTCCAACTAGTCCTATAGCAAACACAATTGGTCATCCAACGGTACTCAGTTCTGAAATGGAAGATGCTTTGGTCCAGAGAGCTTTATTTCTAGACCAGCACGGATTGGGTCTGTCGCTACTCCAGTTAAGAAAAGCTGCATTTCGGCTAGCTGAGAAAAATAATTTGAAACATCCATGGAACTTAGAAAGCAAGGTTGCTGGAATCGACTGGTTTAGGGCGTTTGTTAAGAGACACACTCACCTTAGCCTGAGAAAACCAGAGGGTCTTTCGCGAGCCAGAGCTGAAGGCTTAAATAAAGCAGAAGTAAGTAACTATTTTCAGAATGTAGAAAAAATCTTAAAGGATTATGATTTGTTTAATAAACCAGAGTGTATTTATAATATGGATGAATTCGGCTTTCCTCTTAGCAACAGACCCACAAAAGTAGTAAGTCGTAAAGGAAAGCGAAAAGTTGTTTCACTAACTAACGTGGAAAGAGGACAAAATGTGACTGTTGCTGCATGCATGAATGCAAGTGGTGCGCATTGACCACAAATGGTAATTTTTAAAGGAGTGAGAAAACGCCCTGAATTTCAAGATGGCTTACCTCCTGGTTCCATTACGGTGATGAGTGAATCGGGATACATTAATGAAGAATTGTTCATGGTCTGGCTGCGACATTTCAAAAAATACAAAACAATGGGTAGCCCTATTACACTTCTTATTGTTGACAACCATGGCAGACACACCAGCTTAGATGCTGTAGAATATTTTCGGGAAAATGGGATAGAACTTTTGGGATTGCCTCCGCACAGTACACATGTACTGCAACCATTAGACAGAACTTTCTTCAAGTCCCTAAAGGCTCAATATCACAGAACTGCAACTAACTGGATTCATTGCAATCCCAATGAAAACATTACAAAACAACGATTCTGTATTGTTTTCTGTGATGCCTGGGGCAAAGCTGCGTCTGTTGGGTGCGCAGTCAAAGGGTTCCATTGTAAAGGAATAATGCCCTTTTGCAAAGACATTGTTCCAGAGGAGAAATTTGCACCTTCAACGTTATTCGAGGCTCCTGCTCCTTCAATCTCCACCAGTCAAGCTACTAACAGCATTATGGGAGAAGAACCCTCATCGTCAAAAGATGTAACTGAAGAACACGGCAAATCCGTAACGCCAGGGTGCAGAACAATTTCTCAGCACGATGCTGTCAGGGACATTTTGCCAAGTCCAGAGAAAAAATTATCGTCTCGGAAGAGGAAAACACAGACATCATCTAGATTCACTTCAGATGAAAACCTGGATAACCTCCGCTGCAAGAGGAAACTTTTTCAACAGGGCACAAGGAAAACAATGAACAAATGCAACAAGAACAATAAGCAGAAATGTACGTCTGTGAGTAATGATGAAAGAAGTTTACCAACCTTCAATTCGCCAGCAAACAACGAAATAATTGTGGATTTTGTTTATTGAATTATTATAGTGCAGAATCAGTAGCTAAGGGTGACTGGATTCGCTGCCAAAAATGCAATGTTTGGTTCCACGAAGTATGCGTTGGTGCCCGAGGGAAAAAGTGCTTTATATGTGGAAGGTGCAAGTGATCAAAATTGTACCAGGAAGTGATCACAATTGTACCTAGTGTGGTACATTTTCGATCAATTCTTCTCTATTCTGTAACCTGTTTTGTGTTTATACCAACTTTTGTAATTGTATAATATTTGTGTTACATATTCATTAAAAATCCAAGAACAAATGCCATAGTTAAAATTATTTCTTTTCTCAATATATTTACAGTTACAATAAGAAGTGTCCGAAATGATCGAATTGTACCACCTTACCCTACGTAGAAAATCTAAGGACAAAAGGGAAGAGAAAAGAGGAAACGGCAATATTAAGATTGGATTAACCAGAGAACAAATAAAGAAAGAAATGCTTAATACAACATCTAACATGATAACAAAACACAATAACAACACAAATGCATAATCTGTAACACCCAAGAAACAAGTTCCTGGCGGAAATAAGAAAAACACTCTGAAAAATAGAAAGATATTACTGATACTGGACAACACTGAAAAAATATAGTTAACACAGAATAATTCGACTGCACCATTCTTTCGAAGTCATACGAATCTCCATAAATACGATATGCCCCCTTACGCCTCTGGTGAAGAAGAAGTCAGAGATGGCAGAAGCTGCAAATAAGCTGGGCTATTTTGAAATTAACGAACTTAATACCTGTACCTTGTACAATTTTCGATATTTTTTTATAATGTTGAAGCGCAAGTTGCATTTTAGTGGATTTGAATATTACTTTTAACAGTTGAAAATATTATATGTTTTTCTGAGTGCCCGGCGAATTTGTTGGATAAAAGGATTGCATTGAATTAGCTTGAAAAATGGAATAAAGAACAGCACCGCATTCGAAATGACTGTGAATATTTGGCAAAATACAATGAGTAAAAAAATTACAACAATCGTTTCAGAGGTAGTTGAGAAGTTGAAGAACACAACATCCCTGGATGCCCTAGCAGATCGATTACTGACTCCAACATAGAAGATGTAAAATAATAAAAATAAATAAATAAATAAATAAATAAAAATTAGAAAAATTAGTTTCGAATTTGGATTTAGAGCAAACACGAAGTCACGTTAAGTACCGCCCAGGAATTATTCAATTAAGTAGGCAACGTTACAAAACTTGTGAAGGAAATCATAACATGTGACGAACCATGATTACATGAGGCCAACGAGAAAGACAGACAGCGGTGCGTACTTCACGTCACGTGATTAGAGAAAGCTTTAAACGCGCTCACTGACAGGCGGGCCGCTTGGAACAGCCCACTGTGTCATAGCGCCCAATTAGTTAGCGATCGCCATCTCTGGTTGAGGCCAACGAGTAAGACAGGCCGCGGCGTGCGTGTCATGTCACGTGATCAAGGGGTAGGCCTGACACAACTCAATCGCTAGCTGACTGGCTGGTCGCTGGGGCACAGACCACTGTCTCATAACGACCAGTCGTTCAACAAGCAAGTGGGTTGTGTAAGTCCTGAAGGCCCAAAAAAAAAAAAAAAAAAGTTAGATTACAACTGTACAGTGCGTTATAAGTTCCAGCCTAATGGCCGTAGGATCAATAAGGAATATTGCCGATTCTGTGAAGAAATTAGAAGAAAGTAACCTGATTTGTGGCAAAACAACTCGTGGACATTACATCACAACAATGTTCTAACGCAAACCTCTACTACTCTGGTCAGTGATTATTAAAAGCAAAAACTTTATCATCATTCAATCACCGTGTGAAAGATATTTTTTGACAACATGTAGTATCCTACTTTATGCTCTGTATTGTTGAGAATTCAAGCTTGCTGTTTTTTTTTTTTTTTTTTTTTTCTATTTCGGTACATAATAATTCTCAAGGGATGTGATTATTTTGTTAAGAGGAGAATTCGCTGGCCTCTTGAGATCAGTTTAAACAACAACTGAATAAGACAGTTTGCTTTACATATGAAAGTAAAAATGTATTTATATACTAATAAATTCCTCGTATTTTTTGTTGTTGTTATGCAGTTATGACACTCTTGTTTCTAAAACCCCAAAAAATTTTAAGGAAGTATTTTTAATAGTTAAAAAGCTCCCCACAGGAGCCAATAGTGAACGCGCATTATTCTTAGGAACCGAGTATTTTATGGTGTTTAGAGATGTGAATATTCATTGAATACCTGGTCAATGCTTACTATCAAAGTCAATGTGTGAAACTTTTCTTTTTCATCTCTCTTGGCACCTAGGAAGTTGGTACGTCATTTCAGATTTACAAATGTCGACTGAGCTAAGGTAAAACATTTAAGAAATATGACCCCCTAAGCGTATGGACGAATGTGCCACATCAAAAATATTATGCAAAACGACTTTTTGAAAGAAAAACTAATCTAAACTCCTTGCTTATTCACAGCCATCGTACCCAAGAAATAAGGTTGATATTCTGTGCTTAAAAGGGAAATCCAGTACGCGTAGATGAGCAAGCTGATACAGAAGAGATTCATAAAACATGAGCCTCTCTGCTTGACATTCATGGGGCGCAACCACGTATAATGCAACAAAATTGACTCTGATGTCGTCTGGCAGAAGCACAGGTCGCTCTCTGAGAAAATTGAGTTTGGCCTCAGCTCTCGTAAATACGAGGGCTCGGTTAAAAATATTCCGAGTAAACACTCAAACGCTTCCTACTGTTTATTTCCAAGAGCACTCAGTAAATTTTTTCCTTTCAGTTTCAGATGTATTCTGAGAAACGAACCTCTCTTCATTAACTTTAATAGTACAAGATATGTTCCGTACGTTGACTTCCACGTTACGTTATCTAAACATGTAACATTCGGTAGCGTGGACTGTAAACGGAGAGCTATGAATTGCGTCATACATTTTTCACAGTTGACTCACTTTTAATTTGTCTGTGGCTCCACAAAGGTGAATTGTACGCAAAAGGCAACAAATAAATAATTCAAGAGATGAAGTTTCCTCTTTGTTCATACTGTATCTCTTGCAACTTAAAGCATTGTGATAGAAGTAAAAGTAGTAGTAGTTTCATTCATCCATAGATCATTTTCAGGATGAATTTAGTCATGCAAAATGTTACAATTAAAAAAAATTAATAAACAAGTAAATAAACAAATAAATAAAAGAGAGAGAGAAAGAAAGTAATTCATATTTATATCCTCGCGACTCAGATTGATAAGTGTGAGACAGGTTTTAAAGTTGGAACGGCTGCAGAATTTGCCTGAGGAACTTAATAGAAGCGATGGAACATATGAATCAGGATGATAACGCAATCCGCCACTCTCTCGAATGTAAGACCAGCCTGTATAAATCAGTGTTACCCTATTCGTTTCATCCATCAGTGTACAACACTGCTTTGCTAAGAAGTTATTTTACAACTAGCTTTTTGCTCTCTACGCTGCCCGGCTATATTTATTCCATTCTTATGTTCCATCTTCTTCTTCTACATCTACATAGATATTCTGCAAATCACATTCAAGTGCCTGCAGAGGGTTCATTAACCACTTTCATAACTTTTCTCTACCGTTCCATTCTCTAATAGCGCGCGGGAAGAAAGAACACCTAAATCGTTCCGTTTTAGGTCTGATTCCTGTTATTTTATTGGGATGGTCATGTCTCCCTAAGTAGGTGGGCGCTAGCAAAATATTTTCACATTCAGAACTAAAAGTCGGTGATTGAAACTTCGCAAACAGATCACGCCTCAATGAATAATGTCTTTCTTTTAATGATTTCCACCCCAATTCGTGCAACATTTCCGTGACGTAACGTGATAAAACGAAACGAGCTGCCCTTCTCTGAACCTTCTCAACGTCTGCCGTCAGTCCCACCTGGTAAGGGTCCCACAAGGGGCAACATTACTCCAGGAGAGGACGCACAAGTGTGATGTAGGCAGTCTCTTTGGTGGAGCTGGTGCATCTTCGAAGCGTTCCCTCATTGTTCATTGTGTTATACCCTATCCTCTATCCATCTCAATATCGTTTGCGTGCAGCGTACAGCTCAGGCTAAGGTAGCAGGAATAAGTCATCCCTTAAGACAAAGCTACAGGGTGTCCAGAAAAGGGCTTCCTGATTTCAAAATTAAATATCTCGAATACAAATATCGATGGAGGAATGCAGTAAACGGTATGATTATTGTGAGAGCTGTAAGAAGTTTATACAGCAGTTTGAAATAATAGTTACAAAGGCTGCAAAACAGATGGCGCTATACGCTGTACAGCTCATATCAGCATACATAAATGAAATTATCGTATGAAAACACTCTTTGCAAACAATCACGTCACAATGTTTTCAAAATGTTCACCATTGGCACTACAGGGGTGGCACAAACGAAGAATTAAATTCGCCATCACATTTCGTAGTGTCTCAACCGAAATGGATTCACATGCCACAGAGATCGCCGATTCAAGGTCGTCTAGCGTGGCGGGATGCTTCGGGTAGACCATGTCTTTCACTGTGCCACACAAAAAAAGTCACAGGGAGTCAAATCCGGCGAATATTGACACTAATCCATGCCTGCACCAGTAAATTTGCGATATTCCAAAGCAATGACTCCATTCCCGAAGTATTCCTCAAGAAAGCGAAACACTTGTTCGGTCCGATGTGGTCGGGCTCCATCTTGCATAAACCATTCAGTACCTGGTCGATCCTCTAACGCTTGCTGTGTGACGACAAATTGTTCCGAAATTGCATTGTAACGTAAACCAGTGACCGTTTCGCGAATGAAAAAAGGGCCAACAATGCCTCTGCTGCATACTGCAGCCCCCACATTAAATTTTGGAGAATACAGGTGTTTCGCTTCACATCAATATGGCTTTTCGGAACCCCAAAATCGCCAGTTCTGCTTATTCACGTATCCATTCAGGTGGAAGTGTGCTTCATCTCTAAACCAGATGCAGGCAACATCAAATCCTTCACTATCAATCACTGTGAGCATCTGATTAGAAAAGGCAACCCTTTGTTGCACAGCTCGTACGGGTATGGCCTGGTGGAATGGAAACACGTGTAGGCTCTCTCTCAGAACTTTCTGCGTGCTGAAACGCTTCAAACCAGTCTCAGATGCAATTCTACGGACGGATCACAATGGATTTCGCTGAATAATTCCAGAAACTATGGCGATATTTTCAGGCGTAACTGCGGTTTGCTTGCGGCCAACATGCCCCACTAGATCATCAGTTACGCAGCCTGTTCGTTGAAATTTTGCGAAGAGCATACGAACGGTTTTCGCATCGGGTCCTTTTGGAACATTAAATCGTGCTTGAAAATTTCGTTTTGTTGCCGTAGGACTCTCTTCTAACCTGTGGTACTATAGCACCAAAAAACGCGTTGTTCAATGGAGTACATGGTTTTAATCTCTTCCTTTGGCACGCTAACCTCCTTTCACATTTCAATAGTGGAACTGATCGCTCTGGGCTTCGTATCACTATTTATACTAGGCGTTTCGTATTGAAGCGCCATCCGTTAGCAGCTTTTGTAACTATTATTTCAAACTGCCGTATAAACTTCTTACAGCTTTCACAATAAACATACCGTTTACTGCATTCCTCTATAGATCTTTGTTTTCGAAATATTTAATTTTGAAATCAGGTAGTCCTTTTCTGGACACACTGTAGTTAATTTAAGGGTCAGTACCATTACAATTGCCGGCCGAGGGGACTGAGACGCTCCAGTCACGGTCTGCACGGCCACTACGGTCGGGGGTTCGAATACCCCCTCGGGCATGGATATTTGTGCTGTCCTTAGTATTAGCTAGATCAGAAGTAGTTTGTAAGTTTAGGGACTGATGACCCCGTAGTTAAGTCCCATAAGCTATACAAACATTTGAACCATTACAATTGGGGACTAGTGTCCGGATTTGGAGCTAGGCCCGAAGGTCAGGGAAACTAAGAGTGAGCTACAACAAGTGAGGAATGCTACCGCCGGACGCAAGGAGGCACACAACATAGAACGCACCCCCGCCGCCGCCGCCGCCGTCGACCCATAATACGCAGCTACAGCACCAAGCAGCCAGCAACGACTTCACGTTGGCCAACGCGTACACCGCTTCACATCAACGGCAGCAAGCATGACATTTGCAATTTTTTGCATTGATTTCTGCAGTGTGTTAGCCTTGGCTCACCAAATGAAAATATCACCCACTGAATGTGGGTCAGAGCGCACAGGTAGCGATGCAGGTAGTACAACAAGGGCAGAGGGAAATGAAAGTAAAGCCGCTGGGGAATATGAGGTCAGTTTATCACCGCCGAATCTGTTAGAGAAAATTATGTTAATGATGCAGGAAATGAATAATAGTTTGAAAACTTAATTAAAGAGTCAAATGGGAGAAATAAATAGTAAAATAGGAGAAATGAGTAGTCAAATCAGTTGTGAATTGAGTAGTCAAATTGCAGAATTTGGTAGTCGAATGAACACTTACATTAGTGAAAGTAAGATGCAGAATAGTAATTTTAATAGTAAGATTGGCGAATTGAATGATGAAATTAAAAATCAAAGAAGTCGTTTTACGGATAAAATGAATGAGATTAAAGAAAAAATAGTATCTCAAAATGAGAAATTTTGTGATAAGTTAAATGGGTTCGAAATCCAAGTTAAAGAAACTGATCAGAAATTAACAGATAGGATTAGTGAAGTTTAGCCTCATTTCGGCGAGAGGATTTGTTTGGTTTGTTTGTATAGTCTATGGGACTTAACTACGGGGTCATCAGTCCCTAAACTTACAAACTACTTATGAACTAACTAAGACTAAGGACGGCACAAATATCCATGCCCGAGGGGGGATTCGAACCCCCGACCGTAGTGGCCGTGCAGACCGTGACTGGAGCGTCTCAGTGTCCTCGGGCACCGCGGTCGGCTGGGTGAGAGGATAGATGCCGTGCAGTCGAGGTGCAGGAGGGAGATGAAAGAGACGACGCTAGAAACAGTAACAAAAGAGTATAGACAACGTGGCCCTGTGCCAAGCTGAAGAATTAAAAACAGTAAGATGTGAAGTATTATCAAAGAAGTGGAAAGCATTCAAAATTCTTTTGATAATATCATTACGAATCCAGTAGAGACTACATAGGTAACTGCAAGTCCTAACATAAAAGTTTTAATAGGAGTTAAAAATATGACACAGTAGATTTCTTAGCCATATGTAAAAATTATTTCGTTGCAGGCATGTCTGATGAGGCAAAAGTTAAATTTGTGAAGAGGCAGCTTGAAGTGCACAGACGTGGGCACGCTGCTGATGTTACGGATTTTGTCACGTTTGAGGGACTTGTATTTAACAAATACTGGAGTCACTGGAATCATACTGGAAACAGACACGTCTGCAAAACGAATTTTTAAACAGAGATTATTACCGTATGGTCTGGGGAAACTGCGGGAGTTTTGCGAGTGGGAACTGACAAAATAAGTTCACCTGGACAAGCCGTCCAATTGTGTTCTCTACGATCATAAGACGTATGCCAGGCTAGTTACAATGGGATCAGAAACACAGTCCTACAGAATGCGTCGAGAGTTTTGTCGATTACGTGGGCAATGCACCAGCGTAATAGAGGAGGAAATAATTCTGTCGGCAACTTTCAGAATAGCGAGAAAGGACAAACAATGGCGTTACGCAGGGAATAAGGGCGGGCAAAATAATGATAATACTAACGACCAGCTGCAGGGAGACTAAAGACGCTCCCAAACGTGCCCCGTGAAGGGGGCGAACGAAGAAAAAGAAACAGAGCCTGGATAGAATAAGGTAAAGATTATAACCACAATTTAAGTGGTAATGAAAGTAAGGGAGATTTAGGTGCGTTCAATGTTGACGCAATTTTAGTGAGTGTCGAACTATGGAATGGGTGGCGGGAGCTGGATTTAGTAAAGGAAAAACAAAGTGGGAGGATACTCGAAACTTCTGAAAAGGACTCAGGTATAATAAGTAGGGGAGACCGGGGCACATTTTCCACCTTTTTACATTTTTATTTTTGTACCTTTTATTTTTATCAGTTTTGAGGTAAACAGCGGATTTGTATTTCCTATACCTTTACCTACAGTCTTATACAAATATTTTAAAAAATAGTACATATCCTTCTTGGCAGCAAATGATTTTGTCTGACCATGTTGCGTTGGAAAATTTGCCCCGTATGCGGGGAAAGTTTTCCAGCTTACTTAAAATGTACAGGTGCAAATTTTCCAACTATACTTTAAATGGTAAAACAGAGATAATTATCTTGATTTCACTGAATATGTATTTTTATTATGAATTTACAATACAGTACAAAAGAAGGATAGCAAAAGTAACCACATTAAATTAAAAAAATTGCTACTTAAAGGTTTTACAAAATATGTCACTTAAATATTTTACAAATAGAGAATTTTTTTTAACAATACTCATACTCATTGTCTGAATCACAATGTAAGAAAACAAAAAATGCAACATTCCCTTTTGTACAGTCTTCATGCGCCCATTTCTTGCATTTCATGCACTGTACCCACTTTTCATTTGATTTAGACTTGAAGTAAGACTCAAAGCAATAAATGCATAAACAGTCTTCATCTTCTTCATCATCAGTGAAATTTAGACCTTCAATACCTTTGTGAGATTTTGTTTTAGGCCTACTGCCTCTTACGTTTGAAGAGAATGATACGAACAGTTTCCGGGCTGTGATTCGCTTTTGTTTTTTCTCGTCTGTTATTTGCTTCCTTTTGCAGTTTTTTTTTTTTTTTTTTTTTTTTTTTTTTTTTTTTTTTTTTTTTTTTTTAGATAAATCGTTTTCGATGTTCAGCTGATTTTTAATTGGCGTATCAGTCAATATAGCTGACATCCTTTTTCTCCTTCCACGTCGTGTTTGCTTCCTCGGTGCCACCTTCTCAAAATGCCTAATTTCTTCTGGTGTTGGCCAAGTTTGTGTGGATGTAGAAGGAACGCCTTCTTGACAAGCAAGAGGAAAGGTCTTTGTAGAACTCAAGGGAACATCTTCTTCGGAAATGCTAGTCTGTGTTGGTGTAGTAGGAGTTGATGAATTCGATGGGTTCGAATGTAGGCTGTGATCTGTCGTTTTTTCTGGCAAGTTTGAATCCAGTCCGGAACTGATAGGGCATTCGGAATTTGATAAAGTAGGAGCTGGTCTGTCTGTAAAGTAGGATGGCATAAAATCTGAGTCTGTAAAAATTTCAGGATTAAGTGGGAAAGTTCCTGAAACTTTAAAACCTGCCATAATATTGACTGGTGTTAACGCCTGCGGCGTAGCTCTTGCCAAAATTGATGGAATATGTGTCCCGTATTCTCTCGGAAAACGTGCCCCGTCGCCATATTCCGAACTATAGCACTACGTTCCTGAGTAACTGTGTAAGCTATTTACGAAACAAATGCGCAGTTACATGAAGAAAGAAACCCACTTTTAGTGCGTGCAACGTCAAAATAACACGTTTAATGCTAGTATGTTTATTTTCAGTTTCAATAAAAACGTGAAAGTTTACTCAACTTTGGAAAACAGCCCTGCCGACAATGTGACTGCTGGTACAACAGTGAAACTTTCGTAAATGAAGCTTGCTTTGTTGCTACTTCCTGCAGTATCGCCGGTGGTACCATCTAGCGGTTTGTTTGGAAATTAAAGTGAGTTGGAAAACTTGCCCCTATGGAAAATGTGCCCCGGTCTCCCCTAGTAAGAATTATTGTGTGGGCGAAAGCATAGGTTTGGCAGTACTAGATCTGGACAGTCAGGTAGGTGTAAAGGTCACGGCAAAATTTAATTCCGAATACGTCAATTTTAAGGAGGCTGGCGCTCAATTAGTCTTAGTGGAACCTGACGCAGCTAATGTGCGTAAACAAATACGATATGTGCACGGAGAGTTTAACTTGCAGCAGGACGCTGAAGGAAACATTACAGCGGACGCGGCGGTTTGCACTCTGGTGTCAGACGTAAAAAACTGAAGCTGCAGCGAATCAGCAGATGTTACTGATGACTGTAGCGAGGTCAGGGAATTCAGCATTACTGATGACAAACAGCAAGTTGCCGTGGACGATAGAAATACTGACTGGCTCAGCAAGGGGGGAAGTGATTTTATGCCTAGTGATAACATCTCGAAATAAAAATTTATGATTCAATTGTTTCCACAGGAATGGGCAAGTGAAAAGTTCGACGTTGCTAGAAAGGTGTTTAGTAAGGGTCAGTCTTCTCAAGATATTTAATGAAATGTTTAAAGATGATTTAAAGCTGGAACCATCTAATTGGTACATTGTGCATAGATTGGTTTAAAGGAATAGAAAGAATTGGCAGAGACTGAGCTTAGGAAGGAGCCAGTCGAGAAAGTGCATGCGTTAATTAAAGTGGCAATTAATAGTGCAACTGTGGATTGTCTTATTGATTCTGGAAGCAATGTATGTTGCGTTTCGATATGTTTTTTCTAACATGTGGTAAATGATGATGCCATCGCATATCCAGTTAGTGCTGTTAAGATGAAAACAATAACTGGAAGTCGTAGTAAACCTATTAAAACGAGGTAAATTTTGAATTAGGCATTGATGGCATAATGTATGCACTCAGTTTTTTTATTGTTGATTACTTGTGCACTGACATGCTAGTGGGTTTAGACTTCTTTACGAAGAACGTAGGAAATCTTAATTACAGTGACAAAGACCGCTAGTTAAACAATGGTGCATACACAAAACACGGTGTTTTAAAGTTATCTGTAATTTCTTGTTTGTGTGCAAGAGATATTATATTTTTGGGGTTGTATTTTTTGTTGTTGTTGTTGAAAATTATGGTGAGTGTTTTACAGTGAACATTAATCTGATCGATTAACTCTTGGTGCGCGGAATGGCGAAAACTTGTCAGTGATTCAGAGAATAATTACTCTGGAGAATTAATTCTTGGTGCACGAGGTAGCGCACGAATTGTTTTATGTTTTGAAGAATTAATTCTTGGTGCGCGGAGATAGGGCTCAGAATAAAAAAAATAAAAAAAAAAACCGCGGTGGAGTAGCCGAGCGGTCTAAAACGTCTCGCTGCAGAGCACGCGGTTGCTCGCCATGGAGGTTCGAGTCCTCCCTGGGGCATGGGTGTGTGTGTTGCCCTTAGGTTAGTTTACCTAGGTTTAAGTAGTTTGTAAGCTACGGACTGATGACCACGCAGGTTGGTCCGATAGATTTACGAACATTTGAACATAAAAAGGGAATTTTGTTGTTTTGTGGGTAAATGATTATTTTTTGTGTTATGTATTTATGTACATCTGCAAATCACATTTAAGTGCCTGGCAGAGGGTTCATCGAACCACAATTATACTATTTATCTCCCATTCCATTCTCGAATAGCGCGCGGGAAGAAAGAACACCTGAATCTCTCTGTTCGAGCTCTGATTTCTCTTATTTTATTCTGATGAACATTTCTACCTATGTAAGTGGGAGTCAACAATATATTTTCGCATTCGGAGGAGAATGTTGGCGATTGGAGTTTCGCAAGTAACCCACGCCTCAGCGATAAACGCCGTTGTTGTAGATTCCCATCCCAGATCCTGTATCATTTCCGTAACGCTGTCTCCCCTGTATCGTGACAATACGAAACGAGCTGCCCTTCTTTGGACACTTTCGATGTCCTCCGTCAAACCCACCTGATAAGGATCCCACACTGGGCTGCAATACTCCAAAAATGGACGGACAAGCGCAGTGTATGCAGTTTCTTTAGTAGTTCTGTTGCATCTTTTAAGGATTCTGCTAATAAAACGCAGTCTCTGGTTCGCCTTTCCCACGATATTATCTACGTGTTCTTTCCAGTTTAAGTCTGAAGTAATAGTGATTCCTAGGTATTTTGTGGAGTTTACGGCGTTCACATTTGATTGATTTATGTTGTAAACAAAGTTTAACGGATTTCTTTTCGTACTCATGTGGACGACTTCACACTTCTCATTATTTAGAGTCAATTGCCAATTTTTACACCATACTGATATCTTATTCAGATCGTTCTGCAGTTGGTTTTGATTTTCAGATGATTTTACTAGACGGTAAATGACGGCGTCATCTGCAAACAACCTAAGAGAGCTACTTAGATTTTCCCCTAAATCGTCTATGTAAATAAGGAGTAGCAGAGGACCAATAACACTACCTTGTGGAACGCCCGATATCACCTCTGTTTTAGTCGATGCCTTACCATCTATTACTACGAACTGTGTCCTCTCTGACAAGAAATCCCCTATCCAATTGCAAATTTGGGGCGATATACCATAAACACGCAATTTGATTAAAAGCCGTTTGTGAGGTACGGTGTCAAAAGCTTTCTGGAAATCAAGAAATACGGAATCGATTTGCGAACCTTTGTCGATAGCACCCATCACTTCGTGTGAATATAGAGCTAGTTGTGTCTCGCATGAACGATATTTTCTAAATCCGTGTTGACCTTGGGTCAATAGATCGTTCTGTTCGAGATAATTCATAATATTTGAATACAGGATATGTTCCAAAACCCTGCTGCAAATTGACGTCAATGAAATAGGCCTGTAGTTTAGTGGGTTACTCCTACTGCCTTTCTTGAATATAGGTGTGACCTGTGCAACTTTCCAATCTTTTGGTATAGATCCTTCTATGAGAGAGCGGTTGTATATGACTGTTAAGTAAGGAGCTATCGCTTCAGCATAATCAGATAGAAATCTAATGGGTATACAATCCGGACCAGAAGACTTGTTCTTATTAAGTGATTTTAGTTGCTGCACTACTCCGATGATATCTACTTCTATGTTACTCATTACGGCATCTGTTCGTAATTCGAAATCTGGAATATTGGTTTCGTCTTCTTTAGTGAATGAGTTTCTAAAAGCTAAGTTTAGTAACTCTGCTTTAGTAGCGCTGTCATCGGCAGGATCGCCATTACTATCACGTAGTGAAGGTATTGTTTGTGACTTTCCTCGAGTATATTTAACATATGACCAAAATCTCTTTGGGTTTTCAGTCAAATTATGAGAAAGAGTTTCGTTGTGATAAATGTTGTAGGCATCTCGCATTGAAATCCTCGCTAAATTTCGAGCTTCTGAGTACAATCGCAAATCCTGGGGATTTCGTGTTCGTTTAAATTTAGTATGCCTTTTCCTTTGCTTTTGCAACAGTGTCCTAACCTGTTTTGTGTACCAAGGGGGATCGCCTCCTTCTTTTATTAATTTATTAGGTATAAAACTTTCAATTGCTGTCGATACCACTTCTTTGAATTTGAGCCACATCTGGTCTCTGAAATATTTTAGAACGTGTGTGGTCTTTGATTTTTAACAGTAGTTACAAATTATTCATCGCTCTGTAACTTGGGTTTTTGGATAGAACAATGAACTTTAATAGCAATAATTTTAGGAACATTACCCAAATGATTAAATATTCATATACCTATTTTTAAAGCAATATTGGGGGCTCGAGCTAATCAAAGTAGTTCTTGCCAGACGTAATCATGCAATGGGAAATAAACAATTTTAGTAAAGAAGCAACCCACCTGTTCTAGTTAGTTAATTAGTAGATGCCGCCCTAGTTAAAAAATCTCTGACTTTGAAATTTAAAGTTTAGTTTTTACAAACAAATGTAAACGTGTACGGAAAACAACGAGCCTAAGGTAACAGGAATAAGTCATCTCCCGAGACAAATCTAGTTAGTTTCAGGGTTCGTACCGTTACAAGACTCTTACATGGCTTAATGCACACCTCTGTATCAACTCGTCACAGTATTGGAACGTCTTACACACCTACCTACCCTCCACCTCAAACGCCAGTAAGGCTAATCATTTCGATTCTTTCCTCTCTGACCTTCATCCTAGCTTTAATACTCACTATTCCTGGACGCCCATGAAAAAAACGGACGACTCTAACTCCCACCTTCCAGTACCTGGACCATACCCCCCCTCCCTCCTTTCAGATCTTAACGCTCCTATCACTGCACGTAATCTACAGTTTATACACCAAACGCACCACAGCTGCCAGCCCTGGTGCATCAGATTCCGCCACCTCAAGGAATGTCCCCTCCCTCACCACCCTGGGAACCCCCTACGCACTGGTTACTACCCCAGCCTGTGAAAAGCATCCCATGTCTTTCTTAAAAACAAACGAAGCTCCATCTGCCACCTCCTCGTACCGGCCCATCTGTTTCAGCCCGATGTTCAGCAAGGCCTTTGAAACAATCCTTTCCTGATGAATCCGTCACCACCTCCAGCTTCACCATCGTCTCACAGACACCCAGTATGGTTTTCACCCTTCCTCTTCCTAGAGTGGCCAACTCCTCCATCACACCCACCTCCTCTCCCTCCATTTAAATTCCCATCACGCCGTGATCTTTGTCTCTATGAACCAGGGAAGGGCCCATGACTGGCCTGCTCTTAAAATTGCAGACCTAAGCACTTCCCATCAACGTCATTCAGGTCATTGCCTCGTTTCTTTCCACTCGCCCTACCTATGTCACCATTCATAATAACAACTTCCATCTTTTGTACCCCTCCACCAGCGTGTCTCAGGATCCGTCCTCTCTCCCCTTCTATACCTCCTCTACACCTCTGATATACCTAAGCCTGCCCCTCATGTTCATCTCTTCCAATACTGCCTTCCTTTTTTGTAGGCCATACCATTGCCTGTTCCCAACGTGTTCTCCAGCAACACATTAACCTCTTTGGCACTTGGTGCAAACCGACCCTCCTTCTGTCACCACAACTTCTACCTCACCCTACACAGTCTCTTCATCCATATTACCCTGCCCTTAAATACCTAGAACTGACCATAGACCGTATCCTCTCTTTGACTACCCACCTGTGCACCATCTCCACCTCCTGAAGCTCTTCATTGGTAGAACCTGGGGGTCTACACCATTACACAGACCTTTATTCCCACAAATCCTTTATATGCCCCACCCTTTACGTAGCTCATCCTGCCTGGCTCTCCATCCCCCCCCCCCAAAAAAAAAAAAAATCGTTCTACAAATCTCTTAAGATTCTGGAATACCATGCACTCTGCTTGTCCTTACATATCCCCTTTTACTTCCATCCTTTATGCGGATCCTCTATGATCTCATCCCCTTCCACCACCTTCTCCTCTTAACTGAACACCTCCATGTCTGCTACCTCCCCTACAAATTACACCTACCCAATCCCTTCGTCCATCCCCTCCTCACAAATCCTGGTTCATTGACACGCCTCCCTCACTGTATTCCCCAATTCCACAAATGTCCAGTCTCCATATTCTGTACCCTCTTACCCCCTAGCCCTTCCATGAGATTTATCATTCCTAACAACTGTGATCCTTCCTCTTCATATCCCTACTGGAGCGCCTCAACCCTCCCTTTCTCCCTGCCTCTCCTTATGTTTTAAACACATAGGACAGATGTGAAAAGAAGCAACGAAATGTCGTTAAGTTTTTATTACACAAAGCGAAATCAGTAACTTGCTGTTCAATGTTAGTTTGTATTAGTGGAGATAACATTGAGGATCTCAATTCCGTTACTGACGTATGCTTACCAAAATATTTCTGAGGCACTACAGATATCAGGGCTATCCATTGTTTCTTTAGTGCACTAAACTAAAAGCGCTTTTATTGGTTCCTTGCTGTACTACGCTGCACTTATAAGCATAACATACACTTATAACTTCAAATTACATCTTTTATTCCTCTGATTTTGATGAAGCCATTATGTACCCAAGAAACAGCTCATATTACCTGTGAAAATTCCTTAAAATTAGTCTAGCAGCTCTGAATATTAACGAGTTCAAGCAGACAGACATGATGGTCGTAAATAAAAAACTCTAATTAGATATTCAATCTATAAAACGAATCCTGTATGTTGCCCAAGATACACTCAACTTACCTGTGAAAACCTCATTCAAATTTAGGGTTGAAAACAAACAATCTGTTTTCGTTCTAATAAATTATGTTTATTTACAAACTAGTTTTCGGTCATCTTCAGGTAAACATTTGACAAGCGTCAACACTACTGCTTATGTTGCAAACATGTTAAGAAAGGTACAACACACCAAAACTGCAGTTTTTTGCTTATGTCATTAGTTGAAGAGTCAAATATTTGTTGGTGATGTGTGATAAATGCCTTCCAATTTATAATTGTACAAACACGTTACATATTTCATATTACACTATTCTAAGCCATGGTGAAATTATTAAACTTATGGCGTATGTTGAGATCGACACTATTAGTGAATTTTACATATTGTACTTATGATATAAATGGCCTTTTTAATATTTTATCATCTAACTTAGAACAAAATGAAACACTTTACATACTTAATATTAGGGCTACTCCATTATACGTACAAGACAATAATTGTGGTTGTAACATATGGTGAGATGAACTTTGGTGTGCATTAGACAGGTTTTTACACAGTTTTTTCCTTACTTATTGGATAACTTTAATATAATTTATTTATTTAAATAACATACTATATGACAATTTCTTATAGTTACAGCTTGGTAATAAATTCAATAAGATAAGCCAGGTAATAAAGGAAACTGTTACAGTTATATGTAGGAATCTGAAAGTTGGACTGGTTTGTGGTAGATTGCTGGTTGACTACACTATATGAAGCTTAATAATGGGGATGTCTTCAGTTATAATTGGTCGTTTAGAACTAGACTGGGAATTTTAGCTGTTTTCAGTGCTGTTGTTTGTTTTCAGTGCTTCCGGCAGGTTTAGTTTCCTACCTTTGTTGGCTATATGTAGCACTTCTGTGTGGACATGGTAGCTGTATCCTTCTTTCAATATATGATCTTTAAAGGTGGAGTCTGTCCTCTGTAATCACCAGCTGCGTTCATGTTCAGTAAGCCTAGTTTCTACAGACCTTCCTGTTTGACCTGTATATACTTTGCTGCAGTCATTACAAGTGATTTCGTAAACCCCACCATTACTAAATATATCTCTTATATCTTTGCTGTTGAATAAGATGTGAACAGCAGTGCCTCTTACATAAAAGAAAAGTTTTATGTTTTTCAAATACAAATCTTCCTTTTATGTAAGAGGCACTGAAGATAAGAACCTTTCTAATAGATGAACGAACAAACACGATGACTACTAAATGCACTTGATACTATTCTTTGCATGATCCGATTTGGGTAAAATCATGCATATATGCTGATCAAATCTTCGGTGAAGTTTCCCTTGGAACCTGCATGAAAATTCGGCAACTTGTTTTAGAATTGAAGTGTACAAGAACCTACGTCAACAGTTTTATTATTGTAATGAAAACAATGAAAAGCAGCACCAACAGCTGTATTTTTATATTGTCATTTACTGGCAACCAGTTTCGATAGACCACGCCATCATCATCAGATCCTTAAAATAGGGCAAACTGTATTTTGCTGCATTACAAAAAACAACAAAAACAACTGGTGTCGTGGGACTTAACAGTACAGAGAAGCAACAGGGTATACATTTAGGTATTACAGCTTAGGTATATGTTACTTTTGAGAACTTATGGATAACAGCAATCTTACAAGAAATTATTAATTCAAGTAACATTCTAGATCGCAATTTCTTTTATTTCACTGGTAACCGGTTTCGGTCACTTACATGACATCACCAGACAACAACAGTAATGCTACATAACATATTATTAGAGAGATAAAATATTTCTAAACTGAGTGTTGACACAAGAATAAAATATACCCGTAATGTTAGAAACCAGTTGTTTTCAGCTGGAGCTGCCTAAAAGTTGACTTCTGTAGAAGTAAATACTGTAAGCTCAACTTTGTACTTTAAATGTTAGACAATAGGGTATAAGTTATACAACAATGGATTTCAATATACAACAAACCAAATAATTTATAGAATGTTTAATAAGGTAAAAAAATGTTCAAATGTTTGTATAGTCTATGGGACTTAACTACGGGGTCATCACTCCCTAAACTTACAAACTACTTATGAACTACTTACGAACTAGGACGGCACAAATATCCATGCCCGAGGGGGGATTCGAACCCCCGACCGTAGTGGCCGTGGAGACCGTGACTGGAGCGCCTTAGTCCCCTCGACCACCGCGGCCGGCTCAAAAAATGTAAAAGGATTTAAAAGTACATTATATATGGTCATATATAAGACTTATGTAGCATATGGAAACATAGATTATAGGTGTAATACATTTATATGTAGCAGCAAAAACTGGTGTTTATTTTAGTTTTGACACAATGAAAATATTTTAATTTATAATCTGACAATGGTAAAATTGTACCTCTGATTCCTGTTTATAAAATCAAACAATACCATAACATGGTTTTTTTATGTTTCCAGATGCTACATAAGTTCAAAACGTTCAAATGTTTGTTAAGCTTACGGGACTTAACTACGGGGTCATCAGTACCTAAACTTACAAACTACTTATGAACTACTTACAACAAAAGACGGCACAAATATCCATGCCCAAGGGGGGATTCGAACCCCCGACCGTAGTGGCCGTGCAGACCGTGACTGAAGCACCTCAGTCCCCACGGCCACCGCGGCCCGCGCTACATAAGTCTTTTATTTTTATGTCATATATGTAAGGTTCTTTTAAATCCTTTTACACTTTTCAACCTGATTAACCATTCTATAAGGTAGGTAAATATTTGTAATTCTATGGGACCAAACTACGTTGGTCATCAGTCCCTAGACTTACAAACTACTTAAACTAAGTTAAACTAATCTAAGAACAACACACAAATTGCCGGCCGCGGTGGCCGAGGGGACTAAGGCGCTCCAGTTACGGTCTTCACGTCCACTACGGTCGGGGGTTCGAATCCCCCCTCGGGCATGGATATTTGTGCCGTCCTAGTTCGTAAGTAGTTCATAAGTAGTTTGTAAGTTTAGGGACTAATGATCCCGTAGTTAAGTCCCATAGACTATACAAACATTTGAACATTTTTTGAACAACACACACATCCATGCCAGAGGGAGGATTCGAACCTCCGACGTGGGAGGCAGCGCGATCCGCAACGCGGCGCTCCATACCGCTCGGCTACTCACGCGCGGCTATAAGGTAGGTGCCCCTAATATGGACATGCTAAGGTTTGACAATGTTTGTAGCTGCTACTTTGAAAAGAGTCACCACTATTTCTTCCCTAAATCATTCTCAGGTTAATGAACTATCTTAAAAATTTTTTAGATTCCCAAAGAAAGTCGTTTTACAGGTCCAAATACCGAATATCCAAAAGTGTACCTGGTGGCCATATCAGGAGCCTGTATGCATGATATGGTCATCCTTGTTCCACGTTCTGCAAATGATATTTTTCCATTAGGAGAGATGCTCTGCTAATATTGAATATTTTTTATCTAAAATGAATAAGCATTTTACCCAATAATTCTTTTATTCATTAAAGAAGTGGATTTAATACAGGATATTCAATTACAAAACTTTGACACAACAAATTATTTCAAACAACAGAAACGTTACATTTCTCAAGAGAATACAAAGTCAGATTTTTAAAACAAATTACTCATCACAATTGGGACAAATAAAAATCTCTTTATCAGCAGCAGTGAGGCCAACACACACTTCATGGTAAAAGTTCCCGTAGACTACACAGACTCGCATGTCCTTGGCTGCATCCTCCTGACAAAGACTGCAGTACCGACTTTCAGCTTCAGCAGTTTTAAAAACCTGGTTCTTACTGGATTGCTTCTGTTTGTTGTTGGGCGTCTTGGTAGACATCTGTTTCGTGGTTGGTCCCTTGATTGCTTCAGACGTCTGAGGTCTATTGGCTGGAAAAGACATTTTTTTCACCACAATCCCACGCGAATTAATAGCTCGTTTTGTGACCCTAGTTTTTCGCTTCCTTTGTGGCGTTTGCAGAAGTGTATCAAAGTTGGATGATGATGTGCTACCGCTAGATGGAATGATTTGTGGAGAGTCATCGCTATCCTTAGGACTAGTTGCCTGTCCAATGAGCTGAAAGAAGTAACAGCATCACTGCTAGTGCTTGGCGATTGTTTTCAGGCAAGCCTGAGTATTGTTGGTTCTCCAATTGAGGAGGTGGGAGTTCAGTCACAGTACTAGGAGCAAACGCCTCTTCTGGAATCACATTCGGATTGAACGGGTAAATTCCTGTGGCTCTGAAGCCACTAATCATATTGGATTGTGTGATTCATCTGCCCATGCTGGTGTGAACAAATCAGGACAGTTCAACCTATTTATATCATTCTCGTCCCGGTGTGAATCAAAAAATCTCAAAACCTCTTGGTCCCAAAATGTTTCGAAGCTCCTCAAGCAACCTTTGCCCCAACGGTTTCAATTCATGCTTTGTGTTGGATGGCAAGCGATAGAGGATAATGTCATGCTTTTCAGCTTGGCCACAAATTTTGTAATCCAGGTGTGCCTTGGCTCCGTCAAAAATCAGAAGACATGTTCCGTTGGTTTTAAATCTGGCAAAATGTTGTAAAAATTAACAAAAGTGTTAGTTGTCATGCTCCCTTTTACAGTCATTTCAGTTGATGACCCAGTAGGCAAACCTTTCTCCCAGGCTTCATTTTTTCTCGCTCCTGAATACAAATTCACCGGAGCAATTGTCGAACCCACAGCATTGCCACACGCCACAACTCTCCGTTTTCTTTGCCCACAATATGAACTCGTGAAGCCTCCGTTTGGACTAAAACTTTCGGATCCTTATGAAGATGGAGGCGACATCCTTTTTCATCCATATTAAACACTCGTTCTGGAAATGTGAAGAAATCATATTTCGTGAAGATTTCTTTCAGTTTTGCAAAATGATCTGCAACTATGAATTTGTTTAATTTTTGAGCATGGGCTGGGTTCAGACTTTGAGCTTTTCGTCATGCAACGTCCTGGTTCCTCACCAAAAAACAGTCGAACCACTTCCGGCCAGCAGTCTCTTTAAAACGGTGTTGGATGTTGTATTCTTGATAGAAACGGCAAAGACTGAGGATGTTAGCAGTCAGTGGATAACCTATAGACAAACGAAAAATTCTTCCGCGTAAGTATTGTTCTTGATCAGGTGTGAAGGTGGGTCTTACTCCCAGCTTTGACTTCTTTAACGGCCCATCTTTCAACAAATAACGGCGCAAAGTACGTCTAGGTACACACAACGTGTTGTTTGCCCCTTGAACTAAGTACTTCCCAATATTCACACCACTTACTGTCTTGGACATTGCTTCTTCAGTCCATAAACCCCTGTTCTTCAGGTTTTCAGACATTGTTTATTTGAAAAAAAATTTAAAGGAAATGGTTTTGGTGAGTAAATTTGTCAGGAGAAAAAATAAAGTGAACTTGAAATGTCAGTAGTGTACTTGATATGGTCACCTGGTGACCATATCAGGAGCAGGTTGCCTTTTACAAATATCCTTTGATTATGAACAACTCGTAAGAGATACAACCTCAAGCATAACACTAGACGAATAGAGTACAATGGTTGCAAAGGAATATGTTTTTGAAAAACGTGCGTAAAACGAAGAAGACTTACCAGAGAAAAATAAAACGACACTACATGAAAAACACAAAACAGGCAACTGGCGCCATATTACTCAACCTGGATGGACGGGGAATGAACAAGTGACAACCAGCAAGTCTTCTCACTGGATTCTGATGCCATCTAGCGGATTTTCTTGTTAACTAACTCACAATCAAGGGGTGGCCTTATCAAGAACATGGCATTAACAGGGACACCCACCTTATAATGATTTCGTTTGTTGCAATTCGAAATCCATTATTGTATATCTGCCGTTAGAACTTATATCTGATTGGCCAACATTTAAATTAGAGGGTGGAGCTTACAGTATTTAAAGGATGACTGCACCTACTTTTACAGCAGTCTACATTAAACCTTTAGGCAGCACCAGCTGAAAACAACCGGTGGCCAACATTACGGGTATATTTGATTTTTATGTTAAACACTCAATTTAGAAATAATTTATCCCTCTAATAATATATTATGTATATTACAGTTGTTGTCTGATGATGGTCATGAAGCGAATTCTAATGAAATTGCGTGCTAATGGAATACCTCCACAATTGTGCGATCCTATTCACGATTTCCTATCAGAAAGGACACAGTTCGTTGTAATTGACGGTAAGTCATCGAGTTCCACAGGGAAGCGTTATAGGTCCCCTACTCTTCCTTGTATTTATAAACGATATAGGAGACATCTGAATAACTCCCTTAGGCTATTCGCGGATGATGCTGTCGTTTATCGGTTAGTGAAGTCAATAGAGGATCAAAAGCAACTGCAAAGCGATTTAGATAAAATTTCTACATGGTGCGAAAATTGGCAATTGACACTAAATAAAGAAAAGTGTGAAGTAATACACATGACCACTAAAAGAAATCCGCTGAACTTCAATTACGCGATTACTCAGCCAAATCTTAAGATCGTAAATTCTACCAAACGCCTAGGAGCTACAATTACGAACAACTTATACTGGTGAGAATAAATAGAAAATATTGTGAGGAAGGCGAACCAAAGGTTACGTTTCATCGGCAGAACGCTTCGAAGATGCACCAGCTCCACCAAAGAGACTGCCTACATCACACTTGTGCGTCCTCTCCTGGAGTACTGTTGCCCCTTGTGGGACGCTCACCAGGTTGGACTGACGGAAGACATTGAGAAGGTTGAGAGGAGGGCAGCTCGTTTTGTTTTATCACGTTACAGGTGGGGGGGGGGGGCAATCGCCACGGAAATGTTGCACGAATTGGGGTGGAAATCATTAAAAGAGAGACGTTATTCATTTTGGCGTGATCTGTTTGCGAAGTTTCAATCATCGACTCTTACTTCTGAATGTGAAAATATTTTGCTAGTGCCCACCTACTTAGGGAGACATGACCATCCCAATAAAATAGAAGAAATCAGATCGAAAACGGAACGATTTAGATGATCTTTCTTTCCGCGTGCTATTAGAGAATGGAACGGTAGAGAAAAGTTATGAAAGTGGTTAATGAACTCTATACCAGGCCCTTAAATGTGATTTGCAGAGTATCTATGTAGATGTAGATGTAGATGAAAGTGAGCGAAACCGGTTAGCAGTGAAAGAAAAGAAAGTGGGATCGAGACTGCCTTGTTACTTCAATCGTTAATGTATATGTGTGTTAAGAGGAAACAAAGGAGTAGTTTGATTCGTGCAGGTATCACTAAGACTTAAAAACGTATGAAAGTCTCCTCACGGAAGACATACACTGTATGAACAGATGTTGAACATGTGTGTCATCGGCGTCGCTCCTAGAGGAAAAGACGGTCAACTAGATACCGGACAATGGTACAACGCAGATAGCTGATTGGCTGCAGCGTCGCGTTGTGTATTTGCCAAATGAGACATTACGCCGCGCACGACCTCGCTCAATAATTAGCCCCGGTGTTTATTAGCTGATACTGGAGGCAATCAATTCGGCCGGCAATGCGGCGCCGTTGCCATTAATTGACGCAATATATCAGATTGTAACCCGCGTCCTGCAGCGGCGAGGACGCCCCACACCGCGGACAGCCCCTGGGGTCCACTCAGGGCGGCCGTATTTAGTGCCGCTCTTCGTGATGGAGCGCCAAAGAGAATATAAACACACCGCTGCGGTCCAGACAATCGCTGGATTCCCCATCGCCGCCTGTTGGCGGTTCGCAGATCCGCCACCAGAGGCGCCACCGGTGGCTCAGTCGACCAGTGACATTCACCCTGTTTACATTGGTTCCCAAGACCGAAATGCGTAAACCGATTTTTCCATTTCGCAATAACATATACATAGTATAACCACACTCGGTAATTTCCTAGACCTCGTGTACATAGAAGAAAACGGCGTTGCGATCGACATATAGTGAATGTTCGATTCTTACGCCATGGTCGACGTGGTGACAGATGGAAGCGCTGGTTTTGAATCGTATCTTGTATAGTGTTTACTGAGTGATATTTCGTTGTGCTATTCATGCTGTACTCTTAGGTTCCTGCCTAACCACATCCTTTATAATCCTGAGAAAGTTTTAACAAATGGATTTGCTACCATTGATTTAGTGTTTCTGAACCGGAGATTCGGGCGCTACGCGCCCTCACATACTAAAAGAAAACTTCTTGTTTAACCTATACCTAACCTTCTCAATGCTACGCTACAGATCACTGTTTTAAAGTAAAAGATAGGTGAGGTATAGGTTAAACAAGTTTTTTTTTTTTTTTTTTTTTTTTTTTTTTTTTTTTTTTTTTTTTTTTAGTTTGTGAGAGCGCGTAGCGCCCGAATCTCCGGTTCAGAAACACTAAATTGAACGTAAACACCATATCGAACATTCGATATATATCGATCGCAACGCTGTTTTCTTCGATGTACACGAGGTCTAGGAAATTACCCCACAGTCTAACATATACAGTCATGACACTACCGCAGATTTTTGTTATACACTGCTCGCCGCGGTGGAATGGCCGAGCGCGTTGAGGCGCTATGCTGCGATGCGCGAAGCCGCTCCCCGTCGGGGGTTCAAATCCTCCTTCGGGCATGGATGTTTGTAGTGTTTTTAGTATAAGTTAGTTCATAAGTAGTTTGTAAGTTTAGGGACTGATGACCCCACAGTTAAGTCCCACAAGCTTAACAAACATATGACGTTTTTCACACACTGCCACAGCAGCACTTCAAGCGGCCGGAAAGCTACTTTTCTGAATATCATGTTAGACGAGTGTCAATAGTATCGTTTATATTGATTTTGACGTACTTTTTACATCAGAAAACGTATGTAATGGCATAAAAATACCGTATTTGCCGGTATATAAGACGCACCGGCGTATAAGACGTACCCCACTTTTAAGACTCTTTCTTTAGGAAAAAATAAATCACACATAATACGTCTATTGCAAAGTAATTATAATACATTTGTTCATGTACATCAAGTACCTAAGGAAGTGCCTTAAAGTAGTGTTCATAAAGTTTATGCAGTCAAGTTTCTTGCGCTTATTCAAAGGGATATTTCGCCTGTAGCAGTTTGCACTGCGCGGCTGCTATGACGCAATGGTTGACAAGAGCGTCGTAAAGGCTTGCGTCATTGACACCTACGTGGCCCTGCTTAGGATTGCTCCGATGAGACACCGCGCTGAGTATCAGCTCGCGAACTTCGCGCGACGACTAAGGAGTTTTCATGTATCAAATGCCGCCTGTTGAGAATTTATTGTGAAGCGAAAATATTTAAGTATTTTTGTGATGTTCCATAAACTGTGAAATGATGGATGGTTTGCGTCTGCGTATTGGTCGGCGCAGTGTATGAGCCACAACATGTGAAAACCTGAAAAATACGACAACTGGCAGACGAAAAAGACGTGAAAAAGAAAAAAGAAAAAAGAAAAAGAATAAAGAAACCATGTGTACACATTTGCACTTAAGAATGCGATTAATTCTAAAATATCGTCAGGTGAGACATGGACAAATACGTGAGCAGCGTTTCATTATTCAGGTAATGAATGAGACCGTTACAGGATTGCTGAAAAAATCAATTATGACGAATGAAATTACGTCGAAAGTTTCTACTTCCTATGAAGTACCAGTTTCATTTACGCTTGGCACTAAAAAAGTACAAAATTCAGAAAACCTTTACTACATAATAAAGACCCTGACGGGTATTTTGGTGCATATTATGTACATATATCAAATACAAACTACGAAAATGTAAGAGAAACTTAAAGCAAATGTTCTCACATAAAACAGCATTTTCCGCATTTTACAACATTTTTTGAAATCCTTTGAAAACACATAGAACTTGTGGGGACCTACTTTAACTGACGTATAAGACGCATCCATTTCTTGGAGCAATTTTTGTTGGAAAAAATGCGTCTTATACGCCGGAAAATACGGTAGTTAATAACTTCAAAATATCTCCACATTTGTCTTACGAATGTCTCTGTCAAACAGTACATTACAGTACAGATTATTTACAGTTATCTTGTAACCTACAGGTTTCTACTGAATAATTTCATTTTCCGTTAAAAATAAGAGAGGGCTAGGAAACATCAGAAGACCTGCCCTTTGGCAGAAATACGTCGCTTTTCTATTCAGGAACGTTAAGGTTTCTTCAGTACAATTCCAGTCGAAGCAGTAAGTGTTGAACGCGGAAAACGTATATAGAATGCGATAACTACAGTATTTAGAGTACAAAATCAACCACCACATCTGTATCTGAAGGAAAGAGTCACAGAAGTGGCAATAAAACGGTAAAAGCAATCAAACTGTTTCCCATCAAAGAAGAATTCTTTTCCATAACTGTTTCTATAACTGAATCACAAACGGCAAGAATCTTCAAAACAATGGCATTTAAAGCTAAAGTAATAACACTCAAAAAACATGCACGTATAAGAAAGACGAGTGGGGTGTAAAACTGTGCGAAACATTAGACTCCACCCCGAATTGCCACACGTCAAAAAACAGCCTATCATAGTAAGAACAGACCGTAATATAAAATATCTGTTTCTCTTAAGTTTATATTCTACTTACTTTCAGCTGAATAAGCTGCAAATATACAGATGTTCGTTAAGTATTTGTTCGTAGCGAAGTTGTTCTTTATACCACCGAATCAGTTCAGTTCGGCTGTTCTTACATTGATTTCCCTATTACGTACATCTCTTGATATTTTACTAATGCCTGTAACGCAAAAATTATACTAACTATTTCGTTAGTTACGTACAAAAATAATTCTAAACAAACTTCACTCCTTCGGCGGCTTGCCCACCGCTAAAAGCGCTAGTGTCGTTGCAACTGTCAATTGGTAACAACTTTCACTGCAGTGAGTGTCGCGACTGTATATACAGTAAAGTCGCAAACACTCGGTCTAGAGTGGACCTAATGCTGACCGAGTTAGTGAAAATGCCGGGTTATCGGGAACGGTATTAATAAAGAATAGGTGAGGTTCTTTTGTTGTAAAATACTTTCTACTGTTACTTTAGAATACAATGAAAATGTTAGAATACAATAACACGAAATAAATGTAAGACAATATGTTACAAATGATATTCTTTACTTACACTCACATGGATTTTGCAAAACGCGGTTAAGAAAAGACAAAGGATGTATACAGGCTGAGCGGCAAAGGGCGCGCGGCCACGTTACATTGTGGTATTACCCCACATTGTTCCCTATTTTATTTCGGGATTTATTTCATTACATTTTCTTTTCTTTTCGTCTGGCCTGCCTTCTTCAGTCCAGACAGTTTGGTTTCGGATAGCTGGCCGCACATACCGGCCGGCCGGTTCATACCGGCCGTGACATACGGTGCAGTACCGTGGGGAGCATTCGTTCGCTGCGACAGTCAGGGCGGTTCTTCCCGGCCGCTGTCGACGCGGGAACCGCGTGCTATTCATTTCATTATTTTGCCGATAATATTTTCTGAGCCATAACTGCAACCTACCGAAGGTTTACGATCATATCTTATTAGATTAATTACAATTTCAGATTCATTTAAAAGTGCAGCTTTACCATAAACTAAAAGTTATAGAAAGTGATTTGTTATTGGCTGATACAAATCAGCCAATCGGGTGAAAGCTTCTAACATCTAGGCACCTAGTCAGAGCGTGGGCTCTGTACCCAGTCTGCGACAGGCCACAGGACGGTCAAAACGTATGTGAAAGGCTAGGGTCATAAAGAGTATAATTAGGCGTGATTGACCGCCAGATAAAGTGATATTAATGAGAATCATCTGCTCTACAGTGACGAGCAGTGCGTCTGAAGTTTTGGTGCTGATGTTGTGTGAATTAGACGAGCTACGGCTCCGAGGATAGTCTGCAAAGAAAAAGGAGTTAATATTGTCATTGCGACACAGTTGATAATTTAATAATTAACAGATTCAATATTGAGAAGGTGCTCAACAGATTGAATTACCGGAATATTTCAGAAGTTTGTAAACCTGGTTCCAACGTAGTTAGCCACACTAAAGTTAATGAACAAAATTGTTCAGAAAGGCCGTTTTCATTTCAAGTAAGCAGAAACATTTTCTCCTGTGCTATTAATTTTCAGCAACACACGACGAGATTTACATTCCGTCAGAGTCCACGGCCGGCGGAGGAAACATCCAATGGGACTTAATCGAGTCTGCATAATCAGGTAAGCAAGCCTGCACGGTGTTTGAACGAGGTAGGAGGAGACGGCGCACACCGCAGAGTCGACAACTGTTCTTGATGTTGACATTTATTCAGGGTGTGTGTGTGTGTGTGTGTGTGTGTGTCAGCGTGTAACCCCACTACCTGTACTGACATTTCGTAATTGCAAAGAAGTGAGTAACCGTTACAACATGAGTGTCATTGTTGTTCATTATTTGTCCATCACACCTAAGCTGCTTTTAAATGACACTACATAAAAAAGCACTCACGTAGTTTTGATCATGACTATTTTTAGTATGAAAACGCATCTACATAGCGAAACTCAAAGGATTCTTAAATAGAGTGTAAGTGGCACAAAAAAGATGTCTTGGCCCATACCTGCAACTGCAACTGCTACACGCTACGATTTTACTTGTATCCTGCATTATGCGATCACGGAACAATTCCAGGGTGTGGGCGAGTTATCCGGACTGCCGGGTTACCGAGTGATTTTCGGGATTCTACTGTATTAGACAGTGGTATAACATGTGGATTTAATATCTTGAGTAAGTGCAATGTTGCACTTTCTGTTTAACCTCCATCTTTTTAAAAACATGACCACACTGTAAAAATATATGCGAATGGAAGATGGTGGCATAGCACATCTAAACTGGTCGTCAATGAATAAATCAGACTGCGATCTCGGCCTTTTTTTTTTTTCTTTTGCAGCTACTTCACACAAACACTCTTTGTATTCGGCAACAAAAGCAAAAAATTCAATAGCGATTTCTTTATCATATTTGTATCCGTCAATCCTTTTTCGCGGTACAATTCGCCCTCGTCAGGCCCTGTGTCGAAGGCAGCAAGCCGCATTCCGTTGTCAAATATGTTGCGTATAAGTTCAAAATGTTCAAATATTTGTAGAGCTTATGGGAATTAACTACGGGGTCATCAGTCCCTAAACCTACAACTACTTATTAAGTAGCTTACTCTAATGACGGCACAAACATCGATGCCCGGGGGGGGGGGGGGGGATTAGAACCACCGACCGCATAGTGTAAAAGTCCTACGGAAATAACATAAAAGTTTTCTAAAACACCGAACCCAGTAACAACAAGTTGCCAGGAATAGCCATGCAACAAGACACAGTAAGTTAATTCTTTGACCCATTTTGTACAAATATCCATCAAAGTTGCATCTACATGTACATACTCTGCAAGTCACACTGAAGTGCATGGAAGAGGCTCCATTTCTCTGTAGTTCCATTCTGTGATAGCTCGCGGGAGAAGGAACACCTAAATCTTTCTGTTTTTGAACTGATTTCTCTTATTTTATGATGATGATCATATCTCCCTATGTAGGAGGGTGCCAACAAAATATATTCGTATTCCGAAGAGAAAGTTGGTGAACGAAATTTTAAAATTATATCTCACTGCAACAAATAATGCCTTTCTTTTTATGTTTTCCACCTCAAATCGTGCATCATTTCCGTGACACTCTATTCCCTAATTACGATAATATAAAATGAGCTGCCGTTCTCTGAACTTCCTCTATATCGTCCGTCAGTGCCACCTGGTGTGGATCCCACAATGTGCAGCAATACTCCCAAATGGGACTCACTACTGTTGCCTCTTCTGAGTTTTCTGCCAATGAAACATAGTCTTTGTTTCTCCTTCCATAAAATATCTCTTCTTTCCATATGTTTTCTTGCCAATTTAAGTTGCTCGTAATTGTTATTGCAAGGTATTTAATTGAATTGACGCCTGTATATTTGATTTATCGTGTAACTGAATTTTAACGGATTTCTTGTAGTGGTCATATGGATGACCTCACACATATAGCCATTACGTTTTCTTATTATTATTGATGACAGGTTTTGGAAATCTAGTCCATTAGTAAATAACCTTTGAAAAATGTCCAGATTTTCACCATTATTCATTTTCTTCAAGTCGGGACAACTAGTTGCACTTCATTTAGTTTTACTGACCGGTATTGAGCACTTCGTGCTCTTATTCAGACACATTTTGTCACATATTTTAAGTCTGTACTGAGTCCGTATCTGATAAGCCTGTTAAGTCTGTATATGTTAAGTCTGTACTGAACATACAATGATGCCAATATATGTCTTGAAGAAGGGCTAGATTTGACTAAAACCGGTCAGTAACAAAAGTGCAGCTGGTTACAGTTATTTCAAAAATAAAGAGTGTAATTTTTACATTTTTTGTATGTAGAGGAAGACAGTACCAAAGTACAGATAATTGGAGAAACTTTATTTTGATATCAGAGTACTCTCAGTTAGCGACATGGTTTATTGTGCGGTTAACAAGCGTCTGCACAGTGAAGCATGCAACAAGATACTACCGGTTGAGCGGGACACGTAATTTGAAAATTTTGGGTAAGAGGCACGTCCCCAGCGCAATTAAGGAATGTATTGTAGTTCTATTTTTGCAACTGTAATTAACTATTTCATGTGGCGCAGTTAATAAGAAGCTAAGTGACAAGATGCGGTAAATCGCACTTTATGACCAGCAGTGTCACAAACAGAAAGTCTTTGCGACATCAAAATAAGTGAAATTACAAATATAAAAATCTTAAAAAGTTTCATACATAGGATTAAAATGTTAAAGTCCTATAACCAAGAGCATTAAAAAGCGTCATAACTTTGTTTACTATGTGAAACAATGCGTACGTCAGGATGTAAATGAAAACTGAAACATGAAGATACAAGGACTCAAATACAAATATTAACAGAATTTCGCTGCACTTTGACTATCATGTGCTTTTTTTACCTGTCATATACCAGGGTTGGGACTTATATAAAGGCAACTATTTATTCACAACCGATACAAAAGCGTTATAGCCTTAAAATTATCTAGCATTCGAATTTTTTGCGTATCAATTGCTTTCTTACGTTTCTAGATGCATCTAAAATACACTTAAAAACCTTTAAAAACTAGATTCCTTATAACTTGTGAACATTCACGTTTCTAAACTTATTATTTGCCTTAAGTAAGTCGCGAAATAAGTAAAAAAAAAAAAAAAAAAAAAAAAAAAAAAAAAAAAAAAAAAAAAAAAAAGGACTTGTTCGAGAAAATTTAAAACATTTAGTATTTTTCAAGACATATCAAGTTGTCTGGCCCTTCTCAAATATTGGTTAGAGTTGCTCATCTGAGTTATCGTTTTTCATTTATTCAAGAAAAACATTTTTCCCAACTTTGTGAATTTTTTGGACAAATCTCGCCAACTCGCCTCGAGCTTCATGAAGCAGATACTCTATTTGAAATTTAATTTTCTACACGCTAGTATCCTTTGTTTCCAGGTAATAATTTTTGCACTCACGTCATCCTAATGCTTTGACTATATGTCAGTGATTGCAAAGGAAAATATTTAATTTTGTTTTTTCGATGTATCTAAGATATTCCCACCATTCACGTCTGGCGAAAGTTGCAGTAGCGGAAACGAATCAAAACTGAAAGAATATACTTTATGACTACAAGTATTTGATGTATCGTTTTGCTGTCATGAATAATAAATCTCAATGTGTAATTTGAGGCGACGTGTTGTCATTCGCGAGTACGAAACCATCAAAGCTGATGGATGCATCAGACCTTGATATTTCAAGGATGCTCATAAACATTGGGTTTCTTTGAAAGGATACTGAAAACCCTCAACCAGTAGCAAATTAATATGATGCAGTGATAAAATGGTATTGTTATTAGTTGAGTAAAAATAATACAACATTGAAATCTCGTTACCAGGTACAAACTACTATGATCCAATAGTAAAATGGTATTTTCATGAAAAATTAGTTAGTGATTAATAGTTTTTCTGACGTAACAATATTCGAATATGTGACAGTTATACAAGAATATTGCAACTATCGTAAATAACTGTAGCAGTACTGCACAAACACTGGTAAGTTGCTTAATTAACAAGTCATCGTAAGGTCGAAAAATTGCTTCATTGTTTCTCAGCCCAGGATGAGAAATCAAAAGTTCCATAGGTACATCTTACACCTGTGACACATTTGACATCTCATTATGAGCCACACGAAACGTGTCACAACAAAGCTAATTTTGCACGTATGGATGACTAATTAAGCGACTTTCACGAATCCCTACTACTTCCGTGTGGCAGTTCCGCTACACAAACTGATCGTCACGATACGTAGATTTGCCATTGAGCAATCTGATCCTGCAGCCTCCTGCGACTGCGACCGTGACAGCGCCCCCCCCCCCCCCCCCAATCTCCGAGCAACACTTGCGACTCCCACAGGGTTCCGGCGACGCACAAGTTAAAAAACACTGCGTTAGACCGCTCGCCTACAAGTGGCTGTGTTTCCGTCGATTGTGCGCACGCCGGTGACATGGAACGGGCGACTCCATTTGGTCAGAGGTAATGTAGGTATGTAACAACGTTTACTATCAGGGACAATAGTAGATAGTAGATTCAATTGCATAGTGTCTCCACATCAGTGTTGGCACTATTTAAGATCCAACTCTCGTATATTGTGAACGTCCTCTGGCTTTCAACAAGAACAAGCCACAGGTCAGGAATACCATGTCATCTGCATAAAAATTTGGATTCCAGGTTATTATCTCCATAGAAGATAGGGGAAATATCCTCCGACTACAAGAAGAATATCGTAATTTCAATTCCAAAGAAACTAAGTGCAGGCAAATGTGAAAATTACAGAACTAGCAGTTTAATAAGTCATGGTTGCAAAATACTAAGGCGAATTATTTACAGACGAATGGAAAAACTTGTGGAATCCGAACTCGGGGAAGATCAGTTTGGATTTAGGAGAAATGTAGGAACACGGGAGGCAATACTCACATTACGACTTATCTCCGAATGCGAAAATATAATGTTAACTCCCACTTACATAGGTAGAAATGATCATCGGAATAAAATACGAGAAATCGGAGCTCGATGGGAGAGATTCAGGTGTTCTTTCTTTCCGCGCGCTATTCGAGAATGGAATGGGAGATAAGTAGTATAACGGTGGTTCGATGAACCCTCCGCCAGGCACTTAAATGAGATTTGCAGAGTATCCCATGTAGGCTAAGAAAGGCAAACCTACCTTTTTAGCGTTTGTAGATCTGGAGAAATCTTTTGACAATGTCGACTGGAATACACTCTCAAATTTTGAAGGTAGCAGGGGTAACATATAGGGAGCGAAGAGTTATATTCATCCTGTACAAAAACCAGACAGCAGTTATTAGAGTCGAGGGGCAAGAAAAGGATGCAGGGATTGGGAAGGGAGTAAGACAGGTTTGTAGCCTTTCCCCAATGTTGTTCAATCTGTACATTGAGCAAGCAGTGAAGGAATGCAAGGAGAAATTTGGAAAGGGAATTAAAGTTCAGGGAGAAGAAATAAAAACTTTGCAGTTTTTGTCAGAGACAGCAAAGGATCTGGAAGAGCAATTGAATGGAATGGACAGTGTCTTGAAAGGGAGATATAAGATGAACGTTAACAATACTAAAACGAGGGTAATGAAATGTAATGAGACAATAAAAGTTGTAGATGCATTTTGTTACTTGGGTAGCAAGCTAACTTCTGATGACTGAAGTAAAGAAGATATAAAATGCAGAATGGCTATGGGAAGAAAAGCGTTTCTAAAGAAGCGAAACTTGTTAACATCCAATATTAGTCAGACAAAAAGATGATAGAAGCTTTTGAAATGTGGTGCTACAGACGAATGATGAATATTAGATGGGTAGATCACGTAACCTAATAAGGGGGCGCTTAACCGAATTGGGTAGAAAAGCAGTTCCTGGCATATCCTGACTAAGGGAAGGGACACATTCTGAGACATCAAGGAATTGTCAACTTAGCATTAGAGGGAAGTGTGGGGTAAAAATCGTAGAGGGAGACCGAGGGATGAATATAGTAAGCAGATTCAAAAGGATGTAGGTAGCCGAACATATTATCAGATGAAGAGATTTGCACATGACAGGATAGCGTGGAGAGCTGCATCAAACCAGTCTTCGGACTGGACCACAACACCAACCTCTCCATAGAAATTTCGTTTAAAGCACAAACGTTAAATGTACAGCCGAAGATAATTTTCTCACCTGGTAACACGAAGTAAATTTTGATCTAATGACGGAAGGTGCCACCCCGGGGATAGTAGATGTGATGATGATGGTTTCAACGTCATCCGCCAGCAGATAGCGGAGTGAGGAAAGCTGCCAGCGCGCCATGTTTGTGCACCCTTCAATAGGGCGTATATAAAGCCATAAGGGTCGATGTGGTATCAAGGAGTGAAGCAAACAGGTGCCACGGCACGGAGACGCACTCGTCATCCCTACAGCCAACCGACGTCTGAAAGGGCTCAAATTGTGTCGGGAAGGTCCTTTCGGAGCATTACCCCACGGGTTGGACGTGCTGCGTCAGTTGTGCGACGATGTTGATTTTAGTGATCACATGAACATTTCTGTACCCGTAGACGAGATTCTTTGCATCTCACAGCACAGAGGTCCAAGAAGACTTGTAAGCGCAACAGCGAAAGATCGTACAGCTACCACAGTGTGGTAAGTGAAATCTCTCTCTGAATAACTTCCACAGTGAATAACGTAAAATAAAAATATAATGACAAAATTGTGGAACTAGGCTGATATGGAAACTTCAATCAATTGACTTGAGAGCAAAAGGGATTAGGCATAGGATTACCACATGAAGTTTAGTTTCATTCATTAAAAATTTGCAAAACAATATTCTTTCAGGGCCGATTTGACTGGGTGCGGATATGACTCACATGAACAGAGAGGGATGAGGTAATTTCCTGTCTGACCAATATAGAGTGGACGTGAGCGCCAGGCTTTGGATCGGCTCTGCAGATGTGTGGCGCGGCGCGACCCCCAGGAGGAGACGTCACAGTCAAAGTGCCGCGTATGCCGAGGCGGGAGCTGCCTGCATGTCTCTCGCTTGTTCGGCGGCTGACCGAGTCTTCTTCTGCAGTCTCTCACCCAGTCCATTCCCCTTTCAGATACAGCTTCTCCTCGAATTTTGCGTCTTTTTGAGTCCGTGATTGGTGGCTTCGTTTTACAATGTCATCCAATAGCTGTCACCGATTTCACGACCACGCCTTTCAGTCCCCGTAGGAAATTTTCTGTGGTCTGAGAATTGCGAACCGGCGTTTTTCCCACGTTCCAAGCGCGTTGTTTTTACCTTCTGCATTCCTTATTGGCTGGAATCTGTGTTAGGCCTGTCTGATATGTCATTTCGCCTCGCCGAAAATATCGGTTCGGTGGATCCAGTCTATTTGTAATGAAGCCAGGCTTTCTCCCACTCACACACATGTTCACAGCAGGGATTTGGTTGTCTTCTTCCTGCCTGAACCAGTGCAAGGTATATCTGTGATTTCATCGCTTTTTTGGAAATCTGGTATTTGCAGACAAGGGCTTTCTCTGCACGCACGCTATTGTGTCCATTTCGTTGTAAGGACGTCTATTCCCTGTGTCCGCTGTCGCCATTTTGCCATATATCTGCACGCTCAAGTGAGGCTGGTTACGAGAGAGCCACGGCAATTCGTCAGGCTTCCCACTGGAGCAGGAGAATGCGGCGTGGTGGCCGGTCATGAAGGTGAAATTTGGGCTGTCTCCTGATGGCTCTGCCCCCACTCCAGGCCGGCTGGACACTGGTGCGGCGTGCGCTAACACTTCCATCACCAAAGTCGCTGAACATAAACGCCCACGGCCGAGATATTACAACAGATAAGACTTTTTGTGAGTCCAGAGGAGTACGTCTCGACCGGTGCCGTCAGAGGATCACTGCGACTGGCTGTAGCCACACATGATCCCTCGCGGGCACCGCCACGAGACAGAGGAGCTGGGCCATCCACTTCACAACACGCCCACTCCCTCGCACTATCTGTGAGCTAGCTCAAGAGTGTGCCATAAAAAGGACAAGTGTTATGCTGATGCAATGGTGACCTATGTTATGGTCTTCAGTCAGGAGACTGGTTTGATGCAGCTCTCCACCCTAATCTATCCTGAGCAAGCCTTTTCATCTCCTCATAAGAACGGCAACCAACATCCACCTGAATCTGCTTACTATACGCGTCTCTTGCTCTCCCTCTGCGATTTTTACCCCACACACTTCCTTCCAATGCTAAATTTACGATCCCTCGGTGTCTAAGAATGAGTCCTACCAAGCGATTCCTTCTTTCAGTCAGGGTGTGCCAAAAATTCCTTGTCTAATGCGATCACTGTGCTGCTCATATTTTCTTATTCATTATCAGACCTACTCCTGTGATACCCCAACTGATTTTGTATTTATAATCTTGTACTCACCTGACCAGAAATCCTGTTCATCCTGCCACCGAACTTCACTAATCCCCACTATATCTAACTTCAACCTATCCATTTCCCTTTTTAAATTTTCTAATTTTCCTAGCCGATTAAGGGATCTAACATTCCACGATCCGATCCGTAGAATGCCAGTATTGTCTTTCCTGATGACAACATCCTCCTGAGTAGTCCCCGCCCGGAGATCCGAATGGGGGACTATTTTACCTCCGGAATATTTTACCCGAGAGGATGCCATCATCATATGTTCATACAGTAGAGCTGCATGTCCTCGGGAAAAGTAACGGCTGTAGTTTCCCCTTGCTTTCATCCGTTCGCAGTAACTGTGTGGCAAAGCCGCATTAGCTGATGTTACAAGGCCAGCTCAGTCAATCATCCAGACTGTTGCTCCTGTAACTACTGAAAAGGCTGCTGCCCCTCTTCAGGAACCACACGTTTGTCTGGCCACTCCACAGATACCCCTCCGCTGTGGTTGCACCTACGGTACGGCTATCTGCATCGTTGAGGCACACAAGCCACCCCACCTGGGCAATGTCTGTGGTTCATGGGGGTGGATATATATATATAATGCTCTTCCATACAATGAGCGTGTAACTAAACCTGTTCCACAAGAGCAACTTCCTTGACCAGCTCGGTCGCTGGATTTGCCTGCAATCGTGAAGGTATGTGATATGACGCGATGACAACTAGCACGTGCTACTCATCATCGCACAACTCTTGCAGAACTGTGTAAAGAGGTCGATAAGGCGCGGAATATCCCCAGACAGTATTCGCCATCTGTATGATGACATGCTTGCCAAAATCGGCGGCTGCATTGCCGCGCATGGCGGTTACACCACGTACTTCTGTGGGTGAACACCTGCTATTTAAGTAAAATACTTGAGTTATTTGTACTCAATTAATATTCTGCATATGCACTAACAATAAATATTGAGTGTTGGAAAACTCTAAGAGGGTTTAGTAAATTTTATTTCCCACTTTGCATTTATTTTCTGGCTCTCACGTCCTTTCTTGTGATTTGCTCTTGCTGTGTATTCATTTCTAGATTTCTGCCTGGCATTTTTTTTTTTTTTTTTTTTTTTTTAGATTTAATTCAGTTTCGATTTTTTATTGTTGCTCACTTGCACGCCCCGAGAATTCTACAACTACGATAAAGGTGGGGTTGATAGAGGAGGTAGAGAATATCCGGCGGATAGCAGCGCGCTTCGTTACAGGATCATTTGGTAATCGTGAAAGCGTTACGGAGATGATCGCTAAACTCCAGTGGAAGACTCTGCAGGAGAGACGCTCTGTCGCCCGGTACGGGCTTTTGTCGAGGTTTCGAAAACATACCTTTGAGGACTCTAGCAATATATTGCCCCCCTCCCTACGTATATCTCGCGGAGAGATCATGAGGATTATATCAGAGAGATTACAGCTCACACAGAGGCATATCGACAATTTTTCTTTCCGCGAATAATACGTAACTGGAATAGGAGGGAGAACCGATAGTGGTACTCAAGGTACCCTCCGCCAAACACCGTCGGGAGGCTTGCGGATTATGGGTGTAGATGTACATGAAATCGTATTTTGGTGTCAAAACAAATATCGTATGCTAGCTGAAAACCCGGCGTTGCCCGGGTATTTATTTATTTATTCGAGCCTTGAGTTAGTACTTTTCCGATCCACTGTCTCTCTCTGTCCATCTCCTGTTTTTTTTTAAAAAAAAAAAAAAAAAAAAAAAACATGTTACATTTACCAGAGAATATATGTAAGAAATAAGAAATCACACGTAAAAATGCACTCGTTTCGAAGAATCATATCACGAAATTCAGCAATAATGATTGTAATAATATCACAGATCGTTCACTTGATGCAATGCGCGAAACGTCAAATTAATTTTTTTACTGCTTTAATTATTTATTCTTATATTTCCTTATTCGTGTGCTTATCCTTACAGAGAAAGAGCTGAAGACATTATAGCACCCATAAACCAAAGATATGGTCTGTGGCTATAAAGTCGCAAACGTCATCGCTGGCCTTCAGTCCGAATTTTTTTTTAATAATTTGACGACTTTCAACCACTATATCTTTCACCCCCTTATAGCTATCGGCATGGAAGTGCTATGGTGTACAACCGGAAACTTCGGACAACAATTGCACACAACCCATTCGTTTGCGTTCTGTAGTTTTCGCTGCAGAGCGAAATATTAACACACACACACACACGCGCGCGCGCGTAGAATTTTATATACACCGATAACTTTCCATCCTAATGTACTCCACCCTTTATTATTGTAAACCCTCAAGCAACAATTCAACCAATAAAATCATTTTCAAAGAGTAAATACAATTTTCAAAGAGTAATAATTATTGTTCCGCATTTTGTGTTATATTCTACAAATTACTAAATATCTGTCAGATCGCTATAAAACCGTGCCTAAAACATTCCTCAGGTATAAATTGATTTGATTTGATTTTTCCAGGGAAGCCAAAACAGTCTTGGTCCAACCCGCCACTGCCCGCACCGAAACTAAGTTTATTGTGCGGTATCGCTCCCTGTATATCTAGTAAAGCCAACCAATGCCCTTGAACAGTGCAAAGAGTCCCTTTACCAGTTCTTTATTAGACACAATTTCTTCGGGTCTAGTTGTCCCAAATGTTCTGTGCCTTTTACTCTCCAATGCAACGCATTAGAAGATTAGATGTGGTGCAGTTTCATCACCGTCATCACAGATCCTACATTTAGGGTCCTCTTCTTTTATTCCCATTGTATGTAGGTGTTTTTTGAAACTCCCATGGCCTGTCAGCAATCCAACCATGAGTCTAATCTCTCTCCTGTTCAGGACCAGGATTGCAGAGCTTCTTTTGAAACATGGCTTTGGCATCATCACCTTGCCATGTTTTTGTTGTTAGACTTTGGTCCAATATTCTACGTGCTGTCATCGGAGCCAGTTACGTAGCTCCAATTTGATCATTGCCTTGGTGATTGTCAGGTATAAATTAGTAACTGTACAAATATTGAAGTCTCTGCGTCTTGTCGTTCGGACCTGATAAGTGTAAACTGAAGAGACATTCACATCAATATATATATATATATATATATATATATATATATATATATATATATAAGCGATCCGATCGCCATAAAACCGTGCCTAAAGCCTTCCCGGGGTAGACATTAGTAACTGTACAAATTTTTAGCTCTTTATGTCTTGTGGTTCAGACATGATAAACGTACACCGAACAGACATTCACATTTATAGATATAGATTTACACATAAAGGTGAACCGATCTCCATTTCAGGATTATTTTACTGCAGGAACCGACTCTGACCTTTTAAAATCCAATGCGAAAGCAGCACACTCCCGGTAACGGCTGCCGACTGAAATTCGGCGACCTAGGTATTCTGCGAAATCCAGCCGTCGGTCTCCCCGGCTTACGCCGTTCTCCGTTACTTGGCAGACACTCCGGACAGGCGGCTTTACCGCAAACGCGGCAGACGTGGCGTATTGTGACGTATGGGGCAGGGTACTCTCCCTAATGGCTGTCGACTTAAGCCGGCGACGCACGCGTGCGGTGACGTCCATCGAGCCAACCCGCACCTAATCCGTTGTCTCGCGTCGTTCGAGCACAGAGTAACATATACAGAGAAGCAGCCCACCCTAAACCACTGTCCTACGCTCCCCTCGTAGTTCTGTAAGATGCTAGCCGGTGTCAGGCGGTTCGCTGGCTTAGGGTGCCTCTCGCACGTCAGAGGGTAGCGTGGAGGGGAGGCTGAGGGGAGAGCTCGTGCCGCCTGCCACGAGGCCACGGCTGTGTCCGGCGTGCTGGCGTTTGAGGGGAGGTGGTGGTGGGGGCAGCCGCTACCTGTCGCCTGCTCTGGCCAGTTTAAAGAGCTGCTTCTGACCGCAGCGCCATCATAGGAACTGCTGGAAACCCTCCCTCCCCGCACCTCGGAGCGTAGGACCGGGCCCTTACGGAGGTTTCCCGTCTATATATATTTGTCTGTGGTTCGAGGCACACGCGTGCGGCCGCACAGTCCTTTCGCAACAACGACGCCTCTCTCGAGGGCTTCGCATGGTGTTTGTGTTGTGTTGAAGATGCCGTCACCGCCACGCCATCGTGTTCCAGCTCCAGCTTAGGTCGCGAGGCTTTTACAGTTGTCACGGACAGTGACGTCTGGTAGAAATGTTGAAATGTTTGTAAATCTACTGTGAGGGTGCCACAATGGGCAACAGTACTCCAGGAGAGGACGCACAAGTGTGATGTAGGCAGTCTCTTTGGTGGAGCTGGTGCATCTTCGAAGCGTTCTGCCAATGAAACGTAACCTTTGGTTCGCCTTCCCCACAATATTTTCTATGCGTTGTCTCCAGTCAAAGTTGTTCGTAATTGTAACTCCTAGGTATTTGGTAGAATTTGCGACCTTAATGTTTGACTGATTTATCGCGTAATTGAAGTTCAGGGGATTTCTTTTAGTGGTCATGCGTATTACTTCACACTTTTCTTTATTTAATGTCAATTGGCTTTCTCGCACCATATAGAAATTTTCTCTAAATCGCTTTGAAGTTACTTTTGATTCTCTGTTGACTTCACTAACCGATAAACGACAGCATAAACCGCGAACAGACTAAGGGAGCTATTCAGATTGTTTCCTAAATCGTTTATAAACACAAGAAAGCGAGGGGACCTATAACGCTTCCCTGAGGAATGCAAGATATCACTTCTGTTTTACTCGATGAGTTACCGCCAATTACACGAACTGTGTCCTTTCTGACCGTGAATCCAATCGCACAATTGGGGAGATATTCCATAAGCACGCAATTTCATAAGAAGCCGCTTGTGGGGTACAGTGTCAAAAGCCTTCCAGAAATCCAGAAATATGGAATCGATTTGAGATCCCTTGTCGATGGCATTTATCACTTGATGTGAATAAAGGGCAAGCTGTGTTTCGCAAGAGCGATACTTTCTAAACCCGTGTTGAATATTGGTTAATAGGTCATTCTCTTCGAGGTAGTTTATAATGTTCGAACAAAATGTTCAAATATTTGTAGAACTTAAGGGACTTAACTGCGGGGTCATCAGTCCCTAAGCTTCCAAACTACTTATGAACTAGCTAAGACTAAGCACGGCACAAATATCCATGCCCGAGGGGGGATTCGAACTCCTGACCGTAGTGGCCGTGCAGACCGTGACTGGAGCGCCTCAGCCCCCTCGGCCACCACGGCCGGCGTTCGAACAAAGGATATATTCCAAAATCCTACTGCAAATCGATGTCAATGAGATTGGCCTGTAATTTTGGGGATAACTCCTATTGCCTTTCTTGAATATTGGAGTGACTTGGGCAACTTTCTAGTCTTTGGGTACGTCTGCCCAAAATTCCTTTTCTCCCCTATTACATTCAGTACCTCTTCATTCGTTAGCAATGTACCCACCAAATTTTCAGAATGCTTCTGTAGCACCACATTTCAAAAGCCTCTGTCTCTTTCCTGTCTAAACTGTTTATCGTCCATGTTTCAACACTCCACAGAAATGTCTTCCTTACACTTAATATTCGATGTTAGCAAATTTTTTTCTTCCCATTGCCAATCCACATTTTATATCCTCTGTACTGCGACCTCTCTCTCTTTCTCATTCTGAAGATTGGTTGGCAGCAATTCTTCTCCTCCACACTTCTCTGTTCTCGGATAGCCTCTTCATTTCCTGATACGATTTCACTCTTTATCTGTTTCAAGTACCCAATCTGGGTCTTCCTCTGCCTCTTTTCCCTTCTACCATCCCTTCCATAATATTGATTATAAACTCATTGTGCATATAAGCATGACCTATTAACTTGTCTCTTCTCTTCATCATCTTTTTCACATGTGCTCTTTTTTCGCCGATTCTTCTAAGAACTTCTTCGTTTGACGTCTTGGCCGTCCAAGGGATTTTATTCATCCTCCTCCAACACCACAATTCAAATGCTTCTAGTCTTCTCTTGTCGCAAACGCCGAGTGTCCAAGTTTCGGAACCATACAATGCCACACTTCACACATAGCATTTTATAAATGCTTTTTTGGTCTCTTCTTTTATATTTCTTGATGTAAGAAGCATCCGTTTATTGTTGAAGGCTAGTTTAGCTTGCGCAATTTTACTTTTTATGTCTGCTGAACTTTTGCCATCCGGTGTAATATTACTTCCTAAGTATGTGAATACATTACGTTGTTTCAATGGTACGTCATTAATCTTAATATCAGTTGTAATTTGCTCGTGGCTGCGTACCATGTTCTCTTTTTTGTGTTGATTTTCATGTTAAATTTAGCTGACAGAATCTCAGTCATTCTTGATAATGCCTTTTGCAGATTTTCTTCCCTCTCTTCAATGATGGCTATATAATCAGCAAACCTTATCTTTTTAATTTGTACTGCGACCATCGTGTGTTATTTTACCCGCCGCCGACTGCAACAACGACGAGGAGGAAAAGCCCAAACCCCCAACTTCCGACTACGCCTGAGGGCGGCACCGATGGCAAAACGCCACATAAATTCCGCTCGTTGTACTTCGTACTAAGGGATTAAGAATGATACTCGCGCCACAAGCGAGATATTTCAAGAGTCGACGTAATGATCAGAAACAAGAGAAGTTGAACTTCAACACCGGCCTCGACACGCGAGCGGAGATAGTTGCCCGGACCCACTCGCCAGCATGCGAAAAATAAGATGTAAACTAGCGCCGCCACAGCAAGTTTTTTTCCCTTTATTGTGTTTTATACCAACAGTACACCGGCAGGCTGGCAGCAGCACTATAGGCTGCTCTTCAGCCGAGAGTAAAAATACATATATGAGTTGCGAATTAAAATACATAACATGAGATAAAACAACAGAGATATAGTGACTTAGACAAGGCGACAGTTTGGAGTACATTACAATAGACAGATGATTAAAACCACATTTAGTTAGTTAAAAATGATGAGCCACAGTGACGACAATAACACAGGACGGCGAGTACACGGAGACACTAATTAAAACAGACGGTGCGACGCTTGTCTGATTGCGGTGGACGAAGTTAAAAAACATACAGCACATACAGCTGGAGCACAGCACACAACACTTGACATAGCACTGTTAAAACTGTCGGTCCAGGACCCCGAGAAGGGGAAGGGGGGAGGGAAGCGCGGGGGAGAGGAAAAACGGCGGGGAGGAGCCGTAGGGATTCCAGGGTAGGGAGGGGGCAGCCAAGCGGGGGAGTGGAAAGGGATGGGGGAGAGGGGGCCCTTTATCTACGGGGGGGGGGGATCAGAGCTGGTAGGACGGGTATATGTCGGAACGGATGCCGTCATCAGGGAGGGGGGGGGGCGGCGGAAACCCTGGGAGAGGACATGGGGGGTGTGGAGATGAAGGAAAGGGACTATAACACGGTAGAGGCGTGGCAGAGGCCCAGGGTTGGTAAGGATGGGGGTGGACCAGGGGGTTGCAGGGGTCTATTTTACGGGTGGTATAGAGGATACGGATATGCTGGAGGAATTCAAGGAGGTGGGGAAACGGGATCAGGTCATACAGGATCCGCGTGGGGGAAGGGAGCCGGATGTGGTAGGCGAGACGGAGGGCTTGGTGCTCGAGGACTTGAAGGGTTTTATAATAGGATGCGGGAGTGGAGATCCAGGCGGGATGGAAGCTGCAAAGGACAGGACGCATGAGGGAGCGGTAGGTGTAGAGGATGGTGGAGGGGCTGAGACCCCACGTCTGGCCGGTGAGGAGTTTGAGGAGGCTAAGGCGGGAGAGGGCTTTCTGTTGGACAGGTTACGGTCGAGGGTTAGGCCAAGGTACTTCAGGGTGGGCGTGTGGCGGATAGAGCGGTTGTGGAGGGTAAGGTAGAAATCGTGGAGACGGAAGGGGGGGTGGTACAACCTATGATAATTGTGTGGGATTTGTCAGGACTGACGGAGAGGAGCCACCGGTTACACCATTAGCCGCCACAGCAAGGAGGACAAACAAGGGAAGATCTGCGGGCCGGCTTCAATCAAGACGAGCGCACGGCTCAGTTTAATAATCATTTCATTTTCTAAGAAGCAGTGGTGTCTGATATACTGGGTGTCCAGAAAAGGGCTCCCTGATTTCAAAATTAAAAATCTCGAAAACAAAGATTGATAGAGGACTGCAGTAAACGTTATGTTTATTGTGAAAGCTGTAAGAAGTTTATGCAGCAGTTTGAAATAATAGTTACAAAAGCTGCTAACAGATGGCGCTGTACGCTGTACAGCTCATATCAGCATACATAAGTGAAAATACTCTTTGCAAACAATCACATCACAATGTTTTCAAAATGTTCACCATTGGCACTACAGAGGTGGCGCAAACGAAGAATGAAATTCGCCATCACATTTAGTAGAGTCTCAACCGAAATGGATTTAGATGACACAGAGATCGCCGATTCAAGCTCGTCCAGCGTGGAGGGATGCTTCGGTTAGACCAAGTCTTTCATTGTGCCCCACAGAAATAAGTAACAGGGACTCAAATCCGGCGTATATGGAGGCCAATCCATGCCCGCACCAGTAAATTTGAGATATTCCAAAGCAATGACTCGATTTCCGAAGTATTCCTCAAGAAAGCGAAACATTTGTTAGGTCCGATGTGGTCGGGCTCCATCTTGAATAAATCATTCAGTACCTGGTCGATCCTTTAACGCTTGCTGTGGGGCAACAAATTGTTCCAATATTGCAACGTAACCAGTGACCGTTTCTCGAATGAGAAAAGGGCCAATAATGAATCTGCTGCATACTGCAGCCCACGCAGTAACTTTAGGAGAATACAGGGGTTTCGCTTCACACCAATATGGCTTTTCCGAACCCCAAAATCACCAGTTCCGCTTATTCAGGTATCCATACATGTGGAAGTGTGCTTCATCTGTAAACCAGATGCGGCCAACATCAAATCCTTCACTATCAATCATTGTGAGCATCTGATTAGTAAAGGAAACCCTTTGTTGCACAGTTCGTACGGGTATGGCTTGGTGCGTTTGAATTTTGAATGGAAACATATGTAGGCCCTTTCTCAGTATTTTCTGCGTGCGGGAACGCTTCAAACCAGTCTCAGATGCAATTCTACGGACGGATGACATTGGATTTCGCTGAATAATTCCGTAAACTGTGGCGATATTTTCAGGCGTAACTGCGGTTTGCTTGAGGACAACATGCCCCACTAGATCATCAGTTACGCTGCCTGTTCGTTGAAATTTTGCGAAGAGCGTACGAATGGTTTTCGCATCGGGTCCTTTTGGAACATTAAATCGTGCTTCGCCTTGTTGCCGTAGGACTCTCTTCTAACCTGTGGTACTGGAATGGGGTACCATCACTATCCAGCGATCTCCAAGAGTTACTCGCTGTTTACGCGGCTAAGTGCAGCAGCGGCGCGACGCTCCTCTCCTCATGCTGGCGAGTCAGCTACGACTGGATCGCTCTGGGCTTCGGATCACTATTTATACTAGGCATTACGTATGGCGATTACAGCGCCATCTGTTAGCAGCTTTTGTAACTATTATTTCAAACTGCTGTCTAAACTTCTTACAGCTTTCACAATAAATATACCGTTTACTACATTCCTCTATCGATCTTTGTTTTAGAGATATTTAATTTTGAAATCTGGGAGTCCTTTTCTAGACAGCCTGTATTTTAATGTTCTTTGGAAGCCGTGCTTAATGCAGCAAAGTCTGTCGTGCGACAGCTACCTATAGATTTAAGGCAAAGTATTATTTCTAGTTGTGACAGTATTTTTCAGTGCACACTCGAGTGACAGTTTTGACCAATAAACAAAGCAGGCGCACTAACGCTAACAATGAGTGCAACATGTGGTGCAACAGTGTGTGTTAGCCTACATTTCAGAGCATTTCACATCATTAAATGCTTTTACAGTCACAAGGACACTTAGAAATGTGTGTGGCTGTTTAAAGGTGCCAGAAAACAGAATGAGCAGAGTGGTCTAAAGCGTCTCGCTGCGGAGCGCGCGATTGCTCGTTGTGGAGGTTCGAGTCCTCCCTGGGGCATGGGTGTGTGTGTTTGTCCTTAGGTTAGTTTACCTAGGTTTAAGTAGTTTGTAAGCTACGGACTGATGACCACGCAGTTTGGTCCGATAGAATTACACACATTTAAATTAAAAATTAAAACAGAATGTAAGCCGGCCGCGGTGGCCGAGGGGACTGAGGCGCTCCAATCACGGTCTGCACGGCCACTACGGTCGAGGGTTCGAATCCCCCCTCGGGCATAGATATTTGTGCCGTCCTTAGTCTTAGGTAGTTCATAGGTAGTTTGTAAGCTTAGGGACTGATGACCCCGTAGTTAAGTCCCATAAATTCTACAAACATTTGATTTGATTTCGAAACCACCGCTTGCGTGTGACATATTATATCCATACAACGACGTCGCGTCCCATGTGTTCACTGGCTCAGTGAATCCCCGGAAAGAAGCTCATCGAGAAAAATATATTACTAAATTAAATAAAACAGTGTTTTTAAACTACCATTCTTCGTTTTGTTTTTCTATAAGATCATTTTATATGCACATTCAAAGTTTATCACGAGACGTCAAAAATGAAGCACCATTTGCGCGTAACAGTTCTAAGAATGAAGGCACACTGTACAGAAAACTTCAAGACTACATTTTCACAAAAAACCTTAGCATTGGGACAATGTTTCAGTTAAATGTATGTGATAAGCAGTCAAAAATATTAGCAATTTCTCCCATCCCCACCCCACAATAAATAAATAAACAAAAATGACAAAAAAGATCGTTTCCTAAGCTGTCTGGTGTTTCAGCTTTATTGTCCCATTTACGGTTTTTCTCTTCCTATTTTGACGTATTTTATAGAACAAAATATCAAATATCTACTTTTGATACTGCACACCATAAAAACTACACACAATATCACACTGCTCTCTACACACTGACTATTAGTCAGTAGTCAGTTGTAACTTTAAGGCACTAACTAGGGTCTGTTTTATAAAATGATAGCTACTGATGTTAACATTCCGTAAGTAGTGATGTAAGAGAACAGTAAGTAGTGATGTATCTGTAACAGTTTCTCTAGCATAAACTCGTCTCTACTATACTAATACAGTCTGCAATATATTTGCTGCTTGCATCAGAGAGTACCACACGGCACATGACTGTGAACAAGCTCAATTAATATTTCGTCAATCATTTTCTAATACCGATATAAACGAAAGCTCAGTAACGAAATATAATTTAAATGGGAAGAACACAGCTGTTAATGAAAAGCAGCCACAAACCAATTTCACGTGGCGTTTCCTACCGTGTGAATCGGGCCTAAAACTTATAACGATGAATAAAGAAAGTTATATGTAATCATTGTGCAGTTGTTTCAAATTGTATGCCAATTGAAATTTATAATTTACTGCCTTTCTTATAAAAACCTCCGAATTTGTCGCTAAAACGCTTTTAAAATCGCTAGGAATGAGACATGTCTCAAAACGAAAAATCTTGTCGCTAGACTGAATTAAAAATTGCTAGATGTAGCGACAAAATTGCTAAGAAGGTCACCCTGGCCATGCGTTCTGCGTCGCGGTACCAGATGGAGCGTGGCTTTCGACAGTTACGACTACACCAGCCGTGGCGTGTTATGCGCTACTGGGTGTGTGGGCGCGATCGACGAGTTGTAAACACGAGTGCCGAGTTCATTGAAACTCAGATAAACAATAACAAACAAATGTCATGTGCGTTACGATAAACAAACGACCTGAATCTCATGAATGTAAAACAATGTTATCTTTTATGTAAATGTTCTTGTTTCATTTTGAGACTAATGCAGCGAATTTTAATTACTACATAAATTTTTCAACGGATATGAACATTAAAAGCTAATGGAAACGTAATGCAGTGTTACACTTTAAAATGAAACTTGTTGTCAGCTGTGTCATGAGTATTCAAATTTCGCTTTTAGCAATGAATAATAATCTGAGCTGAAGTGTATTTATGGATTAGTTGTATATGTGACCGACGCACTTAAAATAATAGTCCTTCATTTTCATTCATTCATTTTCTCTTTATTAAAAATATACAGCATTTTGTGATTGTAAAATGAGCACTATACAAATATTAGTTAGTCTCATGCTTGAAGCTAACCATATTTCAGACAGTGAATGCATTTATTTATTTAAAGCATAGTAGTTTAATTAAGGAGTTAATGATTCATTTATTGTTTAAAAAATACTGCTTTATTCATAATTTTAATACTGCAAGGATATAGTTAAAGCCTCAAGAGCTATATTTAATGTGTCACTGAAAAAAGGCACAAAATATTTCCAGGAAAGATAATGACAACTACAATCATTTCCAAATGCTTACTAATCGTGGTTGGGTTTGTAAGCTCGTACAAAGCCTAGAGGTGCCCAGGGTAAACTACAGCATTCGTGGGGGCTTTGTAGTGTTATCTATGCTGGAATTATGTAATAATATAGTGAGGACAGTTTACAACTCACCGCAAAGACGTGGCGACGAGCTGCGACAGGCACATACAAAAGACACACACATACAACACATTCAGCTATCGGCCATGGCCTTCTTCAGAAAATAGAGCACTCACGCAATCACACAGACACACAACACAGTCATACAACCATCACCTCCGACTGCCGCAATTCGTAGTGCGGCAGTTTTTATCGGAACTGCCTAGTGAACAGGAGACCCAGGTTTGAATCTTCGCAAGGGGAAAATTTTCGTGCTTTGTTCTGCAAGTATGAAGATGTTATCCTCTCTAAAAATTAAACAAACTCTTGTAAATACAAAGCCCACGAGGCTAAGCAACAGTGACCAAACTCACACACATGCAATATCCCAATTCTTTCGTCATCCAAACGAATAAACGGAACCTTACAGAATCGCAACATCGTCAACTTCAAGCTCATTAACCGAACAGATGACTTCGAGGCTTAGTGGGCATGTGTTAGCAAACATACTATTCCTCGTAACTCTAATGTACCTTAGAACTGCCTAACCCTACACAAAAATATATAAAATATTTACTTCACCGTTGGCGCAAAATTCGTGGTCAATGTCTTTATTAACAAGACATAACAAGTTTCGATATTTTCAAATGTTACAGTTGTATTAACAAAGTACTCATTAGGTAGTACTGTACTTCATTTTAAAAAAATCTTAATGACAAGACCGCCTGCCGCGGTGGCCGTGGGGACTGAGGCACTCCAGTCACGTTCTGCACGGCCACTGCAGTCGGGGGTTCGAATCCTCCCTCGGGCACGGATATTTGTGCCGTCCTTAGTTTAAGCTATTTCATAAGTAGTTTGTAAGTTCAAATGTTCAAATGTTTGTTAAGCTTATGGGACTTAACTACGGGGTCATCAGTCCCTAAACTTACAAACTACTTATGAACTACCTTATACTAAAGACGGCACAAATATCCATGCCCGAGGGGGGATTCGAACCCCCGACCGTAGTGGACGTGCAGACCGTGACTGAAGCGCCTCAGTCTCCTCGGCCACCGCGGCCGGCATGTTTGTAAGTTTAGGGACTGATGACCCCGTAGTTAAGTCCCATAGACTCTACGAACATTTGAACATTTAATCACAAGACCCATTTTAGGTTATGCCGAATTGCTTTGTAAGATAATACAAAACAGTTTGTTCGAGTATGAAATATGACGTCCGTAAAGGGCATCACATGTTCCAGGATAATTTGAAGCTGACGCCGTCGTCGCGTCTAAATACTTATTATTTTGGTCCGAAAGAACAGACACCACACCAAAGTAATAAATAATAATTTCGTGTGGCACAGTGGCCTGGTGCAAGTCTTTCAATTGGACGCCACTTCGGCGACTTGCGTGTCCCTAGCGTGCCCCAGTTATCCAACAAGGGAAAGGGGACCTACAGCTTAACGTGGAATCCGAACCACGTGTCGTTTCTGGCGACTCCTCACATCGTTGAGAGGTGAAGCATGGGTTAAACTGCAGACTGAAAAAAATCGTGGTCCGACAGGTTTTGAACCCGCGACCCTTTGGTTTTCAGTCGAGCACTTTACCCCAAGACGTTCAGTCAGTAATGTTGGCTACACCCTCAAAACAGAGAACGCCGGCCGAAGCCTCCCGACGTGTACCGACTTGTAGCGTTTCAGGACCAGGGAGAGGTCTGCTATCTAACAATTAATACGCTATACCTGCTGATAAGCCGGTAAACCGAGCCTCCGAGTGGCGTCGCGTGAAGACCGCCATTGAGTGTAGTGTTCCACCAGTTTGTAAAGGGTGTTTATAAATTAAGATCTGGGTTCAAAATGTTCAAATGTTTGTAAAGCTTATGTGACTTAACTACGGGGTCATCAGTCCCTAAACTTACAAACTACTTATGAACTACTTACGAACTAGGACAGCACAGATATCCATGCCCGAGGGGGGATTCGAACCCCCGACCGTAGTGGCCGTGCAGACCGTGACTGAAGCGCCTCAGTCCCCTCGGCCACCGCGGCCGGCTTTCATTGTAAAAATGTCTTCATGTTTAGCCACTATAAAGGCTATTTAAACCATTTGGTGTATACTGAGTTTCTCTGTTTTGCATTCTAATACAATTGCAATATTTGAAAATGACAGCTTAGTCTGTCGAAACTAATGATGTTTTGTTAATAAAGATAGCGTCTGTGGCTTTTGCTTCTATGATGAAGTAAATATTTAAAAAAATGTTTATAAAGCTTATGGGACTTAACTGCGGGGTCATCAGTCCATAAACGTACAAACTAACTACGAAGTAACTTATACTAAAGACAGCACAAACACCCAAGCCGAGCGCATTCAGGCGCCATGCTACGATGCTCGTCGGGGGTTCGATCCCCACCTCGGGCATGGATGTTTGTACCGTCTTTAGTATAAGGTAGTTCATAAGTAGTTTGTAAGTTTCGGGACTGATGTCCCCGCAGTTAAGTCCCATAAGCTTTACAAACATTTGAACATTTTTGAAAAAATAAATTAACATGTATAAATAAATACACGAGAAAATAAAAACCCAGGGAAGCGGGTATTTGCCGCTAGTTACGTATAACAAATAATACACCCATCTATACACAAACACCAACAGATATTAAGGGGTTGTAAAGTGGATTCATTAGGCCAAATTTTTGTTTGTATAAACACATGTCCGGAAATGTTATCCTATGAGCACTTATTCGACCTAGATATTGAGAAATAAATTTTTTGCTGCAAACTCTTAGCTTTTCATAGTTTTGGAGGAGGTATTATGGACAAAAACAAGAAAATGATGTCCATTTAGCATGGTGTCTAAAATGAATACTTTAAGAGCTATGAGCACTTGAATAATGGAGATTTCATGGTACTGAAGATGCATTTTAGAGACACTGTTTACTGGACAGTTTCTTATTTTGGTTACAGAACCTCTTTCAAAAATATGAAAACCAATGAGCTTGCAGTACGAGAGATTTGTTTCATAGTACCGTAGGTAAATTTGTGCTCAAAGGTCATGGATAGTATTTCCTGTATAAAATCTGAAGTCTGTCGATGTACAGTATTTCGGAAACATCCTGCATACAACCTTATGTATTCCCGCTCTTATTTCATTAAAGGTTAAAGAAAATGAAAATTTAGCAACTTTTAAAAGTAAGTACTCGGATATCCTTCATGTTAAGAATAAGAAACATATAAAGCTTTGTGGAATGTTTGAGCGAGGAAAAGTAATGTGAGAAGACAAGGGCTTACTGTTTAAAATGGGACTACGCCGAATGAAGCATCGCATTAATCATACGAAACTCCTGGTCGAGAACAGACCGGCTATTACATGTATACAGTATAGAGATTTTCACACAAAATTATAACATAGCAATTTAATAGTAGATTCTGCGAACTGCCCCTTCTGCAGAGATTTTTTTAGAAGGACTGTGAATATCAAGTAAATTAATTAAAGTGTTTCCGATGATAACTGTTTGATATTCATGAGAGCTCTTGATTCAATATGGATCACTGGAATCCGAATGCGAGTATTTAGCTTCAGATATAAACGTCGCTTCGTTCATACTACAACTTTCTATTGACAAGATTGTTACTAATATTTTATACCCAGTAAAATATTAACAACTGATGTAACATATTCTAATTGATCTCATTACCAGAACGTTGGAGGTATTATGTTACCATATTATCAGAAGTTATCTGTTTTCTCTGAAATGACTTTGAAAATGGGCCATTACATTTCATGCGGATGAGTGTTTAGATAACTGAGCGGAATTAAGAGAAGGAGAATTGTTTAGTACAGAATTAAACACAGATTGAAGCAGTAATAACTGTAGAATATGTCATAATTAACAGAGCGCAATGGTGAATTAACAACCTGGAGCACTGAATTTTTATTCTTTTCTGTGTATGAAACCCCCATTTCGTGTGTCTGTCGTTTCACGTCATTGTAGAACTGTGTCAAACAAATGGAAAGAGCGCAAAAGGAAACTAATAAGAATGTTATGGTTTACGTCGCATGACCAGATAATTGAATTGATTATCTGTTTCTAACTTAGGTGTTTGTCAGTAATGGAGGGCAGATAACAACCTACCGTAAAGAGGCTCGCTGAGCTGCTAACAGGCACTAAAAACAGACGATCACATTTACACAACTTAAATTTTTGGCCATGGCCTTCATCAGAAAAAGAAACACATACGTTCACCCAATCACATACCACGTATGCTCACAAAATCGCCATGTTCGGCCACTCCAGTGCCACAAGCATCTCGACTTTCTTTTCCTGATGAACTCCATGGCCGAAACTTCAAGTTGTTTGAATGTGTTTGTCTATTTTTCGTGCCTGTCAGAAGCTCAGTGAGCCTCTTTACGATGAGTTAAGTATCCTACATTATTGAAATTACAATCGTATTTTCCATTGTTAAATTAACTTACTTGTTTATTATACAATGTAAGCTATTTCTATTAATTATTACTAAACATTCATTCATTTTGTTATTGTTCTAATCTACAAGGTGTGCATTCTAACTGAAGACATTCAAATCATGGAAACTACACGTCGGAAAAAAAGAACATGTAGAATAGTAACTCGTTTGTATAGGAGGGGGATATCCATTGATACTACTATCTCCCCTCACCCTACTCTGTGCGTGTGGGGCTGTGGGGGGGGGGGAGGGGGAGGAAGGCAAGTTTAAAATCTTCAATTCGAAGGTTCGGTTTATAACACAGATTACGATTGTTCGACAAAAACTTGAATGGTGTCAAGCATATACAAAAGCAACATACGTTTCGTCTTAAACATTGTTTCGATTCACCACAGATAGCGTTGTAATTAGCGGAATGGAAGATGAGTACACAACTGTAATTTATGACATACAGCTCAATGTCCATTTAATGATCAATAGCACGGGTGACCCCGCATCCATGCTTCGACAGGCCAGTACTTTATGGCTTTCAATTGTAGACTTCACTCACAACGTTGTATTCCTCCGACATATCGATCATGGGACTACCTGATGCGCCTCTGTGTTGGGGGCTTGAAGCCACAGCATCATAAGCAAACAGTAACAGATTCCTACTTACCCTATCAGATCATTCATAATGGTCCTATTACAATTCCCTGGGTACCTCCAGACTAGATCCTTCGCTGACAACACTCACCTTCGAGAAGAACATAGTACAGTCTATGTGTGTAGGACAGACCCACTCATGTGTGTAGGACAGAATTTCCATACGCTTGTTGTATCTTTGTTGACAGTCAGTCTGCAGCTGTTGATGGTGGTGGTGGCGGTAGTGACGTTGCTGCCGCCGCCCGTGGGTGCCCTTCATGCAGTTCTGCAACTTTATCTGTCTTGTGCAAGGGTATTCATCTCTGCCTACACATTGTAGTTTTTGATATGAATTTTATTGCTGCAGTCAATGCTTGCTCTCACTTTACAATTTTGGCAGCCATTGCTCCCTCTATCACCAAACTATCAATGACGAACCAAGCTAAATTCTCTCTACCAATTCGATCTTTTATTCAAATTATTCAATACATTACATGGTATACTATCCTGATATTCAGCGTTACATTATAGCACCCAAATGTTCCACGATTCAGACAATTACAGTACTACGTTGCAGACAAATAACTTCAGAAAAATTATAACATTTAAATTTTATAGACGATAACTTTGTACCCTCTTTCAGAATGGTTTTCCTCTTATTTACAGTGTGCATTTTATATACTTACTGTCTTCTCTCGTGTATCCTCATGTTGGTCCTGCAAACTTATTTTTCTTACTGCTCACCCCGAACTCACCTAGTTACATAACATTCGTTTGATGATCTACATTTCAACAATTATTTTTCACTACAAAGAATTACAAAGTACTCAGACATGAAAACATATTCGTTACTTACTATGGACAGGACAGGAGAAGAATGAATGAAACCTGAAATTGAAGAAAGGTTTCAAAAACATGAGGCTGTACGGTACGTCAGAGTGTTATCCACCATAGTTGGCAACTCCCTACATGCACTTAATCACAGCTTTCTACAATTCTACAGAAATTAGTATTTCCTTTGGGTTTTCCCTACTCCCCTCCCGGTATTACCGGTATTAAAGCGACCAAGACAAACCAAAAATATATTCAAATCTGTTAACCTGTTTCTGAGTTTTAGCGATTTTTATATACAAAGACTGCAATGGGATTCTTATGTTTGAATGTTTGTAAGATGCGCACATCATCAGTGCCTATACTTGCCGACTACTTAAACTTATTATAAGGACAGTAAATACACCCGTTTTCGAGGGAACCTCCAACAGGAGCGGCCACACAATCTGTGACACAGCGCCTCAGCCCATGCGACAGTTTCCGAACGGCACGTAATCTTTAAACCACCACGTCGGGAATTTCGTGGGACGCAATGCTGAAAAGAAATTGTTGATATGCTGCCGTTCTTTGTACGTAGGATTTTCTGTCAACTTTTCCAGTGCGTCCATAGGTATGCCACGGCAGATAACCCGAGAATGAGTAAGACGGAGCACCCATCATCTGTGAAGTAGAGTTACATCCTCTACACTGATGTGAACAATCTATATGTCTCGCAGCAGTCTCTGTCAACTGGCGCGATCTGATGCCTGTTTGAAAACCAAAGCGTCAGATTTACAAGTGATGTTAAACATTTGGTTGCTGATCCTGTTGTGCGATATGTCTTAACCCTTTCAGACCACGGTTGTAGGTGATGTAACATTAATGTAAGATACGAAATACATACAGTAATTCATTACAAAAAAGAAAATAAATTGATTTTCTAAAATTTTGCACCCACTCAATTGTCTATTTTGGGCGTTCACTACAAAGTGTTATGATCTGCAACTTCTTACAGTAACATACCTTTGACAGAAATGACATAAAAATATCACAGGATTATATAAAATCAACTGGCTGTCAAATATGATAGCTTCACATGTTAAAACAAGGATATGAGCACCTTGTAATCTTTCTTGCCGTCATTGTAACTGTACTAGAAGTTTGACGACTTTGCCGACTGTTGGTGTCAACCAGTATAGAAAAATTGAACTAAAACACGTTGCGCAAGTCATCACAGTCCACCCAATATTGTGTGATGCTGGCCCGAACTTCCTAGCGTGAATGACAAAGAAATAAAGCGAGCAAATGCACAATTGTGCGTGCAGGGCCTGAAAGCGCTAGAGGTAGACTTTTCATACCACGTCCATTTGCATAATTCACACAGCAATTTGCAACTGTATTTCTACACATAGTCCTACTAAAAGGTTCAACTGGTAAACTGATGAGAAAGCTGGGGGATAAGCAGAGATACTTTCTACACTACAGAAACCTCTGGCAGTGTCTCAGTTTGGGAATGGAACTTAATCAAAATTCACAATGGCATCTTCTTCAACCAGCGACCCAGAACAAAGGAGTGTAGTGATTTAAATACTGGGAACAGGGTAAAAGCAACCTATGAATTTTAAAAATATTATTACAAATTGATGAATTATGCTATTTTCGGAAAAACCATGGAAAATGGTTTACAAGTGGGATGGGCGTCATAGTGCACGAAATTGTATTGCAAAACCAAATTTCAAACATGTCATGATCTTTAATAAAGGCATAGTTGTTGTGGAACTGGTTGAAATTGTAGTGGACGTAGGAAAGACTATCTATATTATTATGTGGGTTCTGGACCACTCCAAAACTCCATACGTAACGTTTCCAATATGAGTTCGAGAAACTGGACGTTGCTGATCCCAAATTACTTTGTATGCATAGGGATAGTTTCATTTACTTTGTGAAAAGCCGTAGCCCATATGAAGTAATTAGGTTCAATCCCTTCCAATTAGACTAGACTGAATATGCGGCTGATATTTATTTATGGCATAACATCTCAGAAAAATAAGGTAATTGGCCTGATGGAAGACGAAGCGGGTGGGTCACAGGTTGTGGAGTACGTGGTATCAGATCAAAAATGTACACTTACCGTACAGATACATGCGCCACCAAAAGGCGGGACTGCATTGTGCAGTCCCATGAGTCCTCATTCTCGAAGATTACAGGACTGCCTTTTTAATAATGGCGCTTCCCCACATAGTGCGTCAAGTAGTTTTTGATTTGCGAGGGCATGAGATGCACACTGACACTGCACTACAACAGAAAGTTGGTCTGTCGCATCAAGACGACAAGAGTTTCTGCATGCGCAGAGTATCCCCACGGTTTCTGAGAGTTTTGATAATTTTGTACATAGACAGTTGAAAACGAAGAAAACCCTATCTACCCTTGGAGTTGGTACAAAGTTGCTACAAACGGCGCCATAAAACGACCAACGATGTAGGAGGCTGACACTACAAAATAGCATGCTTGATAAACCAAATCCTAAAATTAACTGAAGGCCGACCTGATTAGGCGTATGAAAAGAGAAACAGGAAACTCTGTATTCGCATTCGGGCAGAGCAGATTTAATAAAATGGAATAAAAGCCTGCGTGTTACGGGAACAAAGGACCAAAATATAGTAAAAGAAAATATGAAGAGTATGGCGAGATCAGAAGTTGTAGGAAAGCTATCTCCTAACACAATTAAAAAAAAAGTTTATAGCTACTTAAAGATTCAAAAAGAGATTTACTGATGATACTAATAAGGATATTTTAAACATGCCTAAATGACAACCACACAAGTTTTTAAAACTAATTGTCAGTTCCATCGCACAAAAACGAATCTTCTGCTAAACATTCGTGCCTGGTGGTCTTGGGGTAAAGCGCTCGACTGGAAACCAAAGGGTCGCGGATTCGAAACCCGGTAGGACCTAAGATTTTTTTCAATCTGCACTGTAACCCATCTTTCACCTCTCAGCGATGTGAGGAGTCGCCAGAAAAGACACATGGTTCGGATTACACGTTAAGCTGTAGGTCCCCTTTCCCCAGTTGGAGAAGTGGGGTAGGCTAGGGACACGCAAGTCGCCGAAGTGGCGACCCATTGAAAGACTTGCACCAGGCCAATGAGCCACACGAAATTATTAATTCTGAAAACTAATGCTGTAGAACTATAGTTCTTATTCAAGTGGCTCTAGTTCCTCGCTTTAGTAGTTTTTATAAATTAAAAGTTAAAATTAAGTTATACTACTCATCTGTGAACTATTAAGTTAAGTGTTCTTTCTAAAAGAACATATTTTGTGCTTACGGTAGTCTATTGATAATGACTGATGAACGGTACAGCATGGGACGCAAAATAATCAAATCTCCTTTACTGCTGCAATTATCTAAGTCTCTGTGAAATCACTATAATTTTGTTCTTTTTACTGTTGACCCATTTAGTCTGTTTGTTGTAAATTGTGCTGAGCGGGAGGTTAGCGTATTCTGGAAATCTGGGCTCAATATTTTCTGAATGGCTACCAAATTTGACTTTTCGCGGTTTTTCAGATCATTCTAGGAAAACTGCGGGAGTATTCCTTAAGGAGGCCATGGATGTTTCCTCTCCCTCCTATAACCACAAATCATTCGAAAGCTAAAGGTCTAACGAAAATAACAGTCGACGCGACGATAAACACCAAACGCAAAATTTGTCTTTACTAGGTTGTTATGACGTTGAATGAATATATACTTCGCTAAATTGAAACATATTAGTGAAATGTTATTTTTGTTTCCTTAAGTGATCTCTTCATTCATTCTGTAATGCTTTCAATACCTGTATTTTAATGACGTAACTCACTTACGGACTTGTAAAGAACTGTACAAAGAATTCATTATTTGGTTAACTACATTATCCAATATTTTACTCAGGTTCAGACTGTCATTATGCAGTGGTTGCAGACTGATTAAGTATTTATATAAAATAGTTTTACTAATTATTAACGAAACAGAACAGAAACGAAAGTTGTCCTTAGTGACAGGTTCCTAGCCTGTCGATATCTTTAGCTGCCCGATTTTTTTTATTAACTAACTGTCAGAATAGACAGTCATGCTTGACTCATATTGGCTCCAGGATAATTCTTTATCAATATGACTTGAAAAATTTAATTCTATAACATAACGCTATCGATACACGGAAAGAAAATTGTTGAAGACAAAATGTAGTTGGTAACAGTTTAGAAAAGAAAGTATTTTCTTTGTAGTAATATATGTGCAAGGATGCCGTCTTTAGAAATCTCATAATAATTGTCAAGTGATTTGTGTATAATCGTGGGAATTTTCGTTTATGAAGTTCTTATCAAATGACTTGGATCTGGAACAGCATCTGATATAAGATCTGTGGTTTTGCAACGTCTGGTGATTTCTTGAGGAAAGCTAACAATGCACTCTACGCGAAAATTTTAGATAATTTAAGAGCTTTCCTTTACAACTGCACTTACTAGTTCGATATAATATTTTTCCGTATCTGGGTACAAATAGTGCGTACGTAGTTTATGACAGATAACCCCCCCCCCCCCACCCCCACCCGGCTACATTTGTTCTCTATGGTTGTAGACTGGATGATTTTGTTCAGTCAAAATGATAGAGATGTGTGGCAAAAATGTCATTACGCTTCCTTTTCTTATGTTTCAGACTTTGACCTGGTAACATAATCAATATTTATATCGACAGGCTTCTTCTTAAGGTCTTACTGTTTTACGGTTCTTCTATAGGACTACTTGAAACCTATTAACAAATGTACATACATCGTTCAAAATCGCCTCTTTGCTAAAGCAGGAAAAACAAAACCAGTATAAAAAAATTTTTGTTGTTGAGGTGAACCATCTAAGTTCCAAAAACATGCTCTTCCTTTGCCTGATAGATGTTGTTGTTGTGGTCTTCAGTCCGCAGAATGGTTTTATGCAGCTCTCAACTCTACCCTGTCCTTTGCAAGTCTCTTCATCTGAGAATACGTTCGGCAACTTACATCCTTTTGAATCTGCTTACTATATTCGTCCCTCGGTCTCCCTCTACGATTTTGAACCCACACACTTCCTTCTAATGCTAAGTTGACAATTCCTTGATGTCTCAGAATGTGACTAACCAATCTATCCGTTATCTTAGTCAGTATATGCCAAAACTCCTTTTCTTCCCCATTCGGTTAAGCACCTCCTCATTAGTTACGTGATCTACCCATATAAGTTTCATCATTCGTCTGTAGCACCACATTTCAAAAGCTTCTATCATCTTTTTATCTGAACTCATTATCGTCCACGTTTCACTTCCATACAATGCTACACTCCAGACAAATGCTTTCAGAAAGGACTTCCTAACACTTAATATTGGAGGTTAACAAGTTTCGCTTCTTTAGAAACGCTCTCCTTCCCATAGTCATTCTGCATTTTATACTTCGGCCATCAGAAGTTATCTTGCTACCCAAATAACAAAATTCATCTAATACTTTTATTATATCATTACCTAATCTAATTCCTTCAGCATCGTATGATTTTCTGATATTACATTCCATTTCCTTCGTTTTACTGTTGTTAATATCTCTTTATATCTTCTTTTCAAGACACTGTCCAATCCATTCAATTGCTCTTCCAGATCTTTGGCAAGCCGCAATGTTTCTAATTCTTCTTCCTGCACTTTAATGCCCTCCCCAAATTTCTCCTTCCACTCCTTCACTGCCTGCTAAATGTACAGATTGAACAATATTGGGGAAAGGCAAAAACCTTTGCGTCCCTTTCTTGCCCTTCGACTCTAATAACCGCTGTCTGGTTTTTGTATAGGTTGAATATAACTCTTCGCTCCCTATATTTTACGCCTGATACCTTCAGAATTTGAAAGAGTGTAATCCAGTCGACTTTCTCCAAATCGACAAACGCTAAAAACGTACGTTTCCCTTTCCTTAGCCTATCTTCTAAGATAAGTCGTAATGTGAGTATTGCCTCTCGTATTCCTACATTTCTCCTAAATCCAATCTTCCCCGAGGTTGGATTCCACAAATTTTTCCAATTGTCTGTAAATAATTCGTGTTATTATTTTGCACCCATGACTTATTAAACTGATAGTTCTGTAATTTTCACACTTTTCTGCACTTGCTTTCTTTGGAATTGGAATTACAATATTCTTCTTGAAGTCGGAGGGTATTTCCCCTGCCTGTCTCATACATCTTGCATATCAGGTGATAGAATTTTTTCATTTCCTAACGACATCAGCAGTTCAGACGGAATATCATCTACTCCAGGGGCCTTGTTTCGACTCAAGTCCTTCAGCGCTCTGTCAAATTCTTCTTGCAGTATCATATCTCCTATCTCATCTTCCTCCACTTCGTCTTCCATTTCTAGAATACTGCTTTCAAGTTTATTTCCTTTGTATAGGCCCTCTATATATTCCTTCCACAGTTCGGTCTTCCCCTCTTTGCTTAGTATTGGTTTTCCGTCTGAGTTCTTGATACTCATATAGTGCTTTTCTTGTCTCCAAATATCTCTTTTGTTTTTCCGTAGGCGGTATCTATCTTTTCCCTAGTTATGGATTCTTCTACGGTTCTGCATTTGTCCTCTAGCCACTCCTGCTTGGCCAGTCTGCACTTTCTGCCAATCTCATTTTTCAGACGTTTGTACTTCCTTTTTTCCTATTTCACTTGCTGAATTTTTATATTTTCTCCTCTCATCAATTAAGTTCAGTATATCCTGTGTTATCCAGGGATTTCTATTAGGCCTTGTCCTTCTGCCTATACGGTCCTCTGCAGCCTTCACTACCCTATCTCTCAGAGCTACCCATTATTCTTCTACTGTATTACCTTCCCCCGTTTCAGCCAATCCTTGCCTAATGCTCCCTCTGAAACTCTCAACCACCTCTGATTCCTTCAATTTGTCCAGGTTCCATCTCCTAACCATTCTACCTTTCTGCAGTCTCTTAAGTTTTAATCTGCATTTCATAACCAATAAGTTATGGTCAGAGTCTATATCTGCCTCTGGATATGTCTTGCAGTTTAGAACCTGGTTTCTAAATCTATTCCTTACCATTATAAAGTCAATTTAATACCTTCCAGTGTCTCCTGGTCTCTTCCACGTATACAGCCTTCTTTCATGATGATTAAACCAAGTGTTGATGATCATTAAATAGATAGGCGTCAAATGTTGGTTGGCATTTCTTATCATTGCCTCTTTGCCTGTTAAAAGAAATAAATAACCACCCTTCTTTGAAATGTTTCACTCACTATTTTAATAATTCATGTCAAGAGAATTTCAGGAACAGGCAAACGTCAATCCACTAAGTGAAGTCAAAAGAAGATATAAATTTATCCATGTTATTTGGATTTTTCTGAGGTCTGCGACTGTATTATAAGCTTTTTTTGGAATGATTAATGCTGCAGCAGTCACTATTTATAAATATTTTTATTGGCACGACGCGTTACGGCAGCATGCTGCCATCATCGGGTGCATTTTTACAGTTACTGGTTATTCACACACTCAGGCATCTACAAAATAGTATGCAACACCTGTTGGCCAAACAGGAAGAGAAGTGTATATGTAACTATGTGCTTGTGTTGTGTGTGCCAGACAACAAATTTATCAGGATTAGCAAAACTGTAAGTAAATACAACACTACAATAATCCAAAAACTATAATGATGAAACGTAATTGTAAAAATAGCTATATCTTCCTAACAGGTTAAAACTGTACAAACATAACCTCACTGGCATCCACAACACAAAACATAATACGTCAAGAATGTAACCAGTAACTGTAAAAATGCACCCAATGATGACAGCATGCTGCCGAAACGCGTCGTGCCAATAACAATATTTATAAATAGTGACTGCTGCAGCATTAATCATTCCAAAAAAAAAAAAAAAAAAAAAAAAAATAAAAATAATAATAATCAAAAGAAGATATTTTTACTTTCAGTGTGTCCTTCTTAATTTGCTCTCTTCTTCTAGTACGCTGTCTTCCGATGCATTTTCGGTGATATTACGATTACCTACAAGAATTCCTATATTTTAAGCTCTTCAGTTTAATCGAAAATTACCTTCATAAAATGTCCAACATTTTTACATTCTAAGTCAGTTTTCAGGTTTACAAATGGACCGTGCTGAACGTCCACGTGGTCTTTGGTTTGAGTCCTCCCTGGGGCATGGTGTGTGTGTGTGTGTGTGTGTGTGTGTTGTGCTTAGTGTAAGTTATTTAAGTAATTTGTGAGTCTAGTCACTGATGACCATAGCAGTTTCGTTCAATAGGTTTACGAACATTTGGTCTACAAATTGAGTCTTCGATTGAGATGCTTTACAACATAGTCAATTGCTTCTTGAATAATGACGTAGAAGGTTTACAAATTTTCAAAACTTTGAAGTTTATTTATCTTTTGCAGGTGCGGTGTAACAGGGCATGGTACCTGTTATACGAGAGCGGCGTTGTGTGTAAGCCCTCCCCTAGGCCACGTACTTGCTCGAGAATTTCCTGTTGCTGCGCGTTGCCTTCTAAAGGAGAAGTCTTGGTAGGCAGCTGCCCTAGTCCGTGCACCGTCGGGTTGATTGCCTTCGGGAGAGAAGTAGCGACAGTTTACATTTATTCTTCCTCTACTAAATAAATACGCCGCTCTTCGTTTAACAGGTATAATATAGAAGTACTTGCCCTATAATTCTTATACAACCCTTCACTTCCAAGTATACCTCAACTTTAACAATGTAGCTCTTACAACGCCTGTATCTGACCACTACACTACGAAGACTCTTTCAGAACAACCATTCTTAAAAAAAAAAAAAAAAAAAAAAAAAAAAAAATATATATATATATATATATATATATATATATTCTTGCAAATCGAAGAGTACAAAGTGTATCAATAGTATCAATATAATAATTCTCTTTGACATCCAGAGGTGACTAAACAGGTAGCGCACCACTTTCTCCAGCCAGTCACCTGGGCATACGAAATACTCGCGGCACAACAATTTACTCCTCTCAACCTAACGCGATCTTCCCGACGGTATTAGTTGCGAGTTTGCTTTTGAGTTGCAAACTCGTTACAGTACACACTGTCGCTTATGTTTGTGTATGTATTCTAAATTACATTTCCTCAGAAATCAATAAATTTAGTAATTATTAAATCTTAATCAATGAAAACAATTGCTCATTGATATCAACGAAAAAGTGATTACTGTGGTCTCTCTTTCTCCCCTCCCCCTCTCTCTCTAATGAATTGAAAATACGAGCTCGGCGATCCTCGCCTTTTCTACCTGCCTATCAAGGGGATTACTCGACCCTTCCTCACCGGCCGCGGCAGCCGAGGGAACTGCGACGCGCCAGTCACGGTCTGCACGGCCACTACGGTCGGGAGTTCGAATCCCCCCTCGGGCATGGATATTTGTGCCATCCTTAGTCTTTGTTAGTTCATAAGTACTTGAGTCCCATAAGCTATAAAAACATTTGAACATTTCGACCATTCCTCCGCTGTTTCGTGGCGCAAATTTCGCTGGGCGCATTCTTCACTACTCCGTGTGGGAGGCCCACCTCAGCGGAACCGCGTTTTCGGCGAACGTCCTGGCTGGCCGCGGTTGTTTTTACAGCTCTCACATACAAACGTTGTCTGTTTCACTTCAAACTGTGTAAATTTAGTTTTAATCAGGAAATATTTTTGGCTAATAAGAGTCACTGTACGTCCACTACATGTTAAATATCATCAGATGTGAATGTCTTAAACGGTTACCGGTATCTGTCTTGCATAACGTTGTAGATATGCTTTCTTAATATCATACTAAAGAATTAGGCGTCTGTTGTGTTCTGCAACATGCGAAATAAATATGGAGCTTCGTCTCGTGGTTTTTTAATGTTTTTCAGGCAGAAAATGTCCTTTTCACTTTGTATCAGATTAATACTTGTTCCATATATCACAAATACGATATTTCGTAATGTGGGACTTGTCAGTTCATAACATTGTGTGACTACTCTTCTATTGAGAAGGAGTAGTTGCCTTGAAGAAATTCTTTTAATTTATTTTTAAATGCAGGCTATCTGTCAGGCTTTTGATGTTCTTTTGTAGGTGACCAAAGACTTATGTCAGCATAATTTATCCCTTTCTGTGCCTAGTTAGATTTAATCTTAAATCGTGTGGATCTATCATCCTGCTTTTACTGCTATTACTTCTTGGTTGTGTTATTATTAACAAATTTCAAAATATTGTGAAGCTAGTCTGCAAGGTGATGTTGGGTGCAAATTTTACAACTGGACGCCACTATCCTGGTTATCTAACTGGGAAAAGGGGACCTACTGCTTGCCGCGGTGGAGTAACCGAGCGGTCTGAGGCGTCTCGGCGCAGAGCGCGCGGTTGCTCGCTGTGGAGGTTCGAATCCTCCCTGGGGCATGGGTATGTGTGTTTGTCCTTAGGTTATTTTACCTAGGTTTAAGTAGTTTGTAAGTTACGGACTGATGACCACGCAGTTTGGTCCGATAGATTTACAAACATTTGAACATTTGACCTACTGCTTAACGTGGAATTCGAACCACGTGTCGTTTCTGGCGACTCCTCACATCGTTGAGAGGTGAAGGATAGGTTAAAACGCAGACGGCGGACCCGAATCCCCAGCAGAGGCGGGAGACCTCGGCCGGAGCGACGGAGGGTCGGCCCAACACCACCTAGAAGACAAGGCCTTTCAACAGGCCGTGCCTACGCCACACTTAGAGCCCGCGGCCGCCACCTCACTGGCTGTTGGCTGGGGCACGCCCACCGCCGCGTAGCGGCCGGCCATTCAGATGGTGGCCGCGGCGTCTACGTGTGACGTAGGTTGTAAGGCCTTCTCTCTAGGCGGTGATGGTCGGCCGCGCGTTAGCTGCAGCTGGGCCGACGCGGCGAACCGCGCGGCCGCAGCCACAGCTCGCGACCCCCGAACTCCCTCTCCAGCCTCGGAAATCCCCCTTCTACTGGGGCCGGATTCCGCCCTCTGGCAGTGCACCGGCAGCGGACACTCGTGCCGCTGCGGCCTCGGAAGACGCCGCCCGTCGACGCTCCGGCCAGAGGCGGACCCCTGAGAAGACGCGTCGGCCCGGCAGCAGCTCCGGGACGGCCGCGGCAGCAGAGTGCGCCGCCGGCTGCAGGGCTGCCAACTGCTCGGCCCGGTAGACCGCCCTCCTGTCGCGACACCCGTCGCAGCCCCGCGTCCGCTCGGACTGCCTTCTCCCGGGGTCGGCCTCTCCCTTCGCCAGACTTCCGCCGCGTTCGCCGGTCGGTGGTCGCGCGCTGTGAGGCTGCGGCGACCTGGCGGAGGCGAACAACGTCGCAGGCCGCGCGCTCCGGAGACGTCAGCACGCGTGCCTCTGCAATCACCGAACACGTGCCAGTACAGGTGTCAGTAAAGCCACGTCACGCTAGCAACATTCTAAACTGAATACATGTTACAATTGAGTCTTCTTGCGACCTTAGTAAGGAAGGAACGTAATTTTCAAGAACGCTTGCAATTGAAGTAGGACGGCATGATTACATAAACAGAGATATCGACCAAAAAAAAAAAAAAAAAAAAAAAAAAAAAAAAAAAAAAAAAAAAAAACACGTATCCACTGTTTAAAGGACCATGCAAACTAATTAACGGAGTTGTGTCATCTTTGGTAGTGTAATAGTTTATAGTTCCAGCAATCGCCACACAAGCGTTGAATTGCGTTCTTGGAAGTTACCGGAAGATTAACAAAATGTTCAAATGTTTGTAGAGCTTATGGGACGTAACTACGGGGTCATGAGTCCCTAAACTACTTATGATCTAGCTACAACTAAGGACGGCACAAATATCCATGCCCGAGGGGGGATTCGAACCCCCGACCGTAGTGGCCGTACACACCGTGACTGAAGCGCCTCAGTCTCCTCGGCCACCGCGGCCGGAGAAGATTAAGAGTTTAATGTCCCATCAACATCGTAGTCGTTAGAGACTGAGTTCACGCTCGGAGTTTTCGGTCAGGATGGGGAATGAAATCGGCCGTGCCCTTTCATATGAACCATCCTGATATCTGCCTGGAGTGATTTACGGAAATTACGAAAAAAAAAGAAAAAAAAAAACCAAACAAACAAACAAAAAAATCTGGATGGCCGGCGGAAGAATTGAATCACCGTTATCCAGAATGAGAGTCCTGTGTGTTGCCACTGCGCCACCAAGTTCGATGTGACCTTAAAAATTATTAGTTAAAATTTTTATCAGCACTACAGAACTACGAGAGATGCAAGATGCAGGTACTAGATAATACTTCCCGAAGTGGCTAAGAGATAATTGCTTCAGTCATACACGCCAGCATATAGTGAGGATGACACACAGCCAAGTAACCCGAGGGTATCATGAGCTAAAAGAATTCCTAGCTGAAGTTACAACATGTAGGCGATGACATGCACAACACAAAGTAAAGCGGTAGTATCATTACCAAAAATTTCCAAATTTTGCAAGAAATTCCACGAACTGCAATGGTAAATAGAGTTCGGCAACGTTATGAAATTTAGCAATTTTTGTGAACATTTCTTTTATGGAGCACAATTCTGTTGAGCACCTCATTGGTTACGTGGTCTACCCATCTAATCTTCATCATTCGTCTGTAGTATCACATTTCGAAAGCTTCTATCATCTTTTTGTCTGAACTCTTTATCGTCCAAGTTTCACTCGCATAAAATGACACACACGAGGCAAATGCCATCACAAAGGACTCGCTAACATGTAAGCTAGTATTGTATGTCAACAAATTTCGCTTCTTCAGAAAAGATTTTCTTCCCATAGCCATTCTGAATTTTTATATCTTCTTTACTTCTGTCATCAGACGTTATTCTACTACCCAAAAAACAAAGCTCATCTACTACTTTTATTGTCTCATTAAATAATCTAATTCCTTCAGCATCACCTGATTTTCTGACACTACATTCCATTACCTTTGCTTTAATCTTGTTAATGTTCACCTTCTACCTTCTTTCAAGACATTGTCCATTCCGTTTAATTGCTCTTCCAGGTCCTATGCTGTCTCTGACATAATTACTATGTCGTCAGCGAACTGCAAGGTGTTTATTCTCTCTCCCTGGACTTTTAATTCCCTCTCCAAATGTCTCCTTAAATTCCTTCACAGCTTGCTCAATGTACAGATTGAACAACATTGGGGAAAAGCTACAATCCTGTCTTACTCCCTTATGAACCGTTGTGACCCTTCCATGACCTTCGACTGTAATAATTGCTGTCTGGTTTTTGCACAAGTTGAATATAGCTCTTCGCTCCCTATATTGTATCACTGCTTCCTTAAGAATCCGAAAAAAAGTGTATTCCAGTCAACATTGTCAAAAGCTTCCTCCAGATCCACAAAAGCTAAAAATGCAGGTTTCCCTTTGCGTAATCTATAAGTTTTTCCCGATTTTCATCTTTTCCGTACAACTTTTCCATATTTAATCACCGTTTAAACCTTCCCTGGACTTATACGAATATTTCAAGACTAAAATTAGCCAAATCGTTTCACCCGTTGTCGAGTTTTAGCGAGACTAACGAACAGCAATTCATTTTTATATATATAGATTGTCAAAAATTGCAGCAACCGTACTAAATTTCTAATAATCGTAGGATAAAGCAGCCCAACAAGTTGCTCTTTGTTTAGATACTTGATCTAAATTTCGGCACCAACTATGGGTGCCTTCATCAGACGATTAAAATTATTTCTCACCTGAGACGTAAACTTGTGAACGATATGCTCAAGTTAAAAAGATAAATAATTGTTATTTATGTATAAATAATTGTTATTTATCTTTTGGACTTCAGCATATCGCTCATAAGTTTACGTCTCATGTGAGTAATGAGTTAATCTTCTGATGAATGCACTCATAGTTGGTGCCGAAATTTAGATCAAGTACCTAAACGAATTACAACTTGTTGGGCTGCTTTATTCTATAATTATTGTTTATAATAATAATAACAATAATAATAATAATAATAATAGTAATAAGACAACCGAGAACTACGAAAAGGGGAAATGGGTTCGTAAAGAAAAGGAATGATTTTTCGCATATGAACCTGCCAACAGGAACGGAAAACAGCTCTTGGATTCCTGTTCCAGTATGGGCTTAGTTATCACAAACTCCTTCTTTAAGCATAAGGACATTCACTGCTATACTTGGGAAGGAAGGGGAACCAGATCTGTCTTTGAATATGTAATAACAGAGTAGGAATTCAGGAAGACAGTCAAGGACACACGTGTTTTAAAGGGATTCTTTTATGATACTGATTATTTAATCTTCAGTGAAATTGGTTTTGTGAGGCCAAAAGAGCAGAAAGTCAAGTCCATGTGTAGAAGTATAAGAGTGGAGGAGCTTCAAGACCAGGAAATTAGGCAGAAATACATAGCAATGATCTCGGAAAGGTGCCAGTTAGTTGAATGTAATGATTTACAGTCACCGGAAGAGGAATGGTCAAGGTACAGGGACACATTACTGGAAGCAGCCAGAGAATGTCTTGGAACAGTAGTGTGTAAAGGTAGAAAGAAGCAGACAGCCTGGTGGAATGACACAGTCAAGGCAGCCTGTAAAAAGAAAAAGAAGGCATTTAAAAAATTGATCCATACTAGAAATCAGGTAGACAAAGTAAGTTATGTTGAAGAAAGAAACAAAGCCAAACGGATAATTGCTGACTCCAAGAAGAAATCATGGGAAGACTTTGGAAATAAGCTAGAAACTATGGGTCAAGCTGCGGGAAAACCATTCTGGAGCGTAATTAACCATCTTTGAAAGGAGGGAAGAAGAAATTAACAAGTGTTTTGGACAGGTCAGGAAAGCTACTAGTCAATCCTGTGGATGCCTTGAGCAGATGGAGGGAATATTTTGAAGAATTGCTCAATGTAGGTGAAACGTTCAATGATGTGTCAGATTTTCAGGTAGAATGGGATAGGAACGACGATGGAAACACGATCTCATTTGAGGAAGTGGAGAAAATGGTCAGTAGATTACAGTGCAATAAAGCGGCTGGGGTGGATGAAATTAAGCCGGAACTCGTCAAATACATTGGAATATCAGGTCTCAAATGGTTACACAGGATAACTGAGAAGGCGTGGGAATCGGCACAGATTCCGTCTGACTGGGCGAAAGCGGCAAACACGCCAATTTTCAAACATGGAAACAGGAAAGATTGTAACAACTATCGAGGTATCTCTTTAATTAGCGTTGTAGGCAAAATATTCTCAGGTATTGTTGAAAGGCGAGTGCGAGTATTAATTGAGAACAAGTTAGATGAAAATCAGTGTGGGTTTAGGCCTCTTAGAGGCTGTCAGGACCAGATCTTCAGCTTACGGCAGGTAATGGAAAAGTGCTATGAGTGGAACAGGGAATTGTATCTATGTTTCATAGATCTAGAAAAGGCTTATGACCGTGTCCCTAGCTGGAAGCTACTGTCAGTTCTACAAGATTATGGTATAGGGGGCAAACTTCTGCAGGCAATTAAAGGGCTTTACGTAGACTGTCAGCCAGCAGTTCGAGTAGATGGCAAATTAAGCTAATGGTTCAGGGTAGTTTCAGGGGTAAGACAAGCCTGTAACCTGTCACCACTGCTGTTCATACTATTCATGGATCATATGTTGAAAACAGTAGACTGGCAGGGCGGGATTAAAATAGGTGAAAACAAAATAAGCAGCCTCGCATATGCGGACGACTTAGTTGTAATGGCCGATTCAATTGAAAGGTTGAAAACTAATATTTCAGAGCTCGATCAGAGGTGCAAGGATTATGATATGAAGGTGAGCATCTCCAAAACGAATGTCAATGGGAAAGAGAATTAAGCAGATTGACTGCCAAATAGGAGAAACATAGTTAGAACAGGTAGACAGTTTCAAGTACCTAGGATGTATTTTCTCACAGGATGACAACGTAGCGAAAGAACTGGAATCGAGGTGCAGCAAAGCTAATGCAGTGAGCGCTCAGCTAAGATCTACTCTCTTCTGCAAGAAGTAAGTAAGTACCAAGACTAAGTTAGCGGTGCACCGCTCTATCTTTCGAATCTTTCGACCAACTTTGTTGTATGGGAGTGAAAGTTGGGTGGATACAGGTTACCTTATTCATAAGGTAGAGGTTACAGTTATGAAAGTAGCAAGAATGATTGCAGGCACTAATAGATGGGAACAATGGCAGGAGGGTGTCCATAATGAGGAAATCAAGGAAAAACTGGGAATGAACACTATAGATGAAGCAGTTAGAGCGAACAGACTGAGATGGTGGGATCATGTTACACGCATGGGAGAAGCAAGGTTACCTAAAAGACTCATGAGCTCGGCAGCGGAGGGTAAGAGGAGTCAAGGTAGACCAAGAAGAAAGTACTTAAATTCTGTGCAGAATGATTTTCAAGTAAAAAGCGTAACATCACACGAGGCATCAATGTTAGCATTGAATAGGGGATCATGGAGGAATTCTATTACAGGTAATATGCTCCAGACTGAACGCTGAAAGGCATAATCAGTCTCTAATGATAATGATGATAATGATGATGAACCTGCTGATGGAAATACGAAGCATTGACCCGGAAGATTTCTTGAAATTATTTTCGAATGAGCTTACAACAGTACGACAAAATTACAATGTTATGAAACAACATCGTAAAGTAAGGCAGTTCTGCTGAGACCCGCGATTCCAGCCGTTGAAGGATTACGTGTAACTTCACCATTTTCGGCTACAGGACGGTCATTTGAATGTTTCCAACAGTGCAGTGCAGTTGTGTCCGCTAACACGATTAGTAAGATCCTCAGTGAAACATAAGAGGAGATTACATAATTTATTTTCTTTTTCAACGTCCTCTATTTTTCGTTTCGGATACTGCAGGTGATAAATCTCTAGTAGCTGCTTATAACCATTCAGCTTCTAGTTTCTGTCTGTGTTATCAGCTGTGTCCAGAGAATTACTCATGTTTCTTGCCCAATGCAATTTTATTCAAAGCATATCGAGATAGAAACGGCAAATGTAAACACTGAAACACAGTAGTCATGAGACAGACGCTAGCGCTCTGATCTGTTCTGCGCAACACTGCGAACATCTGAACAACGAATATTGTCAAACCGGAAAAAATATATTTGGGCTCATCAATATTACTGTGCCAATATTTACGATATTGACAATACGTCAATACCTACGCACAGACGGTCAATATAATGCCGCACTGTCAATATACTGACAATAGTATTGATCGTGTGAGGGCCCATTTAGATATTTCCCAATACTAATCGAAAATCAAAGATTATCATACAATATAAATCTAACAGAAATGCTATTTGACACAAGAAGTAATCTCAAAATGCAACTCGGGGCAAAGAAGCTAAAATTACAAGTATGTGTTAAATACAAGTGCCCTCGAGTACAGATACCACTTCAAAAGCGTGCCTTGCAACAAGAAACCTAGACCTAAGGCAAAATTTAATTTTCAATAGGTGACTCCAAAGCAGCAAGATTATTTACATTGAAATGCACATCCTACAGTCATACTGGTATCATCTTCAGGGTCTCTTTTTACAAAAGAAGCAACAGTGGCTCAGGTTGATAACACGCACTAGGTTATCACCGTCAAATGGATGCAAGTAAGGAATGAAAGGATGAAGGCTAGGTGGGAAACAAATGAGAATTTCAGGGACTGCTGCAATACAACCGCAGGGTAGGCAGGATATCCGGCGAAGGGAAAAGGGCACTACCTTAAATTACACCTGCTTCCCAGGGAGGAAACGAAATAGACGGGCACACGCCAGACACCCTTAGAAACCAAATCTACATCTACATCTACATCTACGTAGATACTCTGCAAATCACATTCAAGTGCCTGCCAGAGGGTTCATTAACCACTTTCATAACTTTTCTCTACCGTTCCGTTCTCTAATAGCGCGAGGGCAGAAAAAACACCTAAATCGTTCCGTTTTCGATCTGATTTCTCTTATTTTATTGGGATGGTCATGTCTCCCTAAGTAGGTGGGTGCTAGCAAAATATATTCACATTCATAACTAAAAGTCGGTGATTGAAACTTCGCAAACAGATCACGCCGCAATGAATAACGTCTTTCTTTTAATGATTTCCACCCCAATTCGTGCAACATTTCCGTGACGCTTTCCCCCCTGTAACGCGATAAAACAAAACGAGCTGCCCTTCTCTGAACCTTCTCAATATCTGCCGTCAGTCCCACCTGGTGAGGGTCCCACAAGGGGCAACAGTACTCCAGGAGAGGACGCACAAGTGTGATGTAGGCAGTCTCTTTGGTGGAGCTGGTGCATCTTCGAAGCGTTCTGCCAATCAAACGTAACCTTTGATTCGCCTTCCCCACAATATTTCTATGTGTTCTCTCCAGTCAAAGTTGTACGTAATTGTAACTCCTAGGTATTTGGTAGAATTTACGACCTTAATGTTTGACTGATTTGTCGCTTAATTGAAGTTCAGTGGATTTCTGTTAGTGGTCATGTGTATTACTTCACACTTTTCTTTATTTAGTGTCAATTGCCAATTTTCGCACCATGCAGAAATTTTGTCTAAATCGCTTTGCAGTTGATTTTGATCCTCTGTTGACTTCACTAACCGATAAACGACAGCATCCGGATCCTGTTTCTTCGATTGATCCTGTCCTTGATTTAATTACTGGCGTAATTACCACCGACCTCTCTGTGCGTCCACCGGCGTGGTGCTGCTTGGTCTATCAAGTGTCGATTGTCTTCTGACTTGTTTCCTTGCCGCGTTACGATGGCGCGCCGATGTAGTGAGTTTGATACGATGCATGGCATCGCCGGGGTCGAGTTATTTTGATTAAGGGGTCGTTTATGGCCGGGCCCGGCGTGTGCATCGAAGTTGTTCTGGGTAGCACTCTGTTTATCCGTGGGGAGCCATGCATGCCACGAGCCTTTCTGTCAAGTCATAACAGCACCTCTGCGCGCGCTGTTTACCTCTCATCCCGTGGGACACCGCGCCGTCCCTCCGCAAACGTCGGAGCTGTTAGCAACTGCTAGAGTACTCCGCACTCAGCCCCGGCTGCGCCTCGCGTCGTTTCAGCCGCTTTTCATATAGGGTCTATGAAAGGTTTCCTGTCGTTGGTTGACACCCTCCTCTTACACCATCGCGAGGGTGCCTGCACTTGTCGTGGAGTACGAAATAAATAAGTGACTGATAGAGTCCTGTTCCGCAAATTTTTGTGTGTCAGTTTGTCAGGATCTGTGGTCGTTCCCCAGGGGCCGTCGTTGTTTGTGTCTACGTCGTTAGTTGCTTATTCATGTGCTATACCATACTTTTAGTTCGGTTCAATTGAATTATTCTTTTCTCTTTGCCCTGAGTAGCAGGTATACTATATACATTAACTTGGTTAACGTAAATGGGAAATTTATCTGGTTAGTGCCACTCTGCTGGCTCGCATCTGCACGGGCTGTAGTTGTATAGCTTTGTTTTCCTTTTTTTATCTTCTCGTTGCAGAAATTTTTCCCTCCGTGAGGCAACGCCACCCCGCGGTTGTAATTTGGCGTTCTATCCGTTTGTGTAAGCCCCTCCGTGTCAGAGCTGTAGTTCTTGTTGACCGTTGGACACCTTATACCTCTCCTTTCTGTTTTGAGTCAGCTCATCTGTTTTACCTGTATGGGTGTATTAAATTAACGAGTAGCCAGCTTCCCACCTACAGTGTGATGTTGATAAGTGAGCTGAGCTGTTTTAATTTAAATTGCAGGACTCATTTGTAAATTTTATTGTGTTTGTTTTATTGGCCTTCTGTCTATTGATATCATTGAGCACAGTTTCGTGCTACCAGCCTCTATAATGAAACTCAGACTTTACTTAAAATTTTGAGCTCGTCTTTAGTGTGTTCTGGTACTTGTATTTTTAAAGGGCTGAGTTCACTTAAATTTTGGAGCCTAATTTTAGTGTGATTTTGATAAGTAATCTGAGTTGTTTTCATTTAAATAGCAGGGGTCATTTGTAAATAATATTGTATTTACAAGGCTTGCTTTTCATTTAAAATATTCCACTTTCTCTTTTATTGCTGGGCTCTTTGTGTCTTTTATTGCTTTTACTAAATTTCGAGCCTTATTAACTCATCAAAAAAATTGCTTCTCTCATCTTGGCTACCTGCTTCGCATCACTTATCTGAACTATCAGCCTCTGATTGTAATATCATATACATGGTGTTTCACTAAGTGTGTTTGCCTCTGTAACTCACAAAATAATAGGTGACAGGAAATTTTAATGCGGTAGTTCAACACCAGAAATGTTACATTTTCTGCGGAGCTATGAACATAGTTTATTGTATCATTTTCCAAATAGTTACAGCACAAAGATATAATTTTTAAATGGTACAATAGTTTTTCTATCGTGCACTGGAATCGTTGAAACCAGCTGCGTCCAAATCAATTTAAACTACATTCCTATCACTGTTAGTTTTGGAGCTACAACCCTTCAAAGTTTCAGGGGCAGATACCACACGCTGTACATAATACACGGGTGTGTGGTGGGTGATAGATGATATGGTGGTGGGAAGTTGATTTACATGAGATGTTCAAATGTGTGTCCATGTTCCTCAATGCATAATGCAATGCGCCGTCGAAAGGATCTGCGGACGAGATGTAACCGGCGGAGCGACATGCGTCCTCGATGCGCCGTTTTAGATCATCTGGGGATGTGGGCTCAGTCACATAAACACGATCCTTTAGATATCCCCACAAAAATAAATCTACAGGTGTTAAATCGGGCACCCTTGCGGGCCATGAATGAGGACCATGGCGCCCCAACCATCTCCTTGCAAACCTGTTGTTTAGTTCTTCCAAAACAGCACGCCCAGAATGGGCTGGGTGACCATCGTGCTGCATCCACATATGGACTCTCGTGTGTAGACACACATGTTCAAGAAGACCACCCAAACTGTTGGCTATAAAAGTGCGATATAACTCATCTGTCAGTGTACCTGGGAAGTGTTGTGGACCGATGATTTCATCCCCAAGGATTCCACACCACACGTTAATAGATCACCTACGTTGAAAGTCGACCGGTCGTACCCACCGAGGATTGTCTGCGGCCCAGTAGTGCATGTTATGGCGATTCCTGCACCATAATTTGTGAACGTGGACTCATCAGAGATCATAACACTTTGTAAAGACTCCAGCGTGAAATTACGCAAGGCCCACTCACAGAATGTCACTCTTGCACGGAAATCGTTTCCATGCAGTTCCTGGGTCGGTGACAGGCGGAACGGGTGAAACCTGTGGCCGTGTACTATACGCCACACAGATGTGGTGAGACTGACACCAGCGACTGCAGCAACGGCTAGTAAGCTGACATGAAAATGTTCAAATGTTTGTCAAGCTTAAGGGACTTAACTACGGGGTCACCAGTCCCTAAACTTACAAACTACTTATGAACTACCTAGAACTAAGGACGGCACCAACATCTATGCCCGAGGGGGGATTCGAACCCCCGACCGTAGTGGCCGTGCAGACCGTGACTGAAGCGCCTCAGTCCCCTCAGCCACCGCGGCCGGCTAAGCTGACATGAGGTTCGTGGTGTAGTGCAGCTATAACAAACACCTCCATCTCCTCACTTCTTGCAGGTCTTCGTCTGTTACTGCGGCGCATTACCAAACTGCTTGTTTCCCGAAGTCGTTGTTCGGCACGTAAGAACGTAATGGCTGCCGGGGCTCTTCGCCTAGGATATCTCACGGCATACGCCGTGGCTGCTTCAGTGGCATCGTGTCAGCACTCGCTGAGCATCAGCAACATGTCAACGTACTCGTTGTTCGTGTATGCCATAGTCATCCGATGTCAGTAACTGTGGTATATTGAGCCCCGGTTAATTGTGTGGCTCCAACTGTCGGGTATACGGCCGTGTGCGGCGACAGTCGGCAGTTTAACAGCGCATCGAGGAAGCTTCTCGCTCCGTGACACCGGCGACGTTACAACTCGGCCGCACCACATTTAGAAGACGCATTGCATTATGCGCAGCGTTTGTGGTATCTGACCCTGAATCTTTGAAGAGTTGTAGCTCCCAAACTAACAGTGATAGGAATGTAGTTTAAATTGATTTGGACGCAGCTGGTTTCAACGATTCCAATGCACGATAGAAAAACTATTGTTCTATTAAAAAAATATATCTTTGTGCCGTAACTCTTTGGAAAATGATACAATAAACTATGTTCATAGCTCCGCAGAAAGTGTAACATTTCTTGTGTTGAACTACCGCATTAAAATTTTCCGTCACCTATTATTTTATAAGTTATAGAGGCAAACACACTTAGTGAAGCACCCTGTATATCTTAATTTAAAAAAATGGAACCTGAAGTGACTATGCTTGCTTTACTTCACCCATCAATTACCCACCACTCCCACAAACTACCCTTTTCAACTCTCAACTTTAAATTTTTAGTCATACAAACAGTAAAGAATAAGACGTAGACGTTAAGGAAAGTTGACAGCTGGGCTTCTGCCGCACAAAATCTAATCAAACACAAACAGCACCAAAATCACGAACCCACGCAGGGAAGAAATTCAAGACGCGACAACGACAAAATGGAATACACAACAGCCAGGTGGACGGCTTGTGGAAGGCACTTATCTCGAATGTGTCGCGTGAGCTGGACACCACGATCTCCTCCAGAACTTTGTAAATAGGCGAGTTAGGCGAACAACTCCAATATTATGCGTCCATCCGCCATAGGCTTCCTGAGGAGACGTAACTAAAGAATCTTCAACACCAGTATTGAATCCCACTGCCGGTGCTCAGTGATGTTTGACACCAATCTTGCGGGTTGACAGCATTAAATTCCTGGGATTACAGTTTGATAACAATTAGGAGGAGCACACCACAGAACTGCAGAAACGACTCAACAAATCTGTGTTTTCAATACGAGTGTTATCAGACGTAGGACACATAAAAATAAAAAAGCTTGCATACTTTGCTTATTTTCATTCCATAATGTCACATGGTATAATATTTTGGGGTAATTCTTCAAGTCAGTCAAAAGTCTTCAGAGTCCAAAAACGTGTAATACGTATTATTTGTGGAGTAAATTCACGGACGTCTTGTAGAAGCCTCTTCAAAGAACTGGGTATATTAACTACTGCCTCTCATTATATTTATTCCTTAATGAAATTTGTCATAAATAATATATCCCTTTTCCCAACAAACAGCTCAGTTCAGACATACAATATTAGGAACAAAAATGATCTACGCAAGGACTTAAAAGCGCTTATTCAGTTCAAAAAGGGGTCCACTACTCAGGAACACACATTTTCAATAATTTACCATCAAGTATAAAATTTAGCTAGAAATAAAGATCAGTTTAAGAGGAGCCTTAAAGACTTTCTAGTGGCCAACTGCTTCTAATCCATTAGTGAATTTCTGAATTGTACCAAATGATGCATGTATCGGTATTCATAGTATATTAGTTATATTACATTATCAGCTCAAAAAATGTATGTATCTGTATTCATATTATTAGTATTATCTATTATACAGCTTGTAAATTTTGCTTGCTGACATGTTCCACATCCACGAGCATCTGCTCAACATGGATCATCGGAACGAAAAACTAATCTAATCGGGTAAACACCCGCAGCCCAGGCGGACGTGGTCCGGCCCTACTTGCTGCCCGCCTAAGTGCCAATAACCACACGGCGCGGACCCCCTCGTACTGCTTCCTTCCACTTGCACCGCGAAACCCCAAGAGGTATATAAACAACATAGAGAGGCTACAGGCAAGCTACAGCTCTCTGGGTGGCAACACTAAGCAACATTGGCCGCCATATTTGAGAACGTCAGTTTGAAGCAGCAGAGAGTAAGCGCTGTTATTGATGGTAAATCAATACCAGTGTATGTTCGGCGTACAACTGCAGCAATCGCTGTGACAAAACTGTTGGAATATCATACATAAAGAAAGAGATATGTAATTATATAGGTCTTTGTGTATCAGCGTGTATTTGTCTATAAACATTCAATATACTTAACTTTCGCATTTACCAAGTTTTAAAATTATGTTTACTTCACGAAAATCAAAAACCTAGGCAGAGGACGGATGTATTTGGTCTGTTTTAATGTAATGACAGTTGTTTACACAGTGTACGAAAGCGTATTAACCATTGGGTAAATAGCCTAGGCCGGCCGCGGTGGCCGAGGGGACTGAGGCGCTCCAGTCACGGTCTGCACGGACACTACGGTCGGGGATTCGAATCCCCCCTCGGGCATGGATATTTGTGCCGTCTTTAGGATTAGCTAGTTCATAAGTAGTTTGTAAGTTTAGGGGCTGATGACCCCGTAGATAAGTCCCATAACTATACAAACATTTGAACATTTGAAATAGTCTAGGAAAATGAACTGTAATTAAAATATTCTTTATTCAGATTCCCTTTGAAAAACAAAAACTTGCTAACCCAGTGGGTAACCAGTATGAGGCGTGTTAGGTGGCAGCCTACAGTATAGTTACATATTCTCTTGTCATTTTGAAGGAAAGTTATGGATGCTACCACCGATCGAAAGCGGCTACTTGCAAATGCCATTACCACACTATTTTCGTTTCCTGAGCACCTACAGAAACCAAAATCTGTAAGGAGAGTACCAAGGAAACGTCAAATTGTGGAGAGCTTGATAAATACGTAATGTACTTCAAAGCATGAAACCCATCATTTGAACCACAGGTAGAATAAAGGTAGTTATAGACTTTAAAGAAATTCGCCTGTATTTATAGGGAAGATATGTCGGCAAACACAAACGATTATTGACATTATAGTAACATCAAATAATGCCAGCAGTTTGACGGATGTAAACATTACCCTTAGGATGCAGTAGTAAACGAGAAATGCTATTCAAGTGGAAATTACTTTCCGAAATGCGTCGCCCAGAAATTAAGGAAAAATCAAGACTGGCAATGATTAATATAAAACCTATGATTCAGCGTTAGCAGACGCCCTGTAACACCTGGCGTGACACTGGCGTTCTCAAAGATGGCGGCAACCTTTTCAATTGGCTTCAACTATGGCGGTGCTGTGGCCAGTCTTTGCTGTTTATACAGGTCTTTGCGAAAACCTCTCTGCCTCAGCAGCACCGGTGTCCGACAGACACCCTGTCGGCACATCCAAACTGCAGACTCCTTCACTGGGGCCTATAATGACACGTTTTCCAAATCAAATGTTTGTTAAGCTTATGGGACTTAACTACGGGGTCATCAGTCCCTAAACTTACAAACTACTTATGAACTACTTACGAACTAGGACGGCACAAATATCCATGCCCGAGGGGGGATTCGAACCCCCGACCGTAGTGGCCGTGCTGACCGTGACTGACGCGCCTCAGTCACCTCGGCCACCGCGGCCGGCACACGTTTTCCCTTCCCCGCTATTATCAAAAGGAAATTTTGTATTTTTTAATAACTTCGGTATTTAAAATGATTATCAATGGATAATCGAACTTCTCTTTCAATTTTTTTAAGACAGAAGATAGTAACTACTATTGGCTTGTACTCTGTAGCGATAGCATCTTGCAGACGAGAGCTGTACTTGATCATTTTATGTGGCCGCTGTTATGTGGATTTTGCACAAGGTAAATATATGAGCTTTGCGCAGATATCTTTTCTAATATATAAATGCAGAGTGTCCGTATGTTTGTACGTGTTGCATACAAATCTACAGTTTTGTTCCAATCTTGATGAAATTTTGTACATGTAAGCTTCAATCTATGAGGACGGTCGCCGTAAGTGTAACAGTCACATACGATATATAGTTCACGAGATATGACGTCAAAAACAATGAGATGCGCGAAAAACTGCTGCATTTTGCGACAATGCTGCTCAATTTCTCCTAAACCATTGGACCGATTTCAACCAAATTTGGTACACACAGCTGCATTTTGCGACAATGCTGCTCAATTTCTCCTAAACCATTGGACCGATTTCAACCAAATTTGGTACACACATTCCTTACCGTGAGGTAACAATTGCTGCATTGTTAAGAATCACGTACGGCACATGGTTCAGAAGATATTACGTCATAAACAATAGAAATCGCAAAAATGCCATATAATGCGGTGAGATTTTCGAAATACACTGTATGAGAATGACAGTACTTAGCGACTTGCAACAAACTTTAAACATAATTTCAAACCTTTATTAAACTTTTTCTCGCTGGCAACCATAGTAAAATGATGGAAGGAAAAAAGTTTCTCGCTTACTACTTTTCCGCTGTTTTTGGAGTAAAACTACGGCTCTTGGTATGACGTTACTATTTATAATTTGAACACTACAAATTGTAGCGACAGGAAATTTTACAGACAGTATAAACATATATAGCTAAATGTAGCTACTAAATTGTATCACATTCCGACACGTAGTTCATGAGATATGAGCAGATAAACAGTAACGTTCATGAAAAACCGCCCCATCCTGCACCAAGTTTTAATCTACTATTTCTTTACAACTAATTGTAATCGCAATAGATTTTACATACAGCTCTTATACAAATGAATATATACCTGAAAAATAGCAGGAATAAATAAATAAATACCCGGGCAACGCCGGGTTTTCAGCTAGTTCTCATAAACCCCACGTCTCACTTTAATTAGCACATACGATTTTTTTTTTAATTAAAATTTTTGCCTTTCCCTCCCTATGCCCATAATGTCTTTTTCAGTGTTGGAACAATGGATGGCACTGTTTTAGTTAATATTGAATGGTGATATTTCGTGTAGCCTGCCACTCTTTTTCAAAATCTATTCCATATTATCATCATTTAACGGCAATAGAATCAGCAGTCTATTTTCTTATATATTTTTGGTAGTCCGATGTGTTTGACTTACGTAATGTTCCTATCCGAATTTCATCATATCACTTACTTTACGGCATGCCACATGAGTCGTAGTTTGATATTGACGAACTGCCATCCACTGTTCGGCTAGTGGTTATTATATTATGAAAATATCGTTACAGCCAAATTTCAGCCACCGATGGATCTCTTGTTAAAGGTAACCGCTCGTCGATTCTTTTTGTTCAAATGTTCAAATGTTTGTATAGGCTATGGGAACTTAACTACGGGGTCATCAGTCCCTAAACTTACAAACTACTTATGAACTACTTACGAACTAGGACGGCACAAATATCCATGCCCGAGGGGGGATTCGAACCCCCGACCGTAGTGGCCGTGCAGACCGTGACTGGAGCGCCTCAGTCCCCTCGGTCACCGCGATTCTTTTTGTAATGTTCTGCTTGCACAACACTGTACCGTTAATTAGCTTGCCATTTCATTTAAATGCATGTAATAATTTTACTCCATAATTTTCTGATTGGGATCTTTCATAGCTTATAACTTCAAACCTCTTCCTTCTGTAAATTTGTTAATCTAAAACATTAATAGCCAGGTTGGATCATTACAGACTCCACTCGAACTCTCCATCCTGCGCACGCGCCACCAGATATACCCGCCGATCGGCGCAACTAGCGCCGGCCGCGAGACAAATGACAAACGAAACAAGCCACATCACCCTCTGTGAAGTAACGAAGGGATAGCGGTACACGAGTTTGGAGCGAAGCAACTGGCGTCAATATAAGTAAATCGAGCCAATACGGCTCTATGTCTCTCTTGAATATTTCCGAATTGTCCCTTTTGGAGAGGGAAATTACCGTCTATGGGAATGAATGCACATTCCGCAAACACAGTTCGCTTAGTCCGCCCGCCATATCAAGACATATAAAAACAGTTGCAGAACAACATAGTGACCATAGCTGTTTATTTTTTTCTCAGTGCTACCGGTTTCGGTCAATTTACCATTATCAAGTGTTAGCAGAGATTAGCTAATAGCTTAACATGTCGTATTAGCTAATCTCTGCTAACGATTGATAATGGTAAATTGACCGAAACCGGTAGCATTTAGAAAAAATAAACAGCTATGGTCAGTATGTCGTTCTGCAATTATGTCAAAGCTGTTACGCCCCACCTGTTTACCTTCCTAAATAAAAACAGTTGTCAGATGCATATATGTAGAATCAATATCTAAACCTCATTCTCATGCCAAGATCATTCACGTTTGATTAGTATTAAGGGGGTAATAATTATTTCTTGTTTTATCAACATTTCCGTTGCTTACCCCTTTCTTTTATCCATTTATTTAAAACTTACGGAGTGAAATTTAACAGACGCGCGTGTAAGTTAGAGACAAAATTCCCTTATATAGGTGAGTTACACGATTAAATATATATAGGATCTTCCAACTTTCCCATTCACTTCATATCAGTCTGCCACTACGGAGCTAGGTCGGCTTAAGTGGTGTGTAATAAAATTGTGAATTACTGATGTTTGCCAACGCTGGTGATTGTGATGTGTCTATGGCAGTAAGATGTCTACATCTACACCTACATCTACATGGGATACTCTGCAAATCACATTTAAGTGCCTGGCAGAGGGTTCATCGAACCACAATTATACTATTTATCTCCCATTCCATTCTCGAATAGCGCGCGGGAAGAAAGAGCACCTGAATCTCTCTGTTCGAGCTCTGATTTCTCTTATTTTGTTGTGATGATCATTTCTACCTATGTAAGTGGGAGTCAACAATATATTTTCGCATTCGGAGGAGAATGTTGGGGATTGGAGTTTCGCAAGTAACCCACGCCTCAGCGATAAGCGCCGTTGTTGTAATGATTCCCATCCCAGATCCTGTATCATTTCCGTAATGCTGTCTCCCCTGTATCGTGACAATACGAAACGAGCTGCCCTTCTTTGGACTCTTTCGATGTCCTCCGTCAAACCCACCTGATAAGGATCCCACACTGGGCTGCAATACTCCAAAAATGGACGGACAAGCGCAGTGTATGCAGTTTCTTTAGTAGTTCTGTTGCATCTTTTAAGGATTCTGCCAATAAAACGCAGTCTCTGGTTCGCCTTTCCCACGATATTATCTACGTGTTCTTTCCAGTTTAAGTCTGAAGTAATAGTGATTCCTAGGTATTTTGTGGAGTTTACGGCGTTCACATTTGATTGATTTATGCTGTAAACAAAGTTTAACGGATTTCTTTTCGTACTCATGTGGACGACTTCACACTTCTCATTATTTAGAGTCAATTGCCAATTTTTACACCATACTGATATCTTATTCAGATCGTTCTGCAGTTGTTTTTGATCTTCAGATGATTTTACTAGACGGAATACGGAATCTATCAACAAAGAAAACACCTCGTTCATGTATGAGGATTATTCTTTTATCTGCTAATAATGAGTAACTTAAACAGTCACGATGAAGCAAACGCTATTTACACGTGTCAGAGTGTCGAAGCACTGCTGCTGAGATTCCGCGTGTGCTGCGGAGGGGCGTGGGCATCCCAGAGGCAGCCGCCTCTCCTACCCAGTGACGTCACCATATGGCCAGGGCCGCCACCCCCTCCCCCACCCCCAGCCGCTTTATTTTATTTTATTGGTTCCAGAGGGCAGGACAGCCTGCAGCGCGACAGACGGCGGCCAGGTCAGTGTCTGACCCTGCTGCTGTCTCCTCCAGTGAGCGGAGTGCTCTCACTGTAGCAACTGCCTCCGACTGGTGGAGCAGCTACGAAGCCGCGGAAAGAAGACACAGTGTGTGATACAGTCGGGTGCGATAACGTCCGTCCTGTATAGTCGCCAAGCCACTTTGTCTAGACAATACTTTATTCATCGCGCAATCACAGTCGAATTGATTCATTTTCTTGATAACACACCGCTGCGACTGTTACAAATTCTTTACTAAGAACTCACCGGTTTCGCAAATTAAATTTGCATCATCAGGTGCTTATTTTATTGAGGTCTTAACCATACGTTACTTTGACTCTAAACTAGCTGATCCCATCATTATTCTCGAGCTGTAAGTAACTTGCCTATAAAACCATCTATAAAATCCCTTTTGTCCAAAAAGTAGGGCTTCGTCAAACATGTATTAGAAACCGAATAAAATCCCATGCCTACGTCTACATCTACATTTAATAATATAAAGTCCAAACTGGAATTAACAATAAACTAGTAGGACAGTTTAGAACTCACCGCAAAGACGTGACGACGAGCCGCGACAGGAACATAAAAAAGGGCACACACATACAACACTTTCAGCTATCGGCCATGGCCTTCTTCATAAACAGGAAACACACAACCACACAGTCACACAACACACTCACACAACCATCATCTCTGGCTGCCGCACTTCGAATCACGCTCTGCGGTGTGGAAAGCCGGGAGGGGAGGGGGGGATAGGAAGGTTGTGTCATGGTGGTGGGGGATGGATACAGCACAGTCTTCCTCACATATTATACGTACATACATACTCTGGAAGGCTGTGCTGTATTCATCCCCACCACCGTGACTCAACCTTCCTATCACCCCTCTCTCTAAACCGCGGAGTGAGATTCGAAGTGCGGCAGCCAGGGATGATGGTTGTGTGACTGTGTTGTGTGACTGTGTGATTGCGTGAGTGTTTCCTATTTCTGAAGAAGGCCATGCCCGATGGCTGAAAGTGTTGTATGTGTGTGCCCTTGTTTATGTTCCTGTCGCAGCTCATCATTTGTGGTGAATTGTAAACTGTCCTATTCGTATATTCTACATCTATATTCATACTCTGCAAGCCAGCACCCAGTGAGGGTTGAGGGTGCTTTATCTATCACTGTCATTTCCTCCTCCCATTGTAGCCGCGGAAACAGCGATTTTTGGTATTCCGTGTAGGCTATAATCTCTCGGATTTTAAGAAAAAATCATCCTTGTCAACAGCTGTGCAACATTTTTATTTACTTAGCCTCGACCGGTTTTGGCACTATCTGAAATCAACAGGAGATTGTGAAAGGTATTGCACATCAATTATTACAATAATTCATTTCTGCCAAATAACTGTAATAATTGATGTGCAATATCTTTCACAATCTCCTGTTGATCACAGACAGTGCCAAAACTGTCAGAAGCTAAAATAGAGATTCTCAAAGTGGTCTATATAGACCCCAGGGGTGACTATTCCAATCTGCAAGGGGTCCACGTCAGTGGAAATATAATTTGGGGAGTGCACGATAGTGGTTCACATTTCGAATGGTCGCAACCAAAATTATTCTCACAAACCTAAAGTTTGTTCGCCTCATTGGCTAAGCGAGAGAGTAAAGGGATCCTGTATTTTCGGTCTCCTGTTGCAGGCCCGTAGCCCGTAGTCAGATTTTTTTTTCCCTTTGAGGTGGGGGGAAGGGGGGATCAGACGATTATGAGGTATATATTTTCACTTTTATAGCGTTTTTTTCCACTCTACCCTTTTACAGTTTAAGTTATCAAAGCTAATAGCACCATATCAGGCGCAAAAACACATTTGAAGTTAGAAATTCATAAAAAAATTATGTACACGAAAGACAGGGGTCCACACAGGGCAGAAAAAGTTGGCAAGGGGTCTACGAGTTTGGGAATCCCTGGGCTAAATAAATAAAAAATATTGTATTGCTACTGGCACAAGGACGATTCTAAATACCTCGTGGCTGTAGACTTTTACTTAAAAACAAACTTAATATCTGATTTTACCCTTATGGTCTTTTCGCGAAATATTATTGAAAGCAGGCAATATATTGGCTAACTCCTCAACAAAAGAGTTCTGTCCGTACTGATATACGAATCGTCTCTCTTGTAGAGTTACTGGAGTTTCCTTATCACATCTGCTACGGCCGCGGCGGAGTGGCCCAGCGCATTGAGACGCTATGCTCCGATGCGTGAGGCCGTTCCCCGTCGGGGGTTCGAATCACCCCTCGGCCATGAATGTTTGTGTCGTCTTTAGTATAAGGTAGATCATAAGTAGTTTCTAAGTTTAGGGACTGATGACCCTTAAGCTTCACAAACATACGTACTTACGTATCTGCTACGCATTGGCGCTAACTCAAGGAAAATAAATAAGCCCATAATCAGGCGTGTTGCTATCTGTTGGAGCTTCTCTGTGTCTTATATCAACCTTAAACTGCATACTGCACCTTGAGAGGTAGCTCTTCCTTCTTTTCCACTACTCTGCCTGTGTTGAAGTTACATTTGTTTGCGTGTGTGTGTGTGTGAGAGAGATTACCTTCCTCATGCGTCTGTGCAGACAGACATCAGTTACTATTGTGTGCACCACATCATCAGGAATAAAGTAAAGCAGTCAACAATCCGAGGATTGATTTGAACACTACAGTCCTTTAATAGGCACGATCCTGTCTGGAGGCGGTATGGCGTTGCCTTCGCCGACCTTCTAACTGACTTACCCAGTCAGTTATATGGGGTGGGAACATACAGTTTAACATGGATTCCGAATCACGGTGATACTCGAAATTTTTCACATCAGCAACATTGCCAGAGGTGAAAGAAGTGGAATGTGACAGATCGAAATCTTAGGACCTGGCGCGAATCGAACCCGCGACCTTTATTTTCATGGTGTGGAACTCTAACACTAGAGGGCTGCGCGGGTAAGAAAAGTTTATCCACATCCGCAAGTTCGTTATCCGCAACAGCAGATATTAAAGTTTTGAATGTGTAATAGTAATAAGAGCAGTATTAAAAACCATGGTATGTAATGACATAATTATTGTTAGAGTGTCATTTCTGCAACAACTTCACTATTTTTGTCTTCTTGAATCACAGTAACTGTTCTATACCTACCCCAGAACAGGCTATTCCTAACAAGAAAACATTGGCTCTCCGACACACACAGTAGCGCTTTGCAGCCCGTGTGTTCGGAGCACAACGTCAGCTGTTTAATAAATGCATCTTCATAAATTTCAGTGCTTAAAAATGATCGGCATAGAGATTTTACTGTCTTTACATTCGAAAAAAGAAACGATTCTTTCAGAATTTAACAAAAGGGACATTTCATTTTCGCCGTATTCAAATGTTCAAATGTTTGTTGAGTCTATGGGACTTAACTACGAGGTCATCAGTCCCTAAACTTACAAACTACTTATGAACTACTTACAACTAAGGACGGCACAAATATCCATGCCCGAGGGGGGATTCGAACCCCCGACCGTAGTGGCCGTGCGGACCGTGACTGGAGCGCCTCAATCCCCTCGGCCACCGCGGCCGGCTTCGCCGTATTAAAGTACAAGAGATTACACAAAGCAAAGCATGTCAATTAAAGTGTTAAAACTGCCGTCTACTTCTAATTGGTAACTGTCAGCAAAAAGAGACAGTGTCGGCTGCAGCTACGGCCAGCCTATACACTCTAACATTGTGTACATTCCTAAATATGTTACTTTCACTGTTCACCTTATCTGATTATGAAAATTGCTAAAAATGTTATTGTCAATCTTTATTACTTCCGTCACCATTTCTCTAATACATAAAAATGAATGTTTGTTCGTATTTTATATGTGGCTGTACTGTTTACAGGACCCTGTATTGTTGATCTTTTCCTTGTCAACAAATACGTGTCCAAATGTTTTCTAAATTGACGAATTCAATTTGTTTCCCTTCACTAACGTCAAATCACCTCTTTTCACTTTATACGATATAATATCCACGGATGCCGTGCTCATTTTAATAAAAGAACTATCACTGTACTCAGTACGATAGACCTTGTCAGTCGGTCACTACAAAGCGCTAACTGAAAGCAGCTGAAATCTGGCATGGTACCTCTGGTGGGCAGTGGGCCGATTTGCCATAGAGAAAGCGCTTGACAGACCGCAGATAAGACACGGTCGCGTAAACGGAGTAGGCGCAGGTCCCTCGGGTACAGCGACGTCTGCTGTGGCCAGGGGATGAGGACAACAGACTTTCGCTCTACCGTTAAAATTATATGCAGAATGTCAAACATGGATCATTTCCGCAATGTATTAGGCTTAATACAAAGATACTGTCACATTCCTCAATTGGGAGAAATTTGGTTCACGTAGCTAAAATCATTATGAATATATGTGTACCTAATGTTCTGCAAATGTAGTTTTCGAGAAAATGAGAAAAGAATGTTCACTGTGTTTTTGACTCACCGTATGCCTCTTTCAGAACATTCCAGTGTCATAATCTTGCTGGCCAGCTAATTCTTTATCCTCTGCTGGACTCTTTGACTTTTGCAGCCCTTTCAGCTTCAACTAGTCGCTGAAGATCTACGGCAGTCAGAGGAGCTATCACATTTATCCTGGTTGGCTGCCTAATTTGTCCTGCTAATTACACCATCATTGAAACGGATAACAGCATCCATCACACCTGAGTACTGTCCACCCAATAAACACTGTTTATCTGCCACACGCAGATGTTGTAGCTCTCACTAGGCTTTGTGTAGATATGTCAAGTAATTTTTTTTTTTATCTGCAGGGTCCCTGTATATTTGCTTTAATGTTTCTATGACTGAGGTGGCATGGAATGTTTATGGTGATATTCCTTGCCTGAAGCATCAGCGTGGACAGTGCGGAGTCATTTGTTTAAAAAGCGTTTAAGACTGCTCTAACTATTTAAAAGTAAATAAACCATACATTTTTGGATATGGGAGAACTTTGTCTTTCAGATGAAGGCAAAAAAATTGTTTCGATTTTTCAGTCATCTTCACGTCAAGGTCCTCTTAAATTCCTAAGAGCATTTCTGGAGCCACTCTGTAGATTCTGGATGTCTGGTGTGACGCATTGTTCTGCTGGATTATGCTCAATGAACCTGAATGGACGCAGGTGATAAGACAGGATGCGTACGTACGGGAAAGCTGTCAAAGTCGTACCTAGACGTATCACTGGTCCTATGTCACTCGAACTGCACACGCCCCGGCTGACATGCAGTGACCATGAATTCATGAGGTTGTCTTCATAGATTAGATTAGTTCAATATTTGTTCCATAACTCATACACGTGACATTTCGTAATGATGTGGAAAGTGTCAGTTTAGTAAATATTGTCTATATATGACAATCAATATTTTAAGGATTTTTTATTTAAATTTTCTTTTAATTTTTAATTTTTTAAGTTTTATCTAAAAATTCATCTACATTGTAGAAAGAGTTGCAACTGAGAAATACCTTTAATTTCTTTTTAAATACTAGTTGGCTATCTGTCAGACTTTTGATGCTACTTGGTAGGTCACCGAAGACTTTTGTGACAGCATAAGTTTGATTTAACCTTGAATAGTGAATATCACCCTTTCACCCAGTGTTGTAGCTATGCATACTGCTATTACGTTTGAATTGGATTGTTAATAACAAATTTCATGAGTGAATATATATATATATTGTGAAGCTACTGTGAAGATTCCTAGATCCTTAAATAAATGTCTTCAGGATGAGCTTGGGTGGGCTCCAGCAATTATTCTGATGACCCGCTTTTGGGCAATGAATACTTTCTTAGTAAATGATGAATTACCCCAGAATATGATGCCATAAGAAAGCAGAGAATGAAAATAAGCATAGTATGCTAGTTTACTGAGTTGTACATCACCAAAGTTTGCAATCACCCTAATAGCATAAGTAGCTGAGCTCAAACGTTTCAGCAGGTCTTCAATGTGTTCCTTCCAATTCAACCCCTCATCAATACAAAAACCTAAAAATTTTGAATATTCTACCTTAGCTATAGATTTCTGGTTGAAGTCAATATTAATTAATGGTGAGATGCCATTTATTGTGTGAAACTGAATATACTGTATTTTTTCAAAATTTAAAGAGAGTCCATTTACAGAGAACCACCTAACAACTCTCAGAAATACTTCATTGACAATTTCATGAGTTAATTCCTGTGATTCGGGTGTGATAGCGATACTCGTATCATCAGCAAAGAGAACTAGCTTGGAATCTTTATGAATATAGAAAGGCAAATCATTAATATATATTAAGAACAGCAAAGGTCCCAGTACCGAACCCTGTGGCACCCCATGCTTGATAGTTCCCCAGTTTGAGGACTCGGCTGTTTTTTGTATATTATGTAAACTACTTATATCAACTTTCTGAACTCTTCCAGTTAGGTATGATTTAAACCATTTGTGCACTTTCCCACTCATACCACAATACTTAAGCTTATGTAGAAGAATTCCATCGTTAACACAATCAAAGGCCTTTGATAGATCACAAAAAATCCCAACGGGTGATTTACGGTTATCCAGAGCATTTAATATTTCATTCGTGAAAATATGTATTGCATTTTCTGTTAAAAAGCCTTTCTGGAAACCAAACTGACATTTTGTTAGAACTTTATTTTTATTAATATATGAAGCTATTCTCGAATACATTACTTTTTCAAGAACTTTTGATAGAGCGGCCAGAAGTGAGATTGGGCGGTAGTTGTTGACATCCAACGTATCACCTTTTTTATGAAGTGGTTTGACAATAGCATATTTCAGTCTAATAACCTAATACCTCTAGCACTCTCTGCAATTCAGCAATTGGTGTAGCCATTTTGACTGGTACTTTAATCACTGATCTTCCTGTTCGACTAATATTGGTTCCACGCTATATTCGGTCTCAAAACGGAAAACCACAGCCGAACGCAATTTAATAGTGTGTAAGCATTCCGCGAAACCCCTACAACAGCTACCCATTGTCGCATTCTCGAAATTAATATCTGCACAAAAGTGAACATCTCCGCATTCCGCCCGCTGAATACCCCTTGTTCAAAAACGCCCGTTTAGAATTTGAATCGAAATGGAATATGTGGAATAACACAGACGCTTTATGTATTCAGATAGAAACGGTAGACACTACGCTACAATCACATCACGTGATGATTTACATTTCAGTGAGAACGTGCGTATGAGAAACTGCGTATCATTTAAATTTCCATAATATGCAAATCTAGTATCTGAACCGTGGGACAAGAAAGATGTGTGTATTCTTATTACCATTATCCCTTCTAACAAAACATATGAAACTACCTCCCACATTCTTGTTGTAATTCAGCAAGAATTTATTTCTGATTAACGACATAATTACATAAGTATATTCGAATAGAATGCTGTATAAAAAATGGTTGTATGAATTTTTGTAATATTTTTTCAGCATGTGAGTTACTTTCTTACATTCACTAAACTGTAATTTGTTTTATTGAAGGATTTAAAACAGAGACAATTTTCTTTAGTTTTTCTGTTCTTTATTCCGTCTTTATCGCTCTACCTTTCGGAGTTAGTGGTTTTAAATGGTGGATACCAACATCACTGACATAAAGAGTGGCAGGATTATCTGCACCAGCAGCAGCATAGCCATCATTTATCGTGGGTTATAACCCTTTAATGCATGACTTTTTATTTGAAGCTATAAAAACTACAACGATTTATACAGGGTGAATCACGTAACACGTGTACCACAAATATTGGGAACCGGAAAGTGAGATTGATATGCGGTTTTCACAGAATGTATTTGTAGTCAAGGACTCGTATTGTTGGCCAATAAACAGATTGTAAAAATACCTAAAAAGTGTATTTTTTATGTAAACATACAATTTTTCATATGGAAGAACGGTTGTTTCTACCATGCGCTGGAAGTTTTGACACCAGGTGTGTACAATGAATTTTGAATGACATTTTTATCACGTTTAGTTTGGCAGCTACAAGCATCTAGAGTTTTGAGAGCGGAGGTTACGACAACGAAGTAGTCTGGCTGGTGGTCATGAGACAGTGGGCCGTGCCCCAGGGGCTAGCCACTCGGCCAGTCAGCTACGCTATCGCAGCCTCCGCCCCCGAAATTATGAACGGTTGTAGCTGCCAAACTAAACGCGATAAAAATGTCATTCAGAAATTTTTTTACACAGCTAGTGTCAAAAATTCCAGTGCATGATAGAAACAACCATTGTTCCATTTAAAATACTATATGTCTGCATAAAAATACACTTTCCAAGTAATATTACAATCGCTTTGTTAACTAAAAATGCGAGCCCCTGACTACTAATCCATTCTGTAAAAACCGCACATCAGTGGCACTTTCCTTTTTCGCAATATTTGCGGTGTAAGTGTTAGGTGATTCACCCTGTATATAGTGAGTGTATACTGAGAAAAAATGTTGTAAAAAAATCCTTAAAATAATTATGCACTACTAGCAACGAACCAGTCATAGCTGGTCAGTTATATTAATCGAACATTCTGTTTTCGCAATATTTGCGGTGTAAGTGTTAGGTGATTCACCCTGTATATAGTGAGTGTACACTGAGAAAAAAATATTGTAAAAAAAAAATCCTTAAAATAATTATGCACTACTAGCAACGAACCAGTCATAGCTGGTCAGTTATATTAATCGAACTTTCTGTTTTCGCAATATTTGCGGTGTAAGTGTTAGGTGATTCACCCTGTATATAGTGAGTGTACACTGAGAAAAAATATTGTAAAAAAAATCCTTAAAATAATTATGCACTACTAGCAACGAACCAGTCATAGCTGGTCAGTTATATTAATCGAACTTTCTGTTTTCGCAATATTTGCGGTGTAAGTGTTAGGTGATTCACCCTGTATATAGTGAGTGTACACTGAGAAAAAAATATTGTAAAAAAAAAAATCCTTAAAATAATTATGCACTACTAGCAACGAACCAGTCATAGCTGGTCAGTTATATTAATCGAACTTTCTGTTTTCGCAATATTTGCGGTGTAAGTGTTAGGTGATTCACCCTGTATATAGTGAGTGTACACTGAGAAAAAAATATTGTAAAAAAAATCCTTAAAATAATTATGCACTACTAGCAACAAACCAGTCATAGCTGGTCATTTATATTAATCGAACTTTTTGTTTTCGCAATATTTGCGGTGCAAGTGTTCGGTGATTCACCCTGTATATAGTGAGTGTATACTGAGAAAAATATTGTAAAAAATATCCTTAAAATTATTATGCACTACTAGCAACAAACCAGTCATAGCTGGTCAGCTATATAGTGCTTCGATTATGTAACCGATGCAGTAAATGCCACTACTGTGCTGCTTATATTTTCATAGAGTAACTCTTAATGTAACGGTAGTATGTGATTGACGACTTTTACATAGCAAAGGAGATATATTAAACAAACGCACATGTTACGAATGACTCAATGCAGCTAACTGACGAAGTGATTCAGTAGCGCTCTGCGACTTATACTTTCTGGGGCGTTCTTCTTGAATGTGTAACACTATGTATACAAGAAGCTACAAATGAATTTGTGGTAAAATGTTGATATGTTTGAGAGATAATGGAAAAAAATTAGGTATGTAGCTGATCAGCTACACTAAGGGTTAAGAAATGTGGTATTCACGATCTACAGAACAAGTATTTATCTAATAACTGAAATAAATAACCCATCTGCAGCGGAGTATGCGCTGATATGAAACTTCCTGGTAGATTAAAACTGTGGGAGCGACCGGGATTCGAATCTTTGCCATTTGTGGACAGGCGCTCTACCAACTGAGCTACTTTGTAAAGCCAAGGAGCTTTCTTTCCGCCAGTTCCTGTCTCCTATGTTCCAAACTGCACAGATATTCTCGGGCGAACCTCCCAAGACTCCCGTTCGAGTCATGTAGGATGGCGCTTCTGTGCACAGAGGCGGAGGGGTAGGGGTAGTGTAGGGAGGAGAAGCACCCTACAGTGGAGCCTGCGGGAGAAAAACTGACTTATCTCGCGGCCAGCTACATGCCTAGAGAATGAATATTATTGGGCTGCAGTGGAGCGGCTGAGCGCTCCTGATGGGCCTTGATGCGGAGCGCGCGGTTGCTCGCCGTTGGAAGTTCGAGTCGTCCCTCAGGCATAACTATGTGTGTTGTCCTTAGATTAATTAATTATCATGACTTTTTATAGAAACTTATTTAGTTATTGTCCACAAATACTTATTTCTGTTTATATATAAATTATCTGCTACATATCTACTATTCTTAGTCGGCCATGAAATATTTAAGTGACAATCTTCAACATAAAGAATAAACGTTACTAAGAAAAATATTGCCGCGAGAGACCACGAACACCGACTGCCGGCGTGGCGCAGGGGATAGCGTCACGGACTGCGGAGCAGAAGGTCTCTCCCGCCCACCGGCAAAATTTATTTCTTTGTAATTAACAATTCCAGAAGGTTCTACATCTTTCTTATGTTCACTTGTAAATTCTACTTGTTTCTTATGTTAGCTGTTCTTCTGATTTCTAGTAAATTCTGTCTGTGTATAAATAGCAGAGCACTCTGCCTGAGAGACAGTCAGTGCTGCGTGTATGTTGAGTTCGTAATAAACGTGCTTTCAGTATAAGTGCTGTGTTCAGTTGCCTTCGAAGTCAAGCCTGCTCCCATTTCAACGCGACATTGTTTGGTGGAGGCGCCGGGTACACCGTGGCTCCGATTAGGCAACGTAAAAGCCGTCGCTTACACGGACTGGAACCGGAATACAAGGGATACACCGAGTACATCCTTCCAAAAGTCCGTATTATCAGAAGAACGATGGAGACGAAACCAGGAATAAGCCAGCTGCACATCAGACACCCGTCGGTGTTCTCTGGAGATGCTGGACAGGACCCCAACAAATGGCTAAAAGGGTTCGACCGAGTCGCCAAGTACAACAGGTGGGATCATACGATGAGCTTGGCCAACGTTTATTTCTACCTGGACGGAACAGCCCAGCATTGGTTCGAAAACGACGAAGACAAGTTGAATGACTGGGAGACGTTCCAGGGCGAACTGAAGAAGACGTTTGGAGACCGCCAGCGACAAATCCGCTCGGCGGAAGAACAACTGAAGAACCGGGCCCAACGACAAGGTGAGCCGACACAATCGTACATACATAATGTTTTGGCCCTGTGTAACACTGTCAATCCGAACATGACTGAGGCGGACAAAATCACGCACCTGATGAAGGGAATTGCAGAAGATATGTACCAAGCTCTTCTGATAAAAAGACGTCGCTACGACAGAAGAGTTCATCAAGTGGTGCCAGCGTATTGAAGAGATGCAACAAAGGAGAGTTGGACGTAAGAAGTATGACAGACTCCCAAATGTAGTCCCTATGGCCGTTGTGGAAGACCAGCATGACTTCGCTTCTCTCATACGACAAATAGTGAGAGAAGAATTACAACAGTGCCTGGCAGCCGGAACTATTAGGCCGAGCGAGCATCAGATTATAGCCATGGATGTGAGCCCTGTAAGTCACGAAGGAGCTGACGCCGCTGAGGACGAGGTATTTCGAACATTAGCTCCTGTCTGCCCCGTCAATCGCAGCCGACGTGAAGAATGGAGTCGCCCTGCTATGACTTTCGCTGCAGCCGCCAAACGGCAGTCCATGAACCGGCCGACGCGACCACAGCCAACTCCTCCGGTAACTATGACGCCCCGCAGAAGAACAGACGTCTGGAGGACAGAAGACAACACACCACTGTGTTTCCACTGTGGACGCCCTGGACATGTCGTACGCTACTGCAGAGAGAGGAGGCGAGTATTCGATGATTATTTTGCCGCAAGACGTCAGCCGTCGAAGCAGTTCTATCGCAGGCAGTTACCTGCTGATGAGTTCAGTCGACCTATGGGAAGATGCCCATCGCCGTACCCTAGACGAGGTCGCTCCCCGACGCGCCGCAGCCGTTCACCGTCGCCGTACAGAGGTACCAGCCGCTCCCCTAGCCGCCGCGCGCAGGAAAACTAAGCGAGGCGACAATATACGGAGGTGAGGCCGCCGCAGATGAAAATCCTCCATGGACGATAGTCGCTAAGATGTCGGGAAATCTCATCGACGACACAATCGACGGCCAACCTGTCCGGGCACTTGTTGATTCAGGAGCCTCTTTGTCTGTATTATCGGACAATTACCGCCGCACACTAAAGAAGACAATGTAATGTGATACGGGGACAACTGTGCTGAAGGTCGCGAATGGAAAGTACGTCCATCCTGCAGGAACTTGTGTCGCAAGAATAACCATCAACAACAGGACGCAGCCGTTTGAATTTGTCGTCTTAACAGAATGTAGTCACAATGTCATCCTCGGATGGGACTTCCTTCAGGCATCCCAAGCTATCTTTGACTGTGGAAGATCTGAGCTGCAAAGTGAAGAAGTAGTTCCGACGGATACACGTAATACAGAATTTTCTGGGAAGTTATTCGTCGTTGACTATGTGACATTACCGCCGTTGACAATGAGAAGAGTTGCAGTCTCCAACACCGATGATTGGTTAAACTGTGAAGTTCTTGTTGATAGTAAAAAGTTTATCAGGCTCGCAAAAGAAATTTACATACCAGCGGCTATCATAAGCATTACCGGTGGTCAAGGAGAAATTTGGATCACAAATTGTCACGAGCAGTCACAACTTATCCCCAAGGGAATGTGTATTGGGACAGCTGAACCAATCCAGGACGGTGAGCTCCACGTCATCAATGAAGACCCATGCCCTGCTGTTAGTACAGACAACATGCTGGAGGAAACATACGTGGAACTACCAATAGGGCCTGGACTGACGAAGGAACAACGCCAGCGGGTGTTAGGTATACTACGGCAATTTCCGGGTGCATTCACACCTCAGCAGGGGAAAAGTCAGACGAAACGGCCCACGATAAAGCACCGTATAAATACTGGGGATCATCCACCAATTAGCCACCGTTCGTATAGAGTGTCGCCCGCTGAAAAACGGATAATTCGGGAGGAAGTGGAGTAGATGTTGCGAGATGACATTATTCAACCTTCGGAGAGTCCTTGGTCGTCTCCAGTGGTCCTCGTAAAGAAGAAGCATGGCACGTGGCGATTCTGTGTCGACTATCGGCGGCGTATTGACGACACCTTAGACTGCTTGAAAGGAGCTACATACTTCTCAACTATGGACATGCAGACAGGTTACTGGCAAATCGAGGTTGACGAAGCTGACAGGGAGAAGACGGCTTTTATTACACCTGACGGCCTCTATGAATTTAAAGTAATGCCATTTGGATTATGTAATGCTCCAGCCACATTCGAACGCATGATGGACAACTTGCTTCGACACCTTAAGTGGACGACGTGTCTCTGCTATTTAGATGACATTGTCGTTTTCTCGAAAACATTTGGAGAACATCTGAGTCGCCTGTCAACTGTGTTGAAGTGTGTTCAGGCTGCAGGCCTCCGCCTCAATCCAAAGAAGTGCCTCTTCGTCGCCAAAGAGATAAAAATCCTGGGGCACCTAGTCAACGGAGATGGTGTCCGTCCTGATCCAGATAAAGTAAGGGCAATCACAGAATTTCCAACTCCTCAGCACATTCGTGATGTGAGAAGTTTTCTCGGGCTGTACTCATACTACCGACGTTTCATAAAAGGATTTTGTAACAAGGCACGTCCATTACAAGAACTTCTGCAGGGAGACGCCAAATTTTACTGGGATGAGACAAAAGAAAGAGCTTTCCGGGCACTTAAGGAGGCTCTAACTTCCGCACCAGTGCTAGCCTTGTACGACGAGAATGCAGAAACGGAACTTCACACAGACGCCAGTGGTTATGGGATTGGTGCAGTGCTTGTACAAGTTCAAGAAGGTGCTGAAAAAGTGATAGCCTATGCGTCAAGAGTACCCTCAAAGTCTGAGATAAACTACTCTACAACTGAAAAAGAATGTCTCGCAGTTATCTGGGCTATCAACAAGTTCCGGCCGTATTTATTCGGCAAACCATTCACCTTCGTGACAGACCACCACTCTTTGTGTTGGCTGACTAGCTTAAAGGATCCATCAGTTCGACTAGCAAGATGGGCACTAAGACTCCAAGAGTACGATGTCACCGTGGTATTCAAGAACGGGCGCAAACACAAGGATGCCGACTGCCTTTCGAGGAATCCATTAGTGGAACACAACAGCATTAATGAAATTTCATCTCTCATTGAATTAGATGACGTTACAGCTGAACAGAGGGAAGATCCAGCACTATTAAAAACGATAGAGGCCTTGGAGAAAGGAGAAGCGACCAATGGAGAGTTCCAACTTATAAACGGAACATTGTATAAGAGCAACTACGATCCACTGGGCCCCAAATGGCTACTTGTTGTTCCAGCTCATCTCCAGCCAGCTATTCTCAAATATTGCCACGATGCTCCAATATCCGGTCATCTGGGATTTGTGAAGACCCTAGACAGAATCAGACGCAGGTATTACTGGAAAGGTCTCTACCGATCTGTCAAGCACTATGTGAGTCACTGTAAAGAGTGCCAGCGACGGAAGCATGTGCCGCAATTACCTCCAGGACATCTCGTACCGATTCCGCCGGCAGCAGCTCCATTGCACCGAGTTGGGATCGATCTTTTAGGGAGGTTCCCGAAGTCGACAACCGGTAACCGTTGGATAATAGTCTGCACTGACTACCTCACACGCTACGCTGTCACCAAACCTGTGCCGACTGCAGAAGCTCCAGAGATCGCAAAATTCCTTGTAGAAGACATTATTTTGAAGCATGGAGCACCACGTGTCATGATATTTGATCGTGGAAAAGTATTCCAGTCGAACTAGTGTCAGAGGTAATGTCACGGCGTGACATTGTCCACAGAATGACAACTGCATACCATCCTCAGACAAATGGTCTTACGGAACGTTTTAACAAGACGTTAGCCGACATGCTGTCGATGTACGTCGATGTTGAGCAGAAGGATTGGGATACAATTCTGCCAGTCATGATATTTGCTTATAAAACCGCAAGACAAGACACCACAGGCTTCACTCCGTTTTTCCTGCTCCATGGCCGTGAAGCTGAGACGACAATGGATACGCCGCTCCCGTTCCAACCGGACGACACTCAGGATGAATATGTTAAACAGCTCAGCACCAGGGTCGAAGAAGCAAGACAGCTGGCTCGCATACGGACACTGGACGCCCAGGAGAAGGACCGTCAGCGGTATAACGACAAGCACCGTCCTGTTGTGTACAGACCAGGAGATCTGGTATGGATTTTTACCCATGTACGGAAGGTTGGACTGTCAGAAAAGTTATTGAAGCGATACTTTGGTCCGTATCGTGTCATACGCCGTCTGTCAGACGTCATATACGAAGTTGAGGATTATGAGCCGTCGTCGAAACGTCAAAAACGAAAAGACATTGTTCACGTCCTGCGCATGAAGCCTTACTACTACGATCCTGAAGAGCAGGTAGACGACAATGGCTTCTTGTTCAAGGACTTTAAGGACGGCAATGTTCCTAATGAAGCCACGACAGGAACGTCTGTCGTCGATAATCGCGGAGAAGGGAAGGATTCTCTTGAACTATCATACAGAGGACCCATGACACGGTCAAGATCCAGGACATTGCAGCTGACTCCACAGTGATCATAACAGCGGGTCGCTGTTTCACCAGGAGAGGAAGCAATGCCGCGAGAGACCACGAACACTGACTGCCGGCATGGCGCAGGGGATAGCGTCACGGACTGCGGAGCAGAAGGTCGCCGGTTCAATCCCGCCCACTGGCAAAAAATTATCTCTTTGTATTTAACAATTCCAGAAGGTTCTACATCTTTCTTATGTTCACTTGTAAATTCTACTTGTTTCTTATGTTAGCTGTACTTCTGATTTCTGATAAATTCTGTCTGTGTATAAATAGCAACGCACTCTGCCTGAGAGGCAGTCAGTGCTGCGTGTATGTTGAGTTTGTAATAAACGTGCTTTCAGTATAAGTGCTGTGTTCAGTTACCTTCGAAGTCAAGCCTGCTCCCATTTCAACGGGACAATATTAAATGTAATAAAATACAAATATATATGTGTTGCGCTTTGCTGGGTGTATGTTATGTGTTTCTGTGGTGGAATCTATGTTCTGACACAAGAATATTACTACCTCAACGAAAAGCAGGACAAGAGAGTAAAATAAAGTTTATTAAAATAATACGGAAATAATGTGGCACGTCTTTTATGATAGGTAGCGTGGTGCAATGATGTCCATGTTCTTGTTAAAGTGTTACTGATAAACACTGCGTATCAATAATTGTAAATAGCCATTAAGCGTGGCGTCTCATCGTTCAAATATACTGCCACTGTCGAAATATAGTTACACAAAATGCATACATGAAGGATGTGGAAGGTCATTATGACCCTATACTTCATTTATATTTTTGAAGAATTAATTGATATTTTTAATAAAGGATGGGAAGGGAACCTACAAATTAGTTGTAAATAAAGGTAATTCCGTAAGAAGAACACCATTATTTGCACAAATGTGTGATTATTTCAATTATACAAGAAGTCCAAAATTATATCATCTTTTTCAGCACTTTACATTACATATTTTCAAAAACCAACAATAGTAATCATTCTGATAAATATTTTTTTTGTAAGTATTTATGAGATCAACTTGTCAGTCGCAAAATCGGAAATAAATCACTGTTATAAATTACTAATGATTACTTACTGTAGCGCATGCGTGACAGAACGGAACAATGTGTTCTTGAGAAATGTAGGTAGATAGATAATAGGAAGCATATTTTCGTTGCCAGACAGATTACATGGTCGGCCACGGTGGCCCAGGGGACTGATGCGCACCAGTCACGGTCTGCACGGCCACTACGGTCGGGGGTTCGAATCCCCCCCCCCCCCCCCTTGGGCATGGATATTTGTGTCGTCCTTAGTATTAGTTAGTTCATAAGTAGTTTGTAAGTTTAGGGACTGATGACCCCGTAGTTAAGTTCCATAAGCTATACAAACATTTGAACATTTGAACAGATCCCATGATTCAACCTCTGACTGTGCCGATCTTTCTGCCAGGTACATGCCGTATTATATTTTCAGAAAGGGTTCGAACTTGTTGCCGTGGTGGATTTTTGCACCACTTAGTTCCGTCTTTACCAAAATAATATGACCTCGGTACCTGGCTTTCCGACTGATCGACTCTTTCTGGCAACATTGAACTGTTGTATTTTGCAACCCATTTAGTAGTATATCGTCTTCATTTTCACTGCCATCTCAGCCGGCCGCGGTGGCCGAGAGGACTGAGGCGCTTCAGTCACGGTCTGTACGGTCACTACGGTGGGGGGTTCGAATCCCCCTTCGGGCATGGATATTTGTGCCGTCTGTAGTCTTAGCTAGTTCATAAGTAGTTTGTAAGTTTAGGGACTGATGACCCCGTAGTTAAGTCCCATAACTTCTACAAACATTTGAACATTTTAACACTGCCATCTTGCTCAGTAGTACTACTGTGACTGCGCTCACTTCTCTTGGTCATCTCGCATAAAGTCGTCTTCACTGTCTGTTGTTTCCACCAGCCAACAACGTATACGTTCAGCTTGTTGTTTTTCATTGTCCATGTTGACCAAATAAACCTAAAAACACAAAATATTCACTAGAAGTAATAGATCAAAAAAGGGCACAAAAATACTACGTCGCGGTTGTTGAAGGGTCATAATTACCACCAACTGAGTGGCGGTGCGCTGAGGGAAGGTGAGTCCCAGTGTTACAGCTACTGAGAACTGCAATAACGTGGAACTGCAGAGCAAAACACTATGCACGAAACAAAATGAGCGGGGTCAAATTGACCCCACCACATCCTCGCCGGGTTAAGTGGTTAATAAGTCTAGGGAATGATGACCGTACCAGTTTGGTCTAATAGGTATCAAACATTAACATTTGAATATTATTGGCTGGGGCGCCTTCGTATGTGACGTGGAATTTAGCTCTCATGCAAGAAAGGATGTCAAGGAGAAATGGCTTAGCCACAGTCTAAAGCAGTGGTTCGCAAACTCGTTAGGCAAAAGAGCCAAATTCTAGTAGTAAAGTTGTAAGGTCTCTATGGTCCCGACACAGTTGGTTTTCTGTACTATTTAGGCCCAATGGTGTTCACACAGTGCTTGTAGGGTTGTATTATTCAAATGTACAAATGTTTGTCAAGCTTATGGAACTTAACTACGGGGTCATCAGTCCCTAAACTTACAAACTACTTATGAACTACTTACGAACTAGGACGGCACAAATATCCATGCCCGAGGGGGGACGCGAACCCCCGACCGTAGTGGCCGTGCTGACCGTGACTGGAGCGCCTCAGTCACCTCGGCCACCGCGGCCGGCGGTTGTATTATTAATTGTTATTCATGCGATTTGTCATTCTTCATTGTACATAAGTAATTTTGTACATACTTTATAGTAAATTTAGACAATAATAATAATTTCGTGTGGCTCATTGGCTTGGTGCAAGTCTTTCAATTGGACGCCACTTCGGCGACTTGCGTGTTCCCAGCCTACCCCAGTTATCCAACCGGGGAAAGGAAAGGGGACCTACAGCTTAATGTGGGATCCGAACAACGTGTCGTTTCTGGCGACTCCTCACATCGCTGAGAGGCGAAGGATGGGTTAAAGTGCAGACTGAAAACATCCGAGGTCCGAACAAGTTTCGAACACGCAACCCTTTCGGTTTCCAGTCGAGCACTTTACCGTAACCAAGACCACCGGGCCCGACAGTATAGACAATGTAGTGAATTTTATGAACTGGCCACAGACATATATTGTATGTGGCGCAGTAATCTTTGGAAGTTCGATTGTGGAGTAAGCGCTCTGGCTGCGAGAGAGCAGTAGTTGCCGAGTTAGTTGCCAGTAGCCGGCCGCAGAGGCCGAGCGGTCTGCGGCGCGCCAGTCACAGTCTACACGGCCGCTACAGTCGGGGGTTCGAATCCCCCCTCGGGCATGGATGTTTATGTCGTTTTTAGTGTTAGCTAGTTCATAAGTAGTTTGAAGTTTAGGGACTGATGAACCCGCGGTTAAGTCCCTTAACCTTAACAAACATTTGAACATTTAGTTGCCAGTATTTGTTAGTTACGTGAGGTAGCACGACGAAGTCTGTAGCGGTAAGGAAGCTGTTCGACAAGGCAGTCGTTAAGTATGTTGTTGCAGCACGCCATTATTGTAATCATGATGTTAATTCAATTTTGTAACATTTTTTGTACTTAATATTTTTAAGAATAAATGGTTTCTGGTCTGAAATTCGGTTTCTGCGTTCTCATTTTGTAGTTAGTTTCCCCTTTTACTTTCTTCATTTATGATTATTGTTTAACTTAATTACTACCCACCTATCATTTCTGCATATTTGAATACTGTAATCAATCAAGTTAGGAACCTGGACGCTGCGATCTGCTTGGTGTTTCCTGTTTTCAGTTTTGTAACAAGAATACACGAGATAAGTCCATTTTTTTAATCTGTGTCACAGTCAGATTGTTTCCCTCATTCATTATTCAAGTTAATCAGTTTCATTCTACCCTTTGGGAGTACTTTCGACAGGGCCATAAATTTTAGTGTTTGTAGTTTCCCATATTTCCCGGGCGTGTCCGTTGCGCATATTAATGTTTTCTAAGGCTTACCTCGGTGGTCGTAGGGGCGCGGAAGCAGTCCAGGTTTGTGGCAGGGGTCCGCTCTACGTGAGTAAACAAAGCTTCGCGAGGCAAAATTGTTTTACCATTGACTTCGTTGCCCCCATTATTGAGCAACAGTTATATCTACTTTTATTGAATTTTAATAAGCTGACGCTCTGCAACTGCAGAGTTAAGTAAGCTATGCCCTTTAGTGGTATTTTATTAGTTCAATTTTTCACTCACCCCCACGTGAAACACGTGAATGTGGTTATGTGGCCTGCTATTTTTCAGTCTGCACCATCCCTATTGTAATATTCCTTGCTTAGGAAAGGTTTAACATATTTTTAGTTGTGTTTAAACAAGTTTGTAAATCCCCTCCCATTTCAAACGCCTGATGATGCCTAGAAGAGGCGAAACGCGTTATGTTTAAATAAATAAAACATCAAGTTTATGCAAGAAGACTGTTTTATCCAAAAATATCAATTACGGTTGCTGTGCCATCGCCACTAAAATATGGAGTGGAGTGATTTTGAAACTGGATCCTACAAATCCCTTTTTTTAGTCAAGGTATTCAGAAACTTCTTTTGTACCCAATTCTGTTCACTACCTCCTCATTAGTCACACAACCTATCCACCTAAGCTTCAACATTCTTCTGTAGCACCGCATTTCAGAAGCCTCTATCCTTTGCCTGTCTTAAATGTTTATCGTCCATTTTCCACTAACGTACAATGCAACACTACTACAAATACCATCAGAACAGACTTTCTAACACAAAAATTAAGATACGTCGTTAAAAAAGTTTCTCTTTTTCATAAACGCTTTCCTTCCTATTGCCATTCTGCATCTAATATTCTCTGTACTACATCCTAAGTTATAGTACTCCCCAAATTAAAAAAATTAAGATACTACCTTTATTATTTCGTTACCTAATCTAATTCCTTATCGTCGCCTGATTTTTCTTAGACTAAATTCAATTACCCTTGTTTTTCCCTTGTTAATATTAATTTTATAACCTACTTTCAAGACACTGTCCGTTACGTTCAGTTGCTTTTCCAGATCCTTTGCTGTCTCTAAGGGAATTACGATAAGATCCGCAGAACGTAATGTTTTACTTCTTCACCATGTACTTTAATACCTTATTCAAATTTCTCCTTGCTTTCCTTCACAACTTGCTCAATGTATAAACTGAATACCATTGGACGCAGGCTAAGAACCTGTCTTACTGCCTTCCTAACCAATGCTTTCGTTTTATGTCCTTCGACTCTAATAACCGCTGTCTGGTTTATGTAAAAGTTGTAAATAACCTTCCGTTCCCTATATTTTACCCCTGCTGATGTAGAGTGTATTCCAGTCAACACTGTCAAAAGATTTCTCCAAATCTACAAAAGTTAGAAATGTTGGTTTGCCTTTCCTTAAACTGCGTTCTAGGACAAGTCGTTAGTATTGCCTCGCGTTTTCCTATAATTCTTCGAAATGCAAACAAATCTTCCCCAAGGTCGGTTTCTACCATATTTTCCATTCTTCTGTAAATAATTCCTGTTCGAATTTTAAAACCATGATTTATGAAACTGGCGAGTGTCTAATTTTCACAGCTGGTGCTCCTGATTTCTTTGGAATTAGAATTTTTACATTTTCATTGAAGTCTGATCGTATTTGCACACCAGGTAAAAACATTTTTTTCATGGCGGGCTCTCCAAGAAACTTCTGTAGGTCTGAGGTAATGCCATCTACTCCAGGGACCTTGCTTTAACTTTTTTTGAACTCTGTGTCAAATTCTTCTCTCAGTATAGTGCCTCCGATTTAATCTCCGTCTCATCTTCTTCCCTTTCGTACAATATTGTCTCGAAGTTTATTTCCTTTGTAGAACCCTTCTACACCTTGCGGCTTTTCCTTCTTTACTTGGAATTCGTTTTCCAATGTATTTATTTTCCTGTAGGTGGTATCTATTTCTCCCCTAGTTATGCATTCTTCTACTGACTTGCATTTGCCCTCTAGCCACTCCTGCTAAGCAATTTTGGACTTCCTGTCAGCCTGCACTCGTATTTATCCGCTTCATTTGCAGTATTTTTATACTTTCCCTTTTTATCAATTAAATTCAGAATTTCCTGTGATGTTGTTGTTATGGTCTTCAGTCCGGAGACTGGTTTGATGCAGTTCTCCACCCTACTCTATCCTGAGCAAGCCTTTTCATCTCCTCATAAGAACGACAACCCACATCTATTTGAATCTGCTTACTATACGCGTCTCTTGGCCTCCCTCTGCGATTTTTACCCCACACACTTCCCTCCAATGCTAAATTTACGATTCCTCGATGTCTAAGAATGTGTCCTACCAAGCGATCCCTTCTTTTAGTCAGGGTATGCCAAAAACTCCTTTTCTCGCCAATTCTGTTCAGTACCTCTTCATTAGTTATGTGATCTACCCACCTAATCTTCAGCATTCTTCTGTAGCACCACATTTCAAAAGCCTCTATTCTCTTCCTGTCCGCACTGCTTATCGTCCATGTTTCACTCCCGTACAAGGCAACACTCCACACAAATGCCTTCAGAAAAGACTTCCTTACACTTAAATTAATATTCGATGTTAGCAAATTTCTCTTTTTCAAAAATGCTTTTCTTCCCATTGCCATTCTGCATTTTATATCCTCTGTACTGCGACCATCGCTTGTTATTTTACTACCCAAGTAACAAAACTCATCTACCACCTTCATTGTTTCGTTACCTAATCTAATTCCTTCACCATCGCCTGATTTTCTAAGACCGCATTCCATTATTTTTGTTTTGCTCTTGTTAATGTTCATTTTGTACGCTCTCTTCAACACACTGTCCATTCCATTCAACTGCTCTTCCAGGTCGTTCGCTGTCTCTGACAGAATTACAATGTCATCAGCAAAACGCAATGTTTTTATTTCTTCACCCTGAACTTTAATCCCTATTCCAAATTTTTCCTTGCTTTCCTTCATCGCCTGCTCAATGTACAAATTGAACAACATCGGAGAAAGGCTACAACCCTGTCTTACTCCCTTCCCAACTGATGCTTCCCTTTCATGCCCTTCGAGTCTAATAACTGCGGTCTGGCTTTTGTACAAGTTGTAGATAACTCTCCTTTCCCTGTATTTTACCCCTGCTGACTTCAGAATTTGAAAGAGTGTAGTCCAGTCAACATTGTCAAACGCTTTTTCCAAATCTACAAAGGCTAAAAATGTAGATTTGCCTTTCCTTAATCTATCTTCTAAGATAAGCCGTAAAGTGAGTATTGCCTCCCGTGTTCCTACGTTCCTCCTGAATCCAAACTGATCTTCCCCTAGGTCAGCTTCTACCAGCTTTTCCATCCTCCTGTAGATAACCCGTGTTAAAATTTTGCAACCATGACTTATCAAACTGATGGTTCTGTAATTTTCACACCTGTCTGCACCTGATTTCTTTGGAATGGGGATTATTACATTTTTCTTAAAGTCTGAGGGTATTTCGCCTGTCTCGTACATCCTACACACCAGTTCAAATAGTTTTGTCATGGCTGGCTCTCCCAGAGACTTTAGTAGCTCTGAGGGTATGTCATCTACTCCTGGGGCCTTGTTCCGACCTAGGTCTTTCAGGGCTCTGTCAAATTCATCTCTCAGTATAATATCTCCTATTTCATCTTGATCTACTTCCTCTTCCCTTCCTACAACATCGTCTCTCAGTTCATTTCCTTTGTAGAGCTGCTCTATGTACTCTTTCCACCTTTCAGCCTTCCCTTCTTTGCTGAGAACTGGTTTCCCATCTGAGTTCTTGATATTTGTAGAATTGCTTTTCTTGTCCCCAAATGTCTCTCTGATTTTCCTGTAGGCGGTATCTACTTTTCCCCTTCTTATACATTCTTCTACAGATTTGCATTTGGCTTCTAGCCACTCCTGCTTAGCCATTTTGCACTTCCTATCAATCTCATTTCTTAGTCGTCTGTACTCCATTTTGCCTGTTTCATTTACTGCATTTTTATATTTTCTCCTTTCATCAATTAAATTTAGTATTTCCTGTGTTATCCAAGGATTTTTTGCAGGTCTTGCCTTTCTACCTATTTTGTCCTCTGCTGCCTTCACTATTTCATCTCTCAATGCTACCCATTCCTCTTCTACTGTTTTATTTCCCCCTGTTTCTGTCAATTGTTGCCTAAATCTCCCTCTGAAATTCTCCAGAACTTCACTTTCCTTCAATTTATCTAGGTCCCATCTCCTTATTTTCCTACCTTTCTGCAGTTTTTTCAGTTTCAGCCTACAGTTCATGACTAACAAGTTATGGTCAGAGTCTATATCTGCCCCTGGGTATGTCTTGCAGTTAATAACCTGATTCCGGAATCTATGTTTTACCATTATAAAATCTATCTGATACCTTCCAGTGTCTCCTGGTCTCTTCCACGTATACAACCTTCTTTTGTGATTCTTAAACCACGTGTTTGTTATGATTAAATTATGTTCCGTGCAAAATTCTACCAGGCGACTTCCTCTTTCATTCCTTCTGCCCAGTCCATATTCACCTACTATTTTTCCTTCTCTTCTTTTTCCTACTACCGAATTCCAGTCTCCCATCACAATTAAGTTTTCCTCTCCCTTAACTGTCTGAATAATTTCCTTTAGCTCCTCATATATTTCTTCGATTTCCTCATCATCGGCAGAGCTAGTTGGCATATAAACCTGTACTACTGTTGTCGGTGTTGGCTTCATATCTATCTTGACAATGATAATGCGATCACTGCGCTGCTCATAGTAGTTTACCCGCATTCCTATTTTCTTATTCATTATCAGTCCTACTCCTGTGATACCCCCAACTGATTTTGTATTTATAATCCTGTACTCACCTGACCAGAAATCCTGTCCATCCTGCCACCGAACTTCACTAATCCCCACTATATCTAACTTCAACCTATCCATTTCCCTTTTTAAATTTTCTAATTTTCCTACCCGATTAAGGGATCTAACATTCCACGCTCCGATCCGTAGAATGCCAGTATTGTCTTTCCTGATGATAACATCCTCCTGAGTAGTCCCCGCCCGGAGATCCGAATGGGGGACTATTTTACCTCCGGAATATTTTACCCGAGAGGATGCCATCATCATATTTTCATACAGTAGAGCTGCATGTCCTCGGGAAAAGTAACGGCTGTAGTTTCCCCTTGCTTTCAGCCGTTCGCAGTAACCGTGTGGCAAAGCCACATTAGCTGATGTTACAAGGCCAGCTCAGTCAATCATCCAGACTGTTGCCCCTGTAACTACTGAAAAGGCTGCTGCTCCTCTTCAGGAACCACACGTTTGTCTGGCCTCTCCACAGATACCCCTCCGCTGTGGTTGCACCTACGGTACGGCTATCTGTATCGTTGAGGCACGCAAGCCACCCCACCTCGGCAATGTCTGTGGTTCATGGGGGTGGTTCCTGTGATATCCAGGGATTTTTAGAGGTCTTGTTTTGCTAACTATTTGGTCCTTTGCCTTTCCCTATTTCATCATCACTCAAAGCTCCTCATTCATCTTCTACTATTTTATTTTCTCCAATTTCTCTCTATTGTTGCATGAAGCTCCCTACAAAACTCTCAACAACATCAGGTACATTCAATTTATGCACCTCCCATCTCCTTATTTTCCTACCAGTCTGCAGTTTCTTCAGTTTCAGTTTACAGTTCATAGGCATTAAGATATGGTCAGAGTCTATACCTGCCCCTTGTAGGCAAAGCATAAAATACATATGGGCGTCACGGATACATTTAAATAACGATGATGTCCACATTCCTATTACCTCTCTACACATAAATTGTGTTTGACTAGTTCTGTGTGTTTCCCTCCGACCCGTTGGCGGTATTCTTATAGGCATGTTGTTGTTGTTGTTGTCTTCTACATCTACATCTACATGGGATACTCTGCAAATCACATTTAGGTGCCTGACAGAGGGTTCATCGAACCAGCATTCTACCATTTATCTCCAATTCCCATCTCGAATAGCACGAGGGAAGAAAGAACACCTGAATCTCTCCGTTAGAGCTCTGATTTCTCGTATTTTATTCTGATGATCATTTCTACCTATGAAAGTGGGAGTCAACAATATATTTTAACATTCGGAGGAGAATGTTGGCGATTGAAGTTTCGTAAGTAGTCCACGCCGCAGCGATAAGCGTCGTTGTTGTAATGATTCCCATCCCAGATCCTGTTTCATTTCCGTAACGCTGTCTCCTTTGTATCGTGACAATAGGAAACGAGTTGCCCTTCTTTGGACTCTTTCGATGTCCTCCGTCTAAACCGCCTGATAAGGATCCCACACAGGGCAGCAATACTCCAAAAATAGACGGACAAGCTTAGTGTATGTAGTTTCTTTTGTAGTTCTGTTGCATGTTTTAAGGGTTCTGCCAATAAAACGCAGTCTCCTTTCCCACGACATTATCTACGTGTTCTTTCCAATTTAAATCTCAAGTTATAGTAATTTCTAGGGTTTTTGTGGAGTTTACGGCCTTCACGTTTGATTGATTTATCTTGTAAACAAAGTTTAAGGATTTATTTTCGTACTCACACTTATTATTTAGAGTCAATTGTCAATTTTTACACCAGATCGTTCTGCAGTTGGTTTCGATCTTCAGATGATTTTACTAGACGGTAAATGACGGCGTCATCTGGAAACAACCTAAGAGAGCTACTTAGATTTTCCCCTAAATCGTTTATGTAAATAAGGAACAGCAGAGGACCAATAACAATACCCTGTGGAACGCCCGATATCACCTCTGTTTTAGTCGATGCCTTACCCTCGATTACTACGAACTGTGTCCTCTTTGGCAGGAAATCCTAATAGCAAATTTGGGGCGATATACCGTAAGCACGCAATTTGATTAAAAGCCGTTAGTGAGGCACGGTGTCAAAGGGCTTCTGGAAATCAAGAAATACGGAATAGATTTGCGAACTCTTGTCGATAGCACCCATCACTTCGTGTGATTAAAGAGCTAGTTGTGTTTCCCGTGAACGATATTTTGTAAATCCGTGTTGACCTTGGGTCAATAGATCGTTCCGTTCGAGATTATTCATAGTATTTCAATACCGTATATGTTCCAAAACCCTGCTGCAAACTGACGTCAATGAAATAGGCCTGTAGTTTAGTGGGTTACTCCTACTGCCTTTCTTGAATATAGGTGTGACCTGTGCAACGTACCTTTTGGTACAGATCCCTCTATGAGAGAGCGGTTGTATACGTCTGTTAAATAAGGAGCTATCGCTTCAGCATAATCAGATATAAATCTAATGGGTATACAATCCGGACCAAAATACTTGTTCTTGTTACGTGATTTTAGTTGCTGCACTACTCCGATGATATCTACTTCTACGTTACTCATTACGGCCTGTGTTCGTAATTCGAAATGTGGAATATTGGTTTCGTCTTCTTTGGTGAATGAGTTTCTAAAAGCTATGTTTAGTAACTCTGCTTTAGTAGCGCTGTTATCGGCAGGATCACCATTACTATCACATAGTAAGGGTATTGTTGAGACTGGTTTGATGCAGCTCTCCATCCTCCTCTATCCTGAGCAAGCCTCTTCATCTCTTATTAAGAACGGAAACCCACATACATTTGAACCTGCTTACTGTACTGGCATCTTCGTCTCTCTCTTTTTCACGTCACGCACTTTCCTTCGTTGTTAAATGCACGATTCCTTGACTACGGATCGATCCCGTCTTTTTGTGAATTTCACTAACATTACCGGAGAGAACAAAGAAGCTGCCGTCTCTCGGATTTCGCTACCTGTAAAGCAAGTCACATACGCAGTAATGAAAAGCCTTACCTTCTATATCCCTTCTTGCTAGTCTCTACATGTACCTTGGCTTTATGAATATTTTATTAAATATCGTAGGGGGGATTGCACTTACATTATTTTACCTCTCGGAAATATATCTGTGAAACCGTCTTTGTTTACACTTTAAATATACATACAGTACTTTAACCCTAAGAAGTAATAACTTAAATAAGGCATTGATTTCCACTTCTGACAATATGGCCGGTCCCGTAGGACCAACAATTATACTGCTAGATGGCTGTTGAGATAGACCTGTACCTTACGAGTCGTCTAATATCAAAACATCAAAACATTCACTTCCTTTAACCACTCTAAACGACTCCGTACACACGTTTTGTACACTTTCCTCCACTCCATGGCCTGATAAAGCAACAGAATTTTCAGTTCCAGGAAAAAACTATATATATATATATTTCAGTTAGTAAATTTATTTACCAATAACGAGTTTCACGCTCTCCACACATCTTCAGATTGGATATGAACGTCTCCGCTTCTTTATTTTTGTCTTCTTTGAAACAGACGTGTCAGATTTTCTGTTTTCAAGTACATTACTGTAATTAAAGACACAACATCTTTATTTTCTGTCTGTAAACGTATTTCAGATTTTGTTGCAGATAATGTATGGTGTGAACCCGAATTCCATGGCCACAATTTTAGATATTCTTTAATCATATTCTTTAAGAATCCAACTTAATCTTCTCTATTTAATATTCCTCAATGTACAGAATACTGTACTGCTGCTCGCCCATGTGTAACGTGGATAGGGATGGGATAATCATAAAGGGGGGAAAAACGTAATTCAGCAAAATATTCCGGAAAAAATATGATTTTTGTACAGCAAATAGCGTGACATCTTAATTCAATAGTAAACGAAATTTATATCTGTTCTTCATCATAGTTACTGTGTAGCATGGCATTAAGTAAAATACTGCACGATATATTTTTTTTTCTTGTGGGACTTAACTACGGGGTCATCAGTCACTGCACGATATTTTATCGAGTTTTCGGGGAGGGGGAATCACATCATAAAAATGTTCAAATGTTTGTAAATCTATCGGACCAAACTGCGTTGTCATCAGTCCGTAGCTTACAAACTTCTTAAACTAAGGTAAACTAACCTAATGACAACACACACACCCATGCCCCAGGTAGGTCTCGAACCTCCGACGGCGATCAACCGCGCGCCCCGCAGCGAGGCGCCTTAGACCGCTCGGCTACCTCATCGCGGCAAAGCACATCACATAAACTTTGCCTATGATTGAAGTTATGTCATAAATTGCTGAGTATAAAATGTAGAAAGGGAATCGAAATTGTGTTGGTAGCTGCTTGCGTCGTCCAGGTGTGAATTTATTTCTTTGTTGTGTCAGTCGAACACCTTCTTCAAAAAATGTTCAGATGTTTGTAACTCTATGGGACTTAACTTCTATGATTATCGGCCCCAAACTACTTGAGCTAACTACACTAAACTAAGAACAAACACACACACACACACAAACACATACACTCTCCCAAGAGAGGACTTGAACCTCTTAGGCGAGCAACTGCGCGCTCTGCAGCAAGACGCTTTAAACGCTCGGTCAATCTACCACGGCGCACTCCTTCTTCCGTCTTTGGCCATCGCTTTTTGTGTTACTATTTCAGTTAGCTATCCAAGTATCGCAATCTTTGTGACATATCTCCTTGCGTGGGAACGGCCGCGCAGCTTTGGCGTCATGTCAGGGAGAGCGCTGCTGCTTCGGTCAGAGGTCCTCCCTCGTGAATGAGTGTGTGTGTTGTCCTTCGGTTAGTTTAAGTAGTTTGTAAGCCTGCGGACTGATGACCAAAGTAGTTTGGTCCCATAGATTTAAAAACATTTGAACATTTTTGTGTATGGGCGAAACTCAATCTAAAATCCTGGCATGTTGCACTCAAACATATGCAGGTTTTCGCAATATCTCAAGATGATATAATTTCGTAGCTACATTCCGTGATACGGTTGTATACTGTCTGTAAAATGTCTTGCGAATGCAGTTAGTGTAGAAGCAGTAAACTATAGCGTCATGCTTATTGCCGATGTTTTACTGCATGGACAGGAGAAAAATAACAAGAGAATCTTCCTTCCATTTACAATTTGGCGGGGATTCGGCAAGAAAAAGTTTCATAAGGATTTGAAATTATATGTAGTAGAGTTTGCTGTAAGTGCTCTTAATTTCAAATAGTGGACGAATAAAGTCTTGTTATTCATGCGTGGAATGATAGGATAGTTTTTCATTCTTTGTGGCGGTAATATCTCTTGTACTATGTGTCGTATGTGGTTTCTACCCTACGGCGATTGTTACCTGTTAAAGAGTAATTGTTCTAAATTTCATTGAAATCGACACGTTAGTTTAAGAGGAGAAGTGGAATATTACTGCAAGGTAAGATAGTTTCTCGAAAATTACATTATGTTATATTTTCTGTATAAGTGCCATAGGTAGTTCTTAGAAATATGTGTTTGGTTGAAGTTGGATGACAGAGTAACCCAGCCGAGGCCAACGAGAAAGACAGGCCGCAGCACAAGGTAGTCCTGAACTGGCGCGATCGCTAGCTGATTGGCCGGCCGCTGGTGCACAGGCCACTGCCTCATAGCAGCCAGCCACTCAGCTAGCGATCGCGCCGGCTCAGGACTACCTTGCTTACGTGACATGACCTGTGTGCTGTGGCCTGTCTTTCTCGTTGGCCTTGTTTTCACCTTCCCCTCTCCCCCCCCCCCCCTTCCACCACCGACACCAAATGGGCAGAAACATAAAATAACTCCTTTGGAAAAACAATTAATAACTCAAGTGTTTATAAAGGCAAACTAATAATTAAAACTTTTAATAACCTACTTAAATTGATTATTAAAGAAGCATGAAAAGTAAGTGAAGAATTTCTTAGTGTTGTATATCTTTAAGATCTAGCACAGAAAATTTTCCTCCTGACTTTTGCAACTACAAATTTTTCACTTGATTCAAGGAAACAACAAAAAGAAGTTCAAATCTTTTTAAATCTATGGGCCTTGACTAATGTGGTTATCAATCCCTAGGCTTACAAAGAACTTAAACTGACCTAAGGACAAAACACACACACACACACACACACACACACACACACACACACACACACACACACACCTATGCTCGTGAAAGAACTCGAACCTCTGACGGGTAGCAGCAGCGCGCTCTGCAGCAAGGCGCCATAGAGCGCTCGGCCATTCCACGTGCGGCTTTTACTTGACAAACTTCCAAAACTAAAGGATCGTGCTTGATTGGTTGTGAACATGAAATCATATTTAATTATTTTTAATTTCGAAAAACTCCTCTCACTTGTCGCTTCCGAAATTGGGAAGTTGAAAAAAAGAAAAAAAAAAAAAATCTTAACATCAAAAATTCATGTTCGTTCACAAACTGAAAGAATCTTAAAGGTGTACGACAAAGAGACCTATTTTCGAATCTTTAACAGCTTACACAAAATATATGTGGCATTTCTGCAAGGACACCATCGTCGGAAATCTTATCGTAATTCTTATCCAAAATTTTTACAATTATGGTAAATTCAGTTTCTGAGATTTTAATTAGATTCTGGGCTCCAGGACAGCAAAGATTTTTTATCGACCGTAGTTAGCTTTTGGTGGAAGCTGAGTAAAACCTTTTTTACTTTTAAAAGTTCTAAAAAAAGTTGACACTCAATGGAACTGTTGTATTTAATAATCCTAACAGATTGAGCTGCATAGGGTACAAATAATATTTTAAGATAATGAATACAACATTTAAATACACTCCAGCCATTGTAGAAAGAACGTCGCATCATTGTCCTCATCACATACACACCCACACACACACACACTTCACTACAACGTCCAAAGTGAAATTCATGGGTGAAGTATCAGAACCATACTTTTGCTAGTGATATTGAAATTATCACCAATAGCAGAATAGAATCGATTCATGCAGTGGTGAAACTGCTAAAATTTAAAAAAAAAAAAAAAAAAAAAAAAAAAAAAAAGTACTATAGAAAGCTTTCGAAAAAAACCAATATATGGAAAGGAACCCATAAAATAAATCCCTTTTAATTAGAAAATATGGTAAAATTGCACAAGTGAACCATTTTAAAAACCTCAGAGGAACTAACTATACAGTCCTCAGGATCAAACCGAATCGCCAATGAACAAAGAGTCACCAAGCTTCTGAAGGCCTACAAGCTAATATGGACGCATTACAACAGGAAGTGTATTTCCACAGATGCAGAATTAAGACGCTACAGAACAGTGATTCTTCCAGGATCAATCTATGCAGCTGAAATAATTGTAATTGATGGTCATTCAAAAATTAGGGAAATAGAAAAGCAAGAAAGAAAAAATTTCGGTGCAATCAACAAAACGGCATCTGGATGAAGAGACCAGAAAACGTACTCTATAGCAAGATCAACACAATAACACATGAAATGAGAAAATGCCGAGCCAAATTTTATACACATACTAGCTTAAACCCGCTGCTTCTCTCGAGTGTTGGTTGATTATGATAGATAAGCTATCTTTCAGTAGTATGCTATGAGACTGGTTTTGAGGGATGAAATGAAATACAATACCTTTTTTAGAAACAAACATTTTTATTAACATTATCAGTAAGTAGTGTAGATCAAATCACACGTGAAAATGCACTCGTTTCGAAGAATCCAATCAGGAAATTCAACAATGGTGATTATAATAATATCACAGATCGAGCACGTGATGTAATGCGCGAAACGTCAAATCGATTTTTTTAAAGAGATGTATTAAAAGAAATTTCTTTTTTACTGCTTTACTTATTTATTGTTATATTTTCCTATTCGTATGCTTATCCTTACATAGAAAGAGCTGAAGACATTGTAGCACGCATAGACCAAAGATATGGTCTGTGGCATCACGTTTCGCTGTATGTAACCTCGTTGCTATAGAGTCGCATACGTCATCGCTGGCCTTCAGTCCAAATTTTTTTATAATTTGACGACTTTCATGCAAATTATCTTGCACCCCCTTTGCATGGAACTGCTATGGTGTACAACGGGAGACTTCGGACAACAATTACACACAGACCATTCGTTTGCGTTGTGTAAGTTTCGCTGCAGAGCGAAATATTAACACATACACACGTAGAATTCTATATAAACCGATAACTTTCCATCTGAATGTACTCCACCCTTTTATGATCATCAACCCTCAAGCAACAATGCAACCAACAAAACCATTTTCAAAGAGTAATTATTGTTCCGCATTTCGCGTTGGATTCTTCAAATTAGTAAATATCTATCTGATGGCTATAAAACCGTGCCTAAAACCTTCCACAGGTATAAATTAGTAACTGAACAAATATTTAAGTCTCTGCGTCTTGTCGTCCAGACGTGATAAGCGTACACCGAACAGACATTCATATCCGATCGCCATAAAACCGTGCCTAAAGCCTTCCCCGGGTAGACATTAGTAACTGTATACATTTTTAGCTCTTTATGTCTTGTGGTTTAGACGTGATAAACGTACACTGAACAGACTTTCACATTTATAGATATAGATTTGCAGGATTGAAGACTGGAGAACAGCAAAGAAACTGTTCAATATTATAACAAAAAGTAAAGGCGGGTCGGAATGGCTGAAGGAAGTCAAGAGGGATCTACAGCAGATTAATATAAAAATGTCGAAGATCTCACTGAGTGCCGGAATAAACTCACAAGTGTGAAATTTGAGGAAAGAACGTCGCGCCAGCCTCGAAAAAATTGGACAGAGGAACGGAGCATTCTGAGAGGATGAAAAGTTTTCGGGCAGCAAAGAAGAAAAATATCCGAAGCTGAAACTATGAATTCATCAACCCGTTGGCTTGGCCACTGCCTCCCCTCCCCCTTTCACCCCCCCCCCCCTGCTGCTGTGCCGTCTGCACAGGTAACGGCCAAGTCATATCGGATGCAGTATACCAGCGGTGCTCTGGATTTAGTGTATGCGACTATGCGACGCTCATCATTAGACTCGAGCTGGCTCTGTTTCTGATCCTTACAATGTTAACCTTGGCGGTATTCGGAAGCCGATGAGCCGACAGTGGCGAAAGCTGGGCTGTGAGGAGACGGGCTGGCGATATTACGACACTCGAAAAGCAGAGGGGGGGGGGGGGAGGGGGGAGAACGGGAGGAAGCCGTTCCGCGTCGCGCCGTCAGCGGCAGAAGCAGGGGTGAGGCGGAGGCGGGGGCGGAGGCGGAAGCAGAGGCGCGGCGCTGGGAATTCCCGCAGGGCGGCGCCGCGGCGCCTGCGCAGATTGGCTACGTGAGGCGCATCGCAGCGCCGCCAACCCAGCGCCAGCGAATTCCCGGCCAGAAATAAGTCACGACAGCGACGCGATAAGCAGTGTCGCGAGAATTAGTTCCTCCCCCCTTCTGCTGGCCCTTAATCAAAAACTACGGGGGCGATAGCTCACCGGTAGGCCGCCAATTGTAGCTGCTACTGCTACTGCTCTGGGGCACTGTTTCCAGAGCTCCTATTAACTTCGAAAGTACTGCTGCACTGGGTCCCGAGGAAAATGTATGATGAAGTGCAATAACTTGCGACAGTTGTAATTAACTCTCTGCTAGCTGATGCATTATTGTATTCGGAAGCCCCTAGGCTAGAGCGTGAGTGGAACGCAGGTTTTCCGCGCGGAATGGTAGTGTGGTCTCGAGCGCAACTTTAAGTCCTCCACAGACGGAGCGTGTTTCTGAACGAGTGCGGCCGACGTGGCGAGTTTCTGACGTCATAACGCGCGAACCGCACGTTGATAAGGCTTTCCGAACGTGTAGGGCAGTATAAAACATGCCAGATATTCTGAACGTGTGTCTGAACGATGACCAATGAGGTGGGAGAACGCCACCGACGTCACACGACGTGGCAGTCCGGGGAAAGGGGCAGCTCTTTTCGGTAGGGAAATGAAGACGCCTTACTGGCCGTTGTATTTCGTGGGTTTTATGTATATAACTTAGGTCCTATGAACGTATCAGTAAAAGTAACTGAGTAAATCGAGGATCTCTCGAAAACCGGTCATTAGAGGTACTATTTGTTGGAACAAATGAGTGGAAACGACTTTCACGTGGTTAAAAAATTTCCTTATTACTGAGTTTGTTTATGTTCTAGGAGGCGATCCAATTATGATATTGTAGAAAGATATAAAAAAGCCAAGATCGCTGATCATCAATTTTTATTTAAGACGACCGGTTTCGCTGAACTATGTCAGCATCATCTGGTCCAATAAAATCATTTTACAAGGCCATAATCTTGTAATGTCAATCAGTTGCTATATATCATAATTTACAGTGCATAGGTGCACTATGTCATTATAATAAATGATAATTATGTTTTATTAATCTTTTTTAATCTTGTAATGTCAATCAGTTGCTATATATCATAATTTACAGTGCATAGGTGCACTATGTTATTATAATAAATGATAATTATGTTTTATTATAATGACATAGTGCACCTATGCACTGTAAATTGTGTTATATATCAACTGATTGACATTACAAGATTATGGCCTTGTAAAATGATTTTATTGGACCAGATGATGCTGACATAGTTCAGCGAAACCGGTCGTCTTAAATAAAAATTGATGATCAGCGATCTTGGCTTTTTTGTATCTTTCTACATTTTCCTTATTACAGTTGAAAGTTTCTTGTTGTAAGTTTATTAAGTGAAAGTGAAAGCTTGATGAAAGTTTGTTCAGTGAAAGTTTCCTATTCTTATTAAGTCTTTCTATTTAAATCAAGTAGTTTCTCTAATGACATGTGTGCAACGGATTTAACAAACAAAATTTGGCCCTGTAAGTAAAACAATCTGTACTTCTGTGAACATTATTTCTGACAGTCAGATTCAGTGGCATGTAAGGACTGAATAATTTACTGGTACGTGAACATTTACATTTAAAAGGAAATTTTTTTCTCAAAAAACTCAACACATACCGTACAACAAAATCAAAAATGCCACAATCAGGAAAATGAGGGACGAGGTTGAGCTGAAATAAGAAAAATTAGTAATCATTAAGTTATTTATTGATTTAAAGAAACATACCTTTGTTGAGTCTTCATTATAATACAATGGCTTTAGAAATTTTGTTCCATACAAATATTCTCTTCCTCTTGATACAGAATCCACTGTCCAATATAATACGTTTCTATTCATAAATATGGAGTGAAATAAGTCAAACTCAATACAATCATTGCTGACCAATTCAACCTTAGTACACAACACAGTTGCCATACGTCTGTCAGCTAGCCTAGCCCACAATCGACTCTTCTGCTCAACAGCTCACTCTCTACTACTCGCCTCAGCAGTCAAAGAAGCTGCAGTAGCGCAGATGCTACATCGCAGTTGCAAAGACATTATAATGTGCAGTAATTACAAACATGGACTGAGATTATCGATTATGAATGACTTTCACATACAAAATAAAGCTATAAGACGGATACACGTTTAGATTAACAAAAATAAAGCTAAAATCCATAAATAATGAACTTTAACCTATGGCTGCCTTCCTTCACAGTAATCTGCCGTTTCAAGGCAAAGTGGACTGAAATCCATCAACACGAATTGTTTTTTACATTTCATTCCATTCCATGATGGTGGTGGTGGCGGCTGGTGCAGCAACAGTGTTGAATAATTAAAAAATGCTCAGTCTCTGTTGCAATATTTTATTCTCCAATAACAGCGCGAAACGTGTTATTGGAGAATAAAATATTGCAACAGAGACTGAGCATTTTTAATTATTTTTTACATCATTTGTTGTAATTATATGTCAACAATCGACATATCTACCAGCAATACATACAAATACGTCTAATATCTTCGACAACAAACAAACACGTTAGTCATCATAGCGTTGGCAGCAAAGTGGGAGAGTGTGAAATGGAAGATGTCCTGTGGCGTGGGAAGCAAATGTTTTTCTTCTTTTATTCGGGTTTTCTGATAGACTCAAAGACTTTCCTATAAATTTCATTGAAGTATACTGCGTAATATTCGATGCTATATAAACATAAGTGCGCCACCTCTGAGGAGTGAGTTTTATGGATTCGTTTTATAAACAGGACAGTTTGCACCTTACTTAGAGTAAAAGATGCACTTTATTGTTTCACGTATTAACCCTACAAACACCAAGCGCGGGCAAAAATTGCCCGTACATTTTTCTTTTATTAAAAGAATCACAATCAAAATCTTTCTTTGTTGTCTCTCGCCTTATAAAGTACTTCATTAATTAAATGGCGGATGTGTTCCTATTTGATTTTCCACCTCCTAGTGGCGTAAATAGCTCGTATAATTTGCGTGTTACAGAATTGTACACCATTATGGCTGATGAATAACAGTGCAGTAATTGTTAAAACATTTTATTTCCATTAGAATTCAATCTTTCTCCTTCACAATAGTATTCAATTTTCTTTAGAACCTGCAGAGAAGTCTGAATTTTCTAGCCCCGCGATATTTTACCAACTGCAAACGCGGAGCCCTGAACTAAAATCTATCCCACGGTCCACTGCACATCAAAATTCCACCCGTCCAATTCTTGATCACGATGGTGTTTTACCTTCAATTATTCTCATTTCCATTCACAGATTGTAACAGATGGTAACCATGACGGCAAAGCCTGTCGACTTATTCATGATGTAACTGCTGCCAACATTCCCCTTGTTTATGACGTTATACAAAATTAATCAAAGAATACTTAAAGTGATACCCTCCATTCATCCTCCGTTTCTCCCCGATTCAAAGCTTTCACGTAATATTTTAGTTAACGTCTCAAACCCCAACAACTGCTAGGCGCTACATTACAGAATCCTCTTTCGGGCATGGTCTGATGACCAACGTTGTTTGGTCCTATAGGATTACAAACATTTGAACAAAAAAAAATAAATGCATTATACACGATTCACAGCTTATTGTAATACGGGCAAAATTTAACCTTGCGTGGTGCTCTGTGATACCTAACCTGCTAGGGTTAACATTCTTCTACTGAATAGTAGCACTGACCACGGAAGAATGACCTTTAAGTTCTACTAAAAAGCCAGACCATTGCAATAATGTTTGCCTCATGTGAATGCCTTTTCTAATTTTATGTCGCACAGTTTGTCATGAAACTTGTGTAATTCGCTGCACTTGTTGACATAACATGCAATTTTTATGAGTCTTATATTCATAGATATTTCGTTGTTACGTATGTAGGACTATATCACAGAACATGACGAACATATACACAAGCGTGGAAACAAGCTTCTTAATAGAGGTAAAGCAATGCCATTCCTTTCATTTCGTAAACTGTGAGATTGCAGGACCTGATGCCGCCGACAACTGTCGCTGGAGCGCGCTGCGGTCGCGTGTAGCTCGTTGAGGCACGCGTTTCGTATGCACAAGTCACGTCGTCTCCGAGCTTTCAGCCGCACGCTGGACTCGGCACTTTGACAACACACGTTCACACACGATCCCTATGCCGACGGCTTTAAGGAGGGGCGCCTACTCGCGTGGGAGGTTCGAGTCCTCCCTCTGGCTGCGATGTGTGTGCTGTCCTTAGTGTAACTTAGTTTGAGTACTTTGGAAGTCCAAGGAGCAATGACTGCAGAATTTTGCTCTCTTATTTGAACATTTTTGGGCACAGTTTCGAATCAGCACTAGTACAGACAGCAGGCCCGCCTTATTCCTGGTGCAGCATGTATCAGAAACAGACAAACTGTGTTCTCAGTTTTCTTTCATCACCGGCAGCTGCACAGATTTGGAAAATGTTATGGGTATGTACAACGAGCTGGAATTTCGTAGGGTTTAGATATGTCCGCCATGTTTGAGGCAAATTTATTTGGCGTCCGCCATGTTATTTGGGGTACCGGCTGACAGCTGGTATACTTCCAGTTAGAAGTAAAACTTATCTGAGGTTTGAACCAAAAACTGCCGCTTTCAAAATATTTGTGTGAATAGTAAGGTAAGTTCATCGACTAAAAGTGCTGCAAAAATTATACAGTGAACAGTAATTGTTATGACGAACAATCTTGTTCATGGATTTGCATCTGTTGTTAATGTGTTGTAACAACTGCTTTAATAAAATCTAGTACACATTTATCAGGTGCTTATTGAACGCAGTAAGTCCATATGCTCGTATAATTCCTCTTAAATATTTTGGTTGTGAAGTTTCGTTGACGAAATGTGACGAAAGTAACAACAGAATACTGCAGTCAAACATGCGCCTCGTTCAGCTGCCACAAAGGCATTCTACAACGAAAAAACGTATCGTTAATGACTTACGTTGTTGCCAGGCTGATATACGTAAACATTAGTTAGAAAGAACACGACATTTAACGAGTGAAAAAATTCCCACTGTTACTATTGCTTCCACGCTTTCCAATGAGTGTATGTTAACCTTACTTCATCAAGTATTGTCAGCAACAAATGAAAATATTTTTAAAGGAGGTGTAGACACTCAAAGTTTTTTTTTAACAGGTGAAATACTCTTTCATCAACCATAGCCGCAACAGGAGAAGAAACAGACAGACTCTAGGCACAAAACTGAACCTTTTTTTTTGTGGCTAGTACTTCAAAGGAATTGCAAGATAATCATCTGAACCTCACTCTTGGGGAAGCTATGTGCCATTAGTCAGGAATTTTTTTTTGTGTATAGCCAGACAAAGATCAAACAAAGCAAAACAACTGGTGTTCTTGCTCAAAATATTTGTCGTTTTAACACTTCGATTTGTGTATTTAAATGTTGCACACACTTTAGGCATATTGCAGAAGATTCTACTGAAAATATAGACTAAGTATAAAATACACTAAATACAGCACTTCACTTTCAACAACAACATATGATGGACAGATAAAAACGTCGCTGGTATGTTGTTTAAGCACGAAACTCCACCTGTGCCAGTCGCGACTGTATAGGAAACCTTCTGAGACGTGGTTGTGCACGTGATTTGTGTAATATGCAACTTCGTCGAGAGCTGACGTCTTTCTAACTTTGTACAGTGGTCCTTGCACGATTTCGGCAGTGGTGAAAGAATTCGGCATCATAATATGTCCATCCGTGTCCACAGTGTGTAGTGAGTGGTTGAATGAGGATGTCGCAGTATACAACAGGACCTACCGGTCGACCAGCCATCATCTGATGCCGTGAATGGCGATGTCTGAGACGGACCATCTGTAGCACTATTTCTCAACCTTTCTGGATACTCGAGCCCCTTCCATGTAAGTATTTTGGCCCCACACCCACATCCCGGAACCGTAACGCAACTATCAGCGTGTTCACAAAGGCAATGACATTCATTATCTTCCTGCTGTTGCAACTTTCTTGTATAAACCAGTGTCCAGTGTTATACATTACACTGTCTCCAGAATTAAATTTTCACTCTGCAGCTTAGTATGACTTGATATATAACTTCTTGGCAGATTAAAATTGTCTGCCGGATCCGGCATTCAAACCTGGGATCTTGCCAGCGAAATGCAAAGGCCCAGGTTCCAATGCCGGTTCAGACACACAATTTTAATCTGCCATGAAGTTTCATTACACTGTCTATTTTTAGAATTTTTTTTTGGAACTGAACACGTAACCTTGCGTTGAAAAATTAGTTCCGAAAGAAATACAAAAAAACTTAAAAAGCCAAACACTTTTCTGAAATACATCTACACAAAATGCAAGGTCCATTCAAGTGCATGGCAGAGGGTTCATCGAACCGCTTTTATGTTTCTCTCTAGTTCCATTAACAGCTCGCGGAAGAGAGGAACACCTAAACCTTTCCGTTTTTGATCTACATTCTGTTATTTTATTTTGATGATCGTGTCTTCCTATGTAGGTGGATGCTAAAAAAATAAGTTCGCATTCGGAAGAGAAAGTTGGTGAATGAAATTTCGCAAATAGAACTCGTCAAAACGAATAACGTCTTCCTTTTAATGTTTTCCGTGCTACCTCGTGCATCATTTCCGTGACACTCTCTACCCTATATCGCGACAATACAAAACTAGCTGCCCTTCTCTGAACTTTCTCTAATTCGTCTCTTCGTTCCACTCGGTGAGGCGTCCACAATTCGCAGCAATACTACAAAATAAGACGCACAAATGTGATGTAGACAGCTTCTGAGGTAGAACTGTTGCATCTTCTAAGTGTTCTGCCAACGAAACGTAGTCTTTGGTTCGCTTCGCCTACAATATTTTCTGTGTTATTTCCAATTTAAGTTGTTTCTAATTGTTCTGCTAAGTATTTAGTTGATCTGACTGTATTTAGTTGAATTTACGGCATGTAGATTTGACTGACTTATCGTCTAACGAATTTCTTTTTGTGCTCATATGGATGACTTCAGACTTCTCACTATTAAGAGTCAATTGCTATTTTTACACCATACTGCTATCGTATTTTGCAGTTGCTTTTGGCTCTCACATAAAAGTGTAGAATCATCAACCTCAGTCCTTATTCTAAAGCCGCGCCAAAAATTTTGGCATGCGAACATATTCGCACTGTTTTGTTCAGTTGTTCTGAAAAAGAATAGTTCAGCAGTGGGAAAGCAGTCATGGTGAGACAATGGCAGTAGAAAAAGTTAAAAGGAGTGATAGTAGGAGTTACTGGATACCTTACAGAAGCTTTGGAGGTTTGGATCCCTTCAGACAGGAGAACAACAAAAATGTTGTCCACTTTTCTCCAGCGTGTGTACCCATAAGTTAAAGTTTCCTAGACTACAACCACGATCAAACCGACCACAAGGACATGTTTAGAGAAGAGACAATGCTGATGGAAGACACAGACGGCAGATCGTAAGAAATAAGGAGACGGTGGAAATGTAAGAGAAAAAGGAGGAAGTGGAAGGTAGTGAAAGACTTGCTCCATAGTGCGCTGTCGCTTGCGATCGAAGGTTCGCGTCCTCCCTGGTACATGGGACGGGGTGCTGTCCTTAGGTTAGTTTAACTTAGTTTAAGTAGTTTGTAAGTCTAGGGACAGATGACCATAGCAGTTTGATCCAATGCGTTTACAAGCATTTATAGATAGTGAAAGAAGAGGTGACTGGTGAGAAAGATCGAGAGAATGAGTCTGGGTAGTGACGGAGACACGGACAGGAGAAAGTGACATTGGTGGATAGAGAGGGAGACGTGTAGAAAATGGCAGTAAGAGGGAGCTGCTGTGCAGGTAAGCTTCACTACGAAGGGAGACTGATAAAAGGATTCAGCACATATTCGGTGAAACTTCACGAATATTCTTACGAAAACATTTTTGTCATTAAAGACGAAATGAATGAAACAGTTGGCTCCATATTTTGCTGCCAATTTTTGTAAACAGGAATAAATATGTCTTTTTCTTTATTTTGCTCCTACAGGACCGTTTTTCACCTGGTTCATATTTGACTCGTTTCCAAGGAAAGTGATCGTATAACGGTTCCGCGTTTTAGCGATTCAGATAGTGAAAAGAAAAAAAGGAGGGAGTGTGAGAAAGCCCTTTTTTCCCATTTCCTATCCAAAGCACGAGCGTACAGCTACTATACAGGTTGTTACAGGAGGAACAGTAAATATTTCAGGAGGTGCTGATGTTGACGAATTGCAAAATAAATATCACGTAACACGTGTCCGATTTCTTTTTAATACAGAGGTATAGCTGTTATTACATAAACAAATTAAACGGAAGGCAAAGGCAAACGTAAACGCACTATTGACTTCTCGTGATCACGTGTAGTTCTTCTGAGGTTGCATTCTTTTACAGGTAAAAATCCAAAGAGGTATGTTATGTAGACCTTGGTGGCCAAGATCCAATTCTACCGACCCAATTTTCGGGGAACGGTAGATTTAGATGATGATAACAGTGCCGTCCAACAGATTGTGAAGCACACCACGATTTACGGAGAAGCATTCTTGAAAATGTCTACACAATATCATGTGTATTTCCTTGGGACTGTTGATTTCATTAACGAGTATTCGCGATGGCGTTAAGAGTGTCTTGATCAGTGAAGAGTACAAGTGTGATGATTACTTGAAGATTTTCATGAATGATTTGATCTTCAGTCCGGTGACTGGTTTGATGAAGCTCTTTATCATGAGCAAGTCTCTTCATCTCCTCATAAGAACTGCAACCCACATCCATCTGAAACTGCTTACTATTTTCATCTTTTGGTGTCCCTCTGCGATTTTCCCACATACACTACCCTCCAATATTAAATATACGATTTTTTCATGTCTGAGAACGTGTCCTACCAATCAATCCTTCTTTTTTTTAGTCAAGGTATGCCAAAAAATCCTTTTCTTCCCAATTCTGTTCAGTACCTCCTAATTAGCCGATCCACCTTACTAATCTTTAGAATTCTTCTGTAGCACCACGTTTCAAAAGCCTCTAATCTCCTCCTGTCTGCACTGTTTATCGTCCTAGTTTCACTCCCGTACAAGGCAGCTGTTATTTGGCAACACTCCATTGAAATGCATTCAGAAAGGACTTCCTTTCACTTAAATTAATATTCGATGTTGGCAAATTCTCTTTTTCAAAAACTCTTTTCTTCCCATTGTCGTTCTGCATTTTATATCATTTGTACTGCGACCTTCATTAACAAACTCATCTGCCACCTTTATTGCCTCGTCAATCTATTTCCTTCAGCATCGCCCGATTTTCGAAGACTGCATTCCATTACCCTTGTTTTGATCTTGTTAATTAAAATGTTCAAATGTTTGTTAAGCTTATGGAACTGCGGGGTCATCAGTACCTAATAACTTATACTAAATAGAACACAAACATCCATGCCCGGGGGATGATTCGAACCCCCCCACCCCCCCCCCCCCCGACGGGGAACGGCCATGCGCATCGCAGCATAGCGCCTCAATGCGCTCCGCCGCGACGCTGTTGTTAATGTTCATTTTATACGCTCCTTTCAACGCACTGTTAATTCCGTTCTTCCACGTCGTTTGCTATCTCTGACAGAATTACAATGTCATTTGCAAAACGCAAAGTTTTTATTTCTTCACCCTGAACTTTAATTCTTTCTCCAAAAGTCCCTTTGCTTTCCTTCACAACTCGGTCATTGTACAGACTGTATAACTTTGGAAAAAGGCTACAACCCTGTCTCACTTCCTTCCCAACCACTGCATCCCTTTAATGGCCTTCAACTCTAATAACAGCGGTTTGGTTAACGTACAATTCGTAAATGACCTCCGATCCCCTATATTTTACCCCTGCTGACTTCAGAATTTGAAATATTCCAGTCAACATCGTCAAAAGTTTTCTCCAAATCTGCAAATGCTAGAAACGTACGTTTGCCTTTCCTTAATCTATCTACTTATACATTTCTTCGATCTCCTTATCATCGACAGAGCTAGGGGCAAGTAAACTTGTACTACTGTGGTCGGTATTGGCTTCGTACCTATTTTGACTATGGTAATGCAATTTCTACTCTGCTCGTAGTAGTTTATCCGCATTCCTATTTTCTTTATTAGTAGACCTACTCCAGTGATATATCTGCTTTGGATTTATAATCCTTTACCAACTGACGAGAAATCCTGTTCGTCTTTCCACAGAACTTCGCTAATTCCTACTATATCTTTCAACATATCCATTTCCGATTTTAAATGGTCTAACATTTACCGATTAAGGGACCTAACATCCGATCCGTAGTATGCCAGTCTTGCCTTTCCTGCTGACGACATCCTCCTGAGTAGTCGCCCCCTAACCCCCCCCCCCCCGGAAACCCGTATGGTAAACTATTTTTACCTCCGGAAAATTTTACCCAAGATGATGCAATCATCATATATTCATACAGTAGAGTTGCATGTCCTCGGAAAAAAAACAGTAATTAAAATTTCCGGGCTGAGAGGCCGTGGTCAAACAGTAGAAATTTCTTCCCCTGACGTTTCGTTGCCGGCATGCGCATCACCCTACATTTTTCTACATTGAGAGCTAGCTGCCATTCTTCACAGCAACTAGAAATTTTGTCTAAGTCATCTTGTATGCCATTACAGTCAGTTAAAGACGACACTCTCCCATACACCACAGCATCCAGCATCATTTATATAGATAGAAAATAATAGCGGTCCTATCACACTCCCCTGGGGCATGCCTGACGATACACTCGCCGTCGAGAACAACGTACTGCGTTCTATTACTTAGGAAGTCTTCCAGCCAGTCACAAATCTGTGAACCTATTCCAGGTATATCGTATCGTCGTTAGCAGTGTGCAGTGTGGCACCGCGTCGAACGTCTTTTTGAAGTCGAATAAAACACAATCCCTTCATCCATGGCTCGCAAGATATCATGTGAGAAAAGGGCAAGTTGAGTTTCACATGAACGATTTTTCCCGAACCCTTGCTGATTCATAGAAAGAAGCTTTTCCGTTTCAAGGAAATTTACTATATTCGAACTGAGAATATGCTCCAATATTCTACAGGAAACTGATGTCAACGATATTGGCCTGTAATTGTGTGGGTCAGTTCTCTTTCCTTTCTTATAAACGGGAGTCACCTGCGCTTTTTTCCAATCACTAGGAACTATGCGCTGAATTAAAGATTCGCGATAAATGCAAGCTACGTAGGAGGCCAATGCCGCAGAATACTCTTTGTAAAACCGAACTAGTACTCCAGCCGGAGCAACAGACTTTTTCGTATTTCGCTCTCTCGACTGCTTCTCTACACCATCAAATCTTTGACCATTTCCTGCAGTACCTCCCCAATGTATTAATTTTTCCATCACCTTCTCCTCCTCCTCCGCCGCCGCCGACATCTATCTACCAGTCATTTCCTCCCACCGATGTTTGTCAAAGTTTTCTACTTATCCCCCATATTCGTGTCCTGTTCCCCCTCTTTAGAGCAATCTCCTCCTCTCTCTCTCTCCATTTTCTCCACCTCCTCTCTCAGACTTTCGCCTCCTTCATCCCCTCCCTCTTCCCCTCATCACCTAATCCCTTTCCCCTTCTAATGCTCCCCCTTTCTCCTCCTCCTCCACCATCACCACCAGCGGTGTCCTGACAAAAGCACCCAGTGACAAAAGCACCCAGTGACATTAGCACCCAGTTCTGGTCGAAGGGCGGGCTGCTAATCCCCCCGTCCGGTCTCTGCCCGGCAGGTAGAAGAGCCGAGGGCTTAGAGGTCGCATTGACACAGGGCCGTACTTGACGGCAATAGCATTGCTGCAGTTTATAATGGAAGCGAGTCTAAAGAACAACCAAGATATATTAATAAGATTTGTGACCTGGAAAAAGTCTTCGATAATGTAAGGTGCTGGATGATGTTCGCAATTCTGAGAAAAATAGGAGTAAGCTTTCAGGGAAAGGCGGAAAATACATAGTTTGTATAAGAACGAAGTCGATACAATAAGCGTCGAAAGTCAAGAATGAAATGCTCAGATTAAAAAGGGGGTAAGAAAAGGTTGTGGACTGTCGCCATCACTGTTCAACTTGCACAATGAAGAGACTTAATGTAGAAAATACAGAAGATGTTCAAGGCTCTGATAAAAGTTCTGGGTAAAAGGATATCAGTGATAAGATTTGCTGATGACATTGCTATCATCTGTGAAAGTGAAGGAAAATTACAGGGTCTGTTGAATAGAATGAAAATACTAATGAGCACAGACCATGGACTGAAGGTAAACCAAGGAAAGATGAAAGTCATAAGAAGTAACAGAAATAAAAGTAGCGAGAAAATAACATCCGAATTGGTGATCACGATGCAGTGCTGTAGCCGGCCGCAGTGGCCGGGTGGTCTACGGCGTGCCAGTCACGGTCTTCACGGCCGCTGCGGTCGGGGGTTCGAATGCCCCCTCGTGCATGGATGTTTGTGTCGTCTTTAGTATAAGCTAGTTCATAAGTAGTTTGTAAGTTTAGGGACTGATGACCCCTTAGTTAAGTCCCATAAGCTCTACAAACATTTGAATTTGATCACAATGTACACCAAGACAAGGAATTCTGCTACCTTTGCAGTAAACTAACTCACGACGGAAGAAGCAAGACGGACATAAAAAGTAGATTAGCACAAGCAATGAGGGCATTCACGGGAAAGAGAAATCTACTGCTGTCAAACATCGCCCTGGACTTTAGGCAGAAATTTCGCAGAAAATAAGTTTGCAGTATAACATTGTATGTAACTTGGACTGCTGGGAAATGAGAACAGAAGAGCATTGAAGCATTTGATATGTAGTTTATGGAGTTGTACAAAATATCACGTAATTTTTTTGTAGGTACTGCTTTTAAGTTTATGTTTTAAAGCCATAAATGCCTGGGTATTTATGAATTTTGGGCATTTGCCCAAGCATTCTTTCTAGGCATTAGCCCCAACTTGCAAATGTCGAGGCATTTTACATCACTAGGGGAAAAACAGAATGGAAACATCAAACAAATAATTGAGGATGTAGGTTGCAATGTGAAATGAAACGGTTGGCTAAGGATTTGGTGGCAGGTCGCATCAAAGCAGTCAGAAGATTGATGACTAGGGATGCAAACGATAAATCTACGTTTTGAAAACATCAACGTTTTGCCCAAAACATCGATGTTAACAGCGATGTTTTGAACATCGATATTCGCCTAGGTATCGGCGATAGAAGTCGAAAACTATCGACACCGTTAAATTCTGGTTCTAAGCCTTTTTACTGTATATGGAAAGGATGTTCTACAGTATTTATGTTACGTTTAGAAAACAAAGGAAGAAACAAATACTTGGGTTTTATTTCCGAAAAAGTGATAATTTGCGAATGTGTGGTTAGGTTACAAAAAAACATATTCACAGAATATATGACATCTGCGAATGGGCAAAGCTGAAAATGTGTACCCAGCTGTCACAAATACACGAACTGCACGAACCGAACACTACGATCTTCATAATCGTACTGACAGTTAGCAGTCATCCGCTGAGGTGGACAAGGACCTCGGGACTGCAGGCAGACTGTGTCGAGAGAGCGTTTCCGGTGAGCGAGGACTGGGCGGCGTGGCATTACCGCGAAAACAGGGACGGCTTAGGGAGGGTACAGGCTGCAGGTAGGTCGTGACGTACTAAACAGTTCAGACTGGGTGCAAATGTCGCAGATTTGGGATTGGGTGCAAATGTCACTGGGTGCTTTTGTCACATATCCACCACCAGCACCACTACCTCCTCCCACTCTGTCCACCACCTGGCTCTATATATCTCATCCCTCCCTCCCTCCAGCAATGAACGATCATATGTGTAATTCACAATAACATTTCCTAAATCATGAATTTATTACAAAGTAAATGTCTTTCCTCTGAGCCGTGTGGATTAGCCACGTGGTCTAAGGCATCACTCTACGGATTGAGCGGCAGTTCCCGTCGTAAGTAGTTTGTAAGTCCAGAGACTGATGGCCATACTAGTTTGGTCCAACAGGTTTACAAATATTCGAATATTTCTTTGTTCACCCGCTCCCACACTCTCTCGGTTCACTTGCTCCTAGCACTTGTCCATCATTTCCACCCCACTTTCGGTCAGTCTCATTCTCATCCCTTTCTCCGTACATTTCTCCCTCCAACTCCCTCGGCCGATCTCCCCCCCCCTCCCCTCCTCTCTCTGTGCATCTCCACTCCTCCTCCTCCTCAGCCCAAGTCCATCGTTTCCTCCTCACGTCTACGAAAAATAACATACCCGAGCCTACATTCGTGGTGATCAGTAAAACAGAGTCGATTTTTATTGCGTTGTTCGCTCCGCCATGCGCATCAGGATTATATATTCGGTATAATAACAGTTAATATTTTACATTTTACAGCCTTAATCGTGGAACTAGTGAGAATTGCTGCTGAAAAAGCCCATAATTTATAATAAGGTGAGCCATTTAACGCTGAGGTGGGAAGCTGAGCACTTCAAGGCGCCTTGCTGCAGAGCGCACGATTTCTCACCGTGGAGGTTCCAGTCCACCCTCGGGCATGGATGTGTGTGTTGTCTTTAGCACAAGTTAGTTTAAGTAGTTCAGAAGCCTAGAGTCTTATAACCGTAGCAGTTAAGTCTCTTAGATTTACAAACATTTCAACATTTTTGAGGTATTTAACATTATAAAATATAAATCAAGTGCATGACTTTCTTTGAAGAATTAAACTGTGTAACTTCCATTTGATCATTTGGACGAAGTTTGGTGTGTCATTAATGTGCAGGATGACCAGCCAGTCTAAAATAGTTTAGGGAAATAATTCAACAATTTTTTTTCAAAACTTCGCCTAAGATTTAGAAGTGTTCTCCACTGCGACATACGCCTTGATAACGTGACCAAGGCTGTTCACCTTGCAGGACAGAGCCGGCCAGTACCAGTATTGAATTCTGGTTCTAAAATCACGCCACCCTTCTGGCGCCCGTGCTGAAAGTAGTGACGGTTCCATTCTACCGTGGAGCCAATAGCATGCTCCCACGTTTGATTGCGTGTGCTACTGTTGGAGGACTCAGAGGTCAGAGAATGAGTTCCTTCGCTCTCTTGAGTTTGAGCTGTCGTACAGAACAGACGCACGCCAGACGCTCAGCGTCTGTGCAGGGGCGAACGGCCGCATGCCGTCCGCTCCCGCCTAGCGGCTGTTCGGTATCAGCCACCAACTGTGAACCGTAACCTTTACCTTTTCCGTTTTCTAAGTCGCTAACTTAGACTGGCTCCCATTCATTGCATCCGGCCCCAGGGCGAGTCCCGCCATGTACTCCGTACATTAGAATAGACCACTTATTAACTTCAAGTCTATCTTTTATTTGCCAATTAAATTTAAATTTATTGCCACAATATTTGGACCTGTTATCTTGAAACTCTAAACAGGTAGTACGTAATCATATTACATTGTCTCATACACTGTTTTGCAAAAGTAAATGTAGTTATTACTCATGTTTACTGCAATCATTTACAACATTAATGTAAATAAAATTAAAAAGAAATTTTAAAGTATTGAATATTAACATAAAAAAATCTTGAAATACAATACATTGTTCCTTGTCTAAGTAAAGTCTTCTAGACTAATTGCCAAAATATGTTCCTAGCAGCCTCTGAAGAACTCGAGGTTTGCCAACTAACAAGGGCATCAACTATTTATAGACCTACTGTAACTACACATCCCTACAGTATCCCCGCAGGCATATGCGTGTCTCGGCAAAAATCCTCGAGTCTGCGCATATCCGTGTGACTAACATTTTATTTTTTAATTTTTTGGCTAGTTGTGTTGAAATTTTATTTGATCTATTGATCTATTGATTTTATTTGCCAACCAGCCACCCTTTCCTAGGGCGCCCACAAGCCTTTACCGCTTCGCCTTCCATCCTCACAAGGCCTCCAACCCATCTTATTTGTACAGCAGTGGGATGGGTTCTACAATTTTAGTATCATCGTTGGGATAAAGATTGTCCTGTACATTAATACGCTCATACTCATAACTTAAGGATAATGCTGATACATGCAGAAACAACGTTCTGGAGGGCGGTCTGCAGATTTAAATCACCTCAGGGTAGGGATGGCGGTTATCGCCGAAACAGCAGGTTTTCGGTTATACCGGTTCTTTTCGTCACCAGTTTAACCGCACTGTAAAAACTGATCAAGATAATCGGTTTTCGGTTTTTTATTGGTTTTATTTCCAGCAAAGTTCGACCGAAACTTAATTGACAGCTGAAACAGAAAACGTAATAGAATTTTCGGTTCTTCTAGTTTCGGCCGAAAACGAAAATTTCGAAATTTAGTTAAAATTTAGGTAAACTTACGTTATACGACAAATCACTAGTCTTTCCATATTTTGCAAGATCCGCTCCCAATACTACGCCTTCTTGAGTGTGTAGAAGACGATATACGAAACATACAGATTTACTGGCCTAGTATTTCCATCCGGCAGTTGGACTTGTGAGCCAGTGCATATGAATAACTAGTTATATAAGTTACAATCTGTAAATGAACTTCAATCAGTGCTGAAGAAGTATTTTGAAAAATAAAGTCACAGTTCCGACTAACAGTATGATTGTTGTCAGTGTAAATTTACGAAAATTGAACTAGAAAAGCTGTACACCACATGCCCAAAGAATATTCAAATGGATGTGAGTTCTTATGAGACTTAACTGCTTAGATCATCGGTCGCTATACTTACAAGCTACTTAATCTAACTTAAACTAACTTACGCTAAGGACGACATACACACCCATGACCGAGGGAGGATGGAGAATTCGAACCTCCGACTGGAGCAGCCGCGCAGTCCGTGACATGGAGCCTCAGAACACACGGCTACCTAGTGAGGCAGCACATGATTAATGTTACCTAAACCCATATTGGTTATTAAAAAAGCTCCTCAATTTCAAGCAATCACATTAATAAAACTTGTTAGCATAGCAATATAACACATTTAAAGTTTTAACCAACGTATATCTTTAATATCCAATAGTAAAAGCAGTCAAGAAAACTCATTTATTAAAATGGCCGCTTTTGGCACATTTAGTGAGTCTTCATCAGATTATTATTAAAAAAAAGAAAAAGAAAACCACACACACACACATTTTGAATCACTGCTACAGGAAGTAGTCGTTCCGGTTTTTTTACCCGGTTCTTGGCAACAATTTAAAACAACCGGTTACAACCGACACCAAATAAATATCGAAAAAACCGGTTATTCAAACCTAAAATACCGGTATCGGTTTTAACCGATCGGTTTTTCCCATCCCTACCTCAAGGTATGGCCGTTTGATGCATTTGACCTGCGGTCGTCGCACGGTGATGCTGGCAGCAGCCCACGTACGCAGAGGTGCATGTCAGAGAACAGTGCAGTGAGTAAGTGTGCAGACGTTTTCAGGCGTGCTAATGGTGACATTATGTTGAAAATGGCTCAAAGAACACACATTGATGACGTTATGCGGGGTAGAACACTAGGACGGCTGGAGGCTGGTCAAACACTGCAGGTCGTAGCATGGGCCCTCCATGTGATCTCAAGATTGTGCCAACGGTTCAAGCAGACAGAAAACGTGTCCAGGCGCTACGGTACGGGACGTCCACAGTGTAGAACACCACAAGAAGGCAGATACCTTACCATCAGTGCCCGAAGATGGCCTTGGAGTACTGCAGGTAGCCTTGCTTGGGACGTTGCCGTTGCCACTGGGACAGTTGTCTTCAGACACACAGGCTACAGACGACTGAATAGACACGGTTCATTCGCTCAGAGACCTGCTAGGTGCGTTCCACTGACCCCTGGTCACAGGAGAGCCCGTAAAGCCTGGTGTCAGGAACACAGTAAATGGTTATTGGAGCAGTGGTCCCAGGTTATGTTCACTGACGAGTCCAGGTATAGTTTGAGCAATGATCCTCGCCGGATTTTCACTTGACGCGAACATGGAACCAGATTCCACCCGCGTAATGTCCTTGAAAGGGACGTGTATGGTGTTAGTGGATTGATGGTGTAAGGTAGGATTATGATTGGTGGACGTACACCCCTGCGTGTCTTTGATAAACTGCAACAGATCAGATGGGACGACATTTTGCACCACTATGTCCTCCTAAACGTACGGCCGCACCGAGCTGCCATCGTGAAGGAGTGGCGAATCAGGCTAATGGAGTGGCCTGCCACTTCTACAGACCTAAACCCCATCGAGCACATGTGGGATGCTCTTGGTCGATATATTGCTGTACGTCTTCAAACCTCTAAGACACTGCAGGAGATCTGACAAGCATTGGTGCAAGAATGGGAGGCTATACCACAGCAGCTGCTCGACCACCTGATCCAGAGTATTCCAACACATTGTGCGACCTGTGTACGTGTGCAGGGTGATCATATCATATATTGATGGCAGGGTATAAGCGCGTTTTGTAGCACATGTGTCTCGGGACGTTTTTCTCAACTTATCACCGATACTGTGTTGTCTTTGTTCCCTATTTGGCTGTGCTATTATCTCCAGTTTTGTGTAGTGCCACGTTGTGTGACACCACAATCTGCAATTATCCTTAATTTATGAGCATGAGTGTAGCTGTTAAAGGTTATGTATTGGAGATCTGTTTCAGAAAAATATGGCTCATTGCACATTTTCTGTTACAACACTATTTAATGTTCACTATCAGATTCAGTTGAGGACCAACATATTTCAATTATAACACTGTATACTGTCATTTCATGTGAACTGTTTAAACCGAAAATATTATCCCAACAGATTATGGACCTGGACCGAAACCGGCGGTCAACAATAATAAACGTGTATTGAAGCAATGAATGTACAATGAGCTTCATAAAATGTAATGGAGAATTTGGTGTTTCTAGAATACTGAACTTAAAAGCTGTACGTGTGTTGTGTGGATGTTGAACCTATCGTTAGATCAGACAACAAATTGTTCCTTGACACAGCAATTTGGTTTAATTATGGCCCTGATACTGATGTATATGCTATTAAGTGAGAAACAGTGCATGAAACTGATTATGTGCGCAACGGATATTTTTAACAAAACAACTGTGACATGTAGCCTTTTGAAACAGACACTGACTATACTCAAAAATTTTGACTGCGAGAAAGATATTTAAAAAACCACAAATCACTTTCTTAATGCTTGACTGTGAGAATTTTATGCAGATCAGTTTCTAATTATTGAAATTTAGTATCAATTTAGTATCATAGTCAATTAACTATCATTTACTATGGCACCAATAATGAAATCCGTTCAACAATATTATTCACATCAATACTGCACTTTAAATCCACTAATAATTAATTATCAAATGAAGGAAGTAGGTTAATTTTCTAACTACGTAAATGAAAGATGAAAGAAAGTTTAAGTTACTTATTATTAATAATCAGCATTACATTACCTACATAATACAACTTCTGACTTGCTGGCAAAGCAGCCTCTGTTCTACATCGGAGCCATACACACAACCCAACCGCTCTCTAAGCGAGCTGAACCACTAGTAGCACTCTCTCTCAGTGCGAGCTACAATGCTATGCAATACATGATCTTTGCCAAAGATGAAACTTCATAAAGGACACATATCGATACATACAGTAGAAGCGATATTATACATTTTCTTGCAAGCAAGTTACTCGATACAAAACAGGAGGCACAATATTGGACATTTTCTTACAAAAATAATTTTTTATGGACACGTTTCATCACCCCCCTCCTACCTATTAAAATTTTGTAGGGTGGGTGATGCCAATGGCATTGCCTAGCCAGCAAAATTACTGAATTTCAAGTCCAAAAATCCATTAATGACATCCAAAATATAACATGAAAAATATGAAAACCTGATAAACATTTTTATACAAGATATTCAAGATCAAAACAACAGATGAAGTTCATAGAAAATTTAAAAAATGTTACAGTCATAAATACATGCTATTTTACAAGACAGTACCATCAAAAGTCATGCATGGAGTGGTACACGATGTAACAGGCATAAGCAAATGTCAAAATGTACAGCACATCAGCAATAAATGGAATACATGACAAATATACATAATGGTAAACATAAGTATATGTAGAAGTTTAGAGAACATAGTGACAAATGATATAGTGGAGAAAATGAGATAGCTAGAAGTAATAGACAAGTGAAAAAAACTACAATAATAAACATGAACATATACAAAGTTTTACAAAAGGTAGTTTAACTAATGTCATCATTCTTTAAAGAAAATGAGGTAATTACAAGTAATACACACAGTAGTGTAAGTTCCATGCGTCTAAATTTTGTACAAGGGATCAGTATTTTTGGGAACATAAAATGAACATTTGTATCTTGTGCACAATGTAGTCTATGTAAATTTTTAGTGCACTTAGTATAAGATAAAGTGTCAATTTTGTATTCTGTGATGCATTTAAGATGCCATACTTTCATGGATGCTAGAACATACAAGTAAAATTTTTGACTACATAGGTTTCTGATCATGTACAAAATAATGTCACTGCTTCGGCACAATAGGATTTCAATATTTCGTTTGTCAATCGAATAGTTACAATGACAGTTCAGACTAAAGTGTATTGACTCATTATAGTTCTGAAAGCATATTTATCTATCAAGAGCACAATTTTATTTTGGTCACTCAATGTAAAAGAACCATGAAATATACCTAAACACTTGTAATGAACCTGTGGACAACGTTTGCAATGGGAGGCACTGAATAGTATAAGCACACGAATAGCACATTAGCTCCTAACATTCATTTTAGGTCTTCACACGAATAGCCAATTATTCCCTAACATTCATTTTAGGTCTGCACACGATTAGCCAATTATCCCCTAACATTCATCTTAGGTCTGCACACGAACACAAAACACTGTAAGATTACACCACACTGTAGGCGAGCTGGCTGGTTGCATTGAAGTTGAAGTCATGGGGAAAAGGTTCTGATGTATTCCTCCATGCAATTCGACAACCAAGTGTGCTCCAACCAACGGGGCTACTAGCAGACTGCATCAGCATAGCCAAAATTAGAGAAAAATTATGGTGGTTGGCCAAGGCTGCAATGGACAGTACTATGTGGCCAAACATCATCCAAAAAACATCTTCATTAAAAGGCCCAAACACGTCCATTGTTCTGTGTGCATTATGGAATCTCGTGTGCGAAATCGCCAGTTCCCATGCGTGTCCAAAGTACATGAAATAAAGCATTTTACACACAAATTAGTAACATAGTCATGATATTTCAGTTTACACTGAAAGAAAAGTCGTTGATTATTAAACCATATTTTTACATTACAAGTAGTGTCTTGAAGACGGATACATTCGAATAGTAATGAGTAATTTAATTCTTATACTAGAGTATCTACAAAATTAGTGTCATTTCATATAGGCATAAGACTTTACATACTATGTACATATTACTTTACAAACACATAATCGTATGAAATACATTCAGGGTGCTTGTCATCAATTTGGCATTAGGTCATGTAAAGTAAATTTGTTGTCATAATTAGAGCAATTAACGTGAAGCCACTTCAAATAACTTGACATTCCAATTACCACTAGTCAATTAAATTGACACACATCACTATGGTGGGGATTGCATTACCACCAAATTATAACAATTAAATTACATATGTTGCCATGGCCAGGCTTTTGTCTGAACTGAGTTACATATTTCATTGCCTTGAGGTATAACACATCAGGGTAGTTTCGTGAGAATATCAAAAGAGGTTCAAGTCATCAGGTCATGTCTGTGTCTGTCTGAGTCAGCAGTAGGGTCAGAAAAAACAATTAAGGCAAATTTTGGCACAGTAATAGATGTACATCACAGTAAATCATCCGATAACATACACTACTTGGTAGGAATAGCTGCAGATTTTCCTCAATAAGATCATCAATAAAATTTTGAAGATAGCAGTAAGCAAAAGCAAAGTATCTCTGTGCATTAACTAGACTTAACTAGGCGTAGTTTATGGCAAAACTGCAAGTTCGCAAGAGAGATGGCTGTGTGCAACGTATAAGCATAACCATACATTTTCATGAGCTTCATTATAAAATTAATTAGCATAGTGGTAGGGCTTAGGTATATAATTAGTGAGCATAGCGGTAAGCTTTGATTACAAGAGCAATAAGCATAGCTGCAAGCATAATTAGAGATATTCATTACACATGATTACAAATAATTACAGAGCATCAGAAGGATATGATTCTCACCAATCACACATGCCATTGAAGGCACAATGCATCAACATACAAAATGGTGCACATAAGCACAAAGAGAAAACACAAAAGCGCAGTGCGAGTAGGCACATAAGAAAAGAACAGAGCATAGCATCATTAGCAACAGAGCGATTCTCCTCATAATTGCTTCATAATCATTGTATACTCTCGTCCACATAATTACATTTATCAAACATCTTTGACTGTTACCAATACCTTCCTTACCATCATTTATCCATAAACAATAGTGCATTTTAAAGACCACCATGACATATTGTGTATTGCCTTACTCATCATCCTCCAGAATGTCCTTTTTCTTTTTTACTGCTCAATCGGCTTACAAAATGCTTATGTCAACTCAAACTCTTCTTCACTCGCTCCGAAGTTCGTAAGTTATGCAATTAGTAATAAAGAAGAGAAATCTGATATTTTCTGAAACATAATAACTTAATTAGATTACTCAATCAAAAATTTCCATTAATTTTACTTGTCTTGCACAGCCACAGAGTTCGTTATATGTAAATTGCAAGATAGTCATAGTTTTGTATGACAATATCCCAGCGTAGCACAGAGCATAAGTATTCAGAGTTAGGGAAAAGTAACAGTGAGAAAAAGATGTAGATAGAGTGCACTAAGGAAAAGCGGAAGAATAGTGACACCCAGCTCGAGAACGGGGCACCAATCGCCACTTGGTGTGTCCAAATGTAGATAGAGTGCACTAAGGAAAAGCGGAAGAATAGTGACACCCAGCTCGAGAACGGGGCACCAATCGCCACTTGGTGTGTCCAAAACAGATTAATGGACTCTCTACCCCAATTTTATGCCTTGAAAATTTTAATATTGGAAATGGGGTGTATGCCATTCGACTTGTGCGTCTTTAAAGTTTCTACCTCAACGACGTTGTCGTGGATGATACGTTTGATTCGATACGGACCATTGTACAGCAAGAAGAATTTGTGAATCATAGATCTTCCCTTGTGGGATCTAATTAATACCTTTTGTCCTACATAGAGTTGTTTGGCGTAACAATTACGTTTATCCTCGTGCTCTGGATGACGTTTAGAACGCGGCGGGCTTTGTTGCGACCGGCGATCATATCTGTTTCTATCAAAATATCGACTGCGCGAGGAATTTTCCTCGTCTTCTTCCTCTAAGTCTTGTAAGAGGTTTCTAAAGGCTTCAATATCATTCTTGCATCGTGCCGCAATGGCAATTTGACGCAAGTGTAGAGGCAATTTGTTCAAACAAATTCTAATTAATTCCGCAGGGCAGTAAGGTGCCGATAAAAATTGATTTTTGTATACCAAATGTTGGAAATATTCCACCGGGCTCGAGAAATTTGATCGCTCAAAAGTTTTGAACGTCGCAATACTGTTTTTAACGCGGTCTTGTGCCGCTTCCGACCAGTATGCGGATAGAAATGAGCGTCGGAACTGATTCTCGCTATAGCACTCTTGTGCAATAGCTCTCATTCTGGTGGCTGGCTCGCCTTCCAGATAACCACATATAAATTCTAATCTGTGCTCAAGTGGCCAATTCGGGGGAAGACAATAATCGAATTGCTGCAACCACTCTTTAGGGTGCAAGTCATTCGGAGAGTTTTTGAATGTCTTGAATTTACGTACAGTCAGGAAATGCTTGTAGTCAAACGCTTCACTTCGCCTGTGCGGTGTAAGTGAGCGTAAACTACGCACCGCGTCTTCATTGTTGTTGCTATGAGGTACACTTCGTTCACGTACCAAGCGACCTACTTGAGTCGAATCATCATTGTCATTTACGTTCAAATTTTCTTCTACGTCTTCGTATGCATTTCCATAAGTGTGGTCAAATTTCCTCTCTATTCGCGCCACGCGATCAACTAATTTTCTGACCTCAGCCTTGTATTGCTGATTAATGGTCATTTGACCTTGTTTGAAACGGTCAAGGGCGAGATATTCATTAGTTTCATTAAAGGGGGTAGGATGCGTTACATCAGAACTTTTGTCACTGTTATCACTGATTTGGGTAATTTTAACAGTAATATCCTCAAACTGTTTATTAATTTTATTGATCTGTTCCGTCGTGACTGACTGGAAGTTCTGCAACTTTTCATCAAATAGATTACTCTGTTGCTTCAATTGAGCGAGTTCAGTAGTTTCCATATTTTCGACTCGTGACGCAAAGCTTTCCATATTTTCCACTCGTGACGCTAGGCTTTTCATATTTTCCACTCGTGACGCAAGGCTTTCCACTATCGGGTTAATCTCGTCGCGAATATCTTGTCTTATTTGCTGAGATTCACGTTTGAAAGTATTGAGCAGTTGTTCCCTGAACCGATTGTTGTCCTCATTTATTTTATTCAAACTACTTTGAATACTCACAAACCTCGAATCGCACGTCTGTTCTATTTTCTCAAGTTTTTTATTTAATTTCTGAGATTGTTTCTCAAGTTTTTCACCTAATTTCTGAGATTCCTGAGATTGTAATTGACTATTCTCATTTAATTTAGAGAGCTGTGACAATAAAATTTTCATGAAATCATTTGGTAATACGTTTTCCATAGCCGTCGCACAAGTATTTTTTGTAGCAGAGCTAGGCGGAACCGATGCATTATTTTCCGCAACCACGTTACAAGAATTGGAATTCTGTATTGTCGAAACCTGTACTGAATCATTATCCATATTGTCTATTCCTGAACTAATCTGTTCCGCATTTTCGGACACGGTATTTACTGTCGTATTTGTATCAGTGCAGTGAGAAGACTCTTGTAAAAATTCAGCTTCTCTCCTTGCATCATTCGAGGTCTCATTTTCGGAAGCAGATTTAGCATCAGCGCGGACTCTCCTATTCTTCGACATTGTTAACAGAATTTTGCAGTAAAGTGACTAATAATATTTATTTTCACCTACTGCATATTTTTTGAAAATCACACACAGTAATTATGAGAGAACAATAGGCTGAATCGGGCTAGTGCAACATATAATCACAATCGAGATTACGCGAACCGTTAATTATCACACGAGTTCCGCGATACTAGAACTTTCATCACAACAAACATCAGACAATATAAAAGAGAGACTTGTTCAGTAGTAATGCAATTATTTGTCTATTCAATTAATCTACTATAAACAATGCTACACACTATCAATAATGGTAAGTAACAAACTACAGAAACAATTACTATGCTACTGTTGCTATAACAAAGGATGGTGCTACAAAAATTAAATTAAGAGCCAAAAGATAAGTTGGTTAGTGGAAAAGACAAACTAACTTAAATAAGGCTACGTATCTAACTACGTCACGATCCTGTTTGTGAACTATCCTGGCAGAAAGGGCGCCAGATAAAAGCTGTACGTGTGTTGTGTGGATGTTGAACCTATCGTTAGATCAGACAACAAATTGTTCCTTGACACAGCAATTTGGTTTAATTATGGCCCTGATACTGATGTATATGCTATTAAGTGAGAAACAGTGCATGAAACTGATTATGTGCGCAACGGATATTTTTAACAAAACAACTCTGACATGTAGCCTTTTGAAACAGACACTGACTATACTCAAAAATTTTGACTGCGAGAAAGATATTTAAAAAACCACAAATCACTTTCTTAATGCTTGACTGTGAGCATTTTATGCAGATCAGTTTCTAATTATTGAAATTTAGTATCAATTTAGTATCATAGTCAATTAACTATCATTTACTATGGCACCAATAATGAAATCCGTTCAACAATATTATTCACATCAATACTGCACTTTAAATCCACTAATAATTAATTATCAAATGAAGGAAGTAGGTTAATTTTCTAACTACGTAAATGAAAGATGAAAGAAAGTTTAAGTTACTTATTATTAATAATCAGCATTACATTACCTACATAATACAACTTCTGACTTGCTGGCAAAGCAGCCTCTGTTCTACATCGGAGCCATACACACAACCCAACCGCTCTCTAAGCGAGCTGAACCACTAGTAGCACTCTCTCTCAGTGCGAGCTACAATGCTATGCAATACATGATCTTTGCCAAAGATGAAACTTCATAAAGGACACACATCGATACATACAGTAGAAGCGATATTATACATTTTCTTGCAAGCAAGTTACTCGATACAAAACAGGAGGCACAATATTGGACATTTTCTTACAAAAATAATTTTTTATGGACACGTTTCAAACTGAAGAATCTAACGTTGAAGTCCTGCTGTAGACTACAGTACTTTTCATTTGGATACTATGTAGGTTCTAACGGTGATGTTAACAACTATTTGAAAATTGAACAATGTGTTTAATAATACAGTAGAGCACCAATTATCCGAATACTGGTCTTCCGTATGACCGGTCGTCTGTTGGTTATTTTTTTTTTAAATATTTGTGAACATCCCGGGCGAGTTTTCAAAGTTTTAAATTTCCCTCATGTGAAGTTTCGATGTATTCAATTTCCGCGCGTGATGTTTTAACCTTCGCCATGTGTAACGTTCGTTGTAGTTCAGGATTTAGGCACTCGGAGCGCCGGTAATCTCTTATGTCACAACAAAAGATCGCTGTTTCGTCAGTCAATAATCTTATGTTTGCTGACTAAGTTGTGATATTTGTGATTGTGTTTTGAGATTATTGTACTGTATTTGCTGATAAATTAACCTGTTCTATGTGACGTCCACTAAACGTAAACGTGTAGCTTTGCCAATTGCAGAAATACTTAAAATATTGGAAGAGCTAGATCGTGGTTTGAGTGGGGCTAGTTTAGAGCGGCAGTACAATGTTGACACATCTACTATTTCAGACATTAAAAAGCAGCGTCTAACTATCAAAGACTATGCTTCCAAACTAGACCGTGAAGAAGGGAGTACAAGAAAAAATGTGTTTGTAATCCGAAGAAGGAAAAAAAAAAATACCTTATCAGCTTCGGTGCTGTAATTATCATAGATAAAAGGTGTTCTGTAAATTGTATTTGCTGTTTCTTGTTTAAAAAATCCTTTGCTTACGTTATTTATATTAATAAAAGAGTTGTGTTATACTATATTATTCACATTGCAGTACAAATAAGGCTAAAATCGAGTACAAAAATAAGTAATCCGGATTTTCAATTATCCGGACACTACTGCCGTGCATCAATTAGTTCGGATAATCGATGCTCTACTGTATATGATAAAAATGGGGGAGAGAAAACAGTGTTTGAGACTACAATACAAGGTTCAAATATTTTGTTTATAAATGCAGTAAGAATTCTATTCCTACAGGTATGCACCTCCACCCTCCTCATGTAATTTAAAACTGTTGTGGAATTTATAGCATACAGACACAGCTTTTAGTTCCGCATTTTTAATAGCAATTAACATCTGTTGGACTGGATTAGGGATTTTACATGTTATTATTCAGAATGTAAGATAATCACCATACAATGAGATAATAACAGGGGCACAACTCCGACGATTCCAGGACTTAATTCTGCATTTATGCCCGCAGAATTCCGCCTGATCAACTCGTAGAATGATGTCCAGATGGTGTCAGCTGTAAGCTGCCAAACTGTTTAATGTTGATTGCCAGACAATATCTCGGTATTTGTAGTTGCGAGATATGGAACTATTTATAGTTAATGGCAACGTGGTCTATGGAGTGTGATTCTCGCTTGAGATTAAAATAAAGGAACATTGGTAGCACTGTTAACTCATAAATGAAACAGACGACGAACTTTTGAAAATAGCACTGGGTTTAATAAAACTTCAAAACGCTTCAGTGAACACAAGTAATGGATACATCTCTCTGCGCCGCCATCTTATCACATGCCCTTTTTACACTGACATATCTCTCCAAGCAAGTGCTTTGGACTGTTTATACACAAATAAGATTAACACTGACAATTCGTCCTCTCTCCACCAGGCTAAAATCTGAAGAACCCAAGCCGTTCTATACAACGGCAATAATCTCAAATAATTTCTCTGGAAAAACTACGACTAATACATATACAATTCTCTAATTTTCCTTTTAATTTTACAAATACACAATTTCAAGGTAACAGAACGCTATGACGTTAAGGTTTATAATCGAATACAAACAGTGTAGTGATTTCGATAGTATGAAACGAGTGATTTAAAAATTCTTAATAGTATCAATACTGATTAAAATAGTGAACATAAAATTTTATTAAAATTCAGTTTTGCAAATATGTGACTTTTTCGACCTAAATCAACATTGAAAGCTAACTCAATCCTTAGTTATTCTCTTAGTGAGATAATAGGCTTAAAAAATCTTTTATGTAAATAAAGAGATCACAAATAGTGCATCACATGTGACTTATAGTGTGAATTTTACCTTAATGAACAATTCACACAAGAGTGCTACATCTACAACATGTCACAATTACATGAGTAAACTGTTTATCTATATTTTAAGTGAAAATATACTATGTGTGTGGTACGTGTCAGTCCCCCAGATACAATAGGTTAGGTTCTTAAAACACTGTTTAAAAGCTTTGCTTAAGGTGAGATGAAATATTCTGGATATTATGTGACTGGTATCGAACGAGTCAATAAATCAGGGTGGTATCGGGTACTAGAATTGAGTGTCAAATAGCTCGTTCCGTTATAAGCCGAATGGTCTGGAGGGCCACGTTACGGATCACGCGGCGTCCAGCGTCGGGGGTTCGAATCCTCCCAAAGGCATGGATGTGTGTTTCGGTAGTACTGCTGTGAAGCTGGTTAGGTCGCAAATTCTTTATTATAGGTCACACTTGATGTATAGCGTGCCCTCGAAAATGACGCTTTTCGGCTTTACCATCATCAGATTAGCATCTACAAACGTAACAAAAACACAATTTCTCACATGACAGAAAAAGTAGTTTCATATTAAAAATGATGATTTAAGTCGTGTTATACCTCTTCCGTGCCACGTGCACACGTGAACAGATGTAAGAAGTTGTTTGCTACAAACTTTAACACATTCGGTACTGTCCAAGTGACATTTCTTGCCACCAGGTAGCATTACAAGGCGTATAGTGGCGCCATATCACAAAAGGTTATGCATATTAATTACGTAGGGTGGCTGTGCACTTATTGTACAAAGTAGAAAATATACAAAGGTATTAAAAGAACAATTGTACAAAGGCTTTTAAAAAAATAAAAATTATCATTGATTTGTCAGCTGTTAAACCTTATTTGTTGTTAATCATGACAAGCTATACAAAACACCACGAAAACCAGCCGTTCGGAGATGTCACGTGACATTCCTCGCCCAGAACTCTCTTGCGTTGCGTATTTGATGATTTTCTTATTGTAACTTACACGTTGTCATTTCAAAGCAGTGGCGCACTGGAAAATTAACAAAAACACATAGTTCTTCGTACGATAATCTAGTGTCTACAAATGCCATATTAGCATCAGTAAACAACGGCCATCAATAGTATGAGATTGAAAGACTTATATTCTGTTGATAGCTGTAGTGTAGTGGGTAAGGCGTTGGACTACGACGCTAAAGGTCGTTGGTTGGAAACCCGCCACTACCTAATTTTTTTTTCCTAAAGAGTTTCAGAAACTCTTATTAATTAATTTTTTATTATTTAGATTATTATTTTGGTCCAAAATGTTTGCACAGACTTACAAAACTACAAATCTAAAGTGGGCCGTAAAACACGTCAGTGCGATTTTTTTTACACCGAATGAATCGCTTTCTCTCGGTTGTTGCCGTCACTATTCAGTACGGTAAAGTGCGCCCGCCTCGGGCCGCATATGTGCCCCGCATGCTGGTGGCGCTGGACGGCAGTAGAGTGTCGGGTATTGCGGGGCACTGGCACTTTTCATGCGGCCGGCCTCGTGCAAACATCGCTCAGGCAGGGCCGGCCGATACAATGGGCGGCGGCGAGCGGCCAGAATGGCCCAACAAATCAGCCGCGCTGTCCCCGGCTCCAGCTACTGCTCCAGCTACAGCTTACAGCCTCTGCCCCCAGCCTCCAGCCAGGCCGCTGCGCTGGTATACGGCCGGCCTGCGCGCGAGATGCCCGCAGCATTCTAAGCGCCGCTCTGCGCCGTCCCCGCTGCTCGGCCGTCGCGTCTCGAGCGGCGACGTGTCCCGCCCCTCTCTCACGACGTATGATGGATGCTCCACAGATGGAGGCGCCCGCCTCACGTCTCCATAGCAATCGATAAAACCGAGAAAAGGGGCGGTCCGCCTATACACACCACCTTATTACCTTGCGCAAAGGCACCTTGCAGACGAATCCTTACCTCACTAAGACGTCCATTCTATTCCCGCAATTGTCTCCTGATGACAGAAATTATGTGGAATCTTAATCTTTTTCCAGCCATTCCAGCTATTTTATGCTGTCCTCTACTAATTACATAAATGATCATTTATGATAATTCACACTACCAGTTTCAACAGACTAAACTGTCATTTTTAAATTTTCCTGTTGTGAATATAACAAAATGGGAAACGGGAAAGCTGAAAGCTGGAAAGAGTATAAAGAGAGGATTTACGAAGGAAGTGAACTTACAGGCAATATTGTAGCAAGCAGAGAAGAACTAGATGAAGATGAAATAGGAGATACTTTACTGACAGATGAATTTGACAGAGCACTCAAAGACCTAAGACGAAACAAGGCCCCTGGAGTAGATGACATTCCCTAAGAGCTACTGAAGTATCTGGGAAAACCAGTCATGACAAATCCGTTTCACCTGGTATGTAAGATGTATGAAACAGGCGAAGTACCCTCAGACTTTAAGAAAAATGTTATAATCTCCACACTACGGTCGGGGGCTCGAATCCCCCATCGGACATGGATATTTGTGCCGTACGTAGTCTTTAGTTCATAAGTAGTTTGTAAGTTTAGGGACTGATGACACCGTAGTTAAGTCCCATGAGCTATACAAACATTTGAACATTTTATAATCCCCATTACAAAGAAAGCAGGCACAGATAGGTGTGAAAACTACAGAACCATCAGTTTAATAAGCCATGGTTGCAAAATATTAACACGAATTATTTACAGAACAATGGAAAAGCTGGCAGAAGCCGACCTCGGGGAAGATATGTTCGGAATCAGCAGAAATGTAGGAACACGGTAAGCAGTACTCACTTCACAGCTTATCCTAGAAGATAGATTAAGAAAAGGCAAACCTACATATCTAGCTTTGGTACATTTGGACAAGACTTTTGACAGTGTTTATTGGAATAAACTCTTTCAAGTTCTGAAGCAAACAGCAGTAAAATATAGGGAGCGTAAGGTTATTTACAACTTGTACAAAAACCAGACAGCGGTTGTCAGAGTTGAAGGACATGAAAGGGATGCAGTGGATGGAAAGGGAGTAAGACAGTGTTGCAGTCTTTCTCCAATGTTATTCAATATGTACATTGAGCGGCCTATAATGGAAAGCAAGGAGAAATTTGGGAAAGCAATTAAAGTTCAGGGTGAAGAATTAAAAACATTGCGTTTTGCCGACGACATAGTAATTCTTGCAGAGATAGCAAAGGACATGGGACAGCTGTTGAACGGAATGGACACTGTACTAAAGGTGCATATAAGATGAACATTAACAGGATCAAAACTAGGGTAATGGAGTGAAGACTAAGAAAATCAGGTGATTCTGAAGGGATTAGATTAGGTAACTAAACAATAAAGGAGGTAGATGAGTTTTGTTACTTGGGCAGTAAAATAACAAATGATGGTCGCAGTACAGACGATATAAAATGCAGAATGGCAATGGGTAGAAAAGCTTTCTTGAAAAAGAGAAGTTTGTTAACATCGAATATTGATTTAAACCTAAGGAAGTCCTTTCTGAAGGCATTTGTATGGAGTGTTGCCTTGTATGTGAGTGAGACATGGACGATAAACAGTGTGGACAGGAAGAGGATTGAGGCTTTTGAAATATGGTGCTACAGAAGAATGCTGAAGATTATGTGGGTGGATCGCGTAAGCCGGCCGAGGTGACTGAGGCGCTCCAGTCACGGTCAGAATGGCCACTACGGTCGGGGATTCGAACCCCCTCGGGCATGGATATTTGTGCCGTCCTAGTTCGTAAGTAGTTCATAAGTAGTTTGTAAGTTTAGGGACTGATGACCCCGTAGTTAAGTCCCATAAGCTTAACAAACATTTGAACATTTGGATCGCGTAACTAATGAGGAGGTACTGAACAGAATTGGGGAGAAAAGAAATTTCTGGCATACCTTGACTAAAAGAATGGCTAGATTGGTAGCACACATTCTTAGACATCAAGGAACTGTGAATTTAGCGTTGGAGGGAAGTGTGTGGAGTAAAAATCGCAGAGGAAGACCAAGAGATGGATACAGTAAGCAGATTCAGACAGATGTAGGTTGCCGTTCTTATGTAGAGATGAAGAGGCTTGCTCAGGATAGGGTATTGTGGAGAGCTGCATCAAACCAGTCTCCGGACTAAAGACCACAACAACAACATGGGACTTAACTACGGGGTCAACAATCCCTAAGCTTACAAACCACTTATGAACTAGCTAAGACTAATGACGGCACAAATATCCATGTCCGAGGGGGGATTCGAACCCCCGACCGTAGTGGCCGTGCAGACCGTGACTGGAACGCCTCAGTCCTCTCGGCCACCGCGGCCGGCTTATTACGTTGCGCAAAGGTTCCTTGCAGACGAATCCTTACCACACTAAGAGCCGGTTCGTCCATCTCTCGTTAATTTTCTCGTTCGTAAACGAGAAGATGCCTTTAACGTCCAGTTAAATGAGTTTGTTAAGTGCATTGCATTTGTTCAAAATGTTCAGATGTTTGTAAATCTATCGGACCAAACTGCGTGGTCATCAGTCCATAGCTTACAAACTACTTAAACCTAGGTAAAATAACCTAAGAACAAACACACACACGCATGCCCCAGGGAGGACTCAAACCTCCACGGCGAGCAACCGCGCGCTCCTTAGCAAGACGCTTTAGACCGCTCGGCTACTCCACCGCGGCCATTGCATTAAAAAAAAAAAAAAAAAAAGTTCAAATGTTTGTTAAGCTTATGCGACTTAACTACGGGGTCATCGGTCCCTAAACTTACAATCTACTTATCAACTACCTTATACTAAGGACGGCACAAATATCCATGCCCGAGGCGGGATTCGAACCCCCGACCGTAGTAGCCGTGCAGACGGTCCCCTCGGCCACCGCGGCCGGCTTATTACGTTGCGCAAAGGTACCTTGCAGACGAATCCGTACCACACTAAGGGCCGGTTCGTGCATCTCTCGTTAATTTTCTCGTTAGTAAACGAGAAGATTCCTTTAACGTCCAGTTAAATTTGTTTGTTAAGTGCATTGCATTTGTTCAAAATGTACAAATGTTTGTAAATCTATCGGACCAAACTGCGTGGTCATCAGTTCGTAGCTTACAAACTACTTAAACCTAGGTAAACTAACCTAAGAACAAACACACACACCAATGCCCCAGGGAGGATTCGAACCTCCACGGCGAGCAACCGCGCGCTCCGAAGCGAGTCGCTTTAGACCGCTCGGCTACTCCAACGCGGCCATTGCATTTGTCATTGCCAGATATACCTCTCGTTTGCTAACCTGGAGAAAACGACAAGGTACGATATTATAGTTTTCAAAATAAAAGGCCAAGATCGCACATTAAAAATTTATTAAATGACTATCGGTTTCGGTGCGCTGTGTCAGCATCATCTGGTCTCATGGAAGTTATAAGCTGGTCATCTATGAGACCAGATGGTGACACAGCGCACCGAAACCGGTCGTCATTTAATATATTATTAATGTGAGATCTTGGTCTTTTATTTTGAAAACTATAAAACGATCAGGTCGCCTCCAAACCGGACTATGTCAGGTAATCTTAAGGTACGATATATTCCGACTATGTTGGCAATAGAAACAAATGAATGTGCCGTCTGAATAAACACCTGTTCGTCATATTTGACTAGCAGGGAAGAGGTTAGCAGACAGTTGTTATTTCGCTCTATGGAAAACAAACGTGAAAGAAGTTCGAATTTTAATAAAGTGAGTGCGAGAGTTTCGTGTCCTTAATAGAAGAAAAATAGGAGGTATGTCCACAAAGTAAGTTACGTTTGGTTGTGTAAAACAAACGTGTACAGATACAGAAAAAATATTTATTGTATAAAATATACAACAATTAAACAACTTTTCTACATACCTTCCGAAATTTTTTAGGCACTTGTCATAGCGTGGCAGAAGTCTTTGTATGCCTTCTTCGTAGAAGGTTGCCGCCTGTGTATTCAACCATGTGGCAAACAAGTTCTTTCAACCCATCATCATTGAAGTGTTGACCACCAAGGACAGATTTAAGGTGCAAGAAAAGATGAAAGGAGTCTTTTTCTTCCCTTCACGTTGCCGCCCGACCTCACAAGGCGAATGTGACCAAACAACTCTTACGGGAATTTCACCGGTACGTGTTTGATCATCCTCCGTACAGTCTCGCTCATAACGACTTTCTTCTTACACCTAAAACCTGTCCATGGTGGTCAACATTTCAGCGATGATGACGAGCTGAAAAGTGGTTGAACAGCTGCAGATTTTTAAACAATAAATATTTTTTCTGTATCTGTTCACATTTGGTTTGTATAACCAAACGGAATTTGTGGATATACCTCGTATAAGGACACATTGTACTGAGAGAGGCCAGTGCCAGTGTCACTTACCGAACAGCTTTCCAAGCAGACGTTTTGCAGACATCAGCGAATTCCCCTTACGGCAATGAACATACAGACAAGTGCATAGTACCTTAGTGCAAGCAATAACTTGCACATAGGCGAAATTGCGGTGTTCCTGTAGATCGGAGGTAGAAATCACATTTTAGACCTTACACTAGGCGCAACAAACATAAGCAAATACTGAACTAGTAAGTTTGCAGACATAAGTATTTTAATCTGTTTTCTATTACGACAGAACTCTCACAAAATACATGCCTATCTGTTGGACTGATCATATGGTCGTGAAGTTTTTCATGCAGCGTTTCCACAGTGGCCTTCCGAAGATGAAATCGCGTAACAAATTCTGCATCAACCCAACATTCAAATGATTTGGAAGAACATAAATACGTCTAGAATGCCTTATTGGGGCAATGACCTCTAGATCATTGTGAAGCAAATCTTTTATGCCAGCCATTTTCATCATACAGATTCTCACTTAACTAGTCGCTACCCGTAAGTTTGTATTTTGATATCGCAACAATAATTTTAAGGTTACGTACCGTATATGCATTATACCAAATTCATGGATGGGGCGGGAAATATCACGATAATATTTTCCAATAAAGCTGCTTTCCACACTACTTTTTTCACACATATAGTGTTTCTGTTATTTTGTTCAATAAATCGGTCTTTATCATGTGAATATATTGCGGTATTTTAGCGCTTTGGAATCCTGTCATTTTCATACAGATTATCACTTAACTGGTCGTTAGCCAAGTAACGAGCAGAAATCTACTCGTTAACTTAACGGCCAGGTTAACTCATAACGAAACATTGACAAACGCAATTCTCCGCTAACGACAAGTAAAAATATTAACTGGAACTTAACGAGGCATTGACAGACCGGCCCTAAGTTGTCCATTTTATTCCTGCAATTGTCTGCTGATGACAGAAACTATGTGGAACCTTAATCTTTTACCAGCCATTCCAGCTGATTTATGTTGTTCTCTAATAATTACGTAAATAGTCACTTCGGTTATGATAATTCACACTGCCAGTTTCAAGAGGCTACACTGTTATTTTTAAATCTTTCTATAGTTAATAGAGAAACTTACGTTAATTTACAACAAAATGGGAAAGCTGAAAGGTGGAAAGCAAAAAGGAAGTGAACTTAGAGGCAATATTGTAGGAAGGGAAGAAGAATTAGATGAAGATAAAATAGGAGATATTATACTGAGAGATTAATTTGACAGAGCACTGAAAGACCCCTCGAGTAGATGACATTCCCTCAGAGCTACTGAAGCCTCTTGGAGAACCAGCCATGACAAAACTATTTCACCTTATGTGTAAGATGTATGAGACAGGCGAAGTACCCTCAGACTTTAAGAAAAATGTTATAATTCCCATTCCAAAAAAAGCGAAGTACCCTCAGACTTTAAGAAAAATGTTATAATCCCCATTCCAAAAAAAGCAGGCACAGATAGGTGTGAAAACTACAGAACCATCAGTTTAATAAGTCATGGTTGCAAAATATTAACACGAATTACTTACAGAAGGATGGAAAAGCTGGTAGAAGCCGACCTCGGGGACGATCAGTTTGGGTTCAGGAGAAATGTGGGAACACGGGAGGCAATATTCACTTTACGGCTTATCCTAGAAGATAGATTAAGAAAAGGCAAACCTACATTTCTAGTTTTTGTAGATTTGGAGAAGGCTTTTGACAGTTTTGATTGGAATAAACTCTTTCAAGTTCTGAAGCAAACAGGAGTAAAATATAGGGAGCGTAAGGTTATTTACAACTTGTACAAAAACCAGACAGCGGTAGTCAGAGTTGAAGGGCATGAAAGGGATGCAGTGGTTGGAAAGGGAGTAAGACAGGCTTGCAGCCTTTCTCCAATGTTATTCAATATGTACATTGAGCAAGCTATAAAGGAAAGCAAGGAGAAATTTGGTGAAGGAATTAAAGTTCAGGGTGAAGGATTAAAAACATTGTGTTTTGCCGACGACATAGTAATTTTGTCAGAGACAGCAAAGGACATGGAAAAGCAGTTGAACTAAATGGACAGTATGCTAAAAGGTGCATATGAGATGAACATTAACAGGAGCGAAACTAGGGCAATGGAGTGCAGTCTAAGAAAATCAGGTGATTCTGAAGGAATTAGATTGGGAAACGAAGCAATAAAGGAGGTAGATGAGTTTTGTTACTTGGGCAGTAAAATAACAAATGATGGTCGCAGTGCAAAGGCTATAAAATGCAGAATGGCAATGGGTAGAAAAGCGTTCTTGAAAAAGAGAAATTTGTTAACATCGAATATTGATTTAAGCCTAAGGAAGTCCTTTCTGAAGGCATTTGTGTGGATTGTTGCTTTGTATGGGGGTGAAACATGGACGATAAACAATGCGAACAGGAAGAGGATAGAGGCTTTTGAAATGTGGTGCTGCAGAAGAATGCTGAAGATTAGGTGGGTGGATCGCGTAACTAATGAGGAGGTATTGAACAGAACTGGGGAGAAAAGGTATTTCTGGCATACCTATGTGGAGTTGAAGAGGCTTGTTCAGGATAAGGTATTGTGGAGAGCTGCATCAAACCAGTCTCCGGGCTGAAGACCACAACAACAACAACAACAATATAACAAAATGGTATATATTATTTGTTAATAGTGGTTAATAACACATAATTTTATTATTGTCATTATTATTGCTATTATTATTATTTTTTTTGTCATGCGCCGAAGACCAGTGCACAACGTTTGGTTCACTGAGTATCATGGAGTAGGGAGGCGTAAATTGAAGTAGCCGAACTCTGCAGCATGACTGATTTATTAATAACACAGTATATACAACAGTAATGTAAAAAGTATACATATCTTTATAGAGCACGGATCGTCAGTCTCTTCCAGATTCCTTCTGTGGAGGCTATGAGGAACTTATAATAATTGTTCGGCGATTGACGTCGGCTAACTATCACTTGAAGATGCTGAAGCTAGTTGCTGAGTGAGGTCCTCAGAGTCCGGCTGAATACTGAGACCGGTACTGGCTAGTGGCGTCCCATAGTTGGACGCGCAGTGGCACTCCAGTCGCACGCCGGCGATGTTAGCTTTTGTGGCTATGGACTCAAAGGCAATATCTACCTGTGATACTGCATTTTAATTGATAAAACCTGACACACTATTTTCCATGAGGAAATACATGCCATAGATCACCTGGAACTTCAACCTTTATTTCTTTTATCAAACACAACAAACATAATAGCTGACCGGTTCCAATGTTTTCACATCACCTTGAGATCAATATTTTCAAATAATATCTTTAAAATAATAGAGCTATTGTCATTTCTTTAATTCATTTTACATGAAAAATTAACATGTGACAATACATAATTAACAGCTGAAAGATTGACACGAAAAATAAATATGTTATCTTATGTAAGAGGCTATAAACCTGATTTTCAAACATAAAAAAAACATAATATCAACTGTCATTGCCCACAAAAGATATCTCATACATCATTGTAGATGGTCGTGAGTACATCCTGACCACATTTTTGTGATAGAAATCTGTGTTGACTGTGTTGGAATAGCCTAAATTTCGCTTACAGTTCGTCTGATGTCTGCAGATCAGACATCCAGACGTTACACGATTTCAATAGATGTTTTACCCTTGACATATTATGTGAAACTGAATTTGGACTGAGACTGAGTCACCATCTGAAGTGGCCACTATGATGTGCTGGTAGCATACTGACTGTCATTTGTCAAGTTTACATTACAATATCGTACTTTTTCAAACCCAGAACTAGACCTCTGGTTATGATTATATATTTCGTTGTAACAACTTACATCTAAGACTACATGTCGAAAGCAGAAATGGTTTAGAATCTGTGTCCTGGACATTGTTTTTTAATCATAGATGTTGACATGTAACGAAAAAAAAAAGATAGCACGAGAACGAAATTGTAATATATTTAAAGTTGAAATTAAGATAATCATTGTTGCCCAGGACCTAGGATAACCTAGATCTTATATTACATACCATATAATGCTATCTAAAACAAGGTTACTTATAAAACATTTAAGAGTGAAGTAATCGTAATAGATTAATATAAACAGTCATGACTACAAAAGAATCTTAAGACCTTAAACTATGTTTTTAACATAATAGATTAAAATGTCAAACTTAGACTTTGTAATACATTAAAATACTCAGATTGTTAATTAGACCTTATAATTAGACCTTAAGTTACACATCAGAAACAATAGATTTCAGACGTTAGACTTACTCCTTATGTCATTATCATCTGCTTATTACAAACAAACAAGATCCACTTTAAGAGAAATGTTATTCATTATAGTACTGAAGCATACTCATAGATTAAAGGTAATAAGTAATAAGAAACAGACTACAGAAAATTTACAACCTAGACTTGAAGAAAGATACCAAAGACAAAAGACAAAAGGATTTTTTGAATGTCAGTCATAGAATTATGGTGACAATTATAAATTTTGTTGTAACTACTTAGAACTAAGGCTACATGTCAAAAACAAAAATGTTTTTGAATGTGAGACCTGGGTCTTGTGTTATGATAATGGATTTTGACATGTTATGAACAATAGTAGGATGGCCATAAAAAAGATACTAGTATAATACTATAGCTATATAGTTTAAGAATTATAAATTATAATTTAGGTATTAAGATACATATCAAAGGGAAGAGCTTGGTCAGAGTTATTGGATCTAGACTCTGGGATGCATACAGGGTTTTTGATTCATTATCACGTGGAACTGCTACAGAAAATTTTGCTTCCGTTTCGATATTTGTGGTACTGGCTGAAGCTATCAATTATTGACCATTATTGTAGAAGATATATATGTGTATGGATTAGTTAACAAATGCATAATTAAAACTTGGGTTGAAATATACATCTTATAAAACTGGCTGTATGTATGTATATATGTTACACATCTCCTCCTACACTACTGGATCGATTTCAACCAAATTTCCTACACATGTTACTTACTATCAGGCAAAAATCGCTGTCGGGGTAAGAACCACCTACGACAAATACGTCAGGAGCTATGACGTAATAAACAATGAAATTCGTGAAAAACTGACGCATCATGAGATAATATTTTACATCCGATCCTAAACTAATGTGTCGATTTCAACCAAATTTGGTACAAATATTACTTAAGGTCAGCGAGATTTTATTTCTCAACTATTTGACAGTGAGAGCGCTTAATGACTTGCAATAAACATTAACCCTTTATGGCCTCAATTTTTATCTTTTCACTTCGTTATTTCAAAATTTTTCTGCGGTATTTAAGTTATTGGGAAATAAGTTTAGCATAAAAAAAGCAAATCAAATAATATTTTATAGGCCTGACGACACTTACAAGATGTTGTTTGTTGTTGTGGTCTTCAGTCCGGAGACTGGTTTGATGCAGCTCTCCACAATACCTTATCCTGAGCAATCCTCTTGAACTCCACATAAGAACGGCAACTTGCACCTGTCTGAATCTGCTTACTGTATCCATCTCTTGGTCTTCCTCTGCGGTTTACCCCAAAAACTTCCCTCCAACGCTAAATTCACAATTCCTTGATCTCTAAGAATGTGTCCTACCATCGATCCCTTCTTTTAGTCTAGGTATGCCAGAAATTCCTTTTCTCCCCCCCCCCCCCCCCCACAATTCTGTTCAGTACTTCATTTGTTACGCGATCCACCCACAATATTCTTCTGTAGCACCACATTTCAAAAGCCTCTAACCTCTTTCTGTCCGTACTGTTTACCGTCCATGTTTCACTCCCATACAAGGCAACATTCCACACAAATGCCTTCAGAAAGGACTTCCTCAGGCTTAAATTAATATTTGATACTAACAAATCTCTCTTTTTCAAAAAAATGCTTTTCTTCCCATTGCCATTCTGCATTTTATATCCTCTGCACTGCGACCATCATTTGTTATTTTACTGCCCAAGTAACAAAACTCATCTACCTCCTTTATTGTTTCGTTACTTAATCTAATCCGTTCAGAATCACCTGATTTTCTTAGACTGCACTCAATTACTTCACCAAAAATTCTGCAGTTCAATATTGATTTCGTACTTCATAAAACTCGTTTGGTGTCAACTATTTCTTCATATATACTCCGAATAACGACAACGTATGCTAGAAGACTAACAGACTGTATGCATTGTTTTTACAGAGACTGAAACGATTAACATATTTATAAAAGAAAGTGCACTTAGCCTTACTTCTTTGTCAGCATAAACTGATGAATTTACTGTGAATAGACTAGAAAATACCTTAAACGTAAATCGGTGGGCCTTGTAGATTCTATTTGTATGGTATCTGATATAACTGCCTGTACATCTATCGGACTCAACTGCTGGGTTATTAGTCCGTAGCTTACAAACTACTTAAACTAAGGTAAACTAACCTAGGGACAACACAAACACAAATGCCCGACGGCGAACGGCCGCGCGCACCGCAGCACGACGCCCCAGTGCCCACGGTTAATTCTCCGCGGCTGTAACTATCTGAGTTTAACCTTCAAACATGTGATATTACTATGTGATGGGCATGTTAGATAAATTAAAATAAGTAATTTAAGATAAACATTAGTAAATACTTCTACACTTGAAAAGATCATCCAGCGTGGTAGTTTACACCCTATATGCTAAGCACCTATCACATAATCTTTTCCGGACGCGGTGGCCGAGGGGGCTGCGGCGCGCCAGTCACGGTCTGCACGGCCACTACGGTCGGGGGTTCGAATCCCCCCTCGGGCATGGATATTTGTGCCGTCCTTAGTGTTAGCTGGTTCATAACTAGTTTGTAAGTTTAGGGACTGATGACGCCGTATTTAAGTCCCATAAGCTATACAAACATTTGAACATAATCTTTCACTCACACCGTCCACCAGTAATTCATTAAATTCGGTTACATAATTATTAACTCTCTATTAATATTCTCTGTTTTATTCAACCTGAAGGAAATCAAGTACCAGTTTGGCAATGGAATTAAAGTTTCTTTCTGGTGACACTGCAGTTCTCTCGGAAAAGGGGAAGAAATAAAAGGTTGAGTAGTAAAAGAATTAAAATAGAACTTTGGCCAGGTAATTAAAGTTTCTTCGATGGCATAGTAATTCTCTCAGAGAAGAGAGAACTAGGAAGAGGAGCTGAGGAGAATGTATAATGAACACTCTAGAATAGGTATAAGAAGGAGAGAGAGATGTATTTGAAGGAGTTTCTGCAGCTTATATGCAACATAGCGCGTCTTTTACGCGATTATATTAGGACCGATAAGTCAATATGTAGTTTGGCAATAGTGGTTTCCGACGTGTGTGCGGTAAATTCGTAAACTTTAAATATGCCGTCGTCAGCACCAAATTATGAAAGAGGATGAACTTTGTCTACGAATATAACTCTATACGAGATTCTACTTAAAATACTACCAGGTCCTTTATGTTATTGCATTTATGAATCAAAGTTGGACGTTGCTAAGACGTTCCTCAGAATACGTACAATACACATGCTTATTATTGATCTGGTGTATGGGAAGCGTGCCTGTATAGCCCAACTGGTTAAGGCGACCGCCGGATCGAAGTGGGAAATCCGGGTTTGAATCTCGGTCCAGCACAAATTTTCAACTTCGCCGTTGAATTTATTTCAACGCCATAAAACGGTCGAAATATTTCAATAATTAGAATTCGTAAAATTATGGTCGTTAATGTCAACAAATTGTGTCTGTTATTTCGGACATGTCCAAAAGAACAGACACGATAATTGTAAAATATGTCACCAACAGGCAAGTAACAGTTTCAATGTGAACTCATTCAATCGCTCGATCCCTTGCGGTTATCCAGTATAGGCTGCGTGAAAGAGGAAACAAGGGGCAGGGGGCTAGATGTTCAGAATTTTAGTGTATAGAAATATTGATTTTGGGGATCAGTGATGGAAATTAATTTTCTGCCATTGAAGTTTTAAAAGTATTTTCTTAATTTTGGTTTACAAATTATTAAAACTAATGTGTATATTTGGTTTATTTAGTTGTTTATCAATTTATTTTTCTAGTGTTTATTTTGATCGAAACGTAAACACTTATTGGTGGTTTTATTAAGATTAGAATATATTGTTGTTTCTTTATTTATATTGGTTGTTGTATTTCTTGTTGAGTTTCATTATGATAATTTTTTTCCTGTTATTTTGTTTTTCTGTTTTTCCTGTTTGTGAAGGTGCTTTAGGTCTTTCACTTTTGGTTTCAATAATTCGTTCTCATGGTAATGATTTTTTTAATTCTTTCTTTTTGTATTTATGTTATGGTACTTCTTTATAATTGTTGTTTTTGATCCCATAAATTGAGATCACTTTATACAAATTAAAATTTTGATAACCCTGATACAAAAGGTAAAAAAATGAATCTTACTTATTATAAATTTAAATTAATAATTTTTAATTCAATAACATTACTAATAAAATATAATTAAAAAATCATTTCAATAAAAAATCTTGAGACAAAAATAAATAAAATTATTTTTATTAAAATAAATAAACATCAAAACAACTAAATGGAAGGGTGATGTTCCTAAATATTATCAAAAAATTCTAAAATCCTATACCCATGTGGTCACCTTGTAAGTCCCATACATTTCCAAACAATGGAAACCTTTTATAGCCTTACACACACACACACACACACACACACACACACACACTGTATATTAGGGTGTTTCACTAAGTGTGTTTGCCTCTGTCACTTATAAAATAATAGGTGACGGGAAATTTTAATGCGGTAGGTCAACACAAGAAATGTTACACTTTATGCGGAGCAATGAACATAGTTTATTGTATCATTTTCCAAAGAGTTACAGCACAAAGATATAATTTTTTAAATGGAACAACAGTTTTTTCTATCGTGCATTGGAATCGTTGAAACCAGTTGCGGCCAAATCAATTTAAACTACATTCCTATCACTGTTAGTTTGGGAGCTACAACCCTTCAGAGTTTCAGGGGGCAGATACCACACGCTGTACATAATGCATGACTGTGTGGTGGATGTTGGATGTTATGGCGGTGAGAAGTTGATTTACATGAGATGTTCAAATGTGTGTCCATGTTCCTCAATGCATAATGCAATGCGCCGTCGAAAGGATCTGCGGACGAGATGATTTCATCCCCAATGATTCCACACCATACGTCAATAGACCACCTACATTGACGGTCGACCCATCGAGGATTGTTTGCGGCCCAGTAGAGCATGTTATGGCGATTCACTACACCATAATTTGTGAACGTGGACTCATCAGAGAGCATAACACTTTGTAAAGACTCCAGCGTGAAATTACGCATGGCCCACTCACAGAATGTCACTCTTGCACGGAAATCGTTCCCATGCAGCTCCTGGGTCAGTGACAGGCGGTACGGGTGAAACCTGTGGCTGTGTACTGTACGCCACACAGATGTGAGACTGACACCAGCGACTGCAGCAACGGCTCGTAAGCTGACATGAAGATCGTGGTATAGTGCAGCTAAAACGAACACCTCCGTCTCCTCACTTTTTGCAGGTCTTCGTCTGTTACTGCGGCGCATTACCAAGCTGCCTGTTTCCCGAAGTCGTTGTTCAGGACGTAAGAACGTAATGGCTGCCGGGGCTCTTCGCCTAGGATATCTCACGGCATACGCCGTGGCTGCTTCAGTGGCATCGTGTCCGCCCTCGCCGAGCATCGGCAACATGTCAACGTACTCGTTGTTCGTGTATGCCATCGTCATCCGATGTCAGTAACTGTGGTGTATTGAGCCTCGGTTGTTTGTGTGGCTCCAACTGTCGGGTATACGGCCGTGTGCGGCGACAGTCGGCAGTCTAATAGCGCATCGAGGAAGCTTCTCGCTCCGTGACACCGGCGACGTTATAACTCGGTCGCACCACATTTAGAAGGCGCATTGCATTATGCGCAGCGTTTGTGGTATCTGCCCATGAAACGTTGAATGGTTGTAGCTCCCAAACCAACAGTGATAGGAATGTAGTTTAAATTGATTTGGACGCAGCTGGTTTCAACGAATCCAATGCACGATAGAAAAAAACAAACTATTGTTCAATTAAAAAATATATCTTTGTGCTGTACCTCTTTGGAAAATGATAGAATAAACTATGTTCATATCTCCGCAGAAAGTGTAACATTTCTTGTGTTGACCTACCACATTAAAATTACCCGCCACCTACTATTTTATAAGTTACAGAGGCAAACACACTTAGTGAAACACCCTATATATATATATTATACCATCCTATACGAGAGATCTATTAAGAACAGGTAAATATTACGTTGACGAAAGTTTTTCTCGCTTACAATCCCGAAAAATAACAAAAGAAAACTATTTTTATAGCTAACTACTTTTTCGCTCTGACATAGCTGTATTAGGTTGTATTTGGTTGAACTTGAACACTGTAATACATTTTAATATATCTCTCTTTCATTAAATATATATTTCGGCAAAACAGAAGTCGTCAGGTGTCTTTCTGCAAACACATTTTTCGTTAACAATACGTAGCCAACTATAACAAAGAAAAAACAAATTCTCATTATAAGTAGTGTAGTACATACGGTGTCTAGAGGCTGCATTTTGCTTTACTGACTCTTATTATATTTTTGTGTGGCATATTATAGTATCTCATGTTGTTGTTGTTGTTGTGGTCTTCAGTCCGGAGACTGGTTTGATGCAGATCTCCATCCTACTCTATTCCGAACAAGCCTCTTAATCTCCTCATAAGAATGGCAACCTACATCTGTCTGAATCGGCTTACTGTATCCATCTCTTGGTCTCCCTCTGCGGTTTTTACCCCAAACACTTCCCTCCAATGCTAAACTCACGATTCCTTCATGTCTAAGAATGTGTCCTATCAATTGATCCCTTCTTTTAGTCGAGGTATGCCAAAATTCCGTTTCTCCCCAATTCTGTTCAGCACCTATTGATTAGTTACGCGATCCACCCACCTAATCTTCAGCATTCTTCTGTAGCACCACATTTCGAAAGTCTCTACCCTCTTCCTGTCCGCACTGTTTATTGACCATGTTTCACTACCATACAAGAGAACACTCCACACAAATGCCTTAAAAAAGGACTTCCTTATACGTAAACTAATATTCGACGTTAACAAATTTTTCTTTTAAAAAACTCTTTTCTTCCAATTGCCATTCTGCATTTTATATCCTCTGTACTGCGACCATCGTATGTTATTTTACTACCCAAGTAACAAAACTCATCTACCACCTTTATTGTTTCGTTATCTAATCTAATTCCTTCAGCATCTGATTTTCATAGGCTGCACTCCATTACCCTTGTTTTGCTCTTGTTAATGTTCATCAATCCGCTCAACTGCTTTTCCAAATCCTTCGCTGTCTCTGACAGAATTACAATGTCACCGGCCAAACGCAATGTTTTTATTTATTCGCCTGAACTTTAATTCCTTTTCTAAATTTCTCCTTGCTCATTGTACAATTTGAGAATGGCTACAACCCTGTCTTACTCCCTTCCCAACCACTGCATCCCTTTCATGCCCTTCAACTCTGACAACCGCTGTCTGGTTTTGTACAAGTTGTAAATAACCTTACGCTCCCTATATTTTACTCCTGCTTGCTTCAGAACTTTAAAGAGTTTATTCCAATCAACATTGTCAAAAGCCTTCTCCAAATCTACAAAAGCTAGAAATGTTTGTTTGCCTTTTCTTAATCTATCTTCTAGGATAAGCCGTAAAGTGAGTATTGCGTCCCGTGTTCCTACATTTCTCCTGAATCCAAACTGATCTTCCCCGAGGTCAACTTCTACCAGATTTTCCATCCTCCTGTAACTAATTCGTATTAAAATTTTGCAACCATGACTTATCAGACTAATTTTTCTGTAATTTTCACACCTGTCTGCACCTGCTTTGTTTGGAATAGGGGTTATATCAATTTTCTTAAAGTCTGAGTACTTCGCCTGTTTCATACATCTTACACACCAGATGAAACAATTTTGTCATGGCTGGTTCTCCCAGAGACTTCAGTAGCTCTGTGGAAATATCATCTACTTCAGGGGCCTTGTTTCGACTTCCGTCTTTCAGTGCTCTGTCAAATTCATCTCTCAGTATAGTATCTCCTATTCCTTCTTCATTTACTTCTTCTTCCCTTCCTACACTATTGTCTCTAAGTTAATTTCCTTTATTGAGCCCCCTATATATTCTTTCCATCTTCCGGCTTTCCCTTCTTCGCTGAGATATGGTTTTCCATCGGAGTTCTTGATATTCATAGAGCTGTTTTTCTTGTCTCCAAAGTCTGTTTTGTTTTCCTGTAGGCGGTATCTATTTTTCCCTTATGTACACATTCTTCTACAGACTTGCATTTTGCTTCTAGCCACTTCTGCTTAGCCATTTTATATTTCCTGTCTATCTCATTTCTTAGTCGTCTGTAGTCTTTTGCCTGTTTCATTTAATGTATTTTTATATTTTCCTCATTCATCAATTAAATTTAGTATTTCCTATGATATACAATGATTTTTGTTGGAATTTCCTTTCCACCTATGTCCTCCGCTGCAAAAAAAAAAAAAAAAAAAAAAAAAAAAAAAAAAAAAAAATAAATAAATAAATAAATAAATAAAAAAATAAAAGAAAATAAAAAAAAGAAAATAAAAAAAATAAAAAAAATCACACCAATTTTATTCAAGGAGTACGATTTTTGTTCTGTGTACATTTATGGGAAAGCCTTTTTCTAATTATATCAGTTTCGATGACTTCCTTGTATAATTAGTTTTAAAAATCGGTACTTCATTTTTCATGCCCACATATTTATGTAATAAAATCTTACAACTGAGGTTAACACGCGAAGATGAATTCGCTATCCCCCTACCGATTTTATTGAAAATTCATGGATAAATTCGGAGCTCTTCTCTCTGTCAATGGTGATAGCCCTGAAACATTCTAGATATTCAAAAGGGAGAAAATCTCTTATAATCAATATCTTTGACATGAACGCCGCAAACACGACTGTTATTGTGTGGTTTGGAGTTGTCCCTCCCAATAACGCGAATTTATTTATTTTAACTCCGAATCGCGAGGAAAACGGGGAAATAAATTTTAAGTCCATTTATTACGTGTGTATTCTTTTTCCAGTTATTGCATCCCTACGCTACACAGAGAGCTAGCGGAAGAGGCATTGTGGGCGCGGGCCCTCATATCCTCTTATCCAGAGGGAGGGGGAAGGCCGTGCGAGGATGGCCGCGCGGTCTGAGGCAGCATGTCACGAACTACTCGGCTGCTCCAGCCCAATGTTCGAGTCCTTCCTCGAGCATGGGTATATATGTGTTGTCCTTAACGTAAGTTAGTTGAAGTAGTTTTTCATTCTAGGGACGATGGCCTCAGCAGTTTGGTCACCCGGGAGGTGAGAAAACTTGGATTTGATGGTCCAACGGCTGCCCATATGCCAAACATCACGCAAGTCAATGCCTAACAACGGCTCGCTTGTGTAAACAGCGTAAACATGGGACGATTGAACAGTGGAAAAACGTTGTGTAGAGATTAGATTAGATTAGTTATTTGTTCCGTAGATCCATATTGAGGGGATCCTCGTGGATGTGGAACATGTCAAGAAACAAAATTTACAAGTTGAATGACAGATAATACTAATAATATAAATACAAATACATACACTTATAATATAAATACAGATACATAAATTTTTAAAGTTTTTTTTTAATTTATTTATTTTTTTTATGCTGATAATATAATAATACTAAAATAGTATGAGTGCATGCATCATTTGGTACAATTTAGAAATTCACTAATGGAGTAGAAGGAGTTGGCCACTAGAAAGTCTTTTAGGTTCCTCTTAAACTGATCTTTATTTGTAGCTAAATTTTTTATACTTGATGGTAGATTATTGAAAATGTGTGTTCCTGAGTAGTGGACCCCTTTTTGAACTAAAGTAAGTGCTTTTAAATCCTTGTGTAGATCATTTCTATTTCTAGTATTGTATGTATGAACTGAGCTGTTTGTTGGGAAAAGGGATATTTTATTTATGACAAATTTCATTAAGGAATAAATATACTGAGAGGCAGTAGTTAATATACTCAGTTCTTTGAAGAGGTTTCTACAAGACGTCCGTGAATTTACTCCACAAATAATACGTATTACACGTTTTTGGACTCTGAAGACTTTTGACTGACTTGAAGAGTTGCCCCAAAATATTATACCATATGACATTAAGGAATGAAAGTAAGCAAAGTATGCAAGCTTTTTTATTTTTATGTCTCCTATGTCTGATGACACTCGTATTGAAAATGCAGATTTGTTGAGTCGTTTCTGCAGTTCTGTGGTATGCTCCTCCCAACTAAATTTATTATCAAGCTGTAATCCCAGGAATTTAATACTGTCAACCTCTTCTATCTGCACTTCCTCATACTTAATGCATATGCTCTCAGGAAATCTCTTACATGTTCTGAACTGCATGTAGTGCGTAATTTCAAAGTTTAATGGCAATGAGTTAGCTTTAAACCGTTTATTAATGTTCATGAAAATATCATTAGCAGATCTTTCTATCATTATACTTGACGTACTTTTTATTGCAATACTTGTATCATCTGCAAACAAAACGAACTCTGCTTCTGGTAGTGTAACTGATGAGAGATCATTAATGTACACAAGAAAAAGCAATGGCCCTAAGATGGATCCTTGTGGGACACCACATGTAATTTCTTCCCAATCCGATGATGACTGTTGGCCTAATTCACTAGTCACTTGCACTGACACCCTTTGTTTCCTGTTAGTGAGGTACGACTTGAACCATTTTGCAGCATTTCCCGTGACCCCATAGAATTCTAATTTACTTAAAAGGATGTTATGGTTCACACAATCAAATGCCTTTGACAAATCACAGAAAATACCTGCTGCTTGCAATTTATTATCTAATGAATTAATTACATTCTCACTGTAAGTGTAAATAGCCTTCTCCATGTCGGAACCTTTCAGAAATCCAAACTGTGTTCTAGACAATATGCCATTTGTGGTTAAGTGGTTGAGAAGCTGCTTGTACATTACCTTTTCTATAATTTTTGAGAACGCTGGCAAAAGTGAAATGGGTCTGTAGTTTGATGGTATCTCTTTATCCCCCTTCTTGAAGAGAGGGTTAATATCTGCATATTTTAGCCAATCAGGAAATGTTCCCGTTGTAATAGACTGGTTACACAAATAACTTAAGATTGTGCTAAGTTCACAAGAACACGCTTTAATTTTGTTGATATTTCATCGTAACCACTGGAATTCTTTGTTTTTAAAGATTTTATTATGGAAGATATTTCTTGTGGTGAAGTGACTGACATATTCAAGTGTGTGAAGTAAATGCTAGTTTCAAATATTCAAGGGCATTATTTACTGACCCAGACAATCCCATACTATCAGTAACGGATATAAAGTTTTGTGTCCCATCCTCGTCGCCGCTATGCGTCTCGTTTCCGTCGTAGGTGTCGGTAGCCGAGTGGAAAGAGACCGACCCAGGAATAAAGATAGCACGCTGGTGCAGGTACAGAGGGGAGCAGCCAGAAACTAGAAACACTAGAGTAAATTAGAACGAGATATATATTGAACAGAATTTATACAATACTTAACTTATACAGAGATCAGTACTGCAGAATGCTGATACATAGTTGTTAGAGACCTGCCTGGTGCCTGTACGATAGCCAAGTCTTCACTGGTGCCTATCTGATTCCGAAGGTCCTAACTGGTTGCTATCTCAGTCCCAAGTGAACGATGTCGTTCAGTGGTGGCCACGAGCGGAATTGTCACAGAGGGTGCTCGTGGCTGACGCCGTAAGAACGCCGCGCCGTGCGTGCATGGCGGCGCGCGGCGAAAGTAGGTGGCGCGCACTTTGGACTTGTGCGACACCAATAAAGTACTTGTTAAATACATTTGCCGCACTATGCCCATCAGTTACTAATGTCTCAGCTACTCTTCATCCTACCTGCTCTTGTTCCTTTCTGGTTCTACCAGTCTCCTCTTTCACTATATCTCATATTGTTTTTATTTGGTTTCCTGATGTTGCTATCTTCTTTTCATAGTGCATTTGTTTAGATACCTGAATAACTTTTTTTAATATTTTACAGTATTCCTTATATTTAGTTAAATCATCATCATTGCAACTACTCTTGGCTGATAGATACATTTTCCTTTTTGTCTTACATGAAATCTTTATTCCTCGTGTAATCCAAGGTTTTATTATATACTTCTGTTTAATTCGCGTTAATTTTAGAGGAAAACAGTTTTCAAACATGATACTAACATTATTAATGAATACATTATATTTTTCATTCATGTCATTAGCACTATATACATCTTTCCAGTTCATGTCTTTGAGGAGTTTTCTAAAATTTTCAATTTTTGGTGGGTTGACTACTCTCCTGTATGTAGATTTTGCAGTCTTCATAATCTGTTTAGAATCTATACCTAAAACAAGGAGCTGCATATCATGATCTGACAGGCCATTTATTATTGGTTTTATGATATGATTTTGTTCCTTTGATTTGTCTATAAAAATATTATTAATTGCTGTCCTAGAGGTTTTAGTTATCCTAGTTGGAAAGTTTACGGTGTGTGTTAGGTTGAAAGACAAAGTTACTGACTGCAATAAATTTTTACTGGAGGACTGCATAAGAAAATCTCTATTAAAGTCACCAGCAACCAGGATTTTTTTATTTCTTCCTGTTCAATAACCCAATAGAGCTTCTAGCTGATTTAGGAATAGATTATAATTTCCTGCAGCTGCTCGGTAAATAGTTACTATTATATAGCATCTGTTGTGGAATTCTACTTCTGTTGCACAAGCTTCTAAGTGCTGTTCTAGACAGAATTTATTTATATCAATATTTTTGAATTTATAGCAGTTTTTAATGAATGTGGCAACTCCTCCTCCCTCCATATCTACTCTACAGAAGTGTGAAGCTAAGTTAAATCCTGGAATGTTTAACATATCTATACTAGTGGCCACGTGATGTTCAGAGAGGCAAATTATATCAATTGGGCTAGAGGAATCTATTTCATCAATACAAATGAGTAGTTCATCAATTTTATTTCTGAGTCCTGGAATATTTTGATGTAATAAAGATAACTGATATTGCATACTAATGGCTTGAGTAAGATTTACTGGAAGTTTCTGAGTACTTTCTGTTAAACATTGTTTGCTAAAATCGATCTCCTGTTTATCTGCTTTTCCAAACTGAGGGTGTCTTACAATTACGTTACACAATGTGACTATTCGATGGCAGAGTATGGATATGACGTTCATCTTAAAATGTCATGCAAAAAATTTAACAGTTGGAAGTTCGAGTTGGAATTCGACAATTTAATGAGGATAGTTTACAAATAACAGCAAAGATGCAAGTTGAGCTGCGACATGCTCATACAAACTGAACTTAAGCTTCTGGTGTTAGTCTTCGTCAGAAAAAGAACACGCCACTGACACAATCACAAAAACATGCGTCACATACAAGCAGCCGTCATCTGAGGCCGCCGCACTCCGAAATATTAAGAATTAGTATTCTTCGGCAGGGGACGTGCAATCATGCAGGAATACGTCACTCGTCATTCAGATCTTTAACGGAACGTTTTAGTGGCGAAACCAAATACCATATACTGTCCTCTGTCTGCTTAACCCTATATTTGGTAATGTTGCTCTCAAGAAACATCAAAATTGCTTGTGGTTTCCTGCAACACATTTAAAGTTTCGTCTTTGGATTGGCAATGGTTATTTAAACCAGCATTTAAGCTGTCAAATGTAGCGCTGTTTCGTTGTGTTTTGCAAAAAGATTTTCAATAATCTGAATCTTTAGGAGACACTGCACGCATAAATTACCGTGCTATAAGTTTTCTTTTCATTTAGTAAAGAAATTTTTTCTAATGCATGGAAAATTGATTATAAAGAGAATGAGGAAGATTTTTTTTCCTTTGCTTGGTAGATCACTACTATATTCACAAGTCCGGAAGAAGAAGGAAACAGCATCTCTTGTACCACTGAATTATGTACTATAAGACAGATCTGACAATTATTGTCACTTGCCAGATTATGGGCTAAAAGAAATACAGACGCCGGCCACGGTGACCGAACGGTCTGCGGCGCTCCAGTCACGTTCTGCACGGCCACTACGGTCGGGAGTTCGAATCCCCTCCCCCATAGGGGATGGATATTTGTGCCGTCCTTAATATTAGCTAGTTAATAAGTATTTTTAGGGACTGATGACCCAGTACTTAAGTCACATAAGCTCAAGGAACATTTGAATTTTGAATACACACTTTTTGTCTTCACGGGTAGCTGACGGTAAAATATGGAAACTAGGGGATTATTCTGCACTATGTAAAACAAGGATTTGTTTGCAGGTACTTTACATCAAATAGTCCAAAATACAACAATTTATACAGCCATAGGAACAACACTGTAGTATTTATATTTTAGCGTCCATGCGAGTTTTTTGGCAATATTACTCAAAGGCAAGAAACTATGTTTGGGGAAAATTCATATAAAATTGTTCACATTGACCTATACGTCTAATTTAGGTAACGCAATATTTTTTCTTCGCGTCAATTCTGTGTGTGGCAAACAGAGGGATAATGCGGGTTATAAGCGGTTTAATTACTATCTGCCCTCCCTCCTCACTTTTGACCAGGTCAAGAATGTAGACCATTTTACAAATAATTACGGGCCTAGTGTCCTCGGGCTAAAGCACTCGACTGGAAACCGAAGGGTCGCGGGTTCGTAACCCGCAACGATCTCGGAATTTTTCAGTCCGCATTTTAACCCAGTCTTCACCTCTCACCGATGGGAGGAGTCGCCAGAAACAAGTGGTTCGGATTCCTTTGGATAACTGAGCCACATGAAATTATTATTATTGGCAAATATTGTAATTTCACGCTTACAGAACTGCAGTTCATAATTGCGCCGTTTCAAGTGTACAAAGTGGCTGTATACCACAAAAAGACAAGGCGTGAGGTCTGTCGTATCACGCAGCTGACTGGCTGGCCTCTGGGACACAGCCGTCTGTAAGCGGCCAACCACTCAGCTGTAGTGACGACAGTGATGGGGCTTCCTTTTAATGTGGTCTTGCTGTATGGTCCTCAGATCAAAAGTCAAAATGAATAAATTATTATCTTACAAGCTGTTTAAATCGTTACAACCTTCTTTCCTTCCTTGGCCGCGCGGAACTGCCGCGTGTCTAAGGAGTCATGATACGGATTGTGCGGCGGTTTCCGCCGGAAGTTCGAGTCCTTCCTCGGGCATGTGTGTGTGTGTGTGTGTGTGTGTGTGTGTAATTTCAGTAGTTAGTAAGTCTACGGACTGATGTTTGGTCCAATAGGCTTACAAACATCTCTCCCTTGTTACGATAGGTAGCAGTCTTGAGAGTTCAGTTGTATTGATATTCGTTGTCATTGATGCAGGATACTAATATCTGGTATTCATCTGTTGTGTCAGTGAGCTGTGCTAATGCTGTGGTGTCGCACAAGTACAAAGTGCGCGCCACCTACTTACGCCGCGCGCCGCCATGCACGCACGGCGCGGCGTTCTTACGACGACAGCCACGAGCGCCCTCTGCGGCAAGTCCGCTCGTGGCCACCACTGAACGACATCGTTCACTTGGGACTGTGATAGGAACCAGTAAATACTTCGGAATCCGATAGGCACCAGTGAAGACTTGGCTAACAGATAGGCACTAGGCAGACCTCTAGCTCAACTATGTATCTGCAGTACTATGTAAAAGTTAAGTATTGTATAAATTCTGTTCAATATATATCTCGTTCTAATTTACTCTAGTGTTTTTAGTTTCTGGCGGCTCCCCTCCGTACCTGCACCAGCGTGCTATCTTTATTCCTGTGTCGGTCTCATTCCACTCGGCCACCGACACCTACAACGGAAACGAGACACAAAAGCGGCGACGAGGCTGGGACACAATAAATGCAATGTGTTTGTTCTGCTATTTTCACTATTTCTTGTCATTACACGTCAGTACATACAGTAACTAAACACTCTTTAGGCGATTTTAGACCTGTTTAGAGAGATTTGAAATGTGATAAAGGGACATTGCCGAGGTGGGGTGGCTTGCGTGCCTCAACGATACAGTTAGCCGTACCGTAGGTGCAACCACAGCGGAGGGGTATCTGTGGAGAGGCCAGACAAACGTGTGGTTCCTGAAGAGGGGCAGCAGCCTTTTCAGTAGTTACAGGGGCAACAGTCTGGATGATTGACTGAGCTAGCCTTGTAACATCAGCTAATGTGGCTTTGCCACACAGCTACTGCGAACGGCTGAAAGCAAGGGGAAACTACAGCCGTTACCTTTCCCGAGGACATGCAGCTCTACTGTATGAACATATGATGGCATCCTCTCGGGTAAAATATTCCGGAGGTAAAATAGTCCCCCATTCGGATCTCCGGGCGGGGACTACTCAGGAGGATGTGATCATCAGGAAAGACAATACTGGTATTCTACGGGTCGGAGCGTGGAATGTTAGATCCCTTAATCGGGTAGGAAAATTAGAAAACTTGAAAAGGGAAATGGATAGGTTGAAGTTAGATATAGTGGGGATTAGTGAAGTTCATTGGCAGGATGAACAGGATTTCTGGTCAGGTGAGTACAGGATTATAAATACAAAATCAATTGGGGGTATCACAGGAGTAGGATTGATAATGAATAAGAAAATAGGAATACGGGTAAACTACTATGACCAGCACAGTGATCGCATTATCATTGTCAAGATAGATACGAAGCCAACACCGATAACAGTAGTACAGGTTTATATGCCAACTAGCTCTGCCGATGATGAGGAAATCGAAGAAATATATGAGGAGCTAAAGGAAATTATTCAGACAATTAAGGGAGAGGAAAACTTAATTGTTATGGGAGACTGGAATTCGGTAGTAGGACAAGGGAGGGAAGGGAAGATAGTAGGTGGTCTGGGGAAAAGGAATGAAAGAGGAAGCCGCCTGGTAGAATTTTGCACAGAACATAATTTAGTTATAACAAACACCTGGTTGAAGAATCACAAAAGAAGGTTGTATACGTGGAAGAGACCAGGAGACACCGGAAGGTATCAGATCGATTTTATAATGATAAGACATAGATTTCGGAACCAGTTTTTACAGTGTAAGACATACCCAGGGGCAGATATAGACTCTGACCGTAACTTGTTGGTTATGAACTGTAGTCTGAAACTGAAGAAACTACAAAAAGGTAGGAAAATAAGGAGATGGGACCTAGATAAATTGAAGGAACCTGAGGTTCTTAAGAATTTCAGAGGGAGCTTTAGGCAACAATTGACAGAAACAGGGGAATATAAAACAGTAGAGGAGGAATGGGTAAAATTGAGAGATGAAATAGTGAAGGTAGCAGAGGACAAAATAGGTAGGAAGGCAAGACCTACAAAAAATCCTTGGATATCACAGGAGATACTAAATTTAATCGATGAAAGGAGAAAATATAAAAATGCAGTAAATGAAACAGGCAAAATGGAGTACAGACGACTAAGAAATGAGATTGACAGGAAGTGCAAAATGGATAAGCAGGAGTGGCTAGAAGGCAAATGCAAGGATGTAGAAGACTGTATAAATAGGGAAAAATAGATACAGCCTACAGGAAAATAAAAGAAACATTTGGAGATAAGAGAAACAGATCTATGAATATCAAGGACACTGATGGGAAACCAGTTCTCAGCAAAGAAGGGAAATATAGAGGGGCTCTACAAAGGAAATGAACTCCGAGACAGTATTGTAGGAAAGGAGGATGTAGATGAAGATGAAATAGGAGATACTGTATTGAGAGAAGAATTTGACAGATCCCTGAAAGACGTAAGTCGAAACAAGGCCCCTGGAGTACATGATATTCCCTCAGAGCTACTGAAGTCTCTGGGAGAACCAGCCATGACAAACCTGTTTCACCTGGTGTGTAAGATGTATGAGACAGGAGAAGTACCCTCAGACTTTAAGAAAAATGTTATAATCCCCATTCCAAAGAATGTAGGTGCAGACAGGTGTGAAAATTACAGAAGCATCAGTCTAATAAGTCATGGTTGTAAAATATTAACACAAATTATATACAGAAGGATGGAAAAGGTGGTAGAAGCCGACCTCGGGGAAGATCAGTTTGGGTTCAGGAGAAATGTAGGAACACGTGAGGCAATACTCACGTTACGGCTTATCCTAGAAGATAGATTAAGAAAAGGCAAACCTACATTTCTAGCTTTTGTAGATTTGGAGAAGGCTTTTGACAATGTTGATTGGAATAAACTCTTTCAAGTTCTGAAGCAAGCAGGAGTAAAATATAGGGAACATAAGGTTATTTATAACTTGTACAAAAACCAGATAGCGGTTATCAGAGTTGAAGTGCATGAAAGGGATGCAGTAGTTGGAAAGGGAGTAAGGCAGGGTTGTAGTCTTTCTCCATTGTTATTCAATTTGTACATTGAGCAAGCTATAGAGGAAAGCAAGGTGAAATTTGGAGAAGGAATTAAAGTTCAGGGTGAAGAATTAAAAACATTGCGTTTTGCTGACGACATTGTAATAATCTCAGAGACAGCAAAATACCTGGAAGAGCAGTTGAAGGGAATGGACAGTGTGCTGAAAGGTGCATATAAGATGAACATTAACAAGAGGAAAACTAGGGTAATAGAGTGCAGTGTAAGGAAATCAGGTGATGCTGAAGGAATTAGATTGGGAAACGAAGCAATAAAGGAGGCAGATGAGTTTTGTTATTTGGGCAGTAAAATAACAAATGATTGTCGCAGTACAGAGGATATAAAATGCAGAATGGCAATGGGTAGAAAAGCGTTCTTGAAAAAGAGAAATTTGTTAACATCGAATATTGATTTAAGCCTAAGGAAGTCTTTTCTGAAGGCATTTGTATGGAGTGTTGCCTTGTATGGGAGTGAGACATGGACGATAAACAGGAAGAGGATTGACGCTTTTGAATTATGGTGCTACAGAAGAATGTTGAAGATTAAGTGGGTGGATCGCATAACTAATGAGGAGGTATTGAACAGAATTGGAGAGAAAAAAATTTCTGGCATAACTTGACTAAAAGAAGGGATAGATTGGTAGGACACATTCTTAGACATCAAGGAATTGTGAATTTACCATTGGAGGGAAGTGTGTGGGGTAAAAATCGCAGAGGAAGACCAAGAGATACAGACAGATTCAGACAGATGTAGGTTGCCGTTCTTATGTGGAGATGAAGAGGCCTGCTCAGGATAGGGTATTGTGGAGAGCTGCATCTAACCAGTCTCCGGACTGAAGACCACAACAACATAGGGAGAATTGTGCTTTGGGGTTGGCGACACTGCTCCTTGTGCCAGATGTTGTATAGGAGACTTTCCTTGACGCGGATATATAAACGATTTGTGTAACATGTAATGTCGTCATTAACTGATGCAATTCAACCGAGTCATGTTGAAGCTTCTCCCTTCTAAGATTTGAACATTTTTGAATTCTGGGCTGGTCCCCAAGTCCCATCTCAATCACACGACTCGTAAACATTTCGTATACACACTTTCACACACATAGAACACTATATGCAGACATTTGGAGTACATATTTTCTCCTGGGGAGCATGGGATGGCGGCAGGAAGGGCATCCGGCCATCCTGAAAATGTTAACACATGTCAAATCCGCGTTTAACACAGTGCCAACCCTGCATTTGCAGAAAAGGTCCACAGACATAGAACTCTCACGTCAGAGACAAATGACCACACTGTAGTGGAGTATCTGAGCGGTCAAAGGCGCCTCGCTGCGGAGCGCGCGGTTGCTCGCCGTCGGAGGTTCGGTTCGAATCCTGCCTGGGGCATGGGAGTTTGTGTTTGTCCTTAGGTTCCTTTAACTTATTTTAAGTAGTTTGTAAGTTACGGACTGATGAACACGCAATTTGGTACGACAAATTAAAAAAAAAAAAAGAAAAAAATTGACCATATTCAAAGTCCGTGAGTTCAACGGAGCGGCCCATTTTGCTCTCTCGCGCTGTCTACTGACTACTGAGGTCGCTGACATGCAGTGCCTGGCAGAAAGTCTACGAATACTTTTGATCATATAGTGTACGTCAGAGTCCATGTTCTTGTTCCAGTTTTACACCATCCGCAGCACTCAAAAAGCTGACATTGTGACCCGCTAATGGGGAGACTAATATCACAGTGTAACATATACAGAGGAGAAGCCCCCCCCCCCTAAACCACTGTCTTACGCTCTCCTCGTAGTTCCTTAAGATGCTAGCAGGTGTCAGGCGGTTCCCTGGCTTATAGGGTGCCTCTCGCACGACAGAAGGTAGCGTGGAGGGGTGGCTGAGGGGAGAGTTCGTGCCGCCTGCCACGAGGCCACGGCTGTGTCCGCTGGCGTTTGAGGGGAGGTGGTGGTGGGGACGGCCGCTACCTGCCGCCTGCTCTGGCCAGTTTAAAGGGCTGCTTCTGACCGCAGCGCCATCATGGGACATCTTACGGAACTGCTGGAAACCCTCCCTCCCCGCACCCCTGAGCGTAGGACCGGGCCCTTACGGAGGTTTCCCGTCTGTATATATTTGTCTGTGCTAATATTTTACCCCGCAAGCTCAACCGAACAGCAACCCAAACTGGTAGCAGTACGAAACAGACGAAGCAGCTAGCAGCCGGCTCGTCCTCGGGTGTTGGACGGCGCCGGTGCCAGAGAAAGCGTGTGGCGCGGTATCTGGCGCGGGGATACATTAGGGCTGGCGCATTTGTCGGCCGGCTCAGTAAGTACCGCTGCGCCGTGACGGATGGCGGCCATCGATCAATCGCGACTCAGCGGGTCGACGCTCGGCTCCGTTGTCGCTGGCGGGCAGCCTCGCATTAGCCGACGGCTCACGGCTAGGGGTGGGGGGGGGTGGGGGCAGGGCGGGTATTTGTTCCGGGGCGATCTCTCTCCCCCTCCCACCTCCCACCGCCCCCTCGGCGAAGGCCATTTCTCGCTCTTGTGGGACTTCAAAGGACACGATCCATGTTTAATAGAGCCACGCTCTAAAGGGCAAAGAAATGTCGTCTCGCATAAATTTCTTTCTGGGCACCCCCCCCTTTTTCTTTTTTTTAGAACAGGCTGCACTTCTCGCCGCAAAGGGGTGGGGTGGGAGGGCGGAAGGAAGGAAAAAGAAAAAAAATCACTTCAAAGAGCTTCTCGAGATTTAAAATTTATTGAGAAACTTTGAAGGCGGAAACCGTCATTAGCAAAAAGGGGGGAGCGGAAGTGTTAATTAAAATGGGGCGTGCTGGTGGGACGGCCGCGGCGACGTGTCGTCTGCGCATAATGAATTAGTGATGCGGCCACGCCTACAGCACGCCACGGCCCGGGCCCAGGTTTGGCTGCGTAAACCTCGTGGCGTCCGCTTACTCTGGGCGTCTTCACGACTGAGACGAGGTGTCGTCTTTTCCCTGCAGAGCTTCCACCACTGTTGCAATAACTACTTTATTGTTTCCACAAATAAGAACCAATGGGAGGCAAAACCATTGCTAGGCCCGAATAATTTAGAGTCCCGTTTGCACGTTCAGGCGTGCCAGTGTTTCCAGCTCTGGCTGTCAGTGGAGCTTCGACTTGGTCTTTACATCGTCAAATTAAACCAGTGTAATAACTATGCATGTCCAAGTTCAGACGTTTTATATTGATGTGGTCTCTCTCTCTCTCTCTCTCTCTCTCTCTCTCTCTCTCTCTCTCTCTATATATATATATATATATATATATTTGGAGACAGCGTTAACTTCAATTATTTTGCAGCAGATGCGGTCATACGTTCGACCTCGCACGGGAATTCGTAATGGCGAGTGTAAGAGTTCATGGACGGTAGGAGCGCTAAAGTCATAGCGATTTCGGAGAAAATGTAAGTAGTTCTTTCAGGTTGTTTGCAGATGACGCCGTCATTTACGGTCTAGTAAAATCATCTGAAGATCAAAACGAACTGCAGAACGATCTGAATAAGATATCACTATGGTGTAAAAATTGGCAATTGACTCTAAATAATGAGAAGTCTGCAGTCGTCCACATGAATACGAAAAGAAATCCGTTAAACGTTGTTTACAAGATAAGTCAATTTAATGTGAAGTCCGTAAACTACACAATATACCTAGGAATTACTATTACTTCAGACTTAACTGCAAAGAACACGTATATAATGTCGTGGGAAAGGCGACCCAGAGACTGTAGAACCGTTAAAATAACTACTAAAGAATCTGCATACACTACGCTTGTCCGTCCTTTTTTGGAGTATTGCTGCCCAGTGTGGGATCCTTATCAGGTGGGTTTGACGGACGACATCGAAAGAGTCAAAAGAAGGGCAGTTCGTTTTGTACTGTCACCACACAGGGAAACTATACAGTATCTGGGATGGGAATCATTACAACAACGGCGCTTTATCGCTGCGGCGTGGGCTACTTAGGAAACTCCAATCGCTAAAATTCTCCTCCAAATCGAAAATATATTGTTGACTCCCACTTACATAAGTAGAATTGGTCATCAGAATAAAATACTAGAAATCAGAGCTCGAACGTAGAGATTCAGGTGTTCCTTCTTCCCGCGCGCTATTCAATAATGGAATTGGAGATAAATAGCCAGGCAATTAAATGTGATTTGCAGAGTATCCCATGTAGATGTAGCGTGCGAGTTGTGGAAGTTTGAGACGGACGGGAGGCAAGCACGAGTAGCCAACGATCAAACGAAATCAGCGACTGCAAACAAAAGAACCATAAAAAATAGATAAAAAAATAATAAAGAAAAGGTTAAGGTGACCGCTGACTCGAAGCGGGAGCCCCGGGTTCGAGTCCCGGCCCGGCTCACACTTTCACTTGTGGCCGTTGCCTAATTTCAATGCTCTAATGCAGCTACTGTCAATCTTTTCTTTCCTAATTCTTCTTCCTTCCCCACCCTTATCAATAATTTGCACGATAAGGCGTGCCAGTGTTTCCAGCTCTGGTGGTCAGTGGAGCTTCGACTTGGTTTTTATATCGTCAAATCAAACCAATGTAATAGTTCAAATACAGTGCATTCCGAGATTCATTGCTATTTAACTCATCTTCTTTCGAAAATTATTTATTCGAACCCGAAGGAACGGGACAAATACAAGAACTTCACGTCGGCAGAATTATAAACGACCACCATTATCTACTACAATGGCTGGGTGGATAGGCTGGTGGCTTATAAACGTGAAGGATGAGTGTTCAACTTTAACAAAGAGACCACATGGGTATCGGATTTTAGAATTTTTCGATATTTATGGTACGAGAAGGTCAGAACTTAAATAACAATCAGCCAAAGCCATACTATGCACCTCCAAAAATTCTCGAGGAAATCGACTTAGAAGTTTTGCAAATAAACGTTAGTACCAATCATAATTGTGTTTTAGTGTTTGGTATGTACAATCTATAATAAGCATTTGTTGTGCATTTAAATGTGATGTAAATAAAAAGAAAGTTCAACGTGAAAAAAGGATGGTAGCGTTCTGGCCTTCCAACCGTAGAGTCGCTGGTTCAAATCCTGTCGTTAAAGATTTTTTTTCTTTGCTTTCGTTGTGTTCGAATACTTACAAAATTTTAGTTTCTAATGATAATTTTTTACGAAAAGTGCATGTTTTTCTTTATTCGTAATTTTCTATATTTTATAGAAAGTTGTTAATAATGATGGTTTCAATAAAAAAACAAAAAAAACACACAAGTTACATTTTTTTAAAGTGTTGCTTTACTATTTTTTGACGACGGTAGTCTTTGATTGTTCAGTTTGTGAAAAGCTACGACATTGTTTTTGGAAAGTCATCTCCATAGCTACTTAGTGGCTTTCCAAGCAGCTAACCTGGTCAGCCACCGTTTTACATGACTGCAACACGTAGAATCAGAGATCCCAAAAATATAACTGTATTCGTTCAAATGTTGAAATGTTTGTAAAGCTACGGGACTTTACTTCTTGGTTATTAGTCCCTAGCTTACGAACTACTTAAACTTACCTATTGGTACTTACTTACACTTTGCAAAACTTCAAAGTCGATCCTCTCGACAATTTTTGAGAGTTGCGTAGAATGTCTTTGACTGATTGTTTATTAAAAAAAATCCGATACCCAAGTGGCCTCTCTGTAAGTAGTCAGCTGTTTTATTTTATTTTTATTTATTTTTTAATACGTGTGCCGGCTGCATTTTAGTTCTGAATTCGATAAAAATTGTAAGCTTGTAGGCTTAGGTTCGAAATTTATAAATTTTCCATTTTTATGGTAATTGCCTAATATTTAAACACACACAGATATCACCATAGTAAAAATATTGAAAACTAGCTTTTATCCGCAGCTTCGCTCGCGTTGATGTCCTCGCATGCGTGTCAAAGACCATCGAAAGTACAATAATTTCGCATCTTTGTTCTCAAGTTATGACCAGGAGCATCTGCATAAAAGGAAAGTCTGCAGTTCTACGGTTTAAACGTAGACCGCGCGTAGAATGACGGTAAACACAGTCCTTCTTTATCGAGAAGAAAATAACGGCATTATTAAATGCAAATCACACTTGAAGTCCTGAAGTAGGTATGCAGCCATTACAGTAATTACTACAATAAATGACTTGAAAAGAGCTTCCTGGAATTTAGGACAGACTCCGAGCAAGAGGAACTAATGTCCGGGGGTGGCTACGATCATAGCCTGTTATACCGGATGATCAAAAAGTCAGTATAAATTTGAAAACTTAATAAATCACTGAATAATGTAGATAGAGGTGTAGAAATTAACACACATGCTTGCAATGACATGGGGTTATACTAGAACCACATCTACCGTTATCGGGCCTTTTTTCTTCGAGGAACTACGTGATTCTGGATATGTTACAGAATCGCATTATCCCCAGCCTGGCTGATAAACACCTGCTGGAACGTACGATATTTTTTTTTTTGTTCTAATATAACCCCATGTCATTCCAAGCATGTATGTCAATTTTTACCTCTCTACCTACATTATTCCGTGATTTATTAAGTTTTCAAATTTATACTGACTTTTTGATCACCCGGTAAGTTGAGAATTTGGGCTGTAAGGGAAGCGTGCCTGGATAGTATAATTGATTATCGTCCGCTTGCCCGAAGCGGAAAATCTGGGTTAGAATTCCGGTCCAGCACAAATTTTCATGTTTAGAATTTATTTCAACGCCCTGAAACGGTCTATGTGTTTGAATGATTTTAGCTACAATTGAGATTTGCATCTGCTCAGCTGGAAACGCAAACATGTCCTCTCTGTTCCAAAAACAATCACTTCAAAAACAGAAGTACCAAAATATACATATACTTCAACGTCTTCTAAGATGTTCAAAACTGTAAAATTTATGATAAAGAAGGGCGGAGATACAGCAAGAAAGAAATTGCGCCAGAGGGCAGCATTTATCTAATAAATAGAATTACAAAAAAAAATATACAGAAATGTACAAAGTCAATATAGTGTTGCAAGTTTATTAATCAAGGTGAACAAATCAGAACCACAATTACTTTAACTTTTTATTAGAATAACATTAAAAATGGAAAAACGCATTTACGGCTTCCTGTTAGCTGTTCATTAATTACAAGATCCGGCTCCTTTTGAACCTTGACATCGTCAGTTAAGTAAAGTGAAAGTCCTTTGAAAGGACTGCGAATTATTTTTAAAATTAATCTTTCTGCAGCAAAGTATTGCGCTTCACCGCCCTTTGAAGTTAATATTTTTATTTGAGAGATTTATGTTGATTTCAGAATTCTTAAGAAAGTGGAACATTAATAATATTTGGTTAGAATTTTAAAATCATTCAGAATTAAGTGCCTAATCATATTCATGGTCGTCATGTGGATGCCACCGCACATAATGAACCTCCAATAATTAACGAAAATCCTATATACATATTATAAATGCGAAAGTTTGCATGTTTGTTACCGCATCACGCTAAAACTACAGCACTGATTTAGATGAAATTTCATATAGAGATCTCTTGTGTCTTGGATTAGGACATAGGCTACTTTTCAAAATGTTTATTACAAGTTATTTATTTGAAATATATCCATAGAAATAGTCCTATATACATATTATAAATGCGAAAGTTTTCATGTTTGTTACCGCAACACGCTAAAACTACAGCACTGATTTAGATGAAATTTCATATAGAGATCTCTTATGTCTTGGATTAGGACATAGGCTACTTTTTAAAATGTTTATTACAAGTTATTTATTTGAAATATATCCATAGAAATAGGTAACGGTTGTAAGAAGCTTCTAATACAACAGCAGAATAACGTTGTTGAGAATGACAGATTTAGCCGCGAGAGTTGACGCGTCAAGTGATGGAGTGCTGGTATTTTGGGCAATTGTTCGGGTCCTGCTATAGTGAAATTTTTTTTCTTTGTTATTGTTATCTTTCTTACTTTCGAATATACGAAAAGATCTTGGATACTGCCAAAACGGCTTAACTGATACATAATTACATACACAAGAAATCTGAATGTTGGCGTTTATGCCGCATTCATTTTCATCTGTTGTCACAAATGAAGGAAGTATGTATAAGACTTTAAATAAAATATGCTCTAATACCATGGCAAGAAAAAACATTGACGTTTTGTGTAGAATGGGATCTAGATACCAAGCTCTATTTTGTATACAAAGCGCGAACTGCCACGTATAAATAGCGTACGTAAACTGCAACGAAAGTAGTAGCAAATGCACTCAACAGATGGCAGGCGGTACGCTGCAGTTAACATATGAAACATTATAGATGTTCGAAAATTGTGATGTTATCGTAATTCCTTAAAATTGTATTCTCTTTGGATTTCAATGAATAATAGTTTCTTTGATGATTTCGATTATTTATAGCATTCGAACGTTTGCATTTAGTTCTTTTGTTGGTTCGCTTTGCATTTGTAGGTTCTCAACAGTTAGTTTCCCCGTTACATGTCTTTTTTATCTCTTTACTTTTCTCCGTTAGGTTTGTTGTTTATTTCGTTACTTTTCTCCGTTAGGTTTGCTGTTCATTTTGCTCTTTTACTTGGCATTTGTTTTCGATTAATGTGTTGTTGTTTTTGTAGTTCAAATGTTTGTTAAGCTTATGGGACTTAACTACGGGGCCATCAGTCCCTAGACTTACAAACTACTTATCAACTACCTTATACTAAGGACGGCACAAATATCCATGCCCAAGGGGGGATTCGACCCCCCTTCCACCCGTTATTGTAGTTACTTACTGTCAGGGTTGCCATCCCACAAGTTGGAGCTTAAGGTGGGTGTGCCTGTTTTATTGATGCGTAACTTGGATGCATCACGATTATGCAATGGCACCAGGTTACGCATCACGGACCTGAGAATGCGTATCGTGCAGGCCACCATCATCACCGGTGGAGCCAAGGGAGAGACTGTAATACCACGAATTTCCATCATCCCAACAAACTTGCCATTCCAGGTTAACCGGTTACAGTTTCCATTGAAAGTGGCCTTCTCGATTACTATAAACAAGAGTCAAGGACAAACATTAAAAGTGGCAGGTATTCATCTGGCCACCCCATGTTGCTCGCATGGACAGCTCTACGTAGGCTGCTCCCGTGTATCGAGAGCTAGAAATCTCTACGTATACTCGGAGAACAAGAAGTCTCGAAACGTCGTTTACAGTGTAACGTTTTTGCTATGTTGCAAACTCCTAAAAATCAGTTGCCAACATAGAAACACGAAATATCTGACACCTAAAGTAAAACTTCATTACCGGACATGTGATATTTCACATTTTCGCCTTCTGTTTGAAATTCTATTAACATTATTAGTAAAACGCTTTTAAGAAATAGTACGTTGATTTAAATATAACTTTAGCTGACCTTTACGTAATTTTCAGTTTTAAATACTTTCGTAAATAATAGCTGCAAACACTAAAAATGCATTTCACTTAGTTTCGGAAATTGCTGAACCTATATAGATACTAGTTTGTATAAAAACAATAATGCTAAATGTTATAAACTATTGCACAACATGATTTCATATATACCTTTTGTTTAAATAAATTAGGGCAGACCATGTTTTATGTATCACTAGATCCTAAATTAAATACTGATAATTTTTCATGCACTAAAATTAATAATCCGTTTCGTACTAAGAAACTATCTTCGAAATTTACAAAACTACGACAACCATATACAAATCCGTATTAATAAATAATTTGACCGCAAACCGAAACACATTAAAATTCCATGTCACAATAATATTTCGCCTACACAATATTGGAAAAACAAATATGTGTGCATTTCGAAAACACACATAATGTAAATAATTTGAGCACTGTAAACACTAATCAAAAGGTGACGTTAAATTTGTGTACTACATTAAATACAAATTTCATGAAACAAGTACATACATTGACATAAATAGTCAAAGCTTAAATGTAATGTTTTAATTTCTGTATTTTAGCAAATTTAATGTAAAAGAATATTGTTTAATAGTGAATTACAAAACTTTGTCATCAATATTATTACGTGGTTATGCAGAAAGATGTTTGAGAGAAACCATTGTTTGTTTAGTCTTGGAGGAAGTTTGTGAGTGGCCAGAAAACTGTAAGCAGCTCTGTTGGCTTGCTGCTGCATTTCCTGATTGTGCAATGTTTAAGTGGAAATAAAATCGTTTCCATATCAACTGAGATGGTTTTAATTTACGAAAAGATCCTGTAAAATCAAATGCTTTAGTGAATGCCGAAGAAAGCTCACAACGCAATGGACTTCAGCCAGCATATAAGATAAGTTCAACTTCACCTACAGTGGAATGACTTTCTTATTGACTGTGAACTAATAAACATTTCCGTAATTCAGGAAAACGTTAGGGCTCAGTTTGAGTCATTCCGAAAAGAGGTGATGGACGTTAGAAGTGGTGCCTTGTGACCAGGATTCATTTTAAAGAGTATTCACTAATGGAAATGTTAGAAGTGGTGACGTGATCAAAGGATTTTAAAGAGTATTCACTAATGTAAAATGTGTTTCAGGATACAAGGAAAATAATGTATCTGATGGATGTGCAGTAAAACCATCATAAAAGTGCAGAATTCGACTACAATACTATCCACACCTACGTTGTCAAAATTTAATGGAGGAAGATGGCAATAATTTGGACTACTAGATTCCTGTATCGCCGCATACTTGTGACCAGATAAGTACTTTTATAGTAACTTTTGTAGTGACTGTTTGTGTGATAGGGGTTTTATGTGGTCTGAAAACTTATTTTAAAATGGATACAGTAGAAAAGGAGGGAGATGATAGTACTCAAGTTTCGGACTTTGACAGTGGGGTAGAAGGTTCGGGCATCGCGAGTTCTTCACCGATTACAAGAAAGCAGCAGGTCCCATTATCTAGTGATTTACAATAGACTGGCCAACAGATTAGTAATATGGCAGCAAACGCGGAAATAGAAACAAAATCAGTCTTGGAACTTATATTACAAATGAAAACCGAACTTTTATTACAAATGAAAGCCATGAAAACCGAACTTTAATTAGAAATGAATACCATAAAAACCATGATATCTGACATAAAATCTCAAACAAACTCCATTAAATTTGAAATTTGTAAAACAAATGACGCAATGACCGAATTAAAACAATGTATTTAAGACACAAAACTCAATAGTGTAGAAAAAAGTGTTTTGGTAGATTCTACTTCAGAAGATTCACAGACGAGTGACAGTGTTGAAAAAATAGATGACAGTTCAAGTTATGTGAATTCTCATAGCCAGGATACTAAAACAGAGTTAACTGGAAAGATTCGCGATTTTGAACAATGTAATAGCAAACTTAATTATTCTGATTTGAAAGTAGAAACAGAATGTAACTGTGTTATAGATAACCCTGAGCAAGAACTCGAAAGTAAATGTACAGTCACAGAATTACCACAGTGTGTAGACGAAATTCAAGAAAAGTCACATGCTGAAATTTGAATATTCCTAGATGTACTAATGTAATTTGTTTACCAGTAGTGAAGTTACCTGGTAGGCCTAAAAAAAAAATTCGTCCTATTTATTTTGTGCCGCAGGACAATGATAGTTTTTCATCTGATTTGAATGACACTTCTGAAATTATGTTGCTTAAGCAAAGTCTAAGGTGTAAAGTATGTTCTTGGGCAAACCAGACCCAACTGTTTGCATTTAATTTTGGACCTAATTGTAATCTACTACTACCTATTCTACCTGATGACAGACAAAATGAGATGCATCAGGCTATGTACTGATGTAATACCTTAGGGGCATAATTACTCTTTAGTTATGAAACTGCTGACACCAGTTCAGGTCCCAAGTCGTGTGCTGTGTACTTCTATTGAATCATATTCACAGTACAGAAAAAATTGTAGTCTTTAAGCTTTCCTTCAGTGTAAATATATATGATTATTTGACAAAATGTTTTAATTACCACTGACAAATGAAAACAGCTGAGGCATACCTATTGATATATACATTTTTGCTGTATGCTTATTGAAACTTAAAATATGTGTAGCCTAAACTTTATTGCCAGTTGGAATTTTTGAGAAAATATGAACAAAAAATATGTAGGTGGATGTTAACCATCAGTTCAGAAGAACTTTATACCAAATAATAATACTATACCTAATATGAGATACTAGTTGGGGGTTTTCAATAAGAATTTTTTTTACTTATGTCAATGTATAGGCCAATGGACTTTATTCTTAAGAAAAGTAAATATACTGAAATACAGTTTGAACCGGATAGTGAATGCATGTTTACAGTTAATACAGTTGCAAATAATAACAAATATTGAGAAGGATTTATGAATAAAAATACTATGTGAATTTAAGTACAGAAAAAGAAAATGGGTAGATGATTGGGGTTTATTTAATGTGTTTTACAGGAATTTTGGAATCTATGTTATGATGTTTATGAACCACTAGCTAATGTGGAAGTCTTTGTGTAGTCATCAAAAGATATTACAGATTAGAAACATAGTAAGTGCTCTTCATGAGAAATTTAAGTTAGGTTAAGAATTGTCAGTGAAAGTACTGAACAAATAGTTATTAAGTTACTGAAATGGAAGTGAAAAATGCTTCATATATTAAAAAGATAGAATTAATATGGCATAAAGAAAATGAATATGAAAATAATGAATACTTAAATGAAAAGTGTTGATGTAGTATTTAAGATTAGTGTAGTCTCTGAACAGATGCTTTACTTGAAGTCTAAGATGTTAAAATTGCTTGATACTGCTGAGGAATCTCAAAATGATAGTGTTAAGTGTACTGAAAATGTTAGCTCCAAACCCTGATATAAATGTTAAGTCATCTACTGAAGTGTTAGTTAAAGAATTATGTGAAAGCAAATATGAAAGTATACCTTCTGTCAATGTCAACTTAAGTTGTGAATCTAGTAACATGAATAATTCTAAAGGAAGTTTAAAAAATCTAGTAACTGAAACTGAAAACCAAGTACTATTTCACTATGTTTGTAGTCCATTTGTTAAGATCTGAGTTCAACTTTATCTACATATATACATTGAGCCTCTTGAAGTTAACTGAAACCCTTAGCTGTATGCTTATAGTTTTGTTTATCCACGATCCATAAAGTTGATCGGTCTCAGATAGATTAATGCGTTTAAAGCCTACCTACAGAAAAGTTAATTGTCTTGTGAATTTTACCTTGCTCTTACTCTGAAACCTATAAGATACTTGCTCATAATTTTGATACCATTTATGAACATGGCACACAATAATTTATTTATTAACTTCATATGCATAGTCAAAGGTATGTTGAAGTGTTCATTATTTGTTTATGGCTTGAAATGCCGTTGTATATACGAGAAGATGCTTACCTCAGTTATGTACTGTGATTTTTCTATTAATCACGTCCACAGTATAATTCAAATTCTTTAAGTCTTTTCACTCTTGTTAGTAATTCATTAGTATTTTTGTGTTGTTGGTTGAATTTTGGGTTGTACTTTGATGTGTCAAGAGGGACTTGCTAACAATTAGTACAAAAGTGACTATAAGCATGGGAGGACACATAGACCACACAAGTGTTAACCAATGTAAAATTCAATTTCTATCCTTGAGCTTACAGCTTAATAGGAAAATATTTAATACTGGTTTAAGATGACCATATTATAGTATATTGTACATATGACACAGTTTTGGCTGATGCAAGGTTTAATTTTCATTTTTATTCTTAAAGTTTACATGATGAAACTATGTATGTTTTACAAGTTACGTACTTGGAATGTTTATCATGTGTACTTGCACATACTCATGATGTAAGGTCATACTGTCTTACACAAATATGAAGGTTAATGAACCATTACAGACTACCTATTACTCATTATATATTAACATTAAATTTGTATAAATTTGTATTTTTCATGTGGAACACCTATGTTTAATTCACGACACACTTGTTGATTTCCTCATGCTTGCAAGCTTTGTGTATCAATTTGTAGTTGATTACAGGGTGTTTAATTTTGATATGGTACTGTATCTGAAAATGATCAGGCAGACCATATGTAAATTTTGACTTTTGTATAGTATATAATTATGAGATTTTACACTGTTAACGTAGACATGTACAGACTTTCAGAACACTTAAGATAGTTACTCATTTTCATCCACTTCTACTGTATGATTGTCACTCATTTTCAAACGCTACTGGACAACATTGAATGTTGATTTTGAGTTATTGGGGGGGTAGTAACTGTTCACCATTCAACAAACATAGGGTACTCTGGGCTGTGTTGTGTTTGATTGGGGCAGTTTGTTCAAAGAAGAAAAAAAAAAACTATGTACTGTTATTTACTTCTGCGGAATTAAGGAGTCAAGTTGCCAGTTGCCAGTTTTAATTTATGAAAAGATCCTGTAAAATCAAATGCTTTAGTGAATGCCGAAGAAAGCTCACAACGCAATGGACTTCAGCCAGCATATAAGATAAGTTCAACTTCACCTACAGTGGAATGACTTTGTTATTGACTGTGAACTAATAAACATTTCCGTAATTCAGGAAAACGTTAGGGCTCAGTTTGAGTCATTCCGAAAAGAGGTGATGGACGTTAGAACAGGGACGTATTGAAATAGATTTTTGGCTCTCCATCCGTTCCAAGACAATTATATATTCCGTGCTAACAATGTCGCAAACAGTCATGTAGTTATTTATGCCCTTTCTTGGCACTTTAATGTCTGTCTATTGAACCGCGGGTAACACCGCGGGGAGCAGCTAGTGTTCAAATATATTTAAAGCTAAGGTACCAAATTGGTAACGTCATCGGTCTCTAGACCCATAAACTACTTAAACTAAGTCGATGCACCTCCATACTGTCGTAGAGTGCGGGACAGCGACTGGTCAAGTTATAATTATAAATATTTTTATATACACCAGAAAGCGTGAACTTTGATTGAACTTCAGTTTTTTTCCACTACTGGTTTCGATAATCCTTTGGTATCATCTTCAGGCCACACCAACGACGTCCACCTAGTTACATGCACTGTAAATATGGCCGTATTTACTAGAAACTATTCACTCTAGTATCCATTTTTTTAGTGTGGCAGTCTTAAGCAACTCTGCAGTGCCCTGTAGTTAGGTGTAATCTAGTCCCCTCTAAACAACAACAACAACAGTTAGGTGTAACAATTATTCACTGACGGATATTAGATGGAATAAACATCAATTTAGTTAAAAGTGAATGTGTAGTTTGCACTTTTTTGTTGTTGCTGCCTGCATTTATTTAAAGGTAAACATATTGGGGACATTTCAGCAGGTGTGGCTGGCCCTTAGACACGACGCAGCGAGTTTTTATAATAAAATAGAGTCTACAGCCGCACTTCACGGAGCCCCAAGCGAACACAGGCTGTGAATGGGTGATTTGTGTTGTTTTATTTTATTTTTTTCGTGCTGTAGCACTGGGGGCATGAGCCAACTGAAGGAAATAACTGTTAAAATTGTTTCACCCTGCACAGACTAGTGTGTTTTCTAATACTTCATTTAAAACTTCCGGGCTCATAAGCCGTGGTCGATTTATAAAACTTTCCCCTAACGTTTCATCTTCGGCTGCGGAAGACATCTTCAGTGGTAGAGTGGCGAACTGCGTTGAGAACTTGAGGGAGCGCCGTATATATAGGCAATGTAAAGGGCACCACAAGACATCAAGTGACGTCGGCTACGACACTATCTCTGGTATTGCCAACATTCTTGGCAGAGAAGAATCGATTGTCATTCCACTGGTGTAAAGCAGAAGTCCAAATTCTGTTTAATTTAACAGCTTCCTATTTCCTGTTAAAATTATTGCGATGTTTATATATCTCGATTGCTTCTCTATATGTGCGCGCATGATAGTGTGAAGTTTTAGAGATGACACTAGTCTCATTTAATTTCATGGTTGCCTTCTTGGTATACATGTTCCGCAACGGCCGATTTCTCTGTGTGCCCAAGGCGGCAATTCCTTTTATGTTCGACCAGACGAGTATTGACGCGTCTTTTAGTAGTTCCAATGTAGACTGAACCACAGCTGCAGGGAATTTTATATACATACACCTGGTGTATTCAGCGGATGTCGTACATCTTTTGCAGATCTTAAATATTCTTTTATCTTCCTTGTAGGTGTGAAAATGGTTTCTACCCCATACTTGTCCAGCACTTTTCCAATACAGTCTGTAACCTTATTTATGAACGGAAGAAAAACTTTCCCCTTGGGCGGTTGTTGTTCCTTGTTAATATTAACTTTCTTCCTGGGACGAAGGGCTCTGTCTATTTATTTGGTAGAATAACTGTTCCTCTGGAAGGTGGATCGTAAATGCTCCAACTCTTCTTTTAAATAAGTAGGTTCACAAATTTTATGTGCCCTGTCAACCAATGTTTTAACCACACCTCTTGTTTGTCTGGGATGGTGGTTAGAGTCTTTATGTAGGTAACGGTCAGTATGAGTAGCCTTCCTGTAGACCTTGTGGCCTAACGTCCCGTCCACGTACTTGATTACAGACACATCGAGAAAATTCAGCTGCCCGTTGCTCTCCGTTTCCATCGTAAATTGTATTCAGGGGTTGATACCATTGAGATGCTTTAAGAAGGCATCTAATTCCTCTGCACCGTGTGTCCATAGCACAAACGTGTCATAGACATATCGATACCACCTAGCTGGCTTTTTATTAGCAGTCTGCAACGCCTGTTTTTCGAACGACTCCATAAATAGATTGGCCACCGCTGGTCTCAGTGGACTGCCCATAGCCACTCCGTCAATCTGTTTATAGAATCGTTATTATACTGAAAGTAGGTAGTGATGAGGCAATGTCTAAACAATGATACTAAGGTGGAAACGTTAGGGGAAAGTCTTATAAATCGACCACGACTAATGAGCCCGGAAGTTTTAAATGAAGTTGACGCCGGCCGTGAAAGTTTACATTGTATGTTTTCCAATAGTTTGTGTTTGGAAAATCCGTGTGTAAGCTCACACCTGCCATCTCTTCTCCCGATGTTGGTGTGGTGTGTCACCGAGTGCTTGTGTGCTACCAAGGAAGCTCTTTATAGACAGACGTCTTTACTGTTTATGAGCATGTAATCGGTGGGAATTGGATGTTAATGACTTGTTCATTTAATTTTCTGTTGCTTTGTCCGGTCAGATGTCGGAGGGGGGTGGCTATGCTGGATAAGCAGTGCAGTTTTTCGACGGGTGCGGCTCATAGACAACTCTTTCAGAGCCACAACAAATTTGTAAAAGTGTCAGCATTGCTGCGAAGAGACTATGCAATGTAATTGACTATTGTCCCTGACAGCACACGTTTTGTCATACCTACTTTACCTCCAAGCAAATGGACTGACCCGTACCAAGTCACCGGCGTGCACATAATGGATGGAAACACAGTCACTTGTGAACGAGCGTTCTAACGTAACGGTGTCACTGTGTTTTCGAAACAGGCACAACGGGTTTGGATTAAGATTGAATATGCCAGAGATCGTACATTATGGATCACAGCGCAAGTCGAAAGTGCGTCTGAGCCACAATATGGTCGACGTTACAGTGATTCTCTGTGATGTTATCCTAACGCATTACGTTTCTCCACGGCAGACTGTCAATGCACGTTATTACTGTGCGAAAGACGCGGCAACACTTCCTGCGCAACCTACCCATCATCTTACACGAGAACGCGCGGGCGTATACAGCGATAGCTGTGGCTTTTCTTTTCGGTCGATGGGACTGGGAATACTGTACCACCCACCCTACTCCGCGGACTGAAGTCCTTGTGACTTTGATTTGATTCCAAAGCATTCACTTCAGGTCTGTTCCAGAGATTCGACAGGCAATAGACCGCTCCATTCGCACCAACAACAGAAGAGGCTCTTCCACATGCCTGGCAACGGGCTCTACACATTACTTTCAAGGACAGTAACAGGTGAAAACATGTAACGCTTTTGTATCGTTTGTGAATAAATAGTAGCCACTATTTAAGTTACAACCCTCCTATGTCAATATTTACTTATTTTTTCTGTGGCTGGTTCAATCTATAAAATATGTGTTCCGTTGCAGAAATGGTAAAGTCAAGATCGCTGGTATATAATTTTATTTGTTCGACCAGTTTCGGTGGTCTCTGCCATCATAACCTGGTCAAGAAATGTTTTACACAACCGTCATTTTGTAATGACAACAGTTGTTTCTACTGTAACTTATAGTGATATGTACAATGACATAGTGTACCCGTTCTCTTTAAATTATTTTATACAACAACTGTTGACATTACGGGATGACGTCTGTGTAAAACATTTTTTTTTCTTTTTGTCTTTATGATAATGGCAAACACCATCGAAACTGGTCTTAATGAATCCATCATTGCTGGTGAAAACGGGACAGCGGCTGGTCAAGAGTATGAAGGAAGCGGGATATAACAGCCGTATGTATAATAAAATATTTATTGTATCACAACCAGTTTCGGCATTCCACTATGCCATCTTCAGGTCCCTGTGTGTTAAACAAACCTAATCAAGTGACAAAGGCAAAAACATAAAAAACAAAAAATATTGTATGGTAGCACACTGAAAAATACAATATTACAATATAGGAATGAAACAGCTTTGGGATTGCAAATGTCGCTATTATACGATTATTTAAAATATGAAATGAATGTCATTGTTGACTACGTTTGTATATATTCTTTATGTGGTGTTGAATAGTTGTTTCATTCCTATATTGTAATATTGTATTTTCAGTGTGCTACCATACAATTCTTCTTTTTTGTGTTTTTGTCTTACTCACTTGATTAGGTTTGTTTAATACACAGGGACCTGAAGATGGCACAGTGGAATGCCGAAACTGCTTGTGATGCAATAAATATTTCATTATACATACGGCTGTTGGTATCTCGCTTGCTTTATACTCATAACCGAAACTGGTCAAAATTATATTCCAGACATCTTGACTTTACTGTTTTTGGAATGTATCATAATATTGGATCGCCTCCTCACAATATAAATATGTAATATCGTCTTGTTTGCTTCTGACGCGATACAAATAATCGGATCACTGTTGTCTACGGTTTTAATCAATGTACCACCTGGTCTTCACCACCGTCAAACTGTTTCAATTTCAGTGCCCGGTACAGTAAAACCTTACACGGTAATTTCCTTGAAGCAAATCATTGGATAGCTCGTAAGCTCTCTCTGAAAAGACATGGTATGTTGCTTGTTGCTGGAATTATGGTAAGACTGTTCTATTGATAGGAAAAACAGGGTCGCTACAGAGATTTGGCATTTGTGAACTAGCTAAAGGAGGTCTGCTTTAAAACTACTCATTCAAAACTGACCTGATATTGAATTCAGCACTAATAATTATCATCATCTGGTAGTTAATATTCACGATAACTGACTTTCCAATCAAGCTCATTAAAGATTAGTTGAACACATTTATTATTCATTAACACTATAATTCTGTTTAGTTATGATCCTAATATTAATACTTGCACAGTTAATTAAGAAACAGTGCATTTAAACTGATCGAAAGGGCAACGTATATTCTGAACAAAGCAAGAACAATACGTAGTCTGCAAGAGGCTCACTGACTACTCTATAAATTTGACTGGGAGAGAAATCTGGAAAAAAAATTACAAATCGCTTTTTAATAATGCAAGCGAGAATTTATCCCGCTAACTGACTGATTGCAGAAACTTAGTATCTTGGTTCACCTGTGTAGTATTGCACAACAATCACTATTATCATTGAACGTCACACTAAAAACGAAATCTGTTAATCAAACTCAACTTAGTTAATACTATGCTTTTACTTTAATAGTCAAAAACTTTCATTGAAAAGAAGAGGGTTAGCTTTCTAACTACAAAGTGAAACAGGTAAAGAAGTTTAACTTTCTCTGTTATTATTAGCAATAATGATTACATTACCTTATGATTGGAGAACAACAAAAATCTTCTCAGACTGATACGTATATGAATGGTACAAAATCTTATGAAGAGAGAACTGTGTATTTGAAAATCAGATTTCAAAATTATTCCATCACGTCCGTTCAATACCAAAGCAACACACCGACTCTGTTTCTGTTCAGCTACTACTCACATACATAGTCTTTGACAAAGATGTTACAGAACAGAGTAAACCGTAGACGTAGTTACTAAAAGAAGGGAAAAGGTTTCATATACGTAGGCATAATTTCTCAGTACTTAATTACGACATACCTTACCTTAAAATACGCGTTTTGCAAATGTCTTTCAAGCGCCGTTACATTTAGACTGCCAGCTTTTGTGATATTGAAGTAGGAATAAAAAAATCCGCCAAATACGGCACATTTGCTTCCGATCGCCTGAATTGGAGGCTGCGCAACGCGATGTTCATTTGTTGTAGACCATTTGATTATGTGGCTAGCGAATCACAGCACAAAGAAGAGTATCGTCGTCGGCCAATGGTAACCAAACCTCACCGCCGTGCAACATGCAAAAAAGAATTTTTGACGTTGGAAATTAAATATGCGGTAATGTTTTTATATACGAAACCACACAATGGTTACAAGATGTGAAAATTAACGTCTTAACATGAATTTTCAATTATTTCATTTTCGAAATCCCTTGATTACACTTTCAGACAGACGATAAAATAAATAAAGAAGCTATACCTACTCTATGGTTGACAGGTTCTTGTATGTACACTTGTCCGGTCAGTAACAGTTAATGGCCTCGGAAAATGAAGATTTGGAATTATTTGACGACTGTTTCGTACATATAAAATAAGTAAAACGTGCTACAGTACTTTGTAGTTGAGAGAATAAAGTGATTCTAATTCTTCATTTTACGAGGCCAATTACTGTTACTGACCGGACAAGGGTACATACAAGAACCTGGCAACCATAGAGCAGGTATAGCATGTTTTATTTACCCTGTGACCTGTACGAAACAGTGATCAAGAAATTCTAAATCTTCATTTTACGAGGCCAATTACTGTTACTGACCGGACAAGTGTACATACAAGAACCTGTCAACCAAAGAGCAGGTATAGCTTCTTTTATTTATTTTATCGTCTGTCTGAAAGTGTAATCAAGGGATTTCGAAAATGACATAATTGAAAATTCATGTTAAGACGTTAATTTTCACAACCTGTAACCATTGTGCGGTTTCGTATATAAAAACATTACCGCATATTTAATTTCCAACGTCAAAAATTCTTTTTTGCATGTTGCGCGGCGGTGAGGTTTGGTTACCATTGGCCGACGACGATACTCTTCTTTGTGCTGTGATTCGCTAGCCACATAATCACGTGGTCTACAACAAATGAACATCGCGTTGCGCAGCCTCCAATTCAGGCGATCGGAAGCAAATGTGCCGTATTTGGTGGATTTTTTATTCATACTTCAATATTACAAAAGGTGGCAGCCTAAATGTAACGACGCTTGAAAGACATTTGCAAAACGCGTAATTTAAGTTAAGGTATATCGTAATTAAGTACTGAGAAATTATGCCTACGTATATGAAACCTTTTCCCTTCTTTGAGTAACTACGTCTACGGTTTACTCTGTTCTGTAACATCTTTGTCAAAGACTATGTATGTGAGTAGTAGCTGAACAGAAACAGAGTCGGTGTGTTGCTTTGGTATTGAACGGACGTGATGGAATAATTTTGAAATCTGTTTTTCAAAGACACAGTTCTCTCTTCATAAGATTTTGTACCATTCATATACGTATCAGTCTGAGAAGATTTTTGTTGTTCTCCAATCATAAGGTAATGTAATCATTATTGCTAATAATAATAGAGAAAGTTAAACTTCTTTACCTCTTTTACTTTGTAGTTAGAAAGCTAACCCTGTTCCTTTCATTGAAAGTTTTTGACTATTAAAGTCAAAGCATAGTATTAAATAAGTTGAGTTTGATTAACAGATTTCGTTATTGGTGTGACGTTTAATGATAATAGTGATTGTTGTGCAATACTACACGGGTTAACAAGATACTAAGTTTCTGCAATCAGTCAGTTAGCGGGATAAATTCTCGCTTGCATTATTAAAAAGTGATTTGTATTTTTTTTTCAGATTTCTCTCCCAGTCAAATTTATAGAGTAGTCAGAGAGCCTTATGCAGACTACGTATTGTTCTTGCTTTGTTCAGAATATACGTTGCCTTCAATATCACAAAAGCTGGCAGCCTAAATGTAACGGCGCTTGAAAGACATTTGCAAAACGCGTATTTTAAGGTAAGTACTGAGAAATTATGCCTACGTATATGAAACCTTTACCCAAAGAAGTTCGTATAACATTTTACATACAGATATCGATACAAGATAGGCGAAACAATATTATTGAGTTTGTACAGACACGTTTCACCTCATCACCGCAGAGCTCGTAAGGTCTCTCTGAAAAGCCACCGTATTAGCATCTGATCCCATACTTCGTTCCAGCGCACCACATCCATTTACCGGACAGGCCGTTTGCGCACTTCATTACGGCAGAGTGATACTTGAACCGCCAACCGTCCGCGAGTGGCGGCTAAGACGCCGGCGGCGCATTACTCGCTCCATAAAGCTGAGCGCTCCGTCCACAACCGCCACAGGCAGCGCCGGCTAATTGCTCGGCCGCCAACAGCCGAGCATCGGCCAAACAAAAGACGGCAGCCGGCGGCGCAGTCTGGCACGTCAGTGCGGCCAACTAGGCGCGCCTGTGAATGGGAGGCGGCCGAGTGGGGACGGCGTGGCGCGCCGGCCGCTATCTGGGACGTGTGTCTGCCGGGCGAGGCGAGGGGGGAGGGGCAATTAACTGATTACGGGCGGCGCCGCTATGTGCAGATTGCGCTGCCCGCTGCCCGCGCCGCTTACTGCCGTTCTCCGACACCTGCGCACGCCTGCGCCGTGGCCGCATTAGCGCAGACGCGCCGCCGTTCTCCACCTGTTCGCCGCCGTGAGCGCTGTGCGGAGGCCGAACACCTTGCCGTATCCGGCTCTCTCCACCCCGGAGAGCCGTGCTCTCAATCCCAGACGTGAAGAACAGACTGCCAATGAGCTTAGCCTCCAAATAATCTACATCTACATGGGATACTCTACAACAGAAGCTGACTATGGGGGGGGGGGGGCGACCCGCCCCAGGCCACCGGTATTGGGAGGCCTCCAAATATCTCGAAAACATTTTTTTTTAACGCGCTTGGCATCTCTTTCTGCTGGGGACCGAGCGAGGTGGCACAGTGGTAACGCATTGGACTCGCATTCGGGAGGATGGTGGTCAAATCCAAAAAAAAAAAAAAAAAAAAAAAAAAAAAAAAAAAAAAAAAAAAAAAGGTTCAAATGTTTGTATAGTCTATGGGACTTAACTACGGGGTCATCAGTCCCTAAACTTACAAACTACTTATGAACTACATACGAACTAGGACGGCACAAATATCCATGCCCGAAGGGGGATTCGAACCCCCGACCGTAGTGGCCGTGCTGACCATGACTGGAGCGCCTCAGTCACCTCGGCCACCGCGGCCGGCTGATCAAATCCACCTCCGAGCATCCAGATTTAGGTTTTCCGTGATTTCCCTAAATCACTCCAGGCAAATGCCGAGATGGTTCCTTTCAAAGGAACCCAAATATCCGTGCGTTAGCTCCGTCTCTAATGACCAAGCTGTCGATGGGACGTTAAACCCTAAGTTTCCTTCTTTCCTTCTTCTGCTGGGGCCTCCAAATCTCAAAAGTTACTGTTTTATAGTAATATATTTCCAAATGGACGGGAGGGAGGGGGGGGTCATTATGTTTCGCCGCTGCCCCGGGCCTTCAACAGCCTTAGTCCGCCACTGCTCTGCAAATCGCATTTAAGTGCCTGACAGAGGATTCATCGAACCACCGTTATATTATCTCCCATAACATTCTCGAATAGCGCGCGGAAAGACGGAACGCCTGAATCTCTCCGTTCGAGCTCTGATTTCTCGTATTTTATTCTGATGATCAAATGTTCATATGTTTGTATATCTATCGGACCAAACTGCGTGGTCATCAGTCTATAGCTTACAAACTACTTAAACCTAGGTAAACTAACCTAAGGACAACACACACACACCCATGCCCCAGGGAGCACTCGAACCTCCACGGCGAGCAACCGCGCGCTCCGCAGCGAGACGCTTTAGACCGCTCGGCTACTCCACCGCGGCAATCTGATGATCATTTCTACCTATGTAAGTGGAAATCAACAATATATTTTCGCATTCGGTGGAGAAGTGTTGGCGATTGGAGTTTCGTACGTAGCCTCCACCCCCCCCCCCCCCACAGCAGCGATAAGCGCCGTTGTTGTAATGATTCCCATCCCATATCCTGTATCATTTCCGTAACGCTGTCTCCCCTGTATCGTGACAATACGAAACGACCTGCACTTTTTTGGACTCTTTCGATGTCCTCCGTCAAACCCATCTGATAAGGATCCCACACTGGGCAGCAATATTCCAAAAACGAACGAACAAGCGTAGTTTATGCAGTCTCTATAGTAGACCTGTTGCGTTTTTCAAGGGTTCTGCCAATAAAACGCAGTCTCGGGTTCGCCTTTCCCACGAAATTACCTATGTGTTCTTTCCAATTTAAGTCTGAAGTAATAGTAATTTCTAGGTATTTTGTGGAATTCACGGCCTTCTTTTTGATTGATTTATCTTGTAAGCAAAGTTTAACGGATTGCTTTTCGTACTCATGTGGACGACTTCACACATCTCATTAATTAGAGTCAATCGCTAATTTTTACACCACAGTGATATCTTATTCTAATCGTGCTGCAGTTGGTTTTGATCTTCAGATGACTTTACTAGACGGTAAATGACGGCGCCATCTGCAAACAACCTAAGAGAGCTACTTAGATTCTCCCCTAAATCGTTTATGTGAATAAGGAATAGCAGAGGACCAATAACACTACCCATTGGAATGCCGGATATAACCTCAGTTTTAGTCGATGCGTTACCATAGATTACTACTAACTGTGTCCTCTCTGACAGGAAATCCCTTATCCTTTCACAATTTTGGGGCGATTTACCATAACACGCAATTTGATTAAGAGCCGATTGTGAGGTACGGTGTCAAAAGTATTCTGGAAATCAAGAAATACAGAATTACGGAATCAATTTGAGAACCATTTTCCATTGCACTCTTCACTTCGTGCGAGTAAAGATATTTTTTAAACTACTGAAAAAATTCTTCGATCTAGCAGACGAAAATTTCATTGACTCTTTCTTGAGGATTAAACTCACACCACTCCATATTTTATAATATATACTGTGGTAAAAAACTGTCTTGGCTGCACAAATGCGAAGTTTAATTCTTTTTTTTTTTCGTACATAACGCGTTTCTCCTCTTCTGCATATTATCAAACGTTGAAAGGGGAAAAATTTACAAACGTATTTGAAAACAGAACTAAAAATATGTAAAATCTTTTCTAAGCAAGAAATATCAGAAACAGTAAAGGTGCAGACTGATAAAACTGCAGGCCACATGACGACATTCACGTTTTGGCATGGGGAGGGTCTACAGTTTTATCAGTCTGCAGCTTTCCTATTTCTGATATTTCTTGCTTAGGAAAGATTTTACATATTTTCAGTTAACTCCTGTTTTGAAACAAGTTTGTTTGTTCAAATGTTTGTATAGTTTATGGGACCCAACTACGGGGTCATCAGTCCCTAAACTTACAAACTACGTATGAACTACTTACGAACTAGGACGGCACAAATATCCATGCCCGAGGGGGGATACGAACCCCTGACTGTAGTTGCCGTGCAGACCGTGACTGATGCGCGTCAGTATCCTCGGCCACCACGGCCGGCAACAAGTTTGTAAATGTTCCTCCTATCAACGTCTGATGATGCCCAGAAGAGGCGAAACGCTTCATGTATAAATAAACGAAACGTCGCTTTTGTCCAACCAAAAGTGTTTTTTTACCAAAATATTCTTGAGGATGTAAACAACACTCTATCACACAGACAGGGCCACCCGCACGTGAGTACAGTCACCATAGCACGCACAGTATCAGCTTTAGTATCGAATATGTCCAACTTCTGCAGAAGTGGAGACGATCGCAGAGGTGCCTAATGTAGTCTCGTGGAATGGCTGCCACGCAGTTTCCACCTGGTGCCTCAGTTGGGCGACATTTGGTGTCGCTCACGCAGACAGTCCAACATGACGTTTCATCCGGTCCCAAGCATTCTCAATGGGGGACAGATCTGAGGTTAGTGCTGGACATGGAAGTTTGGCGTGTACTTTGAAGTGTGCGGGATACAAGTGGAAGTGCATTATCCTGTGCCAGGATAGTTGAGCGGGGTAGTGGACATAGGTTTGAATGAGTAGGCGTGAAGTTAGCATCATAAAAGGTTTTTATTGTCTGAATGTATTACTTGGTACTAAATGGGACTCGGGGGGAGGTCGATACCTGTCCCTAGAGATACATATTAAAACTAACTAAGTAAGAGCGAGCTCATGTGATCACGTCCGATCAGGTTGGAGGCCGGGGTGTAAGAGCGCGTCCGTTCTTCGCGTGGCTGTTCAGGTCGCACCAGAGTGTGCCTCACGTGACCACTTGGCTAGCTTCTGGTTGGTGGCAGAGTCCTGCAGAGTCTCCGAGTGTGGCGTACCCTCGTCAGCAGAGCCAGGCCACCCAGGAGTGCCGAATCGACAGCCACGTGTCGGGAACCTGCGTCATGTGGAAACTTGCAGCAGCAGGCACGCGCACGGCCCTTAATTCGGCCAGACCACCAGGCTGAGAGAATTGCGTATTATTTACAAATAAAATTGTTTCCCGTCCTTATGTACCCCAGGGGCAGGCGTCGCCCTCGTACAATCCTGTTAGAAAAGCCTATCGCTTTGTTGGTGCGTGAGCGAAAGCAGGATGGGTTGGATGATTGTTTCAATATACCGTGACCTGTTTAACGTTCTCTAAACGATGACTAGAGAATAACGAGCAGTGTAGGATGTGGCTCCCCACGTAATGGGGCACGATTATGCGTGTCATTAGGGCGTGTACACGGCAGAGGCAAATGAGTCGAACCCTGGCTTCGTGGCATTCTCCTCTGGTCATCGTCGACGAAAAAGTGAACAGGGCATGATATGTTGAAATCATCATTCAATCCGTCTTGTCACCGTTAATTCACCAACAAGGCGATACGCTTTTCCAATAGGACAATGCATGTCCCCACGTATCCTTTAGAACCCGAAATGCTCTTCTAGTTGTACGTCAACTACCTCACCCATCATTATTCCCAGATCTGTCCCCCATTGAGAATGTTTCGGGCCAGATGAAAAAAATGTTCAAATGTTTGTAATCCTATGGGACCAAACTACGTTGGTCATCAGTCTCTAGTCTTACAAACTACAAAAAACTAAGTTAAACTAACATAAGGACAACACACACATCCATGCCCGAGGGAGGATTCGAACCTCCGACGCGGGAGGCCTCGCGATCAGTAACGTGGCGCTCCAGACCGCTCGGCTACTCCCGCGCGGCGAGCCAGATGAAACGTCATGGTGCGGGGTGTGCTTGAGCGATACGGAATCTGGCCCAATCGAGGTGGAAACTGCATCACTACATTCGAAACCTCTACGATCGTCTCCAGCCGAGGCGCTCCAGTCACGGCCTGCACTGCCACTACGGTTGAGGGTTCGAATCCCCCCTCGGGCATGGATATTTGTGCCATCCTTAGTCTTAGTTAGTTCATAAGTAGTTTGTAAGTTCATGGACTGATGACCCCGTAGTTCAGTCCCATGGACTTTACAAAATATTCTTTTGATCGTCTCCATGGGAGAATTATAGTTTGTATTACTGCAAAAGGAGGGTATACACAGTACTAGCGTGTGGCTGTACTCAAGTGCGTATAACTCTGTGTGATAGTGTGTTGTATACATCCTCAAAAATGCGTCAATAAAATTTCCCTCTGCTGGATCGACAAACTCATGGTGTTCTTTTTCATTTTACAGGACTGCATAAAGCCACTGTAGCACACAGTAGAAAAAGAATTATGAGGCAACTGCTCACGAATTGAAAGCAGCCATTTGCAGGGATGAAAACCGTCTGCAGAGTTAATTCTTGGCGTTGAGATCTTCATTGGGGGAAACGCTCTGCTGGCTGCGGTGGCCGAGGGGACTGAGGCGCGTCAGTCACGGTCTGCACGGCCACTACGGTCGGGGGTTCGAATCCCCCCTCGGGCATGGATATTTGTGCCGTCCTTAGTGTTAGATAGTTCATAAGTAGTTTGTAAGTTTATGGACTGATGACCCAGTAGTTAAGTCCCATAAGCTACACAAACATTTGAACATTTGATTTGTGGTATAAGAAACAGCAAAAGGTAACGGAAGGGCAGAATAAAATGATTTTACTGCACCTTTCGTACTGCATGATCAATTCTGCCCTAAATTAACTTTGTTAAATAGCCTCTGTTACGATAAAACGAGGCAATACCGATCATTTTTGTCTGATTTTTACTGATATTTCCCGGAGTATTAAAATTTATTTACGTAATTTCTCGACCGTTTGATAATAATAAAAAACTGAAACGAACGAATATATTGCGAGCATGAAAAAGAAATCGCCGCTCTGTGTTACCCCATGGTGAGGAGTAATTTCTAAGAGGGGTTTTATTTCGCCATTTTATCGCTGTTACACTTTAACAGAGGTAACAGCGATCAAACTTTTACGTTTTAAAAAAGCGCAAACACTAATATAGTTACAAAAAAGGCTTGCACATTTAAATATAAGAATAGGGAAAATTAATGTTTCCCAAAGATTATAAAAATATTCCGTAGAATCAGCTGCCCTAACTCTTTTCGTGTTCTCTTTAATTCTCACCGTCAGTTCAGAGTTTCTCCTCAAAAATGCATGAACCCACTCTAATCCTGGACGATTGTATTTAATTATGAATGGCAGTGATTTTCCGTCTTTTGCAACTACAATAAAATGCGATTTTTTCACACCAGACGCGTTTCGTTTTATTGAATGTAAAACATCATCAGTGGTCTGAAATAATAGAAATCTACAGTTTGTTTTTTGTTTAGATCGAAAACAGTTCTTAAATGGACCCTGAAAAGTAGGCCTAATGTTTGGTACTTACGGAAATTTTGTCTTCTTTTCGCTTCACATCATGGAATGCCGGTCTGTTTAGTGCAATATCGCCGGTTCTTCATGCTGTGTCGTTTTCTCACTACTTTCACTGTCACTGTTTCACTGTTTATAGTTGTTTTTCACAGATCAGAAGTATTTGTTTTTGTTTTTACTGATTCTGCTCAGTGTGTTATTGGAGTGTTGCCAACCTCACAAATGTAGTTCTTTCTCTATGTTTTATAATAAATTATGTTTCGATGTATTTGGTTTTGATGTAAGCAGATTGGAATAGTGGCAGAATAATACATGTATATATTTAATGGGAACATTATTATTATTATTATTATTATTATTATTATTATTCTTTTATTTAATTTTTTTAATTACTATTATATTATTATAATTGTTGTTATTATTGGTGGGGGGTTTAGTAGTAGGGAAAGATGACTGAATGGTGGTTGGATGTGGTAGGGTGTGATGTGAAGTGAGATGGAGGACAAAAGTGATGCATATGAGGTGTGGTGCAGTAATATTAAACTCCTGGGTGGTGGTAATGCAAGTAGTGTGCATGTGTGTGATGTGTGTGTGTTTGGGCGAGGGGGTTGTGTTTTTTGTTGAATCTGGTATGTGATGTAGGGTAACAGTGATGGGAACGAGGTTGAGTGTTTGTTAGCAGGGAGCGAGAAAGTTTGGGAGTTTTATATCAATATGTGTGACACGTTCGTATTTAAATCTATTTTCCTCTTTCCCTGCACGATGTTACGCACATCCGAGTTTCTCAGTGTAAAACCCAAACATTGCACATACCAGTAAACCCTCAACAAGCGTTTTCTCCTCTTCCTTGTTTAACGCTGTTGTGTTTATATTCATTCCACACCTTATCGCTAATGGTTTTGTATGTTACAGCTGACTGTTCTGACGCTCTCCTGAATCTCATTTTCTCCTGACGCTTGGTCTTCACCGCATTTTGCACGAAAATACGCTAGATTTGCAACTTTCTCTCACCCAAGTTTCTTGACATACGTTCTCACCATACGAAGCCCTACAAGTGCACAATAGTTTTACTTAGCAATTTATGTAAACGTTAATGTGATACACAGCTAACGAAGGAACAGTTAACGATATTGAATTACTCTATTTGCACAGCTTGTGTAGTTCTTCGACTGAAGTTTTCACTGTTTACTTGCTTTAAACGCAATAGACAGTTTCCCACAACAATTACTGGCCGATTGTAGGGGACAACTGAGTAAATTCTTGTCGTTCACACAAGTAGAGCTCGCTCAAGAAGTCGTGGCCCGACTTTTGCGCAGGGTGAGTACACTCCTCTGGTTCGGAAGGATGGCCGGCTCAGTTTCATGTTGCCTGCTGGGCCGTACGCTTTGTCTGTTAGTCGGCTGTCAACTGCTCCTCGCGACCAGAAGACAACACGCAAGGAAGGCGGCCGCCCCTCCAAAACAAAGGAATGCACTCGCCCAGCGAACATGCCGAGAAAGCAGGGGCCACTTGTTTTTGCTTGAGCTCTAAACAACAATATTATCTTCAGTAATTCATCATGCGTCGCCTCCATTGGAGTCGCAGTTCCGCGGGACAGTTCAAATTTCTTCATACAGGCCAAATAATCGGAATTGGCCAACTATATCGGTATTACCCTGCTTTACGTTCTTATTCATCAAAAGACAGAAATTTATAAACCCCTATTCGAAAATTTAGGGTCCGTTTCTAATGAATAGAATCGAAAATGCTGCACGTTATCACATAATTTGATGGTCTTGATGAGTTGATACGTTATTACACTAGCTTTCCACTTTTAGTAAGAGATGTGTGATTGTTTAATCTTATTAATACTTGATGTGAATGGTGTTTGTAACTTTTAAGTTTCATCAATTTTCTCGCAAATTTAATGAGCACGATAACCGCCGAGCGGTCTGAGGCGCGCCAGTTACAATCTGCACGGCCGCTACGGTCGGGGTTCGAATCCCTCATCCTCGGGCTTGGATATTTGGGGCGTCTTTAGTATAAGGTAGTTCATAAGTAGTTTGAAAGTTAAGCGCCTGATGACCCCGCAGTTAAGTCCCTTAAGCTTAACAAACATTTGAATTTGATCTTCGTAATTTTATGTTCATCTTCTGAATGATATGGACTTGTGATGCTAGCGCGTGAGATTTTGGTTCCTTTGTTTACATATCCGTACATTTCCATATACTGGTGATCAAAAAGTCAGTATAAATTTGAAAACTTAATTAATCACGGAGTAATGTAGGTAGAGAGGTAAAAATTGACACACAAATGTCCGGCAGATGACGCTTCATCTGATCAGAAAGACAATAATTAGCATAACAAATTAAGACAAAACAAAGATGATGTTCCTTACAGGAAATGCTCAATATGTTCACCATCATTCCTCAACACTAGCTGTAGTCGAGAAATAATGTTCTGAACAGCACTGTAAAGCAAGTCTGGTGTTATGGTGAGGCATTGGCGTCAGATGTTGTCTTTCAGCATACCTAGAGATGTCGATCACGATACACTTGCGACTTCAGGTAACCCAAAAGCCAATAATCGCACGGACTGATGTCTGGGGACCTGGGAGACCATGCATGATGAAAATGGCGGCTGAGCACACGATCATCATCAAACGACGCGCGCAAGAGATCTTTCACGCGTCTAGCAATACTTTTTTTTGTTCTAATAAAACTCAATGTAATTCCAAGCATGTGTGTCAATTTTTACGTCTCTATCTACATTATTCCGTGATTTATCAAGTTTTCAAATTTATACTGACTTTTTGATCACCCGGTACTTTGTATATTACACACGAATTCTTTTAGAATATATTATCCTCGCAATTAAACCTGTATCATGGTTCTTGAGTAAGATCAATGATTTGCTTCTTTGAATTGTGGATAGGACAATTTGATCTTGCTGGTCACTGTGTTGCATATCACATGATACTTGTGTTCACACACATTTTGTTACCTTATGTACAGAGTTTTGTTTGCAAATAATATACATTTAGGTAAACCATATTATTGGTAATTTTGGTTGTAATCCCTTCCCTACGTTTCTATTGACGTTTGAGAGATATGTTCCTTAGCACAGGCATTTTCATAATACATTCTAAATTTGACAGACCGATACATCCCAGTGCTACATATTGATCTTTGTTTCTTCATGGATACTGCAATGATGGACCATTTTTAATAATAATACTGTGATAGTCATTTGTTTTTAAAATTGTATTAGGTTATCATTTTAATTTCATATGGTATTTTATGCATCTACCGTGATTAACGCCTATTATTACTAAAAAAAATTAAAAAAACAACAATTAATTCACTATTGAGTACATTATATTATGTAAATTAACTTAATAGTCTGTTTTTTATACAATGACCTTATAACATGTTTATTATTTGACAATAATGTTTTGTATATTGACTTTATTATACAACTATTTGGCGATAATGTAATTGTGTACTTATCTTTTGTGGTTAGGGGCCTGAAGCACCGAAGCACCGAAACCGTTCGCTTTATTAATTAAAAAGATTTAAACATAACTACTGGAATTTTTTTCAGACTAACACTGTGTTACAGCTGTAGCCCCAACACGAATTGTGCCTCATCAACAGAATAGAAAACTTGTAACTTAAACGTAGTTCCAGTCCAAAGTGTACATATATATGGAGTTAGGATACTTGCTATGAAATGTTTTAGTATTTTGAAGACGTAGCAGGAGGAGTTACGTTACGCCGTTGTAAAAAGGCCTTAACTTTCAATCCGCGTGGACGAGACTAGAAAAAGACGAACTTGGCTGACGAACGCCGCCTCATATTATTACACTCAGACCTCCTTCACAGCCGAATATTGCCGACGCGGTAGCTCACTCCGAACACCAGATGTCAGATGTCAGATGTTGAACGGTGCATACCAATCAAGCCTTTTTAATATAGGGACTTCGGATTTTCCCATTACAAATTTAGAGGACATTTAGAGGGCATTTCCTTGAGACGGAAAGCCTTCTGCCCATGTATCAGCACGGCTTTAGAAAGCATCGATCGTGCGAAACTCAGCTTTCGTGCTATGGATGATGGGCAACAGGGAGACTGCATATTTCTCGATGTTCGGAGGGCGTTTGGCACGGCGGTGCCGCACCGCAGACTGCTAACGAGGGTACGGGCATATGGGCCGCGGTGGAGTAGCCGAGCGGTCTAAAGCACTTCGCTGCGGAGCGCGCGGTTGCTCGCCGTGGAGGTTTGAGTCCTCCCTGGGGCATGGGTGTGTGTGTTTGTCCTTAGGTTAGTTTACCTAGGTTTAAGTAGTTTGTAAGCTACGGACTGATGACCACGCAGTTTGGTCCGATAGATTTACAAACATTTGAACATTTTTTGAACGGGCATATAGAATAGCTACCCATATATGTGTGGCTGGAAGACTACTTAAGTAATAGAAGCCAGTACGTTTTCCTCGTCGACGAGCGTTCATTAGAGATTAGGGAATCGTCAGGAGTTCCCCGGGAAAGTGTGATAGGACCGTTATTATTTATTATATATTATCTATATAAGTAATCTGATAGGGTGATTTGCAATCTGCTGCTGTTTGCTGATGATTCTATGGTAAGTATATGAAAGTGTCATTATTGAACGACTGTACTATGATGCAAGATGATTTTGGTCCAAATTTCTAGGTGGAGATAGGAATGGCAGCTCTCAGTGTAAAATAATGTAAGGCAGATGAACAGGAGGAACAATCCCGTTATGTTCGAATACCGCATTGGTTGTGTGCCGCTTGACAGAATACCGTCATTTAAATATCTATGAGAACGCTGCACAGCGGTATGAAGTGCAACGATCGTATAAGAACAGTCATGCGAAAGGCAAATGGTCAGAGTGATTTGCAATCTGCTGCTGTTTGCTGATGATGCTATGGTGAGTACATGAAAGTGTCATCATTGAACGACTGTAGTAGGATGCAAGATGATGATTTGGTCCAAATTTCTATGTGGTGTTAGGAATTGCAGCTAGCTCTCAATATAGAGATATGTAAGGCAGATGAACACGAGGAACAATCCCGTTATGTTCGAATACCGCATTGGTTGTGTGATGCTTGACAGAGTCGCGTCAATTAAATATCTATGAGAACGCTGCACTGCGATATGAAATGGAACGAGCTTATAAGAACAGTCGCGGGGAAGGCGGATTGGCGACTACGGTTTATTTGGAGAATTTAGGGAAGATGTGATTCGTCTGTAAGAGAGATCGCATATAAAACGCTTGTGCGATCCCGTCTTCAATATTGTTCAAGTATTTGCGACCCCACCTGATCTGTCTGAAGGAGGATATAGAAGCAATATACAGGCGGGAGGCTACATTTGTTACTGGTAGGTTCGATCAAAGAGCAAGTGTTACTTAGAGGCTTCAGAACTCAAATGGGAGTTGTTGGAGGAAAGCCGACGTTTTTTTAGAGAAACACGACGAAATTTATAGAGCCGAAATTTGAAGCGGACTGCAGATCGAATCTTTTCCGGCCAACTTATATTGTGTGTAAAGACCACAAAGATGATCTCTGAGATTAGGACCCTTACAGAAGCATACAGGCATTCGTTTTTCTATCATTCTATATGGGTGTAGAACAGGAAAGCCAATAACTAGTAGTGGTACTTGATGCTCTCCGCTACGTTTTGGGTGGATTGCGGAGTATGCATGTAGATGTATATGTACAATTTATAACGATCCCATGTGCTAAAATTTCATTTATTTACATAATGAATACTTCTCTGTATTTAACACTATGACACTTCTACTGCAAGATTCTGGAAGGACGAGTAAAAACAAAATCAAAAAAAGTGAATGCGAAACGGGTGGGTTGGTATGGTGTGTTCATGTATAGTAGACATGGAACTTTACAAATAGAGGTTTAAATTTTTTACAGTAGGATATTCTCTGTTTCGAATGATGGATGGAGTGTTGGAGCAAAAAACCTAAATTCAGCCTTACGATGACCAGGTCTCAGCAGAATCTTACAAGAAACGATAATGGTTAAAAATAAAGGTTATACCAGCTCTAATTACTGATAATTATGTCAGGCACGGCAGGGAAAGTGTAAACATTGCGGTAGTGTGGCAATTTACCGAAGGAGACGAGAAATGGGTGTAAGTGCATCCCTATAACAGAATATCGAAGTGTGGTGGAGCCGGCCGCGGTGGCCGACGGGACTGAGGCGCTCCAGTCACGGACTGCACGGCCACTACGGTCGGGGGTTCGAATCCCCCCTCGGGCATGGATATGTTTGCCGTCCTTAGTGTTATTTAGTTCATAAGTAAAACTTCCTGGCAGATTAAAATTGTGTGCCGGAACCGGGACTCGAATCTGGGACCTTTGCCTTTCGCGGGCAAGCGCACTACTGTGAGTCGTGTCGGGATAGCACAGTGCGCTTGCCCGCGAAACGCAAAGGTCCCAGGTTCGAGTCCCGGTTCCGGCACACAATTTTAATCTGCCAGGAAGTTTCATATCAGCGCACGCTCCGCTGCAGAGTGAATGATTCATTCCAGTTCGTAAGTAGTTTGTAAGTTTAGGGACTGATGACCCCGTAGTTAAGTCCCATAAACTATACAAACATTTGAACATTTTTTTGAAGTGTGGTGGTTAAATTTAACTCGCGTATGCCTTGTTTACTCCTGCAGTAGGGCGCTTAGATAATTTCAAGTGTTGAACGGCGGCATTGGTTCGATAGGAGGCCACCTCGTATCTGTGTATTGCGGTATACGAGATCGCACGGCCTCGGCGGCTGGCTGTTCCACGACTGGCGAATGGCTGTGTTGTGCGTTAAGACGAGGAAGAATCTATATCTAATATATAAAGCACAGTGTCCGTATATTTGTACGTGTCGCACACAAATCTACAGTTTTGTTCCAATCTTTACGAAATACTGTACACGTAAGCTTCAATCCATGAGGACGATCGCCGTAAGTGTAAGAATCACATACGATATATATTTCACGAGATATGGCGTCATAAACAATGAGATGCGCGAAAAATTGCTGCATTTTTCGACAATGCTGTTCATTTTCTCCTAAACCATTTCAACCAAATTTGGTACACATATTCCTTACGTGAGATACCATCTTCTGTAGGAGTGCGAACTACATACGACACAAGGTTCAAGAGATATAACTCCATAAACGATAGGAGTTGCAAGAAACTGCCATAATGCGATGAGACTTTACAATTACACTATATGAGCATGAGAGTACTTAGCGACTTGCAACAAAATTTAAACATAATTTCAAACCTTTGTTAAACTTTTTCTCGCTGGCAACTATAGTAAAATTATGAAAGGAAAAAAGTTTCTCGCTTACTACTTTTCCGCTGTTTATGGAGTAATACTTCGGCATTCGGTATGACCTTACAATTTATAATTTCTACACTACAAATTGTAGCCGCAGGAAATTTTATAGGCAATGTAGACACATATCGTTGAATGTGCCTCCGAAATTGTAGCACAGTGCGACCTATAGTTCATGAGGTATGAGCACATAAAACAGTAACGTCCATAGAAAACCGCCCTATCACGCACCAAGTAGTAATCTATTACTTCTTTAACACCAATTGTATTCCCAAGAAATTTTACAGACATGCAGCACTCATACAAATGAATACATACCGGAGAAATTATACAATTGTACGACATATAACTGAATAAATATGAGATCGTGGAAATTTTATATGTCATTAGTGTTTTAACTTCTATATTTCTTTGTTTGAATAATGCGCTTATAATTTTGTACGTTATCCAAGACAGCGTTATTTCTTATATGTTCTCCGATAAAGAGAACATATATTTTGAAAAAAAAAGAAGATGGACAGAGAGAGAGAAGGGTAGGAGAAGTACTAACTCCAGGCAGGAATAAATAAATAAATAACCGGGCAACGCCGGGTTTTCAGCTAGTGTATGTATAAATAAATGTTTTTATGTACTCTGTGTTCATAAACCATTATTTCGATTGCAATTAAATTTTGGTGAACTGTTCACCGTACGCCCACGAAGCTTCTTGATACAAAAACAATAGCTTAGGAGATATGACGTCATAAATAATGAGAGGGCACCGCATGAGAATACCCAGATTTATGCGTCAATTATTGGAAAATGGGAGTTAGGGACCTGCAACAAAGTTTGCATGTAAATTCGGACGTTTAATAGGCGTTTTGTAACTGAACCCCACCCACTCACAAAATGATTAAACGAAAATAAGCCTACCGCTCACAACAGTTTCGCTCTAGGTGTCGTAAAACTGTCGCATCAGGCATGACCATGTATCAAATAATGCCAGCATTACAGATTTGCATGTTACTATTTATTTTTGTCTGCAAGTCTCCCTGAATCCGAAAATAAGCAATCTGTTTTCTTAATCTATATCTGTATAAAAGCGAAAGAACACGCACTAACTCACTCACTCAATGACTAAACACGAAATCTCGAAAACTACTTCATCTATGAATCTAAAATTTGGCAGGAATAGTTTATAGGTAGAAAACGTGTACTACGAAAGTAGTTTGGGTTAGTTGCATGGCGGAGCATACTTCTCCAACATACGAAATCTACAGTTTCATTTCAATCCTTGCGAAATTTCGCATGATTGACCTTCAAAACAAGACGAAGGTCACCGTCTACCTTCATACGTGCACGAGGGAGGGTACTTTGCAACATAAAAATATATCCCTAAATGCGTTGGTCGCGCCATAACTTGAGAACGGCTCGACCGATTGCGCAGATCCTTTATTTTGTGTTTTTGTTATTCTCAGAACAAGGGCTGTATGAAAAAAAAAAAAAAAAAAAAAAAAAAAAAAAAAAAAAAAAAGAAACTGGAATAATTGAGAACAACTAAGTGCGTTTTTTAATGTGACTCTGCATTTCTGTTGCATAAAAATCTTTAGTTTTGTTCCGATATTGATGAAATTTTGCACACACTACCTTAAAAACAAGAGGAATGTCACTATATAATGTTCAAATGTTTGTTAAGCTTATGGGACTTAACTACGGGGTCATCAGTCCCTAAACTTACAAACTACTTATGAACTACTTACGAACTAGGACGGCACAAATATCCATGCCCGAGGGGGGATTCGAACCCCCGACCGTAGTGGCCGTGCTGACCGTGACTGGAGCGCCTCAGTCACCTCGGCCACCGCGGCCGGCGTCACTATATATATAAAATTTCGTTCGGTGCTTGGTGGAGGGTACTTAACTTACGGAATTTTACAAAATGCATAGTTTTGCTTCAATCTTTATGAATATTTGCGCACATGACCTTTAAACCAGGAGTAAGATCACTGGGTACATAAGAGTGTGTATGTGACATGACAGAGGGCACTCTGCAGAAAACTTTGCCGAGAGGGGGAAAGGAGGAAACGAACAGAGAGATGAGAGAGAAAGAGGTGGATGCAGAGAGAGGGGGGAAGGGGTTGTGTACTACGAGAGAGTGGGATAAATAAACACCCGGGCAACGCAGGGCTTAGAGCTAGTATAGGAATAAATATAGTGCGTATTCCACCTTTTGTCTTTCTTCTGTCGACACAAAATCATTTCGCTCAGTTGTCATGCATACAAAGTGGGGCTTAATACTAAACTAGCTGTTGAAATTCTAGACGTATTTTTAGAAGTCGTTAGTTAGTTGAAAAATTATTTTCGAAATACACATTATCAATGGGTTTTCTGAAAATACTGCAAATGAAATGGGTCAATTTCCGACCTCTGAATTGATGTTTCCTACCTATCCGCCCAGCGCATACTAGTCGATTTATCATCCTGCTTACACGTCTACACCATCCAGGCCTGTCGGCCTCGTCAGCGTGCGCTGAGAATAGCCCTGGCTAACTCGTCACGTAGCCAAGGGGAGGTCTGTCACGTCGTAGAGCGTTCCCTCGCTCCAGCAGGTAGCTTTCTATATTTGGAGCCACCCGTCAATACACCGATCACGCAGTGTCAACGTTTGAGTGGCCTGTGCTGTACATTGAGAGAGGTGTATGCAGTTCGTCGTCAAAGTGCTATAAATCTACATGCTTCATAGGGAAGGACAAGCTCGACTTTTGTAGCTCACAATATATTTCCAAGTTTTTGGAAGTCACTAATAGTCGCCAATATTCCCAAGATGAAGAAGAAATAAAGGAAATACCCAACAACCTCGGAACTAACAAAAGATGTAGAAGTTCGAGCTGATTTTCGAAAATCACGCGAAGTGTTTATTTACAAACAATCTCGGCGTTTTCTGTAATTGAAAATTTGACGTTTCAGGCAATACGAGGGGGGAATATGCTTGCAACTGGAGGGTCAAGAGTTCATTCCGGTATAGAACAGTATTTTCTCATGAGTCAGAAGGAATGGAGTAAGCAGGAGCTTTCATTTTCCTGCCAAAATTGAACAAATAAGTAAATAAAAGAATCATATATAGAGGTTTAAAACCACAACATTGCAGAGAAATTATTTTATTTCCATTATAGGTCGAGTTTTGACTCCATTCGAGCCATCTCCGGATTATTAAAATTCTGTGGATACTACTGTACATCGGCCGTGGACAGGCCCCTGTGGCCCGGCAACTCCCATCGCACACTGCTGTAGCGGGAAACATACTCAACATCCGAACGCCCTGCTTCGCCTCCCAGCAACCCAGGTCCTGAAAGTAACATAAAGACAAACTAGCCTAACACGCACTTAACCGTTCGTCTGACACGAAAATTGCCGGCCGCGGTGTCCGAGGAGACTGAGGCGCTTCAGTCACGGTCTGCACGGCCACTACAGTCGGGGGTTCGAATCCCCCCTCGGGCGTGGATATTCGGGCCGTCCTTAGTATAAGGTAGTTCATAAGTAGTTTGTAAGTTTAGGGACTGATGTCCCATAAGCTTAAAAAACATTTGAACATTTTTTTGACACGAAAATTGAATAACCTAATTTGTAGAGGAGAAAATTCTCTACAACTTTGTCTCTTATGGTTTTTTTTGTTTTTGTTTTTGTTTTTTTTTTTCATTTTTTTTTCATATCTCGTATCGTAACAGAGATATTTGCAAAAATAACGGCGATTTTGATGTGTCTGTCTGTCCGTAACGTGTTCCCTGTTTTTAAGACGAACCGTTCAACCGATCAGCACCAAATTTTACAGACATAATTGTAGGCCGCCAGAGACCAGAACCTCCCTTTTTGAAATATTTCACACAAGAAATAGGTTAGTAATACCAAAAAAAGCAGTTTGTAATGTAATTTTAATTGCAAGTAAACCGTTCATCTGACACAAAAATTGAATAGCCTAATTGGTAGAGGAGAAAATTCTCTCCATTTAGCACTATTATATTTTTTTCATATCTTGCATCGTTGCAGAGATATTTGCAAAAATAGCGGCGATTTGACGATGTCTGTCTGGCTGTAACGTGTTACCACTTTTTAGGTCGAACCATTCAACCGATCGGCTTCAAATTTTACAGACATAATTGTTGTCTACCAGAGACCAGAACCTCGCTTTTTGAAATATTTCGCACAAGAAATAGGTTACTAATACCAAAAAAAGCCGTTTGTAATGTAATTTTAATTGCAAGTAAACCGTTAATCTGGCGAGCAAATTGAATAAACGAATAGAAAATTCTCTACACCTTTGTTCCCTTATGTTTTTTTTTCATATCTCCTATTGTTTGAGAGATATTTGCAAAATTAACGGATTTTTGACACCCTCCATTGAATTAACGAAAACCAGCCGTTCGCAGATGTCACGTGACATTCCTCGCCCAGAACTCTCTATGCCATACGCCATCTTGCGTCGCGTATTTGATGATTTTCGTATTGTAACTTAAACGTTGTCATTTCAAAGCAATGGAGCACTGAAGAATTAACAAAAACACGCCGTTCTTCGTAAGATAAATGATAATCTAGTGTCTACAAATGCCATATTAGCATCAGTTAACAACGGCTATCGATAGTATGAGATTACAGTTAATAACTTCTAGGTGTTAGCTGTACCGCAATGGGCAATGCATTGGACTGTGACGCTGAAGGTCAGTGGTTCGGAACCCGCAAAAACCTAATTTTTTTTACTAAAAGGGTTTCAGACAATCTTATTAATTAATTTTTATTATTTAGCTTATTATTTTGGTCCAAAATGCTTGCAAAAATTTATAAAACAAATCTAAAGTGGGCCGTTAAACACGCCAGTGCGACCTTTTTTTTTTTTTTTTTTTTTTTTTTCTGTGAGAGCGCCCGCTGCCATAGAGTATACTGACAGGCCGCACACTATCGCAGTGTATTGCAACGCTTCATAAATCTGTTAGAAATATTCGCCAACTTTGTTACAGCAAAATCCTCATTTTTGTTACGTACTTAATGTTAAAAGTTGTTATTAGTTAACCCTATGGTTGCCTGTTTAGTTACAATTAAAATCCAAGTAACAATATTACTGTATTGATGCTATAAATTTTTGCATCTGACTCGTTTTTATCCCAGAAAATCAATGATTCTAAAAGCTTCAAAAATGTTCAAATGTTTGTTAAGCTTATGGGACTCAACTACGGGGTCATCAATCCCTAAACTTACAAACTACTTATAAACTACTTACGAACTAGGACGGCACAAATAACCATGCCCGAGGGGGGATTCGAACCCCCAACCGTAGTGGCCGTGCAGACCGTGACTGGAGCGCCTCAGTCTCCTCGGCCACCGCGGCCGGCTCTTTAGCTTCAGATACCACCCAGGATGAATAGATTTACTTCGGTTGGGAACACAAAAAAAGTCTTAGAGAGATATATAGTAACCATATTAAATTAAAAAGCGTGGTCACTCAACTAAAATTTGTTGTTGTTGTTGTTGATGTTGTTGTTGTGGTCTTCAGTCCGGAAACTGGTTTGATGCAGCTCTCCAGAATACCCTATCCTGAGCAAGCCTCTTCATCTCCGCATAAGAACGGCAACCTACATCTGTCTGAATCTGCTTACTGTATCCATCTCTTGGTCTTCCTCTGCGGTTTTTACCCCAAACCTCCTATGCTAAATTTACGATTCCTTGATGTCTAAGAATGTGTCCTACCAATCGATCCCTTCTTTTAGTCAAGATATGCCAGAAATTCCTTTCCTCCCCAATTCTGTTCAGTACCTCCTCAATAGTTATGCGATCCACCCACCTAATCTAGCATTCTTCGGTAGCACCACATTTCAAAAGCCTCTATCCTCTTCCTGTCCGCACTGTTTATCGTCCATGTTTCACTCTCATACAAGGCAACACTCCAGACAAATGCCTTCAGAAAGGACTTCTCAAGGTTTAAATCAATATTCGAGGTTAAGAAAGTTCTCTTTTTGAAGAACGCTTTTCTACCCATTGCCATGCTGCATTTTATATCCTCTGTACTGCGATCATCATTAGTTATTTTACTGCCCAAGTAATAAAACTCATCTACCTCCTTTATTGTTTCGTTACCTAATTTAATTCCTTCAGTATCACCTGATTTTCTTAGACTGTACTCCATTACCCTTGTTTTACTCTTTTTAATGTTCATCTTATATGCACTGCTCTTCCAGGTCCTTTGCTGTTTCTGACAGAATTACGATGTCGTCCGCAAAACGCAATGTTTTTAATTCTTCGCCCTGAACTTTAATTCCTTCTCCAAATTTCTCCTTGCTTTCGTTTATAGATTGCTCAGTGTACAAATTGAATAACATTGGAGAAAGGCTACAACCCTGTCTTACTCCCTTCCCAACCACTGCAACCCTTTAATGGCCTTCAACTTTAACAACTGCTGTCTGGTTTTTGTACAAGTTGTAAATAACCTTACGCTCCCTATACTCTTGCTTGCTTCAGAACTTGAAAGAGTTTATTCCAATCAACGTTGTCAAAAGCCTTCTACAAATCTACAAAGGTTAGAAATGTAGGTTTGCCTTTTCTTACTCTATCTTCTAGGATAAGCCGTAAAGTGAGTATAGCCTCCCGTGATCCTCCATTTCTCCTGAACCCAAACTGATCCTCCCCGAGGTCGGCTTTTATCTGCTTTTCCATCCTTCTGTATATAATTCGTGTTAATATTTTGCAACCGTGACTTATTAAACTGATGGTTCATTAATTTTCACACCTGTCTGCGCCTGCTTTCTTTGGAATGGGGAATATTTCATTTTTCTTAAAGTCTGGGGGAACATCACCTGTCTCATACATCTTACACACCATGTGAAACAGTTTTGTCATGGCTGGTTCTCCCAGAGACTTCAGTAGCTCTGAGGGAATGTCATCTACTCCAGGTCTTTCAGTGCTCTGTCAAATTCATCTCTCAGTATAGTATCTCCTATTTCATTCTTCTTCCCTTCCTACAACATTGTCTCTAAGTTCATTTCCTTCGTAGAGCTTCTCTATATACTCTTTCCACTTTTCAGCTTTCCCTTCTTAGCTAAGAACTGGTTTTCCATCTGTGTTCTTGATATTCATAAAGCTATTTTTCTTATCTCCAACTATCTCTTTTATTTTCCTGTAAACTGTATCTATTTTTCCCCTATTTATACATTCTTCTACATCCTTGCATTTGCATTCTTGTCACTCCTGCTTAGCCATTTTGCACTTCCTGTCAATCTCATTTCTTAGTCTTCTGTACTCCATTCTGCCTCTTTCATTTACTGCATTTTTATATTTTCTCCTTTCATCGATCAAACCCAGTATGTCCTGTGATATCCAAGGACTTTCCGTATGTCTTGCCTATTTTGTCCTCCGTTTGTCCTCTGCTGCCATCTCTATTTCATCTCTCAATGCTACCCTTTCCTCCTCTACTGTTTTAATTCTCCCCGTTTCTGTCAATTGTTGCCTAAAGCACCCTCTGAAATTCTCAAGAACTTCAGGTTCCTTCAGTTTATCCAGGTCCCATCTCCTTATTTTCCTACCTTTATGCAGTTTTTGTTTCAGCCTACAATTCATGACCAATAAGTTATGGTCAGAGTTTATATGTGCCCCTGGGTATGTCTTACAGTTTAAAACCTGGTTCCGAAATCTATGTGTTACCATTACAAAATCTATTTTGTATCTCCCAGTGTCTCCTGGTCTCTTCCAAGTATACAGCCTTCTTTCGTGATTCTTAAACCAGGTATTTGTTATAACTAAATTATGTTCCGCGCAAATTCTACCAGGCGGCTTCCTCTTTCATTCCTTTTGCCCAGTCCATATTTGCCTACCATCTTCCCTTCCCTTCCTTGTCCTACAACCGAATTCCAGTCTCCCATAACAATTAAGTTTTGCTCTCCCTTAATTGACTGAATAATTTCCTTAATCTCTTCATATATTTCTTTGATCTCCTCATCATCGGCAGAGCTAGTTGTCATATAAACCTGTACTACTGTGGTCGGTGTTGGCTTCGTATCTATCTTGACAATGATAATGCGATCACTGTGATGGTCATAGTAGTTTACCCGCATTCCTATTTTCTTATTCATTATCAATCCTACTCCTGTGATACCCCCAATTGATTTTGTATTTATAATCCTGTACTCACCTGACCAGAAATCCTGTTCATCCTGCCACCGAACTTCACTAATCCCCACTATATCTAACTTCAACCTATCCATTTCCCTTTTTAAATTTTCTAATTTCCCTACCCGATTAAGGAATCTAACATTCCATGCTCCGATCCGTAGAATGCCAGTATTGTCTTTCCTGATGACAACTTCCTCCTGAGTAGTCCCCGCCCGGAGATCCGAATGGGGGTCTATTTTACCTCCGGAATATTTTACCGAAGAGGATGCCATCATCATCTGTTCATACAGTAGAGCTGCATGTCCTCGGGAAAAGTAACGGCTGTAGTTTCCCCTTGCTTTCAGCCGTTCGCAGTAACTGCATGGCAATGCCACTTTAGCTGATGTTACAAGGCCAGCTCAGTCAATCATCCAGACTGTTGCCCCTGTAACTACTGAAAAGGCTGCTGCCCTCTTCAGGAACCACACGTTTGTCTGGCCTCTCCACAGATACTCCTCCAGTGTCGTTGCATTTACGGTACGGCTACCTGCATCGTTGAGGTACGCAAGCCACCCCACCTGGGCAATATATGTGGTTCATGGGAGTGGAACTAAAGTTTATGGTTACGTAAAGTAATTCAAAGTTAACATCCACCTACTTAATATGCTACAATTTAATAAAAACGAATTTCTTCATTAAATTTAGTGATCATGCAAGACTATTATACATCTATTAATCTGATATTCGTTAATAAGAGGAACGATACAACCGTTGTTTTTAGCAATGAACTGAATATCATATAAACCATTGGCTTCCAATAAAAGATATAAAAATCACTGCCTTTCCTTCTTTACTTTAAAATTGTTTTGTACTAATTTCCGTGACGAAATAAACTTCTTTCAAAGATGGACTTGGGCAATATAATTTAAGCTTCTTACTTCTGAAGTATATTACGTTTATTTTCACGTAATATTTAAATTTCACAGATATTACTTTCCCGAAAACAAAGACTCTGGTTTTATCACTCTCAACTGATTACTTGTTAATAAAATATAGTCTTTCTTTGTAACCGGATGCGTACTATCTCTTCTTAAATTACTTTTTTATATTTTAAAACTCTTACCTTCACAGACCGACAAACTTTAGTGCCTTCTATTTCTAAAAGAAACAGTTATTACTGATATTTATCTCCGTTTACCACAGATGTTTCTATAGAATCCGTAATAATCATTTCCTACAGATGGATATTTTATTCAATTTTATCTCTTTGAACGACATGCAATCTACTGAGACAAGGAAAAATAATCAAATTTATTTTTATTTTCTTCCTCCACGGTTAGTATTTCATTTTATTGAAAGTGACTCCTATCGTCTGATCCCCTCTAACTATCTTTTTAAGTGAATAAAAAATATAGAAAAATAAATCCTTCTTAGTCAGCACCGCTTAAGGCTCCGTATTTAACTTTACGAAATCTCGAAGACAGCCTGGAGCCTTCTTCAAGAATTGACTTATACTCGACTCTACGAAATTAAAATTGGTTTACCCAACAACCTAAGTCACTCGTAGCTGATTTTTGGGTACTTGAGAGATCTCCAAATATATTTGTTGGTTTCAAACCCTATTTATGTGTTTTATCCGTCACAGTCATAGCTTTGGTTGGTTATTGGATAATAAGCTGGTTTATCCTTATTTAGAGTAACTCTCGGAACACTTTTAGCAACAGCTTGACCCCAGAGTCTATCAAAATACTGCAAAAACTCACTTCTCTTACGTGATCCAAACGAACTCCCACAGGATTCATCTCAATACCAATAAACTGCACTGGGCATATTGTAAAGTCAACTCCGCTCGGGACTGACACACTTACACCATAAATCAACAAAAAACTTTTGTATCCCAGCTTCGTCGCCACTTTTGTGTCTCTTTTCCGCCGGTTGTCGTGGGTGTCGGTGGCCGAGTAGAAAGAGACCGACACAGCAATAAAGGAGGCACGCCTGCGCAGGTACGGAGGTGACCAGGCAGTGGGACAGCAGAAACTAGAACACTAGACTAAATTAGAACAAGATATATATTTCGTGGAGTCTTAGTAATACTTAAATTTTACATAGTCCTTGACTGCAGAATGCTGAAACATAGATTAGATAGAGGCCTGCCCACTGATGATTCCCAGTGTCTATCCGATAGCCAACTCTTAACTGGTGCCTATCTGATTCCCAAGTGACGTTGCAGTTCAGTCGTGGCCACGAGCGGAGTTGCAGCAGAGGGCGCTCGTGGCTGACGTCGTAAGAACGTCGCGCCGTGCGTGCATGGCGGCGCGCGGCGAAAGTACGTAGCGCGCACTTTGGACTTGTGCGACACCACAAAACACGTTCCTTAACTGAGTTACTCTTTGCTGTTACACAACAAATATTCCTAATATCTTTTCGGAAAACCAAATTACAATTTCAAAGTACCAGCGTTGCTACTACCCACAAATCGCTGTAAACCCACGCAGTGTTACCAACCTAACTTCTATTAGCTTCAAGCCTGACCACGTAATAAAATTTCACTCTCCACAGCTACCCTTCTAGACAAGGAATAACTGCATTTAAATCACTTCAAAATTATTCCTAATAATTTTTATAACGACAATTAATTATTCCCGATTGTTAAAAGGAGGATAAACTGTTTGACGAATATTATTTCACACAATGACCATTACGTGATGATCTGCCTATCAAAGCTCACAGGTGGAACTCTCACAAGCAACTAACTGTGAATACTCTTAGGAACCAACAACACTTTTTGGAGATATTCATGTTCCACCTTACAATAGTTTTAATATTCTTTATTGATTATTACTCTTCACACTTCTTTACTTGTAAATGTGATCTCTGATGTCATGCCCGGAGTTTCATACAAATTTTTCTTTTGCTTCAGTGCAGAAAAATATAAAAAGTACAACAAACAAATACATTGTAATTTTACAAATATTACTTACATTTATACTTTAATGTACAATTCGAAAAAAAAATCTTTAATATAACATATTTTCGTAATAAATTGAAACGAAACCGTTCGAGAACTCCGTAACGAATCAGAAAAAAATATTTGTCCCGTTACAATATGCGTACACTCACGGCCGATTCTCTTGAGTGTGCTATATTGAGCCCATAGCCAGTCGGCCTCGAGGCACGCTTGCTTTCCAACTAGTGCCACTACAAGAATCAACACGAAGAAGTACCTCCGGGCCTTTCACAAAACAATACTCGCCTCGCTACATCGAGGGAATATCGAGGACCTGCTTGCACAATCTGACATCCATATTCTGACTACTCCGAGGGCTAATGCTGAAGACTATTTTGCGTCGAGATAGGAATTTCATGTCCTTATTTAATATTAACAAATAATACGATTCCTTGAGACAACATTGTCTCGTTATATCAAAGGTATTAAACATAAGGAGAGGCATTGAATCAAAATTTGTGCTGTGGTCAGGATTCGAACCCGGGACCTCGTACTTCGTAGGCGCTTTACTCAGCTAACACAGCATTGCAGCCAAAGTGACTACACGGACTGTCTCAAAGCAAGTCTCCCTCCACACCACATACTTTAATTCTGCCTCATGTTCCCTGTGACATGCGATCAAATTGCCAGGGCTCTCCTATCTTGGAATAGCACCCCGGCAAAGGTCCCGGGTTCGAATCCCTGCCATGGCACAAATTTTTATTCAGTGCCTCTCCTTATGTTTAATCCTTATTTAATGTTCGTTATATTGTCACATATTGAAGTAATGATGTGATTTGATTTGTGTACTGTGAACTTATACCAAGAACTGTGTGAATAAATTGTGTTTATGAAATTGGTGTGTTTGTCAGAACTGTTGTGGCGTCGCCATTCGTCACAACGCCGGCGTTCCACGCAAATCGCCGCCCAAGTAGACGAACGAGAAGACGGGTAAGTCGCCCCAAAATGCTTCATCTGCCACGGGCGCCCTAAGTCATGGTACCTCTCTACCTGGCTTCTCGCGCTGGCCAATCAGAAGAAGAGGGCTCGGATAGACACACCTGCGCACCGCAACCACGAGAGGAGAATACCAGAGAACTACGTGCAGTGTAGCTAGTACAGCCGTCAGTACCGCAGCAGTCTACTAATCCTTCTACAGCGAGCTAGCACAACCAACAACACCGAGCGAGGTGGCGCAGTGGTAACACACTGGACTCGCATTTGGAAGGACGGTGGTTCAAATCCACCTCCGGCCATCCAGATTTAGGTTTTCCGTGATTTCCCTAAATCACTCCAGGCAAATGCCTGGAAGGTTCCTTAAGAAGGGCACGGCCGAATTCCTCCCACACCCTTACCCAAACAGTCCGAGAGTAAGCTCCGTTTCTGATGACCATGCTGTCGACGGGACGTTGAACTCCAAGCTTCCTTTACAACCATTCTGCTGACTGTAGCTACGAGAGTGTAGCAGAACTGTGTACAATGTATCAGTCAGCCATGTATCACAAGCACTTCACATAAAACTTGAGTATTTAGGTCATTAGTAACAGACGTATATGTGAACTAATTGCTTCTTTCAGTTGCAGACCTTGTCCACAATCCTAACTAGCCACGGCCCACCTCACGAACCTACCGTTCACAGAACAGCATCCCGAAGGAAATTACAAAAAGATACCAATGGTGAGGAGGAACGTACCTAAATGTATTTATTATGGAGACCACGGAACTTACCTACTTCTGTACCAAATCATATATTTCAACATCAACGACAGCTCTATCAGCAATTTCAAAACATGCATAAAGAACTGCTTAAGGACCTCTTGCATTACCGCCCGGTCTCACCGTTATCGCCGTTTGCTGCCTTCAACGACGATATCCAGGACTGGGACATGTACCTGCAACCAATCCAAGTTTTTTGTGCTTCTCACTAAACTCCGGTCTCAGGACGAAGAGATTTTAGACATTTTCGAAAAACTGTGAGGTAGTTTCCTTGTTTACCGCCGCCGGTTCTATGTTTTAGCAGCTCGTGTGGAGTTTTAACGGCGTCGAAAACAGTCTGGACAAACATACCGTCAGTAGGCGGAACTACAGTCACTCAGTAGGAATGTGTAAACTTCCCACTCTGGAATTGAATGGTCCACGATCATCTGATCCAGACAATCCTGCTGCAGTTTTTCGTCAAGAAGCCCTCAAGATACAAGACCCTTCCCTGGGCCAGTTTATGACCTTTCAAGTCTCCAATGAAACCGGTAGACATATAGGTTCGCGGGCAGAGGTGGCCACCCTGCGCTGCCAACTCTTCCAGGAACCTCAAGCGTCGCTGTCCGTTGCTGAGGGTGACGCGACTGTCCTCCGCCAGCCGGCTACCTGGCGGAACAGCACCGGCGACGCCGTGACGTCACTGCCGTGCGTCAAGCTGCTCCAGGTCGATGGAGCACGCCAACCTGTGGCCAGCCACTCGTCGCCTGCCACTCGACTGCCATCTTGCTTCTGCTGTTTCGAGACACATTACAGGGACGACTGCCACGACAGGGACTTTTCCACTGACCGACAGTCATAAACACAGTGTTTTTCAACCTGTGGGTAGCGCCCTCCCCGGGGGGTTGCAAAGTGTTGTTCAGAGAGTCGCCGTCAACGGAGGCATCAAAATACAACCAGCCCAGTGCACGTTTGAAAACCAAAATTTCGTAATAGAAATCATAATCCTAATAAAATTAAAACTTATTTTATATTGAAATTACGTGGCCTAATTCGTTGTTTATCATAATAAACGCGCCGCATTAACCACGAAAAAAACGAGGTTCCAGAAATGTTTCCAGAAACCAATCGATAAATTAACTACATGCAGTCAGCAATTTGGAGAAATTCGAAAACAAAAAGTTCTACTACTTTACAAATTGCGTTTCCAGGAAAATTCAATTCTTCGTCTTGCCTGCAATGCGTAACACTCGTTATTCAACAAATATTTTTCTGTCGGAATCAATCTGAAATTAGGATAATGAGTTCCATTCCAAAAAATAAATTTCAAAAATCGTCAGCAGAAGCGAATGAGACTTGTTGCGCTTGAAATCACACACATACGGTAAGGTGGTACAAATTCGATATAGGTACAATTCCGATCAACATAAGTTTTCGCGCCATTTGTCAATTTCATGCTGTATCGTTGTGTGGCGTTGTAGTGTAACACTTTCCTGCAGCTCCTCCTGTCTTTTCCAAGAATACACCACTTTGTGCTACGGAGATATAATTTTTTTCCCTTTAAGAGGTAAGTGAAGCTACTTAGTCCAACGCGCTCTTATACATTTTCTGGTTATGGGTGATTGGATTCGCTGCTAAATATGCAATGTTTGCTACCACGAAGTGTGCATTGGTGTCTTAAGAAAAAAGTGCATTCTATGTGGAAGATGCCCATTATCAAAATTGTACGAGGAAGTGATCATAATTGTACCTAGTGTGGTACATTTTCGATCGATTTTTCTCAATTCTGTAACCTTTTCTAGTGTTTATACCAACAATTGTAACTGTCTAATATTTTTGTTATATATTCGTTAAACATCCGGGAACAAGTGAAATATTTAAAATTATTTATTTTCTCAATATATTTCCAGTTACAATGACATTTGTCCGAGATCGAAATTGTACCATCTTACCCTACTTGTTTTGCGGTTCGGGGAAGGGGACCGCCAGAATATTTTTACTTGACAGGGGGTCTCATATTCAAAAAGGTTGAAAAACACTGGTCGTGAAGTTACATCCAGTTAGCGACCGCCAGATGGCACTGCTTGCACCAGTTTATAAAATGTTAAACTTCTTCTGCTAGCACTGCAATAGATAACGTATATACTTCTATTGTCATTTCATTTACTAGACTTTCATTTTATTTTTCCATTTTAAGTAGGTTATGTTGTAAAAGTACATTTTAATTGTGTAAAAAAATCATTGATGGTCACACCCACAGTATTTTAATGTTCGGAAAATGGCTCGAATATAGCCGAAACTAATCATGTAATACAAATAATATAGATTTCTCTGCAATCTTTACTGTGAGCGACTCCGCCTATATAGCTACTAGAGTACATGGTCGCAAAAGTCCAAGTTTCGAGTCCCGGTTCCGGCACACATATTTAATCTGGCAGGTGGTATCAGTGCACACTCCGCTGCAGAGTTGAAATATCATTTTGGAAACATCTCCTAGGCTGTGGCTAAGTCATGTCTCCACCACATCCTTTCTTTCAGGAGTGCTAGTCCTGTAAGGTTCGTAGGAGAACTTCTGTGAAGTTTGGAAAGTAGGAGGCGAGGTACTGGCAGAAGTAAAACTGTAAGGACGAGCCGTGAAGCTTACCGGGATAGCTCAGTCGGTAGAAGAACTCTTGCCTGCGAAAGATTAAAGGGCCCAGTTTCGATTCCCGGTTCCTGTACCCAGTTTGGCCGGCCGCGGTGGCCGAGGTGACTGAGGCGCTACAGTCACGGTCAGCACGGCCACTACGGTCGGGGGTTCGAATCCCCCCTCGGGCATGGATATTTGTGCCGTCCTAGTTTGTAAGTAGTTCATAAGTAGTTTGTAAGTTTAGGGACTGATGACCCCGTAGTTAAGTCCCATAAGCTTAACAAACATTTGAACATTTGATTTTGTACCCAGTTTTAATCTGCCAGGTAGTTTCAGCACCACCATGAGTTCCCCATAGTCTCCCGTCTACCAAACTCCTCTCACTTAATCACAGTTGAGATTGTGTAGGACCACTTCCCCTGCGCTGCTCTCGACATTAATACCCAACTGAGAAAACTATCTCACAATCTGGAACACCGGGTGGAAAAATTTATTTCTGACTCACCGAAGCTTATCAGAATCTGTCTATTCCACGAGACGTGTTTCAACTTAGGTCTTCCAGTGATGTGTAATATTCTTCCTGCAGCATCGTGTCTCTTATATTATGTTCATCTGATTTATTTTCCATATTGTGCTACCTTCCAATTTGCAGCCTTTCTTTTTTTTACTCCGCACCGGTTTACCGTTTTATCTCCCGATATTCATACAGCTGCGTTTTTTCCTTTTTTTCCGTCTCTTAGTCTTCCTGTAGGCTGCAAGAATTTTGTTCGTAGTTATACATGCTTCTACTAATTTACGTGTGGCCTACGTGCATTTTTGCTTAACCCTTTTGCACTTCCTTCAATCACATTTTCAGATGATTGTATTTCCTTTCGTCTAATTAAATAGGTGCATTTTTATATTTTCTCCTTTAATCATTACAGTATCTCCAGTGATATGCAACGACTTCTTCTAGACCTTGTCTTTCTACCCATTCTCTTTCACTTTCATGTCTCCACTTTTCTTCACTTGTACTCTTTTCCCCTGTTTCAGTCAGCTGTTACCTAATGCTTTCTTTGAAACTGATAAACAACCTTTGGTTAACAAATTATACAGTTCCTTGAGACAATATTGCCTCATCTTACCAAAGGTATTAAATATAAGAGAGGCACTGAATTAAAATTTGTGCTGTGGCCGGTATTTCACAGGGAACATTGAGGCAGAATTAAAGTATTTGGTGTGGAGGAAGACGTGCTTTAAGACAGTCCGTGTAGTCACTTTGTCGGTAACGCTGTCTTAGCTGAGCGGACTAAAGCACCTGCTTCATAAGCAGGAAGTCCAGCCACAGCATAAATTTTAATACCTCTCCTTATACATAAAACCGTTGGTCAATGTGCTTATGAAAGTCGCATCTCTTTAGTTTACAATCTTCTGCAATTCTGTCATTTTAAATGTACAAATTGTAACGAACATACTACGACCAGATTCTATATAATGAAAATATAGTTTAAAACCTTGAAACTGGTGTGCAGTACCGCAAATTAATCCTGTCTGAGGTAGCCTAAGTAAATAAACCTGTAGTCACTATTTGACAAATTCTGTTAGTAAAAGAGAACTGAACTTAAATAAATGGTGCATGAATTGGCGTGGGAATCATTGAAGGCCGGTTTTAGTTTCGTCGAGGTTTATTTGCGAGATATCTGTCGCAAGTTTTCTCTTCCGAATGCGAACATATGTCGGCTCCCACCAGCGTGGGGAGGGGGAGCGTGATCATCATAGTGGAGTGGAAGAGATCAGATTGAAAACGGAAAGATTCAGATTTCTTTCTCCCGCGCGCAGCTTGAGACTGTAACGGTGGAGAAATGTCATAAAAGGGCTACGATGAATCCTCTGCAATGCACTTGGGTGTGATTAGTGGAGTATTTATGTCGATGTAGATATATGTCCGTTATTTCACTGTGAAACATCTCTCTGTGATTTACAATCAATTTGCTTCACTTACGTATAAGCGTATGTTGCAGTATGCTTAGGGATAGCCAGGGTATGACATAGACATACCATCATCATTTGAGAATGTAATTAGTGAGACTTTTGATATTGGACTGCGTAAATGCGAAAGTGATTTTGAATGTGATAACGTGGCTTTAGTGAGGTGCGCACATTGTTCTCTCCTATTTTGTTTTAACAACTTAATTGAAATCTCACATCTGCACTTTGAGGACTTAATACGCACTTCCAGGTGTGTGTTACTGCTGTATATGTGTGTTTTGCGCTGTATTATTTACTTTAAGCAAAGAGTTTTTGACGCTGTTGATTGGGCGTTTGAAAAAGTCCGATAGGTGGCACCACCGGCGCATATCGAGGTGTTATTTAATTAGTAGCATCTTTGAAAAGAACGCACACCAAGTTCCAGCCATATTGGTCTTTTTCGTTATGTTTGGCATTCGTGTGAATCACGGAAGTCGACTGATCGTCAAAGAATGGACGAAGAAGAATTTCGCGTGGTGGTTAAACATTACTTTATGAAAGGCAAAACGTCTCAGCATACTAAAGAGAAGATTGATAAATATTACGGTGACTCTGAACCTTCGATTAGAACAGTTTATAAGTGGTTTTAAATTTTTCGGAGTGGCCAGATGGGCACAAGTGACTATGAACGAGCTGGACACCCTGTGGCGGTTAAAACTCCAGAAATCATTGATAAAATCCATGATGAGGTGATGGATGACAGAAGAGTTTAGGTTCGTGAGATTGCTAGTTCTGTGGGCATCCCGACTGAACGGGTGCATAATATTTCGCATAAACATTTGGACATGAGAAAGCAATCCGCAATATTGGTGCCGTGATTTTCACGCTTGACCAAAAACGGAGTCGTGTGAAGTGTTGTAACGAAACTTTTGCAGCTATTCAGGAAAAATCTGCTGGACTTTAAGCGTCGTTTCATCACTGTGAATGAAACATGGATACATTACTATACTTCTGAGACCAATCCACAATCTAAACAATGGGTTACCGAGAGAGAGAATCTGCACCAAAAACGGCGAAGACCGTTCCTTCGGCCGGAAAGGTTATGGCGACGGTCTTTTGGGATACGCAAGGAACAGTCCTCATCGACTATCTGGAACAGGGTAAACTATTAGACCTACATGTGCCTATTATTCATCGTTATTGTGCCATTTGAACACCGAGCTGCAAGAAAAACGCCTGCGATTGGCCCACAGAAGCCCTTTTTCATCACGACAGTGCACCAGCACGCACCTCAGCAGTTATGGTCGCAAAATTATTGGAAATAGGATTCCAACTTGTTTTACATTTCCTTCCCCCCCCCCCCCCCCCCCACCCCAATTCTCCAGTCTTGGCTCCCTGGGACTACTATTTGTTCCCCAATTTGAAGAAAATGGAGGTGATTGCAGAAAATAATAGCTAATCAAATGTTCCAATGTTTGTAGATCTTATGGGACTTAATTACGGGGTCATCACTCCCTAAACATACAAACTACTTATGAACTAGCTAACAGTAAGGACGGCACAAATATCCATGCCCCAAGGGGGATTCGAACCCCCGACCGTAGTGGCCTTGCAGACCGTGACTGAAGCGCCTCAGTCCCCTCGGCCACCGCGGCCGGCAATAGCTAATAGCTAATCCCTTCCTGTTATTCGGAAGGGATCAACAAATTAGAACTGCGTTGGACGAAAGGTATACGTCTAAGAGGAGACTTTGTCGAAAAATAAATATGGTTTTCCCTAAACATGTTAGTAGTTTTTATTTTTGTACGGACTTTTCTAACGCCCCTCGATATGTAATGATACAATGACGCCATTAAATTACATTTGCCGCGGTGGAGTAGCCGAGCGGTCTAAAGTACCTCGCTGCGGAGCGAGCGGTTGCTCGCCGTGGAGGTTCGAGTCCTACCTAGGTTTAAGTTTAAGTAATTTGTAAGCTACGGACTGATGACCACGCAGTTTGGTCCGACAGATTAGAAGAAAAAAAAAAAAACATATATAATATCCTACCTTGTTTCTCTCTGTTCCGATGTTCGGTTGTGGAAGATTTGGTAAAATTTTTACTTTACCATGGTTTCGGCTTCACTAGAGGAGCCATCATCAGAAGTACAACTGTTTTATTTCTGATGAAGGCTCCCTTAGTGAAGCCGAAACCATGGTAAAATAAAAATTTTATCAAATCTTCCGCAACCGAAGAGATGTTTTTCAAGTGATTTTATATTTCGACGAACGGTTTCTGTCTTTAACAGCCATGATTAAAATTGTACCCCACTGTCATGTTCATGACTGCCTGTTATTCCAAGCATGGTCTGATGCGGTTTCGAGACTTCATGACGTCACTTGTTAGAGTGAGCTTAACAAGTGCCCAGAGTCAACACTCCTCGCAGAAATTCTTTCGCTGCTTTTCTATTTGCTTTTGCTTACATCTTCGTTTGCACAGCGAGAAACGTCCCCCCCCCCCCCCCCCCCTCTGTAGTAAGTTTCCGCCCACGGCAGGGGACTCGGTACCTCAGCCCGTGATTATTTTTGTACGGACTTTTTAAACGCCCCTCGATATGTAATGATACAATGACGCCATTAAATTGCGTATAATATCCTACCTGTGGAATGGATGTTACCTTGTTTCTCTCTGTTCCAATGTTACTTGAGGTACAATGCAACGTTTTGCAAGGAAACAAAGTACCCTCGTGTAAAATAATCACTTGAAAAACAGGTCATCGGTTGTGGAAGATTTAGTAAAATTTTTACTTTACCATGGTTTCGGCTTCACTAGAGGAGCCATCGTCAGAAGTAAAACTGTTTTATTTCTGATGAAGGCTCCCCTAGTGAAGCCGAAACCATGGTCAAATAAAAAATTTTACCAAATCTTCCGCAACCGAAGAGATGCTTTTCAAGTGATTATTTTATATTTTGACGAACGGTTTCTGTCTTTAACAGCCATGTTTTAAATTGTACCCCACAGTCCTGTTTATGACTTAATCAGTTTGGAAAACATGGTTTCCTTATTTGGAAAAACAGTGAACTTTTAATTATTTAAAGTTAAAAATAACAGTCTAACTCGCAAGATTTGACAAATTATTACTACAGCTAATCGGTTTCGATGTGAGATTAGATCATCTTCAGACCTCTAGCTGTAGATGTTCAAGCGGTGAGCGTGCGGCGACTGCTGTTCATGACTGCCTGTTATTGCAAGCATCGTTTGATGCACTTTCAAGAGTTCGAGGTCAAAGACATCCCTTGTTAAAATGTTCAAATGTTTGTATAACTTATGGGACTTAACTCAAAAATGTTCAAATGTTTGTACAGCTTATGGGACTTAACTACGGGATCATAAGTCCCTAAACGTACAAACTACTTATGAACTACTTACGAACTAGGACGGCACAGATATCCATGCCCGAGGGGGGATTCGAACTCCCGACCGTAGTGGCCGTGCAGACCGTGACTGAAGCGCGTCAGTCCGCTCGGCCACCGCGGCCGGCCATCCCTTGTTAGATTGAGCTTAACAAGTGCCCAGAGAAAACTCTCCTCGCAGAAATTCTTTCGCTGATTTTTTATTTGCTTTTACTTACGTCATCGTTTGCACAGCGAGAAACGGCCGCCCCCTCTGTAGTAAGTGTCCGCCCACGGCAGTGGGGACTCGGTACCTCGGCACGCGATGCGGACGCCGCTCTGGCCTCGACCGCCATCGCGAGTTCTGGCGGACGCGGCGGTCGGCGCGCGATCGCGTCGCTGACCTCTCGAACTTTTGACCCCTGACGTGCACAGTAGTCGCGGCGTCAGTCATACAGACAGCCGCGTCTGTCGGCTGACGTGGCTGCCTGCGTAAGCGCGCCAGCGCCGGTGGCGACACCGTCTCCACAGCGAGCGAGCCGCTGACACCGCCTAGAAGACCAGGCCTGTGCCTATGTCACATCGAGAGGCGGCTGCAGCCAGTTGACTGGCTGACCGCTGGGGCACGCCCACCGCCTCGTAGCGGCCGGCCAGTCAGCTTGCGTCCGCCGCCTCTCGGTGTGACGTAGGCACAGCCAGTTGTCAGGCCTTGTCTTCTAGGGGCTGTTGGCCTGCTGTTGGCTGTTGTCTAGGGGCTGTTGGCCTGCGTCGCACTGTGCCGCGGACTGGGGATGGCGGTCAAGGCTCAGACATCCGATTGTCGATATTATATATACAGGGTGGTCCAGATATCTCACGAAATAACCATCAAATGAAAAAACTACAAGGAACAAAACTTGCCTTGCTTGAAGGGGGCGCTATGGTTGGCCCGCTACATGGCTCTGTCATAGGTCAAACGGAAAACTGCATTTTTTAAAAATAGGTACCCCCATTTTTATTAAATATTGGTCTCGTATGTAAATGTATTGTTTGCACTCACCTACAAAGGAAGACATGATCATCACAATAAAATGAGAAAAATATGAGATATAAAACAGAAAGATTTACGTGTTCCCTTTTCCCGCGAACTTTAGAGAATGGAAATATAGATAAATATCATAAAATTTGTTCGATGTACTCTCTGTCATGGAGTTCAGTGTGACTTTCAGAGTGTCTATGCAAATGTAGATGAATTCAGTCTGCGGTATAATCATCTTCTTGAAGCTTCTAATGGCCGGGAGTACAGCTTCATACGACAGTCCAGGGTGACAGGCCTGCTGCCGCTGTCAGGGACCGCCAGGCTATGGCCGTTGTCTGCGGATAGCACCGCAACAAAGCCGAACAGACTACACTGGTTGCCTCACCCCAACTAGTGATCGTTGGTTAGCAGCCCGCATACTGAGTCGCGGTTGTTATTGCAGGGTTAGCTAAAGTGCCATTAATGAATATAGCAGTCTTCTGGCGTCGGAATGCAAGATTAATGTAAAGATGACAACAATAGATACTCCATCACATTTTTTATGTTTTGCTTTTCCTTTTACTATTGTTGACATTAAGTAACATATAGCTTTTCATATTCATTCTATTGGAAGGGGCCTAAGCCTTCTGTACCTCCCCTCCCCCATTACCGGCTGGTCCATTGATAGTGACCGGGCCAAATATCTCAAGAAATAAGCATAAAACGAAAAAAACTACACAAAACATAACTTTTCTAGCTTGAAGGGGGAAAACTGATGGCGCTGATGTTGGCCCGTTAGATGGCGCTGCCGTAGGTCAAACGGATGTAACTGCATTTTTTTTAAAATATGTACCCCCATTTTTATTACATATTCGTCTAGTACCTAAATAAATATGAATGTTTCTTTTGGAACACTTTTTCCTTTTTGTGATAGATGGCGCTATAATAGTCACCGACGTATAAGTACGCGCTATCGCGTAACATTTCGCCAGTGTGGACGGTATTTACTTCGTGATACATTACTCGTGTTAAAATGGACCGTTTACCACATGCAGAGAAGGTCGATATGATATTTCTGTATGGCTATTGTGATCAAAATGCCCAACGGGCTTGTGCTATGTATGTTGATCGTTATCCTGGAAGACATCTTCAAAGCGTCCAGACCTTTCGGCGGATAGTTCCTTTATTTTAAGAGACATGAAGTGTTCAGCCACAAGTGAAACGTCAACCACGACCTGCAAAAAATGATGCCCAAGTTAGTGTTTCATCCACAGTTAAGGCTAATCCGCATATCAGTACCAGACAAACTGAGCGAGAATCGGGGATCTCTAAAACGTCGTTTTTGAGAATTCTACACCAACATAAATTTCACCCGTACCATATTTCTATGCACCAGAATTTGGGTGGCGAAGGCTTTGAACGTCGTGTTCTGCCACTGGTCGCTAAATAAATTACGGGCATAACAATTTTTTTCACGCGTTTTGTTTAGTGACGAAGCGTCATTCACGAAATGAGATGATGTAAACCGGCATAATATGCACTACTGGGCAAAGGAAAATCCACGATGGTTGCGACAAGTGGAACAACAGCGACCTTGGCTGGTTAATTTGTGGTGCAGCATAATGGAAGGAAGGATAATTGGCCCCTATTTTATCGATGGCAATCTAAATTGTGCAATGTATGCTGATTTCTTACGTACTACCGATTTTACTACAAGATGTTTCACTGTAGTGGTAATTATCGTAAAAACGAACAAAGCAATAATTTTTGCAGCATCTTGCGTACCATATAAATGCGGATCTTTTACAATCACAGGGTGTTTGCAATAAATCTGCACAAAAACATGCCCCATTAACATTTACGAAAATGTTTCGAGTTCCTGATACTTTTGAGGCAAACCAGGCATATTGAATCATGTCTCGGAATATTGGCGACGATAATTGATGGTGAATTACAGCATGAATTTTTGTATAACCTTCCCGGGAATTAATTTCACGATGCTCCTGTAGCAATGAGCTTCCATTTTGCAAGCGCTTTATGAAATTTTTAATTTGTCTGTAAAAGTAAACATCACAAGGTTGCACCAAAGAAGTGCATTTTGGAGGTATGACTTTTACATACCAAGTTGGCATATTTTCGTCATCTTGAAAAATTGCATCATGTATCTCCGGTTTCGTTTGACCTCCCCAAGAGTCAATTAAGGGTTTCCGGAGAAAATCCGTATATATTTGCCAAACCTCACGCATATGGTTGCAGTTTATGCAGAGAAGGAAGGAAGCTTAGGATTTAACGTCCCGTCGTTACGCAGAGAAGTATACCTTAGCTCAATTTCTTCATTGGCAAGGGGCGGAATAAAAATTTCGCATACTCATGCCACACACACATTCAACACCACAAAGAATTGGCAAATAAAAATCACGTGTATTACTTCGAAAACAAATTTCGTAGTTACATACGGTCAACCTGAGTGCCAGAAGTGTAAAAAGGTGAAATATGAAGACAGTTATCAATAATTTCTATTGATGTATATGTGTACAGCACTGTTAAATGTCTTTTCCGTGTAAACCATTAGAAGATAATGATTGTAGCCACAAAAATGTGGTGATATATGCTTGTTTTGATACTGTAATTTTAAAAGGTCACGTCAGTGACGTAAAAGATTCAAGTAATAATGAGTGACAAATATTTTTCCTAATAACCTCAAAAACTCCACAAAGAACAGTTTGGTAAAGAAATGGAGTTCGAAAGAAGGAAACTATGATGTGAAACCCCTATATCTCTCATATTTCACTTGATATGTCATACTTCTGTTGCAAGCTACGGTACCAACCCACCAAACCACGCGCGTGTGGCCTACGTACTGCCGGCTGTCTACAAAAGGCGACGTTCTAGTCGGAAAGAGGACCGCGATGGGACGAAGGAACGAAGGGCGGGAGGCACGAGGAGAATTTTAGTGCAGACTTTAGTGCGAGGTAGTTAGTTCATTGAATGGAAATATCGAAAGGAAGTGTGGAAAGCGTACTGAATGAGCGGTGATTCACAGGTGACTGAGCCAGTGGGGGAGAAGCACATAATGAAATTCGTGTGGGGGCATGAAATGGATCATAGTAATGGAACAGAGGACGTTAAACTATTGGATGGAGTGTATAGCAACAGAAGGTTGTTGGAAATTGGGGCCAGAGGGACTTCAGAAGTGAAGGTAGCTCCTATCATAAGATTCCTATCCAAATACCGTTTCTACTCCCAGCCTACAGATGTTATTCTTGAGGATGATCCAGATGCAAGATTTGACCAGTCCATAGCCAAACACATCCTACTCCATTCCTATCACATGCTTATCCTACGCCAACAGACTTGATCGTCTGTGAAAGCAGCCGTGACTCATATCAATATTACTGCCATAACAACACATATTTTTGTGGTGTCGCACAAGTCTGAAGTGTCGCCACGCGCCGCCATGCACGCACGGCGCGACGTTCTTACGACGTCAGCCACGAGCGCCCTCTGCTGCAACTCCGCTCGTGGCCACGACTGCTGCATCGGCCACTTGGGACTGAGGTAGGAACCAGTTAACACTTGGGAATCAAATAGGCACCAGTTAAGACTTGTCTATCGGATAGGCACTAGGAATCATCAGTAGGCAGGCCTCTATCCAAATTATGTATCATCATTCTACTAGTCTGCTGCTCTCCAAGTTAAGTAATGTATTAGTTCTATGAAATATATCTCTTATACTAATCTAGCTTAGTGTTTCTAGTTTCTGCTGTCCCACTGGTTGGTCACCTCCGTACCTGCACACGCGTACATCCTATTTTCCCGTGTCGGTTACAAGCTTCCTAGGGTTTTATTTGCGGACGGAGAAGTTAGTACTGCTTCCTCCCACAAGTCCCCTTAAACCCCCGCTTCCTTGAGGATGCTGTTGCGTAGCAGTGTGCGTTTGTACCGCCCTACAGTACGCATGAGGTGCCCTAGTTGCTGTCCAAGTCTTTATGGAAAGCATAGAGTTCTGACTAACCTGTTGTTTTCTATAGTTGTGTCCCCATCGCAGAAGACAGCACACAGGTCGTTGGTTCTTCTACAGCGTACAACTGAGGCTAAAATAAGTTCTGTATGATGGAAGCATAATAAGCGACTCGCGAGATTTTTAACTGTCAAGGAAGCCATTTATTAAATAAATAATTAAATATGAACAACGTTAGTTAATACGACACGGCCTATGCTGCCCATAGCTCATGTTGAGATCTCGACTGTTATCACTATTATACAAATCTTTACTCATGACCGGCGCGGTCCGGCGCGTATAGTGGTCAGCTCGAGACAAACTGCGGCGCGTTGCGAGAGGGCACCTGACGCTCTATTTCGCGCCAAAACAGGGCCGTCGCGCGCCTTCTGCAAAATCGCTCTTCTCTTGTTACAATAAGAGAAGGCACCTTAAACTTTTTAAACTGTAAAAATCTAGCCTGTCCTTGAGAGATATTTATTACAAATTCTCAGCTCTGAATAATTAATATTTAGTATATAATAAACAAAACTAATTTCAAAAGAAATCACGTGACGTGAAATGCAGCAGCCAATGCGAGGAGAGCACCAGTAACATAGACGGGCTTTCCCACGGGAACCAGCACCTACTGTGCCATATGCTACTGCTCCCCACCCCACATTTCAACATATGCTGCACTTCTGTCGTTCTTCCGCGTTTAAGACACGATGTTAGCAAAGAAACGGCCAGCGGCCAGAAATATGAAGTGGCCACACGGTCTCTCTCTACTCGGCCACCGACACCCAGGACAACCGGCGGAAACGAGACACAAAATTTTTTATGTCAGTATTCCTATATTTCGCCCCAGGAGATAATAACTGAAAGACACTGTCTGATACGGAAATTGTGTTTATTGGCAAGACAATGTAATCATCTTCTGGAAACAAAACAAACTAACAAACTTCTGAAACTAAGGTAAAAACAACAAACATCAACTAAAAGTTTTCTTCTTCACCAGTTAGGTACAAGCCAGGTAGAAAACGACAGCCTTGAGAGAAAGGCCAGGGAGACGGAGCCGGAGCAGTACAGAGATGATGCAGTGCTACGGCCAACCAAGTTAAAACTTAAACCTCTGATCGTCTCAAAATTATGCATGAAATATTTTCTGAAAATTCTCAGAAATATTGCAAGCTTCTCTTCAAAGGAAACTACGATCTTAAGAAAATCACATTTCACCTCCAGGGTATGTATTCCGCAGGAACTCTTTTGACTCTTCGAAAGAGGCAAAACTAATGAGAGCTGCAATGCAAATTATTCCAGGATACGCTTCAGCTTCTCTAAACTAAGACCCTCCGCTTTGATATCGAGATATAGTTATATTAACACAGTTCTGATACTCATAACAAATCCTATCAAACTTATCAGTATTTCGAAAATGTTTCGGAAAGTGAGTTCTCTTACGTTGCTTTCTTCCGCTGTTTAACTCGCTTCCGGCAATGTTAATTTTGGGTTGTAATGGGCCATTTCTCTCTTCAGTACAAATGTTTAAAATATGTATAGCGATAGAGGAGCCTGCCAAGTTCCAAGTACGTGAAGTCATTTTTAACATAGTGGCAAGCCACTAAGGGGCTGCCGATGTACCTGTAGATCAAGGCGGCATCAGACTCTCCGAGTCATGCAATCCTTGTCATGAACAAACTGGTGGAAATTCGTTGCCAAAATTAAAATGTGGTGGGCAATTAAAAAAAAAAAATGTGCAAAACAATGCTGAGACACCAGACTTATACGTCCACGTAGTAAAGACATCACTGGTTATGAGCCATTGATCTCTATACTAACTGGATGTTAGTATAGAGTGTGGCAGCCAGATATATTCACATTTAGTCTCTTGCCAAATTGAAACATGGCTGCTGGAAAATGTTACTAGAAGAAGGAATAAAACTACATTTCGTTTCTACTGCCATGCCAGCCTATTGCGTTATATATTGAAATGGAGTTCAAAACAAGAAGTAAGCAAGAAATTATTGTGACCTATAAACTAAAGGAAAATCGTTTGCCAAACTGAAACATGATGGACAAACAAACTTTTGTGCAAAACATATGAATGTGCAGGCACACGGTATTTGCGTCGTTAGAGAACAGAGTTATTCATCATTGTTAATAGAATTCTACGTTATCTTCGCGTAACGTGTCACTCGCTATTCTGATTTGGTGCTTAAGGTGTTGCAAAAGAAACAAAAATGTGCTTCACACTTTAGCTCTCTTCTCGACAAAATCAGTGGAAATTCATTTGTGATTCTAAACAGCATTAAATGTAGCGAGAGTCCCGGTACCGTGCCGTTAAGCACAAAACCTGTACCCGAGTCGAGAGCCAGTGTACGTCGGTTTTAGTGCACTAACTGATTAATTAACAAAATCAATCAACGACGAAACAGTTTTCACAGCAGTTTAATCTACACTGATACTACGTGAAAAATGATTCGATCTACTAAACTTCAAAAACTACAATCGAATGATATATTCCGGGAATAGTCTGAATACATAAAAATAAAGTAAATAAACAGAAGTTTTTCAACGCTTATTATTCTTGTTATTTAAATTTATATTTACAGTATGACTATGATAGATTACGAAAATTAATTTTATTTGGTCCGTGAGTGACATGAACTCTTCATTAGTTGAATAAACATTATAGTAGGGAAACCTATATTTTATTTCTCTGTCGCTTTCCCTCTCTCCTCTCTCTCTCTCTCTCTCACTCACTTTCATTAAATGAGTATAGAAAACAGGTGAACAAACTTATTATTTAATTAAGAAAATTTTACATAAATCTAAACCTGTGTATTTATTATTTCATACAGATTTCACCTCTAAAAACATAAGCTACTGCATTTATTAAATCATTTAGAATTTTTTTCGATATGTCTCGAAAAACCGTAGACGCTACAAAATATTCTTTCAAAGGAGAATAAAGCTCGTCATTTGCAAGAAAGAATTAAGGGTAATTACTTCGATCAGACCTTCTTAATTTTCTTGGTGGCGTCGAAAATGTAGCTTCTGTTTCGCTAAATAAAGTGGATAAATCGAAGTTTTTCAATACTGGAAAAAGAGATTATTATTCTCGTTATTTAAATTTACAGTACGACTAAGTTCCACTACGAAAATTAATTTTGTTTGGTCCGTAAGTGACATGAACTCTTCATTGGTTGAATAAACATTATAGTAGGAAAACCTATATTTTATTTCTCTGTCGCTTTCCCTCTCTCCTTCTCTCTCTCTCTCTCTCTCTCTCTCTCTCTCTTTCGTTAAATGAATATAGAAAAAGGATGAACAAATTATTAGTTAAGGAAAGAGAGTTTTACGGAAAGCTAAAAAGCCGTATTCATTATTTCATTACAGAAAAACAGAAGCTACTTCATTTATCAAAATGTTTTCGAATGTATTTCGATATGCCGCGAAAAAACATAGACTCAAGTAAATATTGTTTTGAAGGATAGTAAAGCTTGACATTTAAAAGACAAAAGTTATGGCCAATTTCCTTTTTTCACACCTCCAGAATTTTCCTGGTGGCGTCCAGAGTGTAGCTCTTGTTTCTCTAAATAGCAAAGAGCATTATGTAATCAGTAAACGAAGGCTTTCGCGGCCTTTGTCATTGTTGATAAAACTCTTGTGGGTATTGGACCGCATCGTCAATATATCAAATGTTTATTTATTTATTGTTTTTTCTGCTCCATAGGACCCAATTGAGGAGTGAAACTCCATGGCCATGGAACAAGTCAATACATTAATTGTTACACAAGAATGGTAATAGAAAAATTTAAGTAGTCCTTTGCACACGACAATCTTAAGACAAAGTGAAAAGAATCAATAAAGAAAAAATAAATTAGCTTAATTGTTTAACTTTTCTAGGAGTTCCTCGACAGAATAAAAGGAGTGAGCCATGAGGTAACTCTTCAATTTAGATTTGAAAGCGTGTGGATTAGTGCTAAGATTCTTTAGTTCTTGTGGCAGCTTATTGAAAATGGATGCCACAGAAAACTGTACCCCTTTTTTGCACAAGTGTTAAGGTGGTGTGATGCAAATGTAGATTAGACTTCTGTCTAGTATTCACCGAGTGAAAGCTACTAACTCGTAGGAATAAGCTGATATTATTAACAACTAACGACATTAAAGAAAAAAACGTATTGTGACGCCAGAGTCAAAATTCCAAGATTACTGAAAAGGGGTCGACATGACGTTCGCGAACTTACACCAGATATTGCTCGAACCGCCCGTTTTTGAGCCAGAAATATTCTTTCTGCATCAGGCGAGTTACCCCAAAAAACCATGCCGTACGTCATAAGTGAGTGAAAGTAAGCGTAATAGACTACTTTTCGTGTTGAAAAATCACTTTTCTCAGATATTGTTCTAATGGTAAATATAGCAGAATTTAGTTTTGGAACAAGATCCTGAACATGGGCTTTCCATAACAGCTTACTGTCTATATGAACACCTAGAAATTTGAACTGCTCAGTCTCACTTATCATATGCCCATTATGTGTAATCAGAATGTCAGGTTTCGTCAAATTATGTGTTAGAAATTGTAAAAACTGAGTTTTACTGTGATTTAACATCAAATTGTTTTCTACTAGCCATGAACTTATCTCTTGAACTGCATTATTTGATACTGTGTCAATATTACGAGCAACATCCTTTACTACCAAGCTGGTATGATCAACAAACAAAAATATTTTACAATCACCTGTTATACTCGAAGGCATATCATTTATATAAATAAGAAACAGCAATGGTCCCAAAACAGACCCCTGGGGCACCCCATAATTAATTGTGCCCCATTGGTATTGCACGTCATAGCCATTTTCTACACTGCGGAGAATTACCTTCTGTTGGCTATTATTAAAGTAAGAGGTGAACCAGTTTTGGGCTACTCCTCGTATTCCATAATGTTCCAACTTCTCCAACAATCTTTTGTGATCAACACAATCAAACGCTTTTGTTAAATCAAAGAAGACGCCTAATGTCCGTAGCCTCTTATTTAACCCATCAAGTGCCTCACAGAGAAACGAAAATATAGCATTTTCAGTCGTTAAACCACTTCTAAAACCAAACTGTACGTTTGAAAATAAATTATGTGAACTGAAATGATCAATTAATCTTGAATATGCAGCCTTTTCAATAACTTTAGAAAAAACCGATGACATAGAAATAGGTCTATAGTTTTCTACATTATCCCTTTCTCCTTTTTTATAAAGCGGTTTCACTACTATTTACTTTAATCTGTTAGGAAACTGATCTTTCTGAAAGGAAAAATTACAAATATGGCTTAGTACTGGGCTAACATATGGAGAACAACGACGTTTCGGCCACTATTGCAAGCGGCCATCTTCGGGGTGTTACGTTTACTGCTGGATGAGGGAAAACTGGTGTCTTAAATATTAAATGTTGCCAGTTGCGATTTGTGGTTCCAGATCTTTTTCATTGGTGGCTGCTTTATTCCTTCCTATTGGTGGAAAAGGAAGTCCTTGATTTGTATTTATATTAATGTTTGCCATTGGTTGAAACTGGCGAATGAGGAGCGGTGGTAGCAATGACGTAGCACAGATGCCTAGCACCGGATAGAGCGTGCTATTTGCTCTGTGTACGCGCGGCCGCTGTTGTCTCCGGGCTATGCGGGCCCCTATGGACTACACTGCGCGCGGTGTCGTCGGGAAGCGCTGCTACTGCTGGCAGCCAAGACACCGGAAGTATATACCCGTCTTCTCTGTTCATATTTCCGACTCGCTTAGCTATTTCTATAGCTTCCCTGATTTTTCTCTTCAAAGTAAAGGGTTGTTTTGCCAGTACAGTGTCTTCCTGAAAACATATCTGTTTGCCACACTCTTCCTGGTGTTCAGCTACTGCCGACTTCGTATGCTGTCCCAGCCGAATGTATCTCTCGTGCTCGGCTATCCTTGTGTTAATAGGCCGCTCAGTTTCTCCAATGTACACCTGGCCGCACTCACAGCCGATTTCATAGACTCCGGCTGTGTGCAACTTATCAACTTATCAGTTTTGTCCTTCATTGGGCCTAGGACTTCTCTTATTTTATCGTTACTGCGAAATATATAGGTTTGATGCCCTCTCAACGAGGAATTTTGCCTAATCTTTCGGTGACTCCTTTTACATATGGCAATAGGAAGTTACCTGCAATGCACCATTACCCAACAATCCCTTTCATTCCAAGTAAATCATACAAAAGGGATGGTAATCTAATTCCTTTAGCATCGTCTGGTTTTGTAGAATACATAGCATTATCCTCTTGTTAATGTCCATCTTATACTCTGCTTTCTAGTCACTGTCCAATCCATTCAGTAGCTCTTCCAGGTCCGTTGCTGTCTTTGACAGAATCACACTGTTATCGGCAAACTGCAATTTTTTTTTTTTATTTCTTCTCCCTGAACTATAATTTCTTCTCGAAATTTCTAATTGCATTTTAAACTCCTTGCTCAATGTGGAGACTGAATAACATTGGGGGAAGGCTAGAAACGTTACTTACTCCCTTCCCAGCTACTGTGTTCCTTCCATGACCTTCGACTCTTATATGTCTGGTTTTTGTTTGAAGTTGTATACAACTTTTGTTTTCTTGTATTTTACCACTGCTACCTTCAGAAGTCGAGAGTATTTCAGTCAACAATTTTAAAGGCTTTTTCGAAGTATTAAATAGCGAAAAACGTACGTTTGGCGTTCCTCAATCTATGTAGTTTAGGTAACGAGACAATACAGGTGGTTGATTAGTTTTGTTACTGGGCTGTAAAACAAAATATGTTGGTCGCAGTAGAGAGGGCACAAAATGAGGAATGGAACTGGAAAGAAGGGTTTTTTGAAAAAGATAAATTTGCTAACATCGAATATTAGTTTAATTGTAAAGTCCTTTCTGAAGGAATTTCTGTGGAGTGTTGCATTGTACGGAAGTGAAACATGATCGATAAATAGTTCAGACAGGAACGGGATAGAAGATTTTGGAATGTGGTGGCACAGGAGAATGATAAAGATTAAGTTGGTAGACCACGTAGCTAATTCATGGAAAGTTATCGAGTAGAACAGAAGTGAAGTCTGGCGTTCCCCAGGAAATGTTATAGCGCCCCTACTGTTTCTTATTTTTATAAACGACTTAGGAGAATTTTTTCAAGATATCCATGTTGGACACGAACTGCAGCTGTAGCGTAAATGGACCGTTTATTTTAATTAAAAAATTGCAACCAGCTGCCTTTTTTTCTTTTAAATTTAATCCAGAACTAGATTTCGTGCCACTGCAGGCTCATCTTCAGTGGATACTTTACAGGAACATTTATCTTCCGCTAAGTGTAGGTATATGCTGTCATGGTGGTTCTGGTAACATAACTGAACTTTAGTAAGCGAGAATAGAATGAACCGTTCTGTTCTCGCTTACTGAAGTTCAGTTATGACATGGATGACATGATCATCAAAATAAAATACGAGAAATCAGATCTAAGACGAAAAGATTTAGGTGTTCCCTTTTCCCGCGAGGTATTAGAGAGTGGAACCGTAGAGAAATATCATAAAAGCCGTTAGATGAACCCTCTGCCATGCACTTCAATATGACTTACAGAGGTTTTATGTACATGTAGGTACTCAACAGAATTGGGCAGAAAAGGAATTTTTGGCATACCTTGACTAAAGAAGGGACTGACTGGCAGGAGACATTCTAATACAGCTAGGCATCATGAATTTAGTACTGAAGTGTGTGGGCTAAATTCGTAGACGGACACCAAGAGAAAGACACAGTAAGTAGATTCAAATGGGTGTGGGTTGCCGTCCTTCTGAGGAGCTACAGAGGCTTGTTCGGGATAGAGTAGGGTGGAGAGCTCCATCAAATGAGTCTCCGGACAGAAGTCCCCAACAACAATAACACCTTGTAAGATAAATCGTAATGTGGGTGGTTCCTCACGTGTTCTTGCATTTCTCCGAATTCCTAAATGACGTTCCACGACGCCAAGTTTTCCCATTCGCCTCTAAATAATTTTAGAAAAACAAAGACATTATAGATTTTATCCATTAAGGATTTTATCCATTGTGGTTATTGTTAAATTGATAGTTATTTAATGTTCTCAATTGTCACTTGTTGTTGTTGTGGTCTTCAGTCTGGTTTCATGCAGTCTCCACAATACCCTATCCTTAACAAGCCTCTTCAACTCCACATAAGAACGGCAACCTACATCTGTCTGAATCTGCTTACTGTATCCATTTTAAGGTGTTCAAATGTATATCTGACATCCCCACAGTAACTAGTAATTGATGTGTGCTGTGTGCTTAGTTACGGACACATAAATCTAAATACATTGAAGTACACCATAGCCTTTGTGTGGTTGTTATTATCTAAGTTGGTTTGATTTGCGAAGAGCACTCATATATTCTACAGTTCCGTGCAGTTTCAATGTATATTTATTTCTTTATTCTATAATCTTTTCCTGGGTTCAAAGCGAACGGTTTTGAAGATGTGTTTTGCACAAATCTATTTATTCTTCAATTTTCGTTTGTATATTGGGATACGTTGATTATATTTTCCATCTGTTAAGTGAGTAATATAATAATTACAACAGTCTAGATCGCGATATGATATTTATTTTATTTTATTATGATTACCGGTTTTGATAAAAAAAAAAGATCATCCTTGGGTCATGTCCTTGTAAGTAACTAGCCTGTGATCAGGAGCAACACTGCTCCATTTTTAAGAGGTATTAGTTTCTTTCAAATTGTCTTAATACATCGTACTGGCAAACTATTGTTGTTGTTGTTGTTGTTGTTGTTGTGGTCTTCAGTCCGGAGACTGGTTTGATGCAGCTTTCCACCCTACTCTATCCTGAGCAAGCCTCTTCATCTCCACATAAGAACGGCAACCTACATATGTCTGAATCTGCTTACTGTAAGCATCTCTTGGTCTTCCTCTGCGGTTTTTACCCCACTAACTTTCCTCCAACGCTAAATTCACGATTCCTTGATGTCTAAGATTGTGTCCTACCAATCGCTCCCTTCTTTTAGAAATTCCTTTTCTTCCCAATTCTGTTCAGTACCTTCTCATTAGTTACGCGATCCATTCACCTAATCTTCAGCATTCTTCTGTAGCACCAGATTTCAAAAGCCTCTAAACTCTTCCTGTCCGCACTATTTATCGTCCATGTTTCACTCCCATACAAGGCAATACTCCACACAAATACCTTCAGTAAGGACTTCCTTAGGCCATAAATCAATATTCGATGTTAACAATTTTCTCTTTTTCAAGAACGCTTTTCTACCCATTGCCGTTCTGCATTTTATGTCCTCTGTACTGCGACCATCATTTGTTATTTTACTGCTCAAGTAACAAAACTCATCTACCTCCTTTCTTGTTTCGTTGCCTAAGCTAATTCCTTCAGAATCACCTGATTTTCTTAGACTGCACTCCATTACTCTAGTTGTGCTCTTGTTAATGTCCATATGCACCTTTCAGCACACTGTCCATTCCGTTCAGCTGCTATTCCAGGTGTTTTGCTGTCTCTGACAGAATTACTATGTCGTCGACAAAACGCAGTGTTTTTAATTCTTCATCCTGAATTTCTTCTCCAAATTTCTCCTTGCTTTCCTTTATAGCTTACTCAATGTACAATTTGAATAACATTTGAGAAAGGCTACAACCCTGTCTTACTCTCTTCCCAACCACTGCATCCCTTTAATGCCCTTTAACTCTGACAACAGCTGTCTCGTTTTTGTACAAGTTGTTACAACCTTACGTTCCCTATATTTTACTCCTGCTTGCCTCAGAACTTGAAAGAGTTTATTGCAATTGTCACTTAACTAGTAAATCAAGAAGGTGGAACGGGTTGTTTTACGGAGAGAGAGAGAGAAAGGAAATAACATGAAATATTGTTTGAAACTGATCTACATCTACATCTACATGGGATTCTCTACAAATCACATTTAAGTGCCTGGCAGATGGTTCATCGAACCACCGTTATACTATTTTATTTCCCATTCCATTCTCGAATAGTGCGCGGGAAGAATGAACCCCTGAATCTCTCCGTTCGGGCTCTGATTTCTCGTATTTTATTCTGATGATAATTTCTACCTATGTAAGTGGGAGTCAACAATATATTTTCGCATTCGGAGGAGAATGTTGTAGTTTCGTAAGCAGCCCACGCCGCAGCGATAAGCGTCGTTGTTGTAATGATTCCCATCCCAGATCCTGTATCATTTCCGTACCGCTGTTTCCCGTGTATCGTGACAATACGAAACGAGCTGCCCTTCTTGGGACTCTTTCGATGTGCTCCGACAAACCCACCTGACAAGGATCCAACACTGGGCAGCAATACTCCAAAAATGGACGGACAAACGTAGTGTGTGCAGTTTCTTTTGTAGTTCTGTTGCATGTTTTAAGGGTTCTGCCAATAGCAATCTCTGGTTCGTCTTTCCCACGACGCTATCTACGTGTTCTTTCCAATTTAAGTCAGGAGTAATTGTAATTCCTAGGTATTTTGTGGAGTTTACGGCCTTTACATTTGATTGATTTATCACGTAAACAAAGTTTAACGGATTTCTTTTCGTACTCATGTGGACGACTTCACACTTCTCATTATTTAGAGTCAATTGCCAATTCTTATACCATATAGATATCTTATTTAAATCGTGCTGCAGTTGGTTTTGATCTTCAGATGATTTTACGAGACGGTAAATGACGGCGTCATCTGAAAACAACCTAAGAGAGCTACTTAGATTTACCCCTAAATCGTTTATGTAAATAAGGACCACTACCCTGTGTAACGCCCGATATCCTCTCTGTTTTAGTCGATGCCTTACCACCGATTACTACAAACTGTGTCCTCTCTGAGAGGAAATCCCCTATCCAGTCACAAATTTGGGGCGATATACCGTAACCACGCAATTTGATTAAAAGCCGTTTGTGAGGTACGGTGTCAAAAGCCTTCTGGAAATCAAGAAATACGGAATCAATTTGCGAACCCTTGTCGATAGGACACATCACTTCATGTGAATAAAGAGGTATTTGTGTTTCGCATTTACGATATTTTCTAAATCCATGTTGACCTTGGGCCAATAGATCATTCTGTTCGAGATAATTCATATTATTTGAAAACAGGATATGTTCCAAAACACTGCTGCAAATTGAAGTTAATGAAATAGGCCTGTAGTTTAATGGGTTACTCCTACTGGCTTTCTTGAATATCGGTGTGACCTGTGCAACTTTCCAATCTTTTGGTACAGATCCTTCTTTGAGAGAGCGGTTGTATATGGCTGTTAAGTAAGGAGCTATCGCTTCAGCATAATCATATAGAAATCTAATGGGTATACAATCCGGGCCAGAAGACTTGTTCTTGTTAATTGATTTTAGTTGCTTTACTACTCCGATGATATATACTTCTACGTTACTCATGACGGCATCTGTTCGTAATTCTAAATCTGGAATCTTTGTTTCGTCTTCTTTGGCGAATGAGTTTCTAAAAGCTATGTTTAGTAACTCTGCTGTGCGAAGGTGAGGGTTTGGGGTGAGAGTTTGAATAGGGAAAGATTAATTTTTAAAACTCACAACCACCCACTGCGAACCAAATTCCTAAACATGCAAAAACACTGGAACTGTGATTGCTACTCTTTGACTCGTTTTCTAGGGGATGATATCACACGTTCGCAGCTTTCCTTCCCTGCATATAATTAACAGAAACATTCATAATAAAGTAAGTTCATGCGAGAAAAGGGTGTACTAACTACTATTTTTGAAAACACGTGAAAGTTCACTTTATATTGTTTATTACACCATATTAAAACCCTGTGGCTGATACGTCTGTTATCAAATAAAGTTATAGCTCGTGAGCCCCCAGACAAAATGAATATTTGTCGCAAATTGTTTTCACACCATGTGCCTGTCTCAAACACCGTTTATGTTCATGCCTTTCCGACGACACGTGTTACATTAACAAAACACAGTCACTTTAATTCAGTGCGATGCACACCTTGTTCCACCGGCTAAATATTCACAACACACAGTAGCACACGATTCAACTTGGTGCAGTCTACGACGAGCAACCACACTTGGCAATTGCCACACAAAAATCTATAGTCTCCACCTGGAGATCCACATGCCGACCGTGCAGAGCGATGCCGCGCCCGGCCAGCTACACCACTCGCTCCCGAGTCTCTTGGGCCACGTGCGCGCGCGCGCGCCAGAGCCCAACAGCCGGTTTTTTCCCCTACGTCATCAAATTCCCCATGTGAGCTGTTCTAACCGACTTGCCAACGTACAGCGCTCAGCCAATACATTTCTAAAACCTTACTTAAAATCAAAATAATTACACTGCACATTAAACACATGTCTTCTTAGGTTTTGATACTGGTATAAACATCCTTTGTACTATTTATTATAATCGTGCAATTTCTTGTATCACAGATAAGTGATTTAACTGTGTAAGAGTACACCTGTCGCTGTATCTTACTTAACGTAATGTATATATTGTGTTAAATTTGTTTATTTCATGTATTTTTCATTTGTTATATGCTAGATATATATTTTTATGTAACGTCATTTTCTATATTGAATCATTTAGTGTAAACCCGCATGAATGCAAGGACATTCTTATGCTGTAAGTTAGCAATGTGTCAGAGAAAATGTTGAACCTGTTGTAAAGGCTGTCTTTGGCACAGAAGTAGTAGCTGTGAGTGTTGCGCTGCTGAAGCAGTCGCGGTGCGGACTCGCCAAAGTAAAGACATAAATGTAGTCGCGGTGCGGACTCGCCAAAGTAAAGACATAAATGCAGTTGCGAAGCGGACTCGCTGTAGGAAACACATAAATGTTTTGTTGATGGTGCAGAGGCACGGTAGGCGCAGTGTGGCGCGAGTTTTATGCAATTGCAATAAGCCTAAGAGGCGTACTGTTAAATGTATTGAACGAAGTGCGAAATAAGTTTATTTATACTCGATCAGTGTAATCCTTTTCCATGTGTGCAAGAAAAGTAATTGTTTGGTATCAAGTCTATTGTCACCGAGTGTGATCGTTGTTGTAGTAAGAGTACCTATTGTAATCATATCTGTCTTGTATGGACTTCACGACGAAGACGACGAAAGCAGATGAGTACTTTTGTAACATTTTATTTTGTATGCGTGTAAATGTAGTGTCAACCCAATCAGAACTTTGGTTCAATTATACATGACTTATTTTGAAACCAGTCTTAATTTTGTAAGTAGTTGTAGTCACCCCATTCTCACCATTATTAGATTATGTTGAATATGCAAGCCTGTACATTGACTAACAAGTTCAATCATTTTCAAAGTAATTGACGAGTTAAAGAATTGCTAAACGTGTTACAACCACAGAGACTAGTAATTAAAGTGCAAGAGAGTGCAAGAGAGTTTGCAAGTAAAGTAAAGTTGGTTTCAATTATGTAGAAAGTAACCAGGCTAACAGTAGTCAAAGTATTATAGTTGATTAACCAGACTTGACTGAAGTAATTTTTTTATGAAATACGTTAAATGCCAAACTCTGCTCAGCCAGTTACACGCGTACGGTACCCAGGCCCTGGAACCAATAAAAAAAAGTAGTTTACGCAAAGTTTTATAAGGAAGTTGAATGCTGTAAACAATATTACTAAAATAATTGGGAACTTTAACTGTAGTATTTGTGAAGCTCATTGCAACACGCAGTTTCACAGTACTCAGATATTATCATTGCAATCAGAGTCTATCAGCTATTACGATTTTGATTATAACACGAACACGCCATCACCACTACATGAATTCTGACACATTTTATTAGTGAAGATGTGCTGTTCGTGAATCGTAAGAGGTGCTAGTTGGAAGCTGTAGTCAATGCTAAGTCAGATAGGGCCAAGCTTAATTAATTACTACAGTGACTGTATTAAGTTAATTAATATCAATTTTTTTATTTATTCAAAATTCTAACTTACAATGCGAAAGTGTTGTTGCGACCCATTACCTGTGATTTGCAACAACATTCAATAACAAAATTATTATTACTAGAGCATATCATTACGCATTCTAAATTTTGAGATTATTTGACGACCTCCAACAGGCACTTTTCTTACAACTGAATATTTCAAGATAAAATACACAAAATTAATTGAAAATAAAATGAGAAATAGTTAATACATTATTTTTATAAACAAACATTGTCATGCTAGTTGTGTAACTTTCTTGTATTCATTGGTAATTTATTACTTTTCATTGTCAATTAAACATATTACGCCAGCGGTGACTATATCAGCTAATGTATTGTTTATTTGTCAACAGACTATTTTGTAATGAGGGCCTTAAAGGTTCCTAACTGCATCGTATTACTTCAAATGCAAGTAGTATTAGAATATTTTACTTCACGCTGTGCACTGCACTGCGCCTGGCATTCGCCATTGTCTCTCTCTCCCCTCACCGGAAACGAAAACTGGAAAATCCTAAGCTGGAACAAGCCACCAACGTCGGCCTGCTCGCTGGCCTCCCGTTAGCTACAAGCACACAGCAAATCTCAACGTGGAGAATTTCTACCTATGGCCTAACTATAAATGTTGTCACCCAACTGCGTACATACATTGCTACCATAATTAATAAGATTAAAATTGTGTAACATTTGGTGCATTGGCATGGTCAATGTTTGCAGTAAACTTCATACTGTTTAATTATCAAATGCTATTAATTACCAATATTTCTATTGGGCGGTAATCTCACAGCTGTCATCGGCAGGATCGCCATTACTATCACGTAGTGAGGGTATTGTTTGTGTTTTGCCCCTAGTATATTTAACATATGACCAAAATCTCTTTGGGTTTTCAGTCAATGATAGCATTCAGGGTGACAGAGAGGCGGAGAGCTGTAGCGATAGGAACATGCTTCTGGGCCAGCAGTTCATCTCGGGCAGTGCCAGCGTCAATAAACAAGGCTGCTGGAGGTACTCGGGGCTGCGGCTGGCGACGGAGGAGTGTATGGGGAGATTAATGGAGGGGGAGGTGGGGAAGTAGGTGCGTGCGTTATGAAGGGGAGTGAGGCCAAGGCTGGCGTACCGAGCAGAGCCGAGCCGAAGCAGCGGAGGCGCGCAGCTCCTCAATAGACGCGGCGCCGCCTGCATAATACACCGACCCACACCTGCGCCCGCCTAAAACCCACCCCAGCCGTGAGGGCCAAGCATCGCACACAGGCGCGACCACCGTAGACATACGGGGAGCATTCATGTCAGATCATTTGTCATCACTGGCACCCGATAGTTATCGAACGAGCAGCTTACACTATTAACTAGAGGACCCGTTAGTGGAATGACCGAATAGCTGAGAAAAATTGGAAGTAAAGAGTAGATTAGATTAAGTTGGTTTACGTTTTAGGAGGCGATCCACTTATAATGTTGTAAAAATATATAAAAAGCCAAGATATCTGAGCATCAATTTTTATTAACGACGAATATGTCAGCATCATCTGGTCAAATAAAATATTTTACAAGGCCATAATCTTGTAATGTCAAACAGTTGTTATATAACAATTTACAGTGCATAGGTGCACTATGTCATTATAATACTATACATATTATAAATGCGAAAGTTTGTATGTTTGTTACCGCATCACGCTAAAACTACAGCACTGATTTAGATGAAATTTCATATAGAGATGACTGTTGGCTTAATTCATTAGTGCCTTGCACTGACACCCTTTGTTTCCTGTTAGCAAGGTAGGACTTGAACCACTTTGCAGGAATTCTCGTGACACCATAGAATTATAATTTACTTAAAATGATGTTTTGGTTCACACAATCAAATGCCTTTGATAATTCACAGAAAATACCAACTGCTTGTAATTTATTATCCAATGAATTAAATACATTCTCACTGTAGGTGTAAATAGCCTTCTTGATATCGGAACCTTTCAGAAATACAAACTTTGTTCTAGACTATATGTCATTTGAGGTTAGGTGATTGAGAAGCTGCTTGTACATAACCTTTTCTAGAATTTTTGAGAATGCCGGTAAAAATGAAATTGATCTGTAGTTTGAATGTTCAGGCATAGCTTTCTTCCAAATCAATCAGTGCAAGTGTTTAAAAACCGCAAATGAAAGAGCTTGATTCGCCGTGTGTGTTGTTAGGTCAAAAGAACTGCGTACCTTAAGTAAAACCTATCATAAAACAAACCGATTCAAATATTTAATTCGAGGACGGAAGGATACCACGTTTGAATAAAAATAAAGGATGGAGAGATATAAGTTAATTCTAATACTTGATGACAAGTCTGTGGATGAATACCTTTCGTTTGAAACAAAAATGAAGGAAATCGGCCTGGTAGTTTGGTCTGGTAGACTGACTTAAGTTTTCGTAGATTCTTTTCATATATAAGAATAAAGTTAATAAGAATCACGTATAACGCAAGGAGGTGGTGCTGATAGATGTTTTCACCAACAAGATGCAATATAATTTATTTTATTGACGCAATATGTTAAGTTATTATGAAGCTAACCCTGAAATAAAATCAAAGAATTGATGATCACACAAAAGAGCAGGTAAAGACAAAATCTATTAAAACACTAATAGTTCTTTAAAATTTGAAACTTTTTGCAGTGACAGAATCTGAAACCGTAAATAATGTTACGCTTTTATCACATGAACTACGACACTTTCCAGACCTCTAAGACTAAAGAATTGATGATCATACAATAATAGCGTGCTCCTCGGTTGCACAGTGATAGAGTGCCAGAGTACAAATCCAAAGGACTCTCCACTTCTTTCACCTCTGGCAGTATTGCTCATGTGAAAAATACCGAGTAGCACCATGGTTTGGAACCCACGTTAAACTGTAGGTCCCCCTATAACTGACCGTGTAAGTTGAAGGTCGAAGGAAGGCAATGGCTTACCACCTCCAAACAGGACCAAGCCTAGTAAAGTGTTGTCGACTTACAATAACAAAATGACAATGACAAAATCCTTTAAAACAGCATTGGTCTTTAAAAACATTCAAATTCGACTCTTTCTTACACTTTCTTACTCATCACGAGTAGACTACAATTTAATGACAAACGGGTACACATTTAAAGCTTTGCCCATTCGCAGTTGATGTCATATGTTCTGTGAATTAATGATATTCCTTCACAGTTAGATATCGGTATACCATGAAGTTACGCCGCCGAGTGCAAGAGTAATAACAGGATGTAAGAGGAATCGCACTTACAGGGCAGAATGACAAACTAAAAGAATCAAATAAGAAAGGGATTTAAAAACTAAAAGAGTCTACACATCGCCTGGAGCTGCAATCAGCTCAATCAGCGAATGCCCAAATCGTTCACAACACATTGTGGCTACGTCGTGGAGAGGGCACAGAGGGGCTAAAAATAATTAGAAGAAGTCTCACCCTTTTCCCAATTCAAAAGGGAGGCGAGAACTAACAGTAAAATGCTGGCATATGTACCACATATTAGGAACAATATCAGGCCACACAGAAAAAATACGCTACAAAAGAAGAACTTCAAAATTAAAACCCGCCGCCGGCAGCAAAAACGACGAGAGGGAAAAAAGCCAAACCCTAACTTCCGACTACGCCTGCGGGCGGCAACCGAGTCATAGAAGGACAAAACGCCACATAAATTCCGCTCTTTGTACTTCGTACTGTAGCCCTCTGGTTGTCTGGTGGGAATGTTAGATTCTATGCAAATAGATGCTTGCTACCTGCTCCCCCTGGAGAAGTGGCGATCAGTACCTCACCTGAACGTCTGCTGCTGCCTGACCGTGGCTGGCATCGAACTCCGTCTCTTCTAGCAGGGTTTCAGTGCTATTCATATTAGTAATAGGACAGCAGTGGAGGAGTTACAGACCAAGTAAGGAAACGGGTTTACCTGGTATGATTGTCTGTATTGTCCCTTTAAGCAAGAGAAATGTGAGGTAGCTTGCTACACATTAAACACGGTTACTTCTGTAATCAAATACAGAAATAATAACTAGTCTCGCTGCAGGACCAACAAACTACGAAAGTCAATTAAGTAAAATCATTCAGTGCCCTGAGAAACATTAGGTATATTTGAGAGTTAACGGAACAGCCCAGGCAGGGGCAACGGCTACAGTCCTATCGGTAACTTTCCGAACATTCCGTACACTTTCGCCCGTTGATTGGTGAACGCGTTTACTTGTCCCGGCGGAAACATAACCAATAAATAGCGGACGACTGCTGGCTCAGCTAGCACTGGCGTAGGCGCACGACTGGGCGTCGGGAGCATCTCCCATCATTTTTATGGCCGTCACTCCAGGACACTGTATCGCTCCGCCGAGATGAAGAGGGTCTCCGCAGCCAATCTGACAACGCGCCTTCTGCGCCCTTCCCCAGGCCCGTGCGGGCATGGTCGGCGCCCTGGGCGGTTGGGACACCTGGACTAGCGGTTCTTCAGCAAAATGGCGCGAAGACGTGCATCCCTCCGCCGTTGGTGAGGAAGAAGCAAATTTAAACTAACGGCCAAACGGGTCTTTCAAGAGTACGCCATATTGCTTAATGTCAGTATTAAGTAAATGGGACTCGATAAAATTATAAATCCTCCGCCAGTAGGGAGTCAAGGTGTCAGCCAAGCCTGTGGAGGTTCTTACTTGTCCGGGGCAATTCACTTTATGCCATTAAATTGGCAATCAATTTATACTACTTGTAAAGTACTGGGCCGATCAGTCAGCGACCGATATCATTCTATTAATGTAATGTAAGGGCCGAATCTGCTGTCAAAATCACGTAATTAATTAATTAATTTTATTACGGAACTCTGCCTTTGTCACAGGGCTGGACTATCTGTCATTTGCGTCTGCCTTCCTTCAGCAGTTAGGTAGCCCAAGATATTGGTGCTACAGTACTAAGGAGGTAAGAATGACTCTCGCGCCACAGGCGAGATATTTCAAGAGTCAAAGTGATGATCACAAACAAGAAAAGCAGGAAAAAAACGACACCGCTTAATGCAATAGAAAACCGGCCTCGACGCCCGAGCCAAAGTGTCGCCATCGACGCCCTAGGACACACACACTCCCGACCGCCGCGCGTCGCCAGCAGGGGAAAACAAGACGTGAACTAGCGCCACAGTCTAACGTAACGTAACTACAACATTCCCGCAGATTTTTGCTATACGCCACGACAGCAGCGCTCCAAGCGGCCGGCAAGGTACATATCTGAATAAGATATTGTATGAGTGTGAAAAATATCGTTTAAAATGACTTCAAGATATTTTTTACAACAGTGAAGGTATGTAGTGCCATGAAAATCGGTAATAACTAGAAAATCACAGTTGTCTTCATTAGGTTACCTAAGAACAATTGGAAGGTTTGAATCGGTACTTTGAGGTCTGCTTATGTAAGATTATCTTGAAACCCACGAGTTTTTAATCAAGAGCTTAATTTTATATTAAGAACAAAAAAATAGCTAAGAAATGACGTCGGTTTTCTGCTCACGAACGTAAGGGTTTCTTCACTACAGTTCCAAGTGAAATAAGTGAGTGTTGAACGTAAGAAACTTACGTACCTACTACTTACATTATTTAATGTATTAGATCATACACTACAGTTCTAACTGAAGGACTATCCTCACAAAAGTGAGATTAAAACATGTAAAGCAAAAATAAAAAAAGAAGGGAAAAAACTGTTCCCCAACAAAGCAGAGACAAATTGAACAATTGTTACTACATCTGAACCCCAGACAGCAAGAATGTTCAAGATTTCCATTATATAAACAAAAATAATTACACTCAAAAGTTTATTTGTGTATAATAATGGAATGAAGTGGAAAACCATAGGAATCATTAGACTCAATGTCGAGTTTTTCACGTTAAATAAAGTGCCTCTCATTTAAGAACAGCACAAAGGATTCTAAAAAAAAAGCTGATAGGCTGCAGTATTCTTTATTTTTCTCTTTACACTGACGCATTTCGGGCCCTGCTCATCATCGGAGCGCCTGGAGACAGAGTACAGGATACAGTACATATAACTAAAAATAGTTACAAAAACCATTTTTTTTAAAAAGAAAAACCAATCTCTGGAATTTGCAATTATAAGATACATACCTCTCCTGAATGGAGATCAGAAATAGATGCATGTAAAATCTAATAATACATCAACGGTCAACGTCTGCTGTATTTGTAACATAAGCTGCATCTATTTCTGTTCTCCATTCAGGAGAGGTACGTATCTTACAATTGTAAATGCCAGAGATTGGTATTTTTTTAAAATTTTTGGTTTTTGTAACTATTTTTAATTATATATACTGTATTCTGTGCTTTGTCACCAGGTGCTCCGATGATGGGCTGGGCCCGAAACGCGTCAGCGTAAAGAGAGAAATAAAGGATTTTACAACATCTACAACTCCTTCATTACTGCAGCCAAACAGCTCTTTTAAAATCCTTTGTGTTGTCATATTAATAATGGCTGCCTACCTCTACCAGGACTTTAAGTCCGATTTGCAAGGAATTAATGTTTCTCCTCTGTTTACATTCTCATAGTTTGAGCGGAGAAAGCTGCAAAATATATACATATTCGTATTTCCTCATGAATGAGTTGTTCTTTATATCACTGAATCATGGAAATTCGGCTGTTTTTACATTAATTTCACGATTATTTACGTCTCTCGATAATTCACTAGTGCTTGGAACGCATGAACTACATAAACTATTTGATTAATTACATAGAAAGGTAATTACAAACAAACCTTACTCTTACAGCTCCTTGCCCACCACTAGGATCACTTCTGTCGTTGCAACTGTCAGTTGGCAACAATTTTCACAGCGGAGAGTGTCACGACTGTGTATGTTATACCAACGACCTATATAAACAACATAAGGTGCTGCCATACTTGAAGCAAATTGAAAGCTCGGACGCCATGTTTTACAACGTCACGTAGGCGTAATCAGTCGTCTGCTATAGCACTGAATCATATCACTTTCACTTTGTAGAATGACTTAACAAACCATTATCTACCTCCTTGTTGTTATTTTTATAGACAATATAGATAAATGATAGACAAGTGTGTGGTATACAAATCGAAAAGTTTAATTACAAATGTCACATACACTGGATCGGCTAAACATCGTCTCATTCATACAAAAAAACATGCATTTTCACTGACCTGTAAACAATACTAATTTCGTGTATATTTGCCTAATCTGCTTACCTCTTTCCTCCGCAGATTTGGATTTACACAAATGATGTATTCTACAACTGAAGTAATGTTTTAATAACAGCTTTATTAGGCTGGAGTAATGAGATTCCTCCCAAAATTCCGAGGATCCCATTAAGTGCTTATAATTTGTAAATAAAGTAGGTCGGTTTCCCAACATTCTAAATACATCTATATACATTCGCAAAGGAAAATTTTTCTTCCCTAATGACGTTACACGATTCCTCAGAGCTCTTCCTGACACTTCGAAAAGTTTTACCAGATCTTTAGAGGAACTGTTGTTGCATACATGATTTTTCCTCAGAATGCGATGAACAAATGTAACTGTATGTAGTAGGTTTCCATATTGGCTAACCATAAAACATACTAATACTTACAGTCTTATTACTGCTATTAGTACAGTTATTTGCTGCGCATACACTCGTAATGATTTCAGCTTAACAAGTAACCTTTCAAGCTTACTACGATACATAAAATGTGAATCGAAAACACGTAAATAGCGTCGGTCTAACTTTCGTTGGCTCACTAGACGTTGAAAAAAAAATGGCTGCCACAGTTCCTGGTTGCTGCCACAAGGAGCGCTGTTAAGCCTCTCTATGTAGTTTATATAACTCGTATTAGACTGTGCTAGCGCCGCTACAGAAAGAAGGGCAAACAAGGGAAGATCGGCGCGCTGCTTTCAAACAAGAGGAGCTCACGGCTCACTCACAAATAACACGCAAACTGTAAAACTTCTCGCACTTCTCGACGTAATCTACCTGCAGGTTGTAATGACGAATAAGACATAAAATATATACTGAAGTATTCGATACTCCATTATGAATATATGAAGGGTATTCAAATGAAAGGCTACGAAACGTCTTAACAACAAAAGCGGATGAAATTCGTAAATGCCGCTTTGGAGTAATGTATTGCGACATCAAGGGTCGCTTTGCCCTCAGCAGACGAGGTGGTGCTCACCGTCTTTTTCGCTGTCCGAGGTCCGAAATTCATCGAATTCCTCGAGCAAGAAGAGACCATTAACAGTGACGTGAACTGTGAGACACTCCGTAATCTACGCAAGTCCATCAAGAGAGTAAAGCTGTAGAGAATTTTCTCTTCTTGTTCTTTCGTTTCGCCCATCTTTGGACCACGTTAATTCACATCAGCTTCCTTTCTTCTGTTCTTCCTCCTCTTCCAGTATTCTTTCATTCTCATACTTTGTATCGTTCTTCGTTCTTCTGACCACGATGATTTCGTTCTCGGTCTAGTTATGTCCTCAAATCCTGCAAATGCCTGAATTTTTATTTAAAAATCACCCTGTTGTGTATTTCTTGATCCCGTATTCCCATTTCTTCCAGATCCCTTTGTACTTCTTGGATCCACCGTATTTTGCTTTTCTTGTAGAATTATGAAATTTGCTGTGTTAATCTCCCCTGGTCCATTCTGCAAATGTGTCCAAAGAACTCGCACCTCCTTTTCTTAATGATGTCGGATATTTTTTCTAGTTTGGAACAGAGTTCCTTGTTGGATCGATTTCTAAACTGACCGTCTTCTGTTTTTCGAGGTCCTAATATTCTCCCGAGAATCTTCCGTTCCACCAGTTCTAGCCTCTTGATCACTCCAGTTCTTATTAGATTGAGTGTTTCTGCTGCACATAAAGCTTCAGGGCGGATCACTGTCTGGTAATGTTTCAGTTTTGCATTGATAGAAATATTCTTCTTATTATAGGTGTTCATTGTTAGTTTATATGCTAAATTAATTTTGTTTGTTCGTGCTTCCATTGCATCCTTTTCTGTCAGTCCAGTGTCTATCCATTCTCCTACGTACTTGAATTTCTCCACCTTCTGAATTTTCCCTCTGTCTATTGCCATCCATCCAGGAGCTTCTGTGATGTTTGTCATATATTTTGTCTTCTCGATAGAGATCTGTAGGCCTGTTTTAGATGCTTGTAATTGTAGTTCTTTGGTTTGGTTCACTGTCTCTTCTAATGATTCTGATAGTAAAACAATATCATCCGCGAATCAAGGCAATCTACTCGTATTCCTTTTTTCTTGCACCCCAGTCGTATCCCACCCACTCCTTTCATTCCTTGTCGAGTACGCAGTTGAAGAGCATAGGGGATAGTCCATCTCCCTGTCTCACTCCGGTATTAATCTTGAAGGACTCCGATAGTTTTCCTCTGAACGTGACTTTGGATGTTTTATTGTTTAGGGTCTGTCTCACTAGTTCACTGGATTTTCTATCTAATTTCATCTCCTTTATAATTTGGGACAGTGTTTGCCTGTCTACTGAATCATATGCTTTTTTAAAGTCTACGAATGTGAGCACGAATTTCTTGCTCCTCTGTTTTTGATATGCCATTATCATTTTAACATTCAAAATCTGTTCTGCACATGATCTACCTTTTCTGAAGCCTCCTTGGTACTCATCAATCTGTGGGTTTAGTTGTTTTTCCACTCTGTTTAGCAATGCTTTTGAAAATACTTTATAGGCCACAGGTATTAACGACATTCCCCTGTAGTTCCCAGGATCTGTCTTATCTCCTTTTTTGTGAATGGTATGGACTAGTGCCGATGTCCAGCATTCTGGAAGCTTCTCTTCTTCCCAAATTTTACTTATAATTTCTTTTAGTTGAATAATAACGTTCTCGTTGTTATACTTGAAGAGCTCTGCAATGATCCCGTCTTCCCCGGGAGCTTCGTTATTCTTCAGGGTATTTATGATGTTCTTAATGTCTTCTGTAGTAGGTGGTTCGGAGTCAGGGTTAGGTTCTGTGAAATTGTAGCTGAGTGTATCAGCTGGTGCTCCACAGTTCAAGAGCTCTTCGAAGTATTCTGCCAAGATATACTATCTTCCCTTCTTTATTCTTAAAGCTGAGGGTTGGGGGATCATATCTGTTCAAGTCAGTCTTGAAAGTTGTATAGAAGTCTCGAGTATTGTTCTTCTGAAAGTCCTCTTCTATTTGAGTTAAGCGTGCCTGTTCATATTTTCTTTTAAGATTTCTGATAGTTTTGGCAGTATTTTTCCTTACTTCTTGGAACTTATTTAGATTTTCTAGTGTTTTATGGGAGCACCAACAGCCCATGCTTTCCGACGTTTTTCGATCGCTCGATGCCGACCACCAAGCGTGTTTCCTCCTCTTCTCCAAGCGAACAGTTTCCTTCGCGCTGTAAATCAGTGCATCTTTCAGCTGTTCCCACCCTTGATAGTCCTGACTCAGGCTCGTTTTAAAATCTGTGCTTGTTTTAAGTTTTCCTGTATCATACTTCACGGTACGGATATTGTTTCTAGGCTGATGGACTTTCGGTATAATTTTGATCTTGATAGAAAGTGATCTGAATCTAAGTTTGCACCCCTGAGGACTTTTATATTTTTAATTTCCTTCCCTGCACGTTTTGATATTGCTACATGATCTAGCTAGAACTCTCCTAACAGAGGATTTGGGCATACCCATGTCATCTGTTTTCTAGGAAGTCGTTTAAATGCCGTCGATTTCATCAAATCGAAGGTCACCATTTCTATCAGTCCTATTGTGAGCTGGATAGTTCCCAATGATGTTTCTGTATTTTCTTTCTTTGCCGAGTTGACCATTGAAGTCTCCAAGAAGTATAATAACGTTTTTGGTTGGAATCTTGGATAGAGTTTCCTCCAGGTCTTCCCAAAATTCTTCCACTTTCTCCGGGTCTGTTTTATTATTCTCATTTGTGGGGCATGCACATTGACCATAGTATACATCTTATTTCCTCATCTAGAGCTGAAGTCGGTGATGGCTCCAAGGATTTGTCTATTGATGATAAAAGCTGTGCCGAGTTGAGGTACGTTCTTCATTATTCTCTTGCAAGGTTTTTCTTTCAGAATCCGAAGTCCTTCTGATTTAAACGCAGCTTCATCTTTATATCTCGTTTCTTGTAGTGCTGTTATAGCGATATTTTGGTTGGTCATAGTGTCAGTAAGATGTTTCAGTTTTCCAATTTTCAGGAGTGAGTTAACGTTGAAGGTTGCAAAGTATGAAACTTTCACGCTTTTCAATCTCTTGCATGTTGGTGTGAGTTCCCCAGAATCCGTTGGCTCCCTAACATTGTCCTTGATAATCGTGGATTGGTGCTTCCTTTGAGCGAACTTGCCATCATGCTGAAATGAATGATTTACACTGGGGGTTGACGCCTAGGCTGGGGTAGTTAGCCTCGGAGATGTGACCCGGCTTTTCTTTTGCGGATTCTTTGGCTGCCAACCCTCATCCTTTATCCAGGCTTGGGACCGGCAGAAGCACTTCAGGGTTACTCAATCCACCCATATAGTGCTGCCGGCGGAGCACTACAAATTCGGTTATTCAATTTTCGTGTCAAATGAATGGTTAAGCTGTTATTTTCATTTAAATTTCGAGCTTTCAAAACATCGCAAAGGCCCACTTTTAGTGTTACTACCGTAACGTGTGCGAATAACTAGAAGTCCCGGCACTTTTGGCAACGTAATTACGTGTGATTATCCATCAGAACGCACAATAAACACCCGAAACTCCAAAATGCACTTCGTCTTACGCAATATCGGACAAACAAAAGACGACTGAGTGCATCAGCGGCGATCACCACAAAATTCTTCAAATGCTCCGGGATGCTCAACAGGCATAAAACATCGTCCGAAATTGCACTGAACGCATTCTCCGAAAATTATCAGTAGCAATTAGTTCATGAACCAACTAGGATAGTAAACGGTAGTAGGATAGTAAACGGTGAGAACATACTTGATCTCCTAGCAACAAATAATACGCAGCTAATAAAGAGCATCAGAACAGACACAGCGATTAACGCTTTCCTGAGTGAGAATTTCCAGCTCTTCGAAACTAACAATATGATTGTAGATCAGGTGTGGCTTACATTCAAAAAGTAATATTGATAAACATTGACAGGTTTATAGCAAAAAAATTAACAATTGAGGAGGCTGACCCGCCATGGTACAAAACACAGGACTCTTACAAAATCATTGAAAAGAGCATACCAAGTTCAAACGCACAAAAAATCCCCAAGAATGTCAATTTTTCACAGAAAATAGAAATTTAGCTGGAACTTACAACAGTTACCACAACGAAACCCTGTCACGTAATTTGGTAGAGAATCCTAAGATATTCTGGTCGTATGTAAAATATACTAGCGGCAAAACACTATCAGTACTTCATTACACGATACAAATGGTGATGCTACTGAAGACAATTGTGTTAAAGCAGAAGTGCTTAGCACAGCTTTCCGAAATTTCTTCACCAGAAGACAAAGAAAATACAGCAGTATTCGCATCAAGAACAGCTGTGAGCAAGAGTAATTTACAAGTAGATGCCTATGGAGTATTAAATCAAATTAAATAATTTAACAAAAGTAAGTCTCCCGCTCCCGACTGTATACCAATTAGGTTCCTTTCACAGTATGCTGATGCAATAACCGCATACCTAACTATCGTCTACAACCGCTCACTCAGTGAACGTTCCGTACCCAAAGATTGGAAAGTTGCACAGGTCACTCCAATATTCAACATAGGTAATAAGAATGATCCACAAAATTACATCTACATCATTGCCGTCGGTTTGCAGCAGGATTTTGGAACAAATACTTTCCTCAAATGTTATGAATTACCTCGAAGAGAACGACCTATTGACCCACAGTCAACACGGATTCAGAAAGTATCGTTCTTGTGAAACAAAGCTAACTCTTTACTCACATGATGTGGTGAGTGGTATCGACAAGGAATATCAAATACATTATGTATGTATAGACTTCTGGAAGGCTTTCGACACTGCCTCACAAGCTTCTTTTAATCAAATTGCGTACTTATGGAATATCGCCACAGTTGTGCGATTGCATTCGTGAAAGGAACAGTACATTGTGATAGAAGGTAAGTCATAGGATAAAACAGAAGTGATAACTGGCGTTCCCCAGGGAAGTGTTATAAAGCCCTTTCTGTTCCTTATTTTTATAAACGATTTACGTTATTGTACAAGTTGTAAATAACCTTACGCTCCCTATATTTTACTCCTGCTTGATTCTGAAATTGAAAGAGTTTATTCCAATCAACATTGTCAAAAGCCTTCTCCAAATCTACAAAAATTAAAAATGTAGGTTTGACTTTTCTTAATCTATCTTCTAGGATAAGCTGTAAAGTGAGTATTGCCTCCCTAGTTCCTACATTTCTCCTGAACCCAAACTGATATTCACCGAGGTCGGCTTCTACCAGCTTTTCCATCCTTCTGTAAATAATTCGTGTTAATATTTTGCAACCATGACTTATGAAACTGATGGTTCTGTAGTTTTCAAACCTGACTGCACCTGCTTTCTTTGGAATGGGGATTATAACATTTTTCTTAAAGTCTGAGGGTACTTCACCTGTCTCATACATCTTACACATCAGGTGAAACAATTTTGTCATGGCTGGTTCTCCCAGAGACTTCAGTAGCTCCGAGGGAATATCATCAACTCCAGGGGCCTTGTTTCGCTTAGGTCTTTCATTGCTCTGTCAAATTCATCTCTCAGTATAGTAGCTCCTATTTCATCCTCACCTACTTCTCCCCTTTCTACAATGTTGCCGCTAAGTTCATTTCCTTCATAGAGCCACTCTATATACTCTTTCCACCTTTCAGCTTTCCCTTCTTTGCTAGAACTGGTTTTCCATCAGAGTCCTTGATATTCATAGAGCTGTTTTTCTTATGTCCTGAGGTTTCTTTTATTTTCCTGTAGGCTGTATCTATTTTTCCCCTATTTATACATTCTTATACATCCTTGCATTTGCCGTCTAGCCACTCCTGCTTAGCCATTTTGCACTTCCTGTCAATCTCATTTCTTAGTCGTCTGTACTCCATTTTGCCTGTTTCATTTACTGCATTTTTATATTTTCTCCTTTCATCGATTAAATTTAGTATCTCTTGTGATATCCAAGTATTTTTTGTTGGTCTTGCCTTCCTACCTATTTTGTCCCCTGCTGCCTTCACTATTTCATCTCTCAGTGCTACCCATTCCTCCTCTACTGTTTTATTTTCCCCCGTTTCTGCCAATTGTTGCCTAAAGCTCCCTCTGAAATTCTTAAGAACTTAGGATTCCTTCCATTTATCCAGGTCCCATCTCGTTATTTTCCTACCTTTTTGTAGTTTCTTCAGTTTCAGCCTACAGTTCATAACCAACAAGTTATGGTCAAAGTCTGTATCTGCCCCTTGGTATGTCTTACAGTTTAAAACCTGGTTCCGAAATCTATGTCTTACCATTATAAAATCTATCTGGTGAGATCATCCATATGACTACTAAAAGAAATCCGTTAAACTTCAGTAACACGATAAATCAGTTAAATCTACAGGGCGTCAATTCAACTAATACCTATCAGTAACAATTACGAACAATTTAAATTGGAAAGAACGCATGGTAAATATTGTAAGAAATGCGGACCAAAGACTACGTTTCATTGACAGAACACAAAGAAGATGCAAGAGTTCTACCAAAGAACTTCCTACAGTCTACACTTGTGCGTTATATTTTGGAGTCTTGTTGCGCATTGTGGGATCCACACCAGGTGAGACTGACGGACGGTTTAGAGATGGGCAGCTCGTTTTGTATTATCGTGATCTAGGGGAGACAGGGTCACGGAAATGATGCAAGTGTTGGGGTAGAAATCATTAAAAGAAAGGCGTTATTTTTTGCGGCGAGATCTATTTGCGAAATTTGTTTCACCAAATTTGTCTTCAGAATGTGAACGTACATTGTTAGCACCCACCTACAAAGGAAGACATAATTATCACAATAAAATGAGAAAAATATGAGATGGAAAACAGAAAGATTTAGGTGTTCTCTTTTCCCGCGAGCTATTAGAGAATCGAAATATAGATAAATATCATAAAAGTTCTCCGATGAACCCTCTGTCATGGAGTTCAGTGTGAGTTTCAGAGTATCTATGTAGGTGTATATGAATTCCGTCTGAGGTATAGGGTAAGGTGGTACAAATTCGATATAGGTACAATTCCGATCAGCATAATTTGTCAGTCTCGTAGTGTTGGTAGCACTTGCCTTTATGTGGCGTTGTAGTGTATCAGGTTTCTACAGCTCCTCCTGTCTTTTTCAAGAATACACCACTTTCCGCCACGGGAATATGTTTTCCTGTTAAGAGGTACGTGGAGCAACTTCGTCGAACGCGCTCTTATAAATTATCTAGTTTCCTCGCGATTGCCAATTCTATATTAAGCAATGTTTGTTACCTCGAAGTATGCGTTGGTGCCCAAGGAAAAAAAATGATTTTTATGTGGAAGAAGCCAGTTATCAAAATTGAACGAGGATGTGATCATAATTGTACCTAGTGTGGTACATTTTCGATCGATTTTTCACACTTCTGTAACCTTTTTTTTGTGTTTATACCAACATTTGTAATGGTCTAGTATTTGTGTTACATATTCGTTAAACATCTAAGAACAAGTGTTAAACATCCAAGAACAAGTGCCAAAGTTAAAATTATCTCTTTTCTCAACATATTTCCAGTACCAACAACATTTGTCCGAAATGATCGGAATTGTACCACCTTACCCTAGTCAGCTTCTTGAAGCTTCTAATCGCCAGATGTATAGCTTCATACGACTGCCAGGGTGACAGGCCTGCTGCCGATATCAGGCTATGACTGCTGTCTACCGATAGCACCGCAGCAAATCCCAACACACTACACTGGTTGCCTCACACTAACCAGTGATCGTTTGTTTGCAGCCCGCATACAGAGTCGCGGTTGTTATTGCAGGGTTAGCTAAAGTACCATTAGTGAATATAGCAGTTTTTTGGGGTAGGGAGGCAAGATTAATTACAGATAAGAACAATAGATAGCCTATCACGTTTTGTATATTTTGGTACTCATTTTGAATGGATAAATTGCGCTGAAGCTCCTTTTAAATTTGCCGAGATCAAGCTCTTCTATTGTTTACATTAAATCATATATATTTTTTTCCTTATATTCATATTCTCGGGAGGCGCCTAAGCCTCCTGAACCCCTCTCCCCCTATATATGTCAAATGTTCAAATGTTTGTATAGTCTATGGGACTTAACTACGGGGTCATCAGTCCCTAAACTTACAAACTACTTACGAACTTAGGAAGGCACAAATATCCATGCCCGAGGGGGGATTCGAACCCCCGACCGTAGTGTCCGCGCAGACCGTGACTGGAGCGCCTCAGTCCCTCGGCCACCGCGGCCGGCCTCCTATATATGTCCCTGTAAATACATGGCGACCCTGCTGTTGTTATGGTGGCGAGTGGTTTCAAATACACGGGTATTTATATGTTGTTGTTGGTTTTTGAGGGGACTAGGGTATTTATAAATGAATATCTGAGTTTTAACCCTTTATAATATTTATTATATTAAACTTACCGTTATAAAGGATATGTCAAATGAAAGAGCAACTCAAAACAGTTTTTTGTTTGGAACCAGTGCGCATGCGCAACCGGCAGTGTTTCCTCCACAATATCCTAGACAGCGTGTTGTGTTTTGCAGTTTGCAAAGACCAAATCTGTTGATAAAGTGCAACGCGCGTTCCGGCTGAACGGTTGTGATTCTCCAAGTGATAATAACATTCGTAGATGGTATCATCAGTTTCAAGATAGCGGCTGCCTTTGTAGAGGGAAGAGCATGGGACGAGTAAGAGTCAGTGAAGCGACTATTGAGAGAATGAGGGAGTCTTTCACTCGTAGCCCCAAAGAAATCACTTTCTTTGTCGGCCTGTTTGGAAAGTTTTAAGAAAACGCGTAAAATTCAGTCCCTACCGTTTACAGTTATTACAGGCTCTAAAACCGACAGACTACGGATTACGTGCCAACTTGGCAAACGACATGTTCTTCCATGACGATGACGATTTTCTGGGTCGTGATGAGTCGACCTTTCACCTCAGTGGACACGTGCGCATCTGGTGCTCAGAAAATACCCACGAGATGGTACAAAAGCAACGAGTTTTCTCTAGAGCGACTGTTTTCTGTGCTGTGTCTTGGCGGAAAGTTTTGGGTTTTTCTTTTTTGGTAACTGGTACTTCTTATCTTGATACACTAGAGCAATGGCTCCTCCTCAGTCTGAAGAAGATAATCCAGAGAACTTCATTGTCCAGCAAGATGGTGCGCCACCTCACTGGCGTAGCGGAGTAAGCGACTGTTTGAACGTCACTGAACCCAAGAGCGAGATAGGCCACGAGGGGCCCAATGACAGGGCTTGCAAATTTTTTCTTTGGGACTTAATCAAGGATCGTGTTTACGTGCTTCCACTACTGGCTGACCTCCGCGAATTAAGAAATGGGATTGAAGCAGCTGTTGATACAATCACTGAAGACACACTCATCAACGTTTGGGAAGAACTCGGCTATAGATCTGATGTGTGGCGCGTGACAAATGGTGCTGCCATCAAACATTTAGAAGGTTCTTGGTCAAACTGATTGAGTTGCTTTTTCATTCGACATATCATTTTTAATTGTAAGTTGAATATAATAAATATCATAAAGCATTAAAACCCAGATATTAATTTATAAACACCTTTTACAAACTGGTGGAATACTACACTCAATGGCGGTCTTCACGCGACTTTACTCGGAGGCTCCGTTTACCGGCTAAGCAGCAGGTATACTGTATTAACTGGTAGATAGCAGAAGTCGGTAGACGTCGGGAGGCTTTGGCCTGCATTCTCTGTTTTAAGGCTGCAGCCAACATTACTGACTGATCGTGCTGTGTGTGGCAACCATTGACGTTAGCTTTGTTATTGTTTGCGAACCGGTGTTGCCGGTCGCGGTGGCCGAGGGGACTGAGGCGCTCCAGTCACGGTCTGCACGGCCACTACGGTCGGGGGTTCGAATCCCCCCTCGGGCATGGATATTTGTGCCGTCCTAGTTCGTAAGTCGTTCATAAGTAGTTTGTAAGTTTAGGGACTGATGACCCCGTAGTTAAGTCCCATAAACTTAACAAACATTTGAACACTTGAACCGGTGTTCTGAGTGTTGCGTATTGTGCAATATGGAATTGAGTGATTTCTGCAGTTAGGCTAGTTATAAACCATGCTTATTTGTTTCACTCACGATCAACATTTAAAACGATGTGCGCGACTTGTGCTTCGGTAAGCATGCCGCGTAGTTTGTGGTGCCAGCACTGTACGACGTAGGCGTTGTCTGTCTCTCCCGGTTGTCCCTCGCTCAGCTACTGCCGTGTGCGGCGGGGCTTGCTTACTACGCTTCCCGCACCCCCCCCCCCCCCTCAGAACTATGCCATGTAACAGTTCAGTTTTCACACTGCAGCCGTTTATGAACAGTCGGCACGAGACGTTACCTAAAATAGGAACAGCAAAATTAGTGGCAGTATCAACCCAATAGTAACAGCTGCACCTGTTCTCAGGGGCGAGTGTGTGAATGCATAAGCACTGCAGAGTAGCGCTACTCGATGGCGTTTTGTAATGGGGTCCTGAGGAGGGGGAAACCGGCCTGTTGTTCATGCCAGTGAAACCTGACGGTGGACGGTGGTATACGCAGGTGCAGAGCACACTGACAACGACTTAAGCTAGGACCAATTTTGCAAAGGGGTGAACTCAGTTTATTTAATATACAGTGCTTTCCAATTTTCGTGAATTCAAAAATAATGAGTTCTATTTTGTACCATAACTACCGTACTGGCCTACGAAACGCACATGATCTAGTGCTTCAAAAGCCAGGCCAAACGGTGAGAAATGCACTAGTATCCAGGGTGGACAAGTTGCAGATCTAGAAGAATGGCTACAGACTTGATTTTAGTAACATTATGCAGCTAAATTACCTATTTTAGACGCAGTGTTGAATGAAAGGCTCTAGAATTCTCAAAATAATTTAATGTTGAAAACTTTCAGGCTTCTTCTGGTTGGTCACACCGTTTTATAGTAAGATGTGGCTTACTGGTCGTAGAGTTTGTGAGATGGCTAGCAATGTGGATAACGACACCGTAGAATGTTGGAAATATTTCTTTTTAACATTAATCCCACTTGTCTGATAGATATATAGGCGTGCTTGAGTAATCCATGCAGGTGTGGTGATCGCTTCTTCTGGGTGTCACGTTTACTGCTGGATGTGACACCCAGATGAAGGCCGTTTGCAATAGTTGCCGAAACGTCGATGAAACATTTGATATATTGACGATGCGGTCCAATACCCAGAAGAGTTTGTTCAACATGTAGGACCTGTTTGGTGAATCTGAGTGGGGACATCTACAACAAGAAAACAACAGGTTAGTAATTTATCAGAGACAAAATACAGGTAGGCCCCTCATACATTGAGCTTCACTAGTAGTATCACGAGTGAGGGTTAATGAGAGAAATAAGGAAGTGTTAGGACCAACCTTACGAACTTTCACATCATTCCCTTTGAGCTGCAAATACTTAATAGAGTTTCCACAATCTCTTTCATTTAGACTTTTCACCTTCCTCCAGCCGTACTGTAAAAAGCATTTTATTAAAGCGTTCTTTTATATTTTTATACAATTTTATGTAATTTGTGTAGACATTGCGTGATCTGAGGATTTGATCGCCTGAAACATCATACCAGGGAGTTTAATACCTGAGAAACGAATATTCGATTTCTTAACAGCTCTGACAGCAAACCCCACTTGGCCCATCCTCGGAAGTGGAGCTCTCGAAGGCAGCAGGAAACGCTTTTTCCTTAGATGGAAAGGAGGGAACTAATTGTTTAAGGCTAAGGGGAGCCCATGCCCAAGAATCGTAGCTCTACGATGGGCCCAGTGTGGCGGTACCCCCTATGGTACCAATAAGCTGATATGCTCTTTGGGGGAAAGGAAACGAGTATGAGACAGGAAATGGAAATAGCTGGTTATATAAATTTTCCTCTCCGTTCTCTTCTACCTCATGGCGTGTGCCATTACATTAGAGAATGAGGAACCACAGAAGCTGGTGCACCTGCCAATAAGGCATAGCGGACGCGGTGGCTCAGAGCGCTGGGTCAGACGACTTAGCGCCCTCTGCAATAAAAATAAATAAATAAATAAATAAAATTTAGAAAAACTGAACAAAATACTCACCAAACAACCCAGAAATAACATGAACAAACGAGCGCAAAGCATTGATCTAGCGGAAGAACAGAAGCAGGAACAGGAAGATATAGAAGCAATTCAGAGGTGGGCCGCCGCTAGGTTTGTTACTGGTAATTGAGATCAATGTGCGAGTGTTCCTGAGATGTTTTGGGAATTCAAATGGATGGGAGTCGTTGGAGAGAAGACGACGTTCTTTCCGAGAAACACTGTTGAAGAAATTTAGACGGCCGGAATTTGAAGCGAACTGCAGAAAGATTCAACTGCCGCCAACCAAGATTCGCGTAAAGACCACAAAGATAAGATATATGCATACAAGTATTAGTTTTTCGTTCATTCTGTATGGGAGAGGAAGAGGAAATCAAGTAACTACTAGTGGTACTAGGTACCCTCCATAGATTGTAGATTATGTGTGTAGATGTAGAACCTCCGCGAACAGGCAGAAGTGCAGCAACATTATGTGGCATGAACTAATGCGTGACGTAGTGTTGGTGAGAATTGGCGTCATGCATTCTGCAGGGCTGTCAAATCCGTAAGAGTACGAGGGGGTGGAGATCTGAACGGCGCGTTGCTAGACAACGCTGATGTAATAACTTCATGCCTGGGTAGTTCTGTGGCCAGGGAATGTGTTAAACATCACAGGTGTGTCACTGGAGCCACTCACTACCACTTTTGGATGTATGGGGTCTCACATTGTCCGGCCGGCCGCGGTGGCCGAGGGGACTAAGGCGCTCCAGTCACGGTCTGCACGGCCACTACGGTCGGGGGTTCGAATCCCCCCTCGGGCATGGATATTTGTGCCGTCCTAGTTCGTAAGTAGTTCATAAGTAGTTTGTAAGTTTAGGGACTGATAACCCCGTAGTTAAGTCCCATAGACTATACAAACATTTGAACATTTTCACATTGTCCTGCTGGAATTGAGGTCCGTCAGAATGCACAATGGACACGATTGGATGCATGTGACTAGACACGATGCTTATGTACCCTTCACCTATCAGAGTCGTATCTAGACGTTTGCGCCAACTTCATACGTCCCCACCATTACAGACTCTCCACCAGCCTGAACAACAGTCCCCTGCTGCCAAGCAGGGTCCATGGATTCATGAGGTTGTCTCCATTCTCGTACTCGTCCATCCGATCGATACAATTGGAAACGAGAGTTGTCAGACCAGGCAACATGTTTCCAGTCATGAACAGTCCAATGTCTGCACTGACGGGCCCAGGCGAAGCGTAAAGATTTGGGTCGTGCAATCAGCATGGGTACAATAGTGGGCCTTGAGCTCCGAAAGCTCACATTGAAGATGTATCGTTTAACGGCTCGCATTGAAATCCACTGAAATTTGCAGAAGGGCTGCACATCTATTGCTCTGAACGATTCTCTTTATTTTTTTAAAATCTTCTCTTGTATACCAGCACGCTCACCTGAGGATGTCGAGCAGTTGTGCTGCTGAAATATTGTGTCAAGTTGACTTTAGTATCCGGCTGCAAACCCGAGAAGATTACAAACAATTATTACGTTGGGAAAACCTCTGTGGTCGATTCTCTTCATTCATTGTTAGACCAGTTATTGTTCAAATAAGCTTATCGGACTTAAATGCGCGATCATCAGTCCCTAAATTTACAAACTTGCACTAAATACAACACAAACATCCATGACCGAGGGGTGAGGCGGGGGAGGGATTCGAACCCCCGACGGAGAACGGCCTGCCGCGGCGGAGCGGCCGAGCGCATTGAGGCGCTTTGCTGCGATGCGTGAGGCCATTCCCCGTCGGGGGTTTGAATCCCCTCTCGGGCATGGATGTTTGTGGTGTATTTAGTATAAGGTAGTTCATAAGTAGTTTGTAAGTTTAGGGATTGATGACCCCGTAATTTAGTCCCATAAGCTTCACAAACATTTGAACATTTGACTTTGGAGAATGGCCTCGCGCATCGAAACTTAGCGCTTAAATGCGAAACCAGTTCTTTCAGGATCTTTCGTGGCCTGCGTGATCTAGAAGATTTGGTGTTTTATCGGATTCCAGATGTTTACGGTGCACTCATGAAACAGTATGGGAAAATCGCTGCTACCTCGGAGATTCTATGTCCGATCTGTCAGGCGCCGTCGTTTAAACACACTTAAATCTTGGTATCCTGCCATTGTAGCAACAGTAACAGATCTAGTGCCTGTTCCAGGCAACTGTTGTCTGATATAGGCGTTACGAACCTCAGCGTGGTCCTCTGAATGTTATCTCTTTGTTTGCATACACATGCCTGCTACAGTTTCTTTAGCTATTCACTGTAATTGTACAGCACGCAATAAAAAGTTTCCTGACGCATTTGAGTTATCAGCGTCCGGCATTTCCTTAGCGTCCACAGGCTACCCTTTCATAAACAAAGCGAAATTTGCTATTAACGGCGTCTAGGGAAGGAGTGCTTCGCTTCATTTCTTCCGTTTTGAGCGATAGATTTTATCTAGGCCAGAAGTCTAATGGTAGTATCGGTGTTCATCTACACGTTGACTCTTCAAATTACACTAAAGTGCCTGGTGGAGTGTTCGTCGAGCCACGTCTATAATACTGGGTGATCAAAAAGTCAGTATAAATTTGAAAACTTAATAAATCACTGAATGATGTAGATAGAGAGGTAAAAATTGACACACATGCTTTGAATGACATGGGGTTTTATAAGAAAAAAAGTTTGAAAATTATCTTAGAGGAACTGTGTGATTCTGGTTTTGTAACTGCTACCGTGGCGGATGAGAGGTACGCCGATAAGTTACAGAATCGCATCATCCCCAGCCTGAATGATAAACACCTGCTGGAAAGTACGATTTTTATGCAGGATGGCGCTCCATCCCATATTGCTAGATGCGTGAAAGATCTCATGCGCGCGTCGTTTGGTGTTGATCGTGTGGTCACCTGCCACTTTCCTCATGCTTGGCCTCCCAGGTCCCCAGACCTGTGTCCGTGCGATTGTTGGCTTTGAGGTTACCTGAAGTAGCAAGTGTATCGTGATCGATTGATGCTGAAAGACAACATCCGACACCAATGCACCATAACGCAAATGTTCAAATGTTTGTAGTGTCTATGGGACTTAACTACGGGGTTATCAGTCTCTAAACTTACAAACTACTTATGAACTAGCTAATACTAAGGACGGGACAAATATCCATGCCCATGGGAGGATTCGAACCCCCGACCGTAGTGGCCGTGGAGAACGTGACTGGCGCGCCGCACACCGCTCGGCCACGGCGGCCGGCTCACCATAACTCCAGACATGATTTACAGTGCTGTTCACAACATTTTCGACTACAGCTATTGTCGAGGAATGATGGTGAACATATCTCCTATAAAGAACATCATCTTTGCCTTGTCTTAATTTGTTATGCTAATTATTGCTTTTCTGATCAGATGAAGCGCTATCTGTCGGCCATTTCTTGAACATTTTTTGGTTCTAATACAACCCCATGTCATTCCAAGCATGTTCTCTATCTACATTATTTCGTGATTTATTAAGTTTTCAAATGCATACTGACTTTTTGATCACCCGGTATTTTTTTTTTCCTATGACCGAAATTGTCTCAGCCCACCCCACTGTTTTAATAAAATAAACAGTTTCCGCTTGGTGGGCGATATGAAATATTCACACATCGATTTCGTCCTATGAAAGAACATCATCAGTGTAAATTCAAGTTTGTCAGACATTAAAACAAGATAAAAAATATATAAACGCCAAGAATATTAGAGCTGTGTAGCAAATCAAATACCAGAATTATACGCCATGATGACTGATGTACTCTGCATAAAACAATCACTGGTAATATACATAAAACAATTAAAAGATCTCCCTGATAAACACCACAAGTTTAAAATGAGGTAGCTGCTTGCGTACACCTACGCAGCTTAACCTGCAGGCAGTTGGTGACGGGCGCCATCTTTATTTGAAAAGTTGAATAAGTTGTGCATTTTTTAAAACGTCAGATAAAATTAAATGTATAAGAAGGCGTACACAACAATACAAGGTGAAGTAGAATATAAAAAATAACAATCAATTTCAGCAGTATTACCGCCCTCCCCCCCCTCCCCCCCTCCCCCTCCCCCCCCCCCAAAAAATTGAAATTAACAGCTTACAGTGCCCTCAGGCGTCTTTATTAAAACGTATATTAAAACATCAAAATTTGCCTACATTAATTTCACTTATGTTTTCGGAAATACTGCCGAATTTATGTGATTTTTAATTCGATATCCGCCACTTAGTCGTTCGTGCGATGATTTATACGAGGACCTGCAGTGCTATCTTCTTCTGTAAAACAGCCTCGGAAAAAGCGTCTTGTATCTCATCGTTTACTACATGCGTAAGGTACCGCACAATAAACTTAGTTTCGGTGCGGGCAATGGCGGGTTGGACTAAGACTGTTTTGGCTTCCCTGAAAAAAAAAAAAAAAAAAAAAAAAAATCAAATGTGTATGGTGATTACTACCTGTGGACCACGGATTTTTAGGTCTTAAAAAGGGAATATTAGGCGCCTAAAATATTCTCTTTCGTTACCTGATTTAGACCAAATAAAATCTAAAATATGCCCTAACAGGAATTCGGGAAAGAGAAAGAAACCATAATGTGCAGCAGTAAAAAAAAAAAAAAAAAATAAAAAAAAAAATAAAATAAAATGGTAAGTCTCCCGACATGATTTAAAGCTGGTGGTTGTGATGTGGTCATCAATGTGTAGTTGAACCGCGGTATTGTACAAGAGACGCAAATATTTTGTATTACAAGGAATCGTAACGAATAATAGGGGACAAGCACGACTTATTGCGTTTGTCACATTTGGAAACGGTGTCTTATACGTCTTCTGACACGTAGGTACTTGTTATGTTGTTGTCTTCAGTCCTAAGACTGGTACGATGCAGCTCTCCACCCTACTCTATCCTGTGGAAGCCTTTTCATCTCCTCATAAGAACGGCAACCAACATCTATTTGAATCTGCTTACTGTATTCGTCCCCACACACTTCTCCCCAATTCTAAAGTTACAATTCCATGATGTCTAATAATGTGTCCTACCTATCTAATCCTTTTTTTAGTCAAGGTGTGACGCAAATTCCTTTTCTCCCAAATTCTGTTCAGTACTTCCTCATTACTTACGCGATCTAGCCACATAATCCTCAGCATTCTTCTGCAGCACAGCATTTCAAAAGCCTCTAGTCTCTTCCTGTCTGAACTATTTATCGTATATGTATACAAAGCAACTCCTCACACAAATGCCTTAAGAAAAGACTTCCTTATACTTAAATTACTATTATATGTTAACAAATTTCTCTTTTTAAAAAACGTTTTTCTTCCCATTGCCATTCTGCATTTTATATCCTCTATACTGCGTTATTTTACTGCCCAAGTAACAAAACGTATCTACCATCTTTATTGTTTCGTTAACTAATCTAATTCAACCGCATCGCCTGATTTTCTTAGACTGCACCCCCTTAGCCTTGTTTTGCTCATGTTAATGTTCATCTTATATGCACCTTTCAACACACTGTGCATTTCGCTCAACTGCTCCTCCGGGTCCTTTGCTGTCCCTTACAGAATTACTGTGTCATCAGCAAACCACAAAGTTTTTAGTTCTTCTCCCTGTACTTCAATTCCGTCTCCAAATTTCTCCTTGCTTTCCTTTATGGCTTGCTCAATGTACAAACTGAATAACTTTGCAGAAAGGCTACTGCCCTGTCTTATTATATTACCAACCTCTGCGTCCATTTCATGCCCTTCGACTGTAATAAATGCTGTCTGTTTTTTATACAAGTTGTAAATAACCTTCCGTCCTCTGTCTATTACCCTTGCTGATTTCAGAATTTTAAAGAGTGTATTCCAATCAAAATTGTCAAAAACCTTTTTCCAAATATACAAAAACTAGAAATGTAGGTTTACCTTTTACTTAATGTGTCTTCTACGATAAGTCATAGTCTATTGCCTCACGAGTTACACATTTCTCCTAAACACAAACCGATCTTCCCGGACATCGACCTCCTACCTGCTTTTCCATTCTTCTTTCATAACAGTCTCTCTCTGTATCCTGTTCATGTTTGTCGCTGACTACCATCATAATCTATGTTATATGTTTCATTCTAAGGTTTACCTTCACAGAAGAATCGCGTGAGAACAATTTAGGATTTTTTTATTAATTTGGTTTAGTAAAATTTTCCTCCTGTTAACAGACAGCTGAAAAAGGAATGTTTATCTTATTACGAGGCCGCACGATTGTTTACCTCCTGTAGATCGAAAAATAGATCAGAAAGATTATTCGACCATTAAGAATTTTTATCTTTTCTCCTTTGTTTTAATCAGGTAAAAATTCTTCCTTACTTTATGTACGCCGTATTCCTTACGTTTTGATAAGACGGAATCTGGTTTGGTTGAAAAGAAAAAAAAAAAAAAAAAAAAAAAAAAAAAAAACTGTTTAGATTGTCATTCCTCAGGTAATCGGCCTGTTCATCGAAATGTTAAAGTCTTTTCATACCGGCGCAACAGTCTCAGAGATATTGCGTGATTCACGACACACTTCTTTTTTGTTTCACTCAGATGCAGCGGTGTACTCAAATGCTAACTATGCATTATTTCTTGGGGGAACAAAAGAGCCAAGTTTAACATAAATTTTTAGCCGTTATGCCGTGGTCTCGGAGAACTTGTGGCAAACAAAAGAAGAACGAGTGTGGGGTGAGTGCGCCGGAGTGGGTTGAGGGGTGGGGGAGGGGACGGAAGGGGCAAGCGAAGGCCGGGGAGCCCGCGACAGTCTCGTGGCTGGCGAGAAATTGCGTGGCTGCACTGCGGGGACGTCGAAATACAGGCGCTGCACTTGAGGCGGACGTCTACCGTCTGAAGACCGCCGCGCGGGCGCTCGAGGTTAACAGCGAACGTCGTTTCGGAAGTAATAGCACGGCTGAAAGGCGACGTTACGTGAAACACCAGGATGAACTACGAGGCAATAATGGAGGCTGGGGGAGTCCGGAACGCCGTTACGACCGGCTCCTTGACGCATTCACATCGGACGGCACTCATTTTCTATAGCGACGGTACTTGTCTTTGAGAAAGAGGGGGCGAGCAGTTTTAAGGGACAGCCAAATTAAAACCCACACCCGCCACAAACGACCACCGAGCGATACTATTTGACAGTAATCACTAGACCGCGGATCCTTACCTTATAACCTATCCTTTTTCTGAGTTCCTAGCTCAAAAAAAACGTGTACTAATGCAAAAATTTTAAACATGGCTGCAGTTCAGCAACGGTGGAACACGATCCAAAAGTCAACACAGTTTCAGCCGACCAGTTGCATAAAAATGGTTTACATGCATAAACCCTGACCTAGGTTTCGGCAAAAGTAATATTGCTTTCTTCAGAAGTATTACATAAGGCTCACATTAAAATAGTTGTTAAATAAAATGTAGCTTCAGTGAGGTATGTGCGTTGTTCTCCACAATTTTACGAAGTAGACATTGTTTTAAATTTTACTTTTTATTCTATTGACATGGAGTAAGCCACATTTTATTCCCAGAATGAAACTTCCACTCTGCAGCGGAGTGTGCGCTCATATGAAACTTCCTGGCAGATTAAAATTGTGTGCCGGAACCGGGACTCGAACCTGGGACCTTTGCCTTTCGCGGGCAAGCGCACTACCGACTGTGCTATCCCGACACGACTCACCATGCCGCCTCACAATCTGCCAGGAAGTTTCATATCAGCGCACACTCCGCTGCAGAGTGAAAGTTTAATTCTGGAAACATCCCTTAGGTTGTGGCTAAGCCATGTCTCCACCATATCCTTTCTTCCAGGAGTGCTAGTCTTGCATGGTTCGCAGGAGAGCTTCTGTGAAGTTTGGAAAGTAGGAGGCGAGGTACTGGTGGAAGTAAAGTTGTGAGGCGGCATCGTGAGTCGTTTCGGGATAGCACAGTCGGTAGTGCGCTTGCCCGCGAAAGGCAAAGGTCCCAGGTTCGAGTCCCGGTTCCGGCACACAATTTTAATCTGCCCGGAAGTTTCACAATTTATTTAACACCTATTTTGATGTGAGCCTTATGTAATACTCCTGAAGAAGGAAAAATTACTTTTGCCGAAATCTAGGCCTAGGTTTATGCATGTAAACCATTTTTATGCAACTGGTCGGCTGAAATTGTGTTGAATTTTGGATTGTACTTATGCGTTTCATGACTAATTAAAAGAAACCTATTCGGAGTCAAAGAAATAAAATAAAATAAAATAAAAACCCTGTGACGTGGGACAGATCTCGAACCCGGCCCCACGTAACCAAATGATCAAGGAAGGTCTGAGCGGGTTATTATTCACTCGCACATAATTGATGGACAGTTTACACACAATTTATTTAGTCTGCAGTACACAGATAATAAAATGGAATTAAATTAATAAAAAAAATCTTTTAAACAATCCAAAGCCATAAGGGCTAATTTTGAGATCAAGTTAATAATTCAACACCTAAACATTTGACAACCGACACGCCTAATGGGCTATCTTAAAATATACAGCAATACCTGAAGTGCGACCTAAAAAAATTCTGTTAATATAGACCTTAAGGGCTGGTGTTTAATATGTGAACCTCAAAACAAGAATCTTTGGTTAAAAGTTAGATAATACAGCCAAGATATAAAACAATAAATCTTCCAAAAAAAAAATTTCACATTCGAGCTAACTGTCTTGTAGCAGGCCCCCAGACTTCCAGAAGATTTAACTTTAATACATGCCACTACTTCGCGTCATTTTCCATGACCTTCAGACATCACCACGTTAGTAACAGCAACTTGTTCACTAACCACGAGTTGCGAGTAGATATACACAAGCATGAGAGCAAAACATTATACTACAACAACTAGAGGAGGGGGGGGGGGATTGAGCCATCACTCTGTTCAACAACGGCGACGAGAAAGTTCAATTACATCGCTATCAACCGAGACCGTTCATCAAGCAGAAGAATCCCAAATCAGTCTAAACGCACAGTTAAACTGTCAATCTCACAATAGCACTGTCTCACCGTAGTGTCTCTTGGAAGACGCGTTGGTAGTTAGTTCAAAACTTAATGTGTGTATCTCACACAGATGTAGCCATCGCCTAGCCTTGGGAACACATCAAGGCAGCTCGGCCAGGCGTTCCGTTGCTCGGTATGGCTGAAACTCACACGTCGCGCTGCGCTGCCGACACTGACCACTTCCCAGACAGTGACGTAACGTACACATCCAGTTTACTGCCCATACCGCGCGTAGCGTCGGTCTCATCTCCAGCACACAGCTCCTAGACACGCCCTCCAGAGACCCTTCCACTTGTCTCACTACGCTCTCTGCCAAAGATAATGAGTCGATCGAAAGTCGCCGATTGCTGATGGAAATCATCGATCCGGCTCAACACCTATTTGTTCTATTTTGAAAAGACTTGCTTGTGTTCCGGCTTAGTTAACGCTGCGTAAAAACATTATGCCCGGACGCACTGCGAAAAACCGAGATTATATTGTGTATGTATTTCTGAAGATGAATCTACTGATAATCTTGGCCGCCACATTGCAATAGAAATTGTTGGGAATTTAGATGTTATTTGATTCGTTCAAAACATCTTGCAAAGAGTAAACAACAAATAATTTTATACTTTATTAATTGAAACTGCATAATTTGTCAACGCCAGGTTGAATATATTATATGCAGATGATGTAAATGTAAGGGAAGTGCTGGTTTTGTTTTGATAGATGCCGCTGCAGATGTACTCCCACCGTTTCATGGCTACAAGTCTTCTACTGTGAGATGTTGCATGTAATTTGAGCAGCACATGGTATGAACCGTGTAATACAGCTCGTATAAAAAAATGTTCAAATGTTTGTATAGTCTATGGGACTTAACTACGGGGTCATCAGTCCCTAAACTTAGAAACTACTTATGAACTACTTACGAACTAGGACGGCACAAATATCCATGCCCGAGGGGGGATTCGAACCCCCGACCGTAGTGACCGTGCAGACTGTGACTGGAGCGCCTTAGTCTCCTCGGCCACCGCGGTCGGCCAGCTCGTATAGCTAGAGTTCCCGAACGAAAATAAAATTATTAATCTTCACGGTAAGAAAGTTTTTGGTGAGACAAAGTTAAGGGTGCAGGCAATTAGCGAGGACATAGTTTGGTAAAACAACGTTTTTCTTGAGTGTATGTCACATTGTTTATTCGCGCAGAATCAGAGAAACGAACTAGTTTTCATTTCCACTGTATGTAGCTATGGGAATTTACGTTGCGTTAACGTTGTTACAATTCATTTTTACAAGATTAGTTTCGAGTCTATGACCAAGTGAAAGTGGCAGGTGGATCAAAACAAAATCTCCAGACACTCTGTGACGAAAATAGCATTGAAACAGAGGATGATACTCTAAAGGCTGAATTACTAAATGACTTTTGCCAAATCTGTTTCACAGAGGAAGATTGCACTGTAGTTCCTTCTCTAGATTGCCGCACAAATTGCAAAATGAAAGATATCGAAATACTTCACAGAGCCATAGAAAAACAATTAAAATAGCTCGAAAGAGGAAAGGCTGCAGGACCAGATGGAATACCAGTTCGTTTTTACACAGAGTACGCGAAGGACCTTGCCCCCTTCTTGCAGTTGTGTACCGTAGGTCTCTAGAAGAGCGTAGCGTTCCGAAAGATTGGAAAACGGCGCAGGTCATCCCCGTTTTTAAGAAGGGACGTCGAAGAGATGTACAGGACTATAGGCCTATATCTCTAACGTCGGTTATTTGTAGAATTTTGGAACGTGTATTATGTTCGAGTATAATGACATTTCTGGAGACCAGAAATCTGCTCTGTAGGAATCAGCATGGGTTTCGAAAAAGGCGATCGTGTGAAACCCAGCTAGCGCTATTCATCCACGAGACTCAAAGGGCCATATACACGGGTTCTTAGGTAGATGCTGTGTTTCTTGACTTCCGCAAGGCGTTTGATACCGTTCCCCACAGACGTTTAATGAACAAAGTAAGAGCATATGGTCTATCAGACCAATTAAGTGATTGGATTGAGGAGTTCATAGAGAAAAGAATGCAGTATGTCATTCTCAATGGAGAGAAGGCTTCCGAAGTAAGAGTGATGCCAGGTGTGCCACAGGGGAGTGTCGTGGGTCCGTTGATGTTCTCGACATATATATATATATATGGCCTTGCGGATAACATCGGAAGTTTACTGAGGCTTTTTGAGGCTGATGCTGTAGTATATAGAGAGGTTGTAACAATGGAAATTTGAATTGAAATGCAGGAGGATCTGCATCGGTTTGACGCATGGTGCAGGGAATGGCAATTGAATCTCAATGTAGACAAGTGTAATGTGCTGCAATACATAAAAAGAAAGGTCCTGTATCATTTAGCTACACTATAGCAGGGCAGCAACTGGAAGCAGTTAATTCCATAAATTATCTGGAAGTAGGCATTAGGAGTGATTTAAAAAGGACCGACCATATAAAATCAATCTTCGGTAAAGCAGATGCCAGATTCATTGGAAGAATCCAAAGGAAATGCAGTCCGAAAACAAAGGAAGTAGGTTACAGTACAATTGTTTGCCCACTGCTTGAATACTGCTCACCGATGTGGGATCCGTACCAGGTGAGGTTGATACAGGAAGTAGAAAAGATCCAACGGAGAGCAGCGCGCTTCGTTACAGGATCATTTGGTAATCGTGAAAGCGTTAGGAGAGACTCTGTCGCTCGGTACGGGCTTTTGTCGAAATGTAGAGAACATACCTTTACCGAGGAGTCTAGCAGTATATTGCTTGCTCCTACGTATATCTCGCGAAGATATCATGCAGATAAAATCAGATATATTAGAGTCCACACAGAGGCATACTGACAATCTTTCTTTCCGCGAACAATACGTGACTGGAATAGGGGGGAGAACCGATAGTTGTACTCAAGGTACCCTCCGCCACACACCGTCGGGTGGTTTGCGGAGTATGGATGTAGCTGTAGATGTAGACGCATAGGAGGGCTCGCCTGTCCGTGATGACTGCCGAAAACGGAGTGAGTAGACAGCGCGATCTATCTCGTTCTGCAGGCGCGCTGACTTGAACCAAAACATGGACGAAGTGATTCACTTCCCTTTTCGTATTGTTTTTGTTTATTGTTATTAAAAGATCTGAAGAAACAGAATGATTGATTGCTATTGCAAGATGACGTCTCACGAATCTCAAGTACATTTAATAAAAACACATATAATTTCGACTGAAGATTAATTACTTTTGTCCCGCAGCGTCCAAATGCACTGACAAATCACAGCAAAGAATAAGAATTTTTGCGGCCTTTCCCAAGGGAGTTGTATTGACTGTACCACCTGTTAATCACACCACACCACACTCTTTCAGCTGTATATAGCTCTGTTCTGACTGGCTCTGAGGAAATTGAATGTGATACCACAATCTCCATTACGAGTTCAAGGGCAAATAATAAAGCCAACAGCACAAACATCCCACCTGCAATTCGCCGGAGAAATAAAAAGCTGTTCCTACAAAGAGCGTGTTTTTAATTGGGGAGCTATTTATAACTTGTTAACTTCTTTCTTTTTCGGTTCGTTGGCCAAGAGGTTTTTGAATTTAATGTAACAGTCTATCACTTTGCATATCCCAGCATCCCAGAGGTCTTTTTATTTGTTGTTTAAATGGATTTCTTGCTGGTACTTTTGCTCTGCAGTATTAACTTTAGCTTGGATATATCATGTAGTCTGTTATTAGAATGAAACTTTTCACTCTGCGGCGGAGTGTGCGCTGATATGAAACTTCCTGGCAGATTAAAATTGTGTGCCGGAACCGGTACCTTTGCCTTCCGCGGGCAAGCGCTCTATCGACTGAGCTATTCCGACACGACTGACGATGCCGCCTCACAACTTTACTTCCGCCAGTACCTCGCCTCCTACTTTCCAAACTTCACAGTAGCTCTTCTGCGAACCATGCAAGAATAGCACTCCTGGAAGAAAGGATATGGTGGAGACACGGCTTAGCCACAGCCTAAGGGATGTTTCCAGAATAAAACTTTTCACTCTGCAGCTGAGTGTGCGCTGATATGAAACTTCCTGGTAGATTAAAATTGTGTGCCGGAACCGGGACTCGAACCTGGGACCTCTGCCTTTCGCGGGCAAAGGTCCCAGGTTCGAGTCCCTGTCCGGCCCACAATTTTAATTTGCCAGGAAGGTAATCTGCTATTAATAATTTGTCTAGTCAATATTGTTTTAGACTCGAGCTCAGCAAACGTACCTTTATATTTTTCACACTCGTTGATTAGTTGTAGGCTTGTTAATCTGCACTGTGCTCTCCTTGTAATATTGACACAACATTTATCGAGATTTTATCAAATGTTTGTTGTAGCGGAGCGGGAGGACATTGCCGTAAATCTTAATTTTCCATTTCACTCAAGACGTATTGTATAAATGGCGCATATGGAGTACATGAAACGATTACATTTACAATAGATAGATCAAGCCGAACTGGGGTTCAATGTGTCGATAGAAGCTGAAACACATCAATAGGTAACGTAATCCCCGCGGGTGGCAATGCAAGTGCTGATTCTTGCACCCAGTCGCTGCAGCAGACGGCAAACCGTCTTAGGATATATTATTCCACGCCTGCTTGCCGCAAGAGCTGTGATTTGACAAATAACACGCGTCCGAATGGAGAACTATCCTGAGATCTTGAGGACAACGGAGGGTGCTGCACGCTTTGAGAGCACGTTGAGTTTCGCGCAGTGTGTAGGCGAACATTATCCTATTGGAACAACACATCACATTTCCATTGCAAGATTGGCGAAAGAACTGGTCTTCCAATATTTTGCTCGCACTGAGCACTAGTAGCGTTACCTTCATAAAAAGTGAACGAGAGATGCATCTAGCGTTACTATGAGGCCCAGGGTTGGGATAGAAATTTTTTAACTATGGGCTGGGAGTAATTATCTGCAAACCCGGATACTAAATTTAGTGTACAATTAGAATATTCTAAGCTACGGTACATTTATTTTAGTCCAAATTATTTTCTACTGATCCTTTTCCCGTGGAATTATTTTGACTATTTGGTCGATAACTGATATGACTGGGAGAAATGATTTAGGAAGTTCACACAAATAATGAAAATGAAATCATTGTATAAATACGCTAACATGAGAATTGTGGTACAGATTACTAATTTATTCGTACAAGAAGGCCAATGAAAGTTACATAATTGGTAAAAGGAAGTAGAAATTTTCCTATCTACAGCTTGGATCAAGTTCTACATTCTCCAAGAATCAGCTCACTGATAGGCTATTCGCCTCGACCAAAGACGCTGTAATGCAGCGCATATGCAGTATTAAAATAAGTGAATATCGAAACATGGAGTGCTCCCAACTCACTTTCTTATGCTTCATTTCCGCAGTGATTAAGACTGGTTAAAGGAAATGAATGTTTTGATATGAATGCCAATATAAAGGATGATGCGCCGGGAGAGGCATCTAGCGGTGCTCGGGTGGAACTACGAAGTTGAGAATGCCGATATAAATGATGATGCGCCGGGATAGGCATGTAGCGGTGCACGGGTGGAACTACGAACTCGACATGTTGGTTGCTCTGGAATTCTGAATATCGCAGTATCGGAATAACATTATTTCTTGCTGTTGTTCCATTTCAAATATTAGACTAATGAAAGTTAGGTAATTTTTATTTGTTGTTATTGTGTCAGGCATTTTTCTTAACACATAAAAGATACCGTTTCATACCTCCCAGTCCCGGTTAAATTTTACGAAATACCTAGCGGCAAAATCAAATGTTTGTAGAGCTTATGGGACTTAACTACGGCGTCATCAGTCCCTAAACTTACAAACCATTTTTGAACTACCTAATACTAAGGACGGCACAAATATCCATGTCCGAGGGGGGATTCGAACCCCTGACCGTAGTGACCGTGCAGACCGTGACTGACGCGCCTCAGTCCCCTCGGCCACCGCGGCCGGCTATCCCAGCGGCCTTCTATGATAATGTTGGCAACAGATGCTGAATAGTGAGAATCCTGTGAGTCTTCATTGTAGCCAATCGCTTGACAACGCTGATGGAATCTTCGCTTTACGAGGGCAATTATTTTTACTGAGCGAACGAAGGTACATACAAGAACCTGTCAACCATAAAACAGGAACAGCATTATTTGTTTACTTCGTGGTCTGTACGATACACTAATCGAGTTATTCTATGTGGTTCGAACAAATGGGCAAAGATTTTCTATCGTGTTGTTGATGTTGCCAACATAATCACACGAGGCCGCCGACATGATACGTAAAATTTTACCCCCCCAGTGAGGATTGTAAACACAATTGGTCGAATTTCGACCACAGGCAATACTATAAATAATAATAATGTTAACAACACATCTCATCAAAATTCTCTCACATTGTGTGTACACCATGGCAGACCAGCACACACAGGGTACACAGGGTGAGACTCTCTCTCTTTCTCTTTCTCTCTCTCTCTCTCTCTCTCTCTCTCCCCGAGTGGGTGTACTTGTTGTGGTGGACAAGAAATGCCCTAGGAATGCAAAGAAAATTTCAAATTTCCCGACAAATTTCCGCCACCTTTTTGTTTAACTATTTAAACAGTTATTTATAAATTGAACTCCCCTTCTTTTTCTTCGTTTATTTGTACAAACGGTTGTTCATATTTGATATGGACACGGTATTACAGCCGATTTGTACAAAAATTTCAACGTTCTTAACAATACATGCCATCTTGAATACGCGATCTTGTATCAGCCATCACGACTGACAACGTAAATCCACCTTCCTGAAAAATTAGAAATTCTCAACCACTGTGAATCCATCATTTCGAATCTAATTATGGAAATTTAATAGGTTTAATTAAGCTAATTCCTCATCAAAAAGTCATCCTATTTCTTGGGGGCACAATCGTGTTTAGGGAGTGTACAGAAACCTACAAAGGAAATCGTCTGATAATTGGAGGAACTGCTAGAAATAAAAGTAGTACACCTTCAATTGCGACATAGATTTCGTGCCAATTGGAGCAGATGCCATCTGGCTATAATGTCTGCGGCTGTTTGCTGATATGCTGTAGTATACGGGAAGGTGTCGTCAGTGAATGTAGTAAGATGCATGACGGACTAAATTACTAGGTGGTATGAAGAATGGCAACTAGCGCTAAATATAGAAAAATGGAAGGTGATTCAGATGAGTGGGAGAAATAATCCCGTTATGTTCGAATACAGCATTAGCAGTGTGATGCTTGACAGGGTCGCATCAGTTATATACCTAGGCGTAACGCTGCACAGTGAGATGTTCAAATGTTTGTAAGGCTTATGGGACTTAGTTACTGGTTCATCCACCAACAGACATAACTACCCTATGCCATCTTTGTCTGCCCTTTAGTACAGAATGTTTAGAGCCTTAACTTTCACTATTGTTATTGTATTGGTGTGGTGTCTGTTCTTTCGTACGTCCGAAAGAACCACACCAAGACAATAAGTATTTAAAACGCAATGACGGCGTTAGCTTCAGTTATTTCACCGCAGATTCGGTCAAACGTCCGACCTCGCACGGGAATCCGTAATGGCGAGTGTAAGAGGGCATGGACAATGGGGGCGCTACAAACGTAGCGTGCGACATGTGGGAATCTGAGACGGACGGGAGGCGAGCACGGGTGTCCGTGTGGTTTAAGGCGACCGCTGGCCCGCAGCGGGAGACCCGGGTTCGATTCCCGGTCCGGCTCACATTTTCACTTCATTGCTTCATATCAATGCCCAAATGCGGCCTCTGTCAATCCTTTCTTTCCTATCCTTCTTCCTTCCCTTCCTTTAACTTTAATTTGCGAATTTCACTATTCTATCAACGTGTGGGGCAAACAGGCCCTATATCTTGAAGACGCAATCCAGCCCTATGCCAACTAAGGGAGTTTTAAAGAAGTCAAATTGTGGCATTCCGACTGTCGTGATGGTCTACATATACGCCTACGTCTGCATCTTCAAATACATACATATTCAGCAATCCACCCAAAGGTGCGTGGTGGATGGTATTCAGTACCACTACTCGTTACACGATTTCCTGTTCCAATCAAATTTAAGAGTGAAAAATGAATGCTTTTATGCATCCGTATGAGCTTTGATCACTCGGATCCTATCTTTGCGGTCTTTACTCAAAATGTAGGTTGGCGGCAATAGAATAGTTCTGCAGTCCTCCTGAAATTCCGACCCTCTAAACTTCTTCAATAGTGTTTCTCGAAAAGTATATCACCTTTTCTCCAGCGACTTCTGCTTGAATTCCCCAAGCATTTCAGTAACATTCGCGTATTGGTCAATCTACGAGTTACAAAGCTAGCCGCCCGCCTCTGAACTATGTCTATGTCCTTTAAACTGAACTCTGGGCAGTACTCAAGACGGACTCGTATAAGAATTTTATATGCGGTCTCTTTTACAGACGAATCACGTCTTCCCAAAATTCTCCCAATAAAGCGAAGTCGACCATTTGCCTTCCCCACGACTGTTCTTATAAGCTCGTTCCATTTCATATCGCAGTGCAGCGTTCTCATAGATATTTAATTGACGCGACTCTGTCAAGCACCACACAACCAATGCGGTATTCGAACATAACGGGATTGTTCCTCGTGTTCATCTGCCTTACATATTTCTATATTGAGAGCTAGCTGCAATTCCTAACACCACCTAGAAATTTGGACCAAATCATCATCTTGCATCCTACTACAGTCGTTCAATGATGACACTTTCATGTACTCACCATAGCATCATCAGCAAACAGCAGCAGATTGCAAATCACTCTGACCATTTGCCTTCCGCATGACTGTTCTTATACGATCGTTCCACTTCATACCGCTGTGCAGCGTTCTCATAGATATTTAAATGACGGTATTCTGTCAAGCGGCACACAACCAATGCGGTATTCGAACATAACGGGATTGTTCCTCCTGTTCATCTGCCTTACATTATTTTACACTGAGAGCTGCCATTCCTATCTCCACCTAGAAATTTGGACCAAATCATCTTGCATCATAGTACAGTCGTTCAATAATGACACTTTCATATACTTACCATAGAATCATCAGCAAACAGCAGCAGATTGCAAATCACCCTATCAGATTACTTATATAGATAATATATAATAAATAATAACGGTCCTATCACACTTTCCCGGGGAACTCCTGACGATTCCCTAATCTCTGATGAACGCTCGTCGACGAGGAAAACGTACTGTGCTCGTTCCATTTTATATCGCTGTGCCCGGCCGCAGTGGCCGAGCGGTCTGCTGCGTGCCAGTCACGGTCTGCACGGCAGCAGCTGTCGGGGGTTCGAATCCCCCCTCGGGCATGGATGTTTGTGCCGTCTTTAGTATAAGCTAGTTCATATGTAATTAGTAAGTTTGGGACTGATGACCCCGTAACTAAGTCCCATAAGCCTTACAAACATTTGAACATATCACTGTGCAGCGTTACGCCTAGGTATATAACTGATGCGACCCTGTCAAGCAGCACACTACTTATGCTGTATTCGAACATAGCTGGATTATTTCTCCTACTCATCTGAATCACCTTTCATTTTTCTATATTTTGCGCTAGTTTCCATTCTTCATACGACCTAGAAATTTAGTCCGTCCTGCATCTTACTACATTCACTAACGACACCTTCCTGTATACTACAGCATATCAGCAAACAGCCGTAGATTGCATCTCACTCTGTCCGTCAGATGATTTATGTAGATAGAAAATAATCACACTTATCTGGGGCGCTCCTGGCCATGCTCTAGTCTCTGAGGAACACTCGCCATCGAGGACAACGTACTGGGTTCTATTACTTAGGTAATCTTCGAGCCACTGGCATATTTGGGTACCTATTCCATATATTCGTACCTTCGCTTTAGACTGCAGTGCGGTACTGTGTCAACTTCGTCTCGGTAGACTGTTACTTGAATGAATTTAGACTGCATGTTAAATCAACTGTAATCTATATCTATAAATGTGAATGTCTGTTCGGTGTACGTTTATCACGTCTGAACCACAAGACATAAAGAGCTAAAAATTTGTACAGTTACTAATGTCTAGCCGGGGAAGGCTTTAGGCGCGGTATTATGGCGATCGGATAGCTATTGATCAATGTATATTAATGTGAATGTCAGTTCGGTGTACGCTTATCACGTCCGAACGACAAGACGCAGAGACTTAAATATTTGTACAGTTACTAATTTATATCTAAGGAATGTCTTAGGCTCGGTTTTATAGCGATCTGATAGTTATTTAGTAACTTGAAGAATATAATGCGAAATACGGAACAATAATTACTCTTTGAAAATCATATTTACTCTTTGAAAATGGTTTTATTGGTTGCATTATTGCTTGAGGGTTGATAATGATAAAAGGGTAGAGTATATTGGGATGGAAAGTTATCGGTGTATATAAAATACTACGTGTGTGTGTGTTTCGCTCTGCAGCGAAAACTACAGAACGGAAAGAAATGGTATACGTGTAATTTTTGTCCGAAGTCTCCCGTTGTACACCGTAGCAGTTCCATGCCGATAGCTATAAGGGAGTGGAAGGGTGGAAGATATGATGGTTGAAAGTCGTCAAATTATTAAGAAAAATCGGACTGAAGGCCAGCGATGACGTTTGCGACTCTATAGCAAGGAGTTTATATACAGCGAAACGTGATGCCACAGTCCATATCATTGGTCTATGCGTGCTACAATGTCTTCAGTTCTATCTCTGTAAGGATAAGCATACGAATAAGGAAATATAAGAATAAATAAATAAATCAGTAAAAAAGAAATTTCTTTTAATACATCTCTTTAAAAAAATAGATTGACGTTTTACACATTACATCAAGTGATCGATCTGTGATATTATTACAATCTTCATTGTTGAATTTCGTGATTTGATTCTTCGTAAGGAGTGCATTTTTACGTGTGATTTCTTATTTCTTATATATTGTCTAAAAAAAGTAACATGGTTTTAGAAAAAAGGAGATAGACAGAGACCGGATAGGAAAAAGAACTAGCTCAAGGCTCGAATAAGTAAATTAATACCCGGGCAACGCCGGGTTTTCAGCTAGTGACATATGAAAACGGTCGCCACCCTGAATTGGGGAATAAATATCTACCATAATAATTATTAGAAAATTATGCGAAGTCAATTTAGGCCTATACCAGGTATTACAGTTAGTCAAGCATTTGGATGCAAAGAAAAATATTATGGCAGTGAATCTGATCAAGTTACTAATGTACACAACACTAAGACTCACTTACTTAATTGTTTAAGCTTAAGGCTCATTACTGTGATATATAAATCTTAATTGTTAATGAGATAAGAAACTATATGGTTATACTGCACAACACGCTTAAATACAGTAAGGCTAATACACAAGAAGAACTGACCAGATATTATAAGTTGCAAATCCAGTACCTTCAACATTTGATAAACTTATTTATCTCTGGGTAATTTTGTAAAGAAATCCAAGTGAGAAAAATCTCTTCTTCCATCTGACTATTCTTATCTAAAGCAAATGCATGTACATTTGTTTTTACAGCACATTTTTATAAAGTTCCTGATAGCTAATTCTGTTCTGAATATTGTATGCAAAAAATATAACTGTTGTGTTTAGAAACTAGTTGCACTTTTGATTATGTACATGAACAGTATCACTGAATAGAACTTCAAAATGGTATATCAGCAGAATTGTAATTATTTTTGATTATTCAATTGCAGCTTATTTTAACCGTATGAAAACTGTTTGTACAACTTATGGCTTTATCACTGTACTGACTGATTGCTGTTTTACTCAACTTTACAGTTATTGTCTTTTTAATTATTTACCACAATAACACTGTTTCCCGGGATCCTCGGAAATTTCATCACCAGGAAAGGACCCAACTTGGTAACATGAGTTGGGAAAATTAGTGTTTGTTACACATATTGCAATTAACAGTTATATTATGCAACTTCAAACACCACGGCTGGTTCATACAAAATTACAATAGAGAATACATTACTTGCAGTACTGTAGGTAGCTGATTAGATGATTTTGTGGCAACGTGAATCTTCCAAACACTTTTCTGTAGTTGAAGTGGCTGTGGGCTCATTTATACACTTCTTGGCGAAGGTAGTATTGCATAACGAGCTCACATAACAAAGCCACAATAATGAGGATAAGTTTCCATCCGAAGCTATTTATATTTGCCGAAGGTTGAATTAAAGTCAAATTCCATAGCTCCTTGTTCTACACTTGCGAAATTGTCGCACAAGTCAGTACATCCACCCAGCACTGGTAGCTGCCTGCTTCAGTAGCTGTGACTGCTCTTAGATTCTGACCACAACTAACTACTACTGCTAACCTCGCTCGCTCACACACACACACTTCCGTTGATAGGTACTGTTTTACATACAATTCTGAATTTTCCCTTATATGGACCAGCACACACTATTACATAGTATATAGAAAATCGATTACAAGATAATAAATTTGCTTTTATGAATATTAATTACACATAATTACAGAAATTCAATCAAGTTATAAAATTCTAGCAGTAAACCTGCAAACTACTATGTGAAAGATCACCTATACAGTCGAATAAAGTTAACAATCGATATACACCAGACAGGAATGTAAATAATTGATTAATAAATCAATACAATAATACTATATACCGGGAGATAAAAAAGTCAGTATAAATTTGAAAAATTAATAAATCACGGAATAATGTAGATAGAGAGGTAAAAGTTAACACACACGCTTGGAATGACATGGGGTTTTATTAGAACCGAAAAAAAGAGTAAAAAAAAATTCCTAGACGCGTTAAAGATCTCTTGCGCGCATCGTTTGGTGATGATCGTGTGCTCAGCCGCCACTTTCGTCATGCTTGGCCTCGCAGGTCCCCAGACCTCAGTCCGTGCGATTATTGACTTTGGGGTTACCTGAAGTCGCAAGTGTATCGTCATGGACCGACATATCTAGGGATGCTGAAAGACAACATCCGACGCTAATGCCTCAACATAACTCCGGACATGCTTTACAGTGCTGTTCACAACATTATGTCTCGACTACAGCTATTGTTGAGGAATGACGGTGAACGTATTGAGCATTTCCTGTAAAGAACATCATCTTTGATGTGTCTTAATTTGTTATGCTAATTATTGCTTTTCTGATCAGATGAAGCGCCATCCGTCGGACATTTTTGAACCTTTCTTTTCGTTCTAATAAAATCGCATGTCATTACAAGCATATGTGTCAATTTTTAATTCTCTATCTACATTATTCCGTGATTTATTAAGTTTTCAAATTTATACTGACTTTTTGATCGCCCGGTATATTAGGGTAGAAGGGAAAGGAATAAACTATAGTATTACAACGCTACGTACTGCCAACCGAGCTGTTTCGAAGGGAACAAATTGCTGCCTTTCTTGTGGCGGTATCGTAATTTAAGATAATTACCACATAAGATGGACGTGCTGCATATGTTCTGCAATGGTGCTGCTTGTATAATGATGACCTGGACATACATTAGTAGACGAATTTCTACACGTTCACGCAACACCGACGTCCACCAAGATCGTCATATTGGAAGGGCAGCAGTTACATTCTACAGATATCACAGCATACATGAGGGGATTTGTGAGCCCAGAAGTGTCAACAGAAACTGTTGCCAAGCGGTTACTAGCAGTGGGACTACAGGTACGCGCACTTCCATGTATACAACTGTATAGACGTGCACTGCACGTGTCCGTCAGAAGATTATGGAATGGGGGGGGGGGGGGGGGGAGCATAGCCTTCAGCGTTGAAATTTATGCCTGCACGACTGCATGTTCATCGTAGACCTGGCAAGCACTCTGGGGTGCGATAGGCTAAAACTGTGGTTCACCTTGCATGTTTGTGGTGGGAACTCTGATCAGCGTCTGTACGTGTAAAATGCTTTATTATTGGCCATTTTGCCATTCTTGCGTGTTTTTCTAACAGGATAATGCCTGCTTGCTCACTGCACGTAGCAGTCGACGTGCTCTTCGAGGCGTGCAGCAACCTCCACGGTCAGCTCGATCTCCAGACTTGTCTCCAATTGAAATTGTAAGGGGCATGATGAGACGATGTGTGATTCTTGAGGCTAGTCGACCCGCAACTCTGTAGTAATACGCCGACCAGGTGTGAAATAGTATATACCAAGGAAGTATTCACTGTCCGAATGATAGACTGCCGGCCGCGGTGGCCGAGGAGACTAAGGCGCTCGTCACGGTCTGCACGGCCACTATGGTCGGGGGTACGAATCCCCCCTCGGGCATGGATATTTGTGCCGTCCTAGTTCGTAAGTATTTCATAAGTAGTTTGTAAGTTTAGGGACTGATGACCCCCTAGTTAAGTCCCATAGACTATACAAACATTTACAAATGATAGACTGGTTACCAGATCCAGTGATTGCACTGCCGTTCGTGGAGGCTACATCGGGTACTAATATGGGTGCTTGAGCCTGAATCGACACCTGGTAGCTCAGTGTAGCTTAAGCTGTTGATCTTTATGTATTAATTTCATGTACTCCACATGCACCGTTTCAACAACAATTCTTGAGAGAATCGGAAAACTGTATGAGGGTGTGCTAATTTTCAAATCTGTTTATTAAACCATTCAGTAAAACAATTTTTCAGTAGTTTTTAAGACAGCGATTTGGTTGTCCAGTATGTATGATCTGAGAAAGAACTCCACTTACAAGTAAACCTACAGAAGTGTCACTCTACGATTTTTCTGAAACTTGATTATGTTATATAAATGAAAAACCAAGGGACACGTACTTTTAAAGGCATATTTAGAGGTTAGTGAAACGATTTGAATCATTTCTGTTATTAAAGTACCTTCGAAGTAGAAGAGGGGTAAACCGCGCTCGTTTGACACTGTACATGAATCTATATTTTTGTACTATGTGTGTCATATACCGGTATTTAAAGTCGCTGAATCCGAATTGGAAAGCAGATTCTGAAAATTCAGCGTTGCTGATCCAGAATAGCACAAGAAAATTAAAAAATAAATAAAAGCTTGCATAAACAGTAACTCGACATGCGACTTTCAAAATACTGTAAAATCTACTTTGATATATTCACGAATAAAAGCAGATAGAATATGTTAAAGATGTTCATTAACTTTAAACGCCTGAGTTCCCGTTGCCCGTGATCGGGCGCATGGAGGACGCACAACCATGTATACAACCTTTCCCACTACTTGATCACAGTGAATCCCCTTCTTCTCGTGTGTCAGAACACGATACATTGTTTGAACGCCCCTCAAGGGGCTCACGGTTTTTTCGTGAGTACGTTTGTGGCGAGAGCCCCGAGCTAATGCAGTTTTCCTTCCTTCTTTACTTCCCGGAACGCATTTCCTTTCCCCCCTCCCCTCCTTTCCTTTCCTCACTCCTTCCCTCCCCACTATGGGACTGATAACCTCAGTAGTTTAGTCCCCTTATCCAAACCAAACAACCCAACCCCAATTGTTTGAACGCGAAGCTTCCCTTTTGAAGTTTTAGTAGATTCTATTTCGGTTGAATGAAAACTAAATTTTGTAGCAAAAAATTGGTCTCTTTCCGAATATTTGGCCCTCAATTTTCTCTCCGCATCCACGATACTTAGGTTGATTTTCGTTTATTATCAAGTGATAATTAAAGTAGCTTACTAATTTCTAAGTTATCGTAATTTTTCTATTTTAGCCCGCACTTTGGAGACACCGTATCACCAATTAAAAATGTACCGCCGCAAAAAATTACGTGGCCTTTAGTTTTTCATGTACTGCAACATATCCAAATTTAAGAAAAATCGGAGAGTAAGACTTCCGTGTGTTTACTTGTTACAAAGAGCCGGAATTGGTCGGGACAGCAGAGCGATCATCTAAATTACGAAATAAATGCTTCCTTCACACGAAAGGGAGTCGAGATGGCGTATTAATGAACTGTGTACTGTGACAAGTTACGACAAACATGTTCACATTTCTGAACATTAAAAATGTATTTTTTAAGGAAACAGCCTACACAACACTTATGCATCCAATTTTGGAATATTCCTGCGCATTGTGGTATCCCCACCAAGTGGGACTGCCAGATGATTTAGAAAAAGTTCAAAGGACGCTTAGTACTATCGCGATATACGTGTGAGAATGCCAGGGAAATGATTCACGAGTTGGGGTGGAAAACATTAAAAGAAAGGTGTTATTCGTTGCGGCGAGATTTATTTGACAAATTTCTTTAATCAAGTTTATCTTCCGAATGCAAACATATTTTGTTAGCACCCCTACATAGGAGACATGATCACCGCAATAAAATAAAATAAATGAGATCGTAAACGGAAAGATTAAGGTATTCCTTCTTTTCCCGCGCGCTGTTAGAGAATGGATCTGTAGAGGAATATCATGAAAGTTGTTCGACGAACCCGCTGTCATACTCTTCGATATGAGTAGAAGGCAGATGTAGATGTAGAAGGATGTACACAGATACGAAATTCGTGGATGGTATAGTAATCGATGTCCAAAATGTGTACTGTTTACAGCCAAGGACAAAAGATTTTTGAAAATTATCATCAGCACACAGATGGAAGGTTAGAATGAGGCATATGAAACACTGTACATAAGCCAAAAAGACCCTAAGACAGGCACTATTTACTGGAAGTTAAAGTCTCTTATGCACAGAGTGTTATATGCCACCTTCTAAACTACCAACTGCGGTTCTGTGTTCATAGCGGTTTTCAAAAACCTTACGTACTGGACTGTAAACGGTACACAGTTTGGACATTCATTACTGTACCATCCATGATTACGTATCCGTAAAATAGTTATTAAAAAGTATTTTTATTTTTTTTAGTTTCGAAGATGACAACAAGTTTGTCGAAACTAGTCAAAATTAATCATAAATACGCGATATACTCCGCAATCCGCCGTAAAGTGCGTGGCGGAGGGTACGCTGTACCACTACTAGGTATTTTCTTTCGTATTCCACTCCAAAATAGGTGTATATGCCTCTGTACGGCCCCTAATTTCTTTTTTATTGTCTTTGTGGTGTTTACGAGAAATATAAGTAGGCGACAGGAAGATCATTCTGACTCAGCTGCAAATTCTCGCCTTCTTAATTTCCTTAACATAATTTTTCGAAAAGAACGTCGTCTTTCCTCCAGCGATTCCCATTTGAGTTTCCGGGGCATTTCCGTGACACTCACGCTTTAGTGAAACCTACCAGTAACGAACCTAGCTGCTTGCCTCTGAACTGCTTCCATGTCTTCCTTTAAACTGATCTGCTGCGGGTCGCCAACACTTGAGCAATACTCAAGAAGTAAAAGCGTTTTATATGCTGTCTCATTTACAGATGAAGTACATTTTCCCAAAATTATTCCAATAAACCGAAGTCGGCTGTCCGCCTTACTCACAACTGTCCTTACATGTTCGATCCATCTCATATCGCTCTGCAACATTACGCCTACATATTTGAAGGATGCGACTGCATCAAGAACCTCACCACTAATGCTGTATTCGAATATTATGGAATTGTTTTTCCTACTCATGAGTATCACCTTGCATTTTTCTACATTTAGAGCTAGCTTCCATCAGATCATTCATGTAGATAAAAAAACAAAGCGGTCCTATCACACTCTCCTGGGACACGCCTGACGATACGCTCGTCTCTGATGAACACTCGCCGTCGAGAACAACGTACTGCCTTTTATTTATTAGGAAGTCTTCCAGCCAGTCACAAATCTATGAACCTATTTCATAATAGGCAGCAGTCTGCAGTGAGTTTCACGTGAACGATATTTCCTAAACCCGAGCTGATTCATAGAAAGAAGCTTTTCCGTCTCAAGAGAATTTACTATATTCGAACGGAGAGTATGCTAAAAAATTCTACAGGAAACTGATGTCAACGATATTGGCCTGTAACTATGTGGATCAGTTCTCTTTCCTTTCTTATTGAAACACGTCCACTGAATGTGTGATCGTGTTCCATTTTGTGTTTTTCATTACTCTTAAGAGTTTCTCCGCCATTATTATTGTCAATTTGTATGTCAATTATTTTATTCCTTTATTAATGATCAATGCCCCATGTTTATATATGTTTCCGTGATTGAACTTGTGTGTTCGTACGAATGTGGAGTGTTGCTTTTAATATTGACTGACTGCCGCGCAATGGCTTACAGTCGCCGCCTCGCGCTTTAGGCCTCGTTTACTTTAGATAAGAACGCATGGCTTCATATGTCGTCTGCACTGCCACCCGCTGGGTAGCCACAGACAAACTTACTTGTCAAGATGATGAGGTGGGCTATTCTTAGTGTAGTACCAACATAATCATGGACGAAAGAGATGGCAAAAGAGAACTCTCTGGTGCTCTAGTACAGGGTATTATCTTCTTCAGGTTGCGAGGGTTTGGTAGACAGTAGGCTCTGAACGCACTCTGAATCGGTTTTAGCGCGCTCTACATCCGGTGCGTGGAGGGGAAGGCTTTTGGTGTGGCCTTAGGGTTCACTCTTGCTGCGACTACCGATGTGAGTATATCGTTAAATCATGCTGAGGGGATGGCATGCTGTTAGAACTGTGCTTCCTTTGTGATCAGGCAGTCTTGTTTTATCAGTGATAGTTTTCTTGGGTAATTCTTTCACAATGCGAGGTGAAGTGTTTCTTAATTTACAGAACTAGATTAATTCAGTGTAAATTTAGTATTTGCATTTTCATTCCGATGATGTTTTGTGTACAGTTTTTCTCAAGCTAGAATACAAGTGTACGTGTAAACTTAGTATGTTTGAATTTCCTTGGGGTTTTTAACTAATCTATTTGCGTCATAACTGTATTCACGAGTATGCTTAATTTTTATCAGAATTTCTGGATTGATTCCATCTTTCCTGTCTTGGTACGATCGATTACACCACATGCTTTTGTAACGGTCATTACTTTGCCCTTCAACCATGCTTTTACCTATAGTAGCTTTCTTCTATATGAATTCGCACATGTGCTTTACTTGCTTGTTCTAAATTAATTTCTTTTCGTAAATTATATGTAATTCACCATGGTCACACACCACGTGGTACTTAAGGATACTATGCCACTGCCTCCCTGCACATGAGTTCGTTTGGTGCTTAGTTTAATTTTTAATTTGTGCTTGAAGATACCGGTCATGTCGTCAAAACGCCGCCGATGCTTCATTCTGCCGCTGCTATCAAGTGTTGCCGCATGAGTAATGTGTTGCAAGCATTATGTGCATGCCTTTCAGTGAAAGAGTTCTTTCCTTTATCCACTGTGTATTTGCGAATTTCCTCATAAAGGGGAGAGACAATTTTATTAAGGGCAGCAGCTTTATGATTGAATTCACTTTTGTACAAGGTTTGTGCTTTATGTGGTCCCCCAACATTTATTTAATTGTTTATTTTTTTGAATAGATAATGAATTAAAGTATCAAATCTCTGCTTTATAATTTCATGCTCCATGTCCCATGTTTAATTATCTATTCCTTTGTGTTCGTTAAAACGTTGGCTGCTGCCTTAAGGAGTGAGCAGTTAGATAAATATCTGTTGCGCAAATACTGTGGCCACTCGTAAGGTAATTTAGAGCAGCAGTGAGTGATTTAACTTCCATTTAAAGATTTATACTGCCCGAGATGTTACATAGAAAATTTAACAAGCTACTTTCATTATAAACGAGTGTCACCTGCGCTTTTTTCCAATCACTAGGAACTTGCGCTGAATTCAAGATTCGTGAAAACTGCAAGCTAAGTAAGGAGCCAATGCTGCAGAATACTCTTTTGTAAAACCGAACTGGTATTCCATCCAGTCCAGGAGACTTTCTTGTATTCAGCTCTCTCAGCTGCTTCTCTACACCAGATATGCCTATTACTATGTCTTCCATTTGGGAGTTAGTGCGTTGGTCAAATGATGGTACGTTCGTACAGTCCTCCTGGTTGATAGATTTCTTAATGGTTATATTTAGAACTTCAACTTTCCGTTTGGTTTCTTCTATTACTGCCCCGGAATGATCAACGGATGACTGGATAGAGAGCTTTGAGCCACTTATCGATTTTACATAGAACCAGAATTTTTTCTGGTTTTCGGAGAGATCTTTTGCTAAGGTATGGCTGTGGTAATTATTGTATGCTTCGCGCATCGTCCATTTTGTAGACGCACGAATCTCTACTAAATTTTGCCTGTCATCATTTGCGTGTTCCTTTTTGAGCAATAGCCTTTGCTTTCTCAGTAGATTTCTGACGTTATTATTATACGAGGCGTGGTTTTTATGTAAGTACCGTTTTGAAATTAAAAAACAACGTGGTAAGATATCTGTATTTTTTGCGCACTGGGTAGCTACATCTGTTGTGTACGCACAGGCGCCATTACAGTCTGATTCTTCCTTGTTTACGTTGTATACTGAGTGTTTAAGATGCCTCCGATAATCGTGAGTCCCGTCGACTGTGAAGTACGGGCTGTTATAAGATTTCTTAGTGCTAAAGGCCTAAAAGCGATCGATATTCATCGTGAGATCTGTGCAGTTTGTGGAGAAAACATTATGAGTGATTTAATGGTAAGAAAGTGGGTGAGGGCATTTAACGATGGCCGCAGATATGTGCATGATGATCAAATTCAAAATGTTCAAATGTTTGTAGCACTTATGGGACTTAACTATGGGGTCATCGTCCCTAAGCTTACAAACTACTTATGAACTAGCTAAGACTAGGGACGGTACAAATATCCATGCTCGAGGGGGGATTCGAACCCCCGACTGTAGTGGCCGTGCAGACCGTGACTGGAGCGCCTCAGTCCCCTCGGCCACCGCGGCCGGCTCGTAGTGTTTTCTATTGCATTGTGAACGAGCAAGACGATGACGAAGTCAAAACAGTTGTGATGCAGTGGTTAACAAGTCAGGCGGCAGATTTCTATGAGGAGGGTATTCAAAAACTGGTACAACGTTATGACAAGTGCCTCAATATTGACGGAAGTTATGTAGAAAATTAGATGAATCCTTAACCACCTGACATTGATCTCAGAGACTCTAGCATTTTTGTTACTAAATTTTCTTCCATTGTTATTTGCGGGAAACAATCGTGAGTCAACGTACTTTCTCCGTTCCACTGTAGGTTCGTGGTGAGCGGTCGGAAGCTCCAGATGCCGGGTTCTAAGAAATTAAGGTAATATTTGTTCTGACGGTCTGTGTGACCGACGTCAGGAAGTTGCGTAACATTAGCTAAATTAAAATTATTTTACTTTTATAGGGTAACATTGTCTCAAGTGGAGAAAATGGATAGAGAAATATTGTCCGATTGACAGACGAAGTTGACAAAGATTCTGGAAACTTATTATAAACACCACAATTTTTGAATGTAGTTTTGTACAAGATGTTCCAGTGGATGACGTCATTGGAGACGCTCAAACTGGATATCTGTTAGACGCTTCTGAATATTATGATGGGCAAAGGTCTACCAGCTGAGTATCAAAGGACAGCCAACATACCAATGCAATTTTGCGACTAATAACGTCGATACAAAGTATTCAGAGGAACGTGACGACCGATAACTAATTCACATCACTAGATCTACTGAATGAGCTAAAACAATTGACACTAGTGGGTACGACGAAGAAAACTAACGGTGAAATTCCGCCTCAGTTTCTTCCAAGGCGTGATTGAGAATGACAATATTTTGTAAAAACCTTGACATATGTTCAAGAAACACGTACATTTTTAGTACATGAAGCAAGCGCAGGCAAAGATATCACGCTTGACTTTCATAAAAGAAGTTGGCATAAGACCTTATGGAGCCTCACATGAAAGGGCATGTGCCGAATATTGACCTGCCAAGAAAACTCTAGTACATCACACGTCGAATTCTAAAGATGGAACGAATACCCAGTATCTAATCTACCGAGACTTCAAAGAAACATGAAAAAAGAAAAACGTGTTGACTTGGGATCCCAAAAAGAAAAGTAAATCGGCGCAGTTATGTTTAGTATGTATAAAACCTATTTGCGTTGAATTCAGTCGAAGTATGTGCGTTGAATGTCGCCGCAATTTAGCATTGATTGTGTCTTGAAATTAAAAAAGAAAAAAGAAAAAAAAGTCAATATGTGCAAAAAAATAGTTCAATGTTATAGATAAGATGGTAAATATGTATGAATATTGAATTACGAGAATTTGTACTGCCAGATCAATTTTTTTTAAGTCTCTAGAATGTTACTTAATCTGAGTACGCCTTTGTTAATTGCTAATTTTTTATATCACTCAATAAGCTTTCTCACATTTTAAAGTTGCATTGTGGTTTTAAATATTATGAAAACAAAGACGTGACTTCAATTTTTTGCAATATTTTAATGTAATTTATCACAAAACGTAAACTGTCAGGTGGTAGTGTATCTGCAATACACGTCAGGTGGCTAAGGGTTAAGATACAGGCTTCCATGTGAAAATAAAATTATTGAGTTATCTTAGCACGTCTTTTTTTTAATTTCAAAACGGTACTTACTTAAAAAAACATGCCTCGTACCACGGTTGATCTTTTCCTGAATCGACTTTATAGGCACATATTTCTCTAACTTCTATTTCTCTAACTCTATACTCTATACTATTTCTCTGACTATACTGAGAGATGAAATTGACAGAGCACTGAAAGAAAATCGAAACAAGGCCCCTGAAGTAGATGACATTCCCTTAGAGCTACTGAAGTCTTTGGGAGAACCAGCCATGACAAAACTGTTTCACGTGGTGTGCAAGATGTATGAGATAGGCGAAGTACCCTCAGACTTTAAGAAAAATGTAATAATCCACATTCCAAAGAAAGCAGGTACAGACAGGTGTGAAAACGACAGAACCATCAGTTTAATAAGTCATGGTTGCAAAATATTACCACGAATTATTTACAGAAGGAAGGAAAAGCTTGTAGAAGCCGACCTCGGGGAAGATCAGTTTGGGTTCAGGAGAAATGTAAGAACACGGGTGGCAATACTCACTTTACGGCTTATCCTAGAAGATAGATTAAGAAAAGGCAAACCTACATTTCTAGCTTTTGTAGATTTGGAGAATGCTTTTGAAAATGTTGATTGGAATAAACTCTTACAAGTTATGAAACAAGCAGGAGTAAAATATAGGAAGCGTAAGATTATTTACAACTTGTACAAAAACCAGACACCGGTTGTCAGATTTGAAGGACATGAAAGGGATGCAATGGTTGGGAAGAAAGTAAGACAGGGTTGTAGCTTTTCTTCAATGTTATTCAATTTGTACATTGAGAAAGCTATAAAGGAAAGCAAGGAGAATTTTGGAGAAGGAATTAAAGTTCAGGGCGAAGAATTAAAAACATTGCGTTTTGCCGACGACACAGTAATTCTGTCAGAGACAGCAAAGGGCCTGAAAGAGCAGTTGAACGGAATGCACAGTGTGCTGAAAGGTGCATATAAGATGAACATTAACAAGAACATGTCTAGGGTAATGGAGTGCAGTCTAAGAAAATCAGGTAATGGTGAAGGAATTAGATTAGGTATCGAAAAAAATAAAGGAGGCAGATGAGTTTTGTTACTTGGGCAGTAAAATAACAAATGATGGTCGCAGTACAGAGGATATAAAATGCATAATGGCAATGGGTAGAAAAGCATTCTTGAAAAAGAGAAATTTGTTAACATCGAATATTGGTTTAAGCCTAAGGAAGACCTTTCTGAAGGCATTTGTGTGGAGTGTTGCCTAGTATGGGAGTGAAACATGGACGATAAACAGTGCGGACAGGAAGAGGATAGAGGCTTTTGAAATGTGGACAGGAAGAGAATAGAGGCTTTTGAAATGCTGAAGATTAGGTGGGTGGATCGCGTAACTAATGAGGAGGTAATGAACAGTATTGGGGAGAAAAGGAATTTCTGGCATACCTTGACAAAAAAAAAGGGGGATCGATTGGTAGGACACATTCTTAGATAACAAGGAATTGTAAATTTAGTGTTGGTGGGAAGTGTGTGGGGTAAAAACCGCAGAGGAAGACGAAGAGACCGATACAGTAAGCAGGTTGTCATTCTGATGTGGAGTTGAAGAGGCTTGCTCAGGATAGGGTATTGTGGAGAGCTGCATCAAACCAGTCTCCGGACTGAAGACCACAACAACAACACATTTCTCCAACCATTTATCTACAGTGAATTTAAATTTAGTCCACTATTCGTCTACTTGTCTTTCTTGTGAAGCACTGATTTCATCACTTGTTGGTATGTGGCGCAGCTGATGCAAGCGACTAGCAGCGGCGGCCGGTAGGTAGCAGGTAGCGTGGCACTCCTCGGACAGGGCCCATTATGCACGGCTGATTAAGACGGGCGGCAAGACACGGTGTAGGCGGGGGCGGCGCCATCCATCTTGCGGCTGTCACTGGCCGCGCCCGCCACGGCCGCGCTTGATTAGCGAACCACGGTGCGCTAATTGGAGAGCAATTCTGCCGGACGCCTCTCCAGCACCAGCAGCGCAGATGGATGCTTCCGACGGCAGCGCAGCTACCGCCTCTCCAGGCAGCTGACTCTGGCGCGCTATCTACTCACCGCTGCTCCTCACGATTACCTTGTGTGTGTACAGGGTTAGCCAAAAGCAGTGACGCGATTTAAAACAGAATTACGAGGTGCGACGAAAAAGCAATGAGACTGATTTTGTTTGCAAGATATGGCAACCCTGCAGGCTTGCGTAGGAACAATATCTTTTGTAAGGTAGGTCGATATCCTTACGCTGGAGTTGTCAGGTGTGAACTATGTCCTTGGTTAGGATATATATACTTGAAAAATTATTGGTAAACTGTGGAATTTAACTATTCTGTTTCCCCTCCAAAATAGTGAAAAAGGAATGTTCTTAAATGAAAGACGATCTGCTTAAAATCAATTTATTATATTTAAACATACAAAAAATAAATTAGATGACATTTCCTATCATGTAAATCAGATAATGGTATTCAAAAATTTTTTTTTTTATAAATGTTAAAATAGTGAGTCACAAAAATGACTGGCTGAGTCAAAGGTCGGAGGTTTTGCAAAACAAAATGCTATTAGATTGGCTACACAGGGGTTTGAAATTATCGTTAGCCCTAAGCTTCCCAAAGTAAATAGGCATATCGCAAAAGAATACAATAAGGGACCGAATCCAACAAGTCTGATTCATATAACCCTCCAGCAAGTGCGTCACCTTACCCACACAGATGATCACTGACGGCAGCGCCTCAGGCTCGCAGGCAGCAGGCGGTGGGAGCGGATGAGCTGAAATTTTTATCCGACCGTAATTGCTGCGACCTGTTAAGCAGGGTCGACATGTAACTTAACACAGCGTCACTGGCGTTGGCGTCGCTAGGCAGTTGCTGTGCGATTCTATCACGCTAGTAGACTAGTCAATGTTTTGCATAGGTGACACAAAGGCCACTTGGCACAAATCGATCAGTCACTTGCGTAATAAGATCTGTAAAGACAATGCCCGATTCGCAAAGGCGCGAATGCTCAAATACAGACTTCTAGCAAAACGAAAACTAAACTGTGGCCGCTCACAGCGTAACCACAGGACAATGTAACGTCCACGAAGTAAACACAAGTTCTACAAGGTCCGAATCTTCGGTATCACACACAAGTCTAACCAGAGGACCGTTTAAGACGATGTCCTCCCCGCGAATCTAAACGGAGTATTCCGTGTCTCCCGGGTCCGTACACTTCGGACGCTCAAACAGGAGACTAGCGAGGTCCGTACACTTCGGACGCTCAGACACGAGAGACTAGTCCCTCCTCGTGCTCTGCCGCAGCTCACGGCAAGTGACGGCGGCCACAACCACGCGCGATAAGACGCACCAATATCTGCTAACGGCTAACAGTCAAAACCAATCGGATGGCGTAGCGCCGTTGACAAATTGTTTAGCTATCATACTAAAATAATTTTCCGAATCAGGACGCGTTCTCTGCGGCTGCCAAGAGGCTCCGCCCACGCCACCAAAGCTTCCCGCGGATTTCACCGTTCCCAGGGTGAATGCTCTACAAGGAATTTCACCTTGTTCCTAGCTACGGTCACACGACCTAAAAAGTTAACGTTGTGCTATATATACACCCGCTGGAGCCAAACCCCTGGGGCGCCAGACGGGCAGAAAGCTTTCCTCTCAACCTAAACATTTGTCACACTAACTGTGTTCAAACTCTGCAGCTTTCTAGGAAGTTTTTTTAGATAACGCCTAAGGGCAATACCTCTCCATAAACAGCCCGGGTCCCAGAGCACTCTGCTATTGTATGTATCCGGCAAATTCCTCTCTTGCGAAACGGCCGAATGACTAAAAAGGCAGTCCCCGCTATCGCCCACCGTAAACCGCGGGCCAGCGTTGTGTAAAGCGTTCCACACACTCTAAAAAAATTCTGCCAGGTATACTCCGCCGCCTGTAGCGTCGGCGCCAAATAGGTCAAGCCAGCTCCTCTCGTCCTTCCCCGAAGGCGAGCGAAAGTTAGTGGGAGGGGTAGACCGCCAAGAGTGTCTCTGCTCTGCGTGGCCTGACCGTGCCCAATACGTAAAACCACTTTTTAGCAGCCAAGCTGCGCCAATAAACATTAAAATCCCAAAATTTTTACATAAACATAGAATGTACAACAATCTCAGGAGCCCATCCCCCCTGATGTGTCCCCAAAGGCACAGAAATCATAATAAATAAAGATCTAAAAGAAAGAAAAAAAATCAATAATTAGCGTAAAGAGAAAGGTACAGTAATACAAAGTTAGTATGAAAAATAGACTAATTACAGCCCCCGTCTCACACTTTGACCTTCGTCTATAAGCTGCTTCTCTTCCGAGCGGACATCTGTCGTTTGTCAGAAACTGAGATGAACGTCATTTTTTATTGCGAAACGTAGAGCTAATATATTTATAAGCTGATTTGAGCATTGTCAACTTTAATATTCGAGGATGTATACCTGGAAGTGGCTAATATCAATTTCATTACGCAAGCACCTTCAAATTGTGTTTGAAAATACTGATGTCCGTCTTTGAAACCAAAACGTGTAGATGTCCGCTTTTGATGTCAAAACGCTTTTAGATGTCCGTTTTTGATACACAGGGATTCGCTTACTGCTGACGAGAATCTTTCACAGGCGTATAATCTGGTAAATTATAGGAATATGGACATAAAGTGGAAAATAATGAAAACTACAATAATCATAATAATATTTGTAATTTTATATACAAAATTAAATGTTATGGCATTGAATCTTGAAATTATTAGCATAAGGTCTGTTGAAACTGTCGCCAGATTTTTCCGTAAACATACTGACGTTATTTCTGACATCGAACTTCTTTCCAACAAGTGATAATTTCGTACAATGCACCTTACAATAGAACAGTGTAGTTTAAAAGCGCCGGCCGCGTTGGCCGAGGAGACTGAGGCGCTCCCGTCACGGTCTGCACGGCCACTACGGTCGGAGGTTCGAATCCCCCCTCGGGCATGGATATTTGTGCCGTCCTTAGTATTAGTTAATTCATAAGTTGTTTGTAAGCTTAGGCACAGATGACCCCGTAGTTAAGTCCCATAAGTTCTACAAACATTTGAACATTTGAGTTTACAAGCTAGTCATGCCTTTGTTTCTTTTCAATGTTTATTTTCCACTTTTCAGGTGGTTTCAACCGCTTCCTATCTTTTCCTTCGGACTCTGGTAATATATTTTGTTCCATTTCACTCGCTTTGAGATGGTTATTAGTAATAATACTATAAAATTACTGAAACTCTTAGGTACGGTCTAATACGTCTTAGTACATGGCACATGCTATCGCCATGTCTGATTTTCGACGTCATGTTCCCATTGGTGCACACTGCTTCATTCAACAAGTGTTCGAATCTGATATCAAGCTCTTATGTAGGTGTTCGCTTTTGATGTGAACAGACAAATTTAACGTGGGATGTACCACATTTACGTTAAAAAAAAATTAAAAAAAAAAAAAAAAAAAAACACCGAAGACACCAATGAAAAAAAGCGGAGAAACTTCCTCTGGGGTCGACTGCTAACTAAATTTCGACCATTAGGTCAGATGTCTAGGTCTGATATTAGGCTATCAAGTAAACACTTGTTTCTGTCTCTCGTCACGGAAATGTAACTGCATAATATTGCACAATGGTATGTCATTTCTTTTTTGCGTTACATTGGGTGAAAATTCGAAGACAGAAGGCTTTTGGAAAGGAATCAGCAAAATACATAACTCAGGGTAGTAAAAGGTTTTTTGCCCGTTGAGTTATGTATGGCAGCATCTATGCCCTAAACAGCTACCCTAACTGTTTAAATATGATGAATAATTAATCTGTAGTTTAGCTAGTGTATCAATCTGCAGATGGCCTCTGAATAACTAACAGAATGGATTCTAAAATAATGTTTAGAAGAGATTTACTCACGAAGTAAGCCGCAGTGGAGTTGCCGATCGGTCTAAAGCGTCTCGCTGCGGTACGCACGGTTGCTCGCCGTGGAGGTTCGAGTCCTCCCAGGCGCATGGGTGTGTGTTTGTCCTTAGGTTAGTTTACCTTAGTTTAAGTAGTTTGTAAGCTACGGACTGATGACCACACAGTTTGGTCCGATAGATTTACATTTTCACGAAGTAATTTTTATATAAATGCAGTTTATTACTCTTTTTGGACAGGAAAATGCGGAGGTGGTCCAATTTTATACATAGGTAACTATTGTTCATATGAGCCATAATACATATCACACACACTTGAGAGTAAAAGTTCCAAGTTATCATTCGTAAATTATTTAAGTCCATGGAACATTGCAGTTCCAAATTAATCCGCGATTAACTACAGTATTTGTTATAAAACACAGTTTGTCATCACACAAGTACACGATAGCTGAATTATCAGTTTCACAGCCGTGCTACCGTCCATAGTTTCCCACTTTTCACCAGAGACTAAATTCTGTAGTCACAGTCCACACATGCCTATCTCTTCTAATCACAAGTTCGTAACGCGGCTTCAGACCACCCAGCGTCACAACCTTTCACCACCACAGCCAAGTTACGAGTCCCTTACCAAGCGTTCGAAAAGCGTGCTCTCCCTGCTCCCAAATTTGTATCCTTGCGCGCATCCTATCGCCTCATCTTAAAAATACAATTTCCCTCCCAAAATATTATACATTTGAATATCACAGAATTAAATGCTGTGACGACCTCCATATAAATGTTGTTTAAATTGAAGAAATAAATACACATTTAACAATACTAAAATCGGTTAAGACTAAAGCTCTTTGCTCAGGTAGCTGTTAAGCGTGACATCTCCCTGCTGAAATATACCGCCGCCGTCGAAATATAGTTACAAAATTAATATTTAATTTATCTTGTCTTTTATGCAAATATATTCAGTTCTTGTCCACAAATACATATAACGGTTTATTTATAAATTATCTGCAGTGTATCTACAATTTTTAGTCGGCCATGAGATATTTAAGAGGCAGACTACAACATAAAACGAACGTTACTGACAATAATATTAAATACAATGAAATACATATATAAATGTTTCATAAAATGCATCTTTATAAAAGCCATCAGCTGTTTATTAAAAACCTTATTCATCTACTAGTTTCGGTCATGGACCATCTTCAAGGATAAACTATACAAAAAATACTAAATAAACGTAATTGATGTGCACAAACACAGAGAGGACATAATCGGGGAAATTACATATAGAGAGACAGAAAATAGAGAATTATGTCAATTTAACATATAGTTAAAATACTTACAAGGTGTTAACAGAGAATGGTAAAATACATCAAATAAAATAATACAACTGAGATAAAACAGAGTCAGTACAACTAAAAGTGTAAAAAATTGCTAAGGTCATCTTAGATAAAATCTATCAGTCAAACATGACATAAAAGGTGAGAACGGTCTATGAATAAAAATGGAGGGAGTGGCTTGTGCTAATTGCATGAGTCAGAGACGATGAAACATATGTTATCGATATTAGTAGAACCATTCAGGGATGTACACTATCTTTGGATGAACATCTTTGGATACATGTGTAAAAGTTACAAAGTTTAGTCATCATCAAATTACGACGAAATTTGTGTATACAAATGTTAACAATAACAAATAAAGTGTGGTGTAGTAAAATACAGTGTCACAACATACAAAACAAAACATAAGAAGTTATTACATCAATATATCGTGTTATAATTAAGAAAATAAAAGTGATCATCATTATAAACAGGTTACATGTGTCAAGATCGAAGATTATACAAACAGCATTGTACACACAAGTGTGTAGATCAAGTCTCAGATGAAAAAGACAGGGCAAAACGTACTAATATGATAATTTCATATATAGAGTAGAATGCCAAAGTAAAGTCCTAATCGCTGTGAAGACAGTAGTGATAAATGTGAAGTGGGTTTAGAGTAGCATAATTATAAACAAGCAGGTATTGTAACTTTAGTATAGAGTAGGACAACATATGCTTCTTGAATTTTATAGTAAGATACCGAGACATGAGGCTGCTTGTTCCTTACACAAGGCTGTTGATCAGAGGAGGGGGGGGGGGGTTCTATCTTGTGTAGTAAAGGTAACATATAGACATATGAAATGACAGGTACCATGTAGATAAATAAACCATGATCCTAAAGAAACATATAAATATGGCATAGACCTGAGGCAACATATAATATGTGTTCATTGTTAATCATGACTAACCAATATCAACAATACAATATACTTATAATAAGATGAGGTTAAAAGTAAATTACAGTTTTACAAAAATGTTTACAGGGTTAATGAAAGTGATACAGAGGTAAAAAACCATTAAAATACACTGTAAAGTCATTAAGAAATACATATAAATTACTATGTCAATAATCCTGGGACAACAGTTGTAAGTTTCATAAAAGTGAATTAAACAGAAATGGGTAAAACATAATACAAATAAAATTTTTTATTCCAATTTGTAATACAAAATCACAGTACTTGTGACTTAGCAAAATTTATGCTAATTTAAATAAGAAAATTTCACCATTTTGTATTATGCCCCTCGCTGCAGAGTGCACAGTTGCACGCCGTCGGAGGTTCGAGTCCTCCCTGGGTCATGGGTGAGTGTATTGCCCGTAGGTTAATTTACCTAAGTAGTTTGTAAGCTACGGACTGATGACCACGCAGTTTGGTCCGATAGATTTAGAAACATTTGAACTTTGAACATGGTGTTTAGTCAGCGGACCTAGGAGGGCAGGAGTGTAAAGCCTGGTCTCGTGGTCCTCTATGGCCTATCCAACGTTGAGGCACGTTGGCATTGAGGAAAATGAGAATGTTGTTGGGCCAGTGTGGTGGTGCTCCGTCTTTCTGATAGATGAAATAGTCAAAGTTGTGGGGATAACCAGTTCCAAAGCATTGCTTGGGATCCTGCTCTCTCGTCAAACAGAGGGAGAAAACTAATCCGATCTCATCTGTCGATAACTGATGTTTATTATCGATATTCTGACCGGTTTCATCTTTGGTCGTGTCGGCGCTGTGTTCTTGCTTGCTCGGTGTGTGTTGTCTTTCGTTTACTCATTGAAAACCGAGGTTTTAAAGATCGTTGCACATTGCTTTCTTACTGCAGTTTCGCCTTGAAAATGGCAGGGTGGTCTCCTGGCGAAATATCGGCCGTCGTCGATTTTGGTACCTGGCAGCATGCCCGTAAGTTTTTCGAAGTTGTTATTCGCCAGGAGAAATTAAGGTATGATTCTCCTGTTACGGTTTCTTCCTCAAAAACGTAGGGTCCATAAACCTTGCTTTGCGAAACAGCACAAAAAATATTAAATTTTGGTGAATCACGTTCGTGTTCAAGTGCTTCAGGAGGATTTTAGAGCCCCCATATACACACATTATGAGGATGAAACTTTCCGGTAAAATGAGAATTTATCTCATCACTGAATATTGACCGTGACTGTCATCTTTCATGTCCTTTAGAGTAGGACTTTGTCAGTACCTCGAAGAGCTTGTACCAGTTGTAATCGGTATGGTTTGAGGGCTTAACGACACCGTAACACAGACTAAACTGTCAAGCGCGGTGATGCAAGTCCTCGGCTAGCACGACGCGTAGACTTGCGGGGGCTACGCTCAAACGCTCGTTGGATTTGTTCCACTGTTTGTTGTTGTTTATAGGAGACCAAACTACAAGGTCATCAGTCCCCTGTTCCTGTTCCAAGCAGTGATGTAACATGTGACGGAACGAAAACACAGAGAGAACAAGGATGAGAGAATTCCTTGGGTGTAAAAAGTAGAGAAACACTACACTGTTATACAGAGGAGTGCACAAAAGGGATAAAAGTACAGTTTCACAGCAGAATGCAATGGCTGGCTGATCACTAGGATAAAAAGAAATGAGCGATTCATGCTGTACACACGAGAAAAAAAACCGTTAAGGTAGAGGCTATCAAATAACTTAAAAACAGTGTAAAAATGAGATATTTGAATCAGGCAAAAGCGCCTTCCATTAAATGGAAGGGTAGAAGCCAGGTGTGCGAATAAAAATGTAAAACAGTAGTAGCCAAGGAGACATTGTCACCTAAAACTGATGGCAGCGAATCTGGTAGGCTAAAGGACTGCCGCAAAGCTGCTAAAAACGGACATTGTGGACCACAGTCAGCTGGGCGCCACAAGGGCAAACTGGTGGGCCCTCTCAACGCAAGAGGTGACCGTGCGTTGACCACGTATGACCACGTATGAGTACAACGGACTCCCTACGAGAGGCTCGTAGGGAGGACCTCCACATTGCCGTAGAGGGCTTAACAGCACGGAGCTTATTCGGTGCGTTCGATTCAGCCCACTCAGTATTCCAAAGGCCCAATACCTTCTGATTGAGCACCGCCCGGAGATCCCTCTCCTGGAGACCGATTTCCAGCATGGTTGAGGTAGTAGCCTCCTTCGCCAGTTGGTCGACACGTTCATTTCCTGTTATTCCAATGTGGCCTGGAGTCCAAAGTAAGACCACAGTGCGACCAGAAGTACCTAGACTGTATACAGCTTCCTGAATGGACCGTACCAAGAGATGCTTCGGAAAGCACTGGTTAAGGACTTGCAAACCACTCAGGGAGTCAGTACAGACAACCACAGACACCCATGGACAGGCTCTGAGATGTTCAAGGGCCCGCCAAATGGCGACAAGTTCCGCCGAAAACACACTACTCGCACAGGGCAATGAACGTTGTTCAATATGCCGGCCGTGGGTATAGGCATACCCAACATGGTCATCGACTAGGGAGCCATCGGTGTATACAAAGTCAGCGCCATGGTAGGAATCAAGAAGGGCCTGAAACTGTTGACGGGGAGTCGTCGGTGCAACAGAGACTTTGGAGTCTCGGGACAAGTCCAACCGAAGCTGGAGGCGAGGAATGACCCAAGGAGGAATACGAGAACGGTACCGGAAGGTAAGAGGGATAGGAAGGGACTCTAGAAAAGAAAGAAGGGAACGAACACGGACCGCAATCGGGAGGTCCGACCGCGGCCGTCGTCGTGGGGAAGGGAGTGAGACAATTGGGAAGGAAAGCGTGGCCGACCGGGACTTTTGCCTTTACAGAGGCACCCTGTTCCTTCAGACTGTTTATACTACCGTCGAATGTTCTTTGGTGATGGTGGTTTAGCAAGAAAGCGAATATGAAACGCCCGCTGAACTGCGACCACTGATTGAGTACGCCAACAGCGGGCTCTTGCCGTGTGATGTATGCAAAGGCCAATCGTACATCTTACCCAGAGGCCGGTTTGAAATGCACATGTGCAACGGCGGCGACAATGTATTCATACATTTTCTGATATGTAATTATTAATTCATGTAACAAGTCAGTCTAGATCGCAACTCTTTAACTTCCCTGGTAACCGGTTTCGGTCACTTACATGATCATAATCAGACCACAACTGTAATCATACGTAATATAATACTGGTAAACTTATTTACAAAGTGATTATTTAAAAATAAGAATAAAATACATCCATAATGTTAGCCACCGGCTGTTTCCAGGTTGTTTAGACAGCTTCAGCTGAAAGCAACCGGTGGCCAATATTACATGTATATTTCATTCTTATTTTTAACCCTTTCAATGCCACATTATGAATTCAGCTTTGGAAAAATTAAAATTCAGTATTTTTCGTATTAATACAGTGCACTAAACATGAAAATATGGCTTTCAAAATTTTTGATCGAAATATGTTTTTTTTTTTATTTTTATTTTATTTTTTTTTTAATGTCATGTTTTTCATGCGCAACACAAACGTTTGTATCGAGATATTTTATTACTAGAGGGGTTATTTTTTGATAGTTTACACTTCCAGATCAATAATGCTGCCATAATCTTTGCCACAGCACCTAAGACGAGACAGTTCACTGCTAAAATCAAGTAACATGAACGACACTCACGCTCACACTCACAGCCACATACAGACGGCAACGTAACACAACCTCCAAGACGGATATGGCTACAAGCCGTACCAAGCGGAAAGTGTCTTACTAGAAGCATGTTGTTCATCAACAATCATGCAACTTTAAAAATTGATACACAAAATGCGGTATAAGTCAGCTTCTAATGCGATGTTGTCCAGGAACAACGCTGCGAATGAAATCTACATCTACATGGATACTCTACAAATCACATTTAAGTGCCTGGCGGAGGGTTCGTCGAACCACCATTATGCTATTTATCTCTCATTCCATTCTCGAATAGCGCGCGGGAAGAAAAAACACCTGAATCTCTCCGTTCGAGATCTGATTTTTCGTATTTTATTCTGATGATCATTTCTACCTATGTAAGTGGGAGTCAACAATATATATTATTTTTGCATTCGGAGGAGAATCTTCGTAAGTAGCCCACGCCGCAGCGACAAGCGTCGTTGTTGTAATGATTCCCATCCCAGATCCTGTATCGTTTCCGTAACACTGTCTCCCCTGTATCGTGACAATACGATACGAGCTGCCCTTCTTTGGACTCTTTCGATGTCCTCCGTCAAACCCACCTGACAAGCATCCCACACTGGGCAGCAATACTCCAAACATGGACGGACAAGCGTAGTGTATGCAGTTTCTTTTGTGGTTCTGTTGCATCTTTTAAGGGTTCTGCCAATAAAACGCAGTCTCTGGTTCGCCTTTCCCTCGACATTATTTACGTGTACTTTCCAATTTAAGTCTGAAGTAAAAGTAATTGCTAGGTATTTTGTAGAGTTAACGGCCTTCACTGTTGATTGATTTATCTTGTAAACAATATTTAACGGACTTCTTTTCGTACTCATGTGGACGACTTCACACGTCTCATTATTTAGAGTCAATTGCCAATTTTTACACCATAATGATATCTTATTCAGATAGTTGTGCAGTTGGCTTTGATCTTTATATGATTTTACTAGACGGTAAATGACGGCGTCATCTGCAAACAATCTAAGAGAGTTACTTAGATTTACCCCTAAATCGTTTATGTAAATAAGGAACAGCAGAGGACCAATAACACTACCATGTGGAACGCCCGATATCACCTCTGTTTCAATCGACGCCTTACCATCGATTACTACGAACTGTGTCCTCCCCGACAGGAAATCCCCTATCCAATCGCAAATATGGGGCAATATACCATAACCACGCAATTTCTTTAAATGGTCAAATAATGTTTAAAAATAAATTATGTCTCTATTATTATATATCATTACAGTTGTGATTTGATGATGGTCACGTAAGTGACCGAAACCGGTTACCAGGGAAATAAAGGAATTGCAATCCAGAATGTCTTGTTACATAAATTAGAAATTAATATTGTTTCAATAATTGGGAGACACTTGGCAAATGTACCTTGTCAGATAAAGACGTAGGCTGTGTTAAGTACTAAGATGAAAAAAAAATTCGGTTACAAAGCAGACCGATGCCATGATACCATATCTACCACAAGTATCCACGACGTTATCCATGACGCTACGACGGTTCGCAGGAAGTTTTTATTAGTTTTTAGAAGATTTATAGGTTGATTTTGTAAGCGCCCCCTCCCCTACTCGTAGAGCAGTAATTATAAGCTGCAACTAAAGTCATTATCACTCCTTGCATCAACTAATATCTTCCGTCTAACAAGCAGTAAGTACTATCAACAGAGAAATGTAGTTTGTTTAGGCATGGTGACACATTCATTTTTAGAAAACTTCACACAGATATAAACCAATTTTTACTTAAAAACTGAATATTGAACTGTGTGCCACTAATCAGACTAACTGCGTCAGCTCATATAACTCCAGACTGTCCGAGCTCAACAACTTTATACGACTGCCGACGCTCAGCCACTGAGCTACTGCTGCCGCACACCAGCATTATTAGGATTACTGCAAAAAATGTAGGCCTACTTAAAAAAACTACTAGTTATCCTTAAAATTTGTTATTAATTAAGATTTCATTGGAATGTATAGCAGCCGCGAGGGAGTAGCCGAGCGGTCTGGAGCGCCATTTTAGGGATTGCGCGGATTCCCGCGTCCGGGTTTCGAATCCCCCCTCGAGCATGAATGTGTGTGTTGTCCTTAGTGAGCCGTCCCGGCTCCTGTTTCTTCGGTTGACCCTGTCCTTGATTTAATTACCGGCGTAAGTAGCATCGATAACTAACGACGTAGACACAGGCAACGGCGGCCCCTGGGAAACGACCACCGATCCTGTCAAATTCACACACAAATTTTCGAGAAGAACTTATTTATTTCTTACTCCACGACAAGTGCAGGCACCCTTGCAATGTTGTAGGAGGAGGGCGTCAACGAACGCCCGGAAACATTTCATAGATCCCAGACGAAAAGCGGCTGGAAAGACGCGAGGCGCAGCCGGGGCTGAGTGCGGAGTCCTCTAGCAGTTGTTGACAGCTCCGACGCTTGGCGAGCGACGGACGCGGCGTCGCACGGCCGCTAGGAACGCGAACACATAGCCGGGAGACGAGGTAAACAGCCCGCACGGAGATGCTGTTATAACTTGACAGAATGGCCTCTCCGGACCTACCTCTTCAGCTCATGGCATGCATGGTTCCCCACGGACAGACAGAGGGCCTCGCAGAACAACTACGATGCACACGCTGGGCTCGGCCACAAACGGCACCTTAATCAAAGCACAAAATAGGGAGCATACAGAAGGGAAAGCTGGGGGGCGGCGCCTTTGATCTGTATGTTACCAAGCGTTGCGCTCGTCGCCATATTGAAAAGCAGTAAACGCGGAACTACAGCCACTTAGTACTTTGGCTGGAAATGGACTTTTTACGAACTGCAGCTAATCTCACCGATTTTTATGAAAGGAAACGGCTTTTCATTACGCTCTCATCTATTTTGCGCCCTCTTCTTGCACCTAATTGTAATCCAACGAAAAAAAAAGCCTAAATTTTAATACAACTACGAAAATGTACGGTGGAATCGATGATCGTTTTATTTGATGCTTATCTCTACAAAAATCCCAGATAACGCGATGTTTTGGAAATTAGGTATAAACAAGAAAGTGACTTTACAACTGCCAGGTTTTATTTGACACGAATAAATTCGCACAAAATATTGAGGCAGACGTAGCAGTACAATGTGATTACACAGAACTAATGACGTCTGGGCATATATAAAAGTTGTATTTGCTTTAGGAGTATCATTAATTTACTGATCGGAGAAGGGCATATAGAGGAATCTGTCAACCACAGAGCAGGAACAGCATAAAATAATAATTCCCCTTAACCTATTTGTTTGAGTATCCGAAGAGCACTCGTTGCCAACATTAGCACACTATGCCTCCAATGCCGTAAGTAAAATTTTACCTGCCTACTTTCGCACTATTCTTTGTCATTCATTTTATATTATTCCCTACAACGTTAAACTTATAAAATATAAATGTACTTCAACATTTCGATGCTGTTGAACTGCTGCAGCAACAGCAACAGCGAGAGTTATCGTCAAGAGAAGAAGCAAGGCTACTTTTAATAGTTATGCACACATTGCTCTCATTCGAAACTGATAACATTTAACTTTCACTACACATATAGCGACGTTCACTTACTACTCAGCATCTTTTGGGAAGGTAAAGAAACTTATATCCTTATTTGTATTCGAATTATTGCGGCAATTAGGTGATAAACACCATCGGCCGCCTTTTTTTTATTGCTGCTCATAATAAAAACGGAACAGCTCCAACTACTGACACACAGTTCTTTCCTTTCACTGTACCAAATACTTATTTACTTTTATGCGATTCAGGCAGTTAAAATACACAATTAACAAACAAAGACGGCGCATTACCACGCCACAGAGTGACCACACGTTTACTGCTTTTCAAAATGGCCGAATCCGCGCATGCGCACAAAGTTTTGGACGACAGACTGCAACGGGAGTTTCCTTTCTGTATACTCCTTATTCTGTGATCAAAGTAACTCGACCCTGGCTATACCATGCATCGTATCAAACTCCCTGCCTGATACCCTACTCGCTGTCCAACTGCCTAGGTTCCACCGTAGCGCCACACGCGTCACGATATCGACGCGCGATATGTCAAACAGCGCCACGAACGGTGCAGTTGAATTTACTACGTATGTATAAGTCCAAAGATCGGAAATAATTTACCATCTTATACAACTCGTTAAATTAAACACGCGATCAAACAGGCATTACCCCATCTAGCATACGGCACAACCATCTCCAACGCAGCTCTTTTCTACTAAAGTTCTAAACTAACTATCAAACTATGCGCACATAGAAACAAAGTGTAATGGTTGTGGTGTATTCATCTCATGTGTTAGTGTTGCTTACGATGAGAATGGATGCCTCCTGCTAACGTTGTGGCGATGTTTGTGGTGGAAAATTATTGTTCTTCGGTCGAGAAGCATAGGGTTGCGAGGGTGAAGGTCGGGGTGAGAGTTTAAAATAGGGAAAGTTTAATTTTTAAAACTCACAACCACCAACTGCGAACCAAATTCCTAAACATGCAAAAACACTGGAACTGTGATTGCTATTGTTTGACTCGTTTTCTAGGGGATGAAAACACGCGATCAAACAGGCATTACCCCATCTAGCATACGGCACAACAACCATCTCCAACCCAGCTCTTTTCTACTAGAGTTCTAATCCAACTACCAAACGACAACTCGGTAACTCTACGTCGTTGGTAGATCCTTTCCGAGCATCTAACCGATTGATCATGCACCTCTTTTGAATTGCATACTCCACCAGACAGTATTTCTGGAACGCTTTCTGTCGCTCAATATACTACATACCTCGAGCATTCGAGCACAAACAGTCGCCGTATTCCACCTTCTAACAAATCTATACTCTCGATAAACATCTATAACACACCCAATTACATCGTAGAAATGACTGACACACCTAGAACAGCTAACAAGGAACGATTCAGATCAACAACAAGCTCTTTTCTTATATTTATATATCTACTAATACAACACCCGATTTTTTTTTATCGAGAGACTAAACAAACGATTAAACACGCCTCCAAAAGAAGGTAACTACCTAGGTTTAAATCACCTAACCATAGGGGATTTATTGAATTCGATGCTTCTCGACCGAAGGACAATAATTTACCACAGCAAACATCGCCACAACGCTAGCAAGATGCATTCAAGACACCAAACTATCTGAGTTATGTCGAACCCTATGCTTCTCGACCGAAGAACAATAATTTTCCACCACCAACATCGCCACAACGTTAGAAGGAGGCATCCATTCACATCGTAAGCAACACAGATGAGATGAATACACCACAACCATTACACTTTGTTTCTATGTGCGCATCTACAACTCAGCTCCATGTAAGAGCCTGAGATACTATTTCTTTTTTTTCCGGGAAAGAAGAATCACCCCTGTTTTGCAATGAATCGTATGACTAACCGGCTGAAGATCCTTTACCACATCATGCAGTTTAAGAATGGCGGGATGGATGTTGTACTCTTTGAGCATCGGAGAAACCGTTTTTCAGAGTTTAGAAATTCTGGAATAACAACGGAAATTCCACAGAGTGGGAAGTGCAGATAGTGTTCACGCAAGTGACGTGGGTTGGGCGTCATATTAGATTTCGAAGGGTACTAAAAACGATAGGTATTTTTACACTGTACTGGTTAACATGCGTGAAAATTGATAGAGATGGTTCTAAAAATCTGTTGAGGAAAAGCTTATACATGTAATTTTTACGTGGGGAGTCTATATGTCATCGACTTTATTTTTCTCGAGTAGCGGAAACTGTATCATATGGCGATAGAGAGCGTGGAAGGGTTGTAACGAATGTCTGATTGCATGCGATTAACATTTTTTCCGAATAATTACTTTCGAAGTAATATGTATATGGGTGAGAATATTATGGAATTCGGTTGGGTTATAGCAGAGGGTTTGGAGAAAAATATTTGTTTTTACGGTAAATAGCCAGAGAGAATGGTCACTAACGGAAAACATGTCGCGATGTAACCAGGTGAGGGTTATTCGGAATAAGTCGAAAACTTATATCTATCGCAAAAAATAGTGTTAATATTAGATCGTGTAGTTACTTTGGGGAAAAATGTGCATTGTCAGCTGGTGTACGGAAAGAATTATACAGATTAATCTCTTATATCATTGTGGAATCGTCGGAAACGAGTGGATTCGAGCATGTTTACCACATGATACATATTAAGAATGGCGGACTGGATGTTGTTCATTTTTAGCATCAGAGAAGCTGTTTGCAGAGAAAATAACTACAGAAATTCCACAAGAGTGGGAAGAGCAGATAGTGTTCACGCAAGATGATGTGGGTTGTATGTCATATTATATTTAGAAGGGTATTAAAAAACCGATTGGTATTTTTACACTGTTCTGGTTAACATGCGTAAAACATTGATTGAGAGGGTTCTAAAAATCCGTTGAGAAAAGCTTATATCTGTAATTTACGAGGGGAGTCTGGCATTCTATATCTCATCGACTTTATTTTCTCGAGTATTGAAAACTGTATCATGTGGTGACAGAGAGCAAAAAAGACGTCTTAGCCCCTTCACAGAGTAAAGTGCACTAACGATGTGTTTCTGAAGACCTTCTAATATTGTAATTGGGAATGATCGCTGGAGAGCGGATGCAAAGTGTGGCTAATATTTGCTATATCGTAAAGCTAAAAGTTGAAACTGGTGACTGGAATTGTTATCGACATGTCTCAAAAGGATGTGTGAGCTTTATTTTGAAAATACAGTGTCTTATGTGTAGGCGCGATTCACGCAGTGTATGGCTTAATTTGCTTACAACTGTAGTTGGAAAATAGTTGGAATACTCGCCAATGATGGTGATATCCAGAGAGAAAAAAACTTACATACCGCGTTGGCAGCAAGACCGCTGGGGAGCCGAAGTAAACCACAAACATCTAGGGAAATTGAAATTAGCGCGTGGTATTCTCAAGAATGGTTGCAATGCACTGAAGTTTTCAGGCAGACGCTGAAAAACACGCGCATCCGACTATATCAGTTGAAAATGCTGTATTTCGAGATGAATTTCGCTGCAAAGTGTTAACAGCCGAGGCGAAGTAGCACAATAGGGATTCATTTTTAGTTTCATGAAAAGATCTGTGACTTTCACGGTAGTAGCGAGCCTTTTTTTTTTTTCAATTAATGTTTCTGCTATGGATACACAAGCAACCTGGATACAGTGCGTAATAATAATAAATAAATGTGGTCGCTTGTGTGTATTGGAATATGACGTATGCAATAAGCCTGACGCGTTTTTTCCCTACATAATAGTGGTTCGAGAAAGGGCGATATAAATTACATTAAAAACATATTTCTCGCATTCTCTACTAGATTGTTTTACTTGTGGGGAATAGGAAAGAGAGAGAGGTTCAGAAAAAAGCATGATTCGGTCGTTGCTGTCACTGTTTTTGAGAAGTGATATACGTTTGATAATTTTTAAGGTATGTCCGCAGAGTACACTGACGAGCGGTTCTTCCTTGCGCGTGTGGAGTGGAACTATTTGCTTAGCCTTTACAGGTAACGCTCGGCCAGAGCACGTGTGCGATTCACCGCCACCTGTCAGCTAGCGATGCGGCTGCGTGCGCTGTTTTCAAAGGCTGAGGGGGAGCAGGCATCGGCAAGGGGTTGAATGGAGAGGACGGCCGCTATTGTCTGTCTTAGTTCTGCTTTTCTCACCAGGAGAGACACAGCAAATTGTTTTCTTGCGGGCGGACTGTTCCACTGCAAATTAGAACTTCGCGGACGTTGGTGTAGAGGCAGTACAAGGAGCTATAACGTCCGTAGGAAAAAAAAATTTGTAATGCAAAATAAAATAGTAATAATCGGCGTGGTCAGATCGCTGTGTCCACGAGTAGGAAAGAATCTAGATTAAAAAAAATATAAAAAGAAAACAAATTTAAACTAGAAAAAGAACAAAATAATATAATTAATAACAATAAAAACAAAAAAATTTGAATGATATGAAGAAAAATAAATTGATCTTCTTACAGTAATTATTAAACAACAAATTCAAAAACTCAATAAGATCAATATAAGAGAATAAAAATCAACACCAAAATAATAACTGTCGCTAAGGACGGGCGGTGGCACGGTTGAAGAATGATAATTTTTTCGGTGCAGACTTCACATGCAGGTCGCGGCAGCTCGCTCTTCCGCGTTCTACGGCCGGCAGCCGGGGGATGGGCGGTGGCGCTGTTAAATAATTATAATTTTCGGCGCAGGATCCGCGGCAATTCTTTCACGAGGTGCGGGGCGCGGCCCTGCGGTCGACCGGGAAAATTGCGCGCATGCCGTGGCGGGGCTCCGTAAATGCACTACAGTAGTCTTTTCGCGTATGTACGCAAGTACATGATCGTCAAGGGGCTGGAGCTGGGTGAGTGGGCAGTCGGCCTGTGTGCCGCGTCTCCTCGGTCGCAGAGGCTACGGCCGGCGGACTGAGGCACACAATAGAGAGTGGTCAGCTCCAGAGGAGGATGCAGGTGGCCAGCGTCTGCACACGTGGCTTCATTGTGTAGGCGCTGGGTGGAGGGAGAGGTGGGATCAGAGCCATCAAAAATGTTCAAATGTTTGTTAAGCTTATGGGACTTAACTGCGGGGTCATCAGTCCCTAAACTTACAACTACTTATGAACTACTTACGAACTAGGACGGCACAAATATCGATGCCCGTGGGGGGATTCGAACCCCCGACCGTAGTCGCCGTGCAGACCGTGACTGGAGCGCCTCAGTCCCCTCGGCTACCGCCGCCGGCTCAGAGCCATCTGTTGTCAGCAGTTGGAATGCTGCTTTCAGTCGATTTCAATGGCTATGGATTGAAAATTCGATATAATTACTAGAGTAATGGGAGTACATACATATGGCATTACAGATGATCATATATATGATTCATCTATATGTACATCTAATTTTGGATGCGATATGAGATCTAATTAAGGCTCTTTTTTATCATGTTATCGAACAGATTGCTCTGATTTGCTTTTATATATAGAAACAGGCAGGGCCGGCGGAAGCCCAAGTGCCGCCCCGTGCGAGCTGCTAAATTGCCGCCCCCCTCCCCCAACCCGTTTTCTTTTTTTCTTTTGTGTGTGTGTGTTTTTACGGAAGTTTGTGGAATTTTATTTAAACTAATCTGTAGGAAATGTCAGCAATCAATCGTAATTTTGTTTTTATTTTTCAGACCTACCTCCAGGTTTCAGCCACTGAATGGCCAGTCTCAAAGCTTTTAATATGTGGTTCCATCTAAACCGCCATGTTGACAGTTACGTTCAGCATGACGGTATAGATGTAAACATAAAGCATTGAGAATAGCCACACTGTGCCCAAAATCTATGTAGATCCGGAAAATAAAAACAAAAATTTCGACTGATTTGTGACATTCTCTACCGATTTGTACAAAACAGTCGCTGAGCACCAGCTCCAAAAATGGAGTCCAATCTGATTGAGAAAATCTAGCTAATTTTAATAATTCTTGTGAATTTTAAAAAGTGTTCAAATGTGTGTGAAATATTATTTTAGGATGCGCTGTTCAGGAGATGAAGTCTAAGAAATTGAATTTCAGGCCGAATTTCACTACACATGCAGTGGAAACGGTCAAAGAGTGGGGCGGAATACAATGGAGAGAGGAAGAACAAGAAGATGGAGTAATGTAATAATGCAATAAATACACACCGAGGCATCGACGGGTACTAATGCTAGTCGAAATACATTAACTCACTGCAAAATGTTCGAATGTTTGTTAAGCTTATGGGACTTAACTACGAGGTCATCAGTCCCTAAACTTACAAACTACTTATGAACTACCTTGTACTAAAGACGGCACAAATATTCATGCCCGAGTGGGGATTCGAACCCCCGACCGTAGTGGTCGTGCAAACCGTGACTGAAGCGCCTCAGTCTCCTCGGCCACCGCGGCCGGCTAACTCACTGCACTGCGGTTGTTCATTTCAAAGAATTCCATGTGTCAGCTCTTTCATGTCTGATTACGGAATAAGGGGCAACAATTTAGTCATTACCGTATGACTTCACTTTTCCTCGCTTTATTTTCATTCTAGCTATTGAGAGGACGCGTGCTTATTTGCCGACTTGCCCAGTTTTTGAAGTAACAGATCATAAGAAAAATTAATTTTCCTATTCTGCAATCTTGAAGGAGAAAAATTCTAACTTATGCGTAACGTGCATGCAAAATACTAATTATACGTTATATGAAAAGCACTAAACTATTACATCCCAAGTTGCAAGAAATTCGGACGCACCAATTCATCTGTTCTTACGAAACACGATGAAAGTGCTTATGACCAATGTTGACTCCTTTGGCCAACTACCGAAACGAATTCTGCTGTTTTCGTTGTAGAGAACGCAACAACACCTATTGCATGGAAAGGCGAAGTGGTGACGCTGCACTGCAGGAAGTAGATCACGTGACTAGGTACAGTGAGGCTACGGTTAAACTAGCGCCCAAGAAGAAGAAGCAAGAAGCTCACAGTAATTATGTGACCGATGTTACGGATAAATGTGTTAGCAGACACCAATTTCCATGGCATTACGAACAATAGAAGGAAATACGAACTTTGCGAAAACTGAACAACTTTTTTCAAACAGAAATGAGCTTCAAAGCTAGCAATGAAACCCTTAGAAGCAATGTTCTATCTTGGATATTTGTTTTAGAAGGTGTCAAAATTACCGTTTTGTTTTGTGCGGGCGAGAGGACATTGTTGCTAAAAGTCCATACTTTCTCATGTTTTCATCAAAATCAAAGCGACCAGTAGTATACTTAGATGAAATATGGATTCACACGCATTATACAGTAAACAAATGTTGGCAAAGTGATACAGTGCGAGTAGTATTGTGAAACAAAAGTACCGGTCAGAGTTTAATTGTTGGTCATGCAGGCGGAGAAAGGTGTTTCATGGCTCAAAAATAAAAACGTCCGACTATCACTCAGAAACAGTTAGCAAAAATTTCCAAAAATACGTCGAAACTAACTTATGCCAGGCTTACTACCAATGTCTTTATCCCTTGTAACTACTCAAAGCATATTTCCCCATTCTGAATACTTCTAGCAAATCAAATGTTTGTATAGCTTAAGGGACTTAACTACAGAGTCATCAGTCCCTAAACTTACAAACTAATTATGAACTAGCTAAAACTAAAGACGACACAAACATCCATGCCCGAAGGGAGATTTGTACCCCCGACGGCGGACGGCCGCGAACCCCACAACACGGCGCTCCAGTACGCGCGGCTAATCCGCCGCGGCATGCTTCTTGCCATTTTAGGTATCGGGCATGTTTGACTGTAGTAATGTCCAACCATTTTTTTTTCACAATGAGGGAAAAATGAAACACTGGGAAACTGCCATTGAAGGGCTTAGCAAAATTGCTTCAGGCTTAACATGTAAGCGCAGAATTTAACATTGCATTCGAATTTCCAAATTAGAGTCCGTATTCTGCAAAATTTGTTATCAGTAAACGCAAGGCGCGTAACAGGCCGGCAGCGCTCCACTCATACGAATACACCAGACTGCTTCCTCCTCTCTTTCCTCCGGCGTAAACACGACGGTGCTGCCACAGTTGCTAGGAAGGAATTAGTCCTCCCTCCCCTTCTCCAAAAGGGGCGGCCAGCAGGTAGTCAGGCGCCATGCCACAGCTCCCTCCGAGGTTTGCTTTCGAATCCCCTCTTGGGCATGAATGTTGAGTTTGTCCTAAAAACAAAAAGAAAGGGGGGGGGGGGCGGCGGCGGCAGATTTGCCGCCCCTCGGAAAGTGCCGCCCCGTGCGGCCGCACGTTTCGCACGTGCCTTACGCCGGCACTGGAAACAGGTGCAGTCTGAGGGTGCTCCACCGGATCGTAGGGGCGAAAGCCTTCCAGGGCAACCAGAAATTGGTCTTCCTGTCAATTTGTGGTTGCACCAGGAAACTCCCAACTACGGGAGTCAAATGTAACTACCTTAATTGCATCCTAGCCATGCAGCTGCTGTTCCTCCGACACTCTGCGTCTGAATGACTGCAGAATATCGGTTGGGGATGGTCACGTGGTAGGGTGGGGGAGGGGATGGTCACCTGCTGGGCTCTCATTGGTCGGTGGTGGTCATGTGGTAGGGTGGGGCGTGATGTTGATAGTCACGTGATGCCTTGGGGTGAGCTCAGTTCCACACCAGACAATTACCCTAAGTACACGTAATTGCAAGTACTCTCAGTACATGTAATTACTCTAGGTACACGTAATTGCAATTACTCTAAGTACATGTAATTGCAATTATGCAATTACTCTAATTAATTTGATATCAATTTTATGCCTCAGAATGCCCTTTTGTATTCTACTGACATGGCTTAGTCACAGCGTAAGGGAAGTTTCCAGAGTGAAAGTTTCGCAGGAGAACTTCTGTGAAGTTTGGAAAGTAGGAGGCGAGGTACAGGCAGAAGTAAAGTTTGAGGATGGACCGTGAGTCGTGTCGGGATAGTTCAGAGGTAGAGCGCTTGCCTGCGATAGGCAAATGTCCCAGGTTTGAGTCCTTCTTCCGGCACACAATTTTGATCTGCCAGGAAGTTTCATAAGAGCGCACACTCCGCTGCAGAGTGGAAATTTCATTCTTAATTTAAGTAATTTTTGAGTCTAGGGACTGATGACCAAAGTAATTTTGTCCCATAAGAATTAAAAACATTTGAACATTTTTTTGAAGGTATAGGATTTCCTGAAAAAACTTTAAGGCTTAAAGACGGTACAGTACAAGTTTTAATTCACAATTTCTAAATACGCTGAACTGAAAATGACGGTCTCTGGTCCTAAATGGAAGTGGTATTTTTCTGCCGCTAACGTATACTGGACGTGCCGTTCCAATGTGTCTCCACCGAGGAGTTGTTGCGGACAGAATTCGCGTACTGCGCACCCGAATCGTCCCTCCAGAGATATTTATACCCCGTGCTGTAGAGACAGCCTTAAAAGCGGTCCTCGGACGCAGGCGTCGTGTCGGCTGCCTCCGCTTCCGCCCCTGCTGCCGTGTACCTGTCGGCGCGCGTGACGCTGGGGACGGCCCTGTGAGGCAGAGGGCGCAAGCGGCGGGCGCCGTAAACGGATGGACGGCGCAGGGGCGGGAGCGGGATTACCCGCTAAACCCGTCCCAGCCGAAAGAAGCAGTGGGAGCGATTTAACGGCCTGGGTAACGGCCGGGAGCCGCTGTTTGCGGCAGCGGGCTGTTCTCAGCCGCCGCCCAGAGACTCACGACCGGGGGGCGCTGCGCACGACCGCCGCCGCTGCTGCTATTGCTGCTGCTACTGCTGCCATGTCCTCCCAACACACACACACACAGACACACACACACACACTGCCTCATCAATAGCACTTCCACCTGTGGCACTGGTGCAGAAATCTCTGTATATAGTGAGACAGCAGCTAGAAACTGCCTATAAGAACATAGGCTTTCGTGGTTATCAGTGGTGTATCCAAGGGGGGGGGGGGGGCGGTAGGAGGCTGTCGGGCTGCAGCCTCCCCCCAGATCCCTCTGGAACCCCATCCCCCCTCCCAGACCTTGCTGCAGCCTCCCCTACACACACACACAGAGAGAGAGAGAGAGACAGAGAAAGAGAAGGAAAAGAAAAAAGAAAATTATCAGTCTACATCTACATGCATACTCCGCAAGCCACCCGATATTTGTGTGGCGGAGGGTACCTTGAGTACCACTATCGGTTCTCCCTCCTATTCCAGTCACGTATTTTTGCGGAAAGAAAGATTGTCGGTATGCCTCTGTGTGGGCTCTTATCTCTCTGATTTCATCTTCATGATCTCTTCGTGAGATATACGTAGGAGGGAGCAAAATACTGCTAGACTCCTTGGTAAAGGTATGTTCTCGAAACTTCGAAAAAATCCCATACCGAGCGACCGAGCTCCTCTCCCACAGAGTCTTCCACTGGAGTTTATCGATCATCTCCGTAACGCTTTCATGATTACCAAATGGTCCTGTAACGAAGCGCGCTGCTCTCCGTTGGATCTTCTCTACTTCCTCTATCAATTCCACCTGGTACGGATCCCACACCGGTGAGCAGTATTCAAGCTGTGGGCGAACAAATCTACTGTAACCTACTTACTTTGTTTTCGGGCTACATTTCCTTAGGATTCTTCCAATGAATCTAAGTCTGGCATCTGCTTTACCGACGATTGATTTTATACGGTCGTTCCATTTTAAATCACTCCTAATGCCTACTCCGAAATACTTTATGAAATTTTCTTCCAGCTGCTGACCCTCTATAGTGTAGCTAAATAATACAGGATCTTTATTTCTATGTATTCGCAGCTCATTACACTTGTCTACATTGAGATTCCATTGCCATTCCTTGCACCATGCGTCAATTCGATACAGATCCTCTTGCATTTCAATACAATTTTCCAATGTTACAACCTCTCTATATACTACAGCGTCAGCTGCAAAAACCCTCAGTGAGCTTCCGATGTTATCCACAAGGTCATTTATATATATAGTGAACAGCAACGGACCCACGACACTCCACTGTTTCACATCTGACATCACTCTTACATCGGTAGCCTTCTCTCCATTGAGAATGACATGCTGCATTATGTTATCTAGGAACTTGTCAATGCAATCACACAATTGGTCTGATAGACCATATCCTCTTACTTTGTTCATTAAACGTCTGTGGGGAACTGTATCAAACGCCTTACGGAAGTCAAGAGACATAGCATCTACCTGAGTACCCGTGCCTATGGTCCTCTGAGTCTTGTGGACGAATAGCGCGAGCTTGGTTTCACACGATCGCCTTTTTCGAAACCCATGCTGATTCCTACAGAGCAGATTTCTAGTCTCCAGAAATGTCATTATACTCGAACATAATACATGTTCCAAAATTCTACAACTGATCGACGTTAGAGATATAGGCCTACAGTTCTGCACATCTGTTCGACGTCCCTTCTTGAAAACGGGGATGATCTGCGCCATTTTCCAATCTTTCGAAACGCTACGCTCTTCTAGAGACCTACGGTGCACCACTGCAAGAAGGGGGGCAAGTTCCTTCGCGTACTCTATGTAAAAACGAACTGGTATCCCATCTGGTCCTGCGGCCTTTCCTCTTTTGAGCGATTTTAATTGTTTTTCTATCCGTCTGTCAATTATTTAGATATGTTCCATTTTGTGATCTGTGCGAAAATCTAGAAAAGGAACTACAGTGCAATCTTCCTCTGTGAAACCGCTTTGGAAAAAGTCATTTAGTAATTCAGCCTTTAGAGTGTCATCCCTCTGTTTCAATGCTATTTTCGTTACAGAATGTCTGGACACTTCGTTTTGATCCACCTACCGCTTTGACATAAGACCAAAATTTCTTAGGATTTTCAGTATAAAGAACTCTAGGTATGGGAATATACTCACAGTCAAAGGCGTCGACTTTTGAAAATCAGTGTGGGTGCTCTATATCACGGTTCACAAATGTTCGAAACCAACCCTCCTGAAAATCATGTTCATGCATTTTTGAATGAGCAATACTTGATAAAAGTAAATAGGCAGTTGTCTGGACTTTTAAAGATAGAAGGAAGAAGGAGGAGAAAGAAAAGGTAGGAATGGCTGCATGAGGACACTACAATAAAGCGATCATATTGGCCGAAGTGGATATTAGTACCACCCCAAAACTTCTACACGACCAATGAAATAATTTTTCACTGTACACTAATCTAACACTTTTTGTGCGAAGCTATTCTTTGTGAAAAAAGCGTTTGATAGAACACCGTCACCGAGGTTTAAAGAAATCTTTGAAATATTTTGAGATTTTGAAGTCCGACATCAAATGTTTTTGGTCAGTTCCAAGCAAGAGTTGTATACTTCATCGAAACTTTCATCACTTAGAGATCACTTCATGACATCTCTGACAGTGTTAATATAGTCCAACGTTTTTTTAAGCCTGAGAGAAAAGCATTACAAATTTCACCTGAATCTATAATTTCAATAACAAGGGAAGTGACAAAGATAAATGAAAAACGAATAACTTTAGCATCCGTATCTGATTATTCAAGCTAAATTCCTGAAAGAACACAATTGAATGTTCATAAATACGTACACGTGAAAGGTCGAAAGGACAGACGTGATTCAGGAGATAGCACAGTGAGTAAAACACGGACACTCATTACTACTGGCTTGGGGACCCCCGTACAAAACAGATCGTTTCTTTGACATATGAAATATCGTCTCTCGCTATGGTCACGTTTTGGATTGTCTCTTGAGTCATAAGGTAGGTTTTGATTTTTCCCATTTTTTTTAAATTTATAGTTTTGCTTTCCATCTCAATTTTATGTGGGTCTCAGCACCCCCAAAACATTCTTGGAGGCGGGGTGGGAGACCACGAGCCCCGGAACACCCAGGGAGTCAGCGCCCCTGCTCACAGCTAACAAAGGAACTCAGCCTGTAGATCCGCAAGAATTTTGGAATTTATGTCTGTAAAGTTGTATCCATATTACTGAGGAACAGCGGCGCAACCAGGATATGGTTCTCTAGGGAGGAGGGGGGGCTATTTTTTTTAAACAAAGCGTATTGAATTCATTTTTCCAATTCTTATAAATTAACGAATTATTCTACGAAAACAGTTGTACAAGAAACAAAATGAGTAGGCCAGCATTAATTTGAAAGTGGAATAGGAGCAACGTGGTGGAAATGGAGTGTATATAATCAGCCCGTAAATAAAGCAGCTTCTATGTTGTTAGCCAAAGAGAAAGGTCTTTACAGTATGATTAGCATGAGACTCTATATTTAAAAACTGAACAAAAATTGTTGTTCATAAGATTCCACTCGGTGGCTCCGCTGTCCTGCTAAACAGCGGGTCACAGCATATGAACAATATGCTCGTAACTTCAGCATAGCAGCAACAATTGCAGCAACATCAACGTTTAGCAAATTATAGTTACGTTGTGATTTATTACATGTGTATTATTTCCGCTGACGACCTGTTTAGAAGGGAGGTGTGGGGGGGGGGGGGGGGGGGGGGGTTCAGCCCCATTAGCAGCTCCTCCTCCTCCCCCGTCACGTGGCTGCGCCACTGCTGAGGAAGAAATTGGTGACGTAACTTATTACGATGCATGGCGTCGTGTAGGTTATACAAACACCCTGTATGCCTGACTGAAGATTCAACGGTTAAAAGCAGTGTGTGTGTGTTTGAAAGGATGCTAAAGGTAGTATGTGTGTGGGGCGAGCGTGTCACTGATTGTGTTAAGAGACCGTCCTCGCTAAAATTCACAAATAAATATTCTGTTGTGGTTTTGGTTACAAAATAATTTGACTAAGCAATGAGACTTAGTACCTTCTTTTGCCCTGTTAGAATAAATTGCAACTGACATGGAATGCAATGATCATACGTAAATATGGTATTGTTTGATGCGCAACGGATAACACTTTAAATTGTACAGTAGTTAATAAGTTGACAGTAACTAAAACTCGTAAATGGTGTACACATTAATCTCGTGTGTGAGAGAGAATGTGAGCAAATGAAAAGTTCAGGACTGTTAGCGTGCACCATATACCAGTAGCCAGATTATACATGTACAATTCGACTGCGAGAGCCATCAAAAAGAGCGTGCTACTTCAGTGATAATTTTGTTACTTGAATACGCAGGATGTCAAACAAAGATATGTGATATTAATTAGGTACCAAAAATCACTGCACTTGATAATGTGCCCATCTGAACAACAATTACCATACTGATTCAACCTAATAAAAAATGTCATACAAATCTGGTAATGGTTTCAAGTCTCACTCTCTGCAAACATTTCTCATCTCTTTACGTGATCTACTTCTTTTCTCATCAGACGAATCACTTTATCTGTTGCTAACATTAACTGACTTAATAATCTGAACTTTCATTAAGACTGAGAAAATCTCTAACTATGAATTTTACTGGATTTATGAAGAAACTACTTCCTGCTCTCATTAATAGACCAATTTATCATGACAAAATCCCTATACTGAACTGTTGTAATTAGCACATTAATTTACAAACACAATAATAATACAATACTATTATAAGAAACAATGATCAGAACGCGTAGCAATTCAAATTGGTGAAAGGAACGAGGAACTGGTAAAATGGGTCAGGGTTAAATGATAAATGCAAGCTGCACTAAACAGTATTCATTAGCAAAAAACCAAACACCAACTACAATAGTTCAAATACAGGCTACCATACCTAACAATAGAAAAGTACAAGTTTACCTTTTTTGAGACAAATTAATTTCCATACAAAAATTACAATCTGCAGACTTGGCTACGACTCTTCAAAACTGTCTGAATTTTTACTCTTCGAGTCTAACACACAGACAGCCTAACCCGACAGTTTCACTATTACTACTCATCGACTCAACTCTACCATAATCAGACATCGACTCTCCTTCACGAAGGTCACACACCGACTCCTTAAACGCAACAACTGCGAGTGCAAGACACTCCAAAGATAAAACAAAGTCTTTGGTTTACAGCAAAGATATGAAATTAAGTACAGTATGTTATATAGATTAGTGAAATGTTACAAAATATTACATAAATTTGTTTTCTACAGAATTATAGCTTAGGTTTTTGTAACAAAACATGCTCAAGGCTGTATGACAGGCAAAAATTAAGTAAACATTATTTTGCATACACCTTTCGCGGTGTCTGTTCCATTTCATTTCTAATGTATGAAGCAACCAATATAAAAGCTCCTTTTCATAAACACAGAGTATAAAAGTCTGTTGGCAAAGAAATATTACCGCATTAATTAAAATCTACTATCTGAAAAAAAAAATCGGCAAAATCCGTAGCACGGAAGTGTGAAATCAGTCTTAACCACGAATTTTATACACAAATAACGAGCAGAAGCTTCCTGCACTACCCGCTTCTGCGGAAGCGCGCATTTGTACTGCCTTGTGCGCATGTGCGAATACAAGGGAGTTTAGAACTGGTCTCTATTCCGGTGCAGGGATAAAGAGTCTGCTAGTAATCGAGGCTCCGCGAGATGGCTGTCACGCTAGACCTATGCCTTTAGCTGCGGATCGTCGTGTAATACCAACACCTCAGAAAGAGTCCGCATCCATAGCTCAGCGGTAGCGTCGCTGACTACCACGCAGGAGGCGCCGCGGTGGAGTAGCCGAGCGGTCTAAGGCGCCTCGCTGCGGAGCGCGCGGTTGCTCGCCGTCGGAGGTTCGAGTCCTCCCTGGGGCACGGGTATGTGTGTTTGTCCGTAGGTTAGTTCAACTTAGTTTAAGTAGTTTGTAAGCTACGGACTGATGACCACGCAGTTTGGTCCGATAGATTTACAAACATTTGAACATTTGAACGCAGGAGACCCGGGTTCGATCCCCGGCAGGGGATTGGGTGTTGTGTGTTGTCCTAATCATCATCATTGGCACGTAAGTCGCCCATGCGGCGTCAAATGAAAAGATTTGCACTAAGGCGGCCGATCAAACCCGCAAGGGTTCTCCCGGCCAAGAAAGCCATACACTCATTTCCATTACCTCAGAAAGAGAAGGCCGCGGCACGCTTGTGCCACGTCACGCAGAGCAGGTCGCTACCGCTGAAAGGCTGGCTGCTAGGGCCCAGTGGGTAGCCCCACCGGCCAGCCACTCAGCTACGCGGTAGCGACCATAGACTTACTAAACAAATACTAGACCGCTCGCTGGCGCTAGCGTCGCGTCCCCACATTGAATGTGAAAAAAAAATCAAATGTTTGTAAATCTATGGGACTCAACTGCTTGTTTATCAGTCCCTAGCTTAAACCAAGGTAAACTAAACATAAGACAACACAAACATCCATGTCCGAAAGGAGATTCGAACCCCCGAAGGCAGACGGCCGCGTGCACCGCAACACGGCGCTCCAGTAAGTGCGGCTAATCCGCCGCGGCCATTTTGAACGTGATATTAGCAGCCATTTGCAGGGAAACACTACGTAAACATGGGTCGTTCCTGTGCTGCTTTTAATTGTAACCGTAAGAACGGAAACAAAGACGAATGTTACATTCCACATTTCAGTCATTACTTGTATACTGTACAGTACTTTCATGGAGAAATAATAAATCATGAGCGTTTGTTTTCGTTTAGGTTTCCTCTTACAAATGATTCTCGAAAACTGGGAGACATACTTTGTTTTATGTCAAGTGCTTATATTGTATTTGCATATAAACTACAAAAAATACTAACACGATTAATGTACTACATTGAGCAGAATGAAGAACTAGGCATATCAGAGGTATTTAGATTATTAATCGTGTATATAAGTATGATGCAGAGGTAGGTCAAATAACTGCTTTTAGAAACTTAAGAGGTGGTGATTGTACTTCTTAAATGGTCAATATTTGATCGAATGTTGCATACGGAATCACTTCAAGATGTACCACCTCAGTAAAAATGTGCGAATGAGGTGTCTATTTAAAGTTATATGAGTTAATACAATTGCTCATACATAAATTCGATCAAGTTGAAAGAAAAATTGTATGTAATATGGAAAGGTATGTAGACAAAAGTACGTGAACTGAATAATAATCGCACTCTCTGCTACTTTACAAGATTCATGGAATCATTCAAATAACTCGATGCAAACTCGCTCCACCTAGTCAGAAAAGAGCCTTGTTGTTGTTAAGGTCTTCAGTCCGGAGACTGGTTTGATGCAGCTCTCCACCCTATTCTATCCTGAGCAAGCCTTTTCATCTCCTCATAAGAACGGCAACGCACATCCACTTGAATCTGCTTACTATACGCGTCTCTTGGTCTCCCTCTGCGATTTTTACTCCACACACTTCCCTCCAATGCTAAATTTACGATTCCCCGATGTCTAAGAATGTGTCCTACCAAGCGATCCCTTCTTTTAGTCAAGGTATGCCAAAAATTACTTTTCTCACCAATTCTGTTCAGTACCTCTTCATTAGTTATGCGATCTACCCATCTAATCTTCAGCATTCTTCTGTAGCACCATATTTCAAAAGCCTCTATTCTCTTCCTGTCCGCACTGCTTATCGTCCATGTTACACTCCCGTACAAGGCAACACTCCAAACAAATGCCTTCAGAAAAGACTTCCTTACCCTTAAATTAATATTCGAAGTTAGCAAATTACTCTTTTTCAAAAATGCTTTTCTTCCCATTGCCATTCAGCATTTTATATCCTCTGTACTGCGACCATCGCATGTTATTTTACTACCCAAGTAATAAAACTCATCTACCACCTTCATTGTTTCGTTACCTAATCTAATTCCTTCAGCATCGCCTGATTTTCTAAGACCTCATTCCATTACTTTTGTTTTGCTCTTGTTAATGTTCATTTTATACGCTCTCTTCAACACACTGTCGATTCCATTCAACTGCTCCTCAAGGTCCTTTGCTGTCTCTGACAGAATTACAATGTCATCAGCAAAACGCAATGTTTTTATTTCTTCCCCCTGAACTTTAATCCCTATTCCAAATTTTTCCTTGCTTTCCTTCACCGCCTGCTCGATGTACAAATTGAATAACACCGGAGAAAGGCTACAACCCTGTCTTACTCCCTTCCCAATTGATGCTTCCCTTTCATGCCCTTCGAGTCTAATAACTGCGGTCTGACTTTTGTACAAGTTGTATATAACTCTCCTTTCCCTGTATTGTACCCCTGCTGACTTCAGAATTTGAAAGAGTATATTCCAGTCAACATTGTCAAATGCTTTCTCCAAATCTACAAAAGCTAAAAATGTAGGTTTGCCTTTCCTTAATCTATATTCTAAGATAAGACGAAAAGTGAGTATTGCCTCCCGGGTTCCTATGTTCCTCCTGAATCCAAACTGATCTTCCCCGAGGTCAGCTTCTACAAGTTTTTCCATTCTCCTGTAGATAATTCGTGTTAAAATTTTGCAACCATGACTTATCAAACTGATGGTTCTGTAATTTTCACACCTGTCTGCGCCTGATTTCTTTGGAATGGGGATTATTACATTTTCCTTAAAGTCGGAGGGCATTTCGCCTGTCTCATACATCCTACACACCAGTTCAAATAGTCTTGTCATGGCTGGCTCTCCCAGAGACTTTAGTAGCTCTGAGGGTGTATCATCTACTCCTGGGGCCTTGTTCCGACCTAGATCTTTCAAGGCTCTGTCAAATTCATCTCTCAGTATAGTATCTCCTATTTCATCTTGATCTACTTCCTCTTCCCTTCCTACAACATTGTCTCTAAGTTCATTTCCTTTGTAGAGATGCTCTATGTACTCTTTCCACCTTTCAGCTTTCCCTTCTTTGCTGAGAACTGGTTTCCCATCTGAGTTCTTGATATTTGTAGAGTTGCTTTTCTTGTCCCCAAATGTCTCTTTTATTTTCCTTTAGGCGGTGTCTACTTTTCCCCTTGTTATACATTCTTCTACAGATTTGCATTTGGCTTCTAGCCACTCCTGCTTAGCCATTTTGCACCTCCTGTCAATCTCATTTTTTAGTCGCCTGTACTCCATTTTGCCTGTTTCATTTACTGCATTTTTGTATTTTCTCCTTTGGTCAATTAAATTTAGTATTTCCTGTGATATCCAAGGATTTTTTGTAGGTATTGCCTTTCTACCAATTTTGTCCTCTGCTGCCTTCACTATTTCATCTCTCAATGCTACCCATTCCTCTTCTACTGTTTTATTTCCCCCTGTTTCTGTCAATTGTTGCCTAAATCTCCCCCTGAAATTCTCCAGAACTTCACTTTCCTTCAATGTATCTAATTCCCATCTCCTTATTTTCATACCTTTCTGCAGTTTTTTCAGCTTCAGCCTACAGTTCATGACTAACAAGTTATGGTCTGAGTCTATATCTGCCCCTGGGTATGTCTTGCAGTTTATAACCTGGTTCCGGAATCTATGTCTTAGCATTATAAAATCTATCTGATACCTTCCGGTGTCTCCTGGTCTCTTCCACGTATACAACCTTCTTTTGTGATTCTTAAACCACGTGTTTGTTACGATTAAATCATGTTCCGTGCAAAATTCTACCAGGCGACTTCCTCTTTCATTCCTTCTGCCCAGTCCATATTCACCTACTATTTTTCCTTCTCTTCCTTTTCCTACTATCGAATTCCAGTATCCCATCACAATTAAGTTTTCCTCTCCCTTAACTGTCTGAATAATTTCCTTTAGCTCCTCATATATTTCTTCGATCTCGTCATCATCGGCAGAGCTAGTTGACATATAAACCTGTACTACTGTTGTCGGTGTTGGCTTCGTATCTATCTTGACAATGATAATGCGATCACTGTGCTGGTCATAGTAGTTTACCCGCATTCCTATTTTATTAATCATTATTAGTCCTACTCCTGTGATACCCCCAACTGATTTTGTATTTATAATCCTGTACTCACCTGACCAGAAATCCTGTTCATCCTGCCACCGAACTTCATCAATCCCCACTATGACTAACTTCAACCTATCCATTTCCCTTTTCAAATTTTCAAATTTTCCTACCCGATTAAGGGATCTAACATTCCACGCGCCGATCCGTTGAATGCCAGTATTGTCTTTCCTGATGACAACATCCTCCTGAGTAGTCCCCGCCCGGAGATCCGAATGGGAGACTATTTTACCTCCGGAATATTTTACCCGAGAAGATGCCATCATCATATTTCCATACAGTAGAGCTGCATGTCCTCGGGAAAAGTAACTGCTGTAGTTTCCCCTTGCTTTCAGCCGTTCGCAGTAGCTGTGTGGCAAAGCCACATTAGCTGATGTTACAAGGCCAGCTCAGTCAATCATCCAGACTGTTGCCCCTGTAACTACTGAAAAGGCTGCTGCCCCTCTTCAGGAACCACACATTTGTCTGGCCTCTCCACAGATACCCCTCCGTTGTGGTTGCACCTACGGAAGGCTATCTGCATCGTTGAGGCACGCAAGCCACCCCACCTCGGCAATGTCTGCGGTTCATGGGGGTGGAAATGAGCCTTACATTCTTAAATTTCGTGTCTCTGTGCAGACGTATTTCGAGAATTAGGAGACTTCATTCATTTCGTTGCGTCATATATACTTCAAATCACAATCTCAGTACTAGGATTCATCCCTGCAAATTGCGGCGATCAGCTGCTTCAATTGCGGTGCAGTTGCCTCGCTTCTCCGCTGTGGTGTGGTAGGGGCTTTGTAGCGACCTACTCTGCGTGACGTGGGCAAGCACGTCGCGGCCTTCTCTACTAGTTACCGTATTTTATCGTATAAGCTCCCCCCTTGCATATTCCACTCCCCTACGATTTTTCACAATTAAAACATTATTTTATTAATATCGCGCATAATTCCCTCTCCTGGTTCGTTCTAACAGGAGCGGCCTTCAAATAACTTGACAATGGACGCAGCGGTACTGCCACGAACGAATATTTCCATTGTCACAACATACCGTAAATTTGAAACGTTAAGCCGCAGACATATCTCTAGGCCAGTTTGCTACAAGTCGTCATAATGGCGAAATATTCAAACTACACGGCAAAATTTAAACTAAATGTGTTATCTTACGCCGATAGAAACGGAGTAAAAGCTGCAGGAAGGCATTTCTCCGTCGATCCCAATTCAATACGGTATTGGCGGAGACAAAAAGATAAACTCGTGGCTGCAAAGGCAAGCTCCAGATTCCGTGGGCCTTGTGTTAAGGAAATAAATACCGATACAGTAAGTTTAACAACATTAGTTGCGACTTCTGACGTTTGGCTTGTCGGGGTGAAGGAGACGCCGTTGCCCAGGTAACATCAATAGTGAGCCGGCATTTTCCATTCCCGCCGCCACCGGCTCGGCTTGTGAGGCACCGCTGTTGCCAATGCGTGTGTAACCAGTAGCACGTGGTGTCGCGCGGTGGCCCTTTGCGTTCTCTATCCTGCATTGTTGTGTCCTACCGACAAAGAATGTTTCCAGGCGCCAGCGTGGCGTTAGATGTTGCCGGCGCGATCAGCATACACTGGAAACTATGAGAACCCTCCTCCACTCGCTCCGCACCGACGTGTCAAAAGTCGCAACTAATTTTAAACGCACTGTAGGTACCATTTTTACACAATTTGTCGTATACCGGTATCTTTTACTGCCTAATATATAGTTTTTCTTCCTTTCTGAATAACTACTCGCATAATTCCCTCCCTAGTGTTTTCAAGAAAATTTTTCGAGAAAAAAAGGAGGGTGAATTACGCGATAAAATACGATAGTTGCGCTAAGGCTCTACACCACCCCAGGCACGTGGCCTTGAGTCACCTGCTAGGCTACCCAAACACGTAACCCGTCCAACCCAAACTTCCATATGTCCTCCGACTATTCTACTCCACACCTCGCAACTGGCCTCTGTTTCCGCCAGGAGTCCGTAAGACCGGACGCAGCCAGTCTTGACTGTAATACACCCAGTCACGGTTGGATGCCTTTTTCTGTCCGGTTGCACACGACAATCGAACTTCTGGCGGGAATACAGTATACATGAGGTGGCCCCGGAATGAATTATCATATTTCCGTGGTATATGTTTACAGGGCCAACTACCAGTTGAAGCTAAAAAACAATGTACAGCTCATGCAAGAAATCGTGGCCCCCTACTTTCTGAACTTGCGCGCTGGACGAGTCGCGGGGCGCAGTTGACTGCCGGCTTGGAATATTCAAATGTTTGTTAAGATTAAGGGACTTAACTACGGGGTCATCACTCCCTAAACTTACAAACTACTTATGACTATTACATATATTTTTGACGAATTACAGCGATCAAATGAATGAAATAAATCGCAATTTGCGATGTTATGGCATCACTGTATTTGGTTTAGGGGGAATACCAAACTGTGGCGAATGATAATTTGCGTCCGGCAGGGATTCGAACCCGGGATCTTCTGCTTACTAGGCAGACGCGTTGACCACTCCGCCACCGATTTATTTCATTCATTTGAACGCTGTAATTCGTCAAAAATATATATAATTGTATACAAGCCGAGGCTGGGCTCCCGACGATAATTAATTGTGTCTCGATACCTCATGGTCTGTTCTCACTGATGCGGGAATACAGTATTGTGTCTGCGAGCATTATAGAATAAATGGGCTGTGGTGTAGGAAAGAGACAGCATGGCGAATGAAGATTTGTGTGTGGCGGGAGACGTGCAGGGAAGAGTCCTCTGCAGCCGGGCTGGTCACTGTGTCCTCGGTGGCGGAGTGGTCAACGCGTCTGCCTAGTAAGCAGGAGATCCCGGGTTCGAATCCCGGCCGGGCACAAATTTTCATTTGCCACAGTTTGGTATTGCATCTAAACCTCATACAGTGATGCCATAACATCGCAAATTGCGATTTATTTCATTTACTTGTAAATACCTTATACTAAAGACGCCACAAACATCCATGCCCGAGGGGGGATTCAAACCCCCGACCGTAGCGGCCGTGCAGACTGTGACTGGCGCGCCGCAGACCGCTCGTCCACCGCGGCCGGTGACTGCCGGCTTAACAAACGAGTTGTACGGCCCAGCAGGCAACGTGCAACTGAGCCGTCTGCCCCTCAGAAGCAAAGTAAACCTCGAGATTGCATTTCTGCGCATGGGCCACGACTTCTTCCGCGAGCTCTATATTTACAACGGCTACAGCCCCGCAGAGGGACGCTTGTTCTTTTGGGAATGTCCGAAAGAACAAGACACCGCAATTCTTAAATGACTCATTCATTCGAAATGTTTCTCTGTCATATAATTCTTTATGGTGTGTGTAATTACTTGAACTATTTTTAAAGTGGGCATGGGTGTGTGTGTTGTCCTTAGGTTACTTTATCTAGGTTTAAGTAGTTTGTACGCTACGGACTGATGACCACGCAGTTTGGTCCGATAGATTTAAATACATTTGAACAACATCTATAACACCACATTTCAAAAGCCTCTATCCTCTTCCTGACCGCACTGTTTATCGTCCATGTTTCACTCCCATACAAGGTAACGCTCCACACAAATGCCTTCAGAAACGACTTCGTTACGCTTACATTAATATTCGATGTTAACAAATATCTCTCTTTCAAAAACTCTTTCCTTCCCATTGCCATTTAGCATTTTATATCCTCTCAACTGCGACCATTATGTGTTATTCTACTGCCCAAGTAACAAAACTCATGTGCTTTATTGTTTCGTTACCTAATCTAATTCCTTCAGAATCGCTTTATTTTCTTAGACTGCACTCCATTACTCTTGACTTGCTCTTGATAATGTTCATCTTGTAAGCACCTTTCAACACACTGTGTATCCCGTTGAACTGCTCTTCCAGATCCTTTGCTGTCTCTGACAAAATTACAATGTCGTCCGCAAAACGCAATGTTTTTATTTCTTGACCCTGAACTTTAGTCCCTTCTTCAAAATTCTCCTTTGTAGCTCGCTCAATGTACAAATTGAATAACAGGCCTCTGTATCCCTTTCATGCCCTTAAACTGTGATAATTGCTGTCTGGGTTTTGTAGTGAATAACCTTCTGCACTCTATATTTTACTCTTGCTGATTTCATAATTCCAATCAACATTGTCAAAAACTAATTCCATACCTACAAAAGCTAGAAATGCAGGTTTGCCTTTCCTTAATCTGTTCTCTAAGATAAACCGTTAACTGAGGATTGCCTGTCGTTTTCCTACATTTCTGTTGAATCCAAACTGATCTTCCCCGAGGTCAGCTTCTACCAGCTTTTCCATTCTCCTGTAGATAATTCGTGTTAAAATTTTGCAACCATGACTTATCAAACTGATGGTTCCGTAATTTTCACACCTGTCTGCACCTGATTTCTTTGGAATGGGGATTCTTACATTTTTCTTAAAGTCTGAGGGTATTTCGCCAGTCTCATACATCTTACACATCAGTACAAATAGTTTTGTCATGGCAGGCTCTCCCAGAGACGTCAGTAGTTCTGAGGGAATGTAGTCCTCTCCAGTGGCCTTGTTTCGACTTAGGTCTTTCAGTGCTCTGTGAAATTCTTCTCTCAGTACAGTATCTCCTATTTCATCATTATCTACATCCTCTTCCCTTCTTACAATATTGTTTCTAAGTTCATTTCCTTTGTAGAGCCCCTCTATATATTCATTCCATCTTTCAGTTTTCCCTTCTTTGCTGAGAACTGGTTTCCCACAAGAGTTCTTTATAGCCATACATCTGCTTTTCTTGTCTCCAAATGTCTCTTTTATTTTCCTGTAGGGGGTATTTATTTTTCCCCTATTGAAACATTCTTCTACTGATTAGCATTTGCCTTCTAGCCACTCCTGTTTCGCTATTATGCACTTCCTGTCAATCTCATTTCTTAGTCGTCTGTACTCCATTTTGCCTGTTTCATTTACTGCATTTTTATATTTTCTCCTTTCATTAATTAAATTTAGTATTTCCTGTGATATCCAAGGATATTTTGTAGGTCTGCTGCCGTAACTATTTCATCTCTCAATGCTACCCATTTCTCTTGTACTGTTTTATTTTCCCCCGTTTTTGTCAATTGTTGCCTAAAGCTGCCTCTAAAATTTTCAAGAACTTCAGGTTCCTTCAATTTATCCAAGTCCCTTCTCCTTATTTGCCTAACTTTCTGCAGTTTTTTCAGTTTCATGACCAATATGGTCAGAGTCTATATATGCCTATGGGTATGTCTTACAGTTGAATACCTGGTTCCAAAATCTATGTCTTACCATTATAGAATCTATCTGGTATCTTCCGGTGTCTCCTTGTCTCTTCCACGTATACAACCTTCTTTTGTGATTCTTAAACCAGGTGTTCGTTATAACTAAATTATGTTCTGTGCTAAATTCCGCCATGCGGCTTCCTCTTTCATTCCTTTTGCCCAGACCATATTCCCCTACTACCTTCCCTTCCCTTCCTTGTCCTACTACCGAATTCCAGTCTCCCATCACAATTAAGTTTCCGTCTCCCTTAACTATCTGAATAATTTCTTCTACCTCCACATATATTTCTTCGATCTCATCATCGGCAGAGCAAGTTCAAATGTTCAGATGTTTGTAAAGCTTAAGGGACTTAACTGCGGGGTCATCAGTCACTAAACTTACAAACTACTTATGAAGTTACTTATACTAAAGACGGCATAAACATCCATGTCCGAGGGGGGTGGGTTGGAACCCCCGACGGGGAACGACCTCGCGCATCGCAGCATAGCGCCTCAATGCGCTTGGCCATTCCACCGCAGCGCTGAACTGGTTGGCATATAAACCTGTACTACTGTGGTCGGTGTTGGCTTCTACTACGATAATGCGATCACTGCGCTGCTCGTAGTAGTTAACCCGCGTTCCTATATTCCTTATCCATTATCATTCATTATAAGAATAACTCTTATAATACCCATAACTGATTTTGTATTTGTAATCCTGTACTCACCTGACCTGAAATCCTATTCATCCTGCCACCGAACTTCACTAATACCCAATATATCTAACTCAACCTATCCAGTTCCATTTTTAAATTATCTAATTTTCCTACCCGATTAATGGATCTAACATTCCACGCTCCGATCCGTAGAAAGCCAGTATTGTGTTTCCTGATGACAACATCCTCCTGAGTAGTCCCCGCCCGGAGATCCGAATGGGGGAATATTTTACCTCTGAAATATTTTACCGGAGAGGATGCAATCATAATATTCATACAGTAGAGCTGCATGTCCTCGGGAAAAGTAACGGCTATAGTTTTCCCTTGCTTTCAGCCGTTCGCAGTAACTGTGTGGCAAAGCCACATTAGCTGATATTACAAGGTCATCTCAGTCAATCATCCAGGCTGTTGCCCCTGTAAATACTGAAAAGGCTGCTGCCCCTCTTCAGGAACCACACGTTTGTCTTGGCCTCTCCACAGATACCCCTCCGCTGTGGTTACACGTACGGTACGGCTATTGGTATCGTTGAGGCACGTGTCACCCCACCTCGTCAATGTAGTGGAGTAAAAAAAGGCTTTATATAAGAACGTGAATTCTAGTATAACAAACTACAAAAGGCCTATTTTCGACTCTTCATCATACTCAACACCAACTGACTCTGCAGTAACTTCATGTTATTACTACTATCTCTGGTGTCGTAATGTTGTTGTCTCCACTCCGCAGAATCGACATAAGGACTGATCAATTTTTGTTGACTCTGATGATGATGATACTTCAGAACCTAGATATCTCGAATGATCCCCTAAATACTTTCGCCAGTATATCTAAAACACCAAAGAAGCTTACGATAAATCATGTCTGCCCCCTATAATTAAGCACGGGGTAAGTTCTGACATGAATTGGGAATCTGTATCGTGATATTGTGAGATTACCACCCATTAGAAATATTGGTAATTAATAGCATTTGATAATTAAACAGTATGAAGTTCACTGCAAACATTGACCATGCCAATGCACTAAATGTTACACAATTTTAATCTTATTAATTATGGTAGCAATGTATGTACACAGTTGTTTGACAACATTAATAGTTAGGCCATAGGTAGAAATTCTCCGCGTTGAGATTTGCTGTGTGCTTGTAGCTGACGGGAGGCCAGCGAGCAGGTGGCTGGTTCCAGCTTAGGATTTTCCAGTTCGTTTCCGGTGAGGGGAGAGAGGGACAATGGCGAGTGTCAGGCACAGTGCAGTGCACAGCGTGAAATAAAATATTCTAATACTACTCGCATTTGAAGTAATATGATGCAGTTAGGAACCTTTAAGGCCCTCATAACAAAATATCCTGTTGACAAACAATACGTTAGCTGATATAGTCACATCTGGCGTAATATGTTTAATTGACAATGAAAAGTTATAAATTACCAACGAAGACAAGACAGTTCCACAACTAGCATGGAAATGTTTGTTTATAAAAATAATATATTAACTATTTCTCATTTTATTTTTAATTAATCTTGTGTATTTTACCTTGAAATATTCAGTTAAATCACTTATCTGTGTTATAAGAAGTTGCACGATTATAATAAATAGTACAAAGGATGTTTATACTAATATAAAAACGTAAGAAAATATTTGTTTAATGTGTAGTGTAATTATTTTGATTTTAAGTAAAGTTTTAGAAATGTATTGGCTGAGTGCTGTACGTTGGCAAGTCGGTTAGAACAGCTCACATGGGGAAGTTGATGATGTAGGGGAAAAAACCCCGGCAGTTGAGCTTTTGGCGCGCGCCCGCGAGGGCAGGAAGTGACGAGGTCGGGAGCACGTGGAGAACTCGCCGGGCGGCGTCGCTCTGCAATCAGTCGGGATGTGGACCTCGAGGTGGAGGTTATAGATTTGTGTGTGGCATTCGCCACCTGTGGTTGCTCGTCGTAGACTGCACGAAGTTGAATCGAGTGCTATTGTGTGTTTGTGAATATTTAGCCGGTGGAACAAGGCATTGAATTAAAGTGACTGTGATTTGTTAATGTAACACGTGTCGTCGCATAGGCATGAACATAAACGGTGTTTGAGACAGCCACATGGTGTGAAAACAATTTGCGACAAATATTCATTTTGTCTGGGGGCTCACGAGCTATAACTTTATTTGATAAATGTGTCGACGTACAGACGTATCAGCCACAGGGGTCTAATATTGTGAAATAAACAACATAAAGTGAACTTTCACGTGTTTCAAAAACAGTAGTTAGTACACCCCTTTCTCTCATGAACTTGATTTTATTATGGATTTGTTTTGTTAATCATATGCAGGGAAGGAAAGCTGTGAACGTGTGATATCATCCCCTAGAAAACGAGTCAAACAGTCGCAATCACTGTTACAGTGTTTTTGCATGTTTAGGAATTTGGTTCGCAGCTGGTGGTTGTGAGTTTTAAAAATTAAACTTTCTCTATTTTAAACTTTCACCCCGACCTTCACCCACGCAATATTCAAAAATGTTCAAATGTTTGTATAGTCTTTGGGACTTAACTACGGGGTCATCAGTCCCTAAACTTCCAAACTACTTATGAACTACTTACGAAATAGGACGGCACAAATATCCATGCCCGAGGGGGGGATTCGAACCCCCGACCGTAGTGGCCGTGCAGACCGTGACTGGAGCGCCTTAGTCCCCTCGGCCACCGCGGCCGGCCGTGATATTCAACTATATGTCCCTGCTCAGATAATTATCAATGAATATCTTATCATACTCGACAGCAATTCCTTACTAGTACTAGCATATTTCTAACAAACATTGCCATATTGTAAAATGGTAATGCCCATACACACACAGCAATAAAAAGTTTGTGCTCTTTATAAATCAACAGAAAATTATCAGACATCTGCTTTGGACACAAAATCGCTATATATCAACATAATTGGCTTTCCAGTCGACCGCTTTATCTCGAGACCATGGGGCAGTTTTTTAATTAAAATACTTATTTATTAACTCCTAATTAATATTTTAATTAAAAATTGCAGCGTCTGTTCTTTCTGACATGTGCTGCTGCAGCTGTTCTAAATACTGATTTAACGGGAGTATTCTTATTTTAGTTGATCGTGAGTGTTGTAATCATTCAACATGTACATATGAAAATTTGTGCCGGTGCCAGGACTGGAGCACAGCGCAAATTTTCAAATGATAATGTCATTTTATTACAACAGTAGTCTTATCAGCAGGTGAGACAAAAACACCCCAAATAAATAAATATTGTGCCTAGGTTAGGTGTTCATATTATTTTGTCCGTTCCCTGTATTAGTGTGTCTACAGTAGATGTTTATAACGGTTTGAATGCAGAAACTTCAGCCCATCTCTCATAGTGATTCAACAGCTCTCAGTAAGAACAGAAGAGAAAAATGGCACAAAACAGCAAGACTCAACTTCACGCATTCTATTCGGAAAGCCTTATGAGAAAACTTGATACAGTCCTAAGGTTGTCAAATAGAGTGACACATGTATAGACCATTTCTGTTGCAGCAAGACTAATGAATATTTCGAAGTCTAAAGTAGACAAGTCATACACACGAACTGTAAAAAAGGAACTGCACATATAAAGGTCGCAGCTAGAGCCACATCCAGACTATTCACGTGAATTCAGCATGGAGGAAGTTGAGGCAGGGTAAATAAAGCTCCTGGTTTTGACTGGGCGTATCCCAAAAACAAAAGTATGGCTCACTGACTTTTTCAGTGCGGTACTGAGAACTGGAAAACTACCAAAGCTTTTCAAACAGGCTAATTGCCATCTTGAAGGTAAAGGTGGAACAGATACTTCTCACTATCGACCTGTATCACTACTCAACATGACCTATAAGCTACTTGAAAGGCTCATCCTAAACCGCATACAAGAGACTATTGACCAAATCATCACTGCTGAACAAGGTGGCTTCAGGAAACATCGGGACTGCTGTGACCAGATCTTAATGTTGACAACATTAGTAGAAACTGGGTTCCATCGGGGTCTTAAATCAGCTGCAGTTTTTGTGGACCTCACAGCAACTTATGGCACTGTGCGGAGGAAAGGACTGATGCTGAAGCTTATCCAAATCATCCCATGCCAAAAGCTTGCATTCCTAGTGAACAACATGCTCTCGGACAGACGCTTTAAGTATTTCTGAACGGACAATCTAGCAGATGGAGGACGCTAAATATCGGCCTTCCCCGGGGCTCTGTTCTGGCCCCCATCCTGTTTAACCTATATATACATGACATGCCAGACACGGACACCACGAAAATCCAGTATGCAGATGACGTAGCATTAGTTTCCAGAGTAAAGACCTCAAGCACTGTGAGCAGGTACTGACGACTGACCTGATTAAAATAAGTGATTACTTTCATAAATGGTGACTTCAACCAGACCCAAATAAAACTGAGGTTACTGCATTCCACCTAAATAATAAAGAAGCCCAAAAGAAGCTACATGTGACTTTTGATGGAATTGAAGTGCCACATAACTACAATCCTATATACCTAGGTATCACTCTAGATCGGTCCTTGACATTCAAACAACAGTGCCTAAAGCTTTCAAAGAAACTTGCCTCAGGAGTGAACTTGCTTCGCAAGATTGCTGGCAGCAATTTTGGTGCGGACGCCAATACCCTACGCTCTGCTGCGCTCGCTCTTGTGTATTCTGCTGGGGAATACTGCGCGCCAGAGTGGGAAAACAGCGCTCACACAACAAAGATTGACGTCCAACTTATTGAAGCCATGAGGATTATCACTGACACTGTCAGATCTACGCCCATTCAGTGGTTACCTGTCCTGGCTAACATTGGTCTGCAAGATCTAAGGAGGAAAGCAGCTATGATAAAATTAATCAACAACATCAAGGCTCACAAGAACTCTCCCTTGTATGATGCTCTACAGGATCCCCCAGCAAGTCATCTCAAATCACGAAAACCTCCCTGGTATGACACAGGAAGTACCAGTTCCTTCGATGTGACCTCCAAGTGGCAAGAACGCTTGAACAAACATCCACTGCACAACGCCCACCTCGTGCAAGATCCAGCAAAGAAAGTTGAGGGATTCCATATACCACGCCAAACCTGGTCGAGGCTGAACCGCATCAGGACTGGTCAAGGGAGATGTGCTTACACCATGAAGAAGCGGGGTTTCCTTCCATCTTCTGACTGTGACTGCGGAGCGGAGGAGTAAACCATACAACAAATTGTCAAACAGTGTCCGCTGCGAGTATTTTAGCGGTGACTTGGAGAGTTTACATTAAGTGACATTGTTGTATACTTGTAAAACCATACGACAAGTAATAAATTAAAGGCCAATTCTCTTTCAAGAGCTGAAACTGAAGAAGGTGATGATGTTGGAAAGTGAGGTCTTGAGCGAATTAGACGTTCTGAGCAATACCACAGGGATTCGAGTGTGTTCATATTGGCACTCGGGCTACTGCAATCCATTGAGGTAGGTAATTGTCTACGAAATATTGCTTCACAGGTGTTTCATTGTGCCAAGATGTAATGTCATGTTGACAAAGCATCGTCACTGAACTGTTCGTTCTCAGTACTCAGTACATCTTTCTATAAAATGTCTTCATATTCGCCATCAATTTTTTAGCCTCATCCTAAATGCGCTAAGCAGGCCCACTGTAGTCAAGAAAACGATCTACCGTAACACCACGTGGTTTGTTTTTCACTGTAGGTAACAGCAGGTGAAGTCTTTCAGGTATTCGCCAAACCTAACCCTTCCATCAGATTGCCATAGGATACTACTGCATGACTGATTACTCCTAATCACTCGTTTCTGGTCATCGGATGTGCAGAGGGGTCTCTCTTTCCACAACTTTAGGCGACTCTTGGCACTGACTGTGTGTCTTATGAAGACCTGTTCGGCCGGTGCACGGAAATCTTCTTAATTCCCTACACACACTTTTGTAGGTGGATCCTCTTTTTGTGATACAAGACGCATATAGAAAGTAAGTCTTCTTCCCCTATTTTTAGTTTGGAGGAACGTTTAGGCTATTTTGCGATATATTCACCGAAAGAATTTAAAGACTTTTCTTTGTCTTCGACGTCTGCCGCTTGTAAATGGAACTACCGTGTTGTCAAAATTTATTCAGGTGGGAGAAAAGACTGAAATTGTTCGGAAAAAGATCAGGACTGATGCTTGATGATCAAACGGCTCCCAGCAGAACTTCTACGCCGTCCGCGGTGGCCGAGGGGACTAAGGCGCTCCAGTCACAGTCTGCACGGCCACTACGGTCGGGGGTTCGAATCCCCCCTCGGGCATGGATATTTGTGCCGTCCTAGTTCGTAAGTAGTCCATAAGTAGTTTGTAAGTTTAGGGACTGATGACCCCGTAATTAAGTCCCGTAGACTATAAAAACATTTGAACATTTAGAACTTCTACAAAACAGTTGGTGTGCGCCAAACGGTATGGGTAATAGAGTTGTCATGGAGCAGCACAACAACCGTAGGAAGTATATATTTCCTTGCACGTCAATAAATTCCTATCCTCCAGCTATCATTTTGAAAACTACGAAGCGGTGAAGACGACGAGAACGCTGGTTCCATTCAGAGGCTGCAGGTTTTTATGACACATATGCCAAGTGCCTCATTTCTTCTGGTGACGGTGTGGAAAAAATAACTCAAACAAAGCTGTACCATTTGTTTGGAAAATTTCGTGGTACTAACCGCCTCTGCTTGGATACTTCATGGATGCTCATCATATCTATTGGTTAATTCCACATTACGTAATCCTGTCCGTCAAATTTAACCTGATTATGATCGTGCAATTTCCAGAAATTCAGTCTACGCGTCTTTTTCACAGCAATCTACCTCTCAATGAACAGGCTCCACCGAAACTAGGTACACCTGTCAAATATCGTGTAGGCCTTAGCATAAGTTACAGTTAGTGTAAGTAGTTTGTAAGATTAGGAACTAATGAAATCAAATGTTTGTAGAACTTATGGGACTTAACTACGGGGTCATCAGTCCCTAAGCTTACAAACTACTTATGAACTAGCTAAGACTAAGGACGGCACAAATATCCATGCCCGAGGGGGATTCGAACCCCCGACCGTAGTGGCCGTGCAGACCGTGACTGGAACGCCTCAGTCCCCTCGGCCACCGCGGCCGGCTAGGGACTAATGACCACCGTAGTTAAGTCCCTTAAATTTACAAACATTTCAACATTCTTTTGCTTACCGAGTGTTTGCATATATCTGCTTTTGCATAGGTAAGCCTATGCCAGTTTCTTTGGCTCTTCAATGTCTATTTTTCCCACAAAGGCAGATAAACTGGCTGCTGCGTTTCTTTTGAGCTGGCCATGTTGTTGTGAGCGGGGGCACTACAGTTAAATTAAGCAAAGAAGACGAAGTGAACACTCCAGTACTCAATCCAAGAACAGCTGCCAGCATGCGAAACTTAGAAGTAGATGTTCCTGGAGTAGTAAAACAACTTAAGTCACTAAACAAAAATAAATCTTCCGGGCCTGGTTGTGTACCAACTAGATTCCTCCCAGAGTATGCTGATGCAATACATCCGTACTTACCTATCATTTACAACCGATCACTCAGCGAAAGATCCGTACCCAAAGACTGGAAACTTGGCCAAGTTACTCCAATATTCAGAAAAGGCAATAGGAGTGATCCCCAAAATTACAGGCCAGTCTCATTGACGTCGTTTTGCTGTAGGATTTTGGAACATATACTTGCTTCGAATATTATGAACTACCTCGAAGAGAACGACCTATTAACCAATAGTCAACACGGATTCAGAAAGTATCGCTCTTGCGAAACACAGCTTGCCCTCTATTCACATGAAGTGTTAAGTGCCATCGGATTTCCGGAAGGCTTTTGACACTGTACCCCACAAGCGGCTTCTAATGAAATTGCGCGCTTATGGAATATCTCCTCAATTGTGCGATTGGATTCACGATTTCCTATAAGAAAGGACATAGTTCGTTGTAATTGACGGTAAGACATCGAGTAAAACAGAAGTGATATCTGGCGTTCCACAGGGAAGCGTTATAGGTCCCCTACTCTTCTTCGTGTTTATAAACGATTTAGGAGAAAATCTGAATAGCTCCCTTAGTTAGCGGATGATGCTGTCGTTTATCGGTTAGTGAAGTCAACAGAGGATCAAAAGCAACTGCAAAGCGATTTAGACAAAATTTCTACATGATGCGAAAATTGGTAATTGGGACTAAATAGAGAAAAGTGTGAAGTAATACACATGACCACTAAAAGAAATCCGCTAAACTTTAATTACGCGATAAATCAGTCAAAACTTAGGTCGTAAATTCTACTAAATACGTAGGAGTTACAATTACGAACAACTTTGACTGGAGAGAACACAAAGAAAATATTATGGGGAAGGCGAACCAAAGGTTACGTCTCATTGGCAGAACGCTTCGAAGATGCACCAACTCCACCAAAGAGACTGACTACGTCACACTTGTGCGTCCTCTCCTGAAGTACTGTTGCCCCTTGTGGGACCCTCACCAGGTGGGACTGACAGAAGACATTGAGAAGGTTCAGAGAAGGGCAGTTCGTTTTATCACGTTACAAGGGGGGGAAAGTGTCACGGAAGTATTGCACGATTTGAGGTGGAAATCATTGAAAGAAAGACGTCATTCATTGCGGCGTGATCTGTTTGCGAAGTTTCAATCACCGACTTTTACTTCTGAATGTGAAAATATTTTGCTAGCACCCACCTACTTAGGGAGACATGACCATCCCAATAAAATAAGAGAAATCAGATCGAAAACGGAACGATTTAGGTGTTCTTTTTCCCGCGCGCTATTAAAGAATGGAATGGCAGAGAAAAGTTATGAAAGTGGCTAATAAACCCTCTGCCAGGCACTTGAATGTGATTTGCAGAGTATCTATGTAGATGGAGATGAAGCCTCAGTTCGGTAGCCTCAGCTCCGTGTCCCTAGGCAACACTGCGGCGCAAAGTTTCCGCGTGACGTCACACGGAGTGACGGGCCTTGGCTCGCTGTCCTCCTGCACCCCCACCCCTTGGTCTCCCAGGAGCGTCTGGCGCTGCCAGATACGCAGCTGGCGCCGAATTTCGCAGCAGCCTTTCGCACTCCGGTCACGCCCACGCTTGAAGCGTTACGCGGAAGACACGGGAGAGGCCACAAAGAGATTCGAGAAACGCTTCTGAGTGCTGCCACTTTGCGAGCGCGCTTCCCAACACAACGCCGCTCTGCACTGTCTCGCCCGGAGCTTCTCATACAATCGGTGTGTAACATTTCGGTGGCACACGAACACTACCTACCGTGTGCTTCTAAATATTCGGGCCCCTTTTGTAGACCGTTGTCTCTTTCTACAAGATTTCGCTGTGGATTTATATTCAACAATTATCTGTACTAGCTACCGGATTTGTATCCTCACTTCCTGATCCTGTATACAAATTACACAATTCGATAAATTTCATTATCTCTCTACTGTTACCGATTTTGATCACTAAACATTTTTTCTATAGGATGAAACTTTCACTCTGCAGCGGAGTGTGCGCTGATATGAAACTTCGTGGCAGATTAAAATTGTGTGCCGGAACCGGGACTCGAACCTGGGACGTTTGGCTTCGCGGGGAAGCGCCTTACCGACTGTGCTATCGCGACACGACTCACGACGCCGCATCAGAAGATTACTTCCGCCAGTACCTCGCCCCCTACTTTCCAAACTTCACAGAAGCTCTCCTACGAACCATGCAAGACTAGCACTCCTGGAAGAAAGGATATGGTGGAGACATGGCTTAGCCACAGCCTAAGGGATGTTTTCAGAATGAAATTTTCACTCTGCAGTGGAGTGTGCACTCATATGAAACTTCCTGGCAGATTAAAATTGTGTGCCTGAACCGGGACTCGGACCTGGGACGTTTGGCTTCGCGGGGAAGCGCCTTACCGACTGTGCTATCGCGACACGACTCACGATGCCGCCTCACAACTTTACTTCCGCCAGTACCTCGACCCCTACTTTCCAAACTTCACAGAAGCTCTCCTACGAACCATGCAAGACTAGCACTCCTGGAAGAAAGGATATGGTGGAGACATGGCTTAGCCACAGCCTAAGGGATGTTTTCAGAATGAAATTTTCACTCTGCAGTGGAGTGTGCACTCATATGAAACTTCCTGGCAGATTAAAATTGTGTGCCTGAACCGGGACTCGGACCTGGGACGTTTGGCTTCGCGGGGAAGCGCCTTACCGACTGTGCTATCGCGACACGACTCACGATGCCGCCTCAAAACTTTACTTCCGCCAGTACCTCGCCCCCTACTTTCCAAACTTCACAGAAGCTCTCCTACGAACCATGCAAGACTAGCACTCCTGGAAGAAAGGATATGGTGGAGACATGGCTTAGCCACAGCCTAAGGGATTTTTTCAGAATGAAATTTTCACTCTGCAGTGGAGTGTGCACTCATATGAAACTTCCTGGCAGATTAAAATTGTGTGCCTGAACCGGGACTCGGACCTGGGACGTTTGGCTTCGCGGGGAAGCGCCTTACCGACTGTGCTATCGCGACACGACTCACGATGCCGCCTCACAACTTTACTTCCGCCAGTACCTCGCCCCCTACTTTCCAAACTTCACAGAAGCTCTCCTACGAACCATGCAAGACTAGCACTCCTGGATGAAAGGATATGGTGGAGACATGGCTTAGCCACAGCCTAAGGGATGTTTTCAGAATGAAATTTTCACTCTACAGTGGAGTGTGCACTCATATGAAACTTCCTGGCAGATTAAAATTGTGTGCCTGAACCGGGACTCGGACCTGGGACGTTTGGCTTCGCGGGGAAGCGCCTTACCGACTGTGCTATCGCGACACGACTCACGACGCCGCATCAGAAGATTACTTCCGCCAGTACCTCGCCCCCTACTTTCCAAACTTCACAGAAGCTCTCCTACGAACCATGCAAGACTAGCACTCCTGGAAGAAAGGATATGGTGGAGACATGGCTTAGCCACAGCCTAAGGGATGTTTTCAGAATGAAATTTTCACTCTGCAGTGGAGTGTGCACTCATATGAAACTTCCTGGCAGATTAAAATTGTGTGCCTGAACCGGGACTCGGACCTGGGACGTTTGGCTTCGCGGGGAAGCGCCTTACCGACTGTGCTATCGCGACACGACTCACGATGCCGCCCAACAACTTTACTTCAGCCAGTACCTCGCCCCCTACTTTCCAAACTTCACAGAAGCTCTCCTACGAACCATGCAAGACTAGCACTCCTGGAAGAAAGGATATGGTGGAGACATGGCTTAGCCACAGCCTAAGGGATGTTTTCAGAATGAAATTTTCACTCTGCAGCGGAGTGTGCACTCATATGAAACTTCCTGGCAGATTAAAATTGTGTGCCTGAACCGGGACTCGGACCTGGGACGTTTGGCTTCGCGGGGAAGCACACTACCGACTGTGCTATCACGACACGACTCACGATGCCGCCTCACAACTTTACTTCCGCCAGTACCTCGCCCCTTACTTTCCAAACTTCACAGAAGCTCTCCTACGAACCATGCAAGACAAGCACTCCTGGAAGAAAGGATATGGTGGAGACATGGCTTAGCCACAGCCTAAGGGATGTTTTCAGAATGAAATTATCACTCTGCAGCGGAGTGTGCACTCATATGAAACTTCCTGGCAGATTAAAATTGTGTGCCTGAACCGGGACTCGGACCTGGGACGTTTGGCTTCGTGGGGAAGCGCCTTACCGACTGTGCTATCGCGACACGACTCACGATGCCGCCTCACAACTTTACTTCCGCCAGTACCTCGCCCCCTACTTTCCAAACTTCACAGAAGCTCTCCTACGAACCATGCAAGACTAGCACTCCTGGATGAAAGGATATGGTGGAGACATGGCTTAGCCACAGCCTAAGGGATGTTTTCAGAATGAAATTTTCACTCTGCAGTGGAGTGTGCACTCATATGAAACTTCCTGGCAGATTAAAATTGTGTGCCTGAACCGGGACTCGGACCTGGGACGTTTGGCTTCGCGGGGAAGCGCCTTACCGACTGTGCTATCGCGACACGACTCACGATGCCGCCTCACAACTTTACTTCCGCCAGTACCTCGCCCCCTACTTTCCAAACTTCACAGAAGCTCTCCTACGAACCATGCAAGACAAGCACTCCTGGAAGAAAGGATATGGTGGAGACATGGCTTAGCCACAGCCTAAGGGATGTTTTCAGAATGAAATTTTCACTCTGCAGTGGAGTGTGCACTCATATGAAACTTCCTGGCAGATTAAAATTGTGTGCCTGAACCGGGACTCGGACCTGGGACGTTTGGCTTCGCGGGGAAGCGCCTTACCGACTGTACTATCGCGACACGACTCACGACGCCGCATCAGAAGATTACTTCCGCCAGTACCTCGCCCCCTACTTTCCAAACTTCACAGAAGCTCTCCTACGAACCATGCAAGACTAGCACTCCTGGAAGAAAGGATATGGTGGAGACATGGCTTAGCCACAGCCTAAGGGATTTTTTCAGAATGAAATTTTCACTCTGCAGTGGAGTGTGCACTCATATGAAACTTCCTGGCAGATTAAAATTGTGTGCCTGAACCGGGACTCGGACCTGGGACGTTTGGCTTCGCGGGGAAGCGCCTTACCGACTGTGCTATCGCGACACGACTCACGATGCCGCCTCACAACTTTACTTCCGCCAGTACCTCGCCCCCTACTTTCCAAACTTCACAGAAGCTCTCCTACGAACCATGCAAGACTAGCACTCCTGGATGAAAGGATATGGTGGAGACATGGCTTAGCCACAGCCTAAGGGATGTTTTCAGAATGAAATTTTCACTCTACAGTGGAGTGTGCACTCATATGAAACTTCCTGGCAGATTAAAATTGTGTGCCTGAACCGGGACTCGGACCTGGGACGTTTGGCTTCGCGGGGAAGCGCCTTACCGACTGTGCTATCGCGACACGACTCACGACGCCGCATCAGAAGATTACTTCCGCCAGTACCTCGCCCCCTACTTTCCAAACTTCACAGAAGCTCTCCTACGAACCATGCAAGACTAGCACTCCTGGAAGAAAGGATATGGTGGAGACATGGCTTAGCCACAGCCTAAGGGATGTTTTCAGAATGAAATTTTCACTCTGCAGTGGAGTGTGCACTCATATGAAACTTCCTGGCAGATTAAAATTGTGTGCCTGAACCGGGACTCGGACCTGGGACGTTTGGCTTCGCGGGGAAGCGCCTTACCGACTGTGCTATCGCGACACGACTCACGATGCCGCCCAACAACTTTACTTCAGCCAGTACCTCGCCCCCTACTTTCCAAACTTCACAGAAGCTCTCCTACGAACCATGCAAGACTAGCACTCCTGGAAGAAAGGATATGGTGGAGACATGGCTTAGCCACAGCCTAAGGGATGTTTTCAGAATGAAATTTTCACTCTGCAGCGGAGTGTGCACTCATATGAAACTTCCTGGCAGATTAAAATTGTGTGCCTGAACCGGGACTCGGACCTGGGACGTTTGGCTTCGCGGGGAAGCACACTACCGACTGTGCTATCACGACACGACTCACGATGCCGCCTCACAACTTTACTTCCGCCAGTACCTCGCCCCTTACTTTCCAAACTTCACAGAAGCTCTCCTACGAACCATGCAAGACAAGCACTCCTGGAAGAAAGGATATGGTGGAGACATGGCTTAGCCACAGCCTAAGGGATGTTTTCAGAATGAAATTATCACTCTGCAGCGGAGTGTGCACTCATATGAAACTTCCTGGCAGATTAAAATTGTGTGCCTGAACCGGGACTCGGACCTGGGACGTTTGGCTTCGTGGGGAAGCGCCTTACCGACTGTGCTATCGCGACACGACTCACGATGCCGCCTCACAACTTTACTTCCGCCAGTACCTCGCCCCCTACTTTCCAAACTTCACAGAAGCTCTCCTACGAACCATGCAAGACTAGCACTCCTGGATGAAAGGATATGGTGGAGACATGGCTTAGCCACAGCCTAAGGGATGTTTTCAGAATGAAATTTTCACTCTGCAGTGGAGTGTGCACTCATATGAAACTTCCTGGCAGATTAAAATTGTGTGCCTGAACCGGGACTCGGACCTGGGACGTTTGGCTTCGCGGGGAAGCGCCTTACCGACTGTGCTATCGCGACACGACTCACGATGCCGCCTCACAACTTTACTTCCGCCAGTACCTCGCCCCCTACTTTCCAAACTTCACAGAAGCTCTCCTACGAACCATGCAAGACAAGCACTCCTGGAAGAAAGGATATGGTGGAGACATGGCTTAGCCACAGCCTAAGGGATGTTTTCAGAATGAAATTTTCACTCTGCAGTGGAGTGTGCACTCATATGAAACTTCCTGGCAGATTAAAATTGTGTGCCTGAACCGGGACTCGGACCTGGGACGTTTGGCTTCGCGGGGAAGCGCCTTACCGACTGTACTATCGCGACACGACTCACGACGCCGCATCAGAAGATTACTTCCGCCAGTACCTCGCCCCCTACTTTCCAAACTTCACAGAAGCTCTCCTACGAACCATGCAAGACTAGCACTCCTGGAAGAAAGGATATGGTGGAGACATGGCTTAGCCACAGCCTAAGGGATGTTTTCAGAATGAAATTTTCACTTTGAAGCGGAGTGTGCACACAAATGAAACTTCCTGGCAGATTAAAATTGTGTGCCTGAACCGGGACTCGGACCTGGGACGTTTGGCTTCGCGGGGAAGCGCCTTACCGACTGTGCTATCCCGACACGACTCACGATGCCGCCTCAGAACTTTACTTCCGCCAGTACCTCGCCCCCTACTTTCCAAACTTCACAGAAGCTCTCCTACGAACCATGCAAGACAAGCACTCCTGGAAGAAAGGATATGGTGGAGACATGGCTTAGCCACAGCCTAAGGGATGTTTTCAGAATGAAATTTTCACTCTGCAGCGGAGTGTGCACTCATATGAAACTTCCTGGCAGATTAAAATTGTGTGCCTGAACCGGGACTCGGACCTGGGACGTTTGGCTTTGCGGGGAAGCGCCTTACCGACTGTGCTATCGCGACACGACTCACGACGCCGCATCAGAAGATTACTTCCGCCAGTACCTCGCCCCCTACTTTCCAAACTTCACAGAAGCTCTCCTACGAACCATGCAAGACAAGCACTCCTGGAAGAAAGGATATGGTGGAGACATGGCTTAGCCACAGCCTAAGGGATGTTTTCAGAATGAAATTTTCACTCTGCAGCGGAGTGTGCACTCATATGAAACTTCCTGGCAGATTAAAATTGTGTGCCTGAACCGGGACTCGGACCTGAGACGTTTGGCTTCGCGGGGAAGCGCCTTACAGACTGTGCTATCGCGACACGACTCACGACGCCGCATCAGAAGATTACTTCCGCCAGTACCTCGCCCCCTACTTTCCAAACTTCACAGAAGCTCTCCTACGAACCATGCAAGACAAGCACTCCTGGAAGAAAGGATATGGTGGAGACATGGCTTAGCCACAGCCTAAGGGATGTTTTCAGAATGAAATTTTCACTCTGCAGCGGAGTGTGCACTCATATGAAACTTCCTGGCAGATTAAAATTGTGTGCCTGAACCGGGACCCGGACCTGGGACGTTTGGCTTCGCGGGGAAGCGCCTTACCGACTGTGCTATCGCGACACGACTCACGACGCCGCATCAGAAGATTACTTCCGCCAGTACCTCGCCCCCAAACTTCACAGAAGCTCTCCTACGAACCATGCAAGACAAGCACTCCTGGAAGAAAGGATATGGTGGAGACATGGCTTAGCCACAGCCTAAGGGATGTTTTCAGAATGAAATTTTCACTCTGCAGCGGAGTGTGCACTCATATGAAACTTCCTGGCAGATTAAAATTGTGTGCCTGAACCGGGACTCGGACCTGGGACGTTTGGCTTCGCGGGGAAGCGCACTACCGACTGTGCTATCGCGACACGACTCACGACGCCGCATCAGAAGATTACTTCCGCCAGTACCTCGCCCCCTACTTTCCAAACTTCACAGAAGCTCTCCTACGAACCATGCAAGACAAGCACTCCTGGAAGAAAGGATATGGTGGAGACATGGCTTAGCCACAGCCTAAGGGATGTTTTCAGAATGAAATTTTCACTCTGCAGCGGAGTGTGCACTCATATGAAACTTCCTGGCAGATAAAAATTGTGTGCCTGAACCGGGACTCGGACCTGGGACGTTTGGCTTCGCGGGGAAGCGCCTTACCGACTGTGCTATCGCGACACGACTCACGACGCCGCATCAGAAGATTACTTCCGCCAGTACCTCGCCCCCTACTTTCCAAACTTCACAGAAGCTCTCCTACGAACCATGCAAGACAAGCACTCCTGGAAGAAAGGATATGGTGGAGACATGGCTTAGCCACAGCCTAAGGGATGTTTTCAGAATGAAATTTATACTCTGCAGCGGAGTGTGCACACATATGAAACTTCCTGGCAGATTAAAATTGTGTGCCTGAACCGGGACTCGGACCTGGGACGTTTGGCTTCGCGGGGAAGCGCACTACCGACTGTGCTATCGCGACACGACTCACGACGCCGCATCAGAAGATTACTTCCGCCAGTACCTCGCCCCCTACTTTCCAAACTTCACAGAAGCTCTCCTACGAACCATGCAAGACAAGCACTCCTGGAAGAAAGGATATGGTGGAGACATGGCTTAGCCACAGCCTAAGGGATGTTTTCAGAATGAAATTTTCACTCTGCAGCGGAGTGTGCACTCATATGAAACTTCCTGGCAGATTAAAATTGTGTGCCTGAACCGGGACTCGGACCTGGGACGTTTGGCTTCGCGGGGAAGCACACTACCGACTGTGCTATCACGACACGACTCACGATGCCGCCTCACAACTTTACTTCCGCCAGTACCTCGCCCCCTACTTTCCAAACTTCACAGAAGCTCTCCTACGAACCATGCAAGACAAGCACTCCTGGAAGAAAGGATATGGTGGAGACATGGCTTAGCCACAGCCTAAGGGATGTTTTCAGAATGAAATTTTCACTCTGCAGCGGAGTGTGCACTCATATGAAACTTCTTGGCAGATTAAAATTGTGTGCCTGAACCGGGACTCGGACCTGGGACGTTTGGCTTCGCGGGGAAGCGCACTACCGACTCTGCTATCGCGACACGACTCACGACGCCGCATCAGAAGATTACTTCCGCCAGTACCTCGCCCCCTACTTTCCAAACTTCACAGAAGCTCTCCTACGAACCATGCAAGACAAGCACTCCTGGAAGAAAGGATATGGTGGAGACATGGCTTAGCCACAGCCTAAGGGATGTTTTCAGAATGAAATTTTCACTCGGCAGCGGAGTGTGCACTCATATGAAACTTCCTGGCAGATTAAAATTGTGTGCCTGAACCGGGACTCAGACCTGGGACGTTTGGCTTCCCGGGGAAGCGCCTTACCGACTGTGCTATCGCGACACGACTCTCGACGCCGCATCAGAAGATTACTTCCGCCAGTACCTCGCCCCCTACTTTCCAAACTTCACAGAAGCTCTCCTACGAACCATGCAAGACAAGCACTCCTGGAAGAAAGGATATGGTGGAGACATGGCTTAGCCACAGCCTAAGGGATGTTTTCAGAATGAAATTTTCACTCTGCAGCGGAGTGTGCACTCATATGAAACTTCCTGGCAGATTAAAATTGTGTGCCTGAACCGGGACTCGGACCTGGGACGTTTGGCTTCGCGGGGAAGCGCCTTACCGACTGTGCTATCGCGACACGACTCACGATGCCGCCCAACAACTTTACTTCAGCCAGTACCTCGCCCCCTACTTTCCAAACTTCACAGAAGCTCTCCTACAAACCATGCAAGACTAGCACTCCTGGAAGAAAGGATATGGTGGAGACATGGCTTAGCCACAGCCTAAGGGATGTTTTCAGAATGAAATTTTCACTCTGCAGTGGAGTGTGCACTCATATGAAACTTCCTGGCAGATTAAAATTGTGTGCCTGAACCGGGACTCGGACCTGGGAAGTTTGGCTTCGCGGGGAAGTGCCTTACCGACTGTGCTATCGCGACACGACTCACGATGCCGCCTCACAACTTTACTTCCGCCAGTAACTCGCACCCTACTTTCCAAACTTCACAGAAGCTCTCCTACGAACCATGCAAGACTAGCACTCCTGGAAGAAAGGATATGGTGGAGACATGGCTTAGCCACAGCCTAAGGGATGTTTTCAGAATGAAATTTTCACTCTGCAGTGGAGTGTGCACTCATATGAAACTTCCTGGCAGATTAAAATTGTGTGCCTGAACCGGGACTCGGACCTGGGACGTTTGGCTTCGCGGGGAAGCGCCTTACCGACTGTGCTACCGCGACACGACTCACGATGCCGCCTCACAACTTTACTTCCGCCAGTACCTCGCCCCCTACTTTCCAAACTTCACAGAAGCTCTCCTACGAACCATGCAAGAATAGCACTCCTGGAAGAAAGGATATGGTGGAGACATGGCTTAGCCACAGCCTAAGGGATGTTTTCAGAATGAAATTTTCACTCTGCAGTGGAGTGTGCACTCATATGAAACTTCCTGGCAGATTAAAATTGTGTGCCTGAACCGGGACTCGGACCTGGGACGTTTGGCTTCGCGGGGAAGCGCCTTACCGACTGTACTATCGCGACACGACTCACGACGCCGCATCAGAAGATTACTTCCGCCAGTACCTCGCCCCCTACTTTCCAAACTTCACAGAAGCTCTCCTACGAACCATGCAAGACTAGCACTCCTGGAAGAAAGGATATGGTGGAGACATGGCTTAGCCACAGCCTAAGGGATGTTTTCAGAATGAAATTTTCACTTTATAGCGGAGTGTGCACTCAAATGAAACTTCCTGGCAGATTAAAATTGTGTGCCTGAACCGGGACTCGGACCTGGGACGTTTGGCTTCGCGGGGAAGCGCCTTACCGACTGTGCTATCCCGACACGACTCACGATGCCGCCTCACAACTTTACTTCCGCCAGTACCTCGCCCCCTACTTTCCAAACTTCACAGAAGCTCTCCTACGAACCATGCAAGACAAGCACTCCTGGAAGAAAGGATATGGTGGAGACATGGCTTAGCCACAGCCTAAGGGATGTTTTCAGAATGAAATTTTCACTCTGCAGCGGAGTGTGCACTCATATGAAACTTCCTGGCAGATTAAAATTGTGTGCCTGAACCGGGACTCGGACCTGGGACGTTTGGCTTTGCGGGGAAGCGCCTTGCCGACTGTGCTATCGCGACACGACTCACGACGCCGCATCAGAAGATTACTTCCGCCAGTACCTCGCCCCCTACTTTCCAAACTTCACAGAAGCTCTCCTACGAACCATGCAAGACAAGCACTCCTGGAAGAAAGGATATGGTGGAGACATGGCTTAGCCACAGCCTAAGGGATGTTTTCAGAATGAAATTTTCACTCTGCAGCGGAGTGTGCACTCATATGAAACTTCCTGGCAGATTAAAATTGTGTGCCTGAACCGGGACTCGGACCTGGGACGTTTGGCTTCGCGGGGAAGCGCCTTACCGACTGTGCTATCGCGACACGACTCACGACGCCGCATCAGAAGATTACTTCCGCCAGTACCTCGCCCCCAAACTTCACAGAAGCTCTCCTACGAACCATGCAAGACAAGCACTCCTGGAAGAAAGGATATGGTGGAGACATGGCTTAGCCACAGCCTAAGGGATGTTTTCAGAATGAAATTTTCACTCTGCAGCGGAGTGTGCACTCATATGAAACTTCCTGGCAGATTAAAATTGTGTGCCTGAACCGGGACTCGGACCTGGGACGTTTGGCTTCGCGGGGAAGCGCACTACCGACTGTGCTATCGCGACACGACTCACGACGCCGCATCAGAAGATTACTTCCGCCAGTACCTCGCCCCCTACTTTCCAAACTTCACAGAAGCTCTCCTACGAACCATGCAAGACAAGCACTCCTGGAAGAAAGGATATGGTGGAGACATGGCTTAGCCACAGCCTAAGGGATGTTTTCAGAATGAAATTTTCACTCTGCAGCGGAGTGTGCACTCATATGAAACTTCCTGGCAGATAAAAATTGTGTGCCTGAACCGGGACTCGGACCTGGGACGTTTGGCTTCGCGGGGAAGCGCCTTACCGACTGTGCTATCGCGACACGACTCACGACGCCGCATCAGAAGATTACTTCCGCCAGTACCTCGCCCCCTACTTTCCAAACTTCACAGAAGCTCTCCTACGAACCATGCAAGACAAGCACTCCTGGAAGAAAGGATATGGTGGAGACATGGCTTAGCCACAGCCTAAGGGATGTTTTCAGAATGAAATTTTCACTCTGCAGCGGAGTGTGCACTCATATGAAACTTCCTGGCAGATTAAAATTGTGTGCCTGAACCGGGACTCGGACCTGGGACGTTTGGCTTCGCGGGGAAGCGCACTACCGACTGTGCTATCACGACACGACTCACGATGCCGCCTCACAACTTTACTTCCGCCAGTACCTCGCCCCCTACTTTCCAAACTTCACAGAAGCTCTCCTACGAACCATGCAAGACAAGCACTCCTGGAAGAAAGGATATGGTGGAGACATGGCTTAGCCACAGCCTAAGGGATGTTTTCAGAATGAAATTTTCACTCTGCAGTGGAGTGTGCACTCATATGAAACTTCCTGGCAGATTAAAATTGTGTGCCTGAACCGGGACTCGGACCTGGGAAGTTTGGCTTCGCGGGGAAGTGCCTTACCGACTGTGCTATCGCGACACGACTCACGATGCCGCCTCACAACTTTACTTCCGCCAGTAACTCGCACCCTACTTTCCAAACTTCACAGAAGCTCTCCTACGAACCATGCAAGACTAGCACTCCTGGAAGAAAGGATATGGTGGAGACATGGCTTAGCCACAGCCTAAGGGATGTTTTCAGAATGAAATTTTCACTCTGCAGTGGAGTGTGCACTCATATGAAACTTCCTGGCAGATTAAAATTGTGTGCCTGAACCGGGACTCGGACCTGGGACGTTTGGCTTCGCGGGGAAGCGCCTTACCGACTGTGCTACCGCGACACGACTCACGATGCCGCCTCACAACTTTACTTCCGCCAGTACCTCGCCCCCTACTTTCCAAACTTCACAGAAGCTCTCCTACGAACCATGCAAGAATAGCACTCCTGGAAGAAAGGATATGGTGGAGACATGGCTTAGCCACAGCCTAAGGGATGTTTTCAGAATGAAATTTTCACTCTGCAGTGGAGTGTGCACTCATATGAAACTTCCTGGCAGATTAAAATTGTGTGCCTGAACCGGGACTCGGACCTGGGACGTTTGGCTTCGCGGGGAAGCGCCTTACCGACTGTACTATCGCGACACGACTCACGACGCCGCATCAGAAGATTACTTCCGCCAGTACCTCGCCCCCTACTTTCCAAACTTCACAGAAGCTCTCCTACGAACCATGCAAGACTAGCACTCCTGGAAGAAAGGATATGGTGGAGACATGGCTTAGCCACAGCCTAAGGGATGTTTTCAGAATGAAATTTTCACTTTATAGCGGAGTGTGCACTCAAATGAAACTTCCTGGCAGATTAAAATTGTGTGCCTGAACCGGGACTCGGACCTGGGACGTTTGGCTTCGCGGGGAAGCGCCTTACCGACTGTGCTATCCCGACACGACTCACGATGCCGCCTCACAACTTTACTTCCGCCAGTACCTCGCCCCCTACTTTCCAAACTTCACAGAAGCTCTCCTACGAACCATGCAAGACAAGCACTCCTGGAAGAAAGGATATGGTGGAGACATGGCTTAGCCACAGCCTAAGGGATGTTTTCAGAATGAAATTTTCACTCTGCAGCGGAGTGTGCACTCATATGAAACTTCCTGGCAGATTAAAATTGTGTGCCTGAACCGGGACTCGGACCTGGGACGTTTGGCTTTGCGGGGAAGCGCCTTGCCGACTGTGCTATCGCGACACGACTCACGACGCCGCATCAGAAGATTACTTCCGCCAGTACCTCGCCCCCTACTTTCCAAACTTCACAGAAGCTCTCCTACGAACCATGCAAGACAAGCACTCCTGGAAGAAAGGATATGGTGGAGACATGGCTTAGCCACAGCCTAAGGGATGTTTTCAGAATGAAATTTTCACTCTGCAGCGGAGTGTGCACTCATATGAAACTTCCTGGCAGATTAAAATTGTGTGCCTGAACCGGGACTCGGACCTGGGACGTTTGGCTTCGCGGGGAAGCGCCTTACCGACTGTGCTATCGCGACACCACTCACGACGCCGCATCAGAAGATTACTTCCGCCAGTACCTCGCCCCCAAACTTCACAGAAGCTCTCCTACGAACCATGCAAGACAAGCACTCCTGGAAGAAAGGATATGGTGGAGACATGGCTTAGCCACAGCCTAAGGGATGTTTTCAGAATGAAATTTTCACTCTGCAGCGGAGTGTGCACTCATATGAAACTTCCTGGCAGATTAAAATTGTGTGCCTGAACCGGGACTCGGACCTGGGACGTTTGGCTTCGCGGGGAAGCGCACTACCGACTGTGCTATCGCGACACGACTCACGACGCCGCATCAGAAGATTACTTCCGCCAGTACCTCGCCCCCTACTTTCCAAACTTCACAGAAGCTCTCCTACGAACCATGCAAGACAAGCACTCCTGGAAGAAAGGATATGGTGGAGACATGGCTTAGCCACAGCCTAAGGGATGTTTTCAGAATGAAATTTTCACTCTGCAGCGGAGTGTGCACTCATATGAAACTTCCTGGCAGATAAAAATTGTGTGCCTGAACCGGGACTCGGACCTGGGACGTTTGGCTTCGCGGGGAAGCGCCTTACCGACTGTGCTATCGCGACACGACTCACGACGCCGCATCAGAAGATTACTTCCGCCAGTACCTCGCCCCCTACTTTCCAAACTTCACAGAAGCTCTCCTACGAACCATGCAAGACAAGCACTCCTGGAAGAAAGGATATGGTGGAGACATGGCTTAGCCACAGCCTAAGGGATGTTTTCAGAATGAAATTTTCACTCTGCAGCGGAGTGTGCACTCATATGAAACTTCCTGGCAGATTAAAATTGTGTGCCTGAACCGGGACTCGGACCTGGGACGTTTGGCTTCGCGGGGAAGCGCACTACCGACTGTGCTATCACGACACGACTCACGATGCCGCCTCACAACTTTACTTCCGCCAGTACCTCGCCCCCTACTTTCCAAACTTCACAGAAGCTCTCCTACGAACCATGCAAGACAAGCACTCCTGGAAGAAAGGATATGGTGGAGACATGGCTTAGCCACAGCCTAAGGGATGTTTTCAGAATGAAATTTTCACTCTGCAGCGGAGTGTGCACTCATATGAAACTTCCTGGCAGATTAAAATTGTGTGCCTGAACCGGGACTCGGACCTGGGACGTTTGGCTTCGCGGGGAAGCACACTACCGACTGTGCTATCACGACACGACTCACGATGCCGCCTCACAACTTTACTTCCGCCAGTACCTCGCCCCCTACTTTCCAAACTTCACAGAAGCTCTCCTACGAACCATGCAAGACAAGCACTCCTGGAAGAAAGGATATGGTGGAGACATGGCTTAGCCACAGCCTAAGGGATGTTTTCAGAATGAAATTTTCACTCTGCAGCGGAGTTTGCACTCATATGAAACTTCTTGGCAGATTAAAATTGTGTGCCTGAACCGGGACTCGGACCTGGGACGTTTGGCTTCGCGGGGAAGCGCCTTACCGACTGTGCTATCGCGACACGACTCTCGACGCCGCATCAGAAGATTACTTCCGCCAGTACCTCGCCCCCTACTTTCCAAACTTCACAGAAGCTCTCCTACGAACCATGCAAGACAAGCACTCCTGGAAGAAAGGATATGGTGGAGACATGGCTTAGCCACAGCCTAAGGGATGTTTTCAGAATGAAATTTTCACTCTGCAGCGGAGTGTGCACTCATATGAAACTTCCTGGCAGATTAAAATTGTGTGCCTGAACCGGGACTCGGACCTGGGACGTTTGGCTTCGCGGGGAAGCGCCTTACCGACTGTGCTATCGCGACACGACTCACGATGCCGCCCAACAACTTTACTTCAGCCAGTACCTCGCCCCCTACTTTCCAAAGTTCACAGAAGCTCTCCTACAAACCATGCAAGACTAGCACTCCTGGAAGAAAGGATATGGTGGAGACATGGCTTAGCCACAGCCTAAGGGATGTTTTCAGAATGAAATTTTCACTCTGCAGTGGAGTGTGCACTCATATGAAACTTCCTGGCAGATTAAAATTGTGTGCCTGAACCGGGACTCGGACCTGGGAAGTTTGGCTTCGCGGGGAAGCGCCTTACCGACTGTGCTATCGCGACACGACTCACGATGCCGCCTCACAACTTTACTTCCGCCAGTAACTCGCCCCCTACTTTCCAAACTTCACAGAAGCTCTCCTACGAACCATGCAAGACTAGCACTCCTGGAAGAAAGGATATGGTGGAGACATGGCTTAGCCACAGCCTAAGGGATGTTTTCAGAATGAAATTTTCACTCTGCAGTGGAGTGTGCACTCATATGAAACTTCCTGGCAGATTAAAATTGTGTGCCTGAACCGGGACTCGGACCTGGGACGTTTGGCTTCGCGGGGAAGCGCCTTACCGACTGTGCTATCCCGACACGACTCACGATGCCGCCTCACAACTTTACTTCCGCCAGTACCTCGCCCCCTACTTTCCAAACTTCACAGAAGCTCTCCTACGAACCATGCAAGAATAGCACTCCTGGAAGAAAGGATATGGTGGAGACATGGCTTAGCCACAGCCTAAGGGATGTTTTCAGAATGAAATTTTCACTCTGCAGTGGAGTGTGCACTCATATGAAACTTCCTGGCAGATTAAAATTGTGTGCCTGAACCGGGACTCGGACCTGGGACGTTTGGCTTCGCGGGGAAGCGCCTTACCGACTGTGCTATCGCGACACGACTTACGACGCCGCATCAGAAGATTACTTCCGCCAGTACCTCGCCCCCTACTTTCCAAACTTCACAGAAGCTCTCCTACGAACCATGCAAGACTAGCACTCCTGGAAGAAAGGATATGGTGGAGACATGGCTTAGCCACAGCCTAAGGGATGTTTTCAGAATGAAATTTTCACTCTGCAGCGGAGTGTGCACTCATATGAAACTTCCTGGCAGATTAAAATTGTGTGCCTGAACCGGGACTCGGACCTGGGACGTTTGGCTTCGCGGGGAAGCGCACTACCGACTGTGCTATCGCGACACGACTCACGACGCCGCATCAGAAGATTACTTCCGCCAGTACCTCGCCCCCTACTTTCCAAACTTCACAGAAGCTCTCCTACGAACCATGCAAGACAAGCACTCCTGGAAGAAAGGATATGGGGGAGACATGGCTTAGCCACAGCCTAAGGGATGTTTTCAGAATGAAATTTTCACTCTGCAGCGGAGTGTGCACTCATATGAAACTTCCTGGCAGATTAAAATTGTGTGCCTGAACCGGGACTCGGACCTGGGAAGTTTGGCTTCGCGGGGAAGCGCACTACCGACTGTGCTATCACGACACGACTCACGATGCCGCCTCACAACTTTACTTCCGCCAGTACCTCGCCCCCTACTTTCCAAACTTCACAGAAGCTCTCCTACGAACCATGCAAGACAAGCACTCCTGGAAGAAAGGATATGGTGGAGACATGGCTTAGCCACAGCCTAAGGGATGTTTTCAGAATGAAATTTTCACTCTGCAGCGGAGTGTGCACTCATATGAAACTTCCTGGCAGATTAAAATTAGGTGCCTGAACCGGGACTCGGACCTGGGACGTTTGGCTTCGCGGGGAAGCGCCTTACCGACTGTGCTATCGCGACACGACTCACGACGCCGCATCAGAAGCTTACTTCCGCCAGTACCTCGCCCCCTACTTTCCAAACTTCACAGAAGCTCTCCTACGAACCATGCAAGACAAGCACTCCTGGAAGAAAGGATATGGTGGAGACATGGCTTAGCCACAGCCTAAGGGATGTTTTCAGAATGAAATTTTCACTCTGCAGTGGAGTGTGCACTCATATGAAACTTCCTGGCAGATTAAAATTGTGTGCCTGAACCGGGACTCGGACCTGGGACGTTTGGCTTCGCGGGGAAGCGCCTTACCGACTGTGCTATCGCGACACGACTCACGATGCCGCCTCACAACTTTACTTCCGCCAGTACCTCGCCCCCTACTTTTTAAACTTCACAGAAGCTCTCCTACGAACCATCCAAGACTAGCACTCCTGGAAGAAAGGATATGGTGGAGACATGGCTTAGCCACAGCCTAAGGGATGTTTTCAGAAGGAAATTTTCACTCTGCAGTGGAGTGTGCACTCATATGAAACTTCCTGGCAGATTAAAATTGTGTGCCTGAACCGGGACTCGGACCTGGGACGTTTGGCTTCGCGGGGAAGCGCCTTACCGACTGTGCTATCGCGACACGACTCACGACGCCGCATCAGAAGATTACTTCCGCCAGTACCTCGCCCCCTACTTTCCAAACTTCACAGAAGCTCTCCTACGAACCATGCAAGACTAGCACTCCTGGAAGAAAGGATATGGTGGAGACATGGCTTAGCCACAGCCTAAGGGATGTTTTCAGAATGAAATTTTCACTCTGCAGCGGAGTGTGCACTCATATGAAACTTCCTGGCAGATTAAAATTGTGTGCCTGAACCGGGACTCGGACCTGGGACGTTTGGCTTTGCGGGGAAGCGCCTTACCGACTGTGCTATCGCGACACGACTCACGACGCCGCATCAGAAGATTACTTCCGCCAGTACCTCGCCCCCTACTTTCCAAACTTCACAGAAGCTCTCCTACGAACCATGCAAGACAAGCACTCCTGGAAGAAAGGATATGGTGGAGACATGGCTTAGCCACAGCCTAAGGGATGTTTTCAGAATGAAATTTTCACTCTGCAGCGGAGTGTGCACTCATATGAAACTTCCTGGCAGATTAAAATTGTGTGCCTGAACCGGGACTCGGACCTGGGACGTTTGGCTTCGCGGGGAAGCGCCTTACAGACTGTGCTATCGCGACACGACTCACGACGCCGCATCAGAAGATTACTTCCGCCAGTACCTCGCCCCCTACTTTCCAAACTTCACAGAAGCTCTCCTACGAACCATGCAAGACAAGCACTCCTGGAAGAAAGGATATGGTGGAGACATGGCTTAGCCACAGCCTAAGGGATGTTTTCAGAATGAAATTTTCACTCTGCAGCGGAGTGTGCACTCATATGAAACTTCCTGGCAGATTAAAATTGTGTGCCTGAACCGGGACTCGGACCTGGGACGTTTGGCTTCGCGGGGAAGCGCCTTACCGACTGTGCTATCGCGACACGACTCACGACGCCGCATCAGAAGATTACTTCCGCCAGTACCTCGCCCCCTACTTTCCAAACTTCACAGAAGCTCTCCTACGAACCATGCAAGACTAGCACTCCTGGAAGAAAGGATATGGTGGAGACATGGCTTAGCCACAGCCTAAGGGATGTTTTCAGAATGAAATTTTCACTCTGCAGTGGAGTGTGCACTCATATGAAACTTCCTGGCAGATTAAAATTGTGTGCCTGAACCGGGACTCGGACCTGGGACGTTTGGCTTTGCGGGGAAGCGCCTTACCGACTGTGCTATCGCGACACGACTGACGACGCCGCATCAGAAGATTACTTCCGCCAGTACCTCGCCCCCTACTTTCCAAACTTCACAGAAGCTCTCCTACGAACCATGCAAGACAAGCACTCCTGGAAGAAAGGATATGGTGGAGACATGGCTTAGCCACAGCCTAAGGGATGTTTTCAGAATGAAATTTTCACTCTGCAGCGGAGTGTGCACTCATATGAAACTTCCTGGCAGATTAAAATTGTATGCCTGAACCGGGACTCGGACCTGGGACGTTTGGCTTCGCGGGGAAGCGCCTTACCGACTGTGCTATCGCGACACGACTCACGACGCCGCATCATAAGATTACTTCCGCCAGTACCTCGCCCCCTACTTTCCAAACTTCACAGAAGCTCTCCTAAGAACCATGCAAGACAAGCACTCCTGGAAGAAAGGATATGGTGGAGACATGGCTTAGCCACAGCCTAAGGGATGTTTTCAGAATGAAATTTTCACTCTGCAGCGGAGTGTGCACTCATATGAAACTTCCTGGGAGATTAAAATTGTGTGCCTAAACCGGGACTCGGACCTGGGACGTTTGGCTTCGCGGGGAAGCGCACTACCGACTGTGCTATCGCGACACGACTCACGACGCCGCATCAGAAGATTACTTCCGCCAGTACCTCGCCCCCTACTTTCCAAACTTCACAGAAGCTCTCCTACGAACCATGCAAGACAAGCACTCCTGGAAGAAAGGATATGGTGGAGACATGGCTTAGCCAGAGCCTAAGGGATGTTTTCAGAATGAAATTTTCACTCTGCAGCGGAGTGTGCACTCATATGAAACTTCCTGGCAGATTAAAATTGTGTGCCTGAACCGGGACTCGGACCTGGGACGTTTGGCTTCGCGGGGAAGCGCACTACCGACTGTGCTATCGCGACACGACTCACGACGCCGCATCAGAAGATTACTTCCGCCAGTACCTCGCCCCCTACTTTCCAAACTTCACAGAAGCTCTCCTACGAACCATGCAAGACAAGCACTCCTGGAAGAAAGGATATGGTGGAGACATGGCTTAGCCACAGCCTAAGGGATGTTTTCAGAATGAAATTTTCACTCTGCAGCGGAGTGTGCACTCATATGAAACTTCCTGGCAGATTAAAATTGTGTGCCTGAACCGGGACTCGGACCTGGGAAGTTTGGCTTCGCGGGGAAGCGCACTACCGACTGTGCTATCACGACACGACTCACGATGCCGCCTCACAACTTTACCTCCGCCAGTACCTCGCCCCCTACTTTCCAAACTTCACAGAAGCTCTCCTACGAACCATGCAAGAAAAGCACTCCTGGAAGAAAGGATATGGTGGAGACATGGCTTAGCCACAGCCTAAGGGATGTTTTCAGAATGAAATTTTCACTCTGCAGCGGAGTGTGCACTCATATGTAACTTCCTGGCAGATTAAAATTGTGTGCCTGAACCGGGACTCGGACCTGGGACGTTTGGCTTCGCGGGGAAGCGCACTACCGACTGTGCTATCACGACACGACTCACGATGCTGCCTCACAACTTTACTTCCGCCAGTACCTCGCCCCAAACTTTCCAAACTTCACAGAAGCTCTCCTACGAACCATGCAAGACAAGCACTCCTGGAAGAAAGGATATGGTGGAGACATGGCTTAGCCACAGCCTAAGGGATGTTTTCAGAATGAAATTTTCACTCTGCAGCGGAGTGTGCACTCATATGAAACTTCCTGGCAGATTAAAATTGTGTGCCTGAACCGGGACTCGGACCTGGGACGTTTGGCTTCGCGGGGAAGCGCCTTACCGACTGTGCTATCGCGACACGACTCTCGACGCCGCATCAGAAGATTACTTCCGCCAGTACCTCGCCCCCTACTTTCCAAACTTCACAGAAGCTCTCCTACGAACCATGCAAGACAAGCACTCCTGGAAGAAAGGATATGGTGGAGACATGGCTTAGCCACAGCCTAAGGGATGTTTTCAGAATGAAATTTTCACTCTGCAGCGGAGTGTGCACTCATATGAAACTTCCTGGCAGATTAAAATTGTGTGCCTGAACCGGGACTCGGACCTGGGACGTTTGGCTTTGCGGGGAAGCGCCTTACCGACTGTGCTATCGCGACACGACTCACGACGCCGCATCAGAAGATTACTTCCGCCAGTACCTCGCCCCCTACTTTCCAAACTTCACAGAAGCTCTCCTACGAACCATGCAAGACTAGCACTCCTGGAAGAAAGGATATGGTGGAGACATGGCTTAGCCACAGCCTAAGGGATGTTTTCAGAATGAAATTTTCACTCTGCAGCGGAGTGTGCACTCATATGAAACTTCCTGGCAGATTAAAATTGTGTGCCTGAACCGGGACTCGGACCTGGGACGTTTGGCTTCGCGGGGAAGCGCCTTACCGACTGTGCTATCGCGACACGACTCACGACGCCGCATCAGATGATTACTTCCGCCAGTACCTCGCCCCCTACTTTCCAAACTTCACAGAAGCTCTCCTACGAACCATGCAAGACAAGCACTCCTGGAAGAAAGGATATGGTGGAGACATGGCTTAGCCACAGCCTAAGGGATGTTTTCAGAATGAAATTTTCACTCTGCAGCGGAGTGTGCACTCATATGAAACTTCCTGGCAGATTAAAATTGTGTGCCTGAACCGGGACTCGGACCTGGGACGTTTGGCTTCGCGGGGAAGCGCCTTACCGACTGTGCTATCGCGACACGACTCACGATGCCGCCTCACAACTTTACTTCCGCCAGTACCTCGCCCCCTACTTTCCAAATTTCACAGAAGCTCTCCTACGAACCATGCAAGACAAGCACTCCTGGAAGAAAGGATATGGTGGAGACATGGCTTAGCCACAGCCTAAGGGATGTTTTCAGAATGAAATTTTCACTCTGCAGCGGAGTGTGCACTCATATGAAACTTCCTGGCAGATTAAAATTGTGTGCCTGAACCGGGACTCGGACCTGGGACGTTTGGCTTCGCGGGGAAGCGCACTACCGACTGTGCTATCGCGACACGACTCACGACGCCGCATCAGAAGATTACTTCCGCCAGTACCTCGCCCCCTACTTTCCAAACTTCACAGAAGCTCTCCTACGAACCATGCAAGACAAGCACTCCTGGAAGAAAGGATATGGTGGAGACATGGCTTAGCCACAGCCTAAGGGATGTTTTCAGAATGAAATTTTCACTCTGCAGCGGAGTGTGCACTCATATGAAACTTCCTGGCAGATTAAAATTGTGTGCCTGAACCGGGACTCGGACCTGGGACGTTTGGCTTCGCGGGGAAGCGCACTGCCGACTGTGCTATCACGACACGACTCACGATGCTGCCTCACAACTTTACTTCCGCCAGTACCTCGCCCCCTACTTTCCAAACTTCACAGAAGCTCTCCTACGAACCATGCAAGACAAGCACTCCTGGAAGAAAGGATATGGTGGAGACATGGCTTAGCCACAGCCTAAGGGATGTTTTCAGAATGAAATTTTCACTCTGCAGCGGAGTGTGCACTCATATGAAACTTCCTGGCAGATTAAAATTGTGTGCCTGAACCGGGACTCGGACCTGGGACGTTTGGCTTCGCGGGGAAGCGCACTACCGACTGTGCTATCGCGACACGACTCACGACGCCGCATCAGAAGATTACTTCCGCCAGTACCTCGCCCCCTACTTTCCAAACTTCACAGAAGCTCTCCTACGAACCATGCAAGACAAGCACTCCTGGAAGAAAGGATATGGTGGAGACATGGCTTAGCCACAGCCTAAGGGATGTTTTCAGAATGAAATTTTCACTCTGCAGCGGAGTGTGCACTCATATGAAACTTCCTGGCAGATTAAAATTGTGTGCCTGAACCGGGACTCGGACCTGGGACGTTTGGCTTCGCGTGGAAGCGCCTTACCGACTGTGCTATCGCGACACGACTCACGACGCCGCATCAGATGATTACTTCCGCCAGTACCTCGCCCCCTACATTCCAAACTTCACAGAAGCTCTCCTACGAACCATGCAAGACAAGCACTCCTGGAAGAAAGGATATGGTGGAGACATGGCTTAGCCACAGCCTAAGGGATGTTTTCAGAATGAAATTTTCACTCTGCAGCGGAGTGTGCACTCATATGAAACTTCCTGGCAGATTAAAATTGTGTGCCTGAACCGGGACTCGGACCTGGGACGTTTGGCTTCGCGGGGAAGCGCACTACCGACTGTGGTATCGCGACACGACTCACGACGCCGCATCAGAAGATTACTTCCGCCAGTACCTCGCCCCCTACTTTCCAAACTTCACAGAAGCTCTCCTACGAACCATGCAAGACAAGCACTCCTGGAAGAAAGGATATGGTGGAGACATGGCTTAGCCACAGCCTAAGGGATGTTTTCAGAATGAAATTTTCACTCTGCAGCGGAGTGTGCACTCATATGAAACTTCCTGGCAGATTAAAATTGTGTGCCTGAACCGGGACTCGGACCTGGGACCTTTGGCTTCGCGGGGAAGCGCACTACCGACTGTGCTTTCACGACACGACTCACGATGCCGCCTCACAACTTTACCTCCGCCAGTACCTCGCCCCCTACTTTCCAAACTTCACAGAAGCTCTCCTACGAACCATGCAAGAAAAGCACTCCTGGAAGAAAGGATATGGTGGAGACATGGCTTAGCCACAGCCTAAGGGATGTTTTCAGAATGAAATTTTCACTCTGCAGCGGAGTGTGCACTCATATGTAACTTCCTGGCAGATTAAAATTGTGTGCCTGAACCGGGACTCGGACCTGGGACGTTTGGCTTCGCGGGGAAGCGCACTACCGACTGTGCTATCACGACACGACTCACGATGCTGCCTCACAACTTTACTTCCGCCAGTACCTCGCCCCAAACTTTCCAAACTTCACAGAAGCTCTCCTACGAACCATGCAAGACAAGCACTCCTGGAAGAAAGGATATGGTGGAGACATGGCTTAGCCACAGCCTAAGGGATGTTTTCAGAATGAAATTTTCACTCTGCAGCGGAGTGTGCACTCATATGAAACTTCCTGGCAGATTAAAATTGTGTGCCTGAACCGGGACTCGGACCTGGGACGTTTGGCTTCGCGGGGAAGCGCCTTACCGACTGTGCTATCGCGACACGACTCTCGACGCCGCATCAGAAGATTACTTCCGCCAGTACCTCGCCCCCTACTTTCCAAACTTCACAGAAGCTCTCCTACGAACAATGCAAGACAAGCACTCCTGGAAGAAAGGATATGGTGGAGACATGGCTTAGCCACAGCCTAAGGGATGTTTTCAGAATGAAATTTTCACTCTGCAGCGGAGTGTGCACTCATATGAAACTTCCTGGCAGATTAAAATTGTGTGCCTGAACCGGGACTCGGACCTGGGACGTTTGGCTTTGCGGGGAAGCGCCTTACCGACTGTGCTATCGCGACACGACTCACGACGCCGCATCAGAAGATTACTTCCGCCAGTACCTCGCCCCCTACTTTCCAAACTTCACAGAAGCTCTCCTACGAACCATGCAAGACTAGCACTCCTGGAAGAAAGGATATGGTGGAGACATGGCTTAGCCACAGCCTAAGGGATGTTTTCAGAATGAAATTTTCACTCTGCAGCGGAGTGTGCACTCATATGAAACTTCCTGGCAGATTAAAATTGTGTGCCTGAACCGGGACTCGGACCTGGGACGTTTGGCTTCGCGGGGAAGCGCCTTACCGACTGTGCTATCGCGACACGACTCACGACGCCGCATCAGATGATTACTTCCGCCAGTACCTCGCCCCCTACTTTCCAAACTTCACAGAAGCTCTCCTACGAACCATGCAAGACAAGCACTCCTGGAAGAAAGGATATGGTGGAGACATGGCTTAGCCACAGCCTAAGGGATGTTTTCAGAATGAAATTTTCACTCTGCAGCGGAGTGTGCACTCATATGAAACTTCCTGGCAGATTAAAATTGTGTGCCTGAACCGGGACTCGGACCTGGGACGTTTGGCTTCGCGGGGAAGCGCCTTACCGACTGTGCTATCGCGACACGACTCACGATGCCGCCTCACAACTTTACTTCCGCCAGTACCTCGCCCCCTACTTTCCAAATTTCACAGAAGCTCTCCTACGAACCATGCAAGACAAGCACTCCTGGAAGAAAGGATATGGTGGAGACATGGCTTAGCCACAGCCTAAGGGATGTTTTCAGAATGAAATTTTCACTCTGCAGCGGAGTGTGCACTCATATGAAACTTCCTGGCAGATTAAAATTGTGTGCCTGAACCGGGACTCGGACCTGGGACGTTTGGCTTCGCGGGGAAGCGCACTACCGACTGTGCTATCGCGACACGACTCACGACGCCGCATCAGAAGATTACTTCCGCCAGTACCTCGCCCCCTACTTTCCAAACTTCACAGAAGCTCTCCTACGAACCATGCAAGACAAGCACTCCTGGAAGAAAGGATATGGTGGAGACATGGCTTAGCCACAGCCTAAGGGATGTTTTCAGAATGAAATTTTCACTCTGCAGCGGAGTGTGCACTCATATGAAACTTCCTGGCAGATTAAAATTGTGTGCCTGAACCGGGACTCGGACCTGGGACGTTTGGCTTCGCGGGGAAGCGCCTTACCGACTGTGCTATCGCGACACGACTCTCGACGCCGCATCAGAAGATTACTTCCGCCAGTACCTCGCCACCTACTTTCCAAACTTCACAGAAGCTCTCCTACGAACCATGCAAGACAAGCACTCCTGGAAGAAAGGATATGGTGGAGACATGGCTTAGCCACAGCCTAAGGGATGTTTTCAGAATGAAATTTTCACTCTGCAGCGGAGTGTGCACTCATATGAAACTTCCTGGCAGATTAAAATTGTGTGCCTGAACCGGGACTCGGACCTGGGACGTTTGGCTTTGCGGGGAAGCGCCTTACCGACTGTGCTATCGCGACACGACTCACGACGCCGCATCAGAAGATTACTTCCGCCAGTACCTCGCCCCCTACTTTCCAAACTTCACAGAAGCTCTCCTACGAACCATGCAAGACAAGCACTCCTGGAAGAAAGGATATGGTGGAGACATGGCTTAGCCACAGCCTAAGGGATGTTTTCAGAATGAAATTTTCACTCTGCAGCGGAGTGTGCACTCATATGAAACTTCCTGGCAGATTAAAATTGTGTGCCTGAACCGGGACTCGGACCTGGGACGTTTGGCTTCGCGGGGAAGCGCCTTACAACTGTGCTATCGCGACACGACTCACGACGCCGCATCAGATGATTACTTCCGCCAGTACTTCGCCCCCTACTTTCCAAACTTCACAGAAGCTCTCCTACGAACCATGCAAGACAAGCACTCCTGGAAGAAAGGATATGGTGGAGACATGGCTTAGCCACAGCCTAAGGGATGTTTTCAGAATGAAATTTTCACTCTGCAGCGGAGTGTGCACTCATATGAAACTTCCTGGCAGATTAAAATTGTGTGCCTGAACCGGGACTCGGACCTGGGACGTTTGGCTTCGCGGGGAAGCGCCTTACCGACTGTGCTATCGCGACACGACTCACGATGCCGCCTCACAACTTTACTTCCGCCAGTACCTCGCCCCCTACTTTCCAAATTTCACAGAAGCTCTCCTACGAACCATGCAAGACAAGCACTCCTGGAAGAAAGGATATGGTGGAGACATGGCTTAGCCACAGCCTAAGGGATGTTTTCAGAATGAAATTTTCACTCTGCAGCGGAGTGTGCACTCATATGAAACTTCCTGGCAGATTAAAATTGTGTGCCTGAACCGGGACTCGGTCCTGGGACGTTTGGCTTTGCGGGGAAGCGCCTTACCGACTGTGCTATCGCGACACGACTCACGACGCCGCATCAGAAGATTACTTCCGCCAGTACCTCGCCCCCTACTTTCCAAACTTCACAGAAGCTCTCCTACGAACCATGCAAGACAAGCACTCCTGGAAGAAAGGATATGGTGGAGACATGGCTTAGCCACAGCCTAAGGGATGTTTTCAGAATGAAATTTTCACTCTGCAGCGGAGTGTGCACTCATATGAAACTTCCTGGCAGATTAAAATTGTGTGCCTGAACCGGGACTCGGACCTGGGACGTTTGGCTTCGCGGGGAAGCGCCTTACAACTGTGCTATCGCGACACGACTCACGACGCCGCATCAGATGATTACTTCCGCCAGTACTTCGCCCCCTACTTTCCAAACTTCACAGAAGCTCTCCTACGAACCATGCAAGACAAGCACTCCTGGAAGAAAGGATATGGTGGAGACATGGCTTAGCCACAGCCTAAGGGATGTTTTCAGAATGAAATTTTCACTCTGCAGCGGAGTGTGCACTCATATGAAACTTCCTGGCAGATTAAAATTGTGTGCCTGAACCGGGACTCGGACCTGGGACGTTTGGCTTCGCGGGGAAGCGCCTTACCGACTGTGCTATCGCGACACGACTCACGATGCCGCCTCACAACTTTACTTCCGCCAGTACCTCGCCCCCTACTTTCCAAATTTCACAGAAGCTCTCCTACGAACCATGCAAGACAAGCACTCCTGGAAGAAAGGATATGGTGGAGACATGGCTTAGCCACAGCCTAAGGGATGTTTTCAGAATGAAATTTTCACTCTGCAGCGGAGTGTGCACTCATATGAAACTTCCTGGCAGATTAAAATTGTGTGCCTGAACCGGGACTCGGACCTGGGACGTTTGGCTTTGCGGGGAAGCGCCTTACCGACTGTGCTATCGAGACACGACTCACGACGCCGCATCAGATGATTACTTCCGCCAGTACCTCGCCCCCTACTTTCCAAACTTCACAGAAGCTCTCCTACGAACCATGCAAGACAAGCACTCCTGGAAGAAAGGATATGGTGGAGACATGGCTTAGCCACAGCCTAAGGGATGTTTTCAGAATGAAATTTTCACTCTGCAGCGGAGTGTGCACTCATATGAAACTTCCTGGCAGATTAAAATTGTGTGCCTGAACCGGGACTCGGACCTGGGACGTTTGGCTTCGCGGGGAAGCGCACTACCGACTGTGCTATCACGACACGACTCACGATGCTGCCTCACAACTTTACTTCCGCCAGTACCTCGCCCCAAACTTTCCAAACTTCACAGAAGCTCTCCTACGAACCATGCAAGACAAGCACTCCTGGAAGAAAGGATATGGTGGAGACATGGCTTAGCCACAGCCTAAGGGATGTTTTCAGAATGAAATTTTCACTCTGCAGCGGAGTGTGCACTCATATGAAACTTCCTGGCAGATTAAAATTGTGTGCCTGAACCGGGACTCGGACCTGGGACGTTTGGCTTCGCGGGGAAGCGCACTACCGACTGTGCTATCGCGACACGACTCACGACGCCGCATCAGAAGATTACTTCCGGCAGTACCTCGCCCCCTACTTTCAAAACTTCACAGAAGCTCTCCTACGAACCATGCAAGACAAGCACTCCTGGAAGAAAGGATATGGTGGAGACATGGCTTAGCCACAGCCTAAGGGATGTTTTCAGAATGAAATTTTCACTCTGCAGCGGAGTGTGCACTCATATGAAACTTCCTGGCAGATTAAAATTGTGTGCCTGAACCGGGACTCGGACCTGGGACGTTTGGCTTTGCGGGGAAGCGCCTTACCGACTGTGCTATCGCGACACGACTCAAGACGCCGCATCAGAAGATTACTTCCGCCAGTACCTCGCCCCCTACTTTCCAAACTTCACAGAAGCTCTCCTACGAACCATGCAAGACAAGCACTCCTGGAAGAAAGGATATGGTGGAGACATGGCTTAGCCACAGCCTAAGGGATGTTTTCAGAATGAAATTTTCACTCTGCAGCGGGTTGTGCACTCATATGAAACTTCCTGGCAGATTAAAATTGTGTGCCTGAACCGGGACTCGGACCTGGGACGTTTGGCTTCGCGGGGAAGCGCCTTACCGACTGTGCTATCGCGACACGACTCACGACGCCGCATCAGATGATTACTTCCGCCAGTACCTCGCCCCCTACTTTCCAAACTTCACAGAAGCTCTCCTACGAACCATGCAAGACAAGCACTCCTGGAAGAAAGGATATGGTGGAGACATGGCTTAGCCACAGCCTAAGGGATGTTTTCAGAATGAAATTTTCACTCTGCAGCGGAGTGTGCACTCATATGAAACTTCCTGGCAGATTAAAATTGTGTGCCTGAACCGGGACTCGGACCTGGGACGTTTGGCTTCGCGGGGAAGCGCCTTACCGACTGTGCTATCGCGACACGACTCACGATGCCGCCTCACAACTTTACTTCCGCCAGTACCTCGCCCCCTACTTTCCAAATTTCACAGAAGCTCTCCTACGAACCATGCAAGACAAGCACTCCTGGAAGAAAGGATATGGTGGAGACATGGCTTAGCCACAGCCTAAGGGATGTTTTCAGAATGAAATTTTCACTCTGCAGCGGAGTGTGCACTCATATGAAACTTCCTGGCAGATTAAAATTGTGTGCCTGAACCGGGACTCGGACCTGGGACGTTTGGCTTCGCGGGGAAGCGCACTACCGACTGTGCTATCGCGACACGACTCACGACGCCGCATCAGAAGATTACTTCCGCCAGTACCTCGCCCCCTACTTTCCAAACTTCACAGAAGCTCTCCTACGAACCATGCAAGACAAGCACTCCTGGAAGAAAGGATATGGTGGAGACATGGCTTAGCCACAGCCTAAGGGATGTTTTCAGAATGAAATTTTCACTCTGCAGCGGAGTGTGCACTCATATGAAACTTCCTGGCAGATTAAAATTGTGTGCCTGAACCGGGACTCGGACCTGGGACGTTTGGCTTCGCGGGGAAGCGCACTGCCGACTGTGCTATCACGACACGACTCACGATGCTGCCTCACAACTTTACTTCCGCCAGTACCTCGCCCCCTACTTTCCAAACTTCACAGAAGTTCTCCTACGAACCATGCAAGACAAGCACTCCTGGAAGGAAGGATATGGTGGAGACATGGCTTAGCCACAGCCTAAGGGATGTTTTCAGAATGAAATTTTCACTCTGCAGCGGAGTGTGCACTCATATGAAACTTCCTGGCAGATTAAAATTGTGTGCCTGAACCGGGACTCGGACCTGGGACGTTTGGCTTCGCGGGGAAGCGCACTACCGACTGTGCTATCGCGACACGACTCACGACGCCGCATCAGAAGATTACTTCCGCCAGTACCTCGCCCCCTACTTTCCAAACTTCACAGAAGCTCTCCTACGAACCATGCAAGACAAGCACTCCTGGAAGAAAGGATATGGTGGAGACATGGCTTAGCCACAGCCTAAGGGATGTTTTCAGAATGAAATTTTCACTCTGCAGCGGAGTGTGCACTCATATGAAACTTCCTGGCAGATTAAAATTGTGTGCCTGAACCGGGACTCGGACCTGGGACGTTTGGCTTCGCGTGGAAGCGCCTTACCGACTGTGCTATCGCGACACGACTCACGACGCCGCATCAGATGATTACTTCCGCCAGTACCTCGCCCCCTACATTCCAAACTTCACAGAAGCTCTCCTACGAACCATGCAAGACAAGCACTCCTGGAAGAAAGGATATGGTGGAGACATGGCTTAGCCACAGCCTAAGGGATGTTTTCAGAATGAAATTTTCACTCTGCAGCGGAGTGTGCACTCATATGAAACTTCCTGGCAGATTAAAATTGTGTGCCTGAACCGGGACTCGGACCTGGGACGTTTGGCTTCGCGGGGAAGCGCCTTACCGACTGTGCTATCGCGACACGACTCTCGACGCCGCATCAGAAGATTACTTCCGCCAGTACCTCGCCACCTACTTTCCAAACTTCACAGAAGCTCTCCTACGAACCATGCAAGACAAGCACTCCTGGAAGAAAGGATATGGTGGAGACATGGCTTAGCCACAGCCTAAGGGATGTTTTCAGAATGAAATTTTCACTCTGCAGCGGAGTGTGCACTCATATGAAACTTCCTGGCAGATTAAAATTGTGTGCCTGAACCGGGACTCGGACCTGGGACGTTTGGCTTTGCGGGGAAGCGCCTTACCGACTGTGCTATCGCGACACGACTCACGACGCCGCATCAGAAGATTACTTCCGCCAGTACCTCGCCCCCTACTTTCCAAACTTCACAGAAGCTCTCCTACGAACCATGCAAGACAAGCACTCCTGGAAGAAAGGATATGGTGGAGACATGGCTTAGCCACAGCCTAAGGGATGTTTTCAGAATGAAATTTTCACTCTGCAGCGGAGTGTGCACTCATATGAAACTTCCTGGCAGATTAAAATTGTGTGCCTGAACCGGGACTCGGACCTGGGACGTTTGGCTTCGCGGGGAAGCGCCTTACAACTGTGCTATCGCGACACGACTCACGACGCCGCATCAGATGATTACTTCCGCCAGTACTTCGCCCCCTACTTTCCAAACTTCACAGAAGCTCTCCTACGAACCATGCAAGACAAGCACTCCTGGAAGAAAGGATATGGTGGAGACATGGCTTAGCCACAGCCTAAGGGATGTTTTCAGAATGAAATTTTCACTCTGCAGCGGAGTGTGCACTCATATGAAACTTCCTGGCAGATTAAAATTGTGTGCCTGAACCGGGACTCGGACCTGGGACGTTTGGCTTCGTGGGGAAGCGCCTTACCGACTGTGCTATCGCGACACGACTCACGATGCCGCCTCACAACTTTACTTCCGCCAGTACCTCGCCCCCTACTTTCCAAATTTCACAGAAGCTCTCCTACGAACCATGCAAGACAAGCACTCCTGGAAGAAAGGATATGGTGGAGACATGGCTTAGCCACAGCCTAAGGGATGTTTTCAGAATGAAATTTTCACTCTGCAGCGGAGTGTGCACTCATATGAAACTTCCTGGCAGATTAAAATTGTGTGCCTGAACCGGGACTCGGACCTGGGACGTTTGGCTTTGCGGGGAAGCGCCTTACCGACTGTGCTATCGAGACACGACTCACGACGCCGCATCAGATGATTACTTCCGCCAGTACCTCGCCCCCTACTTTCCAAACTTCACAGAAGCTCTCCTACGAACCATGCAAGACAAGCACTCCTGGAAGAAAGGATATGGTGGAGACATGGCTTAGCCACAGCCTAAGGGATGTTTTCAGAATGAAATTTTCACTCTGCAGCGGAGTGTGCACGCATATGAAACTTCCTGGCAGATTAAAATAGTGTGCCTGAACCGGGACTCGGACCTGGGACGTTTGGCTTCGCGGGGAAGCGCACTACCGACTGTGCTATCACGACACGACTCACGATGCTGCCTCACAACTTTACTTCCGCCAGTACCTCGCCCCAAACTTTCCAAACTTCACAGAAGCTCTCCTACGAACCATGCAAGACAAGCACTCCTGGAAGAAAGGATATGGTGGAGACATGGCTTAGCCACAGCCTAAGGGATGTTTTCAGAATGAAATTTTCACTCTGCAGCGGAGTGTGCACTCATATGAAACTTCCTGGCAGATTAAAATTGTGTGCCTGAACCGGGACTCGGACCTGGGACGTTTGGCTTCGCGTGGAAGCGCCTTACCGACTGTGCTATCGCGACACGACTCACGACGCCGCATCAGATGATTACTTCCGCCAGTACCTCGCCCCCTACTTTCCAAACTTCACAGAAGCCCTCCTACGAACCATGCAAGACAAGCACTCCTGGAAGAAAGGATATGGTGGAGACATGGCTTAGCCACAGCCTAAGGGATGTTTTCAGAATGAAATTTTCACTCTGCAGCGGAGTGTGCACTCATATGAAACTTCCTGGCAGATTAAAATTGTGTGCCTGAACCGGGACTCGGACCTGGGACGTTTGGCTTCGCGGGGAAGCGCACTACCGACTGTGCTATCCCGACACGACTCACGATGCCGCCTCACAACTTTACTTCCGCCAGTACCTCGCCCCCTACTTTCCAAACTTCACAGAAGCTCTCCTACGAACCATGCAAGACAAGCACTCCTGGAAGAAAGGATATGGTGGAGACATGGCTTAGCCACAGCCTAAGGGATGTTTTCAGAATGAAATTTTCACTCTGCAGCGGAGTGTGCACTCATATGAAACTTCCTGGCAGATTAAAATTGTGTGCCTGAACCGGGACTCGGACCTGGGACGTTTGGCTTCGCGGGGAAGCGCCTTACCGACTGTGCTATCGCGACACGACTCACGATGCCGCCTCACAACTTTACTTCCGCCAGTACCTCGCCCCCTACTTTCCAAATTTCACAGAAGCTCTCCTACGAACCATGCAAGACAAGCACTCCTGGAAGAAAGGATATGGTGGAGACATGGCTTAGCCACAGCCTAAGGGATGTTTTCAGAATGAAATTTTCACTCTGCAGCGGAGTGTGCACTCATATGAAACTTCCTGGCAGATTAAAATTGTGTGCCTGAACCGGGACTCGGACCTGGGACGTTTGGCTTTGCGGGGAAGCGCCTTACCGACTGTGCTATCGCGACACGACTCACGACGCCGCACCCAAGATTACTTCCGCCAGTACCTCGCCCCCTACTTTCCAAACTTCACAGAAGCACTCCTACGAACCATGCAAGACAAGCACTCCTGGAAGAAAGGATATGGTGGAGACATGGCTTAGCCACAGCCTAAGGGATGTTTTCAGAATGAAATTTTCACTCTGCAGCGGAGTGTGCACTCATATGAAACTTCCTGGCAGATTAAAATTGTGTGCCTGAACCGGGACTCGGACCTGGGACGTTTGGCTTCGCGGGGAAGCGCACTACCGACTGTGCTATCACGACACGACTCACGATGCTGCCTCACAACTTTACTTCCGCCAGTACCTCGCCCCCTACTTTCCAAACTTCACAGAAGCTCTCCTACGAACCATGCAAGACAAGCACTCCTGGAAGAAAGGATATGGTGGAGACATGGCTTAGCCACAGCCTAAGAGATGTTTTCAGAATGAAATTTTCACTCTGCAGCGGAGTGTGCACTCATATGAAACTTCCTGGCAGATTAAAATTGTGTGCCTGAACCGGGACTCGGACCTGGGACGTTTGGCTTCGCGGGGAAGCGCACTACCGACTGTGCTATCGCGACACGACTCACGACGCCGCATCAGAAGATTACTTCCGCCAGTACCTCGCCCCCTACTTTCCAAACTTCACAGAAGCTCTCCTATGAACCATGCAAGACAAGCACTCCTGGAAGAAAGGATATGGTGGAGACATGGCTTAGCCACAGCCTAAGGGATGTTTTCAGAATGAAATTTTCACTCTGCAGCGGAGTGTGCACTCATATGAAACTTCCTGGCAGATTAAAATTGTGTGCCTGAACCGGGACTCGGACCTGGGACGTTTGGCTTCGCGGGGAAGCGCCTTACCGCCTGTGCTATCGCGACACGACTCACGACGCCGCATCAGATGATTACTTCCGCCAGTACCTCGCCCCCTACTTTCCAAACTTCACAGAAGCTCTCCTACGAACCATGCAAGACAAGCACTCCTGGAAGAAAGGATATGGTGGAGACATGGCTTAGCCACAGCCTAAGGGATGTTTTCAGAATGAAATTTTCACTCTGCAGCGGAGTGTGCACACATATGAAACTTCCTGGCAGATTAAAATTGTGTGCCTGAACCGGGACTCGGACCTGGGACGTTTGGCTTCGCAGGGAAGCGCACTACCGACTGTGCTATCGCGACACGACTCACGACGCCGCATCAGAAGATTACTTCCGCCAGTACCTCGCCCCCTACTTTCCAAACTTCACAGAAGCTCTCCTACGAACCATGCAAGACAAGCACTCCTGGAAGAAAGGATATGGTGGAGACATGGCTTAGCCACAGCCTAAGGGATGTTTTCAGAATGAAATTTTCACTCTGCAGCGGAGTGTGCACTCATATGAAACTTCCTGGCAGATTAAAATTGTGTGCCCGAACCGGGACTCGGACCTGGGACGTTTGGCTTCGCGGGGAAGCGCCTTACCGACTGTGCTATCCCGACACGACTCACGATGCCGCCTCACAACTTTACTTCCGCCAGTACCTCGCCCCCTACTTTCCAAACTTCACAGAAGCTCTCCTACGAACCATGCAAGACAAGCACTCCTGGAAGAAAGGATATGGTGGAGACATGGCTTAGCCACAGCCTAAGGGATGTTTTCAGAATGAAATTTTCACTCTGCAGCGGAGTGTGCACTCATATGAAACTTCCTGGCAGATTAAAATTGTGTGCCTGAACCGGGACTCGGACCTGGGACGTTTGGCTTCGCGGGGAAGCGCCTTACCGACTGTGCTATCGCGACACGACTCACGATGCCGCCTCACAACTTTACTTCCGCCAGTACCTCGCCCCCTACTTTCCAAATTTCACAGAAGCTCTCCTACGAACCATGCAAGACAAGCACTCCTGGAAGAAAGGATATGGTGGAGACATGGCTTAGCCACAGCCTAAGGGATGTTTTCAGAATGAAATTTTCACTCTGCAGCGGAGTGTGCACTCATATGAAACTTCCTGGCAGATTAAAATTGTGTGCCTGAACCGGGACTCGGACCTGGGACGTTTGGCTTTGCGGGGAAGCGCCTTACCGACTGTGCTATCGCGACACGACTCACGACGCCGCATCAGATGATTACTTCCGCCAGTACCTCGCCCCCTACTTTCCAAACTTCACAGAAGCTCTCCTACGAACCATGCAAGACAAGCACTCCTGGAAGAAAGGATATGGTGGAGACATGGCTTAGCCACAGCCTAAGGGATGTTTTCAGAATGAAATTTTCACTCTGCAGCGGAGTGTGCACTCATATGAAACTTCCTGGCAGATTAAAATTGTGTGCCTGAACCGGGACTCGGACCTGGGACGTTTGGCTTCGCCGGGAAGCGCACTACCGACTGTGCTATCACGACACGACTCACGATGCTGCCTCACAACTTTACTTCCGCCAGTACCTCGCCCCAAACTTTCCAAACTTCACAGAAGCTCTCCTACGAACCATGCAAGACAAGCACTCCTGGAAGAAAGGATATGGTGGAGACATGGCTTAGCCACAGCCTAAGGGATGTTTTCAGAATGAAATTTTCACTCTGCAGCGGAGTGTGCACTCATATGAAACTTCCTGGCAGATTAAAATTGTGTGCCTGAACCGGGACTCTGACCTGGGACGTTTGGCTTCGCAGGGAAGCGCACTACCGACTGTGCTATCGCGACACGACTCACGACGCCGCATCAGAAGATTACTTCCGGCAGTACCTCGCCCCCTACTTTCAAAACTTCACAGAAGCTCTCCTACGAACCATGCAAGACAAGCACTCCTGGAAGAAAGGATATGGTGGAGACATGGCTTAGCCACAGCCTAAGGGATGTTTTCAGAATGAAAATTTCACTCTGCAGCGGAGTGTGCACTCATATGTAACTTCCTGGCAGATTAAAATTGTGTGCCTGAACCGGGACTCGGACCTGGGACGTTTGGCTTCGCGGGGAAGCGCCTTACAACTGTGCTATCGCGACACGACTCACGACGCCGCATCAGATGATTACTTCCGCCAGTACTTCGCCCCCTACTTTCCAAACTTCACAGAAGCTCTCCTACGAGCCATGCAAGACAAGCACTCCTGGAAGAAAGGATATGGTGGAGACATGGCTTAGCCACAGCCTAAGGGATGTTTTCAGAATGAAATTTTCACTCTGCAGCGGAGTGTGCACTCATATGAAACTTCCTGGCAGATTAAAATTGTGTGCCTGAACCGGGACTCGGACCTGGGACGTTTGGCTTCGCGGGGAAGCGCCTTACCGACTGTGCTATCGCGACACGACTCACGATGCCGCCTCACAACTTTACTTCCGCCAGTACCTCGCCCCCTACTTTCCAAATTTCACAGAAGCTCTCCTACGAACCATGCAAGACAAGCACTCCTGGAAGAAAGGATATGGTGGAGACATGGCTTAGCCACAGCCTAAGGGATGTTTTCAGAATGAAATTTTCACTCTGCAGCGGAGTGTGCACTCATATGAAACTTCCTGGCAGATTAAAATTGTGTGCCTGAACCGGGACTCGGACCTGGGACGTTTGGCTTTGCGGGGAAGCGCCTTACCGACTGTGCTATCGCGACACGACTCACGACGCCGCATCAGATGATTACTTCCGCCAGTACCTCGCCCCCTACTTTCCAAACTTCACAGAAGCTCTCCTACGAACCATGCAAGACAAGCACTCCTGGAAGAAAGGATATGGTGGAGACATGGCTTAGCCACAGCCTAAGGGATGTTTTCAGAATGAAATTTTCACTCTGCAGCGGAGTGTGCACTCATATGAAACTTCCTGGCAGATTAAAATTGTGTGCCTGAACCGGGACTCGGACCTGGGACGTTTGGCTTCGCGGGGAAGCGCACTACCGACTGTGCTATCACGACACGACTCACGATGCTGCCTCACAACTTTACTTCCGCCAGTACCTCGCCCCAAACTTTCCAAACTTCACAGAAGCTCTCCTACGAACCATGCAAGACAAGCACTCCTGGAAGAAAGGATATGGTGGAGACATGGCTTAGCCACAGCCTAAGGGATGTTTTCAGAATGAAATTTTCACTCTGCAGCGGAGTGTGCACTCATATGAAACTTCCTGGTAGATTAAAATTGTGTGCCTGAACCGGGACTCGGACCTGGGACGTTTGGCTTCGCGTGGAAGCGCCTTACCGACTGTGCTATCGCGACACGACTCACGACGCCGCATCAGATGATTACTTCCGCCAGTACCTCGCCCCCTACTTTCCAAACTTCATAGAAGCCCTCCTACGAACCATGCAAGACAAGCACTCCTGGAAGAAAGGATATGGTGGAGACATGGCTTAGCCACAGCCTAAGGGATGTTTTCAGAATGAAATTTTCACTCTGCAGCGGAGTGTGCACTCATATGAAACTTCCTGGCAGATTAAAATTGTGTGCCTGAACCGGGACTCGGACCTGGGACGTTTGGCTTCGCGGGGAAGCGCACTACCGACTGTGCTATCCCGACACGACTCACGATGCCGCCTCACAACTTTACTTCCGCCAGTACCTCGCCCCCTACTTTCCAAACTTCACAGAAGCTCTCCTACGAACCATGCAAGACAAGCACTCCTGGAAGAAAGGATATGGTGGAGACATGGCTTAGCCACAGCCTAAGGGATGTTTTCAGAATGAAATTTTCACTCTGCAGCGGAGTGTGCACTCATATGAAACTTCCTGGCAGATTAAAATTGTGTGCCTGAACCGGGACTCGGACCTGGGACGTTTGGCTTTGCGGGGAAGCGCCTTACCGACTGTGCTATCGCGACACGACTCACGACGCCGCACCCAAGATTACTTCCGCCAGTACCTCGCCCCCTACTTTCCAAACTTCACAGAAGCACTCCTACGAACCATGCAAGACAAGCACTCCTGGAAGAAAGGATATGGTGGAGACATGGCTTAGCCACAGCCTAAGGGATGTTTTCAGAATGAAATTTTCACTCTGCAGCGGAGTGTGCACTCATATGAAACTTCCTGGCAGATTAAAATTGTGTGCCTGAACCGGGACTCGGACCTGGGACGTTTGGCTTCGCGGGGAAGCGCACTACCGACTGTGCTATCACGACACGACTCACGATGCTGCCTCACAACTTTACTTCCGCCAGTACCTCGCCCCCTACTTTCCAAACTTCACAGAAGCTCTCCTACGAACCATGCAAGACAAGCACTCCTGGAAGAAAGGATATGGTGGAGACATGGCTTAGCCACAGCCTAAGAGATGTTTTCAGAATGAAATTTTCACTCTGCAGAGGAGTGTGCACTCATATGAAACTTCCTGGCAGATTAAAATTGTGTGCCTGAACCGGGACTCGGACCTGGGACGTTTGGCTTCGCGGGGAAGCGCACTACCGACTGTGCTATCGCGACACGACTCACGACGCCGCATCAGAAGATTACTTCCGCCAGTACCTCGCCCCCTACTTTCCAAACTTCACAGAAGCTCTCCTATGAACCATGCAAGACAAGCACTCCTGGAAGAAAGGATATGGTGGAGACATGGCTTAGCCACAGCCTAAGGGATGTTTTCAGAATGAAATTTTCACTCTGCAGCGGAGTGTGCACTCATATGAAACTTCCTGGCAGATTAAAATTGTGTGCCTGAACCGGGACTCGGACCTGGGACGTTTGGCTTCGCGGGGAAGCGCCTTACCGCCTGTGCTATCGCGACACGACTCACGACGCCGCATCAGATGATTACTTCCGCCAGTACCTCGCCCCCTACTTTCCAAACTTCACAGAAGCTCTCCTACGAACCATGCAAGACAAGCACTCCTGGAAGAAAGGATGTGGTGGAGACATGGCTTAGCCACAGCCTAAGGGATGTTTTCAGAATGAAATTTTCACTCTGCAGCGGAGTGTGCACACATATGAAACTTCCTGGCAGATTAAAATTGTGTGCCTGAACCGGGACTCGGACCTGGGACGTTTGGCTTCGCAGGGAAGCGCACTACCGACTGTGCTATCGCGACACGACTCACGACGCCGCATCAGAAGATTACTTCCGCCAGTACCTCGCCCCCTACTTTCCAAACTTCACAGAAGCTCTCCTACGAACCATGCAAGACAAGCACTCCTGGAAGAAAGGATATGGTGGAGACATGGCTTAGCCACAGCCTAAGGGATGTTTTCAGAATGAAATGTTCACTCTGCAGCGGAGTGTGCACTCATATGAAACTTCCTGGCAGATTAAAATTGTGTGCCCGAACCGGGACTCGGACCTGGGACGTTTGGCTTCGCGGGGAAGCGCCTTACCGACTGTGCTATCCCGACACGACTCACGATGCCGCCTCACAACTTTACTTCCGCCAGTACCTCGCCCCCTACTTTCCAAACTTCACAGAAGCTCTCCTACGAACCATGCAAGACAAGCACTCCTGGAAGAAAGGATATGGTGGAGACATGGCTTAGCCACAGCCTAAGGGATGTTTTCAGAATGAAATTTTCACTCTGCAGCGGAGTGTGCACTCATATGAAACTTCCTGGCAGATTAAAATTGTGTGCCTGAACCGGGACTCGGACCTGGGACGTTTGGCTTTGCGGGGAAGCGCCTTACCGACTGTGCTATCGCGACACGACTCACGATGCCGCCTCACAACTTTACTTCCGCCAGTACCTCGCCCCCTACTTTCCAAATTTCACAGAAGCTCTCCTACGAACCATGCAAGACAAGCACTCCTGGAAGAAAGGATATGGTGGAGACATGGCTTAGCCACAGCCTAAGGGATGTTTTCAGAATGAAATTTTCACTCTGCAGCGGAGTGTGCACTCATATGAAACTTCCTGGCAGATTAAAATTGTGTGCCTGAACCGGGACTCGGACCTGGGACGTTTGGCTTTGCGGGGAAGCGCCTTACCGACTGTGCTATCGCGACACGACTCACGACGCCGCATCAGATGATTACTTCCGCCAGTACCTCGCCCCCTACTTTCCAAACTTCACAGAAGCTCTCCTACGAACCATGCAAGACAAGCACTCCTGGAAGAAAGGATATGGTGGAGACATGGCTTAGCCACAGCCTAAGGGATGTTTTCAGAATGAAATTTTCACTCTGCAGCGGAGTGTGCACTCATATGAAACTTCCTGGCAGATTAAAATTGTGTGCCTGAACCGGGACTCGGACCTGGGACGTTTGGCTTCGCGGGGAAGCGCACTACCGACTGTGCTATCACGACACGACTCACGATGCTGCCTCACAACTTTACTTCCGCCAGTACCTCGCCCCAAACTTTCGAAACTTCACAGAAGCTCTCCTACGAACCATGCAAGACAAGCACTCCTGGAAGAAAGGATATGGTGGAGACATGGCTTAGCCACAGCCTAAGGGATGTTTTCAGAATGAAATTTTCACTCTGCAGCGGAGTGTGCACTCATATGAAACTTCCTGGCAGATTAAAATTGTGTGCCTGAACCGGGACTCGGACCTGGGACGTTTGGCTTCGCGGGGAAGCGCACTACCGACTGTGCTATCGCGACACGACTCACGACGCCGCATCAGAAGATTACTTCCGGCAGTACCTCGCCCCCTACTTTCAAAACTTCACAGAAGCTCTCCTACGAACCATGCAAGACAAGCACTCCTGGAAGAAAGGATATGGTGGAGACATGGCTTAGCCACAGCCTAAGGGATGTTTTCAGAATGAAATTTTCACTCTGCAGCGGAGTGTGCACTCATATGAAACTTCCTGGCAGATTAAAATTGTGTGCCTGAACCGGGACTCGGACCTGGGACGTTTGGCTTCGCGGGGAAGCGCCTTACAACTGTGCTATCGCGACACGACTCACGACGCCGCATCAGATGATTACTTCCGCCAGTACTTCGCCCCCTACTTTCCAAACTTCACAGAAGCTCTCCTACGAACCATGCAAGACAAGCACTCCTGGAAGAAAGGATATGGTGGAGACATGGCTTAGCCACAGCCTAAGGGATGTTTTCAGAATGAAATTTTCACTCTGCAGCGGAGTGTGCACTCATATGAAACTTCCTGGCAGATTAAAATTGTGTGCCTGAACCGGGACTCGGACCTGGGACGTTTGGCTTCGCGGGGAAGCGCCTTACCGACTGTGCTATCGCGACACGACTCACGATGCCGCCTCACAACTTTACTTCCGCCAGTACCTCGCCCCCTACTTTCCAAATTTCACAGAAGCTCTCCTACGAACCATGCAAGACAAGCACTCCTGGAAGAAAGGATATGGTGGAGACATGGCTTAGCCACAGCCTAAGGGATGTTTTCAGAATGAAATTTTCACTCTGCAGCGGAGTGTGCACTCATATGAAACTTCCTGGCAGATTAAAATTGTGTGCCTGAACCGGGACTCGGACCTGGGACGTTTGGCTTTGCGGGGAAGCGCCTTACCGACTGTGCTATCGCGACACGACTCACGACGCCGCATCAGATGATTACTTCCGCCAGTACCTCGCCCCCTACTTTCCAAACTTCACAGAAGCTCTCCTACGAACCATGCAAGACAAGCACTCCTGGAAGAAAGGATATGGTGGAGACATGGCTTAGCCACAGCCTAAGGGATGTTTTCAGAATGAAATTTTCACTCTGCAGCGGAGTGTGCACTCATATGAAACTTCCTGGCAGATTAAAATTGTGTGCCTGAACCGGGACTCGGACCTGGGACGTTTGGCTTCGCGGGGAAGCGCACTACCGACTGTGCTATCACGACACGACTCACGATGCTGCCTCACAACTTTACTTCCGCCAGTACCTCGCCCCAAACTTTCCAAACTTCACAGAAGCTCTCCTACGAACCATGCAAGACAAGCACTCCTGGAAGAAAGGATATGGTGGAGACATGGCTTAGCCACAGCCTAAGGGATGTTTTCAGAATGAAATTTTCACTCTGCAGCGGAGTGTGCACTCATATGAAACTTCCTGGCAGATTAAAATTGTGTGCCTGAACCGGGACTCGGACCTGGGACGTTTGGCTTCGCGGGGAAGCGCACTACCGACTGTGCTATCGCGACACGACTCACGACGCCGCATCAGAAGATTACTTCCGGCAGTACCTCGCCCCCTACTTTCAAAACTTCACAGAAGCTCTCCTACGAACCATGCAAGACAAGCACTCCTGGAAGAAAGGATATGGTGGAGACATGGCTTAGCCACAGCCTAAGGGATGTTTTCAGAATGAAATTTTCACTCTGCAGCGGAGTGTGCACTCATATGAAACTTCCTGGCAGATTAAAATTGTGTGCCTGAACCGGGACTCGGACCTGGGACGTTTGGCTTCGCGTGGAAGCGCCTTACCGACTGTGCTATCGCGACACGACTCACGACGCCGCATCAGATGATTACTTCCGCCAGTACCTCGCCCCCTACTTTCCAAACTTCATAGAAGCCCTCCTACGAACCATGCAAGACAAGCACTCCTGGAAGAAAGGATATGGTGGAGACATGGCTTAGCCACAGCCTAAGGGATGTTTTCAGAATGAAATTTTCACTCTGCAGCGGAGTGTGCACTCATATGAAACTTCCTGGCAGATTAAAATTGTGTGCCTGAACCGGGACTCGGACCTGGGACGTTTGGCTTCGCGGGGAAGCGCACTACCGACTGTGCTATCCCGACACGACTCACGATGCCGCCTCACAACTTTACTTCCGCCAGTACCTCGCCCCCTACTTTCCAAACTTCACAGAAGCTCTCCTACGAACCATGCAAGACAAGCACTCCTGGAAGAAAGGATATGGTGGAGACATGGCTTAGCCACAGCCTAAGGGATGTTTTCAGAATGAAATTTTCACTCTGCAGCGGAGTGTGCACTCATATGAAACTTCCTGGCAGATTAAAATTGTGTGCCTGAACCGGGACTCGGACCTGGGACGTTTGGCTTCGCGGGGAAGCGCCTTACCGACTGTGCTATCGCGACACGACTCACGATGCCGCCTCACAACTTTACTTCCGCCAGTACCTCGCCCCCTACTTTCCAAATTTCACAGAAGCTCTCCTACGAACCATGCAAGACAAGCACTCCTGGAAGAAAGGATATGGTGGAGACATGGCTTAGCCACAGCCTAAGGGATGTTTTCAGAATGAAATTTTCACTCTGCAGCGGAGTGTGCACTCATATGAAACTTCCTGGCAGATTAAAATTGTGTGCCTGAACCGGGACTCGGACCTGGGACGTTTGGCTTTGCGGGGAAGCGCCTTACCGACTGTGCTATCGCGACACGACTCACGACGCCGCACCCAAGATTACTTCCGCCAGTACCTCGCCCCCTACTTTCCAAACTTCACAGAAGCACTCCTACGAACCATGCAAGACAAGCACTCCTGGAAGAAAGGATATGGTGGAGACATGGCTTAGCCACAGCCTAAGGGATGTTTTCAGAATGAAATTTTCACTCTGCAGCGGAGTGTGCACTCATATGAAACTTCCTGGCAGATTAAAATTGTGTGCCTGAACCGGGACTCGGACCTGGGACGTTTGGCTTCGCGGGGAAGCGCACTACCGACTGTGCTATCACGACACGACTCACGATGCTGCCTCACAACTTTACTTCCGCCAGTACCTCGCCCCCTACTTTCCAAACTTCACAGAAGCTCTCCTACGAACCATGCAAGAGAAGCACTCCTGGAAGAAAGGATATGGTGGAGACATGGCTTAGCCACAGCCTAAGAGATGTTTTCAGAATGAAATTTTCACTCTGCAGCGGAGTGTGCACTCATATGAAACTTCCTGGCAGATTAAAATTGTGTGCCTGAACCGGGACTCGGACCTGGGACGTTTGGCTTCGCGGGGAAGCGCACTACCGACTGTGCTAACGCGACACGACTCACGACGCCGCATCAGAAGATTACTTCCGCCAGTACCTCGCCCCCTACTTTCCAAACTTCACAGAAGCTCTCCTATGAACCATGCAAGAGAAGCACTCCTGGAAGAAAGGATATGGTGGAGACATGGCTTAGCCACAGCCTAAGGGATGTTTTCAGAATGAAATTTTCACTCTGCAGCGGTGTGTGCACTCATATGAAACTTCCTGGCAGATTAAAATTGTGTGCCTGAACCGGGACTCGGACCTGGGACGTTTGGCTTCGCGGGGAAGCGCCTTACCGCCTGTGCTATCGCGACACGACTCACGACGCCGCATCAGATGATTACTTCCGCCAGTACCTCGCCCCCTACTTTCCAAACTTCACAGAAGCTCTCCTACGAACCATGCAAGACAAGCACTCCTGGAAGAAAGGATATGGTGGAGACATGGCTTAGCCACAGCCTAAGGGATGTTTTCAGAATGAAATTTTCACTCTGCAGCGGAGTGTGCACACATATGAAACTTCCTGGCAGATTAAAATTGTGTGCCTGAACCGGGACTCGGACCTGGGACGTTTGGCTTCGCAGGGAAGCGCACTACCGACTGTGCTATCGCGACACGACTCACGACGCCGCATCAGAAGATTACTTCCGCCAGTACCTCGCCCCCTACTTTCCAAACTTCACAGAAGCTCTCCTACGAACCATGCAAGACAAGCACTCCTGGAAGAAAGGATATGGTGGAGACATGGCTTAGCCACAGCCTAAGGGATGTTTTCAGAATGAAATTTTCACTCTGCAGCGGAGTGTGCACTCATATGAAACTTCCTGGCAGATTAAAATTGTGTGCCCGAACCGGGACTCGGACCTGGGACGTTTGGCTTCGCGGGGAAGCGCCTTACCGACTGTGCTATCCCGACACGACTCACGATGCCGCCTCACAACTTTACTTCCGCCAGTACCTCGCCCCCTACTTTCCAAACTTCACAGAAGCTCTCCTACGAACCATGCAAGACAAGCACTCCTGGAAGAAAGGATATGGTGGAGACATGGTTTAGCCACAGCCTAAGGGATGTTTTCAGAATGAAATTTTCACTCTGCAGCGGAGTGTGCACTCATATGAAACTTCCTGGCAGATTAAAATTGTGTGCCTGAACCGGGACTCGGACCTGGGACGTTTGGCTTTGCGGGGAAGCGCACTACCGACTGTGCTATCGCGACACGACTCACGACGCCGCATCAGAAGATTACTTCCGCCAGTACCTCGCCCCCTACTCTCCAAACTTCACAGAAGCTCTCCTACGAACCATGCAAGACAAGCACTCCTGGAAGAAAGGATATGGTGGAGACATGGCTTAGCCACAGCCTAAGGGATGTTTTCAGAATGAAATTTTCACTCTGCAGCGGAGTGTGCACTCATATGAAACTTCCTGGCAGATTAAAATTGTGTGCCTGAACCGGGACTCGGACCTGGGACGTTTGGCTTCGCGGGGAAGCGCCTTACCGACTGTGCTATCGCGACACGACTCACGACGCCGCATCAGAAGATTACTTCCGCCAGTACCTCGCCCCCTACTTTCCAAACTTCACAGAAGCTCTCCTACGAACCATGCAAGACAAGCACTCCTGGAAGAAAGGATATGGTGGAGACATGGCTTAGCCACAGCCTAAGGGATGTTTTCAGAATGAAATTTTCACTCTGCAGCGGAGTGTGCACTCATATGAAACTTCCTGGCAGATTAAAATTAGGTGCCTGAACCGGGACTCGGACCTGGGACGTTTGGCTTCGCGGGGAAGCGCCTTACCGACTGTGCTATCGCGACACGACTCACGATGCCGCCTCACAACTTTACTTCCGCCAGTACCTCGCCCCCTACTTTCCAAACTTCACAGAAGCTCTCCTACGAACCATGCAAGACAAGCACTCCTGGAAGAAAGGATATGGTGGAGACATGGCTTAGCCACAGCCTAAGGGATGTTTTCAGAATGAAATTTTCACTCTGCAGCGGAGTGTGCACTCATATGAAACTTCCTGGCAGATTAAAATTGTGTGCCTGAACCGGGACTCGGACCTGGGACGTTTGGCTTCGCGGGGAAGCGCCTTACCGACTGTGCTATCGCGACACGACTCACGACGCCGCATCAGAAGATTACTTCCGCCAGTACCTCGCCCCCTACTTTCCAAACTTCACAGAAGCTCTCCTACGAACCATGCAAGACAAGCACTCCTGGAAGAAAGGATATGGTGGAGACATGGATTAGCCACAGCCTAAGGGATGTTTTCAGAATGAAATTTTCACTCTGCAGCGGAGTGTGCACTCATATGAAACTTCCTGGCAGATTAAAATTGTGTGCCTGAACCGGGACTCGGACCTGGGACGTTTGGCTTCGCGGGGAAGCGCACTACCGACTGTGCTATCACGACACGACTCACGATGCTGCCTCACAACTTTACTTCCGCCAGTACCTCGCCCCCTACTTTCCAAACTTCACAGAAGCTCTCCTACGAACCATGCAAGACAAGCACTCCTGGAAGAAAGGATATGGTGGAGACATGGCTTAGCCACAGCCTAAGGGATGTTTTCAGAATGAAATTTTCACTCTGCAGCGGAGTGTGCACTCATATGAAACTTCCTGGCAGATTAAAATTGTGTGCCTGAACCGGGACTCGGACCTGGGACGTTTGGCTTCGCGGGGAAGCGCCTTACCGACTGTGCTATCGCGACACGACTCACGACGCCGCATCAGATGATTACTTCCGCCAGTACCTCGCCCCCTACTTTCCAAACTTCACAGAAGCTCTCCTACGAACCATGCAAGACAAGCACTCCTGGAAGAAAGGATATGGTGGAGACATGGCTTAGCCACAGCCTAAGGGATGTTTTCAGAATGAAATTTTCACTCTGCAGCGGAGTGTGCACACATATGAAACTTCCTGGCAGATTAAAATTGTGTGCCTGAACCGGGACTCGGACCTGGGACGTTTGGCTTCGCAGGGAAGCGCACTACCGACTGTGCTATCATGACACGACTCACGACGCCGCATCAGAAGATTACTTCCGCCAGTACCTCGCCCCCTACTTTCCAAACTTCACAGAAGCTCTCCTACGAACCATGCAAGACAAGCACTCCTGGAAGAAAGGATATGGTGGAGACATGGCTTAGCCACAGCCTAAGGGATGTTTTCAGAATGAAATTTTCACTCTGCAGCGGAGTGTGCACTCATATGAAACTTCCTGGCAGATTAAAATTGTGTGCCTGAACCGGGACTCGGACCTGGGACGTTTGGCTTCGCGGGGAAGCGCATTACCGACTGTGCTATCCCGACACGACTCACGATGCCGCCTCACAACTTTACTTCCGCCAGTACCTCGCCCCCTACTTTCCAAACTTCACAGAAGCTCTCCTACGAACCATGCAAGACAAGCACTCCTGGAAGAAAGGATAAGGTGGAGACATGGCTTAGCCACAGCCTAAGGGATGTTTTCAGAATGAAATTTTCACTCTGCAGCGGAGTGTGCACTCATATGAAACTTCCTGGCAGATTAAAATTGTGTGCCTGAACCGGGACTCGGACCTGGGACGTTTGGCTTCGCGGGGAAGCGCCTTACCGACTGTGCTATCGCGACACGACTCACGACGCCGCATCAGAAGATTACTTCCGCCAGTACCTCGCCCCCTACTTTCCAAACTTCACAGAAGCTCTCCTACGAACCATGCAAGACAAGCACTCCTGGAAGAAAGGATATGGTGGAGACATGGCTTAGCCACAGCCTAAGGGATGTTTTCAGAATGAAATTTTCACTCTGCAGCGGAGTGTGCACTCATATGAAACTTCCTGGCAGATTAAAATTGTGTGCCTGAACCGGGACTCGGACCTGGGACGTTTGGCTTTGCGGGGAAGCGCCTTACCGACTGTGCTATCGCGACACGACTCACGACGCCGCATCAGAAGATTACTTCCGCCAGTACCTCGCCCCCTACTTTCCAAACTTCACAGAAGCTCTCCTACGAACCATGCAAGACAAGCACTCCTGGAAGAAAGGATATGGTGGAGACATGGCTTAGCCACAGCCTAAGGGATGTTTTCAGAATGAAATTTTCACTCTGCAGCGGAGTGTGCACTCATATGAAACTTCCTGGCAGATTAAAATTGTGTGCCTGAACCGGGACTCGGACCTGGGACGTTTGGCTTCGCGGGGAAGCGCCTTACCGACTGTGCTATCGCGACACGACTCACGACGCCGCATCAGAAGCTTACTTCCGCCAGTACCTCGCCCCCTACTTTCCAAACTTCACAGAAGCTCTCCTACGAACCATGCAAGACAAGCACTCCTGGAAGAAAGGATATGGTGGAGACATGGCTTAGCCACAGCCTAAGGGATGTTTTCAGAATGAAATTTTCACTCTGCAGCGGAGTGTGCACTCATATGAAACTTCCTGGCAGATTAAAATTGTGTGCCTGAACAGGGACTCGGACCTGGGACGTTTGGCTTCGCGGGGAAGCGCCTTACCGACTGTGCTATCGCGACACGACTCACGATGCCGCCTCACAACTTTACTTCCGCCAGTACCTCACCCCCTACTTTCCAAACTTCACAGAAGCTCTCCTACGAACCATGCAAGACAAGCACTGCTGGAAGAAAGGGTATGGTGGAGACATGGCTTAGCCACAGCCTAAGGGATGTTTTCAGAATGAAATTTTCACTCTGCAGCGGAGTGTGCACTCATATGAAACTTCCTGGCAGATTAAAATTGTGTGCCTGAACCGGGACTCGGACCTGGGACGTTTGGCTTCGCGGGGAAGCGCCTTACCGACTGTGCTATCGCGACACGACTCACGATGCTGCCTCACAACTTTACTTCCGCCAGTACCTCGCCCCCTACTTTCCAAACTTCACAGAAGCTCTCCTACGAACCATGCAAGACTAGCACTCCTGGAAGAAAGGATATGGTGGAGACATGGCTTAGCCACAGCCTAAGGGATGTTTTCAGAATGAAATTTTCACTCTGCAGCGGAGTGTGCACTCATATGAAACTTCCTGGCAGATTAAAATTAGGTGCCTGAACCGGGACTCGGACCTGGGACGTTTGGCTTCGCGGTGAAGCGCACTACCGACTGTGCTATCGCAACACGACTCACGACGCCGCATCAGAAGATTACTTCCGCCAGTACCTCTCCCCCTACTTTCCAAACTTCACAGAAGCTCTCCTATGAACCATGCAAGACAAGCACTCCTGGAAGAAAGGATATGGTGGAGACATGGCTTAGCCACAGCCTAAGGGATGTTTTCAGAATGAAATTTTCACTCTGCAGCGGAGTGTGCACTCATATGAAACTTCCTGGCAGATTAAAATTGTGTGCCTGAACCGGGACTCGGACCTGGGACGTTTGGCTTCGCGGGGAAGCGCCTTACCGACTGTGCTATCGCGACACGACTCACGAAGCCGCATCAGAAGATTACTTCCGCCAGTACCTCGCCCCCTACTTTCCAAACTTCACAGAAGCTCTCCTACGAACCATGCAAGACAAGCACTCCTGGAAGAAAGGATATGGTGGAGACATGGCTTAGCCACAGCCTAAGGGATGTTTTCAGAATGAAATTTTCACTCTGCAGCGGAGTGTGCACTCATATGAAACTTCCTGGCAGATTAAAATTGTGTGCCTGAACCGGGACTCGGACCTGGGACGTTTGGCTTCGCGGGGAAGCGCACTACCGACTGTGCTATCGCGACACGACTCACGACGCCGCATCAGAAGATTACTTCCGCCAGTACCTCGCCCCCTACTTTCCAAACTTCACAGAAGCTCTCCTACGAACCATGCAAGACAAGCACTCCTGGAAGAAAGGATATGGTGGAGACATGGCTTAGCCACAGCCTAAGGGATGTTTTCAGAATGAAATTTTCACTCTGCAGCGGAGTGTGCACTCATATGAAACTTCCTGGCAGATTAAAATTGTGTGCCTGAACCGGGACTCGGACCTGGGACGTTTGGCTTCGCGGGGAAGCGCACTACCGACTGTGCTATCCCGACACGACTCACGATGCCGCCTCACAACTTTACTTCCCCAGTACCTCGCCCCCTACTTTCCAAACTTCACAGAAGCTCTCCTACGAACCATGCAAGACAAGCACTCCTGGAAGAAAGGATATGGTGGAGACATGGCTTAGCCACAGCCTAAGGGATGTTTTCAGAATGAAATTTTCACTCTGCAGCGGAGTGTGCACTCATATGAAACTTTCTGGCAGATTAAAATTGTGTGCCTGAACCGGGACTCGGACCTGGGACGTTTGGCTTCGCGGGGAAGCGCACTACCGACTGTGCTATCGCGACACGACTCACGACGCCGCATCAGAAGATTACTTCCGCCAGTACCTCGCCCCCTACTTTCCAAACTTCACAGAAGCTCTCCTACGAACCATGCAAGACAAGCACTCCTGGAAGAAAGGATATGGTGGAGACATGGCTTAGCCACAGCCTAAGGGATGTTTCCAGAATGAAATTTCCACTCTGCAGCGGAGTGTGCACTCATATGAAACTTCCTGGCAGATTAAAATTGTGTGCCTGAACCGGGACTCGGACCTGGGACGTTTGGCTTCGCGGGGAAGCGCACTACCGACTGTGCTAACACGACACGACTCACGATGCCGCCTCACAACTTTACTTCCGCCAGTACCTCGCCCCTACATTCCAAACTTCACAGAAGCTCTCCTACGAACCATGCAAGACAAGCACTCCTGGAAGAAAGGATATGGTGGAGACATGGCTTAGCCACAGCCTAAGGGATGTTTTCAGAATGAAATTTTCACTCTGCAGCGGAGTGTGCACTCATATGAAACTTCCTGGCAGATTAAAATTGTGTGCCTGAACCGGGACTCGGACCTGGGACGTTTGGCTTCGCGGGGAAGCGCCTTACCGACTGTGCTATCGCGACACGACTCACGACGCCGCATCAGAAGATTACTTCCGCCAGTACCTCGCCCCCTACTTTCCAAACTTCACAGAAGCTCTCCTACGAACCATGCAAGACAAGCACTCCTGGAAGAAAGGATATTGTGGAGACATGGCTTAGCCACAGCCTAAGGGATGTTTTCAGAATGAAATTTTCACTCTGCAGCGGAGTGTGCACTCATATGAAACTTCCTGGCAGATTAAAATTGTGTGCCTGAACCGGGACTCGGACTTGGGACGTTTGGCTTTGCGGGGAAGCGCACTACCGACTGTGCTATCGCGACACGACTCACGACGCCGCATCAGAAGATTACTTCCGCCAGTACCTCGCCCCCTACTTTCCAAACTTCACAGAAGCTCTCCTACGAACCATGCAAGACAAGCACTCCTGGAAGAAAGGATATGGTGGAGACATGGCTTAGCCACAGCCTAAGGGATGTTTTCAGAATGAAATTTTCACTCTGCAGCGGAGTGTGCACTCATATGAAACTTCCTGGCAGATTAAAATTGTGTGCCTGAACCGGGACTCGGACCTGGGACGTTTGGCTTCGCGGGGAAGCGCACTACCGACTGTGCTATCCCGACACGACTCACGATGCCGCCTCACAACTTTACTTCCGCCAGTACCTCGCCCCCTACTTTCCAAACTTCACAGAAGCTCTCCTACGAACCATGCAAGACAAGCACTCCTGGAAGAAAGGATATGGTGGAGACATGGCTTAGCCACAGCCTAAGGGATGTTTTCAGAATGAAATTTTCACTCTGCAGCGGAGTGTGCACTCATATGAAACTTTCTGGCAGATTAAAATTGTGTGCCTGAACCGGGACTCGGACCTGGGACGTTTGGCTTCGCGGGGAAGCGCACTACCGACTGTGCTATCGCGACACGACTCACGACGCCGCATCAGAAGATTACTTCCGCCAGTACCTCGCCCCCTACTTTCCAAACTTCACAGAAGCTCTCCTACGAACCATGCAAGACAAGCACTCCTGGAAGAAAGGATATGGTGGAGACATGGCTTAGCCACAGCCTAAGGGATGTTTTCAGAATGAAATTTTCACTCTGCAGCGGAGTGTGCACTCATATGAAACTTCCTGGCAGATTAAAATTGTGTGCCTGAACCGGGACTCGGACCTGGGACGTTTGGCTTCTCGGGGAAGCGCCTTACCGACTGTGCTATCGCGACACGACTCACGACGCCGCATCAGAAGATTACTTCCGCCAGTACCTCGCCCCCTACTTTCCAAACTTTACAGAAGCTCTCCTACGAACCATGCAAGACAAGCACTCCTGGAAGAAAGGATATGGTGGAGACATGGCTTAGCCACAGCCTAAGGGATGTTTTCAGAATGAAATTTTCACTCTGCAGCGGAGTGTGCACTCATATGAAACTTCCTGGCAGATTAAAATTGTGTGCCTGAACCGGGACTCGGACCTGGGACGTTTGGCTTTGCGGGGAAGCGCCTTACCGACTGTGCTATCGCGACACGACTCACGACACCGCATCAGAAGATTACTTCCGCCAGTACCTCGCCCCCTACTTTCCAAACTTCACAGAAGCTCTCCTACGAACCATGCAAGACAAGCACTCCTGGAAGAAAGGATATGGTGGAGACATGGCTTAGCCACAGCCTAAGGGATGTTTTCAGAATGAAATTTTCACTCTGCAGCGGAGTGTGCACTCATATGAAACTTCCTGGGAGATTAAAATTGTGTGCCTGAACCGGGACTCGGACCTGGGACGTTTGGCTTCGCGGGGAAGCGCACTACCGACTGTGCTATCGCGACACGACTCACGACGCCGCATCAGAAGATTACTTCCGCCAGTACCTCGCCCCCTACTTTCCAAACTTCACAGAAGCTCTCCTACGAACCATGCAAGACAAGCACTCCTGGAAGAAAGGATATGGTGGAGACATGGCTTAGCCACAGCCTAAGGGATGTTTTCAGAATGAAATTTTCACTCTGCAGCGGAGTGTGCACTCATATGAAACTTCCTGGCAGATTAAAATTGTGTGCCTGAACCGGGACTCGGACTTGGGACGTTTGGCTTTGCGGGGAAGCGCACTACCGACTGTGCTATCGGGACACGACTCACGACGCCGCATCAGAAGATTACTTCCGCCAGTACCTCGCCCCCTACTTTCCAAACTTCACAGAAGCTCTCCTACGAACCATGCAAGACAAGCACTCCTGGAAGAAAGGATATGGTGGAGACATGGCTTAGCCACAGCCTAAGGGATGTTTTCAGAATGAAATTTTCACTCTGCAGCGGAGTGTGCACTCATATGAAACTTCCTGGCAGATTAAAATTGTGTGCCTGAACCGGGACTCGGACCTGGGACGTTTGGCTTCGCGGGGAAGCGCACTACCGACTGTGCTATCCCGACACGACTCACGATGCCGCCTCACAACTTTACTTCCGCCAGTACCTCGCCCCCTACTTTCCAAACTTCACAGAAGCTCTCCTACGAACCATGCAAGACAAGCACTCCTGGAAGAAAGGATATGGTGGAGACATGGCTTAGCCACAGCCTAAGGGATGTTTTCAGAATGAAATTTTCACTCTGCAGCGGAGTGTGCACTCATATGAAACTTTCTGGCAGATTAAAATTGTGTGCCTGAACCGGGACTCGGACCTGGGACGTTTGGCTTCGCGGGGAAGCGCACTACCGACTGTGCTATCGCGACACGACTCACGACGCCGCATCAGAAGATTACTTCCGCCAGTACCTCGCCCCCTACTTTCCAAACTTCACAGAAGCTCTCCTACGAACCATGCAAGACAAGCACTCCTGGAAGAAAGGATATGGTGGAGATATGGCTTAGCCACAGCCTAAGGGATGTTTTCAGAATGAAATTTTCACTCTGCAGCGGAGTGTGCACTCATATGAAACTTCCTGGCAGATTAAAATTGTGTGCCTGAACCGGGACTCGGACCTGGGACGTTTGGCTTCGCGGGGAAGCGCCTTACCGACTGTGCTATCGCGACACGACTCACGACGCCGCATCAGAAGATTACTTCCGCCAGTACCTCGCCCCCTACTTTCCAAACTTCACAGAAGCTCTCCTACGAACCATGCAAGACAAGCACTCCTGGAAGAAAGGATATGGTGGAGACATGGCTTAGCCACAGCCTAAGGGATGTTTTCAGAATGAAATTTTCACTCTGCAGCGGAGTGTGCACTCATATGAAACTTCCTGGCAGATTAAAATTGTGTGCCTGAACCGGGACTCGGACCTGGGACGTTTGGCTTCGCGGGGAAGCGCACTACCGACTGTGCTATCACGACACGACTCACGATGCCGCCTCTCAACTTTACTTCCGCCAGTACCTCGCCCCCTACTTTCCAAACTTCACAGAAGCTCTCCTACGAACCATGCAAGACAAGCACTCCTGGAAGAAAGGATATGGTGGAGACATGGCTTAGCCACAGCCTAAGGGATGTTTTCAGAATGAAATTTTCACTCTGCAGCGGAGTGTGCACTCATATGAAACTTCCTGGCAGATTAAAATTGTGTGCCTGAACCGGGACTCGGACCTGGGACTTTTGGCTTCGCGGGGAAGCGCCTTACCGACTGTGCTATCGCGACACGACTCACGACGCCGCATCAGAAGATTACTTCCGCCAGTACCTCGCCCCCTACTTTCCAAACTTCACAGAAGCTCTCCTACGAACCATGCAAGACAAGCACTCCTGGAAGAAAGGATATGGTGGAGACATGGCTTAGCCACAGCCTAAGGGATGTTTTCAGAATGAAATTTTCACTCTGCAGCGGAGTGTGCACTCATATGAAACTTCCTGGCAGATTAAAATTGTGTGCCTGAACCGGGACTCGGACCTGGGACGTTTGGCTTCGCGGGGAAGCGCCTTACCGACTGTGCTATCGCGACACGACTCACGACGCCGCATCAGAAGATTACTTCCGCCAGTACCTCGCCCCCTACTTTCCAAACTTCACAGAAGCTCTCCTACGAACCATGCAAGACAAGCACTCCTGGAAGAAAGGATATGGTGGAGACATGGCTTAGCCACAGCCTAAGGGATGTTTTCAGAATGAAATTTTCACTCTGCAGCGGAGTGTGCACTCATATGAAACTTCCTGGCAGATTAAAATTGTGTGCCTGAACCGGGACTCGGACCTGGGACGTTTGGCTTTGCGGGGAAGCGCACTACCGACTGTGCTATCGCGACACGACTCACGACGCCGCATCAGAAGATTACTTCCGCCAGTACCTCGCCCCCTACTTTCCAAACTTCACAGAAGCTCTCCTACGAACCATGCAAGACAAGCACTCCTGGAAGAAAGGATATGGTGGAGACATGGCTTAGCCACAGCCTAAGGGATGTTTTCAGAATGAAATTTTCACTCTGCAGCGGAGTGTGCACTCATATGAAACTTCCTGGCAGATTAAAATTGTGTGCCTGAACCGGGACTCGGACCTGGGACGTTTGGCTTCGCGGGGAAGCGCACTACCGACTGTGCTTTCACGACACGACTCACGATGCCGCCTCACAACTTTACCTCCGCCAGTACCTCGCCCCCTACTTTCCAAACTTCACAGAAGCTCTCCTACGAACCATGCAAGAAAAGCACTCCTGGAAGAAAGGATATGGTGGAGACATGGCTTAGCCACAGCCTAAGGGATGTTTTCAGAATGAAATTTTCACTCTGCAGCGGAGTGTGCACTCATATGTAACTTCCTGGCAGATTAAAATTGTGTGCCTGAACCGGGACTCGGACCTGGGACGTTTGGCTTTGCGGGGAAGCGCCTTACCGACTGTGCTATCGCGACACGACTCACGACGCCGCATCAGAAGATTACTTCCGCCAGTACCTCGCCCCCTACTTTCCAAACTTCACAGAAGCTCTCCTACGAACCATGCAAGACAAGCACTCCTGGAAGAAAGGATATGGTGGAGACATGGCTTAGCCACAGCCTAAGGGATGTTTTCAGAATGAAATTTTCACTCTGCAGCGGAGTGTGCACTCATATGAAACTTCCTGGCAGATTAAAATTGTGTGCCTTAACCGGGACTCGGACCTGGGATGTTTGGCTTCACGGGGAAGCGCCTTACCGACTGTGCTATCGCGACACGACTCACGACGCCGCATCAGAAGATTACTTCCGCCAGTACCTCGCCCCCTACTTTCCAAACTTCACAGAAGCTCTCCTATGAACCATGCAAGACAAGCACTCCTGGAAGAAAGGATATGGTGGAGACATGGCTTAGCCACAGCCTAAGGGATGTTTTCAGAATGAAATTTTCACTCTGCAGCGGAGTGTGCACTCATATGAAACTTCCTGGCAGATTAAAATTGTGTGCCTGAACCGGGACTCGGACCTGGGACGTTTGGCTTTGCGGGGAAGCGCCTTACCGACTGTGCTATCGCGACACGACTCACGACGCCGCATCAGATAATTACTTCCGCCAGTACCTCGCCCCCTACTTTCCAAACTTCACAGAAGCTCTCCTACGAACCATGCAAGACAAGCACTCCTGGAAGAAAGGATATGGTGGAGACATGGCTTAGCCACAGCCTAAGGGATGTTTTCAGAATGAAATTTTCACTCTGCAGCGGAGTGTGCACTCATATGAAACTTCCTGGCAGATTAAAATTGTGTGCCTGAACCGGGACTCGGACCTGGGACGTTTGGCTTTGCGGGGAAGCGCCTTACCGACTGTGCTATCGCGACACGACTCACGACGCCGCATCAGAAGATTACTTCCGCCAGTACCTCGCCCCCTACTTTCCAAACTTCACAGAAGCTCTCCTACGAACCATGCAAGACAAGCACTCCTGGAAGAAAGGATATGGTGGAGACATGGCTTAGCCACAGCCTAAGGGATGTTTTCAGAATGAAATTTTCACTCTGCAGCGGAGTGTGCACTCATATGAAACTTCCTGGCAGATTAAAATTGTGTGCCTGAACCGGGACTCGGACCTGGGACGTTTGGCTTCGCGGGGAAGCGCCTTACCGACTGTGCTATCGCGACACGACTCACGATGCCGCCTCACAACTTTACTTCCGCCAGTACCTCGCCCCCTACTTTCCAAACTTCACAGAAGCTCTCCTACGAACCATGCAAGACAAGCACTCCTGGAAGAAAGGATATGGTGGAGACATGGCTTAGCCACAGCCTAAGGGATGTTTTCAGAATGAAATTTTCACTCTGCACCGGAGTGTGCACTCATATGAAACTTCCTGGCAGATTAAAATTGTGTGCCTGAACCGGGACTCGGACCTGGGACGTTTGGCTTCGCGGGGAAGCGCCTTACCGACTGTGCTATCGCGACACGACTCACGATGCCGCCTCACAACTTTACTTCCGCCAGTACCTCGCCCCCTACTTTCCAAACTTCACAGAAGCTCTCCTACGAACCATGCAAGACAAGCACTCCTGGAAGAAAGGATATGGTGGAGACATGGCTTAGCCACAGCCTAAGGGATGTTTTCAGAATGAAATTTTCACTCTGCAGCGGAGTGTGCACTCATATGAAACTTCCTGGCAGATTAAAATTGTGTGCCTGAACCGGGACTCGGACCTGGGACGTTTGGCTTCGCGGGGAAGCGCCTTACCGACTGTGCTATCGCGACACGACTCACGATGCCGCCTCACAACTTTACTTCCGCCAGTACCTCGCCCCCTACTTTCCAAACTTCACAGAAGCTCTCCTACGAACCATGCAAGACAAGTACTCCTGGAAGAAAGGATATGGTGGAGACATGGCTTAGCCACAGCCTAAGGGATGTTTTCAGAATGAAATTTTCACTCTGCAGCGGAGTGTGCACTCATATGAAACTTCCTGGCAGATTAAAATTGTGTGCCTGAACCGGGACTCGGACCTGGGACGTTTGGCTTCGCGGGGAAGCGCCTTACCGACTGTGCTATCGCGACACGACTCTCGACGCCGCATCAGAAGATTACTTCCGCCAGTACCTCGCCCCCTACTTTCCAAACTTCACAGAAGCTCTCCTACGAACCATGCAAGACAAGCACTCCTGGAAGAAAGGATATGGTGGAGACATGGCTTAGCCACAGCCTAAGGGATGTTTTCAGAATGAAATTTTCACTCTGCAGCGGAGTGTGCACTCATATGAAACTTCCTGGCAGATTAAAATTGTGTGCCTGAACCGGGACTCGGACCTGGGACGTTTGGCTTTGCGGGGAAGCGCCTTACCGACTGTGCTATCGCGACACGACTCACGACGCCGCATCAGATGATTACTTCCGCCAGTACCTCGCCCCCTACTTTCCAAACTTCACAGAAGCTCTCCTACGAACCATGCAAGACAAGCACTCCTGGAAGAAAGGATATGGTGGAGACATGGCTTAGCCACGGCCTAAGGGATGTTTTCAGAATGAAATTTTCACTCTGCAGCGGAGTGTGCACTCATATGAAACTTCCTGGCAGATTAAAATTGTGTGCCTGAACCGGGACTCGGACCTGGGACGTTTGGCTTCGCGGGGAAGCGCCTTACCGACTGTGCTATCGCGACACGACTCACGACGCCACATCAGAAGATTACTTCCGCCAGTACCTCGCCCCCTACTTTCCAAACTTCACAGAAGCTCTCCTACGAACCATGCAAGACAAGCACTCCTGGAAGAAAGGATATGGTGGAGACATGGCTTAGCCACAGCCTAAGGGATGTTTTCAGAATGAAATTTTCACTCTGCAGCGGAGTGTGCACTCATATGAAACTTTCTGGCAGATTAAAATTGTGTGCCTGAACCGGGACTCGGACCTGGGACGTTTGGCTTCGCGGGGAAGCGCACTACCGACTGTGCTATCGCGACACGACTCACGACGCCGCATCAGAAGATTACTTCCGCCAGTACCTCGCCCCCTACTTTCCAAACTTCACAGAAGCTCTCCTACGAACCATGCAAGACAAGCACTCCTGGAAGAAAGGATATGGTGGAGACATGGCTTAGCCACAGCCTAAGGGATGTTTTCAGAATGAAATTTTCACTCTGCAGCGGAGTGTGCACTCATATGAAACTTCCTGGCAGATTAAAATTGTGTGCCTGAACCGGGACTCGGACCTGGGACGTTTGGCTTTGCGGGGAAGCGCACTACCGACTGTGCTATCGCGACACGACTCACGACGCCGCATCAGAAGATTACTTCCGCCAGTACCTCGCCCCCTACTTTCCAAACTTCACAGAAGCTCTCCTACGAACCATGCAAGACAAGCACTCCTGGAAGAAAGGATATGGTGGAGACATGGCTTAGCCACAGCCTAAGGGATGTTTTCAGAATGAAATTTTCACTCTGCAGCGGAGTGTGCACTCATATGAAACTTCCTGGCAGATTAAAATTGTGTGCCTGAACCGGGACTCGGACCTGGGACGTTTGGCTTCGCGGGGAAGCGCACTACCGACTGTGCTATCCCGACACGACTCACGATGCCGCCTCACAACTTTACCTCCGCCAGTACCTCGCCCCCTACTTTCCAAACTTCACAGAAGCTCTCCTACGAACCATGCAAGAAAAGCACTCCTGGAAGAAAGGATATGGTGGAGACATGGCTTAGCCACAGCCTAAGGGATGTTTTCAGAATGAAATTTTCACTCTGCAGCGGAGTGTGCACTCATAAGTAACTTCCTGGCAGATTAAAATTGTGTGCCTGAACCGGGACTCGGACCTGGGACGTTTGGCTTCGCGGGGAAGCGCCTTACCGACTGTGCTATCGCGACACGACTCACGACGCCGCATCAGAAGATTACTTCCGCCAGTACCTCGCCCCCTACTTTCCAAACTTCACAGAAGCTCTCCTACGAACCATGCAAGACAAGCACTCCTGGAAGAAAGGATATGGTGGAGACATGGCTTAGCCACAGCCTAAGGGATGTTTTCAGAATGAAATTTTCACTCTGCAGCGGAGTGTGCACTCATATGAAACTTCCTGGCAGATTAAAATTGTGTGCCTGAACCGGGACTCGGACCTGGGACGTTTGGCTTCGCGGGGAAGCGCCTTACCGACTGTGCTATCGCGACACGACTCACGACGCCGCATCAGAAGCTTACTTCCGCCAATACCTCGCCCCCTACTTTCCAAACTTCACAGAAGCTCTCCTACGAACCATGCAAGACAAGCACTCCTGGAAGAAAGGATATGGTGGAGACATGGCTTAGCCACAGCCTAAGGGATGTTTTCAGAATGAAATTTTCACTCTGCAGCGGAGTGTGCACTCATATGAAACTTCCTGGCAGATTAAAATTGTGTGCCTGAACCGGGACTCGGACCTGGGACGTTTGGCTTCGCGGGGAAGCGCACTACCGACTGTGCTATCGCGACACGACTCACGACGCCGCATCAGAAGATTACTTCCGCCAGTACCTCGCCCCCTACTTTCCAAACTTCACAGAAGCTCTCCTATGAACCATGCAAGACAAGCACTCCTGGAAGAAAGGATATGGTGGAGACATGGCTTAGCCACAGCCTAAGGGATGTTTTCAGAATGAAATTTTCACTCTGCAGCGGAGTGTGCACTCATATGAAACTTCCTGGCAGATTAAAATTGTGTGCCTGAACCGGGACTCGGACCTGGGACGTTTGGCTTCGCGGGGAAGCGCCTTACCGACTGTGCTATCGCGACACGACTCACGATGCCGCCTCACAACTTTACTTCCGCCAGTACCTCGCCCCCTACTTTCCAAATTTCACAGAAGCTCTCCTACGAACCATGCAAGACAAGCACTCCTGGAAGAAAGGATATGGTGGAGACATGGCTTAGCCACAGCCTAAGGGATGTTTTCAGAATGAAATTTTCACTCTGCAGCGGAGTGTGCACTCATATGAAACTTCCTGGCAGATTAAAATTGTGTGCCTGAACCGGGACTCGGACCTGGGACGTTTGGCTTCGCGGGGAAGCGCCTTACCGACTGTGCTATCGCGACACGACTCACGATGCCGCCTCACAACTTTACTTCCGCCAGTACCTCGCCCCCTACTTTCCAAACTTCACAGAAGCTCTCCTACGAACCATGCAAGACAAGCACTCCTGGAAGAAAGGATATGGTGGAGACATGGCTTAGCCACAGCCTAAGGGATGTTTTCAGAATGAAATTTTCACTCTGCAGCGGAGTGTGCACTCATATGAAACTTCCTGGCAGATTAAAATTGTGTGCCTGAACCGGGACTCGGACCTGGGACGTTTGGCTTCGCGGGGAAGCGCCTTACCGACTGTGCTATCGCGACACGACTCACGATGCCGCCTCACAACTTTACTTCCGCCAGTACCTCGCCCCCTACTTTCCAAACTTCACAGAAGCTCTCCTACGAACCATGCAAGACAAGCACTCCTGGAAGAAAGGATATGGTGGAGACATGGCTTAGCCACAGCCTAAGGGATGTTTTCAGAATGAAATTTTCACTCTGCAGCGGAGTGTGCACTCATATGAAACTTCCTGGCAGATTAAAATTGTGTGCCTGAACCGGGACTCGGACCTGGGACGTTTGGCTTCGCGGGGAAGCGCCTTACCGACTGTGCTATCGCGACACGATTCTCGACGCCGCATCAGAAGATTACTTCCGCCAGTACCTCGCCCCCTACTTTCCAAACTTCACAGAAGCTCTCCTACGAACCATGCAAGACAAGCACTCCTGGAAGAAAGGATATGGTGGAGACATGGCTTAGCCACAGCCTAAGGGATGTTTTCAGAATGAAATTTTCACTCTGCAGCGGAGTGTGCACTCATATGAAACTTCCTGGCAGATTAAAATTGTGTGCCTGAACCGGGACTCGGACCTGGGACGTTTGGCTTTGCGGGGAAGCGCCTTACCGACTGTGCTATCGCGACACGACTCACGACGCCGCATCAGATGATTACTTCCGCCAGTACCTCGCCCCCTACTTTCCAAACTTCACAGAAGCTCTCCTACGAACCATGCAAGACAAGCACTCCTGGAAGAAAGGATATGGTGGAGACATGGCTTAGCCACAGCCTAAGGGATGTTTTCAGAATGAAATTTTCACTCTGCAGCGGAGTGTGCACTCATATGAAACTTCCTGGCAGATTAAAATTGTGTGCCTGAACCGGGACTCGGACCTGGGACGTTTGGCTTCGCGGGGAAGCGCACTACCGACTGTGCTATCGCGACACGACTCACGACGCCGCATCAGAAGATTACTTCCGCCAGTACCTCGCCCCCTACTTTCCAAACTTCACAGAAGCTCTCCTACGAACCATGCAAGACAAGCACTCCTGGAAGAAAGGATATGGTGGAGACATGGCTTAGCCACAGCCTAAGGGATGTTTTCAGAATGAAATTTTCACTCTGCAGCGGAGTGTGCACTCATATGAAACTTCCTGGCAGATTAAAATTGTGTGCCTGAACCGGGACTCGGACCTGGGACGTTTGGCTTCGCGGGGAAGCGCACTACCGACTGTGCTATCGCGACACGACTCACGATGCCGCCTCACAACTTTACTTCCGCCAGTACCTCGCCCCCTACTTTCCAAACTTCACAGAAGCTCTCCTACGAACCATGCAAGACAAGCACTCCTGGAAGAAAGGATATGGTGGAGACATGGCTTAGCCACAGCCTAAGGGATCTTTTCAGAATGAAATTTTCACTCTGCAGCGGAGTGTGCACTCATATGAAACTTCCTGGCAGATTAAAATTGTGTGCCTGAACCGGGACTCGGACCTGGGACGTTTGGCTTCGCGGGGAAGCGCCTTACCGACTGTGCTATCGCGACACGACTCACGACGCCGCATCAGAAGATTACTTCCGCCAGTACCTCGCCCCCTACTTTCCAAACTTCACAGAAGCTCTCCTACGAACCATGCAAGACAAGCACTCCTGGAAGAAAGGATATGGTGGAGACATGGCTTAGCCACAGCCTAAGGGATGTTTTCAGAATGAAATTTTCACTCTGCAGCGGAGTGTGCACTCATATGAAACTTCCTGGCAGATTAAAATTGTGTGCCTGAACCGGGACTCGGACCTGGGACGTTTGGCTTCGCGGGGAAGCGCCTTACCGACTGTGCTATCGCGACACGACTCACGACGCCGCATCAGAAGATTACTTCCGCCAGTACCTCGCCCCCTACTTTCCAAACTTCACAGAAGCTCTCCTACGAACCATGCAAGACAAGCACTCCTGGAAGAAAGGATATGGTGGAGACATGGCTTAGCCACAGCCTAAGGGATGTTTTCAGAATGAAATTTTCACTCTGCAGCGGAGTGTGCACTCATATGAAACTTCCTGGCAGATTAAAATTGTGTGCCTGAACCGGGACTCGGACCTGGGACGTTTGGCTTCGCGGGGAAGCGCACTACCGACTGTGCTATCGCGACACGACTCACGACGCCGCATCAGAAGATTACTTCCGCCAGTACCTCGCCCCCTACTTTCCAAACTTCACAGAAGCTCTCCTACGAACCATGCAAGACAAGCACTCCTGGAAGAAAGGATATGGTGGAGACATGGCTTAGCCACAGCCTAAGGGATGTTTTCAGAATGAAATTTTCACTCTGCAGCGGAGTGTGCACTCATATGAAACTTCCTGGCAGATTAAAATTGTGTGCCTGAACCGGGACTCGGACCTGGGACGTTTGGCTTCGCGGGGAAGCGCACTACCGACTGTGCTATCCCGACACGACTCACGATGCCGCCTCACAACTTTACCTCCGCCAGTACCTCGCCCCCTACTTTCCAAACTTCACAGAAGCTCTCCTACGAACCATGCAAGAAAAGCACTCCTGGAAGAAAGGATATGGTGGAGACATGGCTTAGCCACAGCCTAAGGGATGTTTTCAGAATGAAATTTTCACTCTGCAGCGGAGTGTGCACTCATAAGTAACTTCCTGGCAGATTAAAATTGTGTGCCTGAACCGGGACTCGGACCTGGGACGTTTGGCTTCGCGGGGAAGCGCCTTACCGACTGTGCTATCGCGACACGACTCACGACGCCGCATCAGAAGATTACTTCCGCCAGTACCTCGCCCCCTACTTTCCAAACTTCACAGAAGCTCTCCTACGAACCATGCAAGACAAGCACTCCTGGAAGAAAGGATATGGTGGAGACATGGCTTAGCCACAGCCTAAGGGATGTTTTCAGAATGAAATTTTCACTCTGCAGCGGAGTGTGCACTCATATGAAACTTCCTGGCAGATTAAAATTGTGTGCCTGAACCGGGACTCGGACCTGGGACGTTTGGCTTCGCGGGGAAGCGCCTTACCGACTGTGCTATCGCGACACGACTCACGACGCCGCATCAGAAGCTTACTTCCGCCAATACCTCGCCCCCTACTTTCCAAACTTCACAGAAGCTCTCCTACGAACCATGCAAGACAAGCACTCCTGGAAGAAAGGATATGGTGGAGACATGGCTTAGCCACAGCCTAAGGGATGTTTTCAGAATGAAATTTTCACTCTGCAGCGGAGTGTGCACTCATATGAAACTTCCTGGCAGATTAAAATTGTGTGCCTGAACCGGGACTCGGACCTGGGACGTTTGGCTTCGCGGGGAAGCGCACTACCGACTGTGCTATCGCGACACGACTCACGACGCCGCATCAGAAGATTACTTCCGCCAGTACCTCGCCCCCTACTTTCCAAACTTCACAGAAGCTCTCCTATGAACCATGCAAGACAAGCACTCCTGGAAGAAAGGATATGGTGGAGACATGGCTTAGCCACAGCCTAAGGGATGTTTTCAGAATGAAATTTTCACTCTGCAGCGGAGTGTGCACTCATATGAAACTTCCTGGCAGATTAAAATTGTGTGCCTGAACCGGGACTCGGACCTGGGACGTTTGGCTTCGCGGGGAAGCGCCTTACCGACTGTGCTATCGCGACACGACTCACGATGCCGCCTCACAACTTTACTTCCGCCAGTACCTCGCCCCCTACTTTCCAAATTTCACAGAAGCTCTCCTACGAACCATGCAAGACAAGCACTCCTGGAAGAAAGGATATGGTGGAGACATGGCTTAGCCACAGCCTAAGGGATGTTTTCAGAATGAAATTTTCACTCTGCAGCGGAGTGTGCACTCATATGAAACTTCCTGGCAGATTAAAATTGTGTGCCTGAACCGGGACTCGGACCTGGGACGTTTGGCTCGCGGGGAAGCGCCTTACCGACTGTGCTATCGCGACACGACTCACGATGCCGCCTCACAACTTTACTTCCGCCAGTACCTCGCCCCCTACTTTCCAAACTTCACAGAAGCTCTCCTACGAACCATGCAAGACAAGCACTCCTGGAAGAAAGGATATGGTGGAGACATGGCTTAGCCACAGCCTAAGGGATGTTTTCAGAATGAAATTTTCACTCTGCAGCGGAGTGTGCACTCATATGAAACTTCCTGGCAGATTAAAATTGTGTGCCTGAACCGGGACTCGGACCTGGGACGTTTGGCTTCGCGGGGAAGCGCCTTACCGACTGTGCTATCGCGACACGACTCACGATGCCGCCTCACAACTTTACTTCCGCCAGTACCTCGCCCCCTACTTTCCAAACTTCACAGAAGCTCTCCTACGAACCATGCAAGACAAGCACTCCTGGAAGAAAGGATATGGTGGAGACATGGCTTAGCCACAGCCTAAGGGATGTTTTCAGAATGAAATTTTCACTCTGCAGCGGAGTGTGCACTCATATGAAACTTCCTGGCAGATTAAAATTGTGTGCCTGAACCGGGACTCGGACCTGGGACGTTTGGCTTCGCGGGGAAGCGCCTTACCGACTGTGCTATCGCGACACGACTCTCGACGCCGCATCAGAAGATTACTTCCGCCAGTACCTCGCCCCCTACTTTCCAAACTTCACAGAAGCTCTCCTACGAACCATGCAAGACAAGCACTCCTGGAAGAAAGGATATGGTGGAGACATGGCTTAGCCACAGCCTAAGGGATGTTTTCAGAATGAAATTTTCACTCTGCAGCGGAGTGTGCACTCATATGAAACTTCCTGGCAGATTAAAATTGTGTGCCTGAACCGGGACTCGGACCTGGGACGTTTGGCTTTGCGGGGAAGCGCCTTACCGACTGTGCTATCGCGACACGACTCACGACGCCGCATCAGATGATTACTTCCGCCAGTACCTCGCCCCCTACTTTCCAAACTTCACAGAAGCTCTCCTACGAACCATGCAAGACAAGCACTCCTGGAAGAAAGGATATGGTGGAGACATGGCTTAGCCACAGCCTAAGGGATGTTTTCAGAATGAAATTTTCACTCTGCAGCGGAGTGTGCACTCATATGAAACTTCCTGGCAGATTAAAATTGTGTGCCTGAACCGGGACTCGGACCTGGGACGTTTGGCTTCGCGGGGAAGCGCACTACCGACTGTGCTATCGCGACACGACTCACGACGCCGCATCAGAAGATTACTTCCGCCAGTACCTCGCCCCCTACTTTCCAAACTTCACAGAAGCTCTCCTACGAACCATGCAAGACAAGCACTCCTGGAAGAAAGGATATGGTGGAGACATGGCTTAGCCACAGCCTAAGGGATGTTTTCAGAATGAAATTTTCACTCTGCAGCGGAGTGTGCACTCATATGAAACTTCCTGGCAGATTAAAATTGTGTGCCTGAACCGGGACTCGGACCTGGGACGTTTGGCTTCGCGGGGAAGCGCCTTACCGACTGTGCTATCGCGACACGACTCACGATGCCGCCTCACAACTTTACTTCCGCCAGTACCTCGCCCCCTACTTTCCAAACTTCACAGAAGCTCTCCTACGAACCATGCAAGACAAGCACTCCTGGAAGAAAGGATATGGTGGAGACATGGCTTAGCCACAGCCTAAGGGATCTTTTCAGAATGAAATTTTCACTCTGCAGCGGAGTGTGCACTCATATGAAACTTCCTGGCAGATTAAAATTGTGTGCCTGAACCGGGACTCGGACCTGGGACGTTTGGCTTCGCGGGGAAGCGCCTTACCGACTGTGCTATCGCGACACGACTCACGACGCCGCATCAGAAGATTACTTCCGCCAGTACCTCGCCCCCTACTTTCCAAACTTCACAGAAGCTCTCCTACGAACCATGCAAGACAAGCACTCCTGGAAGAAAGGATATGGTGGAGACATGGCTTAGCCACAGCCTAAGGGATGTTTTCAGAATGAAATTTTCACTCTGCAGCGGAGTGTGCACTCATATGAAACTTCCTGGCAGATTAAAATTGTGTGCCTGAACCGGGACTCGGACCTGGGACGTTTGGCTTCGCGGGGAAGCACCTTACCGACTGTGCTATCGCGACACGACTCACGACGCCGCATCAGAAGATTACTTCCGCCAGTACCTCGCCCCCTACTTTCCAAACTTCACAGAAGCTCTCCTACGAACCATGCAAGACAAGCACTCCTGGAAGAAAGGATATGGTGGAGACATGGCTTAGCCACAGCCTAAGGGATGTTTTCAGAATGAAATTTTCACTCTGCAGCGGAGTGTGCACTCATATGAAACTTCCTGGCAGATTAAAATTGTGTGCCTGAACCGGGACTCGGACCTGGGACGTTTGGCTTCGCGGGGAAGCGCACTACCGACTGTGCTATCACGACACGACTCACGATGCCGCCTCACAACTTTACCTCCGCCAGTACCTCGCCCCCTACTTTCCAAACTTCACTGAAGCTCTCCTACGAACCATGCAAGAAAAGCACTCCTGGAAGAAAGGATATGGTGGAGACATGGCTTAGCCACAGCCTAAGGGATGTTTTCAGAATGAAATTTTCACTCTGCAGCGGAGTGTGCACTCATATGTAACTTCCTGGCAGATTAAAATTGTGTGCCTGAACCGGGACTCGGACCTGGGACGTTTGGCTTCGCGGGGAAGCGCCTTACCGACTGTGCTATCGCGACACGACTCACGACGCCGCATCAGAAGATTACTTCCGCCAGTACCTCGCCCCCTACTTTCCAAACTTCACAGAAGCTCTCCTACGAACCATGCAAGGCAAGCACTCCTGGAAGAAAGGATATGGTGGAGACATGGCTTAGCCACAGCCTAAGGGATGTTTTCAGAATGAAATTTTCACTCTGCAGCGGAGTGTGCACTCATATGAAACTTCCTGGCAGATTAAAATTGTGTGCCTGAACCGGGACTCGGACCTGGGACGTTTGGCTTCGCGGGGAAGCGCCTTACCGACTGTGCTATCGCGACACGACTCACGACGCCGCATCAGAAGATTACTTCCGCCAGTACCTCGCCCCCTACTTTCCAAACTTCACAGAAGCTCTCCTACGAACCATGCAAGACAAGCACTCCTGGAAGAAAGGATATGGTGGAGACATGGCTTAGCCACAGCCTAAGGGATGTTTTCAGAATGAAATTTTCACTCTGCAGCGGAGTGTGCACTCATATGAAACTTCCTGGCAGATTAAAATTGTGTGCCTGAACCGGGACTCGGACTTGGGACGTTTGGCTTTGCGGGGAAGCGCCTTACCGACTGTGCTATCGCGACACGACTCACGACGCCGCATCAGATGATTACTTCCGCCAGTACCTCGCCCCCTACTTTCCAAACTTCACAGAAGCTCTCCTACGAACCATGCAAGACAAGCACTCCTGGAAGAAAGGATATGGTGGAGACATGGCTTAGCCACAGCCTAAGGGATGTTTTCAGAATGAAATTTTCACTCTGCAGCGGAGTGTGCACTCATATGAAACTTCCTGGAAGATTAAAATTGTGTGCCTGAACCGGGACTCGGACCTGGGACGTTTGGCTTTGCGGGGAAGCGCCTTACCGACTGTGCTATCGCGACACGACTCACGACGCCGCATCAGAAGATTACTTCCGCCAGTACCTCGCCCCCTACTTTCCAAACTTCACAGAAGCTCTCCTACGAACCATGCAAGACAAGCACTCCTGGAAGAAAGGATATGGTGGAGACATGGCTTAGCCACAGCCTAAGGGATGTTTTCAGAATGAAATTTTCACTCTGCAGCGGAGTGTGCACTCATATGAAACTTCCTGGCAGATTAAAATTGTGTGCCTGAACCGGGACTCGGACCTGGGACGTTTGGCTTCGCGGGGAAGCGCCTTACCGACTGTGCTATCGCGACACGACTCACGATGCCGCCTCACAACTTTACTTCCGCCAGTACCTCGCCCCCTACTTTCCAAACTTCACAGAAGCTCTCCTACGAACCATGCAAGACAAGCACTCCTGGAAGAAAGGATATGGTGGAGACATGGCTTAGCCACAGCCTAAGGGATGTTTTCAGAATGAAATTTTCACTCTGCAGCGGAGTGTGCACTCATATGAAACTTCCTGGCAGATTAAAATTGTGTGCCTGAACCGGGACTCGGACCTGGGACGTTTGGCTTCGCGGGGAAGCGCCTTACCGACTGTGCTATCGCGACACGACTCACGATGCCGCCTCACAACTTTACTTCCGCCAGTACCTCGCCCCCTACTTTCCAAACTTCACAGAAGCTCTCCTACGAACCATGCAAGACAAGCACTCCTGGAAGAAAGGATATGGTGGAGACATGGCTTAGCCACAGCCTAAGGGATGTTTTCAGAATGAAATTTTCACTCTGCAGCGGAGTGTGCACTCATATGAAACTTCCTGGCAGATTAAAATTGTGTGCCTGAACCGGGACTCGGACCTGGGACGTTTGGCTTCGCGGGGAAGCGCCTTACCGACTGTGCTATCGCGACACGACTCACGATGCCGCCTCACAACTTTACTTCCGCCAGTACCTCGCCCCCTACTTTCCAAACTTCACAGAAGCTCTCCTACGAACCATGCAAGACAAGCACTCCTGGAAGAAAGGATATGGTGGAGACATGGCTTAGCCACAGCCTAAGGGATGTTTTCAGAATGAAATTTTCACTCTGCAGCGGAGTGTGCACTCATATGAAACTTCCTGGCAGATTAAAATTGTGTGCCTGAACCGGGACTCGGACCTGGGACGTTTGGCTTCGCGGGGAAGCGCCTTACCGACTGTGCTATCGCGACACGACTCACGATGCCGCCTCACAACTTTACTTCCGCCAGTACCTCGCCCCCTACTTTCCAAACTTCACAGAAGCTCTCCTACGAACCATGCAAGACAAGCACTCCTGGAAGAAAGGATATGGTGGAGACATGGCTTAGCCACAGCCTAAGGGATGTTTTCAGAATGAAATTTTCACTCTGCAGCGGAGTGTGCACTCATATGAAACTTCCTGGCAGATTAAAATTGTGTGCCTGAACCGGGACTCGGACCTGGGACGTTTGGCTTCGCGGGGAAGCGCCTTACCGACTGTGCTATCGCGACACGACTCTCGACGCCGCATCAGAAGATTACTTCCGCCAGTACCTCGCCCCCTACTTTCCAAACTTCACAGAAGCTCTCCTACGAACCATGCAAGACAAGCACTCCTGGAAGAAAGGATATGGTGGAGACATGGCTTAGCCACAGCCTAAGGGATGTTTTCAGAATGAAATTTTCACTCTGCAGCGGAGTGTGCACTCATATGAAACTTCCTGGCAGATTAAAATTGTGTGCCTGAACCGGGACTCGGACCTGGGACGTTTGGCTTCGCGGGGAAGCGCACTACCGACTGTGCTATCGCGACACGACTCACGACGCCGCATCAGAAGATTACTTCCGCCAGTACCTCGCCCCCTACTTTCCAAACTTCACAGAAGCTCTCCTACGAACCATGCAAGACAAGCACTCCTGGAAGAAAGGATATGGTGGAGACATGGCTTAGCCACAGCCTAAGGGATGTTTTCAGAATGAAATTTTCACTCTGCAGCGGAGTGTGCACTCATATGAAACTTCCTGGCAGATTAAAATTGTGTGCCTGAACCGGGACTCGGACCTGGGACGTTTGGCTTCGCGGGGAAGCGCCTTACCGACTGTGCTATCGCGACACGACTCACGATGCCGCCTCACAACTTTACTTCCGCCAGTACCTCGCCCCCTACTTTCCAAACTTCACAGAAGCTCTCCTACGAACCATGCAAGACAAGCACTCCTGGAAGAAAGGATATGGTGGAGACATGGCTTAGCCACAGCCTAAGGGATCTTTTCAGAATGAAATTTTCACTCTGCAGCGGAGTGTGCACTCATATGAAACTTCCTGGCAGATTAAAATTGTGTGCCTGAACCGGGACTCGGACCTGGGACGTTTGGCTTCGCGGGGAAGCGCCTTACCGACTGTGCTATCGCGACACGAGTCACGACGCCGCATCAGAAGATTACTTCCGCCAGTACCTCGCCCCCTACTTTCCAAACTTCACAGAAGCTCTCCTACGAACCATGCAAGACAAGCACTCCTGGAAGAAAGGATATGGTGGAGACATGGCTTAGCCACAGCCTAAGGGATGTTTTCAGAATGAAATTTTCACTCTGCAGCGGAGTGTGCACTCATATGAAACTTCCTGGCAGATTAAAATTGTGTGCCTGAACCGGGACTCGGACCTGGGACGTTTGGCTTCGCGGGGAAGCGCCTTACCGACTGTGCTATCGCGACACGACTCACGACGCCGCATCAGAAGATTACTTCCGCCAGTACCTCGCCCCCTACTTTCCAAACTTCACAGAAGCTCTCCTACGAACCATGCAAGACAAGCACTCCTGGAAGAAAGGATATGGTGGAGACATTGCTTAGCCACAGCCTAAGGGATGTTTTCAGAATGAAATTTTCACTCTGCAGCGGAGTGTGCACTCATATGAAACTTCCTGGCAGATTAAAATTGTGTGCCTGAACCGGGACTCGGACCTGGGACGTTTGGCTTTGCGGGGAAGCGCACTACCGACTGTGCTATCGCGACACGACTCACGACGCCGCATCAGAAGATTACTTCCGCCAGTACCTCGCCCCCTACTTTCCAAACTTCACAGAAGCTCTCCTACGAACCATTCAAGACAAGCACTCCTGGAAGAAAGGATATGGTGGAGACATGGCTTAGCCACAGCCTAAGGGATGTTTTCAGAATGAAATTTTCACTCTGCAGCGGAGTGTGCACTCATATGAAACTTCCTGGCAGATTAAAATTGTGTGCCTGAACCGGGACTCGGACCTGGGACGTTTGGCTTCGCGGGGAAGCGCACTACCGACTGTGCTATCACGACACGACTCACGATGCCGCCTCACAACTTTACCTCCGCCCGTACCTCGCCCCCTACTTTCCAAACTTCACAGAAGCTCTCCTACGAACCATGCAAGAAAAGCACTCCTGGAAGAAAGGATATGGTGGAGACATGGCTTAGCCACAGCCTAAGGGATGTTTTCAGAATGAAATTTTCACTCTGCAGCGGAGTGTGCACTCATATGTAACTTCCTGGCAGATTAAAATTGTGTGCCTGAACCGGGACTCGGACCTGGGACGTTTGGCTTCGCGGGGAAGCGCCTTACCGACTGTGCTATCGCGACACGACTCACGACGCCGCATCAGAAGATTACTTCCGCCAGTACCTCGCCCCCTACTTTCCAAACTTCACAGAAGCTCTCCTACGAACCATGCAAGACAAGCACTCCTGGAAGAAAGGATATGGTGGAGACATGGCTTAGCCACAGCCTAAGGGATGTTTTCAGAATGAAATTTTCATTCTGCAGCGGAGTGTGCACTCATATGAAACTTCCTGGCAGATTAAAATTGTGTGCCTGAACCGGGACTCGGACCTGGGACGTTTGGCTTCGCGGGGAAGCGCCTTACCGACTGTGCTATCGCGACACGACTCACGACGCCGCATCAGAAGATTACTTCCGCCATTACCTCGCCCCCTACTTTCCAAACTTCACAGAAGCTCTCCTATGAACCATGCAAGACAAGCACTCCTGGAAGAAAGGATATGGTGGAGACATGGCTTAGCCACAGCCTAAGGGATGTTTTCAGAATGAAATTTTCACTCTGCAGCGGAGTGTGCACTCATATGAAACTTCCTGGCAGATTAAAATTGTGTGCCTGAACCGGGACTCGGACTTGGGACGTTTGGCTTTGCGGGGAAGCGCACTACCGACTGTGCTATCGCGACACGACTCACGACGCCGCATCAGATGATTACTTCCGCCAGTACCTCGCCCCCTACTTTCCAAACTTCACAGAAGCTCTCCTACGAACCATGCAAGACAAGCACTCCTGGAAGAAAGGATATGGTGGAGACATGGCTTAGCCACAGCCTAAGGGATGTTTTCAGAATGAAATTTTCACTCTGCAGCGGAGTGTGCACTCATATGAAACTTCCTGGCAGATTAAAATTGTGTGCCTGAACCGGGACTCGGACCTGGGACGTTTGGCTTCGCGGGGAAGCGCCTTACCGACTGTGCTATCGCGACACGACTCACGACGCCGCATCAGAAGATTACTTCCGCCAGTACCTCGCCCCCTACTTTCCAAACTTCACAGAAGCTCTCCTACGAACCATGCAAGACAAGCACTCCTGGAAGAAAGGATATGGTGGAGACATGGCTTAGCCACAGCCTAAGGGATGTTTTCAGAATGAAATTTTCACTCTGCAGCGGAGTGTGCACTCATATGAAACTTCCTGGCAGATTAAAATTGTGTGCCTGAACCGGGACTCGGACCTGGGACGTTTGGCTTCGCGGGGAAGCGCCTTACCGACTGTGCTATCGCGACACGACTCACGATGCCGCCTCACAACTTTACTTCCGCCAGTACCTCGCCCCCTACTTTCCAAACTTCACAGAAGCTCTCCTACGAACCATGCAAGACAAGCACTCCTGGAAGAAAGGATATGGTGGAGACATGGCTTAGCCACAGCCTAAGGGATGTTTTCAGAATGAAATTTTCACTCTGCAGCGGAGTGTGCACTCATATGAAACTTCCTGGCAGATTAAAATTGTGTGCCTGAACCGGAACTCGGACCTGGGACGTTTGGCTTCGCGGGGAAGCGCCTTACCGACTGTGCTATCGCGACACGACTCACGATGCCGCCTCACAACTTTACTTCCGCCAGTACCTCGCCCCCTACTTTCCAAACTTCACAGAAGCTCTCCTACGAACCATGCAAGACAAGCACTCCTGGAAGAAAGGATATGGTGGAGACATGGCTTAGCCACAGCCTAAGGGATGTTTTCAGAATGAAATTTTCACTCTGCAGCGGAGTGTGCACTCATATGAAACTTCCTGGCAGATTAAAATTGTGTGCCTGAACCGGGACTCGGACCTGGGACGTTTGGCTTCGCGGGGAAGCGCCTTACCGACTGTGCTATCGCGACACGACTCACGATGCCGCCTCACAACTTTACTTCCGCCAGTACCTCGCCCCCTACTTTCCAAACTTCACAGAAGCTCTCCTACGAACCATGCAAGACAAGCACTCCTGGAAGAAAGGATATGGTGGAGACATGGCTTAGCCACAGCCTAAGGGATGTTTTCAGAATGAAATTTTCACTCTGCAGCGGAGTGTGCACTCATATGAAACTTCCTGGCAGATTAAAATTGTGTGCCTGAACCGGGACTCGGACCTGGGACGTTTGGCTTCGCGGGGAAGCGCCTTACCGACTGTGCTATCGCGACACGACTCTCGACGCCGCATCAGAAGATTACTTCCGCCAGTACCTCGCCCCCTACTTTCCAAACTTCACAGAAGCTCTCCTACGAACCATGCAAGACAAGCACTCCTGGAAGAAAGGATATGGTGGAGACATGGCTTAGCCACAGCCTAAGGGATGTTTTCAGAATGAAATTTTCACTCTGCAGCGGACTGTGCACTCATATGAAACTTCCTGGCAGATTAAAATTGTGTGCCTGAACCGGGACTCGGACCTGGGACGTTTGGCTTTGCGGGGAAGCGCCTTACCGACTGTGCTATCGCGACACGACTCACGACGCCGCATCAGAAGATTACTTCCGCCAGTACCTCGCCCCCTACTTTCCAAACTTCACAGAAGCTCTCCTACGAACCATGCAAGACAAGCACTCCTGGAAGAAAGGATATGGTGGAGACATGGCTTAGCCACAGCCAAAGGGATGTTTTCAGAATGAAATTTTCACTCTGCAGCGGAGTGTGCACTCATATGAAACTTCCTGGCAGATTAAAATTGTGTGCCTGAACCGGGACTCGGACCTGGGACGTTTGGCTTCGCGGGGAAGCGCCTTACCGACTGTGCTATCGCGACACGACTCACGATGCCGCCTCACAACTTTACTTCCGCCAGTACCTCGCCCCCTACTTTCCAAACTTCACAGAAGCTCTCCTACGAACCATGCAAGACAAGCACTCCTGGAAGAAAGGATATGGTGGAGACATGGCTTAGCCACAGCCTAAGGGATGTTTTCAGAATGAAATTTTCACTCTGCAGCGGAGTGTGCACTCATATGAAACTTCCTGGCAGATTAAAATTGTGTGCCTGAACCGGAACTCGGACCTGGGACGTTTGGCTTCGCGGGGAAGCGCCTTACCGACTGTGCTATCGCGACACGACTCACGATGCCGCCTCACAACTTTACTTCCGCCAGTACCTCGCCCCCTACTTTCCAAACTTCACAGAAGCTCTCCTACGAACCATGCAAGACAAGCACTCCTGGAAGAAAGGATATGGTGGAGACATGGCTTAGCCACAGCCTAAGGGATGTTTTCAGAATGAAATTTTCACTCTGCAGCGGAGTGTGCACTCATATGAAACTTCCTGGCAGATTAAAATTGTGTGCCTGAACCGGGACTCGGACCTGGGACGTTTGGCTTCGCGGGGAAGCGCCTTACCGACTGTGCTATCGCGACACGACTCACGATGCCGCCTCACAACTTTACTTCCGCCAGTACCTCGCCCCCTACTTTCCAAACTTCACAGAAGCTCTCCTACGAACCATGCAAGACAAGCACTCCTGGAAGAAAGGATATGGTGGAGACATGGCTTAGCCACAGCCTAAGGGATGTTTTCAGAATGAAATTTTCACTCTGCAGCGGAGTGTGCACTCATATGAAACTTCCTGGCAGATTAAAATTGTGTGCCTGAACCGGGACTCGGACCTGGGACGTTTGGCTTCGCGGGGAAGCGCACTACCGACTGTGCTATCGCGACACGACTCACGACGCCGCATCAGAAGATTACTTCCGCCAGTACCTCGCCCCCTACTTTCCAAACTTCACAGAAGCTCTCCTATGAACCATGCAAGACAAGCACTCCTGGAAGAAAGGATATGGTGGAGACATGGCTTAGCCACAGCCTAAGGGATGTTTTCAGAATGAAATTTTCACTCTGCAGCGGAGTGTGCACTCATATGAAACTTCCTGGCAGATTAAAATTGTGTGCCTGAACCGGGACTCGGACCTGGGACGTTTGGCTTTGTGGGGAAGCGCCTTACCGACTGTGCTATCGCGACACGACTCACGACGCCGCATCAGATGATTACTTCCGCCAGTACCTCGCCCCCTACTTTCCAAACTTCACAGAAGCTCTCCTACGAACCATGCAAGACAAGCACTCCTGGAAGAAAGGATATGGTGGAGACATGGCTTAGCCACAGCCTAAGGGATGTTTTCAGAATGAAATTTTCACTCTGCAGCGGAGTGTGCACTCATATGAAACTTCCTGGCAGATTAAAATTGTGTGCCTGAACCGGGACTCGGACCTGGGACGTTTGGCTTCGCGGGGAAGCGCACTACCGACTGTGCTATCGCGACACGACTCACGACGCCGCATCAGAAGATTACTTCCGCCAGTACCTCGCCCCCTACTTTCCAAACTTCACAGAAGCTCTCCTACGAACCATGCAAGACAAGCACTCCTGGAAGAAAGGATATGGTGGAGACATGGCTTAGCCACAGCCTAAAGGATGTTTTCAGAATGAAATTTTCACTCTGCAGCGGAGTGTGCACTCATATGAAACTTCCTGGCAGATTAAAATTGTGTGCCTGAACCGGGACTCGGACCTGGGACGTTTGGCTTCGCGGGGAAGCGCCTTACCGACTGTGCTATCGCGACACGACTCACGATGCCGCCTCACAACTTTACATCCGCCAGTACCTCGCCCCCTACTTTCCAAACTTCACAGAAGCTCTCCTACGAACCATGCAAGACAAGCACTCCTGGAAGAAAGGATATGGAGGAGACATGGCTTAGCCACAGCCTAAGGGATGTTTTCAGAATGAAATTTTCACTCTGCAGCGGAGTGTGCACTCATATGAAACTTCCTGGCAGATTAAAATTGTGTGCCTGAACCGGGACTCGGACCTGGGACTTTTGGCTTCGCGGGGAAGCGCCTTACCGACTGTGCTATCGCGACACGACTCACGACGCCGCATCAGAAGATTACTTCCGCCAGTACCTCGCCCCCTACTTTCCAAACTTCACAGAAGCTCTCCTACGAACCATGCAAGACAAGCACTCCTGGAAGAAAGGATATGGTGGAGACATGGCTTAGCCACAGCCTAAGGGATGTTTTCAGAATGAAATTTTCACTCTGCAGCGGAGTGTGCACTCATATGAAACTTCCTGGCAGATTAAAATTGTGTGCCTGAACCGGGACTCGGACCTGGGACGTTTGGCTTCTCGGGGAAGCGCACTACCGACTGTGCTATCGCGACACGACTCACGACGCCGCATCAGAAGATTACTTCCGCCAGTACCTCGCCCCCTACTTTCCAAACTTCACAGAAGCTCTCCTACGAACCATGCAAGACAAGCACTCCTGGAAGAAAGGATATGGTGGAGACATGGCTTAGCCACAGCCTAAGGGATGTTTTCAGAATGAAATTTTCACTCTGCAGCGGAGTGTGCACTCATATGAAACTTCCTGGCAGATTAAAATTGTGTGCCTGAACCGGGACTCGGACCTGGGACGTTTGGCTTCGCGGGGAAGCGCCTTACCGACTGTGCTATCGCGACACGACCAACGACGCCGCATCGGAAGCTTACTTCCGCCAGTACCTCGCCCCCTACTTTCCAAACTTCACAGAAGCTCTCCTACGAACCATGCAAGACAAGCACTCCTGGAAGAAAGGATATGGTGGAGACATGGCTTAGCCACAGCCTAAGGGATGTTTTCAGAATGAAATTTTCACTCTGCAGCGGAGTGTGCACTCATATGAAACTTCCTGGCAGATTAAAATTGTGTGCCTGAACCGGGACTCGGACCTGGGACGTTTGGCTTCGCGGGGAAGCGCCTTACCGACTGTGCTATCGCGACACGACTCACGATGCCGCCTCACAACTTTACTTCCGCCAGTACCTCGCCCCCTACTTTCCAAACTTCACAGAAGCTCTCCTACGAACCATGCAAGACAAGCACTCCTGGAAGAAAGGATATGGTGGAGACATGGCTTAGCCACAGCCTAAGGGATGTTTTCAGAATGAAATTTTCACTCTGCAGCGGAGTGTGCACTCATATGAAACTTCCTGGCAGATTAAAATTGTGTGCCTGAACCGGGACTCGGACCTGGGACGTTTGGCTTCGCGGGGAAGCGCACTACCGACTGTGCTATCGCGACACGACTCACGACGCCGCATCAGAAGATTACTTCCGCCAGTACCTCGCCCCCTACTTTCCAAACTTCACAGAAGCTCTCCTATGAACCATGCAAGACAAGCACTCCTGGAAGAAAGGATATGGTGGAGACATGGCTTAGCCACAGCCTAAGGGATGTTTTCAGAATGAAATTTTCACTCTGCAGCGGAGTGTGCACTCATATGAAACTTCCTGGCAGATTAAAATTGTGTGCCTGAACCGGGACTCGGACCTGGGACGTTTGGCTTTGCGGGGAAGCGCCTTACCGACTGTGCTATCGCGACACGACTCACGACGCCGCATCAGATGATTACTTCCGCCAGTACCTCGCCCCCTACTTTCCAAACTTCACAGAAGCTCTCCTACGAACCATGCAAGACAAGCACTCCTGGAAGAAAGGATATGGTGGAGACATGGCTTAGCCACAGCCTAAGGGATGTTTTCAGAATGAAATTTTCACTCTGCAGCGGAGTGTGCACTCATATGAAACTTCCTGGCAGATTAAAATTGTGTGCCTGAACCGGGACTCGGACCTGGGACGTTTGGCTTCGCGGGGAAGCGCACTACCGACTGTGCTATCGCGACACGACTCACGACGCCGCATCAGAAGATTACTTCCGCCAGTACCTCGCCCCCTACTTTCCAAACTTCACAGAAGCTCTCCTACGAACCATGCAAGACAAGCACTCCTGGAAGAAAGGATATGGTGGAGACATGGCTTAGCCACAGCCTAAAGGATGTTTTCAGAATGAAATTTTCACTCTGCAGCGGAGTGTGCACTCATATGAAACTTCCTGGCAGATTAAAATTGTGTGCCTGAACCGGGACTCGGACCTGGGACGTTTGGCTTCGCGGGGAAGCGCCTTACCGACTGTGCTATCGCGACACGACTCACGATGCCGCCTCACAACTTTACATCCGCCAGTACCTCGCCCCCTACTTTCCAAACTTCACAGAAGCTCTCCTACGAACCATGCAAGACAAGCACTCCTGGAAGAAAGGATATGGAGGAGACATGGCTTAGCCACAGCCTAAGGGATGTTTTCAGAATGAAATTTTCACTCTGCAGCGGAGTGTGCACTCATATGAAACTTCCTGGCAGATTAAAATTGTGTGCCTGAACCGGGACTCGGACCTGGGACTTTTGGCTTCGCGGGGAAGCGCCTTACCGACTGTGCTATCGCGACACGACTCACGACGCCGCATCAGAAGATTACTTCCGCCAGTACCTCGCCCCCTACTTTCCAAACTTCACAGAAGCTCTCCTACGAACCATGCAAGACAAGCACTCCTGGAAGAAAGGATATGGTGGAGACATGGCTTAGCCACAGCCTAAGGGATGTTTTCAGAATGAAATTTTCACTCTGCAGCGGAGTGTGCACTCATATGAAACTTCCTGGCAGATTAAAATTGTGTGCCTGAACCGGGACTCGGACCTGGGACGTTTGGCTTCTCGGGGAAGCGCACTACCGACTGTGCTATCGCGACACGACTCACGACGCCGCATCAGAAGATTACTTCCGCCAGTACCTCGCCCCCTACTTTCCAAACTTCACAGAAGCTCTCCTACGAACCATGCAAGACAAGCACTCCTGGAAGAAAGGATATGGTGGAGACATGGCTTAGCCACAGCCTAAGGGATGTTTTCAGAATGAAATTTTCACTCTGCAGCGGAGTGTGCACTCATATGAAACTTCCTGGCAGATTAAAATTGTGTGCCTGAACCGGGACTCGGACCTGGGACGTTTGGCTTCGCGGGGAAGCGCCTTACCGACTGTGCTATCGCGACACGACCAACGACGCCGCATCGGAAGCTTACTTCCGCCAGTACCTCGCCCCCTACTTTCCAAACTTCACAGAAGCTCTCCTACGAACCATGCAAGACAAGCACTCCTGGAAGAAAGGATATGGTGGAGACATGGCTTAGCCACAGCCTAAGGGATGTTTTCAGAATGAAATTTTCACTCTGCAGCGGAGTGTGCACTCATATGAAACTTCCTGGCAGATTAAAATTGTGTGCCTGAACCGGGACTCGGACCTGGGACGTTTGGCTTCGCGGGGAAGCGCCTTACCGACTGTGCTATCGCGACACGACTCACGATGCCGCCTCACAACTTTACTTCCGCCAGTACCTCGCCCCCTACTTTCCAAACTTCACAGAAGCTCTCCTACGAACCATGCAAGACAAGCACTGCTGGAAGAAAGGGTATGGTGGAGACATGGCTTAGCCACAGCCTAAGGGATGTTTTCAGAATGAAATTTTCACTCTGCAGCGGAGTGTGCACTCATATGAAACTTCCTGGCAGATTAAAATTGTGTGCCTGAACCGGGACTCGGACCTGGGACGTTTGGCTTCGCGGGGAAGCGCACTACCGACTGTGCTATCGCGACACGACTCACGATGCTGCCTCACAACTTTACTTCCGACAGTACCTCGCCCCCTACTTTCCAAACTTCACAGAAGCTCTCCTACGAACCATGCAAGACAAGCACTCCTGGAAGAAAGGATATGGTGGAGACATGGCTTAGCCACAGCCTAAGGGATGTTTTCAGAATGAAATTTTCACTCTGCAGCGGAGTGTGCACTCATATGAAACTTCCTGGCAGATTAAAATTGTGTGCCTGAACCGGGACTCGGACCTGGGACGTTTGGCTTCCCGGGGAAGCGCACTACCGACTGTGCTATCGCGACACGACTCACGACGCCGCATCAGAAGATTACTTCCGCCAGTACCTCGCCCCCTACTTTCCAAACTTCACAGAAGCTCTCCTATGAACCATGCAAGACAAGCACTCCTGGAAGAAAGGATATGGTGGAGACATGGCTTAGCCACAGCCTAAGGGATGTTTTCAGAATGAAATTTTCACTCTGCAGCGGAGTGTGCACTCATATGAAACTTCCTGGCAGATTAAAATTGTGTGCCTGAACCGGGACTCGGACCTGGGACGTTTGGCTTCGCGGGGAAGCGCCTTACCGACTGTGCTATCGCGACACGACTCACGATGCTGCCTCACAACTTTACTTCCGCCAGTACCTCGCCCCCTACTTTCCAAACTTCACAGAAGCTCTCCTACGAACCATGCAAGACAAGCACTCCTGGAAGAAAGGATATGGTGGAGACATGGCTTAGCCACAGCCTAAGGGATGTTTTCAGAATGAAATTTTCACTCTGCAGCGGAGTGTGCACTCATATGAAACTTCCTGGCAGATTAAAATTGTGTGCCTGAACCGGGACTCGGACCTGGGACGTTTGGCTTCTCGGGGAAGCGCCTTACCGACTGTGCTATCGCGACACGACTCACGACGCCGCATCAGAAGATTACTTCCGCCAGTACCTCGCCCCCTACTTTCCAAACTTCACAGAAGCTCTCCTACGAACAATGCAAGACAAGCACTCCTGGAAGAAAGGATATGGTGGAGACATGGCTTAGCCACAGCCTAAGGGATGTTTTCAGAATGAAATTTTCACTCTGCAGCGGAGTGTGCACTCATATGAAACTTCCTGGCAGATTAAAATTGTGTGCCTGAACCGGGACTCGGACCTGGGACGTTTGGCTTCGCGGGGAAGCGCCTTACCGACTGTGCTATCGCGACACGACTCACGACGCCGCATCAGAAGATTACTTCCGCCAGTACCTCGCCCCCTACTTTCCAAACTTCACAGAAGCTCTCCTATGAACCATGCAAGACAAGCACTCCTGGAAGAAAGGATATGGTGGAGACATGGCTTAGCCACAGCCTAAGGGATGTTTTCAGAATGAAATTTTCACTCTGCAGCGGAGTGTGCACTCATATGAAACTTCCTGGCAGATTAAAATTGTGTGCCTGAACCGGGACTCGGACCTGGGACGTTTGGCTTCGCGGGGAAGCGCCTTACCGACTGTGCTATCGCGACACGACTCACGATGCCGCCTCACAACTTTACTTCCGCCAGTACCTCGCCCCCTACTTTCCAAACTTCACAGAAGCTCTCCTATGAACCATGCAAGACAAGCACTCCTGGAAGAAAGGATATGGTGGAGACATGGCTTAGCCACAGCCTAAGGGATGTTTTCAGAATGAAATTTTCACTCTGCAGCGGAGTGTGCACTCATATGAAACTTCCTGGCAGATTAAAATTGTGTGCCTGAACCGGGACTCGGACCTGGGACGTTTGGCTTCTCGGGGAAGCGCCTTACCGACTGTGCTATCGCGACACGACTCACGACGCCGCATCAGAAGATTACTTCCGCCAGTACCTCGCCCCCTACTTTCCAAACTTCACAGAAGCTCTCCTACGAACCATGCAAGACAAGCACTCCTGGAAGAAAGGATATGGTGGAGACATGGCTTAGCCACACAGCCTAAGGGATGTTTTCAGAATGAAATTTTCACTCTGCAGCGGAGTGTGCACCCATATGAAACTTCCTGGCAGATTAAAATTGTGTGCCTGAACCGGGACTCGGACCTGGGACGTTTGGCTTCGCGGGGAAGCGCACTACCGACTGTGCTATCGTGACACGACTCACGATGCCGCCTCACAACTTTACTTCCGCCAGTACCTTGCCCCCTACTTTCCAAACTTCACAGAAGCTCTCCTACGAACCATGCAAGACAAGCACTCCTGGAAGAAAGGATATGGTGGAGACATGGCTTAGCCACAGCCTAAGGGATGTTTTCAGAATGAAATTTTCACTCTGCAGCGGAGTGTGCACTCATATGAAACTTCCTGGCAGATTAAAATTGTGTGCCTGAACCGGGACTCGGACCTGGGACGTTTGGCTTCGCGGGGAAGCGCACTACCGACTGTGCTATCGCGACACGACTCACGACGCCGCATCAGAAGATTACTTCCGCCAGTACCTCGCCCCCTACTTTCCAAACTTCACAGAAGCTCTCCTACGAACCATGCAAGACAAGCACTCCTGGAAGAAAGGATATGGTGGAGACATGGCTTAGCCACAGCCTAAGGGATGTTTTCAGAATGAAATTTTCACTCTGCAGCGGAGTGTGCACTCATATGAAACTTCCTGGCAGATTAAAATTGTGTGCCTGAACCGGGACTCGGACCTGGGACGTTTGGCTTCGCGGGGAAGCGCCTTACCGACTGTGCTATCGCGACACGACTCACGACGCCGCATCAGAAGATTACTTCCGCCAGTACCTCGCCCCCTACTTTCCAAACTTCACAGAAGCTCTCCTACGAACCATGCAAGACAAGCACTCCTGGAAGAAAGGATATGGTGGAGACATGGCTTAGCCACAGCCTAAGGGATGTTTTCAGAATGAAATTTTCACTCTGCAGCGGAGTGTGCACTCATATGAAACTTCCTGGCAGATTAAAATTGTGTGCCTGAACCGGGACTCGGACCTGGGACGTTTGGCTTCGCGGGGAAGCGCACTACCGACTGTGCTATCGCGACACGACTCACGACGCCGCATCAGAAGATTACTTCCGCCAGTACCTCGCCCCCTACTTTCCAAACTTCACAGAAGCTCTCCTACGAACCATGCAAGACAAGCACTCCTGGAAGAAAGGATATGGTGGAGACATGGCTTAGCCACAGCCTAAGGGATGTTTTCAGAATGAAATTTTCACTCTGCAGCGGAGTGTGCACTCATATGAAACTTCCTGGCAGATTAAAATTGTGTGCCTGAACCGGGACTCGGACCTGGGACGTTTGGCTTCGCGGGGAAGCGCACTACCGACTGTGCTATCACGACACGACTCACGATGCCGCATCACAACTTTACCTCCGCCAGTACCTCGCCCCCTACTTTCCAAACTTCACAGAAGCTCTCCTACGAACCATGCAAGACAAGCACTCCTGGAAGAAAGGATATGGTGGAGACATGGCTTAGCCACAGCCTAAGGGATGTTTTCAGAATGAAATTTTCACTCTGCAGCGGAGTGTGCACTCATATGAAACTTCCTGGCAGATTAAAATTGTGTGCCTGAACCGGGACTCGGACCTGGGACGTTTGGCTTCACGGGGAAGCGCACTACCGACTGTGCTATCGCGACACGACTCACGACGCCGCATCAGAAGATTACTTCCGCCAGTACCTCGCCCCCTACTTTCCAAACTTCACAGAAGCTCTCCTACGAACCATGCAAGACAAGCACTCCTGGAAGAAAGGATATGGTGGAGACATGGCTTAGCCACAGCCTAAGGGATGTTTTCAGAATGAAATTTTCACTCTGCAGCGGAGTGTGCACTCATATGAAACTTCCTGGCAGATTAAAATTGTGTGCCTGAACCGGGACTCGGACCTGGGACGTTTGGCTTCGCGGGGAAGCGCCTTACCGACTGTGCTATCGCGACACGACTCACGACGCCGCATCAGAAGATTACTTCCGCCAGTACCTCGCCCCCTACTTTCCAAACTTCACAGAAGCTCTCCTACGAACCATGCAAGACAAGCACTCCTGGAAGAAAGGATATGGTGGAGACATGGCTTAGCCACAGCCTAAGGGATGTTTTCAGAATGAAATTTTCACTCTGCAGCGGAGTGTGCACTCATATGAAACTTCCTGGCAGATTAAAATTGTGTGCCTGAACCGGGACTCGGACCTGGGACGTTTGGCTTCGCGGGGAAGCGCCTTACCGACTGTGCAATCGCGACACGACTCACGATGCCGCCTCACAACTTTACTTCCGCCAGTACCTCGCCCCCTACTTTCCAAACTTCACAGAAGCACTCCTACGAACCATGCAAGACAAGCACTGCTGGAAGAAAGGGTATGGTGGAGACATGGCTTAGCCACAGCCTAAGGGATGTTTTCAGAATGAAATTTTCACTCTGCAGCGGAGTGTGCACTCATATGAAACTTCCTGGCAGATTAAAATTGTGTGCCTGAACCGGGACTCGGACCTGGGACGTTTGGCTTCGCGGGGAAGCGCACTACCGACTGTGCTATCGCGACACGACTCACGATGCTGCCTCACAACTTTACTTCCGCCAGTACCACGCCCCCTACTTTCCAAACTTCACAGAAGCTCTCCTACGAACCATGCAAGACAAGCACTCCTGGAAGAAAGGATATGGTGGAGACATGGCTTAGCCACAGCCTAAGGGATGTTTTCAGAATGAAATTTTCACTCTGCAGCGGAGTGTGCACTCATATGAAACTTCCTGGCAGATTAAAATTGTGTGCCTGAACCGGGACTCGGACCTGGGACGTTTGGCTTCGCGGGGAAGCGCCTTACCGACTGTGCTATCGCGACACGACTCACGACGCCGCATCAGAAGATTACTTCCGCCAGTACCTCGCCCCCTACTTTCCAAACTTCACAGAAGCTCTCCTACGAACCATGCAAGACAAGCACTCCTGGAAGAAAGGATATGGTGGAGACATGGCTTAGCCACAGCCTAAGGGATGTTTTCAGAATGAAATTTTCACTCTGCAGCGGAGTGTACACTCATATGAAACTTCCTGGCAGATTAAAATTGTGTGCCTGAACCGGGACTCGGACCTGGGACGTTTGGCTTCGCGGGGAAGCGCACTACCGACTGTGCTATCGCGACACGACTCACGATGCTGCCTCACAACTTTACTTCCGCCAGTACCTCGCCCCCTACTTTCCAAACTTCACAGAAGCTCTCCTACGAACCATGCAAGACAAGCACTCCTGGAAGAAAGGATATGGTGGAGACATGGCTTAGCCACAGCCTAAGGGATGTTTTCAGAATGAAATTTTCACTCTGCAGCGGAGTGTGCACTCATATGAAACTTCCTGGCAGATTAAAATTGTGTGCCTGAACCGGGACTCGGACCTGGGACGTTTGGCTTCGCGGGGAAGCGCCTTACCGACTGTGCTATCGCGACACGACTCACGACGCCGCATCAGAAGATTACTTTCGCCAGTACCTCGCCCCCTACTTTCCAAACTTCACAGAAGCTCTCCTACGAACCATGCAAGACAAGCACTCCTGGAAGAAAGGATATGGTGGAGACATGGCTTAGCCACAGCCTAAGGGATGTTTTCAGAATGAAATTTTCATTCTGCAGCGGAGTGTGCACTCATATGAAACTTCCTGGCAGATTAAAATTGTGTGCCTGAACCGGGACTCGGACCTGGGACGTTTGGCTTCGCGGGGAAGCGCCTTACCGACTGTGCTATCGCGACACGACTCACGACGCCGCATCAGAAGATTACTTCCGCCAGTACCTCGCCCCCTACTTTCCGAACTTCACAGAAGCTCTCCTACGAACCATGCAAGACAAGCACTCCTGGAAGAAAGGATATGGTGGAGACATGGCTTAGCCACAGCCTAAGGGATGTTTTCAGAATGAAATTTTCACTCTGCAGCGGAGTGTGCACTCATATGAAACTTCCTGGCAGATTAAAATTGTGTGCCTGAACCGGGACTCGGACCTGGGACGTTTGGCTTCGCGGGGAAGCGCCTTACCGACTGTGCTATCGCGACACGACTCACGACGCCGCATCAGAAGATTACTTCCGCCAGTACCTCGCCCCCTACTTTCCAAACTTCACAGAAGCTCTCCTACGAACCATGCAAGACAAGCACTCCTGGAAGAAAGGATATGGTGGAGACATGGCTTAGCCACAGCCTAAGGGATGATTTCAGAATGAAATTTTCACTCTGCAGCGGAGTGTGCACTCATATGAAACTTCCTGGCAGATTAAAATTGTGTGCCTGAACCGGGACTCGGACCTGGGACGTTTGGCTTCGGGGGGAAGCGCCTTACCGACAGTGCTATCGCGACACGACTCACGACGCCGCATCAGAAGCTTACTTCCGCCAGTACCTCGCCCCCTACTTTCCAAACTTCACAGAAGCTCTCCTACGAACCATGCAAGACAAGCACTCCTGGAAGAAAGGATATGGTGGAGACATGGCTTAGCCACAGCCTAAGGGATGTTTTCAGAATGAAATTTTCACTCTGCAGCGGAGTGTGCACTCATATGAAACTTCCTGGCAGATTAAAATTGTGTGCCTGAACCGGGACTCGGACCTGGGACGTTTGGCTTCGCGGGGAAGCGCCTTATCGACTGTGCAATCGCGACACGACTCACGATGCCGCCTCACAACTTTACTTCCGCCAGTACCTTGCCCCCTACTTTCCAAACTTCACAGAAGCTCTCCTACGAACCATGCAAGACAAGCACTGCTGGAAGAAAGGGTATGGTGGAGACATGGCTTAGCCACAGCCTAAGGGATGTTTTCAGAATGAAATTTTCACTCTGCAGCGGAGTGTGCACTCATATGAAACTTCCTGGCAGATTAAAATTGTGTGCCTGAACCGGGACTCGGACCTGGGACGTTTGGCTTCGCGGGGAAGCGCCTTACCGACTGTGCTATCGCGACACGACTCACGACGCCGCATCAGAAGATTACTTCCGCCAGTACCTCGCCCCCTACTTTCCAAACTTCACAGAAGCTCTCCTACGAACCATGCAAGACAAGCACTCCTGGAAGAAAGGATATGGTGGAGACATGGCTTAGCCACAGCCTAAGGGATGTTTTCAGAATGAAATTTTCACTCTGCAGCGGAGTGTACACTCATATGAAACTTCCTGGCAGATTAAAATTGTGTGCCTGAACCGGGACTCGGACCTGGGACGTTTGGCTTCGCGGGGAAGCGCACTACCGACTGTGCTATCGCGACACGACTCACGATGCTGCCTCACAACTTTACTTCCGCCAGTACCTCGCCCCCTACTTTCCAAACTTCACAGAAGCTCTCCTACGAACCATGCAAGACAAGCACTCCTGGAAGAAAGGATATGGTGGAGACATGGCTTAGCCACAGCCTAAGGGATGTTTTCAGAATGAAATTTTCACTCTGCAGCGGAGTGTGCACTCATATGAAACTTCCTGGCAGATTAAAATTGTGTGCCTGAACCGGGACTCGGACCTGGGACGTTTGGCTTCGCGGGGAAGCGCCTTACCGACTGTGCTATCGCGACACGACTCACGACGCCGCATCAGAAGATTACTTTCGCCAGTACCTCGCCCCCTACTTTCCAAACTTCACAGAAGCTCTCCTACGAACCATGCAAGACAAGCACTCCTGGAAGAAAGGATATGGTGGAGACATGGCTTAGCCACAGCCTAAGGGATGTTTTCAGAATGAAATTTTCATTCTGCAGCGGAGTGTGCACTCATATGAAACTTCCTGGCAGATTAAAATTGTGTGCCTGAACCGGGACTCGGACCTGGGACGTTTGGCTTCGCGGGGAAGCGCCTTACCGACTGTGCTATCGCGACACGACTCACGACGCCGCATCAGAAGATTACTTCCGCCAGTACCTCGCCCCCTACTTTCCGAACTTCACAGAAGCTCTCCTACGAACCATGCAAGACAAGCACTCCTGGAAGAAAGGATATGGTGGAGACATGGCTTAGCCACAGCCTAAGGGATGTTTTCAGAATGAAATTTTCACTCTGCAGCGGAGTGTGCACTCATATGAAACTTCCTGGCAGATTAAAATTGTGTGCCTGAACCGGGACTCGGACCTGGGACGTTTGGCTTCGCGGGGAAGCGCCTTACCGACTGTGCTATCGCGACACGACTCACGACGCCGCATCAGAAGATTACTTCCGCCAGTACCTCGCCCCCTACTTTCCAAACTTCACAGAAGCTCTCCTACGAACCATGCAAGACAAGCACTCCTGGAAGAAAGGATATGGTGGAGACATGGCTTAGCCACAGCCTAAGGGATGATTTCAGAATGAAATTTTCACTCTGCAGCGGAGTGTGCACTCATATGAAACTTCCTGGCAGATTAAAATTGTGTGCCTGAACCGGGACTCGGACCTGGGACGTTTGGCTTCGGGGGGAAGCGCCTTACCGACAGTGCTATCGCGACACGACTCACGACGCCGCATCAGAAGCTTACTTCCGCCAGTACCTCGCCCCCTACTTTCCAAACTTCACAGAAGCTCTCCTACGAACCATGCAAGACAAGCACTCCTGGAAGAAAGGATATGGTGGAGACATGGCTTAGCCACAGCCTAAGGGATGTTTTCAGAATGAAATTTTCACTCTGCAGCGGAGTGTGCACTCATATGAAACTTCCTGGCAGATTAAAATTGTGTGCCTGAACCGGGACTCGGACCTGGGACGTTTGGCTTCGCGGGGAAGCGCCTTATCGACTGTGCAATCGCGACACGACTCACGATGCCGCCTCACAACTTTACTTCCGCCAGTACCTTGCCCCCTACTTTCCAAACTTCACAGAAGCTCTCCTACGAACCATGCAAGACAAGCACTGCTGGAAGAAAGGGTATGGTGGAGACATGGCTTAGCCACAGCCTAAGGGATGTTTTCAGAATGAAATTTTCACTCTGCAGCGGAGTGTGCACTCATATGAAACTTCCTGGCAGATTAAAATTGTGTGCCTGAACCGGGACTCGGACCTGGGACGTTTGGCTTCGCGGGGAAGCGCACTACCGACTGTGCTATCGCGACACGACTCACGATGCTGCCTCACAACTTTACTTCCGCCAGTACCTCGCCCCCTACTTTCCAAACTTCACAGAAGCTCTCCTACGAACCATGCAAGACAAGCACTCCTGGAAGAAAGGATATGGTGGAGACATGGCTTAGCCACAGCCTAAGGGATGTTTTCAGAATGAAATTTTCACTCTGCAGCGGAGTGTGCACTCATATGAAACTTCCTGGCAGATTAAAATTGTGTGCCTGAACCGGGACTCGGACCTGGGACGTTTGGCTTCGCGGGGATGCGCCTTACCGACTGTGCTATCGCGACACGACTCACGACGCCGCATCAGAAGATTACTTCCGCCAGTACCTCGCCCCCTACTTTCCAAACTTCACAGAAGCTCTCCTACGAACCATGCAAGACAAGCACTCCTGGAAGAAAGGATATGGTGGAGACATGGCTTAGCCACAGCCTAAGGGATGTTTTCAGAATGAAATTTTCACTCTGCAGCGGAGTGTGCACTCATATGAAACTTCCTGGCAGATTAAAATTGTGTGCCTGAACCGGGACTCGGACCTGGGACGTTTGGCTTCGCGGGGAAGCGCCTTACCGACTGTGCTATCGCGACACGACTTACGACGCCGCATCAGATGATTACTTCCGCCAGTACCTCGCCCCCTACTTTCCAAACTTCACAGAAGCTCTCCTACGAACCATGTAAGACAAGCACTCCTGGAAGAAAGGATATGGTGGAGACATGGCATAGCCACAGCCTAAGGGATGTTTTCAGAATGAAATTTTCACTCTGCAGCGGAGTGTGCACTCATATGAAACTTCCTGGCAGATTAAAATTGTGTGCCTGAACCGGGACTCGGACCTGGGACGTTTGGCTTCGCGGGGAAGCGCCTTACCGACTGTGCTATCGCGACACGACTCACGACGCCGCATCAGAAGATTACTTCCGCCAGTACCTCGCCCCCTACTTTCCAAACTTCACAGAAGCTCTCCTACGAACCATGCAAGACAAGCACTCCTGGAAGAAAGGATATGGTGGAGACATGGCTTAGCCACAGCCTAAGGGATGTTTTCAGAATGAAATTTTCACTCTGCAGCGGAGTGTGCACTCATATGAAACTTCCTGGCAGATTAAAATTGTGTGCCTGAACCGGGACTCGGACCTGGGACGTTTGGCTTCTCGGGGAAGCGCACTACCGACTGTGCTATCGCGACACGACTCACGACGCCGCATCAGAAGATTACTTCCGCCAGTACCTCGCCCCCTACTTTCCAAACTTCACAGAAGCTCTCCTACGAACCATGCAAGACAAGCACTCCTGGAAGAAAGGATATGGTGGAGACATGGCTTAGCCACAGCCTAAGGGATGTTTTCAGAATGAAATTTTCACTCTGCAGCGGAGTGTGCACTCATATGAAACTTCCTGGCAGATTAAAATTGTGTGCCTGAACCGGGACTCGGACCTGGGACGTTTGGCTTCGCGGGGAAGCGCCTTACCGACTGTGCTATCGCGACACGACTCACGACGCCGCATCAGAAGATTACTTCCGCCAGTACCTCGCCCCCTACTTTCCAAACTTCACAGAAGCTCTCCTACGAACCATGCAAGACAAGCACTCCTGGAAGAAAGGATATGGTGGAGACATGGCTTAGCCACAGCCTAAGGGATGATTTCAGAATGAAATTTTCACTCTGCAGCGGAGTGTGCACTCATATGAAACTTCCTGGCAGATTAAAATTTTGTGCCTGAACCGGGACTTGGACCTGGGACGTTTGGCTTCGCGGGGAAGCGCCTTACAGACTGTGCTATCGCGACACGACTCACGACGCCGCATCAGAAGATTACTTCCGCCAGTACCTCGCCCCCTATTTTCCAAACTTCACAGAAGCTCTCCTACGAACCATGCAAGACAAGCACTCCTGGAAGAAAGGATATGGTGGAGACATGGCTTAGCCACAGCCTAAGGGATGTTTTCAGAATGAAATTTTCACTCTGCAGCGGAGTGTGCACTCATATGAAACTTCCTGGCAGATTAAAATTGTGTGCCTGAACCGGGACTCGGACCTGGGACGTTTGGCTTCGCGGGGAAGCGCCTTACCGACTGTGCTATCGCGACACGACTCACGACCCCGCATCAGATGATTACTTCCGCCAGTACCTCGCCCCCTACTTTCCAAACTTCACAGAAGCTCTCCTACGAACCATGCAAGACAAGCACTCCTGGAAGAAAGGATATGGTGGAGACATGGCTTAGCCACAGCCTAAGGGATGTTTTCAGAATGAAATTTTCACTCTGCAGCGGAGTGTGCACTCATATGAAACTTCCTGGCAGATTAAAATTGTGTGCCTGAACCGGGACTCGGACCTGGGACGTTTGGCTTCGCGGGGAAGCGCACTACCGAGTGTGCTATCACGACACGACTCACGATGCCGCCTCACAACTTTACTTCCGCCAGTACCTCGCCCCCTACTTTCCAAACTTCACAGAAGCTCTCCTACGAACCATGCAAGACAAGCACTCCTGGAAGAAAGGATATGGTGGAGACATGGCATAGCCACAGCCTAAGGGATGTTTTCAGAATGAAATTTTCACTCTGCAGCGGAGTGTGCACTCATATGAAACTTCCTGGCAGATTAAAATTGTGTGCCTGAACCGGGACTCGGACCTGGGACGTTTGGCTTTGCGGGGAAGCGCCTTACCGACTGTGCTATCGCGACACGACTCACGTTGCCGCCTAACAACTTTACTTCCGCCAGTACCTCGCCCCCTACTTTCCAAACTTCACAGAAGCTCTCATACGAACCATGCAAGACAAGCACTCCTGGAAGAAAGGATATGGTGGAGACATGGCTTAGCCACAGCCTAAGGGATGTTTTCAGAATGAAATTTTCACTCTGCAGCGGAGTGTGCACTCATATGAAACTTCCTGGCAGATTAAAATTGTGTGCCTGAACCGGGACTCGGACCTGGGACGTTTGGCTTCGCGGGGAAGCGCACTACCGACTGTGCTATCGCGACACGACTCACGACGCCGCATCAGAAGCTTACTTCCGCCAGTACCTCGCCCCCTACTTTCCAAACTTCACAGAAGCTCTCCTACGAACCATGCAAGACAAGCACTCCTGGAAGAAAGGATATGGTGGAGACATGGCTTAGCCACAGCCTAAGGGATGTTTTCAGAATGAAATTTTCACTCTGCAGCGGAGTGTGCACTCATATGAAACTTCCTGGCAGATTAAAATTGTGTGCCTGAACCGGGACTCGGACCTGGGACGTTTGGCTTCGCGGGGAAGCGCCTTACCGACTGTGCTATCGCGACACGACTCACGATGCCGCCTCACAACTTTACTTCCGCCAGTACCTCGCCCCCTACTTTCCAAACTTCACAGAAGCTCTCCTACGAACCATGCAAGACAAGCACTCCTGGAAGTAAGGGTATGGTGGAGACATGGCTTAGCCACAGCCTAAGGGATGTTTTCAGAATGAAATTTTCACTCTGCAGCGGAGTGTGCACTCATATGAAACTTCCTGGCAGATTAAAATTGTGTGCCTGAACCGGGACTCGGACCTGGGACGTTTGGCTTCGCGGGGAAGCGCACTACCGACTGTGCTATCGCGACACGACTCACGATGCTGCCTCACAACTTTACTCCCGCCAGTACCTCGCCCCCTACTTTTCAAACTTCACAGAAGCTCTCCTACGAACCATGCAAGACTAGCACTCCTGGAAGAAAGGATATGGTGGAGACATGGCTTAGCCACAGCCTAAGGGATGTTTTCAGAATGAAATTTTCACTCTGCAGCGGAGTGTGCACTCATATGAAACTTCCTGGCAGATTAAAATTGTGTGCCTGAACCGGGACTCGGACCTGGGACGTTTGGCTTCGCGGGGAAGCGCACTACCGACTGTGCTATCGCGACACGACTCACGACGCCGCATCAGAAGATTACTTCCGCCAGTACCTCGCCCCCTACTTTCCAAACTTCACAGAAGCTCTCCTACGAACCATGCAAGACAAGCACTCCTGGAAGAAAGGATATGGTGGAGACATGGCTTAGCCACAGCCTAAGGGATGTTTTCAGAATGAAATTTTCACTCTCCAGCGGAGTGTGCACTCATATGAAACTTCCTGGCAGATTAAAATTGTGTGCCTGAACCGGGACTCGGACCTGGGACGTTTGGCTTCGCGGGCAAGCGCCTTACCGACTGTGCTATCGCGACACGACTCACGACGCCGCATCAGAAGATTACTTCCGCCAGTACCTCGCCCCCTACTTTCCAAACTTCACAGAAGCTCTCCTACGAACCATGCAAGACAAGCACTCCTGGAAGAAAGGATATGGTGGAGACATGGCTTAGCCACAGCCTAAGGGATGTTTTCAGAATGAAATTTTCACTCTCCAGCGGAGTGTGCACTCATATGAAACTTCCTGGCAGATTAAAATTGTATGCCTGAACCGGGACTCGGACCTGGGACGTTTGGCTTCGCGGGGAAGCGCCTTACCGACTGTGCTATCGCGACACGACTCACGACGCCACATCAGAAGATTACTTCCGCCAGTACCTCGCCCCCTACTTTCCAAACTTCACAGAAGCTCTCCTACAAACCATGCAAGACAAGCACTCCTGGAAGAAAGGATATGGTGGAGACATGGCTTAGCCACAGCCTAAGGGATGTTTTCAGAATGAAATTTTCACTCTGCAGCGGAGTGTGCACTCATATGAAACTTCCTGGCAGATTAAAATTGTGTGCCTGAACCGGGACTCGGACCTGGGACGTTTGGCTTCGCGGGGAAGCGCACTACCGACTGTGCTATCGCGACACGACGCACGATGCCGCCTCACAACTTTACTTCCGCCAGTACCTCGCCCCCTACTTTCCAACTTTCACAGAAGCTCTCCTACGAACCATGCAAGACAAGCACTCCTGGAAGAAAGGATATGGTGGAGACATGGCTTAGCCACAGCCTAAGGGATGTTTTCAGAATGAAATTTTCACTCTGCAGCGGAGTGTGCACTCATATGAAACTTCCTGGCAGATTAAAATTGTGTGCCTGAACCGGGACTCGGACCTGGGACGTTTGGCTTCGCGGGGAAGCGCACTACCGACTGTGCTATCGCGACACGACTCACGATGCTGCCTCACAACTTTACTTCCGCCAGTACCTCGCCCCCTACTTTCCAAACTTCACAGAAGCTCTCCTACGAACCATGCAAGACAAGCACTCCTAGAAGAAAGGATATGGTGGAGACATGGCTTAGCCACAGCCTAAGGGATGTTTTCAGAATGAAATTTTCACTCTCCAGCGGAGTGTGCACTCATATGAAACTTCCTGGCAGATTAAAATTGTGTGCCTGAACCGGGACGCGGACCTGGGACGTTTGGCTTCGCGGGGAAGCGCACTACCGACTGTGCTATCGCGACACGACTCACGATGCCGCCTCACAACTATACTTCCGCCAGTACCTCGCCCCCTACTTTCCAAACTTCACAGAAGCTCTCCTACGAACCATGCAAGACAAGCACTCCTGGAAGAAAGGATATGGTGGAGACATGGCTTAGCCACAGCCTAAGGGATGTTTTCAGAATGAAATTTTCACTCTGCAGCGGAGTGTGCACTCATATGAAACTTCCTGGCAGATTAAAATTGTGTGCCTGAACCGGGACTCGGACCTGGGACGTTTGGCTTCGCGGGGAAGCGCACTACCGACTGTGCTATCACGACACGACTCACGATGCCGCCTCACAACTTTACTTCCGCCAGTACCTCGCCCCCTACTTTCCAAACTTCACAGAAGCTCTCCTACGAACCATGCAAGACAAGCACTCCTGGAAGAAAGGATATGGTGGAGACATGGCATAGCCACAGTCTAAGGGATGTTTTCAGAATGAAATTTTCACTCTGCAGCGGAGTGTGCACTCATATGAAACTTCCTGGCAGATTAAAATTGTGTGCCTGAACCGGGACTCGGACCTGGGACGTTTGGCTTCGCGGGGAAGCGCACTACCGACTGTGCTATCACGACACGACTCACGATGCCGCCTCACAACTTTACTTCCGCCAGTACCTCGCCCCCTACTTTCCAAACTTCACAGAAGCTCTCCTACGAACCATGCAAGACAAGCACTCCTGGAAGAAAGGATATGGTGGAGACATGGCATAGCCACAGCCTAAGGGATGTTTTCAGAATGAAATTTTCACTCTGCAGCGGAATGTGCACTCATATGAAACTTCCTGGCAGATTAAAATTGTGTGCCTGAACCGGGACTCGGACCTGGGACGTTTGGCTTTGCGGGGAAGCGCCTTACCGACTGTGCTATCGCGACACGACTCACGACGCCGCATCAGAAGATTACTTCCGCCAGTACCTCGCCCCCTACTTTCCAAACTTCACAGAAGCTCTCCTACGAACCATGCAAGACAAGCACTCCTGGAAGAAAGGATATGGTGGAGACATGGCTTAGCCACAGCCTAAGGGATGTTTTCAGAATGAAATTTTCACTCTGCAGCGGAGTGTGCACTCATATGAAACTTCCTGGCAGATTAAAATTGTGTGCCTGAACCGGGACTCGGACCTGGGACGTTTGGCTTCGCGGGGAAGCGCACTACCGACTGTGCTATCGCGACACGACTCACGATGCTGCCTCATAACTTTACTTCCGCCAGTACCTCGCCCCCTACTTTCCAAACTTCACAGAAGCTCTCCTACGAACCATGCAAGACAAGCACTGCTGGAAGAAGGGATATGGTGGAGACATGGCTTAGCCACAGCCTAAGGGATGTTTTCAGAATGAAATTTTCACTCTGCAGCGGAGTGTGCACTCATATGAAACTTCCTGGCAGATTAAAATTGTGTGCCTGAACCGGGACTCGGACCTGGGACGTTTGGCTTCGCGGGGAAGCGCCTTACCGACTGTGCTATCGCGACACGACTCACGACGCCGCATCAGAAGCTTACTTCCGCCAGTACCTCGCCCCCTACTTTCCAAACTTCACAGAAGCTCTCCTACGAACCATGCAAGACAAGCACTCCTAGAAGAAAGGATATGGTGGAGACATGGCTTAGCCACAGCCTAAGGGATGTTTTCAGAATGAAATTTTCACTCTCCAGCGGAGTGTGCACTCATATGAAACTTCCTGGCAGATTAAAATTGTGTGCCTGAACCGGGACGCGGACCTGGGACGTTTGGCTTCGCGGGGAAGCGCACTACCGACTGTGCTATCGCGACACGACTCACGATGCCGCCTCACAACTATACTTCCGCCAGTACCTCGCCCCCTACTTTCCAAACTTCACAGAAGCTCTCCTACGAACCATGCAAGACAAGCACTCCTGGAAGAAAGGATATGGTGGAGACATGGCTTAGCCACAGCCTAAGGGATGTTTTCAGAATGAAATTTTCACTCTGCAGCGGAGTGTGCACTCATATGAAACTTCCTGGCAGATTAAAATTGTGTGCCTGAACCGGGACTCGGACCTGGGACGTTTGGCTTCGCGGGGAAGCGCACTACCGACTGTGCTATCACGACACGACTCACGATGCCGCCTCACAACTTTACTTCCGCCAGTACCTCGCCCCCTACTTTCCAAACTTCACAGAAGCTCTCCTACGAACCATGCAAGACAAGCACTCCTGGAAGAAAGGATATGGTGGAGACATGGCATAGCCACAGTCTAAGGGATGTTTTCAGAATGAAATTTTCACTCTGCAGCGGAGTGTGCACTCATATGAAACTTCCTGGCAGATTAAAATTGTGTGCCTGAACCGGGACTCGGACCTGGGACGTTTGGCTTCGCGGGGAAGCGCACTACCGACTGTGCTATCACGACACGACTCACGATGCCGCCTCACAACTTTACTTCCGCCAGTACCTCGCCCCCTACTTTCCAAACTTCACAGAAGCTCTCCTACGAACCATGCAAGACAAGCACTCCTGGAAGAAAGGATATGGTGGAGACATGGCATAGCCACAGCCTAAGGGATGTTTTCAGAATGAAATTTTCACTCTGCAGCGGAATGTGCACTCATATGAAACTTCCTGGCAGATTAAAATTGTGTGCCTGAACCGGGACTCGGACCTGGGACGTTTGGCTTTGCGGGGAAGCGCCTTACCGACTGTGCTATCGCGACACGACTCACGACGCCGCATCAGAAGATTACTTCCGCCAGTACCTCGCCCCCTACTTTCCAAACTTCACAGAAGCTCTCCTACGAACCATGCAAGACAAGCACTCCTGGAAGAAAGGATATGGTGGAGACATGGCTTAGCCACAGCCTAAGGGATGTTTTCAGAATGAAATTTTCACTCTGCAGCGGAGTGTGCACTCATATGAAACTTCCTGGCAGATTAAAATTGTGTGCCTGAACCGGGACTCGGACCTGGGACGTTTGGCTTCGCGGGGAAGCGCACTACCGACTGTGCTATCGCGACACGACTCACGATGCTGCCTCACAACTTTACTTCCGCCAGTACCTCGCCCCCTACTTTCCAAACTTCACAGAAGCTCTCCTACGAACCATGCAAGACAAGCACTGCTGGAAGAAGGGATATGGTGGAGACATGGCTTAGCCACAGCCTAAGGGATGTTTTCAGAATGAAATTTTCACTCTGCAGCGGAGTGTGCACTCATATGAAACTTCCTGGCAGATTAAAATTGTGTGCCTGAACCGGGACTCGGACCTGGGACGTTTGGCTTCGCGGGGAAGCGCCTTACCGACTGTGCTATCGCGACACGACTCACGACGCCGCATCAGAAGCTTACTTCCGCCAGTACCTCGCCCCCTACTTTCCAAACTTCACAGAAGCTCTCCTACGAACCATGCAAGACAAGCACTCCTAGAAGAAAGGATATGGTGGAGACATGGCTTAGCCACAGCCTAAGGGATGTTTTCAGAATGAAATTTTCACTCTCCAGCGGAGTGTGCACTCATATGAAACTTCCTGGCAGATTAAAATTGTGTGCCTGAACCGGGACGCGGACCTGGGACGTTTGGCTTCGCGGGGAAGCGCACTACCGACTGTGCTATCGCGACACGACTCACGATGCCGCCTCACAACTATACTTCCGCCAGTACCTCGCCCCCTACTTTCCAAACTTCACAGAAGCTCTCCTACGAACCATGCAAGACAAGCACTCCTGGAAGAAAGGATATGGTGGAGACATGGCTTAGCCACAGCCTAAGGGATGTTTTCAGAATGAAATTTTCACTCTGCAGCGGAGTGTGCACTCATATGAAACTTCCTGGCAGATTAAAATTGTGTGCCTGAACCGGGACTCGGACCTGGGACGTTTGGCTTCGCGGGGAAGCGCACTACCGACTGTGCTATCACGACACGACTCACGATGCCGCCTCACAACTTTACTTCCGCCAGTACCTCGCCCCCTACTTTCCAAACTTCACAGAAGCTCTCCTACGAACCATGCAAGACAAGCACTCCTGGAAGAAAGGATATGGTGGAGACATGGCATAGCCACAGTCTAAGGGATGTTTTCAGAATGAAATTTTCACTCTGCAGCGGAGTGTGCACTCATATGAAACTTCCTGGCAGATTAAAATTGTGTGCCTGAACCGGGACTCGGACCTGGGACGTTTGGCTTCGCGGGGAAGCGCACTACCGACTGTGCTATCACGACACGACTCACGATGCCGCCTCACAACTTTACTTCCGCCAGTACCTCGCCCCCTACTTTCCAAACTTCACAGAAGCTCTCCTACGAACCATGCAAGACAAGCACTCCTGGAAGAAAGGATATGGTGGAGACATGGCATAGCCACAGCCTAAGGGATGTTTTCAGAATGAAATTTTCACTCTGCAGCGGAGTGTGCACTCATATGAAACTTCCTGGCAGATTAAAATTGTGTGCCTGAACCGGGACTCGGACCTGGGACGTTTGGCTTTGCGGGGAAGCGCCTTACCGACTGTGCTATCGCGACACGACTCACGACGCCGCATCAGAAGATTACTTCCGCCAGTACCTCGCCCCCTACTTTCCAAACTTCACAGAAGCTCTCCTACGAACCATGCAAGACAAGCACTCCTGGAAGAAAGGATATGGTGGAGACATGGCTTAGCCACAGCCTAAGGGATGTTTTCAGAATGAAATTTTCACTCTGCAGCGGAGTGTGCACTCATATGAAACTTCCTGGCAGATTAAAATTGTGTGCCTGAACCGGGACTCGGACCTGGGACGTTTGGCTTCGCGGGGAAGCGCACTACCGACTGTGCTATCGCGACACGACTCACGATGCTGCCTCACAACTTTACTTCCGCCAGTACCTCGCCCCCTACTTTCCAAACTTCACAGAGGCTCTCCTACGAACCATGCAAGACAAGCACTGCTGGAAGAAGGGATATGGTGGAGACATGGCTTAGCCACAGCCTAAGGGATGTTTTCAGAATGAAATTTTCACTCTGCAGCGGAGTGTGCACTCATATGAAACTTCCTGGCAGATTAAAATTGTGTGCCTGAACCGGGACTCGGACCTGGGACGTTTGGCTTCGCGGGGAAGCGCCTTACCGACTGTGCTATCGCGACACGACTCACGACGCCGCATCAGAAGCTTACTTCCGCCAGTACCTCGCCCCCTACTTTCCAAACTTCACAGAAGCTCTCCTACGAACCATGCAAGACAAGCACTCCTGGAAGAAAGGATATGGTGAAGACATGGCTTAGCCACAGCCTAAGGGATGTTTTCAGAATGAAATTTTCACTCTGCAGCGGAGTGTGCACTCATATGAAACTTCCTGGCAGATTAAAATTGTGTGCCTGAACCGGGACTCGGACCTGGGACGTTTGGCTTCGCGGGGAACCGCACTACCGACTGTGCTATCACGACACGACTCACGATGCCGCCTCACAACTTTACTTCCGCCAGTACCTCGCCCCCTACTTTCCAAACTTCACAGAAGCTCTCCTATGAACCATGCAAGACAAGCACTCCTGGAAGAAAGGATATGGTGGAGACATGGCTTAGCCACAGCCTAAGGGATGTTTTCAGAATGAAATTTTCACTCTGCAGCGGAGTGTGCACTCATATGAAACTTCCTGGCAGATTAAAATTGTGTGCCTGAACCGGGACTCGGACCTGGGACGTTTGGCTTCGCGGGGAAGCGCCTTACCGACTGTGCTATCGCGACACGACTCAAGACGCCGCATCAGAAGATTACTTCCGCCAGTACCTCGCCCCCTACTTTCCAAACTTCACAGAAGCTCTCCTACGAACCATGCAAGACAAGCACTCCTGGAAGTAAGGATATGGTGGAGACATGGCTTAGCCACAGCCTAAGGGATGTTTTCAGAATGAAATTTTCACTCTGCAGCGGAGTGTGCACTCATATGAAACTTTCTGGCAGATTAAAATTGTGTGCCTGAACCGGGACTCGGACCTGGGACGTTTGGCTTCGCGGGGAAGCGCACTACCGACTGTGCTATCGCGACACGACTCACGACACCGCATCAGAAGATTACTTCCGCCAGTACCTCGCCCCCTACTTTCCAAACTTCACAGAAGCTCTCCTACGAACCATGCAAGACAAGCACTCCTGGAAGAAAGGATATGGTGGAGACATGGCTTAGCCACAGCCTAAGGGATGTTTTCAGAATGAAATTTTCACTCTGCAGCGGAGTGTGCACTCATATGAAACTTCCTGGCAGATTAAAATTGTGTGCCTGAACCGGGACTCGGACGTGGGACATTTGGCTTCGCGGGGAAGCGCCTTACCGACTGTGCTATCGCGACACGACTCACGACGCCGCATCAGATGATTACTTCCGCCAGTACCTCGCCCCCTACATTCCAAACTTCACAGAAGCTCTCCTACGAACCATGCAAGACAAGCACTCCTGGAAGAGAGGATATGGTGGAGACATGGCTTAGCCACAGCCTAAGGGATGTTTTCAGAATGAAATTTTCACTCTGCAGCGGAGTGTGCACTCATATGAAACTTCCTGGCAGATTAAAATTGTGTGCCTGAACCGGGACTCGGACCTGGGACGTTTGGCTTCGCGGGGAAGCGCACTACCGACTGTGCTATCGCGACACGACTCACGACGCCGCATCAGAAGATTACTTCCGCCAGTACCTCGCCCCCTACTTTCCAAACTTCACAGAAGCTCTCCTACGAACCATGCAAGACAAGCACTCCTGGAAGAAAGGATATGGTGGAGACATGGCTTAGCCACAGCCTAAGGGATGTTTTCAGAATGAAATTTTCACTCTGCAGCGGAGTGTGCACTCATATGAAACTTCCTGGCAGATTAAAATTGTGTGCCTGAACCGGGACTCGGACCTGGGACGTTTGGCTTCGCGGGGAAGCGCCTTACCGACTGTGCTATCGCGACACGACTCACGACGCCGCATCAGAAGATTACTTCCGCCAGTACCTCGCCCCCTACTTTCCAAACTTCACTGAAGCTCTCCTACGAACCATGCAAGACAAGCACTCCTGGAAGAAAGGATATGGTGGAGACATGGCTTAGCCACAGCCTAAGGGATGTTTTCAGAATGAAATTTTCACTCTGCAGCGGAGTGTGCACTCATATGAAACTTCCTGGCAGATTAAAATTGTGTGCCTGAACCGGGACTCGGACCTGGGATGTTTGGCTTCGCGGGGAACCGCACTACCGACTGTGCTATCACGACACGACTCACGATGCCGCCTCACAACTTTACTTCCGCCAGTACCTCGCCCCCTACTTTCCAAACTTCACAGAAGCTCTCCTACGAACCATGCAAGACAAGCACTCCTGGAAGAAAGGATATGGTGGAGACATGGCTTAGCCACAGCCTAAGGGATGTTTTCAGAATGAAATTTTCACTCTGCAGCGGAGTGTGCACTCATATGAAACTTCCTGGCAGATTAAAATTGTGTGCCTGAACCGGGACTCGGACCTGGGACGTTTGGCTTCGCGGGGAAGCGCCTTACCGACTGTGCTATCGCGACACGATTCAAGACGCCGCATCAGAAGATTACTTCCGCCAGTACCTCGCCCCCTACTTTCCAAACTTCACAGAAGCTCTCCTACGAACCATGCAAGACAAGCACTCCTGGAAGTAAGGATATGGTGGAGACATGGCTTAGCCACAGCCTAAGGGATGTTTTCAGAATGAAATTTTCACTCTGCAGCGGAGTGTGCACTCATATGAAACTTTCTGGCAGATTAAAATTGTGTGCCTGAACCGGGACTCGGACCTGGGACGTTTGGCTTCGCGGGGAAGCGCACTACCGACTGTGCTATCGCGACACGACTCACGACACCGCATCAGAAGTTTACTTCCGCCAGTACCTCGCCCCCTACTTTCCAAACTTCACAGAAGCTCTCCTACGAACCATGCAAGACAAGCACTCCTGGAAGAAAGGATATGGTGGAGACATGGCTTAGCCACAGCCTAAGGGATGTTTTCAGAATGAAATTTTCACTCTGCAGCGGAGTGTGCACTCATATGAAACTTCCTGGCAGATTAAAATTGTGTGCCTGAACCGGGACTCGGACCTGGGATATTTGGCTTCGCGGGGAAGCGCCTTACCGACTGTGCTATTGCGACACGACTCACGACGCCGCATCAGAAGATTACTTCCGCCAGTACCTCGCCCCCTACTTTCCAAACTTCACAGAAGCTCTCCTACGAACCATGCAAGACAAGCACTCCTGGAAGAAAGGATATGGTGGAGACATGGCTTAGCCACAGCCTAAGGGATGTTTTCAGAATGAAATTTTCACTCTGCAGCGGAGTGTGCACTCATATGAAACTTCCTGGCAGATTAAAATTGTGTGCCTGAACCGGGACTCGGACCTGGGACGTTTGGATTCGCGGGGAAGCGCCTTACCGACTGTGCTATCGCGACACGACACACGATGCCGCCTCACAACTTTACTTCCGCCAGTACCTCGCCCCCTACTTTCCAAACTTCACAGAAGCACTCCTACGAACAATGCAAGACAAGCACTCCTGGAAGAAAGGATATGGTGGAGACATGGCTTAGCCACAGCCTAAGGGATGTTTTCAGAATGAAATTTTCACTCTGCAGCGGAGTGTGCACTCATATGAAACTTCCTGGCAGATTAAAATTGTGTGCCTGAACCGGGACTCGGACCTGGGACGTTTGGCTTCGCGGGGAAGCGCACTACCGACTGTGCTATCGCGACACGACTCACGATGCCGCCTCACAACTTTACTTCCGCCAGTACCTCGCCCCCTACTTTCCAAACTTCACAGAAGCTCTCCTACGAACCATGCAAGACAAGCACTCCTGGAAGAAAGGATATGGTGGAGACATGGCTTAGCCACAGCCTAAGGGATGTTTTCAGAATGAAATTTTCACTCTGCAGCGGAGTGTGCACTCATATGAAACTTCCTGGCAGATTAAAATTGTGTGCCTGAACCGGGACTCGGACCTGGGACGTTTGGCTTCGCGGGGAAGCGCACTACCGACTGTGCTATCGCGACACGACTCACGATGCCGCCTCACAACTTTACTTCCGCCAGTACCTCGCCCCCTACTTTCCAAACTTCACAGAAGCTCTCCTACGAACCATGCAAGACAAGCACTCCTGGAAGAAAGGATATGGTGGAGACATGGCTTAGCCACAGCCTAAGGGATGTTTTCAGAATGAAATTTTCACTCTGCAGCGGAGTGTGCACTCATATGAAACTTCCTGGCAGATTAAAATTGTGTGCCTGAACCGGGACTCGGACCTGGATCGTTTGGCTTCGCGGGGAACCGCACTACCGACTGTGCTATCACGACACGACTCACGATGCCGACTCACAACTTTACTTCCGCCAGTACCTCGCCTCCTACTTTCCAAACTTCACAGAAGCTCTCCTACGAACCATGCAAGACAAGCACTCCTGGAAGAAAGGATATGGTGGAGACATGGCTTAGCCACAGCCTAAGGGATGTTTTCAGAATGAAATTTTCACTCTGCAGCGGAGTGTGCACTCATATGAAACTTCCTGGCAGATTAAAATTGTGTGCCTGAACCGGGACTCAGACCTGGGACATTTGGCTTCGCGGGGAAGCGCCTTACCGACTGTGCTATCGCGACACGACTCACGACGCCGCATCAGAAGATTACTTCCGCCAGTACCTCGCCCCCTACTTTCCAAACTTCACAGAAGCTCTCCTACGAACCATGCAAGACAAGCACTCCTGGAAGAAAGGATATGGTGGAGACATGGCTTAGCCACAGCCTAAGGGATGTTTTCAGAATGAAATTTTCACTCTGCAGCGGAGTGTGCACTCATATGAAACTTCCTGGCAGATTAAAATTGTGTGCCTGAACCGGGACTCGGACCTGGAACGTTTGGCTTCGCGGGGAAGCGCCTTACCGACTGTGCTATCACGACACGACTCACGACGCCGCATCAGAAGATTACTTCCGCCAGTACCTCGCCCCCTACTTTCCAAACTTCACAGAAGCTCTCCTACGAACCATGCAAGACAAGCACTCCTGGAAGAAAGGATATGGTGGAGACATGGCTTAGCCACAGCCTAAGGGATGTTTTCAGAATGAAATTTTCACTCTGCAGCGGAGTGTGCACTCATATGAAACTTCCTGGCAGATTAAAATTGTGTGCCTGAACCGGGACTCGGACCTGGGACGTTTGGCTTCGCGGGGAAGCGCCTTACCGACTGTGCTATCGCGACACGACTCACGATGCCGCCTCACAACTTTACTTCCGCCAGTACCTCGCCCCCTACTTTCCAAACTTCACAGAAGCACTCCTACGAACCATGCAAGACAAGCACTCCTGGAAGAAAGGATATGGTGGAGACATGGCTTAGCCACAGCCTAAGGGATGTTTTCAGAATGAAATTTTCACTCTGCAGCGGAGTGTGCACTCATATGAAACTTCCTGGCAGATTAAAATTGTGTGCCTGAACCGGGACTCGGACCTGGGACGTTTGGCTTCGCGGGGAAGCGCCTTACCGACTGTGCTATCGCGACACGACTCACGATGCCGCCTCACAACTTTACTTCCGCCAGTACCTCGCCCCCTACTTTCCAAACTTCAGAGAAGCTCTCCTACGAACCATGCAAGACAAGCACTCCTGGAAGAAAGGATATGGTGGAGACATGGCTTAGCCACAGCCTAAGGGATGTTTTCAGAATGAAATTTTCACTCTGCAGCGGAGTGTGCACTCATATGAAACTTCCTGGCAGATTAAAATTGTGTGCCTGAACCGGGACTCGGACCTGGGACGTTTGGCTTCGCGAGGAAGCGCACTACCGACTGTGCTATCGCGACACGACTCACGATGCCGCCTCACAACTTTACTTCCGCCAGTACCTCGCCCCCTACTTTCCAAACTTCACAGAAGCTCTCCTACGAACCATGCAAGACAAGCACTCCTGGAAGAAAGGATATGGTGGAGACATGGCTTAGCCACAGCCTAAGGGATGTTTTCAGAATGCAATTTTCACTCTGCAGCGGAGTGTGCACTCATATGAAACTTCCTGGCAGATTAAAATTGTGTGCCTGAACCGGGACTCGGACCTGGGACGTTTGGCTTCGCGGGGAAGCGCCTTACCGACTGTGCTATCGCGACACGACTCACGATGCCGCCTCACAACTATACTTCCGCCAGTACCTCGCCCCCTACTTTCCAAACTTAACAGAAGCTCTCCTACGAACCATGCAAGACAAGCACTCCTGGAAGAAAGGATATGGTGGAGACATGGCTTAGCCACAGCCTAAGGGATGTTTTCAGAATGAAATTTTCACTCTGCAGCGGAGTGTGCACTCATATGAAACTTCCTGGCAGATTAAAATTGTGTGCCTGAACCGGGACTCGGACCTGGGACGTTTGGCTTCGCGGGGAAGCGCCTTACCGACTGTGCTATCGCGACACGACTCACGATGCCGCCTCACAACTTTACTTCCGCCAGTACCTCGCCCCCTACTTTCCAAACTTCACAGAAGCTCTCCTACGAACCATGCAAGACAAGCACTCCTGGAAGAAAGGATATGGTGGAGACATGGCTTAGCCACAGCCTAAGGGATGTTTTCAGAATGAAATTTTCACTCTGCAGCGGAGTGTGCACTCATATGAAACTTCCTGGCAGATTAAAATTGTGTGCCTGAACCGGGACTCGGACCTGGGACGTTTGGCTTCGCGGGGAAGCGCACTACCGACTGTGCTATCGCGACACGTCTCACGATGCCGCCTCACAACTTTACTTCCGCCAGTACCTCGCCCCCTACATTCCAAACTTCACAGAAGCTCTCCTACGAACCATGCAAGACAAGCACTCCTGGAAGAAAGGATATGGTGGAGACATGGCTTAGCCACAGCCTAAGGGATGTTTTCAGAATGAAATTTTCACTCTGCAGCGGAGTGTGCCCTCATATGAAACTTCCTGGCAGATTAAAATTGTGTGCCTGAACCGGGATTCGGACCTGGAACGTTTGGCTTCGCGGGGAAGCGCCTTACCGACTGTGCTATCGCGACACGACTCACGACGCCGCATCAGAAGATTACTTCCGCCAGTACCTCGCCCCCTACTTTCCAAACTTCACAGAAGCTCTAATACGAACCATTGAAGACAAGCACTCCTGGAAGAAAGGATATGGTGGAGACATGGCTTAGCCACAGCCTAAGGGATGTTTTCAGAATGAAATTTTCACTCTGCAGCGGAGTGTGCACTCATATGAAACTTCCTGGCAGATTAAAATTGTGTGCCTGAACCGGGACTCGGACCTGGGACGTTTGGCTTCGCGGGGAAGCGCACTACCGACTGTGCTATCGCGACACGACTCACGACGCCGCATCAGAAGATTACTTCCGCCAGTACCTCGCCCCCAAACTTCACAGAAGCTCTCCTACGAACCATGCAAGACAAGCACTCCTGGAAGAAAGGATATGTTGGAGACATGGCTTAGCCACAGCCTAAGGGATGTTTTCAGAATGAAATTTTCACTCTGCAGCGGAGTGTGCACTCATATGAAACTTCCTGGCAGATTAAAATTGTGTGCCTGAACCGGGACTCGGACCTGGGACGTTTGGCTTCGCGGGGAAGCGCACTACCGACTGTGCTATCGCGACACGACTCACGACGCCGCATCAGAAGATTACTTCCGCCAGTACCTCGCCCCCTACTTTCCAAACTTCACAGAAGCTCTCCTACGAACCATGCAAGACAAGCACTCCTGGAAGTAAGGATATGGTGGAGACATGGCTTAGCCACAGCCTAAGGGATGTTTTCAGAATGAAATTTTCACTCTGCAGCGGAGTGTGCACTCATATGAAACTTCCTGGCAGATTAAAATTGTGTGCCTGAACCGGGACTCGGACCTGGGACGTTTGGCTTCGCGGGGAAGCGCACTACCGACTGTGCTATCGCGACACGACTCACGACGCCGCATCAGAAGATTACTTCCGCCAGTACCTCGCCCCCTACTTTCCAAACTTCACAGAAGCTCTCCTACGAACCATGCAAGACAAGCACTCCTGGAAGAAAGGATATGGTGGAGACATGGCTTAGCCACAGCCTAAGGGATGTTTTCAGAATGAAATTTTCACTCTGCAGCGGAGTGTGCACTCATATGAAACTTCCTGGCAGATTAAAATTGTGTGCCTGAACCGGGACTCGGACCTGGGACGTTTGGCTTCGCGGGGAAGCGCACTACCGACTGTGCTATCGCGACACGACTCACGACGCCGCATCAGAAGATTACTTCCGCCAGTACCTCGCCCCTACTTTCCAAACTTCACAGAAGCTCTCCTACGAACCATGCAAGACAAGCACTCCTGGATGAAAGGATATGGTGGAGACATGGCTTAGCCACAGCCTAAGGGATGTTTTCAGAATGAAATTTTCACTCTGCAGCGGAGTGTGCACTCATATGAAACTTCCTGGCAGATTAAAATTGTGTGCCTGAACCGGGACTCGGACCTGGGACGTTTGGTTTCGCGGGGAAGCGCCTTACCGACTGTGCAATCGCGACACGACTCACGATGCCGCCTCACAACTTTACTTCCGCCAGTACCTCGCCCCCTACTTTCCAAACTTCACAGAAGCTCTCCTACGAACCATGCAAGACAAGCACTGCTGGAAGAAAGGGTATGGTGGAGACATGGCTTAGCCACAGCCTAAGGGATGTTTTCAGAATGAAATTTTCACTCTGCAGCGGAGTGTGCACTCATATGAAACTTCCTGGCAGATTAAAATTGTGTGCCTGAACCGGGACTCGGACCTGGGACGTTTGGCTTCGCGGGGAAGCGCACTACCGACTGTGCTATCGCGACACGACTCACGATGCTGCCTCACAACTTTACTTCCGCCAGTACCTCGCCCCCTACTTTCCAAACTTCACAGAAGCTCTCCTACGAACCATGCAAGACAAGCACTCCTGGAAGAAAGGATATGGTGGAGACATGGCTTAGCCACAGCCTAAGGGATGTTTTCAGAATGAAATTTTCACTCTGCAGCGGAGTGTGCACTCATATGAAACTTCCTGGCAGATTAAAATTGTGTGCCTGAACCGGGACTCGGACCTGGGACGTTTGGCTTCGCGGGGAAGCGCCTTACTGACTGTGCTATCGCGACACGACTCACGATGCCGCCTCACAACCTTACTTCCGCCAGTACCTCGCCCCCTACTTTCCAAACTTCACAGAAGCTCTCCTACGAACCATGCAAGACAAGCACTCCTGGAAGAAAGGATATGGTGGAGACATGGCTTAGCCACAGCCTAAGGGATGTTTTCAGAATGAAATTTTCACTCTGCAGCGGAGTGTGCACTCATATGAAACTTCCTGGCAGATTAAAATTGTGTGCCTGAACCGGGACTCGGACCTGGGACGTTTGGCTTCGCGGGGAAGCGCCTTACCGACTGTGCTATCGCGACACGACTCACGACGCCGCATCAGAAGATTACTTCCGCCAGTACCTCGCCCCCTACTTTCCAAACTTCACAGAAGCTCTCCTACGAACCATGCAAAACAAGCACTCCTGGAAGATAGGATATGGTGGAGACATGGCTTAGGCACAGCCTAAGGGATGTTTTCAGAATGAAATTTTCACTCTGCAGCGGAGTGTGCACTCATATGAAACTTCCTGGCAGATTAAAATTGTGTGCCTGAACCGGGACTCGGACCTGGGACGTTTGGCTTCGCGGGGAAGCGCCTTACCGACTGTGCTATCGCGACACGACTCACGACGCCGCATCAGAAGATTACTTCCGCCAGTACCTCGCCCCCTACTTTCCAAACTTCACAGAAGCTCTCCTACGAACCATGCAAGACAAGCACTCCTGGAAGAAAGGATATGGTGGAGACATGGCTTAGCCACAGCCTAAGGGATGTTTTCAGAATGAAATTTTCACTCTGCAGCGGAGTGTGCACTCATATGAAACTTCCTGGCAGATTAAAATTGTGTGCCTGAACCGGGACTCGGACCTGGGACGTTTGGCTTCGCGGGGAAGCGCACTACCGACTGTGCTATCGCGACACGACTCACGACGCCGCATCAGAAGATTACTTCCGCCAGTACCTCGCCCCCTACTTTCCAAACTTCACAGAAGCTCTCCTACGAACCATGCAAGACAAGCACTCCTGGAAGTAAGGATATGGTGGAGACATGGCTTAGCCACAGCCTAAGGGATGTTTTCAGAATGAAATTTTCACTCTGCAGCGGAGTGTGCACTCATATGAAACTTTCTGGCAGATTAAAATTGTGTGCCTGAACCGGGACTCGGACCTGGGACGTTTGGCTTCGCGGGGAAGCGCACTACCGACTGTGCTATCGCGACACGACTCACGACGCCGCATCAGAAGATTACTTCCGCCAGTACATCGCCCCCTACTTTCCAAACTTCACAGAAGCTCTCCTACGAACCATGCAAGACAAGCACTCCTGGAAGAAAGGATATGGTGGAGACATGGCTTAGCCACAGCCTAAGGGATGTTTTCAGAATGAAATTTTCACTCTGCAGCGGAGTGTGCACTCATATGAAACTTCCTGGCAGATTAAAATTGTGTGCCTGAACCGGGACTCGGACCTGGGACGTTTGGCTTCGCGGGGAAGCGCCTTACCGACTGTGCTATCGCGACACGACTCACGACGCCGCATCAGAAGATTACTTCCGCCAGTACCTCGTCCCCTACTTTCCAAACTTCACAGAAGCTCTCCTACGAACCATGCAAGACAAGCACTCCTGGAAGAAAGGATATGGTGGAGACATGGCATAGCCACAGCCTAAGGGATGTTTTCAGAATGAAATTTTCACTCTGCAGCGGAGTGTGCACTCATATGAAACTTCCTGGCAGATTAAAATTGTGTGCCTGAACCGGGACTCGGACCTGGGAGGTTTGGCTTCGCGGGGAAGCGCACTACCGACTGTGCTATCGCGACACGACTCACGATGCCGTCTCACAACTTTACTTCCGCCAGTACCTCGCCCCCTACTTTCCAAACTTCACAGAAGCTCTCCTACGAACCATGCAAGACAAGCACTCCTGGAAGAAAGGATATGGTGGAGACATGGCTTAGCCACAGCCTAAGGGATGTTTTCAGAATGAAATTTTCACTCTGCAGCGGAGTGTGCACTCATATGAAACTTCCTGGCAGATTAAAATTGTGTGCCTGAACCGGGACTCGGACCTGGGACGTTTGGCTTCACGGGGAAGCGCCTTACCGACTGTGCTATCGCGACACGACTCACGACGCCGCATCAGAAGATTACTTCCTCCAGTACCTCGCCCCCTACTTTCCAAACTTTACAGAAGCTCTCCTACGAACCATGCAAGACAAGCACTCCTGGAAGAAAGGATATGGTGGAGACATGGCTTAGTCACAGCCTAAGGGATGTTTCAGAATGAAATTTTCACTCTGCAGCGGAGTGTGCACTCATATGAAACTTCCTGGCAGATTAAAATTGTGTGCCTGAACCGGGACTCGGACCTGGGACGTTTGGCTTCGCGGGGAAGCGCACTACCGACTGTGCTATCGCGACACGACTCACGACGCCGCATCAGAAGATTACTTCCGCCAGTACCTCGCCCCCTACTTTCCAAACTTCACAGAAACTCTCCTACGAACCATGCAAGACAAGCACTCCTGGAAGATAGGATATGGTGGAGACATGGCTTAGCCACAGCCTAAGGGATGTTTTCAGAATGAAATTTTCACTCTGCAGCGGAGTGTGCACTCATATGAAACTTCCTGGCAGATTAAAATTGTGTGCCTGAACCGGGACTCGGACCTGAGACGTTTGGCTTCGTGGGGAAGCGCACTACCGACTGTGCTATCGCGACACGACTCACGATGCCGCCTCACAACTTTACTTCCGCCAGTACCTCGCCCCCTACTTTCCAAACTTCACAGAAGCTCTCCTACGAACCATGCAAGACAAGCACTCCTGGAAGAAAGGATATGGTGGAGACATGGCTTAGCCACAGCCTAAGGGATGTTTTCAGAATGAAATTTTCACTCTGCAGCGGAGTGTGCACTCATATGAAACTTCCTGGCAGATTAAAATTGTGTGCCTGAACCGGGACTCGGACCTGGGACGTTTGGCTTCGCGGGGATGCGCCTTACCGACTGTGCTATCGCGACACGACTCACGACGCCGCATCAGAAGATTACTTCCGCCAGTACCTCGCCCCCTACTTTCCAAACTTCACAGAAGCTCTCCTACGAACCATGCAAGACAAGCACTCCTGGAAGAAAGGATATGGTGGAGACATGGCTTAGCCACAGCCTAAGGGATGTTTTCAGAATGAAATTTTCACTCTGCAGCGGAGTGTGCACTTATATGAAACTTCCTGGCAGATTAAAATTGTGTGCCTGAACCGGGACTCGGACCTGGGACGTTTGGCTTCGCGGGGAAGCGCCTTACCGACTGTGCTATCGCGACACGACTCACGACGCCGCATCAGAAGATTACTTCCGCCAGTACCTCGCCCCCTACTTTCCAAACTTCACAGAAGCTCTCCTACGAACCATGCAAGACAAGCACTCCTGGAAGAAAGGATATGGTGGAGACATGGCTTAGCCACAGCCTAAGGGATGTTTTCAGAATGAAATTTTCACTCTGCAGCGGAGTGTGCACTCATATGAAACTTCCTGGCAGATTAAAATTGTGTGCCTGAACCGGGACTCGGACCTGGGACGTTTGGCTTCGCGGGGAAGCGCACTACCGACTGTGCTATCGCGACACGACTCACGACGCCGCATCAGAAGATTACTTCCGCCAGTACCTCGCCCCTACTTTCCAAACTTCACAGAAGCTCTCCTACGAACCATGCAAGACAAGCACTCCTGGATGAAAGGATATGGTGGAGACATGGCTTAGCCACAGCCTAAGGGATGTTTTCAGAATGAAATTTTCACTCTGCAGCGGAGTGTGCACTCATATGAAACTTCCTGGCAGATTAAAATTGTGTGCCTGAACCGGGACTCGGACCTGGGACGTTTGGTTTCGCGGGGAAGCGCCTTACCGACTGTGCAATCGCGACACGACTCACGATGCCGCCTCACAACTTTACTTCCGCCAGTACCTCGCCCCCTACTTTCCAAACTTCACAGAAGCTCTCCTACGAACCATGCAAGACAAGCACTGCTGGAAGAAAGGGTATGGTGGAGACATGGCTTAGCCACAGCCTAAGGGATGTTTTCAGAATGAAATTTTCACTCTGCAGCGGAGTGTGCACTCATATGAAACTTCCTGGCAGATTAAAATTGTGTGCCTGAACCGGGACTCGGACCTGGGACGTTTGGCTTCGCGGGGAAGCGCACTACCGACTGTGCTATCGCGACACGACTCACGATGCTGCCTCACAACTTTACTTCCGCCAGTACCTCGCCCCCTACTTTCCAAACTTCACAGAAGCTCTCCTACGAACCATGCAAGACAAGCACTCCTGGAAGAAAGGATATGGTGGAGACATGGCTTAGCCACAGCCTAAGGGATGTTTTCAGAATGAAATTTTCACTCTGCAGCGGAGTGTGCACTCATATGAAACTTCCTGGCAGATTAAAATTGTGTGCCTGAACCGGGACTCGGACCTGGGACGTTTGGCTTCGCGGGGAAGCGCCTTACTGACTGTGCTATCGCGACACGACTCACGATGCCGCCTCACAACCTTACTTCCGCCAGTACCTCGCCCCCTACTTTCCAAACTTCACAGAAGCTCTCCTACGAACCATGCAAGACAAGCACTCCTGGAAGAAAGGATATGGTGGAGACATGGCTTAGCCACAGCCTAAGGGATGTTTTCAGAATGAAATTTTCACTCTGCAGCGGAGTGTGCACTCATATGAAACTTCCTGGCAGATTAAAATTGTGTGCCTGAACCGGGACTCGGACCTGGGACGTTTGGCTTCGCGGGGAAGCGCCTTACCGACTGTGCTATCGCGACACGACTCACGACGCCGCATCAGAAGATTACTTCCGCCAGTACCTCGCCCCCTACTTTCCAAACTTCACAGAAGCTCTCCTACGAACCATGCAAAACAAGCACTCCTGGAAGATAGGATATGGTGGAGACATGGCTTAGGCACAGCCTAAGGGATGTTTTCAGAATGAAATTTTCACTCTGCAGCGGAGTGTGCACTCATATGAAACTTCCTGGCAGATTAAAATTGTGTGCCTGAACCGGGACTCGGACCTGGGACGTTTGGCTTCGCGGGGAAGCGCCTTACCGACTGTGCTATCGCGACACGACTCACGACGCCGCATCAGAAGATTACTTCCGCCAGTACCTCGCCCCCTACTTTCCAAACTTCACAGAAGCTCTCCTACGAACCATGCAAGACAAGCACTCCTGGAAGAAAGGATATGGTGGAGACATGGCTTAGCCACAGCCTAAGGGATGTTTTCAGAATGAAATTTTCACTCTGCAGCGGAGTGTGCACTCATATGAAACTTCCTGGCAGATTAAAATTGTGTGCCTGAACCGGGACTCGGACCTGGGACGTTTGGCTTCGCGGGGAAGCGCACTACCGACTGTGCTATCGCGACACGACTCACGACGCCGCATCAGAAGATTACTTCCGCCAGTACCTCGCCCCCTACTTTCCAAACTTCACAGAAGCTCTCCTACGAACCATGCAAGACAAGCACTCCTGGAAGTAAGGATATGGTGGAGACATGGCTTAGCCACAGCCTAAGGGATGTTTTCAGAATGAAATTTTCACTCTGCAGCGGAGTGTGCACTCATATGAAACTTTCTGGCAGATTAAAATTGTGTGCCTAAACCGGGACTCGGACCTGGGACGTTTGGCTTCGCGGGGAAGCGCACTACCGACTGTGCTATCGCGACACGACTCACGACGCCGCATCAGAAGATTACTTCCGCCAGTACATCGCCCCCTACTTTCCAAACTTCACAGAAGCTCTCCTACGAACCATGCAAGACAAGCACTCCTGGAAGAAAGGATATGGTGGAGACATGGCTTAGCCACAGCCTAAGGGATGTTTTCAGAATGAAATTTTCACTCTGCAGCGGAGTGTGCACTCATATGAAACTTCCTGGCAGATTAAAATTGTGTGCCTGAACCGGGACTCGGACCTGGGACGTTTGGCTTCGCGGGGAAGCGCCTTACCGACTGTGCTATCGCGACACGACTCACGACGCCGCATCAGAAGATTACTTCCGCCAGTACCTCGTCCCCTACTTTCCAAACTTCACAGAAGCTCTCCTACGAACCATGCAAGACAAGCACTCCTGGAAGAAAGGATATGGTGGAGACATGGCATAGCCACAGCCTAAGGGATGTTTTCAGAATGAAATTTTCACTCTGCAGCGGAGTGTGCACTCATATGAAACTTCCTGGCAGATTAAAATTGTGTGCCTGAACCGGGACTCGGACCTGGGACGTTTGGCTTCGCGGGGAAGCGCACTACCGACTGTGCTATCGCGACACGACTCACGATGCCGTCTCACAACTTTACTTCCGCCAGTACCTCGCCCCCTACTTTCCAAACTTCACAGAAGCTCTCCTACGAACCATGCAAGACAAGCACTCCTGGAAGAAAGGATATGGTGGAGACATGGCTTAGCCACAGCCTAAGGGATGTTTTCAGAATGAAATTTTCACTCTGCAGCGGAGTGTGCACTCATATGAAACTTCCTGGCAGATTAAAATTGTGTGCCTGAACCGGGACTCGGACCTGGGACGTTTGGCTTCGCGGGGAAGCGCCTTACTGACTGTGCTATCGCGACACGACTCACGATGCCGCCTCACAACCTTACTTCCGCCAGTACCTCGCCCCCTACTTTCCAAACTTCACAGAAGCTCTCCTACGAACCATGCAAGACAAGCACTCCTGGAAGAAAGGATATGGTGGAGACATGGCTTAGCCACAGCCTAAGGGATGTTTTCAGAATGAAATTTTCACTCTGCAGCGGAGTGTGCACTCATATGAAACTTCCTGGCAGATTAAAATTGTGTGCCTGAACCGGGACTCGGACCTGGGACGTTTGGCTTCGCGGGGAAGCGCCTTACCGACTGTGCTATCGCGACACGACTCACGACGCCGCATCAGAAGATTACTTCCGCCAGTACCTCGCCCCCTACTTTCCAAACTTCACAGAAGCTCTCCTACGAACCATGCAAAACAAGCACTTCTGGAAGATAGGATATGGTGGAGACATGGCTTAGGCACAGCCTAAGGGATGTTTTCAGAATGAAATTTTCACTCTGCAGCGGAGTGTGCACTCATATGAAACTTCCTGGCAGATTAAAATTGTGTGCCTGAACCGGGACTCGGACCTGGGACGTTTGGCTTCGCGGGGAAGCGCCTTACCGACTGTGCTATCGCGACACGACTCACGACGCCGCATCAGAAGATTACTTCCGCCAGTACCTCGCCCCCTACTTTCCAAACTTCACAGAAGCTCTCCTACGAACCATGCAAGACAAGCACTCCTGGAAGAAAGGATATGGTGGAGACATGGCTTAGCCACAGCCTAAGGGATGTTTTCAGAATGAAATTTTCACTCTGCAGCGGAGTGTGCACTCATATGAAACTTCCTGGCAGATTAAAATTGTGTGCCTGAACCGGGACTCGGACCTGGGACGTTTGGCTTCGCGGGGAAGCGCACTACCGACTGTGCTATCGCGACACGACTCACGACGCCGCATCAGAAGATTACTTCCGCCAGTACCTCGCCCCCTACTTTCCAAACTTCACAGAAGCTCTCCTACGAACCATGCAAGACAAGCACTCCTGGAAGTAAGGATATGGTGGAGACATGGCTTAGCCACAGCCTAAGGGATGTTTTCAGAATGAAATTTTCACTCTGCAGCGGAGTGTGCACTCATATGAAACTTTCTGGCAGATTAAAATTGTGTGCCTAAACCGGGACTCGGACCTGGGACGTTTGGCTTCGCGGGGAAGCGCACTACCGACTGTGCTATCGCGACACGACTCACGACGCCGCATCAGAAGATTACTTCCGCCAGTACATCGCCCCCTACTTTCCAAACTTCACAGAAGCTCTCCTACGAACCATGCAAGACAAGCACTCCTGGAAGAAAGGATATGGTGGAGACATGGCTTAGCCACAGCCTAAGGGATGTTTTCAGAATGAAATTTTCACTCTGCAGCGGAGTGTGCACTCATATGAAACTTCCTGGCAGATTAAAATTGTGTGCCTGAACCGGGACTCGGACCTGGGACGTTTGGCTTCGCGGGGAAGCGCCTTACCGACTGTGCTATCGCGACACGACTCACGACGCCGCATCAGAAGATTACTTCCGCCAGTACCTCGTCCCCTACTTTCCAAACTTCACAGAAGCTCTCCTACGAACCATGCAAGACAAGCACTCCTGGAAGAAAGGATATGGTGGAGACATGGCATAGCCACAGCCTAAGGGATGTTTTCAGAATGAAATTTTCACTCTGCAGCGGAGTGTGCACTCATATGAAACTTCCTGGCAGATTAAAATTGTGTGCCTGAACCGGGACTCGGACCTGGGACGTTTGGCTTCGCGGGGAAGCGCACTACCGACTGTGCTATCGCGACACGACTCACGATGCCGTCTCACAACTTTACTTCCGCCAGTACCTCGCCCCCTACTTTCCAAACTTCACAGAAGCTCTCCTACGAACCATGCAAGACAAGCACTCCTGGAAGAAAGGATATGGTGGAGACATGGCTTAGCCACAGCCTAAGGGATGTTTTCAGAATGAAATTTTCACTCTGCAGCGGAGTGTGCACTCATATGAAACTTCCTGGCAGATTAAAATTGTGTGCCTGAACCGGGACTCGGACCTGGGACGTTTGGCTTCACGGGGAAGCGCCTTACCGACTGTGCTATCGCGACACGACTCACGACGCCGCATCAGAAGATTACTTCCTCCAGTACCTCGCCCCCTACTTTCCAAACTTTACAGAAGCTCTCCTACGAACCATGCAAGACAAGCACTCCTGGAAGAAAGGATATGGTGGAGACATGGCTTAGTCACAGCCTAAGGGATGTTTCAGAATGAAATTTTCACTCTGCAGCGGAGTGTGCACTCATATGAAACTTCCTGGCAGATTAAAATTGTGTGCCTGAACCGGGACTCGGACCTGGGACGTTTGGCTTCGCGGGGAAGCGCACTACCGACTGTGCTATCGCGACACGACTCACGACGCCGCATCAGAAGATTACTTCCGCCAGTACCTCGCCCCCTACTTTCCAAACTTCACAGAAACTCTCCTACGAACCATGCAAGACAAGCACTCCTGGAAGATAGGATATGGTGGAGACATGGCTTAGCCACAGCCTAAGGGATGTTTTCAGAATGAAATTTTCACTCTGCAGCGGAGTGTGCACTCATATGAAACTTCCTGGCAGATTAAAATTGTGTGCCTGAACCGGGTCTCGGACCTGAGACGTTTGGCTTCGTGGGGAAGCGCACTACCGACTGTGCTATCGCGACACGACTCACGATGCCGCCTCACAACTTTACTTCCGCCAGTACCTCGCCCCCTACTTTCCAAACTTCACAGAAGCTCTCCTACGAACCATGCAAGACAAGCACTCCTGGAAGAAAGGATATGGTGGAGACTTGGCTTAGCCACAGCCTAAGGGATGTTTTCAGAATGAAATTTTCACTCTGCAGCGGAGTGTGCACTCATATGAAACTTCCTGGCAGATTAAAATTGTGTGCCTGAACCGGGACTCGGACCTGGGACGTTTGGCTTCGCGGGGATGCGCCTTACCGACTGTGCTATCGCGACACGACTCACGACGCCGCATCAGAAGATTACTTCCGCCAGTACCTCGCCCCCTACTTTCCAAACTTCACAGAAGCTCTCCTACGAACCATGCAAGACAAGCACTCCTGGAAGAAAGGATATGGTGGAGACATGGCTTAGCCACAGCCTAAGGGATGTTTTCAGAATGAAATTTTCACTCTGCAGCGGAGTGTGCACTTATATGAAACTTCCTGGCAGATTAAAATTGTGTGCCTGAACCGGGACTCGGACCTGGGACGTTTGGCTTCGCGGGGAAGCGCCTTACCGACTGTGCTATCGCGACACGACTCACGACGCCGCATCAGAAGATTACTTCCGCCAGTACCTCGCCCCCTACTTTCCAAACTTCACAGAAGCTCTCCTACAAACCATGCAAGACAAGCACTCCTGGAAGAAAGGATATGGTGGAGACATGGCTTAGCCACAGCCTAAGGGATGTTTTCAGAATGAAATTTTCACTCTGCAGCGGAGTGTGCACTCATATGAAACTTCCTGGCAGATTAAAATTGTGTGCCTGAACCGGGACTCGGACATGGGACGTTTGGCTTCGCGGGGAGGCGCACTACCGACTGTGCTATCGCGACACGACTCACGACGCAGCATAAGAAGATTACTTCCGCCAGTACCTCGCCCCCTACTTTCCAAACTTCACAGAAGCTCTCCTACGAACCATGCAAGACAAGCACTCCTGGAAGAAAGGATATGGTGGAGACATGGCTTAGCCACAGCCTAAGGGATGTTTTCAGAATGAAATTTTCACTCTGCAGCGGAGTGTGCACTCATATGAAACTTCCTGGCAGATTAAAATTGTGTGCCTGAACCGGGACTCGGACCTGGGACGTTTGGCTTCGCTGGGAAGCGCACTACCGACTGTGCTATCGCGACACGACTCACGACGCCGCATCAGAAGATTACTTCCGCCAGTACCTCGCCCCCTACTTTCCAAACTTCACAGAAGCTCTCCTACGAACCATGCAAGACAAGCACTCCTGGAAGAAAGGATATGGTGGAGACATGGCTTAGCCACAGCCTAAGGGATGTTTTCAGAATGAAATTTTCACTCTGCAGCGGAGTGTGCACTCATATGAAACTTCCTGACAGATTAAAATTGTGTGCCTGAACTGGGACTCGGACCTGGGACGTTTGGCTTCGCGGGGAAGCGCTTTACCGACTGTGCTATCGCGACACGACTCACGATGCCGCCTCACAACTTTACTTCCGCCAGTACCTCGCCCCCTACTTTCCAAACTTCACAGAAGCTCTCCTACGAACCATGCAAGACAAGCACTCCTGGAAGAAAGGATATGGTGGAGACATGGCTTAGCCACAGCCTAAGGGATGTTTTCAGAATGAAATTTTCACTCTGCAGCGGAGTGTGCACTCATATGAAACTTCCTGGCAGATTAAAATTGTGTGCCTAAACCGGGACTCGGACCTGGGACGTTTGGCTTCGCGGGGAAGCGCCTTACCGACTGTGCTATCGCGACACGACTCACGACGCCGCATCAGAAGATTACTTCCGCCAGTACCTCGCCCCCTACTTTCCAAACTTCACAGAAGCTCTCCTACGAACCATGCAAGACAAGCACTCCTGGAAGATAGGATATGTTGGAGACATGGCTTAGCCACAGCCTAAGGGATGTTTTCAGAATGAAATTTTCACTCTGCAGCGGAGTGTGCACTCATATGAAACTTCCTGGCAGATTAAAATTGTGTGCCTGAACCGGGACTCGGACCTGGGACGTTTGGCTTTGCGGGGAAGCGCACTACCGACTGTGCTATCGCGACACGACTCACGACGCCGCATCAGAAGATTTCTTCCGCCAGTACCTCGCCCCCTACTTTCCAAACTACACAGAAGCTCTCCTACGAACCATGCAAGACAAGCACTCCTGGAAGAAAGGATATGGTGGAGACATGGCTTAGCCACAGCCTAAGGGATGTTTTCAGAATGAAATTTTCACTCTGCAGCGGAGTGTGCACTCATATGAAACTTCCTGGCAGATTAAAATTGTGTGCCTGAACCGGGACTCGGACCTGGGACGTTTGGCTTCGCGGGGAAGCGCCTAACCGACTGTGCTATCGTGACACGACTCACGACGCCGCATCAGAAGATTACTTCCGCCAGTACCTCGCCCCCTACTTTCCAAACTTCACAGAAGCTCTCCTACGAACCATGCAAGACAAGCACTCCTGGAAGAAAGGATATGGTGGAGACATGGCATAGCCACAGCCTAAGGGATGTTTTCAGAATGAAATTTTCACTCTGCAGCGGAGTGTGCTCTCATATGAAACTTCCTGGCAGATTAAAATTGTGTGCCTGAACCGGGACTCGGACCTGGGACGTTTGGCTTCGCGGGGAAGCGCCTTACCGACTGTGCTATCGCGACACGACTCACGACGCCGCATCAGAAGATTACTTCCGCCAGTACCTCGCCCCCTACTTTCCAAACTTCACAGAAGCTCTCCTACGAACCATGCAAGACAAGCACTCCTGGAAGAAAGGATATGGTGGAGACATGGCTTAGCCACAGCCTAAGGGATGTTTTCAGAATGAAATTTTCACTCTGCAGCGGAGTGTGCACTCATATGAAACTTCCTGGCAGATTAAAATTGTGTGCCTGAACCGGGACTCGGACCTGGGACGTTTGGCTTCGCGGTGAAGCGCACTACCGACTGTGCTATCGCGACACGACTCACGATGCCGCCTCACAACTTTACTTCTGCCAGTACCTCGCCCCCTACTTTCCAAACTTCACAGAAGCTCTCCTACGAACCATGCAAGACAAGCACTCCTGGAAGATAGGATATGGTGGAGACATGGCTTAGCCACAGCCTAAGGGATGTTTTCAGAATGAAATTTTCACTCTGCAGCGGAGTGTGCACTCATATGAAACTTCCTGGCAGATTAAAATTGTGTGCCTGAACCGGGACTCGGACCTGGGACGTTTGGCTTCGCGGGGAAGCGCACTACCGACTGTGCTATCGCGACACGACTCACGACGCCGCATCAGAAGATTACTTCCGCCAGTACCTCGCCCCCTACTTTCCAAACTTCACAGAAGCTCTCCTACGAACCATGCAAGACAAGCACTCCTGGAAGTAAGGATATGGTGGAGACATGGCTTAGCCACAGCCTAAGGGATGTTTTCAGAATGAAATTTTCACTCTGCAGCGGAGTGTGCACTTATATGAAACTTCCTGGCAGATTAAAATTGTGTGCCTGAACCGGGACTCGGACCTGGGACGTTTGGCTTCGCGGGGAAGCGCCTTACCGACTGTGCTATCGCGACACGACTCACGACGCCGCATCAGAAGATTACTTCCGCCAGTACCTCGCCCCCTACTTTCCAAACTTCACAGAAGCTCTCCTACAAACCATGCAAGACAAGCACTCCTGGAAGAAAGGATATGGTGGAGACATGGCTTAGCCACAGCCTAAGGGATGTTTTCAGAATGAAATTTTCACTCTGCAGCGGAGTGTGCACTCATATGAAACTTCCTGGCAGATTAAAATTGTGTGCCTGAACCGGGACTCGGACATGGGACGTTTGGCTTCGCGGGGAGGCGCACTACCGACTGTGCTATCGCGACACGACTCACGACGCCGCATAAGAAGATTACTTCCGCCAGTACCTCGCCCCCTACTTTCCAAACTTCACAGAAGCTCTCCTACGAACCATGCAAGACAAGCACTCCTGGAAGAAAGGATATGGTGGAGACATGGCTTAGCCACAGCCTAAGGGATGTTTTCAGAATGAAATTTTCACTCTGCAGCGGAGTGTGCACTCATATGAAACTTCCTGGCAGATTAAAATTGTGTGCCTGAACCGGGACTCGGACCTGGGACGTTTGGCTTCGCTGGGAAGCGCACTACCGACTGTGCTATCGCGACACGACTCACGACGCCGCATCAGAAGATTACTTCCGCCAGTACCTCGCCCCCTACTTTCCAAACTTCACAGAAGCTCTCCTACGAACCATGCAAGACAAGCACTCCTGGAAGAAAGGATATGGTGGAGACATGGCTTAGCCACAGCCTAAGGGATGTTTTCAGAATGAAATTTTCACTCTGCAGCGGAGTGTGCACTCATATGAAACTTCCTGACAGATTAAAATTGTGTGCCTGAACCGGGACTCGGACCTGGGACGTTTGGCTTCGCGGGGAAGCGCCTTACCGACTGTGCTATCGCGACACGACTCACGATGCCGCCTCACAACTTTACTTCCGCCAGTACCTCGCCCCCTACTTTCCAAACTTCACAGAAGCTCTCCTACGAACCATGCAAGACAAGCACTCCTGGAAGAAAGGATATGGTGGAGACATGGCTTAGCCACAGCCTAAGGGATGTTTTCAGAATGAAATTTTCACTCTGCAGCGGAGTGTGCACTCATATGAAACTTCCTGGCAGATTAAAATTGTGTGCCTGAACCGGGACTCGGACCTGGGACGTTTGGCTTCGCGGGGAAGCGCCTTACCGACTGTGCTATCGCGACACGACTCACGACGCCGCATCAGAAGATTACTTCCGCCAGTACCTCGCCCCCTACTTTCCAAACTTCACAGAAGCTCTCCTACGAACCATGCAAGACAAGCACTCCTGGAAGAAAGGATATGGTGGAGACATGGCTTAGCCACAGCCTAAGGGATGTTTTCAGAATGAAATTTTCACTCTGCAGCGGAGTGTGCACTCATATGAAACTTCCTGGCAGATTAAAATTGTGTGCCTGAACCGGGACTCGGACCTGGGACGTTTGGCTTCGCGGGGAAGCGCCTTACCGACTGTGCTATCGCGACACGACTCACGACGCCGCATCAGAAGATTACTTCCGCCAGTACCTCGCCCCCTACTTTCCAAACTTCACAGAAGCTCTCCTACGAACCATGCAAGACAAGCACTCCTGGAAGAAAGGATATGGTGGAGACATGGCTTAGCCACAGCCTAAGGGATGTTTTCAGAATGAAATTTTCACTCTGCAGCGGAGTGTGCACTCATATGAAACTTCCTGGCAGATTAAAATTGTGTGCCTGAACCGGGACTCGGACCTGGGACGTTTGGCTTCGCGGTGAAGCGCACTACCGACTGTGCTATCGCGACACGACTCACGATGCCGCCTCACAACTTTACTTCTGCCAGTACCTCGCCCCCTACTTTCCAAACTTCACAGAAGCTCTCCTACGAACCATGCAAGACAAGCACTCCTGGAAGATAGGATATGGTGGAGACATGGCTTAGCCACAGCCTAAGGGATGTTTTCAGAATGAAATTTTCACTCTGCAGCGGAGTGTGCACTCATATGAAACTTCCTGGCAGATTAAAATTGTTTGCCTGAACCGGGACTCGGACCTGGGACGTTTGGCTTCGCGGGGAAGCGCACTACCGACTGTGCTATCGCGACACGACTCACGACGCCGCATCAGAAGATTACTTCCGCCAGTACCTCGCCCCCAAACTTCACAGAAGCTCTCCTACGAACCATGCAAGACAAGCACTCCTGGAAGTAAGGATATGGTGGAGACATGGCTTAGCCACAGCCTAAGGGATGTTTTCAGAATGAAATTTTCACTCTGCAGCGGAGTGTGCACTCATATGAAACTTTCTGGCAGATTAAAATTGTGTGCCTGAACCGGGACTCGGACCTGGGACGTTTGGCTTCGCGGGGAAGCGCACTACCGACTGTGCTATCGCGACACGACTCACGACGCCGCATCAGAAGATTACTTCCGCCAGTACATCGCCCCCTACTTTCCAAACTTCACAGAAGCTCTCCTACGAACCATGCAAGACAAGCACTCCTGGAAGAAAGGATATGGTGGAGACATGGCTTAGCCACAGCCTAAGGGATGTTTTCAGAATGAAATTTTCACTCTGCAGCGGAGTGTGCACTCATATGAAACTTCCTGGCAGATTAAAATTGTGTGCCTGAACCGGGACTCGGACCTGGGCCGTTTGGCTTCGCGGGGAAGCGCCTTACCGACTGTGCTATCGCGACACGACTCACGACGCCGCATCAGAAGATTACTTCCGCCAGTACCTCGTCCCCTACTTTCCAAACTTCACAGAAGCTCTCCTACGAACCATGCAAGACAAGCACTCCTGGAAGAAAGGATATGGTGGAGACATGGCATAGCCACAGCCTAAGGGATGTTTTCAGAATGAAATTTTCACTCTGCAGCGGAGTGTGCACTCATATGAAACTTCCTGGCAGATTAAAATTGTGTGCCTGAACCGGGACTCGGACCTGGGACGTTTGGCTTCGCGGGGAAGCGCACTACCGACTGTGCTATCGCGACACGACTCACGATGCCGTCTCACAACTTTACTTCCGCCAGTACCTCGCCCCCTACTTTCCAAACTTCACAGAAGCTCTCCTACGAGCCATGCAAGACAAGCACTCCTGGAAGAAAGGATATGGTGGATACATGGCTTAGCCACAGCCTAAGGGATGTTTTCAGAATGAAATTTTCACTCTGCAGCGGAGTGTGCACTCATATGAAACTTCCTGGCAGATTAAAATTGTGTGCCTGAACCGGGACTCGGACCTGGGACGTTTGGCTTCACGGGGAAGCGCCTTACCGACTGTGCTATCGCGACACGACTCACGACGCCGCATCAGAAGATTACTTCCTCCAGTACCTCGCCCCCTACTTTCCAAACTTCACAGAAGCTCTCCTACGAACCATGCAAGACAAGCACTCCTGGAAGAAAGGATATGGTGGAGACATGGCTTAGTCACAGCCTAAGGGATGTTTTCAGAATGAAATTTTCACTCTGCAGCGGAGTGTGCACTCATATGAAACTTCCTGGCAGATTAAAATTGTGTGCCTGAACCGGGACTCGGACCTGGGACGTTTGGCTTCGCGGGGAAGCGCACTACCGACTGTGCTATCGCGACACGACTCACGACGCCGCATCAGAAGATTACTTCCGCCAGTACCTCGCCCCCTACTTTCCAAACTTCACAGAAGCTCTCCTACGAACCATGCAAGACAAGCACTCCTGGAAGATAGGATATGGTGGAGACATGGCTTAGCCACAGCCTAAGGGATGTTTTCAGAATGAAATTTTCAACTGCAGCGGAGTGTGCACTCATATGAAACTTCCTGGCAGATTGAAATTGTGTGCCTGAACCGGGACTCGGACCTGAGACGTTTGGCTTCGCGGGGAAGCGCACTACCGACTGTGCTATCGCGACACGACTCACGATGCCGCCTCACAACTTTACTTCCGCCAGTACCTCGCCCCCTACTTTCCAAACTTCACAGAAGCTCTCCTACGAACCATGCAAGACAAGCACTCCTGGAAGAAAGGATATGGTGGAGACATGGCTTAGCCACAGCCTAAGGGATGTTTTCAGAATGAAATTTTCACTCTGCAGCGGAGTGTGCACTCATATGAAACTTCCTGGGAGATTAAAATTGTGTGCCTGAACCGGGACTCGGACCTGGGACGTTTGGCTTCGCGGGGATGCGCCTTACCGACTGTGCTATCGCGACACGACTCACGACGCCGCATCAGAAGATTACTTCCGCCAGTACCTCGCCCCCTACTTTCCAAACTTCACAGAAGCTCTCCTACGAACCATGCAAGACAAGCACTCCTGGAAGAAAGGATATGGTGGAGACATGGCTTAGCCACAGCCTAAGGGATGTTTTCAGAATGAAATTTTCACTCTGCAGCGGAGTGTGCACTTATATGAAACTTCCTGGCAGATTAAAATTGTGTGCCTGAACCGGGACTCGGACCTGGGACGTTTGGCTTCGCGGGGAAGCGCCTTACCGACTGTGCTATCGCGACACGACTCACGACGCCGCATCAGAAGATTACTTCCGCCAGTACCTCGCCCCCTACTTTCCAAACTTCACAGAAGCTCTCCTACAAACCATGCAAGACAAGCACTCCTGGAAGAAAGGATATGGTGGAGACATGGCTTAGCCACAGCCTAAGGGATGTTTTCAGAATGAAATTTTCACTCTGCAGCGGAGTGTGCACTCATATGAAACTTCCTGGCAGATTAAAATTGTGTGCCTGAACCGGGACTCGGACCTGAGACGTTTGGCTTCGCGGGGAAGCGCACTACCGACTGTGCTATCGCGACACGACTCACGACGCCGCATCAGAAGATTACTTCCGCCAGTACCTCGCCCCCTACTTTCCAAACTTCACAGAAGCTCTCCTACGAACCATGCAAGACAAGCACTCCTGGAAGAAAGGATATGGTGGAGACATGGTTTAGCCACAGCATAAGGGATGTTTTCAGAATGAAATTTTCACTCTGCAGCGGAGTGTGCACTCATATGAAACTTCCTGGCAGATTAAAATTGTGTGCCTGAACCGGGACTCGGACCTGGGACGTTTGGCTTCGCGGGGAGGCGCACTACCGACTGTGCTATCGCGACACGACTCACGACGCCGCATAAGAAGATTACTTCCGCCAGTACCTCGCCCCCTACTTTCCAAACTTCACAGAAGCTCTCCTACGAACCATGCAAGACAAGCACTCCTGGAAGAAAGGATATGGTGGAGACATGGCTTAGCCACAGCCTAAGGGATGTTTTCAGAATGAAATTTTCACTCTGCAGCGGAGTGTGCACTCATATGAAACTTCCTGGCAGATTAAAATTGTGTGCCTGAACCGGGACTCGGACCTGGGACGTTTGGCTTCGCTGGGAAGCGCACTACCGACTGTGCTATCGCGACACGACTCACGACGCCGCATCAGAAGATTACTTCCGCCAGTACCTCGCCCCCTACTTTCCAAACTTCACAGAAGCTCTCCTACGAACCATGCAAGACAAGCACTCCTGGAAGAAAGGATATGGTGGAGACATGGCTTAGCCACAGCCTAAGGGATGTTTTCAGAATGAAATTTTCACTCTGCAGCGGAGTGTGCACTCATATGAAACTTCCTGACAGATTAAAATTGTGTGCCTGAACCGGGACTCGGACCTGGGACGTTTGGCTTCGCGGGGAAGCGCCTTACCGACTGTGCTATCGCGACACGACTCACGATGCCGCCTCACAACTTTACTTCCGCCAGTACCTCGCCCCCTACTTTCCAAACTTCACAGAAGCTCTCCTACGAACCATGCAAGACAAGCACTCCTGGAAGAAAGGATATGGTGGAGACATGGCTTAGCCACAGCCTAAGGGATGTTTTCAGAATGAAATTTTCACTCTGCAGCGGAGTGTGCACTCATATGAAACTTCCTGGCAGATTAAAATTGTGTGCCTGAACCGGGACTCGGACCTGGGACGTTTGGCTTCGCGGGGAAGCGCCTTACCGACTGTGCTATCGCGACACGACTCACGACGCCGCATCAGAAGATTACTTCCGCCAGTACCTCGCCCCCTACTTTCCAAACTTCACAGAAGCTCTCCTACGAACCATGCAAGACAAGCACTCCTGGAAGATAGGATATGTTGGAGACATGGCTTAGCCACAGCCTAAGGGATGTTTTCAGAATGAAATTTTCACTCTGCAGCGGAGTGTGCACTCATATGAAACTTCCTGGCAGATTAAAATTGTGTGCCTGAACCGGGACTCGGACCTCGGACGTTTGGCTTCGCGGGGAAGCGCACTACCGACTGTGCTATCGCGACACGACTCACGACGCCGCATCAGAAGATTACTTCCGCCAGTACCTCGCCCCCTACTTTCCAAACTACACAGAAGCTCTCCTACGAACCATGCAAGACAAGCACTCCTGGAAGAAAGGATATGGTGGAGACATGGCTTAGCCACAGCCTAAGGGATGTTTTCAGAATGAAATTTTCACTCTGCAGCGGAGTGTGCACTCATATGAAACTTCCTGGCAGATTAAAATTGTGTGCCTGAACCGGGACTCGGACCTGGGACGTTTGGCTTCACGGGGAAGCGCCTAACCGACTGTGCTATCGCGACACGACTCACGACGCCGCATCAGAAGATTACTTCCGCCAGTACCTCGCCCCCTACTTTCCAAACTTCACAGAAGCTCTCCTACGAACCATGCAAGACAAGCACTCCTGGAAGAAAGGATATGGTGGAGACATGGCATAGCCACAGCCTAAGGGATGTTTTCAGAATGAAATTTTCACTCTGCAGCGGAGTGTGCTCTCATATGAAACTTCCTGGCAGATTAAAATTGTGTGCCTGAACCGGGACTCGGACCTGGGACGTTTGGCTTCGCGGGGAAGCGCCTTACCGACTGTGCTATCGCGACACGACTCACGACGCCGCATCAGAAGATTACTTCCGCCAGTACCTCGCCCCCTACTTTCCAAACTTCACAGAAGCTCTCCTACGAACCATGCAAGACAAGCACTCCTGGAAGAAAGGATATGGTGGAGACATGGCTTAGCCACAGCCTAAGGGATGTTTTCAGAATGAAGTTTTCACTCTGCAGCTGAGTGTGCACTCATATGAAACTTCCTGGCAGATTAAAATTGTGTGCCTGAACCGGGACTCGGACCTGGGACGTTTGGCTTCGCGGGGAAGCGCACTACCGACTGTGCTATCGCGGCACGACTCACGATGCCGCCTCACAACTTTACTTCCGCCAGTACCTCGCCCCCTACTTTCCAAACTTCACAGAAGCTCTCGTACGAGCCATGCAAGACAAGCATTCCTGGAAGAAAGGATATGGTGGAGACATGGCTTAGCCACAGCCTAAGGGATGTTTTCAGAATGAAATTTTCACTCTGCAGCGGAGTGTGCACTCATATGAAACTTAATGGCAGATTAAAATTGTGTGCCTGAACCGGGACTCGAACCTGGGACGTTTGGCTTCGCGGGGAAGCGCCTTACCGACTGTGCTATCGCGACACGACTCACGACGCCGCATCAGAAGATTACTTCCGCCAGTACCTCGCCCCCTACTTTCCAAACTTCACAGAAGCTCTCCTACGAACCATGCAAGACAAGCACTCCTGGAAGAAAGGATATGGTGGAGACATGGCTTAGTCACAGCCTAAGGGATGTTTTCAGAATGAAATTTTCACTCTGCAGCGGAGTGTGCACTCATATGAAACTTCCTGGCAGATTAAAATTGTGTGCCTGAACCGGGACTCGGACCTGGGACGTTTGGCTTCGCGGGGAAGCGCACTACCGACTGTGCTATCGCGACACGACTCACGACGCCGCATCAGAAGATTACTTCCGCCAGTACCTCGCCCCCTACTTTCCAAACTTCACAGAAGCTCTCCTACGAACCATGCAAGACAAGCACTCCTGGAAGAAAGGATATGGTGGAGACATGGCTTAGCCACAGCCTAAGGGATGTTTTCAGAATGAAATTTTCTCTCTGCAGCGGAGTGTGCACTCATATGAAACTTCCTGGCAGAGTAAAATTGTGTGCCTGAACCGGGACTCGGACCTGGGACGTTTGGCTTCGCGGGGAAGCGCACTACCGACTGTGCTATCGCGACACGACTCAAGACGCCGCATCAGAAGATTACTTCCGCCAGTACCTCGCCCCCTACTTTCCAAACTTCACAGAAGCTCTCCTACGAACCATGCAAGACAAGCACTCCTGGAAGAAAGGATATGGTGGAGACATGGCTTAGCCACAGCCTAAGGGATGTTTTCAGAATGAAATTTTCACTCTGCAGCGGAGTGTGCACTCATATGAAACTTCCTGGCAGATTAAAATTGTGTGCCTGAACCGGGACTCGGACCTGGGACGTTTGGCTTCACGGGGAAGCGCCTTACCGACTGTGCTATCGCGACACGACTCACGATGCCGCCTCACAACTTTACTTCCGCCAGTACCTCGCCCCCTACTTTCCAAACTTCACAGAAGCTCTCCTACGAACCATGCAAGACAAGCACTCCTGGAAGATAGGATATGGTGGAGACATGGCTTAGCCACAGCCTAAGGGATGTTTTCAGAATGAAATTTTCACTCTGCAGCAGAGTGTGCACTCATATGAAACTTCCTGGCAGATTAAAATTGTGTGCCTGAACCGGGACTCGGACCTGGGACGTTTGGCTTCGCGGGGAAGCGCACTACCGACTGTGCTATCGCGACACGACTCACGACGCCGCATCAGAAGATTACTTCCGCCAGTACCTCGCCCCCTACTTTCCAAACTTCACAGAAGCTCTCCTACGAACCATGCAAGACAAGCACTCCTGGAAGTAAGGATATGGTGGAGACATGGCTTAGCCACAGCCTAAGGGATGTTTTCAGAATGAAATTTTCACTCTGCAGCGGAGTGTGCACTCATATGAAACTTTCTGGCAGATTAAAATTGTGTGCCTGAACCGGGACTCGGACCTGGGACGTTTGGCTTCGCGGGGAAGCGCACTACCGACTGTGCTATCGCGACACGACTCACGACGCCGCATCAGAAGATTACTTCCGCCAGTACCTCGCCCCCTACTTTCCAAACTACACAGAAGCTCTCCTACGAACCATGCAAGACAAGCACTCCTGGAAGAAAGGATATGGTGGAGACATGGCTTAGCCACAGCCTAAGGGATGTTTTCAGAATGAAATTTTCACTCTGCAGCGGAGTGTGCACTCATATGAAACTTCCTGGCAGATTAAAATTGTGTGCCTGAACCGGGACTCGGACCTGGGACGTTTGGCTTCGCGGGGAAGCGCCTAACCGACTGTGCTATCGCGACACGACTCACGACGCCGCATCAGAAGATTACTTCCGCCAGTACCTCGCCCCCTACTTTCCAAACTTCACAGAAGCTCTCCTACGAACCATGCAAGACAAGCACTCCTGGAAGAAAGGATATGGTGGAGACATGGCATAGCCACAGCCTAAGGGATGTTTTCAGAATGAAATTTTCACTCTGCAGCGGAGTGTGCACTCATATGAAACTTCCTGGCAGATTAAAATTGTGTGCCTGAACCGGGACTCGGACCTGGGACGTTTGGCTTCGCGGGGAAGCGCCTTACCGACTGTGCTATCGCGACACGACTCACGACGCCGCATCAGAAGATTACTTCCGCCAGTACCTCGCCCCCTACTTTCCAAACTTCACAGAAGCTCTCCTACGAACCATGCAAGACAAGCACTCCTGGAAGAAAGGATATGGTGGAGACATGGCTTAGCCACAGCCTAAGGGATGTTTTCAGAATGAAATTTTCACTCTGCAGCGGAGTGTGCACTCATATGAAACTTCCTGGCAGATTAAAATTGTGTGCCTGAACCGGGACTCGGACCTGGGACGTTTGGCTTCGCGGGGAAGCGCACTACCGACTGTGCTATCGCGACACGACTCATGATGCCGCCTCACAACTTTACTTCCGCCAGTACCTCGCCCCCTACTTTCCAAACTTCACAGAAGCTCTCCTACGAGCCATGCAAGACAAGCACTCCTGGAAGAAAGGATATGGTGGAGACATGGCTTAGCCACAGCCTAAGGGATGTTTTCAGAATGAAATTTTCACTCTGCAGCGGAGTGTGCACTCATATGAAACTTCCTGGCAGATTAAAATTGTGTGCCTGAACCGGGACTCGGACCTGGGACGTTTGGCTTCGCGGGGAAGCGAATTACCGACTGTGCTATCGCGACACGACTCACGATGCCGCCTCACAACTTTACTTCCGCCAGTACCTCGCCCCCTACTTTCCAAACTTCACAGAAGCTCTCCTACGAACCATGCAAGACAAGCACTCCTGGAAGAAAGGATATGGTGGAGACATGGCTTAGTCACAGCCTAAGTGATGTTTTCAGAATGAAATTTTCACTCTGCAGCGGAGTGTGCACTCATATGAAACTTCCTGGCAGATTAAAATTATGTGCCTGAACCGGGACTCGGACCTGGGACGTTTGGCTTCGCGGGGAAGCGCACTACCGACTGTGCTATCGCGACACGACTCACGACGCCGCATCAGAAGATTACTTCCGCCAGTACCTCGCCCCCTACTTTCCAAACTTCACAGAAGCTCTCCTACGAACCATGCAAGACAAGCACTCCTGGAAGATAGGATATGGTGGAGACATGGCTTAGCCACAGCCTAAGGGATGTTTTGAGAATGAAATTTTCACTCTGCAGCGGAGTGTGCACTCATATGAAACTTCCTGGCAGATTAAAATTGTGTGCCTGAACCGGGACTCGGACCTGGGAGGTTTGGCTTCGCGGGGAAGCGCACTACCGACTGTGCTATCGCGACACGACTCACGACGCCGCATCAGAAAATTACTTCCGCCAGTACCTCGCCCCCTACTTTCCAAACTTCACAGAAGCTCTCCTACGAACCATGCAAGACAAGCACTCCTGGAAGTAAGGATATGGTGGAGACATGGCTTAGCCACAGCCTAAGGGATGTTTTCAGAATGAAATTTTCACTCTGCAGCGGAGTGTGCACTCATATGAAACTTTCTGGCAGATTAAAATTGTGTGCCTGAACCGGGACTCGGACCTGGGACGTTTGGCTTCGCGGGGAAGCGCACTACCGACTGTGCTATCGCGACACGACTCACGACGTCGCATCAGAAGATTACTTCCGCCAGTACCTCGCCCCCTACTTTCCAAACTACACAGAAGCTCTCCTACGAACCATGCAAGACAAGCACTCCTGGAAGAAAGGATATGGTGGAGACATGGCTTAGCCACAGCCTAAGGGATGTTTTCAGAATGAAATTTTCACTCTGCAGCGGAGTGTGCACTCATATGAAACTTCCTGGCAGATTAAAATTGTGTGCCTGAACTGGGACTCGAACCTGGGACGTTTGGCTTCGCGGGGAAGCGCCTTACCGACTGTGCTATCGCGACACGACTCACGACGCCGCATCAGAAGATTACTTCCGCCAGTACCTCGCCCCCTACTTTCCAAACTTCACAGAAGCTCTCCTACGAACCATCCAAGACAAGCACTCCTGGAAGAAAGGATATGGTGGAGACATGGCTTAGCCACAGCCTAAGGGATGTTTTCAGAATGAAATTTTCACTCTGCAGCGGAGTGTGCACTCATATGAAACTTCCTGGCAGATTAAAATTGTGTGCCTGAACCGGGACTCGGACCTGGGACGTTTGGCTTCGCGGGGAAGCGCACTACCGACTGTGCTATCGCGACACGACTCACGATGCCGCCTCACAACTTTACTTCCGCCAGTACCTCGCCCCCTACTTTCCAAACTTCACAGAAGCTCTCCTACGAGCCATGCAAGACAAGCACTCCTGGAAGAAAGGATATGGTGGAGACATGGCTTAGCCACAGCCTAAGGGATGTTTTCAGAATGAAATTTTCACTCTGCAGCGGAGTGTGCACTCATATGAAACTTAATGGCAGATTAAAATTGTGTGCCTGAACCGGGACTCGGACCTGGGACGTTTGGCTTCACGGGGAAGCGCCTTACCGACTGTGCTATCGCGACACGACTCACGATGCCGCCTCACAACTTTACTTCCGCCAGTACCTCGCCCCCTACTTTCCAAACTTCACAGAAGCTCTCCTACGAACCATGCAAGACAAGCACTCCTGGAAGAAAGGATATGGTGGAGACATGGCTTAGTCACAGCCTAAGGGATGTTTTCAGAATGAAATTTTCACTCTGCAGCGGAGTGTGCACTCATATGAAACTTCCTGGCAGATTAAAATTGTGTGCCTGAACCGGGACTCGGACCTGGGACGTTTGGCTTCGCGGGGAAGCGCACTACCGACTGTGCTATCGCGACACGACTCACGACGCCGCATCAGAAGATTACTTCCGCCTTTACCTCGCCCCCTACTTTCCAAACTTCACAGAAGCTCTCCTACGAACCATGCAAGACAAGCACTCCTGGAAGATAGGATATGGTGGAGACATGGCTTAGCCACAGCCTAAGGGATGTTTTCAGAATGAAATTTTCACTCTGCAGCGGAGTGTGCACTCATATGAAACTTCCTGGCAGATTAAAATTGTGTGCCTGAACCGGGACTCGGACCTGAGACGTTTGGCTTCGCGGGGAAGCGCACTACCGACTGTGCTATCGCGACACGACTCACGATGCCGCCTCACAACTTTACTTCCGCCAGTACCTCGCCCCCTACTTTCCAAACTTCACAGAAGCTCTCCTACGAACCATGCAAGACAAGCACTCCTGGAAGAAAGGATATGGTGGAGACATGGGTTAGCCACAGCCTAAGGGATGTTTTCAGAATGAAATTTTCACTCTGCAGCGGAGTGTGCACTCATATGAAACTTCCTGGCAGATTAAAATTGTGTGCCTGAACCGGGACTCGGACCTGGGACGTTTGGCTTCGCGGGGAAGCGCCTTACCGACTGTGCTATCGCGACACGACTCACGATGCCGCCTCACAACTTTACTTCCGCCAGTACCTCGCCCCCTACTTTCCAAACTTCACAGAAGCTCTCCTACGAACCATGCAAGACAAGCACTCCTGGAAGAAAGGATATGGTGGAGACATGGCTTAGCCACAGCCTAAGGGATGTTTTCAGAATGAAATTTTCACTCTGCAGCGGAGTGTGCACTCATATGAAAATTCCTGGCAGATTAAAATTGTGTGCCTGAACCGGGACTCGGACCTGGGACGTTTGGCTTCGCGGGGAAGCGACTGTGCTATCGCGACACGACTCACGATGCCGCCTCACATCTTTACTTCCGCCAGTACCTCGCCCCCTACTTTCCAAACTTCACAGAAGCTCTCCAACGAGCCATGCAAGACAAGCACTCCTGGAAGAAAGGATATGGTGGAGACATGGCTTAGCCACAGCCTAAGGGATGTTTTCAGAATGAAATTTTCACTCTGCAGCGGAGTGTGCACTCATATGAAACTTCCTGGCAGATTAAAATTGTGTGCCTGAACCGGGACTCGGACCTGGGACGTTTGGCTTCGCGGGGAAGCGCACTACCGACTGTGCTATCGCGACACGACTCACGATGCCGCCTCACAACTTTACTTCCGCCAGTACCTCGCCCCCTACTTTCCAAACTTCACAGAAGCTCTCCTCCGAACCATGCAAGACAAGCACTCCTGGAAGAAATCATATGGTGGAGACATGGCTTAGCCACAGCCTAAGGGATGTTTTCAGAATGAAATTTTCACTCTGCAGCGGAGTGTGCACTCATATGAAACTTTCTGGCAGATTAAAATTGTGTGCCTGAACGGGGACTCGGACCTGGGACGTTTGGCTTCGCGGGGAAGCGCACTACCGACTGTGCTATCGCGACACGACTCACGACGCCGCATCAGAAGATTACTTCCGCCAGTACCTCGCCCCCTACTTTCCAAACTTCACAGAAGCTCTCCTACGAACCATGCAAGACAAGCACTCCTGGAAGAAAGGATATGGTGGAGACATGGCTTAGCCACAGCCTAAGGGATGTTTTCAGAATGAAATTTTCACTCTGCAGCGGAGTGTGCACTCATATGAAACTTCCTGGCAGATTAAAATTGTGTGCCTGAACCGGGACTCGGACCTGGGACGTTTGGCTTCGCGGGGAAGCGCCTTACCGACTGTGCTATCGCGACACGACTCACGACGCCGCATCAGAAGATTACTTCCGCCAGTACCTCGCCCCCTACTTTCCAAACTTCACAGAAGCTCTCCTACGAACCATGCAAGACAAGCACTCCTGGAAGAAAGGATATGGTGGAGACATGGCTTAGCCACAGCCTAAGGGATGTTTTCAGAATGAAATTTTCACTCTGCAGCGGAGTGTGCACTCATATGAAACTTCCTGGCAGATTAAATTTGTGTGCCTGAACCGGGACTCGGACCTGGGACGTTTGGCTTCGCGGGGAAGCGCCTTACCGACTGTGCTATCGCGACACGACTCACGACGCCGCATCAGAAGATTACTTCCGCCAGTACCTCGCCCCCTACTTTCCAAACTTCACAGAAGCTCTCCTACGAACCATGCAAGACAAGCACTCCTGGAAGAAAGGATATGGTGGAGACATGGCTTAGCCACAGCCTAAGGGATGTTTTCAGAATGAAATTTTCACTCTGCAGCGGAGTGTGCACTCATATGAAACTTCCTGGCAGATTAAAATTGTGTGCCTGAACCGGGACTCGGACCTGGGACGTTTAGCTTCGCGGGGAAGCGCCTTACCGACTGTGCTATCGCGACACGACTCACGATGCCACCTCACAACTTTACTTCCGCCAGTACCTCGCCCCCTACTTTCCAAACTTCACAGAAGCTCTCCTACGAGCCATGCAAGACAAGCACTCCTGGAAGAAAGGATATGGTGGAGACATGGCTTAGCCACAGCCTAAGGGATGTTTTCAGAATGAAATTTTCACTCTGCAGCGGAGTGTGCACTCATATGAAACTTCCTGGCAGATTAAAATTGTGTGCCTGAACCGGGACTCGGACCTGGGACGTTTGGCTTCGCGGGGAAGCGCCTTACCGACTGTGCTATCGCGACACGACTCACGACGCCGCATCAGAAGATTACTTCCGCCAGTACCTCGCCCCCTACTTTCCAAACTTCACAGAAGCTCTCCTACGAACCATGCAAGACAAGCACTCCTGGAAGAAAGGATATGGTGGAGACATGGCTTAGTCACAGCCTAAGGGATGTTTTCAGAATGAAATTTTCACTCTGCAGCGGAGTGTGCACTCATATGAAACTTCCTGGCAGATTAAAATTGTGTGCCTGAACCGGGACTCGGACCTGGGACGTTTGGCTTCGCGGGGAAGTGCACTACCGACTGTGCTATCGCGACACGACTCACGACGCCGCATCAGAAGATTACTTCCGCCAGTACCTCGCCCCCTACTTTCCAAACTTCACAGAAGCTCTCCTACGAACGATGCAAGACAAGCACTCCTGGAAGATAGGATATGGTGGAGACATGGCTTAGCCACAGCCTAAGGGATGTTTTCAGAATGAGATTTTCACTCTGCAGCGGAGTGTGCACTCATATGAAACTTCCTGGCAGATTGAAATTGTGTGCCTGAACCGGGACTCGGACCTGGGACGTTAGGCTTCGCGGGGAAGCGCACTACCGACTGTGCTATCGCGACACGACTCACGATGCCGCCTCACAACTTTACTTCCGCCAGTACCTCGCCCCCTACTTTCCAAACTTCACAGAAGCTCTCCTACGAACCATGCAAGACAAGCACTCCTGGAAGAAAGGATATGGTGGAGACATGGCTTAGCCACAGCCTAAGGGATGTTTTCAGAATGAAATTTTCACTCTGCAGCGGAGTGTGCACTTATATGAAACTTCCTATCAGATTAAAATTGTGTGCCTGAACCGGGACTCGGACCTGGGCCGTTTGGCTTCGCGGGGAAGCGACTGTGCTATCGCGACACGACTCACGATGCCGCCTCACATCTTTACTTCCGCCAGTACCTCGCCCCCTACTTTCCAAACTTCACAGAAGCTCTCCTACGAGCCATGCAAGACAAGCACTCCTGGAAGATAGGATATGGTGGAGACATGGCTTAGCCACAGCCTAAGGGATGTTTTCAGAATGAAATTTTCACTCTGCAGCGGAGTGTGCACTCATATGAAACTTCCTGGCAGATTAAAATTGTGTGCCTGAACCGGGACTCGGACCTGGGACGTTTGGCTTCGCGGGGAAGCGCACTACCGACTGTGCTATCGCGACACGACTCACGATGCCGCCTCACAACTTTACTTCCGCCAGTACCTCGCCCCCTACTTTCCAAACTTCACAGAAGCTCTCCTACGAACCATGCAAGACAAGCACTCCTGGAAGAAAGGATATGGTGGAGACATGGCTTAGCCACAGCCTAAGGGATGTTTTCAGAATGAAATTTTCACTCTGCAGCGGAGTGTGCACTCATATGAAACTTCCTGGCAGATTAAAATTGTGTGCCTGAACCGGGACTCGGACCTGGGACGTTTGGCTTCGCGGGGAAGCGCCTTACCGACTGTGCTATCGCGACACGACTCACGACGCCGCATCAGAAGATTAATTCCGCCAGTACCTCGCCCCCTACTTTCCAAACTTCACAGAAGCTCTCCTACGAACCATGCAAGACAAGCACTCCTGGAAGAAAGGATATGGTGGAGACATGGCTTAGCCACAGCCTAAGGGATGTTTTCAGAATGAAATTTTCACTCTGCAGCGGAGTGTGCACGCATATGAAACTTCCTGGCAGATTAAAATTGTGTGCCTGAACCGGGACTCGGATCTGGGACGTTTGGCTTCGCGGGGAAGCGCCTTACCGACTGTGCTATCGCGACACGATTCACGACGCCGCATCAGAAGATTACTTCCGCCCGTACCTCGCCCCCTACTTTCCAAACTTCACAGAAGCTCTCCTACGAACCATGCAAGACAAGCACTCCTGGAAGAAAGGATATGGTGGAGACATGGCTTAGCCACAGCCTAAGGGATGTTTTCAGAATGAAATTTTCACTCTGCAGCGGAGTGTGCACTCATATGAAACTTCCTGGCAGATTAAAATTGTGTGCCTGATCCGGGACTCGGACCTGGGACGTATGGCTTCGCGGGGAAGCGCCTTACCGACTGTCTATCGCGACACGACTCACGACGCCGCATCAGAAGATTACTTCCGCCAGTACCTCGCCCCCTACTTTCCAAACTTCACAGAAGCTCTCCTACGAACCATGCAAGACAAGCACTCCTGGAAGAAAGGATATGGTGGAGACATGGCTTAGCCACAGCCTAAGGGATGTTTTCAGAATGAAATTTTCACTCTGCAGCGGAGTGTGCACTCATATGAAACTTCCTGGCAGATTAAAATTGTGTGCCTGAACCGGGACTCGGACCTGGGACGTTTGGCTTCGCGGGGAAGCGCCTTACCGACTGTGCTATCGCGACACGACTCACGATGCCGCCTCACAACTTTACTTCCGCCAGTACCTCGCCCCCTACCTTCCAAACTTCACAGAAGCTCTCCTACGAACCATGCAAGACAAGCACTCCTGGAAGAAAGGATATGGTGGAGACATGGCTTAGCCACAGCCTAAGGGATGTTTTCAGAATGAAATTTTCACTCTGCAGCGGAGTGTGCACTCATATGAAACTTCCTGGCAGATTAAAATTGTGTGCCTGAACTGGGACATGAACCTGGGATGTTTGGCTTCGCGGGGAAGCGCCTTACCGACTGTGCTATCGCGACACGACTCACGACGCCGCATCAGAAGAATACTTCCGCCAGTACCTCGCCCCCTACTTTCCAAACTTCACAGAAGCTCTCCTACGAACCATGCAAGACAAGCACTCCTGGAAGAAAGGATATGGTGGAGACATGGCTTAGTCACAGCCTAAGGGATGTTTTCAGAATGAAATTTTCACTCTGCAGCGGAGTGTGCACTCATATGAAACTTCCTGGCAGATTAAAATTGTGTGCCTGAACCGGGACTCGGACCTGGGACGTTTGGTTTCGCGGGGAAGCGCACTACCGACTGTGCTATCGCGACACGACTCACGACGCCGCATCAGAAGATTACTTCCGCCAGTACCTCGCCCCCTACTTTCCAAACTTCACAGAAGCTCTCCTACGAACCATGCAAGACAAGCACTCCTGGAAGAAAGGATATGGTGGAGACATGGCTTAGCCACAGCCTAAGGGATGTTTTCAGAATGAAATTTTCACTCTGCAGCGGAGTGTGCACTCATATGAAACTTCCTGGGAGATTAAAATTGTGTGCCTGAACCGGGACTCGGACCTGGGACGTTTGGCTTCGCGGGGAAGTGCCTTACCGACTGTGCTATCGCGACACGATTCACGACGCCGCATCAGAAGATTACTTCCACCAGTACCTCGCCCCCTACTTTCCAAACTTCACAGAAGCTCTCCTACGAACCATGCAAGACAAGCACTCCTGGAAGAAAGGATATGGTGGAGACATGGCTTAGCCACAGCCTAAGGGATGTTTTCAGAATGAAATTTTCACTCTGCAGCGGAGTGTGCACTCATATGAAACTTCCTGGCAGATTAAAATTGTGTGCCTGAACCGGGACACGGACATGGGACGTTTGGCTTCGCGGGGAAGCGCCTTACCGACTGTGCTATCGCGACACGACTCACGATGCCGCCTCACAACCTTACTTCCGCCAGTAACTCGCCCCCTACTTTCCAAACTTCACAGAAGCTCTCCTACGAACCATGCAAGACAAGCACTCCTGGAAGAAAGGATATGGTGGAGACATGGCTTAGCCACAGCCTAAGGGATGTTTTCAGAATGAAATTTTCACTCTGCAGCGGAGTGTGCACTCATATGAAACTTCCTGGCAGATTAAAATTGTGTGCCTGAACCGGGACTCGGACCTGGGACGTTTGGCTTCGCGGGGAAGCGCACTACCGACTGTGCTATCGCGACACGACTCACGACACCGCATCAGAACTTTACTTCCGCCAGTACCTCGCCCCCTACTTTCCAAACTTCACAGAAGCTCTCCTACGAGCCATGCAAGACAAGCACTCCTGGAAGAAAGGATATGGTGGAGACATGGCTTAGCCACAGCCTAAGGGATGTTTTCAGAATGAAATTTTCACTCTGCAGCGGAGTGTGCACTCATATGAAACTTCCTGGCAGATTAAAATTGTGTGCCATAACCAGAACTCGGACCTGGGACGTTTGGCTTCGCGGGGAAGCGCACTACCGACTGTGCTATCGCGACACGTCTCACGATGCCGCCTCACAACTTTACTTCCGCCAGTACCTCGCCCCCTACTTTCCAAACTTCACAGAAGCTCTCCTACGAACCATGCAAGACAAGCACTCCTGGAAGAAAGGATATGGTGGAGACATGGCTTAGTCACAGCCTAAGGGATGTTTTCAGAATGAAATTTTCACTCTGCAGCGGAGTGTGCACTCATATGAAACTTCCTGGCAGATTAAAATTGTGTGCCTGAACCGGGACTCGGACCTGGGACGTTTGGCTTCGCGGGGAAGCGCCTTACCGACTTTGCTATCGCGACACGACTCACGACGCCGCATCAGAAGATTACTTCCGCCAGTACCTCGCCCCCTACTTTCCAAACTTCACAGAAGCTCTCCTACGAACCATGCAAGACAAGCACTCCTGGAAGATAGGATATGGTGGAGACATGGCTTAGCCACAGCCTAAGGGATGTTTTCAGAATGAAATTTTCACTCTGCAGCGGAGTGTGCACTTATATGAAACTTCCTGGCAGATTAAAATTGTGTGCCTGAACCGGGACTCGGACCTGGGACGTTTGGCTTCGCGGGGAAGCGCACTACCGACTGTGCTATCGCGACACGACTCACGACGCCGCATCAGAAGATTACTTCCGCCAGTACCTCGCCCCCTACTTTCCAAACTTCACAGAAGCTCTCCTACGAACCATGCAAGACAAGCACTCCTGGAAGAAAGGATATGGTGGAGACATGGCTTAGCCACAGCCTAAGGGATGTTTTCAGAATGAAATTTTCACTCTGCAGCGGAGTGTGCACTCATATGAAACTTCCTGGCAGATTAAAATTGTGTGCCTGAACCGGGACTCGGACCTGGGACGTTTGGCTTCGCGGGGAAGCGCACTACCGACTGTGCTATCGCGACACGACTCACAATGCCACCTCACAACTTTACTTCCGCCAGTACCTCGCCCCCTACTTTCCAAACTTCACAGAAGCTCTCCTACGAACCATGCAAGACAAGCACTCCTGGAAGAAAGGATATGGTGGAGACATGGCTTAGCCACAGCCTAAGGGATGTTTTCAGAATGAAATTTTCACTCTGCAGCGGAGTGTGCACTCATATGAAACTTCCTGGCAGATTAAAATTGTGTGCCTGAACCGGGACTCGGACCTGGGACGTTTGGCTTCGCGGGGAAGCGCACTACCGACTGTGCTATCGCGACACGACTCACGACGCCGCATCAGAAGATTACTTCCGCCAGTACCTCGCCCCCTACTTACCAAACTTCACAGAAGCTCTCCTACGAACCATGCAAGACAAGCACTCCTGGAAGAAAGGATATGGTGGAGACATGGCTTAGCCACAGCCTAAGGGATATTTTCAGAATGAAATTTTCACTCTGCAGCGGAGTGTGCACTCATATGAAACTTCCTGGCAGATTAAAATTGTGTGCCTGAACCGGGACTCGGACCTGGGACGTTTGGCTTCGCGGGGAAGCGCACTACCGACTGTGCTATCGCGACACGACTCACGACGCCGCATCAGAAGATTACTTCCGCCAGTACCTCGCCCCCTACTTTCCAAACTTCACAGAAGCTCTCCTACGAACCATGCAAGACAAGCACTCCTGGAAGAAAGGATATGGTGGAGACATGGCTTAGCCACAGCCTAAGGGATGTTTTCAGAATGAAATTTTCACTCTGCAGCGGAGTGTGCACTCATATGAAACTTCCTGGGAGATTAAAATTGTGTGCCTGAACCGGGACTCGGACCTGGGACGTTTGGCTTCGCGGGGAAGCGCACTACCGACTCTGCTATCGCGACACGACTCACGACGCCGCATCAGAAGATTACTTCCGCCAGTACCTCGCCCCCTACTTTCCAAACTTCACAGAAGCTCTCCTACGAACCATGCAAGACAAGCACTCCTGGAAGAAAGGATATGGTGGAGACATGGCTTAGCCACAGCCTAAGAGATGTTTTCAGAATGAAATTTTCACTCTGCAGCGGAGTGTGCACTCATATGAAACTTCCTGGCAGATTAAACTTGTGTGCCTGAACCGGGACTCGGACCTGGGACGTTTGGCTTCGCGGGGAAGCGCACTACCGACTGTGCTATCGCGACACGACTCACGACGCCGCCTCACAACTTTACTTCCGCCAGTACCTCGCCCCCTACTTTCCAAACTTCACAGAAGCTCTCCTACGAACCATGCAAGACAAGCACTCCTGGAAGAAAGGATATGGTGGAGACATGGCTTAGCCACAGCCTAAGGGATGTTTTCAGAATGAAATTTTCACTCTGCAGCGGAGTGTGCACTCATATGAAACTTCCTGGCAGATTAAAATTGTGTGCCTGAACCGGGACTCGGACCTGGGACGTTTGGCTTCGCGGGGAAGTGCCTTACCGACTGTGCTATCGCGACACGATTCACGACGCCGCATCAGAAGATTACTTCCACCAGTACCTCGCCCCCTACTTTCCAAACTTCACAGAAGCTCTCCTACGAACCATGCAAGACAAGCACTCCTGGAAGAAAGGATATGGTGGAGACATGGCTTAGCCACAGCCTAAGGGATGTTTTCAGAATGAAATTTTCACTCTGCAGCGGAGTGTGCACTCATATGAAACTTCCTGGCAGATTAAAATTGTGTGCCTGAACCGGGACTCGGACCTGGGACGTTTGGCTTCGCGGGGAAGCGCACTACCGACTGTGCTATCGCGACACGACTCACGACACCGCATCAGAACTTTACTTCCGCCAGTACCTCGCCCCCTACTTTCCAAACTTCACAGAAGCTCTCCTACGAGCCATGCAAGACAAGCACTCCTGGAAGAAAGGATATGGTGGAGACATGGCTTAGCCACAGCCTAAGGGATGTTTTCAGAATGAAATTTTCACTCTGCAGCGGAGTGTGCACTCATATGAAACTTCCTGGCAGATTAAAATTGTGTGCCATAACCAGAACTCGGACCTGGGACGTTTGGCTTCGCGGGGAAGCGCACTACCGACTGTGCTATCGCGACACGTCTCACGATGCCGCCTCACAACTTTACTTCCGCCAGTACCTCGCCCCCTACTTTCCAAACTTCACAGAAGCTCTCCTACGAACCATGCAAGACAAGCACTCCTGGAAGAAAGGATATGGTGGAGACATGGCTTAGTCACAGCCTAAGGGATGTTTTCAGAATGAAATTTTCACTCTGCAGCGGAGTGTGCACTCATATGAAACTTCCTGGCAGATTAAAATTGTGTGCCTGAACCGGGACTCGGACCTGGGACGTTTGGCTTCGCGGGGAAGCGCCTTACCGACTTTGCTATCGCGACACGACTCACGACGCCGCATCAGAAGATTACTTCCGCCAGTACCTCGCCCCCTACTTTCCAAACTTCACAGAAGCTCTCCTACGAACCATGCAAGACAAGCACTCCTGGAAGATAGGATATGGTGGAGACATGGCTTAGCCACAGCCTAAGGGATGTTTTCAGAATGAAATTTTCACTCTGCAGCGGAGTGTGCACTTATATGAAACTTCCTGGCAGATTAAAATTGTGTGCCTGAACCGGGACTCGGACCTGGGACGTTTGGCTTCGCGGGGAAGCGCACTACCGACTGTGCTATCGCGACACGACTCACGACGCCGCATCAGAAGATTACTTCCGCCAGTACCTCGCCCCCTACTTTCCAAACTTCACAGAAGCTCTCCTACGAACCATGCAAGACAAGCACTCCTGGAAGAAAGGATATGGTGGAGACATGGCTTAGCCACAGCCTAAGGGATGTTTTCAGAATGAAATTTTCACTCTGCAGCGGAGTGTGCACTCATATGAAACTTCCTGGCAGATTAAAATTGTGTGCCTGAACCGGGACTCGGACCTGGGACGTTTGGCTTCGCGGGGAAGCGCACTACCGACTGTGCTATCGCGACACGACTCACAATGCCACCTCACAACTTTACTTCCGCCAGTACCTCGCCCCCTACTTTCCAAACTTCACAGAAGCTCTCCTACGAACCATGCAAGACAAGCACTCCTGGAAGAAAGGATATGGTGGAGACATGGCTTAGCCACAGCCTAAGGGATGTTTTCAGAATGAAATTTTCACTCTGCAGCGGAGTGTGCACTCATATGAAACTTCCTGGCAGATTAAAATTGTGTGCCTGAACCGGGACTCGGACCTGGGACGTTTGGCTTCGCGGGGAAGCGCACTACCGACTGTGCTATCGCGACACGACTCACGACGCCGCATCAGAAGATTACTTCCGCCAGTACCTCGCCCCCTACTTACCAAACTTCACAGAAGCTCTCCTACGAACCATGCAAGACAAGCACTCCTGGAAGAAAGGATATGGTGGAGACATGGCTTAGCCACAGCCTAAGGGATATTTTCAGAATGAAATTTTCACTCTGCAGCGGAGTGTGCACTCATATGAAACTTCCTGGCAGATTAAAATTGTGTGCCTGAACCGGGACTCGGACCTGGGACGTTTGGCTTCGCGGGGAAGCGCACTACCGACTGTGCTATCGCGACACGACTCACGACGCCGCATCAGAAGATTACTTCCGCCAGTACCTCGCCCCCTACTTTCCAAACTTCACAGAAGCTCTCCTACGAACCATGCAAGACAAGCACTCCTGGAAGAAAGGATATGGTGGAGACATGGCTTAGCCACAGCCTAAGGGATGTTTTCAGAATGAAATTTTCACTCTGCAGCGGAGTGTGCACTCATATGAAACTTCCTGGGAGATTAAAATTGTGTGCCTGAACCGGGACTCGGACCTGGGACGTTTGGCTTCGCGGGGAAGCGCACTACCGACTCTGCTATCGCGACACGACTCACGACGCCGCATCAGAAGATTACTTCCGCCAGTACCTCGCCCCCTACTTTCCAAACTTCACAGAAGCTCTCCTACGAACCATGCAAGACAAGCACTCCTGGAAGAAAGGATATGGTGGAGACATGGCTTAGCCACAGCCTAAGAGATGTTTTCAGAATGAAATTTTCACTCTGCAGCGGAGTGTGCACTCATATGAAACTTCCTGGCAGATTAAACTTGTGTGCCTGAACCGGGACTCGGACCTGGGACGTTTGGCTTCGCGGGGAAGCGCACTACCGACTGTGCTATCGCGACACGACTCACGACGCCGCCTCACAACTTTACTTCCGCCAGTACCTCGCCCCCTACTTTCCAAACTTCACAGAAGCTCTCCTACGAACCATGCAAGACAAGCACTCCTGGAAAAAAGGATATGGTGGAGACATGGCTTAGCCACAGCCTAAGGGATGTTTTCAGAATGAAATTTTCACTCTGCAGCGGAGTGTGCACTCATATGAAACTTCCTGGCAGATTAAAATTGTGTGCCTGAACCGGGACTCGGACCTGGGACGTTTGGCTTCGCGGGGAAGCGCCTTACCGACTGTGCTATCGCGACACGACTCACGACGCCGCATCAGAAGATTACTTCCGCCAGTACCTCGCCCCCTACTTTCCAAACTTCACAGAAGCTCTCCTACGAACAATGCAAGACAAGCACTCCTGGAAGAAAGGATATGGTGGAGACATGGCTTAGCCACAGCCTAAGGGATGTTTTCAGAATGAAATTTTCACTCTGCTGCGGAGTGTGCACTCATATGAAACTTCCTGGCAGATTAAAATTGTGTGCCTGAACCGGGACTCGGACCTGGGACGTTTGGCTTCGCGGGGAAGCGCACTACCGACTGTGCTATCGCGACACGACTCACGATGCCGCCTCACAACTTTACTTCCGCCAGTACCTCGCCCCCTACTTTCCAAACTTCACAGAAGCTCTCCTACGAACCATGCAAGACAAGCACTCCTGGAAGAAAGGATATGGTGGAGACATGGCTTAGCCACAGCCTAAGGGATGTTTTCAGAATGAAATTTTCACTCTGCAGCGGAGTGTGCACTCATATGAAACTTCCTGGCAGATTAAAATTGTGTGCCTGAACCGGGACTCGGACCTGGGACGTTTGGCTTCGCGGGGAAGCGCCTTACCGACTGTGCTATCGCGACACGACTCACGACGCCGCATCAGAAGATTACTTCCGCCAGTACCTCGCCCCCTACTTTCCAAACTTCACAGAAGCTCTCCTACGAACCATGCAAGACAAGCACTCCTGGAAGAAAGGATATGGTGGAGACATGGGTTAGCCACAGCCTAAGGGATGTTTTCAGAATGAAATTTTCACTCTGCAGCGGAGTGTGCACTCATATGAAACTTCCTGGCAGATTAAAATTGTGTGCCTGAACCGGGACTCGGACCTGGGACGTTTGGCTTCGCGGGGAAGCGCCTTACCGACTGTGCTATCGCGACACGACTCACGACGCCGCATCAGAAGATTACTTCCGCCAGTACCTCGCCCCCTACTTTCCAAACTTCACAGAAGCTCTCCTACGAACCATGCAAGACAAGCACTCCTGGAAGAAAGGATATGGTGGAGACATGGCTTAGCCACAGCCTAAGGGATGTTTTCAGAATGAAATTTTCACTCTGCAGCGGAGTGTGCACTCATATGAAACTTCCTGGCAGATTAAAATTGTGTGCCTGAACCGGGACTCGGACCTGGGACGTTTGGCTTCGCGGGGAAGCGCACTACCGACTGTGCTATCGCGACACGACTCACGATGCCGCCTCACAACTTTACTTCCGCCAGTACCTCGCCCCCTACTTTCCAAACTTCACAGAAGCTCTCCTACGAACCATGCAAGACAAGCACTCCTGGAAGAAAGGATATGGTGGAGACATGGCTTAGCCACAGCCTAAGGGATGTTTTCAGAATGAAATTTTCACTCTGCAGCGGAGTGTGCACTCATATGAAACTTCCTGGCAGATTAAAATTGTGTGCCTGAACCGGGACTCGGACCTGGGACGTTTGGCTTCGCGGGGAAGCGCCTTACCGACTGTGCTATCGCGACACGACTCACGACGCCGCATCAGAAGATTAATTCCGCCAGTACCTCGCCCCCTACTTTCCAAACTTCACAGAAGCTCTCCTACGAACCATGCAAGACAAGCACTCCTGGAAGAAAGGATATGGTGGAGACATGGCTTAGCCACAGCCTAAGGGATGTTTTCAGAATGAAATTTTCACTCTGCAGCGGAGTGTGCACTCATATGAAACTTCCTGGCAGATTAAAATTGTGTGCCTGAACCGGGACTCGGACCTGGGACGTTTGGCTTCGCGGGGAAGCGCACTACCGACTGTGCTATCGTGACACGACTCACGATGCCGCTCACAACTTTACTTCCGCCAGTACCTCGCCCCCTACTTTCCAAACTTCACAGAAGCTCTCCTACGAACCATGCAAGACAAGCACTCCTGGAAGAAAGGATATGGTGGAGACATGGCTTAGCCACAGCCTAAGGGATGTTTTCAGAATGAAATTTTCACTCTGCAGCGGAGTGTGCACTCATATGAAACTTCCTGGCAGATTAAAATTGTGTGCCTGAACCGGGACTCGGACCTGGGACGTTTGGCTTCGCGGGGAAGCGCACTACCCACTGTGCTATCGCGACACGACTCACGACGCCGCATCAGAAGATTACTTCCGCCAGTACCTCGCCCCCTACTTTCCAAACTTCACAGAAGCTCTCCTACAAACCATGCAAGACAAGCACTCCTGGAAGAAAGGATATGGTGGAGACATGGCTTAGCCACAGCCTAAGGGATGTTTTCAGAATGAAATTTTCACTCTGCAGCGGAGTGTGCACTCATATGAAACTTCCTGGCAGATTAAAATTGTGTGCCTGAACCGGGACTCGGACCTGGGACGTTTGGCTTCGCGGGGAAGCGCCTTACCGACTGTGCTATCACGACACGACTCACGACGCCGCATCAGAAGATTACTTCCGCCAGTACCTCGCCCCCTACTTTCCAAACTTCACAGAAGCTCTCCTACGAACCATGCAAGACAAGCACTCCTGGAAGAAAGGATATGGTGGAGACATGGCTTAGCCACAGCCTAAGGGATGTTTTCAGAATGAAATTTTCACTCTGCAGCGGAGTGTGCACTGATATGAAACTTCCTGGCAGATTAAAATTGTGTGCCTGAACCGGGACTCGGACCTGGGACGTTTGGCTTCGCGGGGAAGCGCCTTACCGACTGTACTATCGCGACACGACTCACGACGCCGCATCAGAAGATTAATTCCGCCAGTACCTCGCCCCCTACTTTCCAAACTTCACAGAAGCTCTCCTACGAACCATGCAAGACAAGCACTCCTGGAAGAAAGGATATGGTGGAGACATGGCTTAGCCACAGCCTAAGGGATGTTTTCAGAATGAAATTTTCACTCTGCAGCGGAGTGTGCACTCATATGAAACTTCCTGGCAGATTAAAATTGTGTGCCTGAACCGGGACTCGGACCTGGGACGTTTGGCTTCGCGGGGAAGCGCACTACCGACTGTGCTATCGCGACACGACTCACGATGCCGCCTCACAACTTTACTTCCGCCAGTACCTCGCCCCCTACTTTCCAAACTTCACAGAAGCTCTACTACGAACCATGCAACACAAGCACTCCTGGAAGAAAGGATATGGTGGAGACATGGCTTAGCCACAGCCTAAGGGATGTTTTCAGAATGAAATTTTCACTCTGCAGCGGAGTGTGCACTCATATGAAACTTCCTGGCAGATTAAAATTGTGTGCCTGAACCGGGACTCGGACCTGGGACGTTTGGCTTCGCGGGGAAGCGCCTTACCGACTGTGCTATCGCGACACGACTCACGACGCCGCATCAGAAGATTAATTCCGCCAGTACCTCGCCCCCTACTTTCCAAACTTCACAGAAGCTCTCCTACGAACCATGCAAGACAAGCACTCCTGGAAGAAAGGATATGGTGGAGACATGGCTTAGCCACAGCCTAAGGGATGTTTTCAGAATGAAATTTTCACTCTGCAGCGGAGTGTGCACTCATATGAAACTTCCTGGCAGATTAAAATTGTGTGCCTGAACCGGGACTCGGACCTGGGACGTTTGGCTTCGCGGGGAAGCGCCTTACCGACTGTGCTATCGCGACACGACTCACGACGCCGCATCAGAAGATTACTTCCGCCAGTACCTCGCCCCCTACTTTCCAAACTTCACAGAAGCTCTCCTACGAACCATGCAAGACAAGCCCTCCTGGAAGAAAGGATATGGTGGAGACATGGCTTAGCCACAGCCTAAGGGATGTTTTCAGAATGAAATTTTCACTCTGCAGCGGAGTGTGCACTCATATGAAACTTCCTGGCAGATTAAAATTGTGTGCCTGAACCGGGACTCGGACCTGGGACGTTTGGCTTCGCGGGGAAGCGCCTAACCGACTGTGCTATCGCGACACGACTCACGACGCCGCATCAGAAGATTACTTCCGCCAGTACCTCGCCCCCTACTTTCCAAACTTCACAGAAGCTCTCCTACGAACCATGCAAGACAAGCACTCCTGGAAGAAAGGATATGGTGGAGACATTGCTTAGCCACAGCCTAAGGGATGTTTTCAGAATGAAATTTTCACTCTGCAGCGGAGTGTGCACTCATATGAAACTTCCTGGCAGATTAAAATTGTGTGCCTGAACCGGGACTCGGACCTGGGACGTTTGGCTTCGCGGGGAAGCGCCTTACTGACTGTGCTATCGCGACACGACTCACGATGCCGCCTCACAACTTTACTTCCGCCAGTACCTCGCCCCCTACTTTCCAAACTTCACAGAAGCTCTCCTACGAACCATGCAAGACAAGCACTCCTGGAAGAAAGGATATGGTGGAGACATGGCTTAGCCACAGCCTAAGGGATGTTTTCAGAATGAAATTTTCACTCTGCAGCGGAGTGTGCACTCATATGAAACTTCCTGGCAGATTAAAATTGTGTGCCTGAACCGGGACTCGGGCCTGGGACGTTTGGCTTCGCGGGGAAGCGCCTTACCGACTGTGCTATCGCGACACGACTCACGACGCCGCATCAGAAGATTACTTCCGCCAGTACCTCGCCCCCTACTTTCCAAACTTCACAGAAGCTCTCCTACGAACCATGCAAGACAAGCACTCCTGGAAGAAAGGATATGGTGGAGACATGGCTTAGCCACAGCCTAAGGGATGTTTTCAGAATGAAATTTTCACTCTGCAGCGGAGTGTGCACTCATATGAAACTTCCTGGCAGATTAAAATTGTGTGCCTGAACCGGGACTCGGACCTGGGACGTTTGGCTTCGCGGGGAAGCGCACTACCGATTGTGCTATCGCGACACGACTCACGATGCCGCCTCACAACTTTACTTCCGCCAGTACCTCGCCCCCTACTTTCCAAACTTCACAGAAGCTCTCCTACGAACCATGCAAGACAAGCACTCCTGGAAGAAAGGATATGGTGGAGACATGGCTTAGCCACAGCCTAAGGGATGTTTTCAGAATGAAATTTTCACTCTGCAGCGGAGTGTGCACTCATATGAAACTTCCTGGCAGATTAAAATTGTGTGCCTGAACCGGGACTCGGACCTGGGACGTTTGGCTTCGCGGGGAAGCGCCTCACCGACTGTGCTATCGCGACACGACTCACGACGCCGCATCAGAAGGTTACTTCCGCCAGTACCTCGCCCCCTACTTTCCAAACTTCACAGAAGCTCTCCTACGAACCATGCAAGACAAGCACTCCTGGAAGAAAGGATATGGTGGAGACATGGCTTAGCCACAGCCTAAGGGATGTTTTCAGAATGAAAATTTCACTCTGCAGCGGAGTGTGCACTCATATGAAACTTCCTGGCAGATTAAAATTGTGTGCCTGAACCGGGACTCGGGCCTGGGACGTTTGGCTTCGCGGGGAAGCGCCTTACCGACTGTGCTATCGCGACACGACTCACGACGCCGCATCAGAAGATTACTTCCGCCAGTACCTCGCCCCCTACTTTCCAAACTTCACAGAAGCTCTCCTACGAACCATGCAAGACAAGCACTCCTGGAAGAAAGGATATGGTGGAGACATGGCTTAGCCACAGCCTAAGGGATGTTTTCAGAATGAAATTTTCACTCTGCAGCGGAGTGTGCACTCATATGAAACTTCCTGGCAGATTAAAATTGTGTGCCTGAACCGGGACTCGGACCTGGGACGTTTGGCTTCGCGGGGAAGCGCACTACCGATTGTGCTATCGCGACACGACTCACGATGCCGCCTCACAACTATACTTCCGCCAGTACCTCGCCCCCTACTTTCCAAACTTCACAGAAGCTCTCCTACGAACCATGCAAGACAAGCACTCCTGGAAGAAAGGATATGGTGGAGACATGGCTTAGCCACAGCCTAAGGGATGTTTTCAGAATGAAATTTTCACTCTGCAGCGGAGTGTGCACTCATATGAAACTTCCTGGCAGATTAAAATTGTGTGCCTGAACCGGGACTCGGGCCTGGGACGTTTGGCTTCGCGGGGAAGCGCCTTACCGACTGTGCTATCGCGACACGACTCACGACGCCGCATCAGAAGATTACTTCCGCCAGTACCTCGCCCCCTACTTTCCAAACTTCACAGAAGCTCTCCTACGAACCATGCAAGACAAGCACTCCTGGAAGAAAGGATATGGTGGAGACATGGCTTAGCCACAGCCTAAGGGATGTTTTCAGAATGAAATTTTCACTCTGCAGCGGAGTGTGCACTCATATGAAACTTCCTGGCAGATTAAAATTGTGTGCCTGAACCGGGACTCGGACCTGGGACGTTTGGCTTCGCGGGGAAGCGCACTACCGATTGTGCTATCGCGACACGACTCACGATGCCGCCTCACAACTTTACTTCCGCCAGTACCTCGCCCCCTACTTTCCAAACTTCACAGAAGCTCTCCTACGAACCATGCAAGACAAGCACTCCTGGAAGAAAGGATATGGTGGAGACATGGCTTAGCCACAGCCTAAGGGATGTTTTCAGAATGAAATTTTCACTCTGCAGTGGAGTGTGCACTCATATGAAACTTCCTGGCAGATTAAAATTGTGTGCCTGAACCGGGACTCGGACCTGGGACGTTTGGCTTCGCGGGGAAGCACACTACCGACTATGCTATCGCGACACGACTCACGACGCCGCATCAGAACTTTACTTCCGCCAGTACCTCGCCCCCTACTTTCCAAACTTCACAGAAGCTCTCCTACGAACCATGCAAGACAAGCACTCCTGGAAGAAAGGATATGGTGGAGACATGGCTTAGCCACAGCCTAAGGGATGTTTTCAGAATGAAATTTTCACTCTGCAGCGGAGTGTGCACTCATATGAAACTTCCTGGCAGATTAAAATTGTGTGCCTGAACCGGGACTCGGACCTGGGACATTTGGCTTCGCGGGGAAGCGCCTTACCGACTGTGCTATCGCGACACGACTCACGACGCCGCATCAGAAGATTACTTCCGCCAGTACCTCGCCCCCTACTTTCCAAACTTCACAGAAGCTCTCCTACGAACCATGCAAGACAAGCACTCCTGGAAGAAAGGATATGGTGGAGACATGGCTTAGCCACAGCCTAAGGGATGTTTTCAGAATGAAATTTTCACTCTGCAGCGGAGTGTGCACTCATATGAAACTTCCTGGCAGATTAAAATTGTGTGCCTGAACCGGGACTCGGACCTGGGACGTATGGCTTCGCGGGGAAGCGCCTTACTGACTGTGCTATCGCGACACGACTCACGATGCCGCCTCACAACTTTACTTCCGCCAGTACCTCGCCCCCTACTTTCCAAACTTCACAGAAGCTCTCCTACGAACCATGCAAGACAAGCACTCCTGGAAGAAAGGATATGGTGGAGACATGGCTTAGCCACAGCCTAAGGGATGTTTTCAGAATGAAATTTTCACTCTGCAGCGGAGTGTGCACTCATATGAAACTTCCTGGCAGATTAAAATTGTGTGCCTGAACCGGGACTCGGACCTGGGACGTTTGGCTTCGCGGTGAAGCGCACTACCGACTGTGCTATCGCGACACGACTCACGATGCCGCCTCACAACTTTACTTCTGCCAGTACCTCGCCCCCTACTTTCCAAACTTCACAGAAGCTCTCCTACGATCCATGCAAGACAAGCACTCCTGGAAGAAAGGATATGGTGGAGACCTTGCTTAGCCACAGCCTAAGGGATGTTTTCAGAATGAAATTTTCACTCTGCAGTGGAGTGTGCACTCATATGAAACTTCCTGGCAGATTAAAATTGTGTGCCTGAACCGGGACTCGGACCTGGGACGTTTCGCTGCGCGGGGAAGCGCCTTACCGACTGTGCTATCGCGACACGACTCACTACGCCGCATCAGAAGATTACTTCCGCCAGTACCTCGCCCCCTACTTTCCAAACTTCACAGAAGCTCTCCTACGAACCATGCAAGACAAGCACTCCTGGAAGAAAGGATATGGTGGAGACATGGCTTAGCCACAGCCTAAGGGATGTTTTCAGAATGAAATTTTCACTCTGCAGCGGAGTGTGCACTCATATGAAACTTCCTGGCAGATTAAAATTGTGTGCCTGAACCGGGACTCGGACCTGGGACGTTTGGCTTCGCGGGGAAGCATCTTACCGACTGTGCTATCGCGACATGACTCACGATGCCGCCTCACAACTATACTTCCGCCAGTACCTCGCCCCCTACTTTCCAAACTTCACAGAAGCTCTCCTACGAACCATGCAAGACAAGCACTCCTGGAAGAAAGGATATGGTGGAGACATGGCTTAGCCACAGCCTAAGGGATGTTTTCAGAATGAAATTTTCACTCTGCAGCGGAGTGTGCACTCATATGAAACTTCCTGGCAGATTAAAATTGTGTGCCTGAACCGGGACTCGGACCTGGGACGTTTGGCTTCGCGGGGAAGCGCCTTACCGACTGTGCTATCGCGACACGACTCACGATGCCGCCTCACAACTTTACTTCCGCCAGTACCTCGCCCCCTACTTTCCAAACTTCACAAAAGCTCTCCTACGAACCATGCAAGACAAGCACTCCTGGAAGAAAGGATATGGTGGGGACATGGCTTAGCCACAGCCTAAGGGATGTTTTCAGAATGAAATTTTCACTCTGCAGCGGAGTGTGCACTCATATGAAACTTCCTGGCAGATTAAAATTGTGTGCCTGAACTGGGACATGAACCTGGGACGTTTGGCTTCGCGGGGAAGCGCCTTACTGACTGTGCTATCGCGACACGACTCACGACGCCGCATCAGAAGATTACTTCCGCCAGTACCTCGCCCCCTACTTTCCAAACTTCACAGAAGCTCTCCTACGAAACATGCAAGACAAGCACTCCTGGAAGAAAGGATATGGTGGAGACATGGCTTAGCCACAGCCTAAGGGATGTTTTCAGAATGAAATTTTCACTCTGCAGCGGAGTGTGCACTCATATGAAACTTCCTGGCAGATTAAAATTGTGTGCCTGAACTGGGACATGAACCTGGGACGTTTGGCTTCGCGGGGAAGCGTCTTACCGACTGTGCTATCGCGACACGACTCACGACGCCGCATCAGAAGATTACTTCCGCCAGTACCTCGCCCCCTACTATCCAAACTTCACAGAAGCTCTCCTACGAACCATGCAAGACTAGCACTCCTGGAAGAAAGGATATGGTGGAGACATGGCTTAGCCACAGCCTAAGGGATGTTTTCAGAATGAAATTTTCACTCTGCAGCGGAGTGTGCACTCATATGAAACTTCCTGGCAGATTAAAATTGTGTGCCTGAACTGGGACATGAACCTGGGACGTTTGGCTTCGCGGGGAAGCGTTACCGACTGTGCTATCGCGACACGACTCACGACGCCGCATCAGAAGATTACTTCCGCCAGTACCTCGCCCCTACTTTCCAAACTTCACAGAAGCTCTCCTACGAAACATGCAAGACTAGCACTCCTGGAAGAAAGGATATGGTGGAGACATGGCTTAGCCACAGCCTAAGGGATGTTTTCAGAATGAAATTTTCACTCTGCAGCGGAGTGTGCACTCATATGAAACTTCCTGGCAGATTAAAATTGTGTGCCTGTACCGGGACTCGGACCTGGGACGTTTGGCTTCGCGGGGAAGCGCACTACCGACTGTGCTATCGCGACACGACTCACGATGCCGCCTCACAACATTACTTCCGCCAGTACCTCGCCCCCTACTTTCCAAACTTCACAGAAGCTCTCCTACGAACCATGCAAGACAAGCACTCCTGGAAGAAAGGATATGTTGGACACATGGCTTAGCCACAGCCTAAGGGATGTTTTCAGAATGAAATTTTCACTCTGCAGCGGAGTGTGCACTCATATGAAACTTCCTGGCAGATTAAAATTGTGTGCCTGAACCGGGACTCGGACCTGGGACGTTTGGCTTCGCGGGGAAGCGCCTTACCGACTGTGCTATCGCGACACGACACACGATGCCGCCTCACAACTTTACTTCCGCCAGTACCTCGCCCCCTACTTTCCAAACTTCACAGAAGCTCTCCTACGAACCATGCAAGACAAGCACTCCTGGAAGAAAGGATATGGTGGGGACATGGCTTAGCCACAGCCTAAGGGATGTTTTCAGAATGAAATTTTCACTCTGCAGCGGAGTGTGCACTCATATGAAACTTCCTGGCAGATTAAAATTGTGTGCCTGAACCGGGACTCAGACCTGGGACGTTTGGCTTCGCGGGGAAGCGCACTACCGACTGTGCTATCGCGACACGACTCACGACGCCGCATCAGAAGATTACTTCCGCCAGTACCTCGCCCCCTACTTTCCAAACTTCACAGAAGCTCTCCTACGAACCATGCAAGACAAGCACTCCTGGAAGAAAGGATATGGTGGAGACATGGCTTAGCCACAGCCTAAGGGATGTTTTCAGAATGAAATTTTCACTCTGCAGCGGAGTGTGCACTCATATGAAACTTCCTGGCAGATTAAAATTGTGTGCCTGAACTGGGACATGAACCTGGGACGTTTGGCTTCGCGGGGAAGCGTCTTACCGACTGTGCTATCGCGACACGACTCACGACGCCGCATCAGAAGATTACTTCCGCCAGTACCTCGCCCCCTACATTCCAAACTTCACAGAAGCTCTCCTACGAACCATGCAAGACTAGCACTCCTGGAAGAAAGGATATGTGGAGACATGGCTTAGCCACAGCCTAAGGGATGTTTTCAGAATGAAATTTTCACTCTGCAGCGGAGTGTGCACTCATATGAAACTTCCTGGCAGATTAAAATTGTGTGCCTGAACTGGGACATGAACCTGGGACGTTAGGCTTCGCGGGGAAGCGTCTTACCGACTGTGCTATCGCGACACGACTCACGACGCCGCATCAGAAGATTACTTCCGCCAGTACCTCGCCCCTACTTTCCAAACTTCACAGAAGCTCTCCTACGAACCATGCAAGACTAGCACTCCTGGAAGAAAGGATATGGTGGAGACATGGCTTAGCCACAGCCTAAGGGATGTTTTCAGAATGAAATTTTCACTCTGCAGCGGAGTGTGCACTCATATGAAACTTCCTGGCAGATTAAAATTGTGTGCCTGTACCGGGACTCGGACCTGGGACGTTTGGCTTCGCGGGGAAGCGCACTACCGACTGTGCTATCGCGACACGTCTCACGATGCCGCCTCACAACATTACTTCCGCCAGTACCTCGCCCCCTACTTTCCAAACTTCACAGAAGCTCTCCTACGAACCATGCAAGACAAGCACTCCTGGAAGAAAGGATATGTTGGAGACATGGCTTAGCCACAGCCTAAGGGATGTTTTCAGAATGAAATTTTCACTCTGCAGCGGAGTGTGCACTCATATGAAACTTCCTGGCAGATTAAAATTGTGTGCCTGAACCGGGACTCGGACCTGGGACGTTTGGCTTCGCGGGGAAGCGCCTTACCGACTGTGCTATCGCGACACGACTCACGATGCCGCCTCACAACTTTACTTCCGCCAGTACCTCGCCCCCTACTTTCCAAACTTCACAGAAGCTCTCCTACGAACCATGCAAGACAAGCACTCCTGGAAGAAAGGATATGGTGGGGACATGGCTTAGCCACAGCCTAAGGGTTGTTTTCAGAATGAAATTTTCACTCTGCAGCGGAGTGTGCACTCATATGAAACTTCCTGGCAGATTAAAATTGTGTGCCTGAACTGGGACATGAACCTGGGACGTTTGGCTTCGCGGGGAAGCGCCTTACCGACTGTGCTATCGCGACACGACTCACGACGCCGCATCAGAAGATTACTTCCGCCAGTACCTCGCCCCCTACTTTCCAAACTTCACAGAAGCTCTCCTACGAACCATGCAAGACAAGCACTCCTGGAAGAAAGGATATGGTGGAGACATGGCTTAGCCACAGCCTAAGGTATGTTTTCAGAATGAAATTTTCACTCTGCAGCGGAGTGTGCACTCATATGAAACTTCCTGGCAGATTAAAATTTTGTGCCTGAACTGGGACATGAACCTGGGACGTTTGGCTTCGCGGGGAAGCGTCTTACCGACTGTGCTATCGCGACACGACTCACGACGCCGCATCAGAAGATTACTTCCGCCAGTACCTCGCCCCCTACTTTCCAAACTTCTCAGAAGCTCTCCTACGAACCATGCAAGACTAGCACTCCTGGAAGAAAGGATATGGTGGAGACATGGCTTAGCCACAGCCTAAGGGATGTTTTCAGAATGAAATTTTCACTCTGCAGCGGAGTGTGCACTCATATGAAACTTCCTGGCAGATTAAAATTGTGTGCCTGGACCGGGACTCGGACCTGGGACGTTTGGCTTCGCGGGGAAGCGCCTTACCGACTGTGCTATCGCGACACGACTCACGATGCCGCCTCACAACTTTACTTCCGCCAGTACCTCGCCCCCTACTTTCCAAACTTCACAGAAGCTCTCCTACGAACCATGCAAGACTAGCACTCCTGGAAGAAAGGATATGGTGGAGACATGGCTTAGCCACAGCCTAAGGGATGTTTTCAGAATGAAATTTTCACTCTGCAGCGGAGTGTGCACTGATATGAAACTTCCTGGCAGATTAAAATTTTGTGCCTGAACCGGGACTCGGACCTGGGACGTTTGGCTTCGCAGGGAAGCGCCTTACCGACTGCGCTATCCCGACACGACTCACGATGCCGCCTCACAACTTTACTTCCGCCAGTACCTCGCCCCCTACTTTCCAAACTTCACAGAAGCTCTCCTACGAACCATGCAAGACAAGCACACCTGGAAGAAAGGATATGGTGGAGACATGGCTTAGCCACAGCCTAAGGGATGTTTTCAGAACGAATTTTTCACTCTGCAGCGGAGTGTGCACTCATATGAAACTTCCTGGCAGATTAAAATTGTGTGCCTGAACTGGGACATGAACCTGGGACGTTTGGCTTCGCGGGGAAGCGTCTTACCGACTGTGCTATCGCGACACGACTCACGACGCCGCATCAGAAGATTACTTCCGCCAGTACCTCGCCCCCTACTTTCCAAACTTCACAGAAGCTCTCCTACGAACCATGCAAGACTAGCACTCCTGGAAGAAAGGATATGGTGGAGACATGGCTTAGCCACAGCCTAAGGGATGTTTTCAGAATGAAATTTTCACTCTGCAGCGGAGTGTGCACTCATATGAAACTTCCTGGCAGATTAAAATTGTGTGCCTGAACCGGGACTCGGACCTGGGACGTTTGGCTTCGTGGGGAAGCGCCTTACCGACTGTGCTATCCCGACACGACTCACGATGCCGCCTCACAACTTTACTTCCGCCAGTACCTCGCCCCCTACTTTCCAAACTTCACAGAAGCTCTCCTACGAACCATGCAAGACTAGCACTCCTGGAAGAAAGGATATGGTGGAGACATGGCTTAGCCACAGCCTAAGGGATGTTTTCAGAATGAAATTTTCACTCTGCAGCGGAGTGTGCACTCATATGAAACTTCCTGGCATATTAAAATTGTGTGCCTGAACTGGGACATGAACCTGGGACGTTTGGGTTCGCGGGGAAGCGTCTTACCGACTGTGCTATCGCGACACGACTCACGACGCCGCATCAGAAGATTACTTCCGCCAGTACCTCGCCCCCTACTTTCCAAACTTCACAGAAGCTCTCCTACGAACCATGCAAGACAAGCACTCCTGGAAGAAAGGATATGGTGGAGACATGGCTTAGCCACAGCCTAAGGGATGTTTTCAGAATGAAATTTTCACTCTGCAGTGGAGTGTGCACTCATATGAAACTTCCTGGCAGATTAAAATTGTGTGCCTGAACCGGGACTCGGACCTGGGACGTTTGGCTTCGCGGGGAAGCGCCTTACCGACTGTGCTATCCCGACACGACTCACGATGCCGCCTCACAACTTTACTTCCGCCAGTACCTCGCCCCCTACTTTCCAAACTTCACAGAAGCTCTCCTACGAACCATGCAAGACAAGCACTCCTGGAAGAAAGGATATGGTGGAGACATGGCTTAGCCACAGCCTAAGGGATGTTTTCAGAATGAAATTTTCACTCTGCAGTGGAGTGTGCACTCATATGAAACTTCCTGGCAGATTAAAATTGTGTGCCTGAACCGGGACTCGGACCTGGGACGTTTGGCTTCGCGGGGAAGCGCCTTACCGACTGTGCTATCGCGACACGACTCACGACGCCGCCTCACAACTTTACTTCCGCCAGTACCTCGCCCCCTACTTTCCACACTTCACAGAAGCTCTCCTACGAACCATGCAAGACAAGCACTCCTGGAAGAAAGGATATGGTGGAGACATGGCTTAGCCACAGCCTAAGGGATGTTTTCAGAATGAAATTTTAACTCTGCAGTGGAGTGTGCACTCATATGAAACTTCCTGGCAGATTAAAATTGTGTGCCTGAACCGGGACTCGGACCTGGGACGTTTGGCTGCGCGGGGAAACGCCTTACCGACTGTGCTATCGCGACACGACTCATGACGCCGCATCAGAAGATTACTTCCGCCAGTACCTCGCCCCCTACTTTCCAAATTTCACAGAAGCTCTCCTACGAACCATGCAAGACAAGCACTCCTGGAAGAAGGGATATGGTGGAGACATGGCTTAGCCACAGCCTAAGGGATGTTTTCAGAATGAAATTTTCACTCTGCAGTGGAGTGTGCACTCATATGAAACTTCCTGGCAGATTAAAATTGTGTGCCTGAACCGGGACTCGGACCTGGGACGTTTGGCTTCGCGGGGAAGCGAATTACCGACTGTGCTATCGCGACACGACTCACGACGCCGCATCAGAAGATTACTTCCGCCAGTACCTCGCCCCCTACTTTCCAAACTTCACAGAAGCTCTCCTACGAACCATGCAAGACAAGCACTCCTGGAAGAAATGATATGGTGGAGACATGGCTTAGCCACAGCCTAAGGGATGTTTTCAGAATGAAATTTTCACTCTGCAGCGGAGTGTGCACTCATATGAAACTTCCTGGCAGATTAAAATTGTGTGCCTGAACTGGGACATGAACCTGGGACGTTTGGCTTCGCGGGGAAGCGCCTTACCGACTGTGCTATCGCGACACGACTCACGATGCCGCCTCACAACTTTACTTCCGCCAGTACCTCGCCCCCTACTTTCCAAACTTCACAGAAGCTCTCCTACGAACCATGCAAGACAAGCACTCCTGGAAGAAAGGATATGGTGGAGACATGGCTTAGCCACAGCCTAAGGGATGTTTTCAGAATGAAATTTTCACTCTACAGCGGAGTGTGCACTCATATGAAACTTCCTGGCAGATTAAAATTGTGTGCCTGAACCGGGACTCGGACCTGGGACGTTTGGCTTCGCGGGGAAGCGTCTTACCGACTGTGCTATCGCGACACGACTCACGACGCCGCATCAGAAGATTACTTCCGCCAGTACCTCGCCCCCTACTTTTTAAACTTCACAGAAGCTCTCCTACGAACCATGCAAGACTAGCACTCCTGGAAGAAAGGATATGGTGGAGACATGGCTTAGCCACAGCCTAAGGGATGTTTTCAGAATGAAATTTTCACTCTGCAGCGGAGTGTGCACTGATATGAAACTTCCTGGCAGATTAAAATTGTGTGCCTGAACTGGGACTCGAACCTGGGACGTTTGGCCTTGCGGGGAAGCGCCTTTCCGACTGTGCTATCGCGACACGACTCACGATGCCGCCTCACAACTTTACTTCCGCCAGTACCTCGCCCCCTACTTTCCAAACTTCACAGAAGCTCTCCTACGAACCATGCAAGACAAGCACTCCTGGAAGAAAGGATATGGTGGAGACATGGCTTAGCCACAGCCTAAGGGATGTTTTCAGAATGAAATTTTCACTCTGCAGCGGAGTGTGCACTCATATGAAACTTCCTGGCAGATTAAAATTGTGTGCCTGAACCGGGACTCGGACCTGGGACGTTTGGCTTCGCGGGGAAGCGCCTTACCAACTGTGCTATCGCGACACGACTCACGATGCCGCCTCACAACTTTACTTCCGCCAGTACCTCGCCCCCTACTTTCCAAACTTCACAGAAGCTCTCCTACGAACCATGCAAGACAAGCACTCCTGGAAGAAAGGATATGGTGGAGACATGGCTTAGCCACAGCCTAAGGGATGTTTTCAGAATGAAATTTTCACTCTGCAGCGGAGTGTGCACTCATATAAAAACTTCCTGGCAGATTAAAATTGTGTGCCTGAACCGGGACTCGGACCTGGGATGTTTGGCTTCGCGGGGAAGCGCCTTACCGACTGTGCTATCGCGACACGACTCACGACGCCGCATCAGAAGATTACTTCCGCCAGTACCTCGCCCCCTACTTTCCAAACTTCACAGAAGCTCTCCTACGAACCATGCAAGACTAGCACTCCTGGAAGAAAGGATATGGTGGAGACATGGCTTAGCCACAGCCTAAGGGATGTTTTCAGAATGAAATTTTCACTCTGCAGCGGAGTGTGCACTCATATGAAACTTCCTGGCAGATTAAAATTGTGTGCCTGAACCGGGACTCGGACCTGGGACGTTTGGCTTCGCGGGGAAGCGCCTTACCGACTCTGCTATCGCGACACGACTCACGACGCCGCATCAGAAGATTACTTCCGCCAGTACCTCGCCCCCTACTTTCCAAACTTCACAGAAGCTCTCCTACGAACCATGCAAGACAAGCACTCCTGGAAGAAAGGATATGGTGGAGACATGGCTTAGCCACAGCCTAAGGGATGATTTCAGAATGAAATTTTCACTCTGCAGTGGAGTGTGCACTCATATGAAACTTCCTGGCAGATTAAAATTGTGTGCCTGAACCGGGACTCGGACCTGGGACGTTTGGCTGCGCGGGGAAACGCCTTACCGACTGTGCTATCGCGACACGACTCACGACGCCGCATCAGAAGATTACTTCCGCCAGTACCTCGCCCCCTACTTTCCAAACTTCACAGAAGCTCTCCTACGAACCATGCAAGACAAGCACTCCTGGAAGAAAGGATATGGTGGAGACATGGCTTAGCCACAGCCTAAGGGATGTTTTCAGAATGCAATTTTCACTCTGCAGTGGAGTGTGCACTCATATGAAACTTCCTGGCAGATTAAAATTGTGTGCCTGAACCGGGACTCGGACCTGGGACGTTTGGCTTCGCGGGGAAGCGCCTTACCGACTGTGCTATCGCGACACGACTCACGACGCCGCATCAGAAGATTACTTCCACCAGTACCTCGCCCCCTACTTTCCAAACTTCACAGAAGCTCTCCTACGAACCATGCAAGACAAGCACTCCTGGAAGAAAGGATATGGTGGAGACATGGCTTAGCCACAGCCTAAGGGATGTTTTCAGAATGAAATTTTCACTCTGCAGTGGAGTGTGCACTCATATGAATCTTCCTGGCAGATTAAAATTGTGTGCCTGAACCGGGACTCGGACCTGGGACGTTTGGCTTCGCAGGGAAGCGCCTTACCGACTGTGCTATCGCGACACGACTCACGACGCCGCATCAGAAGATTACTTCCGCCAGTACCTCGCGCCCTACTTACCAAACTTCACAGAAGCTCTCCTACGAACCATGCAAGACAAGCACTCCTGGAAGAAAGGATATGGTGGAGACATGGCTTAGCCACAGCCTAAGGGATGTTTTCAGAATGAAATTTTCACTTTGCAGTGGAGTGTGCACTCATATGAAACTTCCTGGCAGATTAAAATTGTGTGCCTGAACCGGGACTCGGACCTGGGACGTTTGGCTTCGCGGGGAAGCGCCTTACCGACTGTGCTATCGCGACACGACTCACGACGCCGCATCAGAAGATTACTTCCGCCAGTACCTCGCCCCCTACTTTCCAAACTTCACAGAAGCTCTCCTACGAACCATGCAAGACAAGCACTCCTGGAAGAAAGGATATGGTGGAGACATGGCTTAGCCACAGCCTAAGGGATGTTTTCAGAATGGAATTTTCACTCTGCAGTGGAGTGTGCACTCATATGAAACTTCCTGGCAGATTAAAATTGTGTGCCTGAACCGGGACTCGGACCTGGGACGTTTGGCTTCGCGGGGAAGCGCCTTACCGACTGTGCTATCGCGACACGACTCACGATGCCGCCTCACAACTTTACTTCCGCCAGTACCTCGCCCCCTACTTTCCAAACTTCACAGAAGCTCTCCTACGAACCATGCAAGACAAGCACTCCTGGAAGAAAGGATATGGTGGAGACATGGCTTAGCCACAGCCTAAGGGATGTTTTCAGAATGAAATTTTCACTCTGCAGCGGAGTGTGCACTCATATGAAACTTCCTGGCAAATTAAAATTGTGTGCCTGAACTGGGACATGAACCTGGGACGTTTGGCTTCGCGGGGAAGCGCCTTACCGACTGTGCTATCGCGACACGACTCACGACGCCACATCAAAAGATTACTTCCGTCAGTACCTCGCCCCCTACTTTCCAAACTTCACAGAAGCTCTCCTACGAACCATGCAAGACAAGCACTCCTGGAAGAAAGGATATGGTGGAGACATGGCTTAGCCACAGCCTAAGGGATGTTTTCAGAATGAAATTTTCACTCTGCAGCGGAGTGTGCACTCATATGAAACTTCCTGGCAGATTAAAATTGTGTGCCTGAACCGGGACTCGGACCTGGGACGTTTGGCTTCGCGGGGAAGCGCCTTACCGACTGTGCTATCGCGGCACGACTCACGATGCCGCCTCACAACTTTACTTCCGCCAGTACCTCGCCCCCTACTTTCCAAACTTCACAGAAGCTCTCCTACGAACCATGCAAGACAAGCACTCCTGGAAGAAAGGATATGGTGGAGACATGGATTAGCCACAGCCTAAGGGATGTTTTCAGAATGAAATTTTCACTCTGCAGCGGAGTGTGCACTCATATGAAACTTCCTGGCAGATTAAAATTGTGTGCCTGAACCGGGACTCGGACCTGGGACGTTTGGCTGCGCGGGGAAACGCCTTACCGACTGTGCTATCGCGACACGACTCACGACGCCGCATCAGAAGATTACTTCCGCCAGTACCTCGCCCCCTACTTTCCAAACTTCACAGAAGCTCTCCTACGAACCATGCAAGACAAGCACTGCTGGAAGATAGGATATGGTGGAGACATGGCTTAGCCACAGCCTAAGGAATGTTTTCAGAATGAAATTTTCACTCTGCAGTGGAGTGTGCACTCATATGAAACTTCCTGGCAGATTAAAATTGTGTGCCTGAACCGAGACTCGGATCTGGGACGTTTGGCTTCGCGGGGAAGCGTCTTACCGACTGTGCTATCGCGACACGACTCACGATGCCACATCAGAAGATTACTTCCGCCAGTACCTCGCCCCCTACTTACCAAACTTCACAGAAGCTCTCCTACGAACCATGCAAGACAAGCACTCCTGGAAGAAAGGATATGGTGGAGACATGGCTTAGCCACAGCCTAAGGGATGTTTTCAGAATGGAATTTTCACTTTGCAGTGGAGTGTGCACTCATATGAAACTTCCTGGCAGATTAAAATTGTGTGCCTGAACCGGGACTCGGACCTGGGACGTTTGGCTTCGCGGGGAAGCGCCTTACCGACTGTGCTATCGCGACACGACTCACGACGCCGCATCAGAAGATTACTTCCGCCAGTACCTCGCCCCCTACTTTCCAAACTTCACAGAAGCTCTCCTACGAACCATGCAAGACAAGCACTGCTGGAAGATAGGATATGGTGGAGACATGGCTTAGCCACAGCCTAAGGAATGTTTTCAGAATGAAATTTTCACTCTGCAGTGGAGTGTGCACTCATATGAAACTTCCTGGCAGATTAAAATTGTGTGCCTGAACCGAGACTCGGATCTGGGACGTTTGGCTTCGCGGGGAAGCGCCTTACCGACTGTGCTATCGCGACACGACTCACGATGCCGCCTTACAACTTTACTTCCGCCAGTACCTCGCCCCCTACTTTCCAAACTTCACAGAAGCTCTCCTACAAACCATGCAAGACAAGCACTCCTGGAAGAAAGGATATGGTGGAGACATGGCTTAGCCACAGCCTAAGGGATGTTTTCTTAATGAAATTTTCACTCTGCAGCGGAGTGTGCACTCATATGAAACTTCCTGGCAGATTAAAATTGTGTGCCTGAACCGGGACTCGGACCTGGGACGTTTGGCTTCGCGGGGAAGCGCCTTACCGACTGTGCTATCGCGACACGACTCACGATGCCGCCTCACAACTTTACTTCCGCCAGTACCTCGCCCCCTACTTTCCAAACTTCACAGAAGCTCTCCTACGAACCATGCAAGACAAGCACTCCTGGAAGAAAGGATATGGTGGAGACATGGCTTAGCCACAGCCTAAGGGATGTTTTCAGAATGAAATTTTCACTCTGCAGCGGAGTGTGCACACATATGAAACTTCCTGGCAGATTAAAATTGTGTGCCTGAACCGGGACTCGGACCTGGGACGTTTGGCTTCGCGGGGAAGCGCCTTACCGACTGTGCTATCGCGACACGACTCACGATGCCGCCTCACAACTTTACTTCCGCCAGTACCTCGCCCCCTACTTTCCAAACTTCACAGAAGCTCTCCTACGAACCATGCAAGACTAGCACTCCTGGAAGAAAGGATATGGTGGAGACATGGCTTAGCCACAGCCTAAGGGATGTTTTCAGAATGAAATTTTCACTCTGCAGCGGAGTGTGCACTCATATGAAACTTCCTGGCAGATTAAAATTGTGTGCCTGAACTGGGACATGAACCTGGGACGTTTGGCTTCGCGGGGAAGCGCCTTACCGACTGTGCTATCGCGACACGACTCACGACGCCACATCAGAAGATTACTTCCGTCAGTACCTCGCCCCCTACTTTCCAAACTTCACAGAAGCTCTCCTACGAACCATGCAAGACAAGCACTCCTGGAAGAAAGGATATGGTGGAGACATGGATTAGCCACAGCCTAAGGGATGTTTTCAGAATGAAATTTTCACTCTGCAGCGGAGTGTGCACTCATATGAAACTTCCTGGCAGATTAAAATTGTGTGCCTGAACCGGGACTCGGACCTGGGACGTGTAGCTGCGCGGGGAAACGCCTTACCGACTGTGCTATCGCGACACGACTCACGACGCCGCATCAGAAGATTACTTCCGCCAGTACCTCGCCCCCTACTTTCCAAACTTCACAGAAGCTCTCCTACGAACCATGCAAGACAAGCACTGCTGGAAGATAGGATATGGTGGAGACATGGCTTAGCCACAGCCTAAGGAATGTTTTCAGAATGAAATTTTCACTCTGCAGTGGAGTGTGCACTCATATGAAACTTCCTGGCAGATTAAAATTGTGTGCCTGAACCGAGACTCGGACCTGGGACGTTTGGCTTCGCGGGGAAGCGTCTTACCGACTGTGCTATCGCGACACGACTCACGATGCCACATCAGAAGATTACTTCCGCCAGTACCTCGCCCCCTACTTACCAAATTTCACAGAAGCTCTCCTACGAACCATGCAAGACAAGCACTCCTGGAAGAAAGGATATGGTGGAGACATGGCTTAGCCACAGCCTAAGGGATGTTTTCAGAATGAAATTTTCACTCTGCAGCGGAGTGTGCACTCATATGAAACTTCCTGGCAGATTAAAATTGTGTGCCTGAAACGGGACTCGGACCTGGGACGTTTGGCTTCGCGGGGAAGCGCCTTACCGACTGTGCTATCGCGACACGACTCACGATGCCGCAACAGAAGATTACTTCCGCCAGTACCTCGCCCCCTACTTTCCAAACTTCACAGAAGCTCTCCTACGAACCATGCAAGACAAGCACTCCTGGAAGAAAGGATATGGTGGAGACATGGCTTAGCCACAGCCTAAGGGATGTTTTCAGAATGAAATTTTCACTCTGCAGTGGAGTGTGCACTCATATGAAACTTCCTGGCAGATTAAAATTGTGTGCCTGAACTGGGACATGAACCTGGGACGTTTGGCTTCGCGGGGAAGCGCCTTACCGACTGTGCTATCGCGACACGACTCACGATGCCGCCTCACAACTTTACTTCCGCCAGTACCTCGCCCCCTACTTTCCAAACTTCACAGAAGCTCTCCTACGAACCATGCAAGACAAGCACTCCTGGAAGAAAGGATATGGTGGAGACATGGCTTAGCCACAGCCTAAGGGATGTTTTCAGAATGAAATTTTCACTCTGCAGTGGAGTGTGCACTCCTATAAAAACTTCCTGGCAGATTAAAATTGTGTGCCTGAACCGGGACTCGGACCTGGGACGTTTGGCTTCGCGGGGAAGCGCCTTACCGACTGTGCTATCCCGACACGACTCACGATGCCGCCTCACAACTTTACTTCCGCCAGTACCTCGCCCCCTACTTTCCTAACTTCACAGAAGCTCTCCTACGAACCATGCAAGACAAGCACTCCTGGAAGAAAGGATATGGTGGAGACATGGCTTAGCCACAGCCTAAGGGATGTTTTCAGAATGAAATTTTCACTCTGCAGCGGAGTGTGCACTGATATGAAACTTCCTGGCAGATTAAAATTGTGTGCCTGAACTGGGACTCGAACCTGGGACGTTTGGCTTTGCGGGGAAGCGCCATTCCGACTGTGCTATCGCGACACGACTCACGACGCCGCATCAGAAGATTACTTCCGCCAGTACATCGCCCCCTACTTTCCAAACTTCACAGAAGCTCTCCTACGAACCATGCAAGACTAGCACTCCTGGAAGAAAGGATATGGTGGAGACATGGCTTAGCCACAGCCTAAGGGATGTTTTCAGAATGAAATTTTCACTCTGCAGCGGAGTGTGCACTCATATGAAACTTCCTGGCAGATTAAAATTGTGTGCCTGAACTGGGACATGAACCTGGGACGTTTGGCTTCGCGGGGAAGCGTCGTACCGACTGTGCTATCGCGACACGACTCACGACGCCGCATCAGAAGATTACTTCCGCCAGTACCTCGCCCCCTACTTTCCAAACTTCACAGAAGCTCTCCTACGAACCATGCAAGACTAGCACTCCTGGAAGAAAGGATATGGTGGAGACATGGCTTAGCCACAGCCTAAGGGATGTTTTCAGAATGAAATTTTCACTCTGCAGCGGAGTGTGCACTCATATGAAACTTCCTGGCAGATTAAAATTGTGTGCCTGAACCGGGACTCGGACCTGGGACGTTTGGCTTTGCGGGGAAGCGCACTACCGACTGTGCTATCGCGACACGACTCACGATGCCGCCTCACAACTTTACTTCCGCCAGTACCTCGCCCCCTACTTTCCAAACTTCACAGAAGCTCTCCTACGAACCATGCAAGACAAGCACTCCTGGAAGAAAGGATATGGTGGAGACATGGCTTAGCCACAGCCTAAGGGATGTTTTCAGAATGAAATTTTCACTCTGCAGCGGAGTGTGCACACATATGAAACTTCCTGGCAGATTAAAATTGTGTGCCTGAACCGGGACTCGGACCTGGGACGTTTGGCTTCGCGGGGAAGCGCCTTACCGACTGTGCTATCGCGACACGACTCACGATGCCGCCTCACAACTTTACTTCCGCCAGTACCTCGCCCCCTACTTTCCAAACTTCACAGAAGCTCTCCTACGAACCATGCAAGACTAGCACTCCTGGAAGAAAGGATATGGTGGAGACATGGCTTAGCCACAGCCTAAGGGATGTTTTCAGAATGAAATTTTCACTCTGCAGCGGAGTGTGCACTCATATGAAACTTCCTGGCAGATTAAAATTGTGTGCCTGAACCGGGACTCGGACCTGGGACGTTTGGCTTCGCGGGGAAGCGCCTTACCGACTGTGCTATCGCGACACGACTCACGATGCCGCCTCACAACTTTACTTCCGCCAGTACCTCGCCCCCTACTTTCCAAACTTCACAGAAGCTCTCCTACGAACCATGCAAGACTAGCACTCCTGGAAGAAAGGATATGGTGGAGACATGGCTTAGCCACAGCCTAAGGGATGTTTTCAGAATGAAATTTTCACTCTGCAGCGGAGTGTGCACTGATATGAAACTTCCTGGCAGATTAAAATTGTGTGCCTGAACCGGGACTCGGACCTGGGACGTTTGGCTTCGCGGGGAAGCGCCTTACCGACTGTGCTATCGCGACACGACTCACGACGCCGCATCAGAAGATTACTTCCGCCAGTACCTCGCCCCCTACTTTCCAAACTTCACAGAAGCTCTCCTACGAACCATGCAAGACAAGCACTCCTGGAAGAAAGGATATGGTGGAGACATGGCTTAGCCACAGCCTAAGGGATGTTTTCAGAATGAAATTTTCACTCTGCAGCGGAGTGTGCACTCATATGAAACTTCCTGGCAGATTAAAATTGTGTGCCTGAACCGGGACTCGGACCTGGGACGTTTGGCTTCGCGGGGAAGCGCACTACCGACTGTGCTATCGCGACACGACTCACGACGCCGCATCAGAAGATTACTTCCGCCAGTACCTCGCCCCCTACTTTCCAAACTTCACAGAAGCTCTCCTACGAACCATGCAAGACTAGCACTCCTGGAAGAAAGGATATGGTGGAGACATGGCTTATCCACAGCCTAAGGGATGTTTTCAGAATGAAATTTTCACTCTGCAGCAGAGTGTGCACTGATATGTAACTTCCTGGCAGATTAAAATTGTGTGCTTGAACTGGGACTCGAACCTGGGACGTTTGGCTTCGCGGGGAAGCGCCTTTCCGACTGTGCTATCGCGACACGACTTACGATGCCGCATCAGAAGATTACTTCCGCCAGTACCTCGCCCCCTACTTTCCAAACTTCACAGAAGCTCTCCTACGAACCATGCAAGACAAGCACTCCTGGAAGAAAGGATATGGTGGAGACATGGCTTAGCCACAGCCTAAGGGATGTTTTCAGAATGAAATTTTCACTCTGCAGCGGAGTGTGCACTCATATGAAACTTCCTGGCAGATTAAAATTGTGTGCCTGAACTGGGACTCGGACCTGGGACGTTTGGCTTCGCGGGGAAGCGCCTTACCGACTGTGCTATCGCGACACGACTCACGATGCCGCATCAGAAGATTACTTCCGCCAGTACCTCGCCCCCTACTTTCCAAACTTCACAAAAGCTCTCCTACGAACCATGCAAGACAAGCACTCCTGGAAGAAAGGATATGGTGGAGACATGGCTTAGCCACAGCCTAAGGGATGTTTTCAGAATGAAATTTTCACTCTGCAGTGGAGTGTGCACTCATATGAAACTTCCTGGCAGATTAAAATTGTGTGCCTGAACTGGGACATGAACCTGGGACGTTTGGCTTCGCGGGGAAGCGCCTTACCGACTGTGCTATTGCGACACGACTCACGACGCCGCATCAGAAGATTACTTCCGCCAGTACCTCGCCCCCTACTTTCCAAACTTCACAGAAGCTCTCCTACGAACCATGCAAGACAAGCACTCCTGGAAGAAAGGATATGGTGGAGACATGGCTTAGCCACAGCCTAAGGGATGTTTTCAGAATGAAATTTTCACCCTGCAGCGGAGTGTGCACTCATATGAAACTTCCTGGCAGATTAAAATTGTGTGCCTGAACCGGGACTCAGACCTGGGACGTTTGGCTTCGCGGGGAAGCGCCTTACCGACTGTGCTATCGCGACACGACTCACGATGCCGCCTCACAACTTTACTTCCGCCAGTACCTCGCCCCCTACTTTCCTAACTTCACAGAAGCTCTCCTACGAACCATGCAAGACTAGCACTCCTGGAAGAAAGGATATGGTGGAGACATGGCTTAGCCACAGCCTAAGGGATGTTTTCAGAATGAAATTTTCACTCTGCAGCGGAGTGTGCACTCATATGAAACTTCCTGGCAGATTAAAATTGTGTGCCTGAACTGGGACATGAACCTGGGACGTTTGGCTTCGCGGGGAAGCGTCTTACCGACTGTGCTATCGCGACACGACTCACGATGCCGCCTCACAACTTTACTTCCGCCAGTACCTCGCCCCCTACTTTCCAAACTTCACAGAAGCTCTCCTACGAACAATGCAAGACTAGCACTCCTGGAAGAAAGGATATGGTGGAGACATGGCTTAGCCACAGCCTAAGGGATGTTTTCAGAATGAAATTTTCACTCTGCAGCGGAGTGTGCACTCATATGAAACTTCCTGGCAGATTAAAGTTGTGTGCCTGAACCGGGACTCGGACCTGGGACGTTTGGCTTCGCGGGGAAGCGCCTTACCGACTGTGCTATCGCGACACGACTCACGATGCCGCCTCACAACTTTACTTCCGCCAGTACCTCGCCCCCTACTTTCCAAACTTCACAGAAGCTCTCCTACGAACCATGCAAGACAAGCACTCCTGGAAGAAAGGATATGGTGGAGACATGGCTTAGCCACAGCCTAAGGGATGTTTTCAGAATGAAATTTTCACTCTGCAGCGGAGTGTGCACTCACATGAAACTTCCTGGCAGATTAAAATTGTGTGCCTGAACTGGGACATGAACCTGGGACGTTTGGCTTCGCGGGGAAGCGTCTTACCGACTGTGCTATCGCGACACGACTCACGACGCCGCATCAGAAGATTACTTCCGCCAGTACCTCGCCCCCTACTTTCCAAACTTCACAGAAGCTCTCCTACGAACCATGCAAGACAAGCACTCCTGGAAGAAAGGATATGGTGGAGACATGGCTTAGCCACAGCCTAAGGGATGTTTTCAGAATGAAATTTTCACTCTGCAGCGGAGTGTGCACTCATATGAAACTTCCTGGCAGATTAAAATTGTGTGCCTGAACCGGGACTCGGACCTGGGACGTTTGGCTTCGCGGGGAAGCGCCTTACCGACTGTGCTATCGCGACACGACTCACGATGCCGCCTCACAACTTTACTTCCGCCAGTACCTCGCCCCCTACTTTCCAAACTTCACAGAAGCTCTCCTACGAACCATGCAAGACAAGCACTCCTGGAAGAAAGGATATGGTGGAGACATGGCTTAGCCACAGCCTAAGGGATGTTTTCAGAATGAAATTTTCACTCTGCAGCGGAGTGTGCACACATATGAAACTTCCTGGCAGATTAAAATTGTGTGCCTGAACCGGGACTCGGACCTGGGACGTTTGGCTTCGCGGGGAAGCGCCTTACCGACTGTGCTATCGCGACACGACTCACGATGCCGCCTCACAACTTTACTTCCGCCAGTACCTCGCCCCCTACTTTCCAAACTTCACAGAAGCTCTCCTACGAACCATGCAAGACTAGCACTCCTGGAAGAATGGATATGGTGGAGACATGGCTTAGCCACAGCCTAGGGGATGTTTTCAGAATGAAATTTTCACTCTGCAGCGGAGTGTGCACTCATATGAAACTTCCTGGCAGATTAAAATTGTGTGCCTGAACCGGGACTCGGACCTGGGACGTTTGGCTTCGCGGGGAAGCGCCTTACCGACTGTGCTATCCCGACACGACTCACGATGCCGCCTCACAACTTTACTTCCGCCAGTACCTCGCCCCCTACTTTCCAAACTTCACAGAAGCTCTCCTAAGAACCATGCAAGACAAGCACTCCTGGAAGAAAGGATATGGTGGAGACATGGCTTAGCCACAGCCTAAGGGATGTTTTCAGAATGAAATTTTCACTCTGCAGCGGAGTGTGCACTCATATGAAACTTCCTGGCAGATTAAAATTGTGTGCCTGAACCGGGACTCGGACCTGGGACGTTTGGCTTCGCGGGGAAGCGCCTTACCGACTGTGCTATCGCGACACGACTCACGACCCCGCATCAGATGATTACTTCCGCCAGTACCTCGCCCCCTACTTTCCAAACTTCACAGAAGCTCTCCTACGAACCATGCAAGACAAGCACTCCTGGAAGAAAGGATATGGTGGAGACATGGCTTAGCCACAGCCTAAGGGATGTTTTCAGAATGAAATTTTCACTCTGCCGTGGAGTGTGCACTCATATGAAACTTCCTGGCAGATTAAAATTGTGTGCCTGAACTGGGACATGAACCTGGGACGTTTGGCTTCGCGGGGAAGCGCCTTACCGACTGTGCTATCGCGACACGACTCACGACGCCGCATCAGAATATTACTTCCGCCAGTACCTCGCCCCCTACTTTCTAAACTTCACAGAAGCTCTCCTACGAACCATGCAAGACAAGCACTCCTGGAAGAAAGGATATGGTGGAGACATGGCTTAGCCACAGCCTAAGGGATGTTTTCAGAATGAAATTTTCACTCTGCAGCGGAGTGTGCACTCATATGAAACTTCCTGGCAGATTAAAATTGTGTGCCTGAACCGGGACTCGGACCTGGGACGTTTGGCTTCGCGGGGAAGCGCCTTACCGACTGTGCTATCGCGACACGACTCACGATGCCGCCTCACAACTTTACTTCCGCCAGTACCTCGCCCCCTACTTTCCAAACTTTACAGAAGCTCTCCTACGAACCATGCAAGACTAGCACTCCTGGAAGAAAGGATATGGTGGAGACATGGCTTAGCCACAGCCTAAGGGATGTTTTCAGAATGAAATTTTCACTCTGCAGCGGAGTGTGCACTCATATGAAACTTCCTGGCAGATTAAAATTGTGTGCCTGAACCGGGACTCGGACCTGGGACGTTTGGCTTCGCGGGGAAGCGCCTTACCGACTGTGCTATCGCGACACGACTCACGACGCCGCATCAGAATATTACTTCCGCCAGTACCTCGCCCCCTACTTTCCAAACTTCACAGAAGCTCTCCTACGAACCATGCAAGACAAGCACTCCTGGAAGAAAGGATATGGTGGAGACATGGCTTAGCCACAGCCTAAGGGATGTTTTCAGAATGAAATTTTCACTCTGCAGCGGAGTGTGCACTCATATGAAACTTCCTGGCAGATTAAAATTGTGTGCCTGAACCGGGACTCGGACCTGGGACGTTTGGCTTCGCGGGGAAGCGCCTTACCGACTGTGCTATCGCGACACGACTCACGATGCCGCCTCACAAATTTACTTCCGCCAGTACCTCGCCCCCTACTTTCCAAACTTCACAGAAGCTCTCCTACGAACCATGCAAGACTAGCACTCCTGGAAGAAAGGATATGGTGGAGACATGGCTTAGCCACAGCCTAAGGGATGTTTTCAGAATGAAATTTTCACTCTGCAGTGGAGTGTGCACTCATATGAAACTTCCTGGCAGATTAAAATTGTGTGCCTGAACTGGGACATGAACCTGGGACGTTTGGCTTCGCGGGGAAGCGCCTTACCGACTGTGCTATCGCGACACGACTCACGACGCCGCATCAGAATATTACTTCCGCCAGTACCTCGCCCCCTACTTTCCAAACTTCACAGAAGCTCTCCTACGAACCATGCAAGACAAGCACTCCTGGAAGAAAGGATATGGTGGAGACATGGCTTAGCCACAGCCTAAGGGATGTTTTCAGAATAAAATTTTCACTCTGCAGCGGAGTGTGCACTCATATGAAACTTCCTGGCAGATTAAAATTGTGTGCCTGAACCGGGACTCGGACCTGGGACGTTTGGCTTCGCGGGGAAGCGCCTTACCGACTGTGCTATCGCGACACGACTCACGATGCCGCCTCACAACTTTACTTCCGCCAGTACCTCGCCCCCTACTTTCCTAACTTCACAGAAGCTCTCCTACGAACCATGCAAGACTAGCACTCCTGGAAGAAAGGATATGGTGGAGACATGGCTTAGCCACAGCCTAAGGGATGTTTTCAGAATGAAATTTTCACTCTGCAGCGGAGTGTGCACTGATATGAAATTTCCTGGCAGATTAAAATTGTGTGCCTGATCTGGGACTCGAACCTGGGACGTTTGGCTTTGCGGGGAAGCGCCTTTCCGACTGTGCTATCGCGACACGACTCACGACGCCGCATCAGAAGATTACTTCCACCAGTACCTCGCCCCCTACTTTCCAAACTTCACAGAAGCTCTCCTACGAACCATGCAAGACTAGCAATCCTGGAAGAAAGGATATGGTGGAGACATGGCTTAGCCACAGCCTAAGGGATGTTTTCAGAATGAAATTTTCACTCTGCAGCGGAGTGTGCACTCATATGAAACTTCCTGGCAGATTAAAATTGTGTGCCTGAACTGGGACATGAACCTGGGACGTTCGGCTTCACGGGGAAGCGTCTTACCGACTGTGCTATCGCGACACGACTCACGACGCCGCATCAGAAGATTACTTCCGCCAGTACCTCGCCCCCTACTTTCCAAACTTCACAGAAGCTCTCCTACGAACCATGCAAGACTAGCACTCCTGGAAGAAAGGATATGGTGGAGACATGGCTTAGCCACAGCCTAAGGGATGTTTTCAGAATGAAATTTTCACTCTGCAGCGGAGTGTGCACTCATATGAAACTTCCTGGCAGATTAAAATTGTGTGCCTGAACCGGGACTCGGACCTGGGATGTTTGGCTTCGCGGGGAAGCGCACTACCGACTGTGCTATCGCGACACGACTCACGATGCCGCCTCACAACTTTACTTCCGCCAGTACCTCGCCCCCTACTTTCCAAACTTCACAGAAGCTCTCCTACGAACCATGCAAGACAAGCACTCCTGGAAGAAAGGATATGGTGGAGACATGGCTTAGCCACAGCCTAAGGGATGTTTTCAGAATGAAATTTTCACTCTGCAGCGGAGTGTGCACTCATATGAAACTTCCTGGCAGATTAAAATTGTGTGCCTGAACCGGGACTCGGACCTGGGACGTTTGGCTTCGCGGGGAAGCGCCTTACCGACTGTGCTATCGCGACACGACTCACGATGCCGCCTCACAACTTTACTTCCGCCAGTACCTCGCCCCCTACTTTCCAAACTTCACAGAAGCTCTCCTACGAACCATGCAAGACTAGCACTCATGGAAGAAAGGATATGGTGGAGACATGGCTTAGCCACAACCTAAGGGATGTTTTCAGAATGAAATTTTCACTCTGCAGCGGAGTGTGGACTGATATGAAACTTCCTGGCAGATTAAAATTGTGTGCCTGAACCGGGACTCGGACCTGGGACGTTTGGCTTCACGGGGAAGCGCCTTACCGACTGTGCTATCCCGACACGACTCACGATGCCGCCTCAAAACTTTACTTCCGCCAGTACCTCGCCCCCTACTTTCCAAACTTCACAGAAGCTCTCCTACGAACCATGCAAGACAAGCACTCCTGGAAGAAAGGATATGGTGGAGACATGGCATAGCCACAGCCTAAGGGATGTTTTCAGAATGAAATTTTCACTCTGCAGCGGAGTGTGCACTCATATGAAACTTCCTGGCAGATTAAAATTGTGTGCCTGAACTGGGACATGAACCTGGGACGTTTGGCTTCGCGGGGAAGCGCCTTACCGACTGTGCTATCGCGACACGACTCACGACGCCACATCAGAAGATTACTTCCGTCAGTACCTCGCCCCCTACTTTCCAAACTTCACAGAAGCTCTCCTACGAACCATGCAAGACAAGCACTCCTGGAAGAAAGGTTATGGTGGAGACATGGCTTAGCCACAGCCTAAGGGATGTTTTCAGAATGAAATTTTCACTCTGCAGCGGAGTGTGCACTCATATGAAACTTCCTGGCAGATTAAAATTGTGTGCCTGAACCGGGACTCGGACCTGGGACGTTTGGCTTCGCGGGGAAGCGCCTTACCAACTGTGCTATCGCGACACGACTCACGACGCCACATCAGAAGATTACTTCCGCCAGTACCTCGCCCCCTACTTTCCAAACTTCACAGAAGCTCTCCTACGAACCATGCAAGACTAGCACTCCTGGAAGAAAGGATATGGTGGAGACATGGCTTAGCCACAGCCTAAGGGATGTTTTCAGAATGAAATTTTCACTCTGCAGCAGGGTGTGCACTGATATGAATCTTCCTGGCAGATTAAAATTGTGTGCCTGAACTGGGACTCGAACCTGGGACGTTTGGCTTCGCGGGGAAGCGCCTTTCCGACTGTGCTATCGCGACACGACTCACGACGCCGCATCAGAAGATTACTTCCGCCAGTACCTCGCCCCCTACTTTCCAAACTTCCCAGAAGCTCTCCTACGAACCATGCAAGACAAGCACTCCTGGAAGAAAGGATATGGTGGAGACATGGCTTAGCCACAGCCTAAGGGATGTTTTCAGAATGAAATTTTCACTCTGCAGCGGAGTGTGCACTCATATGAAACTTCCTGGCAGATTAAAATTGTGTGCCTGAACTGGGACATGGACCTGGGACGTTTGGCTTCGCGGGGAAGCGTCTTACCGACTGTGCTATCGCGACACGACTCACGACGCCGCATCAGAAGATTACTTCCGCCAGTACCTCGCCCCCTACTTTCCAAACTTCACAGAAGCTCTCCTACGAACCATGCAAGACTAGCACTCCTGGAAGAAAGGATATGGTGGAGACATGGCTTAGCCACAGCCTAAGGGATGTTTTCAGAATGAAATTTTCACTCTGCAGCGGAGTGTGCACTCATATGAAACTTCCAGGCAGATTAAAATTGTGTGCCTGAACCGGGACTCGGACCTGGGATGTTTGGCTTCGCGGGGAAGCGCCTTACCGACTGTGCTATCGCGACACGACTCACGATGCCGCCTCACAACTTTACTTCCGCCAGTACCTCGCCCCCTACTTTCCAAACTTCACAGAAGCTCTCCTACGAACCATGCAAGACAAGCACTCCTGGAAGAAAGGATATGGTGGAGACATGGCTTAGCCACAGCCTAAGGGATGTTTTCAGAATGAAATTTTCACTCTGCAGCGGAGTGTGCACTCATATGAAACTTCCTGGCAGATTAAAATTGTGTGCCTGAACCGGGACTCGGACCTGGGACGTTTGGGTTCGCGGGGAAGCGCCTTACCGACTGTGCTATCGCGACACGACTCACGACGCCGCCTCACAACTTTACTTCCGCCAGTACCTCGCCCCCTACTTTCCAAACTTCACAGAAGCTCTCCTACGAACCATGCAAGACAAGCACTCCTGGAAGAAAGGATATGGTGGAGACATGGCTTAGCCACAGCCTAAGGGATGTTTTCAGAATGAAATTTTCACTCTGCAGCGGAGTGTGCACTCATATGAAACTTCCTGGCAGATTAAAATTGTGTGCCTGAACCGGGACTCGGACCTGGGACGTTTGGCTTCGCGGGGAAGCGCCTTACCGACTGTGCTATCGCGACACGACTCACGATGCCGCCTCACAAATTTACTTCCGCCAGTACCTCGCCCCCTACTTTCCAAACTTCACAGAAGCTCTCCTACGAACCATGCAAGACTAGCACTCCTGGAAGAAAGGATATGGTGGAGACATGGCTTAGCCACAGCCTAAGGGATGTTTTCAGAATGAAATTTTCACTCTGCAGTGGAGTGTGCACTCATATGAAACTTCCTGGCAGATTAAAATTGTGTGCCTGAACTGGGACATGAACCTGGGACGTTTGGCTTCGCGGGGAAGCGCCTTACCGACTGTGCTATCGCGACACGACTCACGACGCCGCATCAGAATATTACTTCCGCCAGTACCTCGCCCCCTACTTTCCAAACTTCACAGAAGCTCTCCTACGAACCATGCAAGACAAGCACTCCTGGAAGAAAGGATATGGTGGAGACATGGCTTAGCCACAGCCTAAGGGATGTTTTCAGAATAAAATTTTCACTCTGCAGCGGAGTGTGCACTCATATGAAACTTCCTGGCAGATTAAAATTGTGTGCCTGAACCGGGACTCGGACCTGGGACGTTTGGCTTCGCGGGGAAGCGCCTTACCGACTGTGCTATCGCGACACGACTCACGATGCCGCCTCACAACTTTACTTCCGCCAGTACCTCGCCCCCTACTTTCCTAACTTCACAGAAGCTCTCCTACGAACCATGCAAGACTAGCACTCCTGGAAGAAAGGATATGGTGGAGACATGGCTTAGCCACAGCCTAAGGGATGTTTTCAGAATGAAATTTTCACTCTGCAGCGGAGTGTGCACTGATATGAAATTTCCTGGCAGATTAAAATTGTGTGCCTGATCTGGGACTCGAACCTGGGACGTTTGGCTTTGCGGGGAAGCGCCTTTCCGACTGTGCTATCGCGACACGACTCACGACGCCGCATCAGAAGATTACTTCCACCAGTACCTCGCCCCCTACTTTCCAAACTTCACAGAAGCTCTCCTACGAACCATGCAAGACTAGCAATCCTGGAAGAAAGGATATGGTGGAGACATGGCTTAGCCACAGCCTAAGGGATGTTTTCAGAATGAAATTTTCACTCTGCAGCGGAGTGTGCACTCATATGAAACTTCCTGGCAGATTAAAATTGTGTGCCTGAACTGGGACATGAACCTGGGACGTTCGGCTTCACGGGGAAGCGTCTTACCGACTGTGCTATCGCGACACGACTCACGACGCCGCATCAGAAGATTACTTCCGCCAGTACCTCGCCCCCTACTTTCCAAACTTCACAGAAGCTCTCCTACGAACCATGCAAGACTAGCACTCCTGGAAGAAAGGATATGGTGGAGACATGGCTTAGCCACAGCCTAAGGGATGTTTTCAGAATGAAATTTTCACTCTGCAGCGGAGTGTGCACTCATATGAAACTTCCTGGCAGATTAAAATTGTGTGCCTGAACCGGGACTCGGACCTGGGATGTTTGGCTTCGCGGGGAAGCGCACTACCGACTGTGCTATCGCGACACGACTCACGATGCCGCCTCACAACTTTACTTCCGCCAGTACCTCGCCCCCTACTTTCCAAACTTCACAGAAGCTCTCCTACGAACCATGCAAGACAAGCACTCCTGGAAGAAAGGATATGGTGGAGACATGGCTTAGCCACAGCCTAAGGGATGTTTTCAGAATGAAATTTTCACTCTGCAGTGGAGTGTGCACTCATATGAAACTTCCTGGCAGATTAAAATTGTGTGCCTGAACCGGGACTCGGACCTGGGACGTTTGGCTTCGCGGGGAAGCGCCTTACCGACTGTGCTATCGCGACACGACTCACGATGCCGCCTCACAACTTTACTTCCGCCAGTACCTCGCCCCCTACTTTCCAAACTTCACAGAAGCTCTCCTACGAACCATGCAAGACTAGCACTCATGGAAGAAAGGATATGGTGGAGACATGGCTTAGCCACAACCTAAGGGATGTTTTCAGAATGAAATTTTCACTCTGCAGCGGAGTGTGGACTGATATGAAACTTCCTGGCAGATTAAAATTGTGTGCCTGAACCGGGACTCGGACCTGGGACGTTTGGCTTCACGGGGAAGCGCCTTACCGACTGTGCTATCCCGACACGACTCACGATGCCGCCTCAAAACTTTACTTCCGCCAGTACCTCGCCCCCTACTTTCCAAACTTCACAGAAGCTCTCCTACGAACCATGCAAGACAAGCACTCCTGGAAGAAAGGATATGGTGGAGACATGGCATAGCCACAGCCTAAGGGATGTTTTCAGAATGAAATTTTCACTCTGCAGCGGAGTGTGCACTCATATGAAACTTCCTGGCAGATTAAAATTGTGTGCCTGAACTGGGACATGAACCTGGGACGTTTGGCTTCGCGGGGAAGCGCCTTACCGACTGTGCTATCGCGACACAACTCACGACGCCACATCAGAAGATTACTTCCGTCAGTACCTCGCCCCCTACTTTCCAAACTTCACAGAAGCTCTCCTACGAACCATGCAAGACAAGCACTCCTGGAAGAAAGGTTATGGTGGAGACATGGCTTAGCCACAGCCTAAGGGATGTTTTCAGAATGAAATTTTCACTCTGCAGCGGAGTGTGCACTCATATGAAACTTCCTGGCAGATTAAAATTGTGTGCCTGAACCGGGACTCGGACCTGGGACGTTTGGCTTCACGGGGAAGCGCCTTACCAACTGTGCTATCGCGACACGACTCACGACGCCACATCAGAAGATTACTTCCGCCAGTACCTCGCCCCCTACTTTCCAAACTTCACAGAAGCTCTCCTACGAACCATGCAAGACTAGCACTCCTGGAAGAAAGGATATGGTGGAGACATGGCTTAGCCACAGCCTAAGGGATGTTTTCAGAATGAAATTTTCACTCTGCAGCAGGGTGTGCACTGATATGAATCTTCCTGGCAGATTAAAATTGTGTGCCTGAACTGGGACTCGAACCTGGGACGTTTGGCTTCGCGGGGAAGCGCCTTTCCGACTGTGCTATCGCGACACGACTCACGACGCCGCATCAGAAGATTACTTCCGCCAGTACCTCGCCCCCTACTTTCCAAACTTCCCAGAAGCTCTCCTACGAACCATGCAAGACAAGCACTCCTGGAAGAAAGGATATGGTGGAGACATGGCTTAGCCACAGCCTAAGGGATGTTTTCAGAATGAAATTTTCACTCTGCAGCGGAGTGTGCACTCATATGAAACTTCCTGGCAGATTAAAATTGTGTGCCTGAACTGGGACATGGACCTGGGACGTTTGGCTTCGCGGGGAAGCGTCTTACCGACTGTGCTATCGCGACACGACTCACGACGCCGCATCAGAAGATTACTTCCGCCAGTACCTCGCCCCCTACTTTCCAAACTTCACAGAAGCTCTCCTACGAACCATGCAAGACTAGCACTCCTGGAAGAAAGGATATGGTGGAGACATGGCTTAGCCACAGCCTAAGGGATGTTTTCAGAATGAAATTTTCACTCTGCAGCGGAGTGTGCACTCATATGAAACTTCCAGGCAGATTAAAATTGTGTGCCTGAACCGGGACTCGGACCTGGGATGTTTGGCTTCACGGGGAAGCGCCTTACCGACTGTGCTATCGCGACACGACTCACGATGCCGCCTCACAACTTTACTTCCGCCAGTACCTCGCCCCCTACTTTCCAAACTTCACAGAAGCTCTCCTACGAACCATGCAAGACAAGCACTCCTGGAAGAAAGGATATGGTGGAGACATGGCTTAGCCACAGCCTAAGGGATGTTTTCAGAATGAAATTTTCACTCTGCAGTGGAGTGTGCACTCATATGAAACTTCCTGGCAGATTAAAATTGTGTGCCTGAACCGGGACTCGGACCTGGGACGTTTGGCTTCGCGGGGAAGCGCCTTACCGACTGTGCTATCCCGACACGACTCACGATGCCGCCTCACAACTTTACTTCCGCCAGTACCTCGCCCCCTACTTTCCAAACTTCACAGAAGCTCTCCTACGAACCATTCAAGACAAGCACTCCTGGAAGAAAGGATATGGTGGAGACATGGCTTAGCCACAGCCTAAGGGATGTTTTCAGAATGAAATTTTCACTCTGCAGTGGAGTGTGCACTTATATGAAACTTCCTGGCAGATTAAAATTGTGTGCCTGAACCGGGACTCGGACCTGGGACGTTTGGGTTCGCGGGGAAGCGCCTTACCGACTGTGCTATCGCGACACGACTCACGACGCCGCCTCACAACTTTACTTCCGCCAGTACCTCGCCCCCTACTTTCCAAACTTCACAGAAGCTCTCCTACGAACCATGCAAGACAAGCACTCCTGGAAGAAAGGATATGGTGGAGACATGGCTTAGCCACAGCCTAAGGGATGTTTTCAGAATGAAATTTTCACTCTGCAGCGGAGTGTGCACTCATATGAAACTTCCTGGCAGATTAAAATTGTGTGCCTGAACTGGGACATGAACCTGGGACGTTTGGCTTCACGGGGAAGCGTCTTACCGACTGTGCTATCGCGACACGACTCACGACGCCGCATCAGAAGATTACTTCCGCCAGTACCTCGCCCCCTACTTTCCAAACTTCACAGAAGCTCTCCTACGAACCATGCAAGACTAGCACTCCTGGAAGAAAGGATATGGTGGAGACATGGCTTAGCCACAGCCTAAGGGATGTTTTCAGAATGAAATTTTCACTCTGCAGCGGAGTGTGCACTCATATGAAACTTCCTGGCAGATTAAAATTGTGTGCCTGAACCGGGACTCGGACCTGGGATGTTTGGCTTCGCGGGGAAGCGCACTACCGACTGTGCTATCGCGACACGACTCACGATGCCGCCTCACAACTTTACTTCCGCCAGTACCTCGCCCCCTACTTTCCAAACTTCACAGAAGCTCTCCTACGAACCATGCAAGACAAGCACTCCTGGAAGAAAGGATATGGTGGAGACATGGCTTAGCCACAGCCTAAGGGATGTTTTCAGAATGAAATTTTCACTCTGCAGCGGAGTGTGCACTCATATGAAACTTCCTGGCAGATTAAAATTGTGTGCCTGAACCGGGACTCGGACCTGGGACGTTTGGCTTCGCGGGGAAGCGCCTTACCGACTGTGCTATCGCGACACGACTCACGATGCCGCCTCACAACTTTACTTCCGCCAGTACCTCGCCCCCTACTTTCCAAACTTCACAGAAGCTCTCCTACGAACCATGCAAGACTAGCACTCATGGAAGAAAGGATATGGTGGAGACATGGCTTAGCCACAACCTAAGGGATGTTTTCAGAATGAAATTTTCACTCTGCAGCGGAGTGTGGACTGATATGAAACTTCCTGGCAGATTAAAATTGTGTGCCTGAACCGGGACTCGGACCTGGGACGTTTGGCTTCACGGGGAAGCGCCTTACCGACTGTGCTATCCCGACACGACTCACGATGCCGCCTCAAAACTTTACTTCCGCCAGTACCTCGCCCCCTACTTTCCAAACTTCACAGAAGCTCTCCTACGAACCATGCAAGACAAGCACTCCTGGAAGAAAGGATATGGTGGAGACATGGCATAGCCACAGCCTAAGGGATGTTTTCAGAATGAAATTTTCACTCTGCAGCGGAGTGTGCACTCATATGAAACTTCCTGGCAGATTAAAATTGTGTGCCTGAACTGGGACATGAACCTGGGACGTTTGGCTTCGCGGGGAAGCGCCTTACCGACTGTGCTATCGCGACACGACTCACGACGCCACATCAGAAGATTACTTCCGTCAGTACCTCGCCCCCTACTTTCCAAACTTCACAGAAGCTCTCCTACGAACCATGCAAGACAAGCACTCCTGGAAGAAAGGTTATGGTGGAGACATGGCTTAGCCACAGCCTAAGGGATGTTTTCAGAATGAAATTTTCACTCTGCAGCGGAGTGTGCACTCATATGAAACTTCCTGGCAGATTAAAATTGTGTGCCTGAACCGGGACTCGGACCTGGGACGTTTGGCTTCGCGGGGAAGCGCCTTACCAACTGTGCTATCGCGACACGACTCACGACGCCACATCAGAAGATTACTTCCGCCAGTACCTCGCCCCCTACTTTCCAAACTTCACAGAAGCTCTCCTACGAACCATGCAAGACTAGCACTCCTGGAAGAAAGGATATGGTGGAGACATGGCTTAGCCACAGCCTAAGGGATGTTTTCAGAATGAAATTTTCACTCTGCAGCAGGGTGTGCACTGATATGAATCTTCCTGGCAGATTAAAATTGTGTGTCTGAACTGGGACTCGAACCTGGGACGTTTGGCTTCGCGGGGAAGCGCCTTTCCGACTGTGCTATCGCGACACGACTCACGACGCCGCATCAGAAGATTACTTCCGCCAGTACCTCGCCCCCTACTTTCCAAACTTCCCAGAAGCTCTCCTACGAACCATGCAAGACAAGCACTCCTGGAAGAAAGGATATGGTGGAGACATGGCTTAGCCACAGCCTAAGGGATGTTTTCAGAATGAAATTTTCACTCTGCAGCGGAGTGTGCACTCATATGAAACTTCCTGGCAGATTAAAATTGTGTGCCTGAACTGGGACATTGACCTGGGACGTTTGGCTTCGCGGGGAAGCGTCTTACCGACTGTGCTATCGCGACACGACTCACGACGCCGCATCAGAAGATTACTTCCGCCAGTACCTCGCCCCCTACTTTCCAAACTTCACAGAAGCTCTCCTACGAACCATGCAAGACTAGCACTCCTGGAAGAAAGGATATGGTGGAGACATGGCTTAGCCACAGCCTAAGGGATGTTTTCAGAATGAAATTTTCACTCTGCAGCGGAGTGTGCACTCATATGAAACTTCCTGGCAGATTAAAATTGTGTGCCTGAACCGGGACTCGGACCTGGGATGTTTGGCTTCGCGGGGAAGCGCCTTACCGACTGTGCTATCGCGACACGACTCACGATGCCGCCTCACAACTTTACTTCCGCCAGTACCTCGCCCCCTACATTCCAAACTTCACAGAAGCTCTCCTACGAACCATGCAAGACAAGCACTCCTGGAAGAAAGGATATGGTGGAGACATGGCTTAGCCACAGCCTAAGGGATGTTTTCAGAATGAAATTTTCACTCTGCAGTGGAGTGTGCACTCATATGAAACTTCCTGGCAGATTAAAATTGTGTGCCTGAACCGGGACTCGGACCTGGGACGTTTGGCTTCGCGGGGAAGCGCCTTACCGACTGTGCTATCCCGACACGACTCACGATGCCGCCTCACAACTTTACTTCCGCCAGTACCTCGCCCCTTACTTTCCAAACTTCACAGAAGCTCTCCTACGAACCATTCAAGACAAGCACTCCTGGAAGAAAGGATATGGTGGAGACATGGCTTAGCCACAGCCTAAGGGATGTTTTCAGAATGAAATTTTCACTCTGCAGTGGAGTGTGCACTTATATGAAACTTCCTGGCAGATTAAAATTGTGTGCCTGAACCGGGACTCGGACCTGGGACGTTTGGGTTCGCGGGGAAGCGCCTTACCGACTGTGCTATCGCGACACGACTCACGACGCCGCCTCACAACTTTACTTCCGCCAGTACCTCGCCCCCTACTTTCCAAACTTCACAGAAGCTCTCCTACGAACCATGCAAGACAAGCACTCCTGGAAGAAAGGATATGGTGGAGACATGGCTTAGCCACAGCCTAAGGGATGTTTTCAGAATGAAATTTTCACTCTGCAGCGGAGTGTGCACTCATATGAAACTTCCTGGCAGATTAAAATTGTGTGCCTGAACTGGGACATGAACCTGGGACGTTCGGCTTCACGGGGAAGCGTCTTACCGACTGTGCTATCGCGACACGACTCACGACGCCGCATCAGAAGATTACTTCCGCCAGTACCTCGCCCCCTACTTTCCAAACTTCACAGAAGCTCTCCTACGAACCATGCAAGACTAGCACTCCTGGAAGAAAGGATATGGTGGAGACATGGCTTAGCCACAGCCTAAGGGATGTTTTCAGAATGAAATTTTCACTCTGCAGCGGAGTGTGCACTCATATGAAACTTCCTGGCAGATTAAAATTGTGTGCCTGAACCGGGACTCGGACCTGGGATGTTTGGCTTCGCGGGGAAGCGCACTACCGACTGTGCTATCGCGACACGACTCACGATGCCGCCTCACAACTTTACTTCCGCCAGTACCTCGCCCCCTACTTTCCAAACTTCACAGAAGCTCTCCTACGAACCATGCAAGACAAGCACTCCTGGAAGAAAGGATATGGTGGAGACATGGCTTAGCCACAGCCTAAGGGATGTTTTCAGAATGAAATTTTCACTCTGCAGCGGAGTGTGCACTCATATGAAACTTCCTGGCAGATTAAAATTGTGTGCCTGAACCGGGACTCGGACCTGGGACGTTTGGCTTCGCGGGGAAGCGCCTTACCGACTGTGCTATCGCGACACGACTCACGATGCCGCCTCACAACTTTACTTCCGCCAGTACCTCGCCCCCTACTTTCCAAACTTCACAGAAGCTCTCCTACGAACCATGCAAGACTAGCACTCATGGAAGAAAGGATATGGTGGAGACATGGCTTAGCCACAACCTAAGGGATGTTTTCAGAATGAAATTTTCACTCTGCAGCGGAGTGTGGACTGATATGAAACTTCCTGGCAGATTAAAATTGTGTGCCTGAACCGGGACTCGGACCTGGGACGTTTGGCTTCACGGGGAAGCGCCTTACCGACTGTGCTATCGCGACACGACTCACGACGCCACATCAGAAGATTACTTCCGTCAGTACCTCGCCCCCTACTTTCCAAACTTCACAGAAGCTCTCCTACGAACCATGCAAGACAAGCACTCCTGGAAGAAAGGTTATGGTGGAGACATGGCTTAGCCACAGCCTAAGGGATGTTTTCAGAATGAAATTTTCACTCTGCAGCGGAGTGTGCACTGATATGAAACTTCCTGGCAGATTAAAATTGTGTGCCTGAACCGGGACTCGGACCTGGGACGTTTGGCTTCGCGGGGAAGCGCCTTACCAACTGTGCTATCGCGACACGACTCACGACGCCACATCAGAAGATTACTTCCGCCAGTACCTCGCCCCCTACTTTCCAAACTTCACAGAAGCTCTCCTACGAACCATGCAAGACTAGCACTCCTGGAAGAAAGGATATGGTGGAGACATGGCTTAGCCACAGCCTAAGGGATGTTTTCAGAATGAAATTTTCACTCTGCAGCAGGGTGTGCACTGATATGAATCTTCCTGGCAGATTAAAATTGTGTGCCTGAACTGGGACTCGAACCTGGGACGTTTGGCTTCGCGGGGAAGCGCCTTTCCGACTGTGCTATCGCGACACGACTCACGACGCCGCATCAGAAGATTACTTCCGCCAGTACCTCGCCCCCTACTTTCCAAACTTCCCAGAAGCTCTCCTACGAACCATGCAAGACAAGCACTCCTGGAAGAAAGGATATGGTGGAGACATGGCTTAGCCACAGCCTAAGGGATGTTTTCAGAATGAAATTTTCACTCTGCAGCGGAGTGTGCACTCATATGAAACTTCCTGGCAGATTAAAATTGTGTGCCTGAACCGGGACTCGGAGCTGGGACGTTTGGCTTCGCGGGGAAGCGCCTTACCGACTGTGCTATCGCGACACGACTCACGACGCCGCATCAGAAGATTACTTCCGCCAGTACCTCGCCCCCTACTTTCCAAACTTCACAGAAGCTCTCCTACGAACCATGCAAGACTAGCACTCCTGGAAGAAAGGATATGGTGGAGACATGGCTTAGCCACAGCCTAAGGGATGTTTTCAGAATGAAATTTTCACTCTGCAGCGGAGTGTGCACTCATATGAAACTTCCTGGCAGATTAAAATTGTGTGCCTGAACCGGGACTCGGACCTGGGATGTTTGGCTTCGCGGGGAAGCGCCTTACCGACTGTGCTATCGCGACACGACTCACGATGCCGCCTCACAACTTTACTTCCGCCAGTACCTCGCCCCCTACTTTCCAAACTTCACAGAAGCTCTCCTACGAACCATTCAAGACAAGCACTCCTGGAAGAAAGGATATGGTGGAGACATGGCTTAGCCACAGCCTAAGGGATGTTTTCAGAATGAAATTTTCACTCTGCAGTGGAGTGTGCACTTATATGAAACTTCCTGGCAGATTAAAATTGTGTGCCTGAACCGGCACTCGGACCTGGGACGTTTGGGTTCGCGGGGAAGCGCCTTACCGACTGTGCTATCGCGACACGACTCACGACGCCGCCTCACAACTTTACTTCCGCCAGTACCTCGCCCCCTACTTTCCAAACTTCACAGAAGCTCTCCTACGAACCATGCAAGACAAGCACTCCTGGAAGAAAGGATATGGTGGAGACATGGCTTAGCCACAGCCTAAGGGATGTTTTCAGAATGAAATTTTCACTCTGCAGCGGAGTGTGCACTCATATGAAACTTCCTGGCAGATTAAAATTGTGTGCCTGAACCGGGACTCGGACCTGGGACGTTTGGCTTCGCGGGGAAGCGCCTTACCGACTGTGCTATCGCGACACGACTCACGATGCCGCCTCACAACTTTACTTCCGCCAGTACCTCGCCCCCTACTTTCCAAACTTCACAGAAGCTCTCCTACGAACCATGCAAGACAAGCACTCCTGGAAGAAAGGATATGGTGGAGACATGGCTTAGCCACAGCCTAAGGGATGTTTTCAGAATGAAATTTTCACTCTGCAGCGGAGTGTGCACTCATATGAAACTTCCTGGCAGCTTAAAATTGTGTGCCTGAACCGGGACTCGGACCTGGGACGTTTGGCTTCTCGGGGAAGCGCCTTACCGACTGTGCTATCGCGACACGACTCACGATGCCGCCTCACAACTTTACTTCCGCCAGTACCTCGCCCCCTACTTTCCAAACTTCACAGAAGCTCTCCTACGAACCATGCAAGACTAGCACTCCTGGAAGAAAGGATATGGTGGAGACATGGCTTAGCCACAGCCTAAGGGATGTTTTCAGAATGAAATTTTCACTCTGCAGCGGAGTGTGCACTGATATGAAACTTCCTGGCAGATTAAAATTGTGTGCCTGAACCGGGACTCGGACCTGGGACGTTTGGCTTCGCGGGGAAGCGCCTTACCGACTGTGCTATCCCGACACGACTCACGATGCCGCCTCACAACTTTACTTCCGCCAGTACCTCGCCCCCTACTTTCCAAACTTCACAGAAGCTCTCCTACGAACCATGCAAGACAAGCACTCCTGGAAGAAAGGATATGGTGGAGACATAGCTTAGCCACAGCCTAAGGGATGTTTTCAGAATGAAATTTTCACTCTGCAGCGGAGTGTGCACTCATATGAAACTTCCTGGCAGATTAAAATTGTGTGCCTGAACTGGGACATGAACCTGGGACGTTTGGCTTCGCGGGGAAGCGCCTTACCGACTGTGCTATCGCGACACGACTCACGACGCCACATCAGAAGATTACTTCCGTCAGTACCTCGCCCCCTACTTTCCAAACTTCACAGAATTTCTCCTACGAACCATGCAAGAGAAGCACTCCTGGAAGAAAGGATATGGTGGAGACATGGCTTAGCCACAGCCTAAGGGATGTTTTCAGAATGAAATTTTCACTCTGCAGCGGAGTGTGCACTCATATGAAACTTCCTGGCAGATTAAAATTGTGTGCCTGAACCGGGACTTGGACCTGGGACGTTTGGCTTCGCGGGGAAGCGCCTTACCGACTGTGCTATCGCGACACGACTCACGATGCCGCCTCACAACTTTACTTCCGCCAGTACCTCGCCCCCTACCTTCCAAACTTCACAGAAGCTCTCCTACGAACCATGCAAGACAAGCACTCCTGGAAGAAAGGATATGGTGGAGACATGGCTTAGCCACAGCCTAAGGGATGTTTTCAGAATGAAATTTTCACTCTGCAGCGGAGTGTGCACTCATATGAAACTTCCTGGCAGATTAAAATTGTGTGCCTGAACTGGGACATGAACCTGGGATGTTTGGCTTCGCGGGGAAGCGCCTTACCGACTGTCCTATCGCGACACGACTCACGACGCCGCATCAGAAGATTACTTCCGCCAGTACCTCGCCCCCTACTTTCCAAACTTCACAGAAGCTCTCCTACGAACCATGCAAGACTAGCACTCCTGGAAGAAAGGATATGGTGGAGACATGGCTTAGCCACAGCCTAAGGGATGTTTTCAGAATGAAATTTTCACTCTGCAGCGGAGTGTGCACTCATATGAAACTTCCTGGCAGATTAAAATTGTGTGCCTGAACCGGGACTCGGACCTGGGACGTTTGGCTTCGCGGGGAAGCGCCTTACCGACTGTGCTATCGCGACACGACTCACGATGCCGCCTCACAACTTTACTTCCGCCAGTACCTCGCCCCCTACCTTCCAAACTTCACAGAAGCTCTCCTACGAACCATGCAAGACAAGCACTCCTGGAAGAAAGGATATGGTGGAGACATGGCTTAGCCACAGCCTAAGGGATGTTTTCAGAATGAAATTTTCACTCTGCAGCGGAGTGTGCACTCATATGAAACTTCCTGGCAGATTAAAATTGTGTGCCTGAACTGGGACATGAACCTGGGATGTTTGGCTTCGCGGGGAAGCGCCTTACCGACTGTCCTATCGCGACACGACTCACGACGCCGCATCAGAAGATTACTTCCGCCAGTACCTCGCCCCCTACTTTCCAAACTTCACAGAAGCTCTCCTACGAACCATGCAAGACTAGCACTCCTGGAAGAAAGGATATGGTGGAGACATGGCTTAGCCACAGCCTAAGGGATGTTTTCAGAATGAAATTTTCACTCTGCAGCGGAGTGTGCACTCATATGAAACTTCCTGGCAGATTAAAATTGTGTGCCTGAACCGGGACTCGGACCTGGGACGTTTGGCTTCGCGGGGAAGCGCCTTACCGACTGTGCTATCGCGACACGACTCACGACGCCGCATCAGAAGATTACTTCCGCCAGTACCTCGCCCCCTACTTTCCAAACTTCACAGAAGCTCTCCTACGAACAATGCAAGACTAGCACTCCTGGAAGAAAGGATATGGTGGAGACATGGCTTAGCCACAGCCTAAGGGATGTTTTCAGAATGAAATTTTCACTCTGCAGCGGAGTGTGCACTGATATGAAACTTCCTGGCAGATTAAAATTGTGTGCCTGAACTGGGACTCGAACCTGGGACGTTTGGCTTCGCGGGGAAGCGCCTTTCCGACTGTGCTATCGCGACACGACTCACGACGCCGCATCAGAAGATTACTTCCGCCAGTACCTCGCCCCCTACTTTCCAAACTTCACAGAAGCTCTCCTACGAACCATGCAAGACAAGCACTCCTGGAAGAAAGGATATGGTGGAGACATGGCTTAGCCACAGCCTAAGGGATGTTTTCAGAATGAAATTTTCACTCTGCAGTGGAGTGTGCACTCATATGAAACTTCCTGGCAGATTAAAATTGTGTGCCTGAACCGGGACTCGGAGCTGGGACGTTTGGCTTCGCGGGGAAGCGCCTTACCGACTGTGCTATCGCGACACGACTCACGACGCCGCATCAGAAGATTACTTCCGCCAGTACCTCGCCCCCTACTTTCCAAACTTCACAGAAGCTCTCCTACGAACCATGCAAGACTAGCACTCCTGGAAGAAAGGATATGGTGGAGACATGGCTTAGCCACAGCCTAAGGGATGTTTTCAGAATGAAATTTTCACTCTGCAGCGGAGTGTGCACTGATATGAAACTTCCTGGCAGATTAAAATTGTGTGCCTGAACTGGGACTCGAACCTGGGACGTTTGGCTTCGCGGGGAAGCGCCTTACCGACTGTGCTATCCCGACACGACTCACGATGCCGCCTCACAACTTTACTTCCGCCAGTACCTCGCCTCCTACTTTCCAAACTTCACAGAAGCTCTCCTGCGAACCATGCAAGACTAGCACACAGCGCACATTCCGCTGCAGAGTTAAAGTTTCATTCTGGAAAGATCCCTTAGGCTGTGGCTAAGCCATGTATCCATCATCTCCTTTCTTCCAGGAGTGCTAGTCTTGCATGGTTCGCAGGAGAGCTTCTGTGAAATTTGGAAAGTAGGAGGCGAGGTACTGTAGGAAGTAAATTTGTGCGGCGTCATCGTGAGTCGTGTCGGGATAGCACAGTCGGTAGTGAGCTTGCCCGCGAAAGGCAAAAGTCCCAGGTTCGAGTACCGGTTGCGGCATACAATTTTAGTTTGCCAGGAAGTTTCATATGAGTGCACACTCCACTGCAGAGTGAAAATTTCATTCTGAAAACATCCCTTAGGCTGTGGCTAAGCCATGTCTCCACCTGTCGCATAAAAACGCAACGTAATTAACACTCGAAGCAAAGGTAAGATCGTCATATTTCTATTAGATCCATATTCCAACCTCTCCTGCAATTCCGCGGCAATCTTCAAAACAACTTGTTTCTACAGTCTATACCTCTGAAGAAAATCTTTATCCGATAGTTCGTCGAAATCATTTCTCCTCATAGGCCGTTCTCTATTGCGAATGCTAGACGATCCAAATATAGCAAATCTACATCGAAAGCTGCATTTGCGCCCGCATTCTTGACAATACTACAATTGTTAACGCCTTAACGACAGAAATATGGACTGTTAGTTTAACACGAGATTTAACACGAGTGTAAGGCTAACATAAGTTGATGTAATGCAATGTTTGTTTTAACTAATGCTACATAGACTAACAACCATGTTAACTCTCAACATCTGTTGGTAAAAATGGCCCTAAGAGTTGCTGGAAGACCATGTCACCATGTGATCCTGCTGTGTATAGTGGACTGTAATTAACAACATTAATTCAGCAACCATACTTTACGTAACAAACGAAGTGGCGTTCACTATGTACCAAAATGCTAAAGAATCTAATTTTGTTTCCAATATACTAAGACGAAGACAAATATTTGTAAAAAAGTCGGCCGCCATCTTCGAAGTCATTTTGGGGCTTCTGTCGCCGAGTTCTCCTTCGGGCATGGGTGTCGGTATTTTCCTTAGCGAAAATTAAATAGTTTGTAAGACTAGGGAACGATGCCCTCAGTATTTTGGTCCCTTAGACACTGGCAGTTACCGATTGTCTTTATAATGGTAAGACATAGGTTTAGAAACCAGATTTTTAACTGCAAGACATACCCAGGGGCAGGTATAGACTCTAACCATAACCTATTAGTTATGAACTGTAAATTAAAACATCACATAATGAAAAATGTAGAAAATTAAGGACAAATTGAAGGAACCAGAGGTGGTTGACAGGAAGCATTAGCAAGGAATAGTTTAAACAAAGTAATACGGTGGAAGAAGAATGGGTAGCTCTGAGAGATAGCGTAGTGAAGGCCGCACAGGATCATATAGGCAGAAGGAAAAGGCCTAATAGAAATTGAAGGTTTATTTTCTTGAAACGAATTGCAACCAGCTGCCATTTTGGAAGTTTTTTATTTACTCCAGAACTAGTTTTCGAGCCACTGCAGGCTCATCATCAGTGGATAACTTTACAGGAACATTTCCGCTAAGTGTAGGTTATGCTGTCATGTTGGTTCTGGTGACATAATTTAGCTTTAGAACCAGAACCAACATGACAGCATAACCTACACTTAGCGGAAATGTTCCTGTAAAGTTATCCACTGGTGATGAGCCGGGAGTGGCTCTGTGGTGTCGCACAAGTACAAAGTGCGCGCCACCTACTTTCGCCGCGCGCCGCCATGCACGCACGGCGCGGCGTTCTCACGACGACAGCCACGAGCGCCCTCTGCTGCAACCCCGCTCGTGGCCACCACGGAAAGACACCGGTCACTTGGGACTGAGATAGCACCCAGTTAGGACCTTCGTAATCAGATAGGCACCAGTGAAGACTTTGCTATCGTACAGGCACTAGGCAGGCCTCTAACAACTATGTATCAACATTCAGCAGTACTATGTAAAAGTTAAGTATTGTTACATTCTGTGCAATATATATATCTTTCTAATTTACTCTAGTGTTTATAGTTTCTGGCTGCTCCCCTCCGTACCTGCATCAGCTTGCTATTTTTGTTCCTGTGTCGGGCTCATTCCACTCGGCCATCGACACCTACGACGAGGCTGGGACACAAAAGCGGCGACGAAGTTGGGACACAAAAGTGGCGACGAGGAATGATAGAAGAACCGTGGACCAGCCCGCTTGCAGCAGCCAGACAGCAGCAGTCGGAGCACGCAAAAATTGCTCCCGCCCACCCACCCTTATTATAACAATTTGGGGAAAGATATTTTGTTACGTGTTTTGTGGACTTTTTTGTTGCAGAGCGTCCTCTTTCATATTGCATTTGTGTTTTGTTATAAGTTACTTGTATACGCGGCGCCTAATCGGTCAGCATGGCCACTACCCCGAACCCAAACTTAATGGAAATTATTCAGTTACAGACGGCGCAAATCACTCAACTACTGCAGGCCGTGTCGCAGTTGACGGCACAGGCTGCTCACCAACAACAACAGCCGTCACATCAGCAGCCCACACCTGCCGCTGCACCGCTTCCTACATTTCGCCAGTACAACGAACGTGAGGAAGAATGGAGCGACTATTTCGCACAGTTTCAAGAACTCGTCGCGGCTCATCAAATTACAGGTCAGAGAGTGAAGAACCTTTTCTTATCGATTGTGGGCCCCCAGACCTTCGTACTATTGCAAAAACTATTCCCTCTCGCATCTCCTCGTGATGTAGACTTTGAACAAATAGTAGAGGCACTAAATGCTCATTATGAGAGAAAAGTTCTCGTAGCTGCGACACGGTACCGATTTTTCAGACTTAAAAAATTACCGCAGCAGTCACACCAAGAGTGGATTACGGAATTGAAGGGCTTAACCCGCCAATGTAAATTTACTTGCTCTTGTGGACTTTCGTATAGTGACGTGATGTTGAGGGATGCGATTACGCAGAATATTCAGGACCCCAGAATTAGAGCAGCAATTCTGAAACTGTCTGACCCCTCATTAGACAGTGTACTGCAGCTTATAGAAGCGCATGATACTTTTGACTTAGCAGATGTAGAAATGCAAAGCCACAGTGTAAATTCAGTGCGCCGTAACGGACGCTTTCCTAGCCGTAGTTCTCAGTGTAGCACTAGTGATTCTTACAATAGTACAGGTCGTGCTGAACAGACAGTGAACAGTAGCCAGTGTAAAAGTACGACACAAAGGTCGCATCGTCGTGTTCGAAACAGTAATTTGAATAACGGGCGCCAACGCTCATTTCAGAAAAATGTACGTAAATCTTGCCCCCAGTGTGTATCTCGCCACAAACGTGCACAGTGCCCAAGTCGCAACGCAACTTGTTATCAATGTGGCAAATCAGGACATGTGCAGTCTGTGTGTATGCAAATTAAAAACTCAAAGAACAGTAACGTTACAAACAGTGCTTCGCAAAGTGCGAGAACAGTTCATTCTGTAAATGTTATACGGGCTATGGAATTGAACAGTGCTTTCCTTGGATCTCAATTGCAAGAAAGTTGTTCTGCGCCTATGGCAAAACTATATAGTGCACCACGTAGCAAGCGCCGACGAGCGCGTAAAACAGTGCAACGGAAAAGGGTTCGGGACAAGCAAAATGACTATGAACAGTGCATTCCTGTAGTGAAAATAGTGCCTTCTGCAACTGCTCCTTGTAATAGTGCCCAGTACTGTGTAGCTAGTGACAGTAGACGGCAAGTAGCTACTCAAAAGTGTAGTGCAGTAGTTAGTAAATCTGGAGTAGCCTCGCATTGCGCGGACGCCGATCCGGCGGTAGGGCCATCTAGTGACAGTGTTGTTAATCCGCTGCGTGCCGAGTCTGCGCCGCTTACTTCACTACGCGGCCCGCGCAAGCGCAGTAAACAAACCGTAGCAGACGTTGCCCACATTCGCGCACCTGTCGAGCGCCGCAAGCAAAAACTGTTTGTGACTCTTTTCATAGAAAATAAGACGGTGCAATTTCAGCTTGATACTGGGTCCGCTGTCACATTAATAAATAAAGATACTTATGAACTTCTGGGTTCGCCAAAATTGTCGCCGTCACAGCAAGTGTTAACAGCTTATACAGGTGAAAATATTCCCGTGCTAGGAACGTGTAGCCTGCCCACCTCTTTTCAAGGTGTAACAAAAACAGTTTCTTTTGTAGTTCTTCAGGCCAAATCTACACAGAACATTTTTGGACTAGATGCTTTTGACTTGTTTGGCCTATCAATTCAAAGAGATGTACTGCAAATTTCGTCAATAGTGCCTCAGGATAAAATCAATGCATTGTGTGACAAATATAGTGACTTGTTTTCGCTGGAACTAGGTTGTGCAAAAGACTTCGTGGCACATGTAACTTTAAAAGAATCTGCAGTTCCAAAATTTCGTAAAGCTAGACCAGTGCCTATCGCCTTGCGTGATACAGTTGCCGAAGAACTTAAACGTTGGCAAGATAGTGGGGTGATTTCTCCTGTTTCTGCGAGTCAGTGGGCCTCGCCTATAGTAATTATACCCAAGCCGTCAGGAAAACTTCGTCTCTGTGCGGACTTCAAATCAACAGTGAACAGTCAAACAATTGTAGACACTTATCCCCTGCCCAGACCTGACGAACTAATGGACAAATTAGGACAGTCTCGTTTCTTTTCTAAGATTGATTTAGCAGAGGCATACTTACAGATTCCACTTGATGACGAGTCAAAAAAGTTTTTCGTCATTAATACTCACATGGGCCTTTTTCAATTTCAACGCCTACCCTTTGGCAGTTCTTCCGCCCCCGCTATTTTTCAGGGTTTTTTGGAACAGCTGACAGTTTCTGTACCGTGTTGTTCGAACTATTTAGATGATATTGTGGTATCCGGACGTACAGTTGAAGAACATTTAGCAAACCTGGAGTGCCTTTTCAATGTTTTGACTGCAGCAGGTCTACGTTGCAATAAAGCAAAGTGTTCGTCTTTTCAAACTGAAATAGAGTACCTAGGCCATGTGATTAATGCCCAAGGAATACATCCCTTACAGTCACATCTTCGAGCAATCAAAGACTTGCCTCCTCCTAAGAATGTGCACGAATTGCAAGCAGTAATGGGAAAGCTGAACTATTATTTCAGGTTTATTCCCAATGCCTCTCAGATTGCAGCTCCACTGCATCACTTACGTAGGAAGAATGTTCCTTTTGTATGGTCCAAAGATTGCCAGGTTGCCTTTGACAACTTAAAGTCTGCACTAGTCAGTGATGCATGTTTGATTCCCTTTGACCCACAGAAGCCTGTAGTGCTAGCAGTTGACGCCTCGTCGTACGGTGTGGGTGCAGTTCTGTCACATCGTATTGGATGTCATGATCGTCCTATTGCCTTTGCATCCAAGCTACTGACGCCGACGCAACAGAATTACAGTCAGATAGAAAAGGAGGCCTTAGCAATCATTTACGGCATCACAAAGTTTCATCATTATCTCTATGGCAGAAAATTCTATTTGTTGACAGACCACAAGCCTCTCACGTCATTGTTCTCACCCACAAAGCCAATTCCGCCACGAACGGCACAAAAGCTTCAGAGATGGTCCTTAATACTGTCTAATTATCAGTATGAGATTTTGTACCGACCTACCACTAAACACACCAACGCGGACACACTTTCCCGACTACCGGTTGGCCAGGATGTGTCATTCGATTCTTCAGAAATGGCATGTTGTCAGATAGACTCCAGAGATGCTTCCGCTGTCGCAGACTTTCCTTTGAACTCTCGTCGGGTTGCACAGGAAACAGCTGCGGATGCAGACCTAAGTGTGGTAGCACGTTTTGTTCGCTCAGGGTGGCCTGCCAGAGCCAAAGACATTGATCGGCCTCTGGTTCGACGTTATTTTGCACAACGTCATGCATTATCTTTAAGTCAGGGTGTACTGTTGTTGCATACCGACAACGACCAAGCAAGAGTGATTGTTCCTCGTTCCCTGCAACGAGAAGTGTTACGCCTCCTGCATCAAGGACATTGGGGCATTGTTAGGACAAAGCAACTGGCCAGGCGTCATTGTACCTGCGTTGGTATGGACGCTCAGATAGAGAGCATGACATCACAGTGTACAGTTTGTGCGGAGCATCAGGCGGCTCCTCCGCAACGTCCTCACGCCCCAAGGGACCATGGCAACGTCTACATATTGACTTTGCCGGACCTTTCTGGAATACGCGCTGGTTAATTGTTGTAGACGCTTTCAGCAAGTTTCCTTTTGTGATTGCCATGAACTCAACGACAGCTTCTAGTTCAATCAGTGCCTTAACATCAGTGTTTTGCATCAAAGGCTTGCCTGAAACTATCGTCAGTGACAATGGACCTCAGTTTGTTAGTGCGGAATTTCGACGGTTTTGTCGTATGAATGGCATTCAGCATATTACCACTGCACCTTTTCACCCTCAGTCCAATGGTGAAGCAGAACGTTTCGTTCGAACATTCAAGTCTCACATGGAGAAGATGAAAGGTCAGCACTCCCGGCAGCAAGCTCTTCAAATTTTCCTGTCTACGTATCGGTGCATGCCACGTGACGGCCCGTCTCCTGCCGAGCTGCTACACGGCCGCCGTCACCGCACTCTCCTTCACCTGCTGCAGCCTCCCACGCACGGAGTCGGTTCGTATGGCGCTACGCGTTTTCAGGTTTCCACGCCGGTGCTGTACAGGGTGTTTGCTGGAAACAAGAAGAACCTATGGATGCCGGGCATCATTCAGCGCGTGCTCGGTCGCAATATGTATGTTGTACGTTCTTCCACAGGGTCGGAGCTGCGGCGCCACGCAAACCAATTGCGTCTGCATAGACCGCGCGATCCTGTCTCCGGTTTCTTGATTCCAGACCCAGTTCACGGCCAGGGAGCACAAACACATCGTTCGTCAACGGGTCCAGCGTCCCCGGACTACGAGATCGTCCCGATGGAGATCGACGCGACGCCGCCGCTGTCGCCGCCGCAGATGACAGCGTCACCGAGAGGGACTCCGGGACCGTGCGTGCCGCCGCCGCCTGGGCCACGCACCTCAGGCGAAGATGACCTGCTCCCTCTGGGCGGGGGGGTGCGCCCTTCCCCAGGTTTCGGTGGGTTCCCTGGAGGATCGCAAGGCGGATGCCGGGGCGCAGACGGCGTCTCGATCCCAGCCTCAGCTACGACGCCCGTCCCACCAGTAACGCCCCCACCCAGGCCCTCCTCCCAGTGCCGTCGCCGTGGCCCTCAGCCCAACGCCACGACGGCGCGGCGGTTTGGGGGGGAGAGGTGTGGTGTCGCACAAGTACAAAGTGCTCGCCACCTACTTTCGCCGCGCGCCGCCATGCACGCACGGCGCGGCGTTCTCACGACGACAGCCACGAGCGCCCTCTGCTGCAACCCCGCTCGTGGCCACCACGGAAAGACACCGGTCACTTGGGACTGAGATAGCACCCAGTTAGGACCTTCGTAATCAGATAGGCACCAGTGAAGACTTTGCTATCGTACAGGCACTAGGCAGGCCTCTAACAACTATGTATCAACATTCAGCAGTACTATGTAAAAGTTAAGTATTGTTACATTCTTTGCAATATATATATATATATATATATATATATATATATATATATATATATATATATATATCTTTCTAATTTACTCTAGTGTTTATAGTTTCTGGCTGCTCCCCTCCGTACCTGCACCAGCGTGCTATTTTTGTTCCTGTGTCGGGCTCATTCCACTCGGCCACCGACACCTACGACGAGGCTGGGACACAAAAGCGGCGACGAAGTTGGGACACAAAAGGCTCGAAAACTAGTTCTGGAGTAAATAAAAAAAAGTCCAAAAAGGCAGCTGGTTGCAATTCTTTTCAAGAAAATAAATCTTCAATTTACGCTACAGCTGCAGTTCGTGTCCAACATGGATATTTTGAAATTCCTAATAGAAATCCCTGGATAACACAGGAGATACTGAAAATTGATGAAAGGAGAAAATAGAAAAGTGCAGGAAGTGAAGTAGACAAAAGGGACCACAGACGGCCGAAAAATGGGATTGAGAGCAAGTGCAGTCTGGCTAAGGAGGAGTGGCTGGAGGACAAATGAAAGACCTTACAAGACTGGATAACTAGGGGAATGATTGGTACCAGTTAATGGAAAATAAAACAGACATTTGGAGGCAGGAAAAGCATGAAGATAAAGATCTCAAATGGAAAAGCAGTACTAAGAAAAGATGGAAAACCTGGAAGGTGAAAGGAATATAAAGAGGGCCTATACAGAAAAAATGAAGGCAGTATTGTAGAAATGGAAGGCGAAGGAGAGGAAGATGAGATAGGAGATTCGATACAACGAAAATTTGACAGAGGACTGAAAGGTTTGAGTGGCTGATATTCCCCTGGAGTAGCTGATATTCAAGAAGTTGGTAAAATTAATCACCAATAAAATAATATAAAACTAATTTTCCCCGACAATCTAAAATTACCGTTTGCTTTCCTGACCAGAGGACCATCATATCTTGGGGGCGAAATAATTTTCCGTGTCCTGTATTAATTAATATATTAAATTGGCAAGATGGCGATAAGCCACAAAGGCTACCGGAGCCGTTAAGTTCAAACCCGGAGAGCCAACGTCTTTGCGGAAGGATACTTTTGTTCCCGCCGTCTTTGACGAGTTGCTGCCATGACAGGCCGCCACCCTAGGAGGCATGAAACCGGCCCTTGCGGACCAGAACGAACTCTTAACTGTGCTCTGGTCAGGATGTTAAAACATCACTAGTTTTGCCGGCGGAAGAATCAGTGGTGCGAAACTCGCGTTAACAAAACGGGCGTGAGCGACGTGGCCGCTCTCAGTTCGGCAGTTGCTTCAGATGCTTGCAGTTCATAGGAGGACAGGTCCGCGATCGCCTATTGTGCAGAAGCCACCATGTTCAGTCTTGGTGATATTTAGTTGACCGACAGGAACTTCACAGTTCCATCGAGCAGGTATTCGCGATTTAAGTGAAGTAATTGCATTCAGTCGCGAGATTAATAAATATCTGCTTATCGGGTGGTAGGCGCGATGATTATTAAGATGCTTATTCTTTAGTTTTTGTACCGCCCATTTTTCCGGCTCAGTCTACCGTTCTCATTACCAACGGAAATCTTCATAGAACTCAATACGCTGTCTTTCTCTCTCGTTAAAGGCTGGTCGAACTATTTGAATGTGCTATTTTCGATATTTGCTCTCTATTGTATGTCTTGTCCTGCAGCAAGAATCAGTAACCGTTTAATAAGATGTAACAGTCTACGTCGTAATTCTATATGCTACTTTCAGTGAACTGTCCGACTTCTTGTCTGTAACCTACCCCCGTTTCTATCATTTTTATTCATTAATTGGAAAGCGGAGGTCAGGCAGATTGATTTAAGTCATGATGTCGTTTCTTTCTTCCCACAACCAACCATAGGAAGACACAGGGGCTACATGTTCTTATGACTGTAGAACTTATTGTATTTTGGGCTGTTTCATGTGAAACGTGTGAAAAAAGTCGTTTTTGGTGTAAAGTTCAGAAAAATCCCATGATTTCTACATTTTACAGTCAAGTATCCCTGAAAACAAAACCTGCAAATTCCTTTTGGCCCATAACCTGCCAAGTGATAATATATTGTTGTATCTGTCATGTCGTACATCATTGACTGGAGCAGGAGATGTTCTTTCATTTTATTTTTGGACCTGTTGCCCATTTTGTAGTGGTCTACCAAACCTCCTCTTCCCAACAAATATAAGTCAATTATCAGTTTCTCATATAAGAACACGTCAAAAAAATTTCCATAATAAATCAACTTCAAGGCTTCCTCTTTCCCTTTTATTAGCAGTTTTGCATGTATCACAAAAAAATATCGTCGCAAAATTGAAACAAACATTTACCTCCGTAACGTATGCTTGGAGTGTCCGCTATGGATTCATTTTATTGTCAAACATTTCGCAGAAGACAACGAAACATCACTTTATTTGAGTGCTTAAATGTTAGTTTCAAGCACTGTTGCCCATCCAAGGATGAAACTTGAAACATGTTTCAGAAAATCACGCACAATTTTGATGTTGGCTGAGAGCAACATTGACAAATGATGGGTTAAGGAATACAAAACCTTTTCCCTGAAATAGTACCTATAACCGCCAACTTATCCATCAAACGGTACCTAAGTCTGTTGTAAGACTGAGAGATGTTACGCCACCACATTATCATTCAGAACCTTCGGGTGCGACTTTGCTTTGTCCGTTTTGTTGACCAAACTATGCTGGTCAAACACAACTTACACCTATTGGGCTATGTATGGCTTTGTAAAGGAAAAATGGCTTGATGTAGTCTAGGGGTCGAACCGTTAATGTCTGATTTCATGTCCAACGACTACTTCAGTTGCAATTACTATCTTGTATCTGCGATTCTCCAGTCAAACACTATGCATAGGCTATCATTTCCGGAACAATAATGAAATGTACAATAAAGATAAATGATTAATTAATAAAGGATGGCATAGCGGCCAAACTACTGAAAAATCTCGGACCAAACTCACTCAGAGAACTCACACAGATCATCATAGACATACGGGCATAAAGGAAGTAACCAAACGACTGGAAACGGGCACTGATCCACCCACTCCAGAAAAAGGGTGACCCATCAGATGTAAACAATTCCAGGGGCATCTCACTAGTACAAGTCGCATACAAAATATTCCCAGCGTACTCCAAGCGACACTGGACTAGCTGGAGCACAAGGTCGGTGAGGACCAAACGGGCGTACGCCCGCGTCGCTCTGTGCAGAACAAATCTTCAATCTGGAGACTACTCTGAAAATCAAAGCCCTCAGGATCACTCCTGTCATATGCACCCTTCGTTGACTTCAAAAAGGCATATGACTCCGTTGACCGCTAGTCATTGATCAACATCCTACACGAACAAGATGTGGACAGCAAGACACCGCAACTGATCAAACAAACACTGCTAGGCACGACAACTAAGGTTAAATGCAAGCGGGGAATCTCCGAACACTTTCAAATCAAGACAGGCGTTCGCCAATGTGTCGGACTCTCACCGCTACTCTTCAACATAGTGCTGGTTAAAGTCACCAAGAAGTGGGAGAAGGAGCTGCAAATACAAGACCACTAAAAGCCAGTGCGATTTGGACGACCAAAGGACAAGCTGGAGGTTTGCTGTCCAGCCTTCACGAACGATATGGCACTACTCACGGTTAACAAAACCAAAGCACTCAGAGAGATATAAATACTCAAAGAACGCGCGGAAAAAGTAGGGCTACAAATCCTGCAGAACACTAATTGAAAATGAAGAGAGCTTTGTACAAAACTCATGATATCTACAATCAGAAATGTCTTTCCATCTTCACCAAAATTCGCCTCAACAATATCGTAATCAAACGTTAGGTGCTATACGCCGATGCCAAATTGATGTTACATCTTGACCGACCTTGAGAACATCCTCAAATAGAAAAGAAATCTCATTAAGAAAATTATTGGACCAGAACGTACAGACGGAGACTACAGACTTCACTCCAGAGCGAAGTTCCCCGACATTGCAACAAACATTAGAAAGAGGCGACTAAAATTCTATGTTCACATCAGTAGACTTCCACAGTCTAGAATATTCAAGTATATACAGAGCGGCCACCCTGGAAGGCACAAGTAAAAATTGATCTTGAAAACATATATGGATTCAGCAGATACTGTACCTCATCCATCCGAAATTTCGACATCACGCAGAATTCAAGTCTGCCATCATTTTAATTTTTTCCAACTGAGATGGACGCAACTAAATTAAGGTATGAGTCTTCAGCTATCTCATCGTGAAATTCATACAAGAATCTCGTTACAATACCAAAGAAAATCATTATTTCAATGGTAGATTTGAAAATACGTTGCAATTTTAAAACGAAGACAAAACTAGATGTGAAAATAAATGAGAAATTCCGACTGAATAATTATTGTTTTGATTCGTCAGATGTTACTGTCGATTGAAGAAATCTTTCGGCTTATCTACCTACTCATTACTGATCGGACGTATGAGACTTCATTAATAAAAAATATTTTATTCCATCTTTTTATCAACGACATGCATGATGAATATGTATCTCTCAAAATAGTGGACAGCGACAGGGTTTAAGTGTTGTACTCAGGCGCTACTGCCAGATACAGCAGGAATGTTAATTCTTCATTGTAGCTGTAACTGTTTACCAGGCTAGAACAGAGGTTCACAATTTTTTCAGTGGCAGGGTGGTTTGAGGTACAGCATGTAAGGCTCAAGTAAAAGTTCAGAATAGTTGTAACGACATTACAGAAGATTGTTCGTGTCACAGCAGACAGAAATTATTTCCAATCGTCTGTAGTACACAAAGAAGTGATTCGCAGAATCGACAACTCCAAAGAACCGATTTTATTTATTTTGTTAGTAACGGTGTAAGTTGTACAGTAGTTCTTAAACACCATAAATGGTTCGGAAAGAATGCAATATATGATTACCTCGACAATAGTTTAATATATCCTGAAAAACGGCGAAATTCGTGTGTCGTCCTTCATAACCAACATTATTTTCCGTATATTGAAAAATTCTTGATTAAAACTTCTGAAAGTATTCGTAAAGAGAGAACTGTGACACCCAGGGATAAAATTTGTTAACAATTTTTCCGTCTAAAATTTGCCTGCTGCTTTTCTCGAGAGACATGCTGATATCGGCATTAGGAAACGTCATCTACCGTGGCAGAATTTCCGTGCGCAGTAAGGCGACCTGCTGCGGTGCGCGCGACTGTTCTCTGTCGGGGTTCGAGTTCTCCCTCAGGCATGAATGTTTGTGTTGTCCTTAGTATAAGTTACTATATGTTAGTGTAAGTAGTTTGTAAGCCCAGGGACCAAAGTAGTTAAGTCTCTTAGATTTACAAACATTTGAAACGTCATTTGAAAGTAAAGTTGTTTAATATTGAATGGTTTATTTAAGCACTAAGTTGAATAAGTCTGTCTTAATTATCCCGTACCCGCTATTATTTTCTCTAAAACATCCTATCTTACCAGTCATTTACATATAAAAAGGAATGTCCTGACATTGACTGACTCATCATCACCCAGCCCAAATCACTGAAGACAGAAATTTGAAATTTGTAGAGGATGTTGATCTTACACTGTAGGCGTCATTTAAGAAGCGATTTTTCAATAATCCGTCCGTAAGGGGGTGAAATAGGGGATGAAACGTTTTTTGAAAATACGTTGCTATTTAGGTAATTTTGAAGCTAGAAATACAAAATTTCGAATTTTAAATCAGGGTTGGAATTTAAAAGACAGGTATTTCGTCATTTTTTTGAAATTCATCGAATAAGGGGGTAAAATAGGGGACGTAAAAATTGATTTTCAATAATATATTGCTGTTAACTCAAATTTTAAGCTACAACTACGAAACTTCGGATATGGAATTTTGGTCAGGATTAAAAAACCACGAGTGTCAGTTTTTTGGAAATTAATCAAGTACGAGGGTAAAATGGGGGATGAAAATTTATTTTTGAAAACACATTGCTATTCAGTTTTTCAAGCTAGAGCTGCAAACATTTATACTTGTTGGTTAGAATTTAAAAAAAAATTATGTATTTCGATATTTTGTTAATTCAACCATGAAGGGGATTAAACTGGAGAGGAGATGTTTTTCGAAAATCTGTTGCTATTTAGGCAATTTTGAAGTTAGAACTACAAATTTTCGGATTTGGATTCGGGGTTTCAATTTAAAAGACACGTATTTCCGTATTTTTGGAAATTCAACCAATAAGGGGTGAAAAACTGGATGCAAAAATTTATTTTCAAAAATTTGTTGCTTTTAACTCAAATTTCTAGCTATAACTATGAAACTTAGGATAAGGACACTTGATCATGATTAAAAAGTCACGAGTTTCGGTATTTTTGGAAATTCAAGAACTAAGGGGGTAAAATAGGGGCTCAAAAATTCTTTTCGAAAACACATTGTTGTGAAGACAATTTTGAAGCTAAAGCTGCAAAAATTGGTATTTGTATTATTCGTTAGATTTTAAAAAAGATGTGTTTCGGTATTTTTGGAAATTCAACCATAAAGTGGGTTAAATTGGAGAGGGAATGTTTTTCCAAAATCTTTTGCTATTAAGGCAATTTTAAAGCTACAACCACATAAATTGGTATATGTTTTCTTGGTCATAAAAAGACACGTGTTTCAGTATTTTCAGAAAATTAATCATTTAGGAGTGAAATAGGGGATGAAACTTTTTTTTTTTTTTTTTTTTTTTTTAAATACGTTGCTACTAAGCCAGTTGTGAACCCAGAATTGCAAAAAACTAACATTGGCGTACTTGGTTAGTGAACCCAGAATTACAAAAAATAACATTTGCGTACTTGGTTGGAATTTAAAAGACACATGTTGTGGTATTATTCGAAATTCAACTATTTAGGGGTGCCATAGGAGGTACAAGTAGTAAAATCAATTGTTCAAATGTTTGTAAATCTTAAGAGACTTAACTACGGGGTCATCAGTCCTTAAGGCTTACAAACTAATAAAACTAAAAGTAACTTATGCTAAGGACAACACAAATACCCATGTCCGATGGATGAATCGAATCGCCGACGGCGAACAGCAGCATGGCGCCTCAATACGCACGGTCATTCTGCCGCGGCTACAAGTAGTATCACAACATCTCATTATTAAAATTTATATTAATAAGGAGAAACAACTGGTGAAAACCAAGCAGCCTACGCATTCGAAGCAGCGAGCGTTAAGCTAGTACTGTATAAGAGCGCATACGGACTTTGAGAGGGTGTGTGTTCCAAACTAAAAATCGCACTGACTTTTTTTTAGTGCCCACTTTAGATTTATAGTTTTATAAGTTTTGGCAAACATTTTGGACAAAAATAATAATGTAAAAAATAAAAAAATTAATTAATAAGATTGTCTGAAACCCGTTTAGAGAAAAAAAAAAAACATTAGGTAGTGAAGGGTTTTGAACCACTGACCTTCAGCGTCACAGTCCAAAGCATTGCCCACTACGCTACGGCCACCACTCGGAAGTTGCATTCTTTATTCTCATTCTATTGATGGCCGTTGTTAACTGATGCTAATATGGCATTTGTAGACACTAGATTATCATTTATCGTACGAAGAACGACGTGTTTTTGTCAATTCTTCAGTGCGCCATTGCTCTGAAATGACAACGTGTAAGTTAAAATAAGAAAATCATCAAATCCGCAACGCAAGATGGCTTATGACAGAGAGAGTTCTGGGCGAGGAATGTCACGTGACATCTGCGAACGGCTGGTTTTCGTTAATTCAATGGAGGGTGTCAAAACTCTGTTAGTTTTGCAAATATCTCTCAAACGATATGAGATATGAAAAAAAAACATAAAGGAACAAAGCTGTAGAGAATCTTCTCCTCTACAAATTCGGTTATTCTATTTTAGCGTCAGATGAACGGTTTATATGCAATTAAAAGTACATTGCAAACGGCTTTTTTTGGTGTTACTAATGTATTTCTTGTCCGAAATATTTGAAAAATATTCTGTTCTCTGGTAGCCAACAAGTATGTCTGTAAAATTTGGTGCCGATCGGTTGAACGGTTCGACCTAAAGAGTTGGAACACGTTACAGCCGGAAGACATCGTCAAATCGCCGCTATTTTTGCAAATATCTCTGCAACGCTGCAAGATATGAAAAAAAAAATAATAGAGCGAATTTGTAGAGAATTTTCCCCTCTACCAATTAGGTTATTCAATATCCGTGTCGGATGAACGGTTCGTTTGCAATTACAATTATATTACAAACGGCTTTTTTTAGTATTTTTTTCCGAAAAATTTGAAAAAGGGAGGTTCTGGTCTCAGTCGGCCTTCAATTATGTCTGTAAAATTTGGTGTTGATCGTTTGAACGGATTGTCTTAAAAACGGGGAACACGATACGGACAGACAGACAGACCGACAGACATACATCCCTAAATCGCCGTTATTTTTGCAAATATCTCTGAAACTATATAAACATAAGAGAGCAAAGTTGTAGAGAATTTTCTCCTCTACGAATTTGGTTATTCAATTTTCGTGTCAGGTGAATGGTTAAGCCGTTATTTTTATTTAAATTTCGAGCTGTCAAAAGACGATCGCAAAGGCCCACTTTTAGTGTTACTGCCGTAACCTAAAGTGGGCCAATAGTACTACTAGCAGTAAAGTGCATTGCAGTAGACAAATACACAGCCTGAACTATTTGTTCCGATTCAACCAAAATGTATTGTTGAAATGGAGCAGAGAAAGTAGTGAAGTGATTACATTTTCAGATCAATTGTTCAAGTTTTACTGAGCTACCAGGTGTCGATACATGACGAAATACCCATATTAGTATTCGATATAGCGTCTACGGACACTATGTAGCGGGTAGCGACAGTTACAGGCGATGGATATAGACACGTCAATTTCCAGAGGTACGTGCTTGGCGGTAGTGACATGTATCAGGATACGACACAATAATTAGTACAACACATGAACGGACGCAGTACAACTGCTAAACTTTCCACGTCTTTCTCTAAGCGTCCTATCAAATTCGGATCACACGCAAATGTGTATCATGAAAAGTCTTGAATGTAGATGCTCGATCTCACAGAATGTTTAGATGTGTTATTTCATTTGTGTGACGCCACCACTAAAGAAATGTGACAAACGATTAGTATCTCTCTCCCTGCGACCTACCAATAATGGACATGACGTCGCGCAGAAAAGCAATGCTTTCGAATTTCCAGTTTGATCTCAATCTCGGTGTATTACATGTTATAGAAAATGTTCAATTTTTTACAGAGATGGTGGGTAACAGAATATATTTTAAGAAACTTGTATTGTCAACAATCAATTTATTATACTTATAATTTGAGCGGTTACGGTTCTAAACCTTCTTCAGAAAAGTAATCAGAATGACTAAGTTGACGCATTATCTGCTACCATGGATACGGTAACAGATATTGTTTCAACTTAATCAGTCTGTTTAGTTTACTTTTCTGAAGAAGGTTTAGAACCGTAACCGCTCAAATTATAACTGTCATAAACTGCTGATGGCTGACAATATGCATTTTTAAAAATTGTTGCAAATAGCTGTGCCGCAGTGGATACACCGGTACCTGCGATATCGGCAAACATAAGCTTCTCGGGCTTGGCAAACACTTGGATTGGTCACCGTTCAGGTCTGCCGAGCGCTTTTGGTGAGCGGGGTGCCACACGACCCTTCTGAGGCCAAGTGAAAAACTACGTGATTGAGAAGTAGGCCTATAGAACGGAGTTTAATTACTATATTTCATGGACAGTATTCGCTCAATTTTCCTACTTGGCTGACATGTTGCCGCTCTCTTCTGTTGTAGTGTTCTGAATTAAAATATATGTCAGGGCGCGAAATTTCAGTTCTGAAGCCACCAACGGAACTAACAACTTTGGTTGGCACAACCCCTTTGTCTGAACATGGAATGATTTCCCTTTCCCCTTCGTGTCACTGATCGAACTATATTATTACATATAATACCAGATCAATGTATTAAACGGAAAAATAAATACCAGTACAATAGTAAAGCGGTCAACCACTTCATTTGTGTAACGTTGTCTTTCTGCAGAGAAGTGACACTCATGTGTGACACTTTTAGGTCAAAAATCGTCATCGCCAAATTCGTCCAAATTTATGGTACATGAAGGGCATGGTAAGATATAAAAGTGAACCAAGTGGAAACACCAGTTGTCTAAGCGTTCAGGAAATAAAAAAAAAGTTTCATACGGATCTGTTACCATATTCACCTAATCATGGACCTGAGAAAAGGAGAATGGACTGCAAAAGCAAGGAACAGAGAGGACTGGAAGAAGAATGTAAGGAACGCGTATGGTCTCCAAGACCCAAGCGACAATTAAGAGAAGAGAGATATTGAATTTGATAACAGTAACGTTTCTAAAGTACTGTACACAAAAGACCAAAAAGTAAGGGACAGTTGTCACAACGAATTATTCTAACATATAATACGTTCCTCGTACTTTACTCTCTGTTGATTTAACCAACTGAAATTTCAAACAATTATAAACTCGAAGTATTGAATGATATAGGAGAAAAGGAGCACACAGAAACTACACAAATTTTTAAAATGCAGTCAATTCGGAAATGATGAAATACGATCACCAGCCCAGTTGGGATACCTGTGAAACATTAGATTAATAATGATTATGAACAAATCAATTTAGCAGGTGTGGCGCAACAGAAGGTAGTGACACATGTGTTCCACAGTACAACACTTTCTACGAAAATAATGAACTGAATTTAGGGACTTTAAAAATAATTAAATTAGAAAGTAATTTAGAAGATAAACTTGTTCCGTAAGAAAACTGATTGATCGGAGGTACGTACTGTATATTACTGACGCCAGCTCAGATTAACACTTACTCACCTGTACAGTATAACTACGTTTGCAGAAAAAAATTCTAAAATCACTTTGACTTGCAGTTACAATAATACTGAGTTACCAAACAATTTAGCAGAGCCGGTACTGTATAATCTCAGCATAGGAGCAACGCCGAAATACGAACCAAGCAAGAAGACAATACACAATCAACAAGCAGTACAATATATAAGCAAGTAATAGAAATAATCTTACCTTTAATGAAAATAGATTTTGATTAGTGACAGCTTTCAGTAACAAGAAATTGATTGTGTATGTATGGAACATTTAGGTTCATTGGGGAGTCCTGGAATTAATTTATTGTGATTTCTAGTGAAGATCGCTATTTATTTAATTTAGTTAAATAAACAGCGATCTTTGCTGCAAATATTATAAAGAATTTTCAACTTTTGACTAGTTGAAATTCTGATGCTATTATCGTGTAACCAAGTTCATGAAGGAAAGTTATGAGTTTTTACTCATGAGGAAAAAAAACTTGGTTGGCCTTAAATTAACTGTTCTTTTTGTTACGACAATCTGTTTTCACTACACTGGACAGGACAGCAATGACTCGGGATAATGAACGTATAAGATCAGTTTAAATAAGGACATATTACTTCAGTTAATGTCAGAAACACCAGACGCAAGAATTCTGGGTAAACGCTTCACACACTGTCTAAACTTTTGTGTGCTGGAAAATATTGGAGCGGTCTTACAGTTTGTCCTCGTTGTTGAGAAGCCGGCCGTGCTGTCGCCGACAACGCTGAAGTTCATGGGAAGTACCCCTTTTAATGAGAAATTGCAGGGCAGAATCTTGATGTAATTAAAGACTGCCACATACGCCCTCACCCATTTCTGAAGAACGTGCCACAAACTTGGTACTCCGCCAACATAGGCGTGGTAGCATCGAACATGACATTGCATGTTCTCGCGCTTCAGCTTGAACTCCTCTCACTTCAAGGTACAGCTTACGAGTCCCTCTCTCTCTCTTGGCGCACTCCCGCGTTCAATCGCTGGCCAGAGATCCAACTCCGCGCAATGAAAATCTCTGACAATGATATGATTTCTGAATTGTCCAAACGACGTTTACCCAGTGCAATTACAATTTTTTCTTTACAGTAAAAATACACAGAAGAAACGGAACTTGATTCATCTGTGAACAGAACCCGGCGCAATTCACCATTCATCCCGATGTTCCACGACCCAGTTCCTGCGGTATCTTGGTTTTCATGGGACACACACCTCAGGTCTACATGCGTAGAAGCTACATTCCAGAAGGCGATTTGGACGGTTTATATTATTAAAGCGAGTCGCGATGCTGCTTGGAGGTGCGTTGCATCGGAGTTGCATTCAGCCTGCTTTCTCGATGGGCTCTGAACCGGAGATAACGGTCATCTCTTACTGATATTACCGATTGACGACTCTGTCCTTGCCTTCTTTTAACTGTTCCTGTCATCTGAAATTCCGTCCACGTCCTGGAAATTACACTTTAGATGCAGCAACGTCCCTCCATGTGTGTCCCGCTTCCAACCTTCTTATGGTTCTCAATGCCATAGCTTCGTAAGTCACGTTGTTGTTGCATTGCGCTACTTGCTCACTACACTATCTGAACCAAACTGTTCGTGTAATTGGTTTGGCAGAGTAAAGGCAAGTCAACAACAACCCTGCGAACAGTAACTTTCTGTTATTCCAGTATCTCGGATGCCGCTATGTTCTTGTCTTCACTCCGTAGAACCTACAGAAAGACGTCGAACCATTTTAGTTCATTCTATCGACGATAATACTTCACATATTTGTTTCACTTTTGGGATAAACAACACTGTTATATTTAAATTTATATATAAAAACAGTCTAGATTGCAATGATTCTTATTTTTATCAACTAGTTTCGGTCCTATTTTCGGACCGTCTTGCAACTCCACTGATGTCGTGGAGTTGCAATCCTGATGACTGTCCGAAAATAGGACCGAAACTAGTTGATAAAAATAAAAATCATTGCAATCTACACTGTTTCTTTATATATATATATATAGACAATATTTCAGAACCTAGATATTCAGATGTGACAGAGCTAAATGTTTGCCAATTTATTATCCAAATAGCAAGTTAAACGAACTATTTCAATAGAACCTGAACTGTTAAATGCCAGTTTGTGACTTCTGAGTAGGGGTAACCATTAAGAAAGGAGTGCACTTCCCAAAATTTTCAATTAATCTGGGTAAATTTAGTATAATCCTCAAGCCTAGTTAATAATGTTTTGTCATAAATTGTAGTGCAGGAATGGTTCGTGCCTTACTGTGTCAAAATGATATGTTAAGTGTTTTACAATTGTCTAAGAGTTGTTTCTTAACTATCGTTTGAGGAAACTGTTTCTTAAAGGTATATTAATTTGGGCATTGATTAATTGATTCAATTTGGTTGGGAGTAATAAAAGTAATGTTACTTAAAGGAATACCACACTCAATCCAACCCAGCCCTTCCTCTCACCTTGATCGTAACACTAAACCTACAAAAATATTTCGATGTTCTTGTATCCAGTAAATTTTCATCTTTCAGTAAATGGTAGGAACATTTGCCCTTCTGTAATTTTCAAGATATTAGTATAATATTCATATTTATGAAATCGGTATTATCATGAATTGATGTAAATTACTACGTTAATTTTCGGATGTAGAACTGTTATTATTTTGTGATAACATTGCAAAATTCATTGTTTTTCATTTATTTAATAGTTGTAATATTGCATGGCATTGTTCACATTGTAGCATCCAAAGCCGCCACTTTGTCAGTCTGGGTACCAAGTTATTTTTTTTTACATGTGTTTATTTCCGTCAACAGTTGCAATATAACTGTTTAATAACATGTTTCGATCACTTGGATCATCTTCAGATCTAAGAAACAAAAGTAAAATAGAAATGTACAATTTGATATTTACTAAGGGTTAATTGAACAATAGTTAATTTATACATAAATGGATAGCTTTTTCTTTACCTTATAGTTGCGTCCACAACTCGTCTGACTGAGTACATTGGTGCTGAGTTTTACAGTTTGATGTAGGTATTTTTATTTGGTTGCAGGTGGTGGTTGGGAGAGAAAGAGTAGGTGTGGGGGGGCGGATTGGAGTGGATAGCTTGAGCCCTAATAAGCTAGGGTCTTATACCGCACAATTGTTTGTTATATAAATATTTTTTAACATTTTAATGATAATTTTAACCAACTGACGGTTATAAATTTTTTTAAAGTATGACATTTGTAATTTTTTACATCTCTATTTTACACCTTCAATGTTTTAAAACACCGTATGCATGTTTTAATTAGCTTACTGTTTATAATTTTATGTCTGGATATAATCAAGAACCCCACTTTTAGAAAATATTTATATAACAAAAAATTGTGTGGTATAACACCCTAGCTTATTAGGGCTCAAGCTATCCACTCCAATCGCTCCACCCCCCCCCCCCCCCCACACACACACCTACTCTTTCTCTCCCCACCACCACCTGCAACCAAATAAAATACCTACATCAAACTGTAAAACTCAGCATCAATGAGTACTCACTCAGACGAGTTGTGGACGCTACTATAAGGCAAAGAAAAATCTATCCATTTATGTATAAATTAACTATTGTTCAATTAACCCTTAGTAAATATCAAATTGTACATTTCTATTTTACTTTTGTTTTTTAGATCTGAAGATGATCCAAGTGATCGAAACATGTTATTAAACAATTAGATTGCAACTGTTGACGGAAATAAACACATGTAAAATAACATAGTGCATTTGCGGACACTCTCCAATCGATCATGTCGACTATAATAAAAGGAGTTATTTATTGTTGGGATTTATTGTAGGGTAAAAGTTATTTTTGTATCCCATCCTCGTCGCCACTCTTGTATCCCATCCTCGTCGCCACTTTTGTGTCACAGCCTCGTCGCCGCTTTTGTGTCTCGTTTCCGTCGTAGGTGTCGGTGGCCGAGTAGAAAGACCGATACGGGAATAAAGGATGCACGCTTGTGCAGGTAGGAGGTGACCAGCCAGTGGGACAGCAGAAACTAGAAACACTAGAGTAAATTAGAACGAGATATATATTTCTTAGAGACTTATTAATACTTAACTTTTACATAGGTCAGTACTGTAGAATGCTGATACATAGTTGAGCTAGAGGCCTGCCTAGTGCCTATCCGATAGCCAACTCTTTACTGGTGCCTAGCTGATTCCCAAGTGTTAACTGGTTCCTATCTCAGTCCCAAGTGAACGACGCCGTTCAGTGGTGGCCACGAGCGGAGTTGTAGCAGAGGGCGCTCGTGGCTGACGTCGTAAGAACGTCGCGCCGTGCGTGCATGGCGGCGAAAGTAGGTGGCGCGCACTTTAGACTTGTGCGACACCACAGTTATGTTGAATTAAACACATACCTGGCGTTTGCTCTGAGTGCTTACTTTAATTTTGACGCACACATAAAATGGAGAACATTAGTTCAGCTGCGCGTATTCTGAATGAATTCTAGGGACTCCTGCTAGCTGATATTGCAGATGCAGTTTTACAAGAAGTTTCCACATCTACGAGATATTAAGGTAACACTGTTGCGAACTTTGATGCTGTGGAGATCTGTTAAGACGTAACTGCCACAACCACTGAGCCGGTGCGTTGAACATTAGAAAGCGGTTGCGTTCTAATATCCCACTCACCCGATTCCCTAATTGTTTTGATCAGTGTATTAAGTTGTGAGTGCTGGTTGGTGGTTTTTCCTTGTTGGCTAGTGAGTGGTGCAGTAGTGAAAGCAAGAGAGCGGGAGAGAGGGTTCGCCGTGGAATAAACGCGGAGCCGTCTAGGCGGCGGCAGCCCATTTGTCGGGCTCGGCATTGCCGCGCCCTGTCCCACTCCCGTCCCGACAATAATTCAGGCTTGTCGCTGAATAAAAAAAGACTGCGCCGAATACGGTGGATTGTGTACGCCGGCGGCCGACTCCGGAGGCGCCATCTGTAATTCAAAGTCGGCGTCCGCTGCGCCGGCCCGGCAAATCGTATGTAAAGGCGCGTCGTGGCGCGCTGGGCCGCGAGCACTGATTTGCGTAATCCGCAGCCGATCCCCGGGTCCCCAGAGGCTGCAGCTGCAGTGGCCGCGCGGCCCCACCTGCCGCCGTTTAGTGCTCCTCCGGCGGGCCTACACATTTCTTAGCCGCCCGTATCGCTCCGGGATTTCCGAGACCCTACTACGGCCCCCTCGCTTTCCAACGGCGGGCTTACAGGAAGCGAGCGACGTTGCCACACAACCTGACGAGGAGGACGTCCACTGTTATAGTCCATAAACGTCTTTCCTTTATCGTCTTCTATCCTGCTATCCATTTCAGTTTAGTTTTGAAGTGGATCTATCCTTGTCCTATCTCCTGAACTGAGGTATTTGAAACAAGTTTTCAAATCTCTTCCCCTCTCTCACTGTTTATCCAGCCATCATCTACAACCACATTCACGCCCAGCACTTTTCTCATGTCGACGTATGTGATTGCTGCTGACCTTAACAATTTCTCCCATTCTCCTGCCGCAGTGGAGTAGCCGAGCAGTCTAAAGCGTCTCGTTGCTGAGCGCGCGGTTGCTCGCCGTGGGGGTTCGAGTCCTCCCTGGGGCATGGGTGTGTGTGTTGTCCTTAAGTTAGTTTACCTAGGTTTAAGTAGTTTGTAAGCTACGGACTGATGACCACGCAGTTTGGTCCGATAGAATTACAAACATTTGAACATTTTTTGAACCCATTCTCCTACAGAACTCTGGCAGTGGCATGACTTCATCACCACCTCCCTTTAGGACGATTTTGTACCCTCCCACAATCCACCCACCCCAAAAGTAATAAGACCCCCGATGTTGTCTTGGCGTCTCCCTACCTCCTTGGTCGCATTACTCGCTTTACGGTGGGTGTCCTTTAACATACCCCCATCATCCTCATCAAAGACCAGCCATGCTCCTCATCCTGATCCACCTTCCAAGCTTGTTCACGATTATTTCCAAGCTGAATGGGACGCCAACCGACTATCCATAGAAATATCCGTTGACAACCACCCTCTCTCTCCACGCCCCCTGTCGATATTGACCCTCGCACTTCCTGCCTTCACTGTTCTGAAGAGAAAAGTGATCAAACCGGTTGTTATGTATGGCAGTGAGGCTTGGGTACCCACAGCGGCTTTGGAGAAGAAGCTAAATATATGAGCAAGGAAAGTGCTAAGGAAGATTTTTGGTCCTGTAAGAGATGGTGAGACATGGAGAATTAGGACTAAAGTAGAAATAAGGGCTCTGTACAAAGAACCTGACTTAGTAACCTCAATCCAAATGGAAAGACTAAGATGGTTAGGAGATATCCAACAGGTGGCTCCCGGTAGCTCCCGAAGAAGGTGATGATGAGTGGTAGAAGAAGGACAGGACGATCACGTGTGAGATGGCTGGAAGATGTGGAAGCCAACCTGAGAGCGGTGGCAGTGAGGAGGTGGTGCAGGCGCGCTGAAGACCGAGGCGACTGGAAATCTGTGATTGCGGAGGCCAAGGTCCTCAGAGGACCGTAGTGCCATGGAGTGAGCGAGTGAGTGACCTCCTCCCTTCAACAGACCATTCCTGATGCTGTCCATGACCACATACATACCAAAGCTTTCCGTCCTCGCCATTCCGTCCCGCCCCCACAGGCCGACCTTCTTCACTATGAATCCCATCGTCTCTACCATACCTCCCTGCATATTAGGAATCGAGACACACGCCTGCGCCACCGGCAAATCCAACGCATCATCAGGAACCTCTTTGCCGTGAAAAAAAAAAAAAGGAATTGACGCCAGACGTGCACCACCCATCTTAAAGCCACTCTCCTCATCCACTCCCGCCAGTCCTGGCGAGCCTTGCGCCACCTTAATGGCAGTCACCCCTTCCATCTCCTCCTCAACAACCTTACTTTCCCCAACATCGCCAGTAAGGCAGATAATTTTGCAACAGATACCTTCTTCATCCTGGACAATCCCCACAGATTATTCCCGTTTTCCTAGTGTCCATGAGCGTATCAACACGTCTGCTCGGCCGCTTGCCCCCCGATTTCCAGCGCTTGTACCACATCCCCGCCCTTCCGAATTGAACTCACTTGTCACGGCCCTTAAGAAACAACTGAAACTCCAAACGCAACACGGATCCTGGTCGTGATCTCCTGACCTACCGCCACCTCCTTCGCTTCACCCACGTCCTCCCCGTGCAGCTTCCGTCGCCCTGTTATTTTTGTTTCCCTTGACATAGAAAAAGCCTACAACCGTGTATGGCATTCAAGTCTGTATATAAGACTCCAGAACAATACTCTCCCCATTAATTACATCCGTTTAATTACTCCATTTCTTTCCAATCGCCTTCCTATGCAATTTTAGCCAGGTGTTCGGAGATTTTTGATCACATAGTAACTGTCTCTCTCTCTCTGTACAAGCACGATCGTAATTAATTATTTTTCGACAACGGGTTTCGGTACAATTTGGGTACCATATCTGGACATTTGTGCCCTATGCCTTCACGCGCCTTCACGAAATAGAAATCATAGGACCCAAGTGACCAGATGATGGTACCCAAAGTGTACCGAAATCGGTCGTTGAAAAATAAATTAATTAATGGCGATCTTGGCATTTTAATACTTTACTTCATACTGTGTCCGTTTCATTGTGCTATTGGATAGGATATGTCTTCACCCGTAATGCTGCACTTTTGCAAACCTTCTGTTCCGTAAATTAAATTACACGAAAAAACGAACTGTTGGTTGGTATGTGACGATAATGTTATAACGCATCAATTTTTTGAGAATGTCGATCTGAACTCATTTACTAACTAATAAATGATCATTAAGAACAGTCTGCAACGACTCAGACAAATGGTGGACTGTTGCCTCCTTTCATGCGGTATGATCGACCCCAATTGAACCGCTCCGTCAGGAGAGTCAATATGGAAATTGATCAACTGCTTAGGGCGACTACTCTGTCAGACATAGGTTTGCTTCCTGTTGATGCTATTGATAGGTGGGATTTCACTAGGCATGGCCTGCATCTCAATAGGAAAGGGAAGGGGAAATCAAATGTTTGTTAAGCTTATGGGACTTAACTACGGGGTCATCAGTCCCTAAACTTACAAACTACTTATGAACTACTTACGAACTAGGACGGCACAAATATCCATGCCCGAGGGGGGATTCGAACCCCCGACCGTAGCGGCCGTGCTGACCGTGACTGGAGCGCCTCAGTCACCTCGGCCACCGCGGCCGGCGAAAGGGAAGGGGAAACTAGCTGGGTTGATAGCAAAATCCTTAAGGGGGGACACTGCAATTCATGGACGTACTTCTTTTTTAGGCTAAGATCAGTGTCCAGTGAGAAGCTCAGGCAGGCAGGTGCTAAAAATGTTGAAACACCAAATGTTTCTCAGAAAAGTAAAATAAAAAATAATGTTAGCATTTTTCACCAGAATATTGGGGGACTAAAGAATAAAATAGATGAGCTTTTAGTTTGTTTAGATGATATAGAAACTGATAATGTAATAGATATACTATGCCTGTCTGAGCATCACATTGTCACCGGTATGGAAAATTTGAATGTCTGTGGATATAAATTAGTCTCAAATGTAAGTAGAGATAATAAGAGGAGGAGTTGTCATATATGCCAAAAGCTATCACAGTGTAAAAAATTTAGAAACAAAGAAGTTTTGTGTAGAGCAGCATATTGAAGCATGTGCCTGCCAGCTTAAACTCAATGATGATTATCTTATAATTGTAACAGTATACATGTCCCCTTCAGGGAACTTTCAGTTATTTCTGGAAAACTTGGATGCCTTGTTGTGTTATCTGTCAGATAGGGGGAAGCAAATTATTATTTGTGGTGATTTCAATATGGATTCACTGAAAGAGTGTAATAGGAAGAAAGACCTGGAAGTCTTACTTCACTCGTTCAATCTGACATCCGTTATTGATTTTCATACTCGGGTAGTAAAGGACAGCAGTACATTGATAGATAACTTTTTTATAGACAAAGATAAGTTTAACAACATAAATGCTTGTCCCGTTGAGAATGGTCTATCGGTTGATGGTGCACAGCTAGTAACAGTATATGACATAGCTCCGTTCAGTAATTCGAAACAGTCCACCAGAATTGAGCGCTAGATTAATGACTTAACAACTATAAATTTCAAAGAAAGTCTACAGTAGTTAGACTTGGACGAGGTTTACAAGGAACATGATGTTAATTTAAAATATAATTTATTTCACGATACATTTGTAAGGGTATTTGATAACTGTTTCCCCAAGAAATTAGTAAAATTTAATTCTAAGAAACCATCCAAAAAACCATGGCTTACTAAAGGAATAAAAATATCGTGTAACCGAAAAAGGGAACTATATCTGTCCGCAAGAAAGAGTAAAAACCCAGAAACAATAAAATATTATAAAAGCTACTGTGCTACATTAAGAAAAGTTATTAAAAAATAAAGAAGCATGTGCATCATGTCTGAGATTAGCTCCTCTGATAGTAAAATTAAAACAATTTGGAATATTATTAAAAGAGAGGCACGGCACCCAAGAGCAGAGGAAGAGGGTATTACCATCAAAATAAATGAAAACCTTATTAACAAAAAGTCAGAAGTTGATATCATTTTTAACGATTAATTTTTAAATGTTGTAGAGAAAATAGGATCTAAATGTTCATTAGAAGGAGCAAGGCAATTAATGGAAGAGGCCATACTCACACAATTTGATACAACTGAAATTACACCCACCTCACCTACAGAAATTAGGAAAATAATAAACTCTCTCAAGAGTAAACGGTCATATGGAAGTGATGGCATTTCCAGCAGGGTATTAAAAACTTGTTCCCAGGAGATAAGTAGGATTCTGAGTCATATTTGTAATAGCTCATAAAAAAAAGTTCAAATGTTCAAAATGTTCAAATGTTTGTTAAGCTTGAGGGACTTAACTACGGGGTCATCAGTCCCTAAACTTACAAATTACTTATGAACTAGCTAAGGACGGCACAAATATCCATGCCCGACGGGGGATTCGAACCCCCGACCGTAGTGGCCGTGAAGACTGTGAATGGAGCGCCTCAGTCCCCTCGGCCACCGAGGCCGGCAATAGCTCATTAAAGCAGGGTATATTCCCGGATAGACTGAAATATGCTATCGTTAAACCTTTGCATAAAAAAGGGGATACATACGATGTCAACGACTATCGGCCCATCTCACGTCTGACAGCTTTATCAAAAAATTTTGAAAAAGTTATGTATTCTCGAGTTGTTTTACATATTAGTAAAAATAAAGTTCTAACAAAATGTCAGTTTGGTTTTCAAAAAAGCTTTTCAACTGAAAATGCTATATATACCTTCACTGGTGAAATATTAAATGCTTTGAATAACCGGACATCACCAGTTGGGATTTTTTGTGATCTCTCAAAGGCTTTTGATTGTGTAAATCATCGGATTCTTCTTGATAAGCTTAAGTATTGTGGTATGAGTGGGACAGTGCACAAATGGTTTAAATCATACTTAACTGGAAGAGTGCAGAAAGTTGAAATAAGCAGTTCACATGATACAGATGAAACAATTAATTCTTCTAACTGGGGAATTATCAAAAATAGGGACCCACAAGGTTCGGTCTTGGGTCCTTTGCAGTTCCTAATATATATTAATGACTTGCCATTCTACATTCACGAAGATGCTAAGCTAGTACTTTTTGCTGATGATACAAGTATAGCTATCACACCTGACAAACAGGAATTAACTGATGGAATTGTAAATGATATCTTCCAGAAAGTTATTAAGTGGATCTCTACAAATGGACTCTCATTAAACTTTGATAAAACCCAGTATATACAGTTTCATATAATAAATGGCATGACATCATTAATAAATTTAGACTTTGAACGTAAATCTGTAGCTAAGGTAGAATATTCAAAATATTTAGGTGTTTGCGTTGACGAGGGACTGAATTGGAAGAAACATATTGAAGATCTCCTGAAACGTCTGAGTTCTGCTACTTATGCTATCAGAGTCATTGCAAAATTTGGTGATATACATCTCAGTAAATTAGCTTACTACGCCTATTTTCATTCACTGCTTTCATATGGTATCATATTCTGGGGCAATTCAACATTGAGTAAAAAAGTATTCATTGCACAAAAGCTTGTAATCAGAGTAATTGCTGGAGCCCACCCAAGAGCATCCTGCAGACATTTATTTAGGGATCTAGGGATACTCACTGTAGCTTCACAATATGAAATTTGTTATTAACAATCTGACCCAATTCAAAAGTAATAGCAGTGTGCATAGCTACAACACTAGGAGAAAGTATGATATTCACTATTCAAGGTTAAATAACTTTGGCTCAGAAAGGGGTGAATTATGCTGCCACAAAAGTCTTTGGTCACTTACCAAGTAGCATCAAAAGTCTGACTGATAGCCACCTAGTATTTAAAAAGAAATTAAAGGAATTTCTGAATGTTAACTCCTTCTACAATGTAGATGAAGTTTTAGATAAAACTTAAAAAAATAAAATAAAATAAAATAAAATTAATTAAATAAAACAAAAAACAATCCTTAAAATAATGATTGTCAAGTATAGACAACATTTACTAAACTGACACGTTCCACATCGTTACGAAATGTCGTATATATGATCTACGGAACAAGTATTAATCTAATCTAATCTGCCTCCTCCACCAGCTTTTGACTGTAAAAACCGAGCTGAATATGGTCATATGAGGCTTGTATTTCCAAGGAATGAAAAATACGGAAACAGGGGAAGGTGAAAATTAACCGAAAAGGCGGCAACCGTCGAGGCGACTTATGGAAATCAACGATTCATTCTTTCTGTGTGAAGTAAGTTTTTTCTGCTGCTCTCTCTCCAGCAAGAAAGTCTTTGATACATTGATAAGAAAAATGCATAAACAGTAATTGTTGCTTGTGGTGGAGGGTGCCTACTGCATTAATGATTTGAAGGTCGCGATTTTGTATCCAATCAGTGGTATTTTTTCCCTTTGATCAATATTTTCTATATTTTTTGTTAGTTCATGGTTTTGTTTCTTCACACCTCATTCTACACAATTCATCTTAACCTCATGTCAGACTGTCACCTCTCCCTTGGCTGTGTATTGTCTGTTCATAATCCTATAATTGGTTACGGTATGTAACATGAAAAAGATTGGATGAGGGCCGTACTATTGACACGTTGTGGATAGTCGGTTACCTATTTTTAGTCAGTTTTAGAAGAGAAAGCACTGATATTTTTCCGATTTTCTGTGGTACAGAGTTCCTGGAAGTACGTACGGAGTCGCGTTTTGGTTTTTCCCAAAATAGGAAAATGTTATAAGATCAGTAGGGACACACTTAAAATGCATTACATTCGGTCGGAAAGATAACAGTTTACTAACAGCAGCGAGGGATATCCACAAAGAAAAATCTAAAATAGCATCATTTTCTTCGAGATAAATAACATGAAATATCTCCCTTACTTATCAAGTCGATGCTACCAGAACATTATTAAAAAGAGTGACTATTAACATTCGACGGGCATAAGCACTCCTTTACGAGACATTCATTTACTCACAAATTTATTATCACTTGAGCTCACGTTTCTGGAAGCAAGGAATGTATTCCAGAAAACTACTTGGAAGAGCGAAACAAAACACACGTCGTTTGTCGGTCAATCACATTCAGTAACAATTTATTTTGCCACTGCATAGTAGACAAACATTAATCAACGCATCTCCAGCATGCCTGATGACACTTTAACGTAACGTTTGAGTGTCACTAACAATTAATTGGGCAGAGCATAAAATTTAGAAAAATTTTAACATAAGTTTGGAAATTAATTAAAATGCAAACTGACAAACATCAGAAGATAGTGCCGTTACAAATTTATATTTGTCTATATGCCTCCGTACGAGCCCTAATTTCTCTTACCTGACCTTTATGATCATTACTCGAAGTGTAAGTAGGCGGCAGGAAGACTTTTACACTCAGTTTCAAATACCAGCCCTCTAAATTTCCTTAACAGAATTCCTCGATCTTTCCTCCAGCGATCCCCATTTGAGTTCCAGGAGCATTTCCGCGACACTCGCATATTGATCGAACCTACCAGTAACAAACCTAGCTGATCGCCTCTGAACTGCATGTACGTCTTCCTTTAAACTGATCTGCTGCGGGTCCCAAAAACACTTGAGAAATACTCAAGACGTTGTCGTACAAGCATTATATACGCGGTCTCCTTTACACATGACGTACATCTTTCCAAAATTCTCGCAATAAGCCAAAGTCGGCTGTCCGCCTTACTCACAATTGTCCTTACATGTTCGTTCCATTTCATATCGCCATCAATATTACGACCAGATATTTGAATGAATTGACTGCATTAAGAAGCTCACTACTGATGCTGTATTCGAACATTATGGGATTATTTTTCCTACTCATGCGCATCACCTTTCATTTTTCTACATTGAGAGCTAGCTGCCATTCTTCACACCAATTAGAAATTTTTTCTAAGTCATCCTGTATGCTATTAAGTCAATTAAGGACAGCATTATCAGCAAACATCCGCAAGTTACAAGTTACTCTGTCCATTAGATCATTTATGTAGACAGAAAATAATAGTGGTCCTATCACACTCCCCTGGGACACGCCTGACGATACACACGTCTCTGATGCACACTAGCCGTCGAGAACAACGTACTGCATTCTATTACTTAGGAAGTCTTCCAGCCAGTCACAAATCTGTGAACCTATTCCATGAGCTCGTATCTTCGTTAGCAGTCTGCAGTGTGGCACCGCATCGAAGGCCTTTTGAAATCGAGAAAAACGCAATCTGTTACTCTTCAGCCATTGCTCGCAAGATGTCATGTGAGAAAAGGGCAAGCTGAGTTTCATATGATCGATGTTTCCCAAGCCAGTGCTGATTCACAGAAATAAGCTTTTCAGTCTCAAAGAAATTTACTATATTTCAACTGAGAATATTCCCCAAAATTCTACAGGAAACTGACGTCAACGATATTGGCCTGTAATTATGTGAGTCAGTTCTTTTACCTTTCTTATAAACGGGAGTTACCTGCGGTTTTTTTTCAGACACTAGAAACTTCGCATCGAATTAAAGATTCGCGATAAATGCAAGCTAAGTGAGAGGCCAATGCCGCAGAATACTCTTTGTAAAACCGAACTGGTATTCCATCCGGACGAGAAAACGTTTTTATTTTTATTTATTTTTTATTTTTATTTTTTGCATTTTTGCATTTAGCTTTCTCAACACCGGAAATACCTATTACTACTATGTCCTCCAAATGGAAGTTAGTGCGTTGATAAAATATAAGGTAATGTTTCTAGATATGTCAGATGTAGATCGATGTGTGGTAAAGACAGCGGATGACGATGTGAAAAGGCTACATGTAAGTTGTGTGGACGACTGTAAGCCGCAGGTGGAGGAACATCTTACCTTCACGACTATTTAAGAAAGATTCATAAAGATTCCTACAATAATTAAGGGCAAAAAATAAGGAAGTGATTAAGTTTCGAAAGAAAATAGACATTTCATGATTTCCACAATGCAAACGTTCGTCATGGAAGACACGCAGAGGTGGCTGCAAAGCTTTTCCTCGAAATTTTACGGTAGAACTAGCACAAGCAAAGCGACATAACGAGATGGTAAAACAGAACACTGACACCACTCCGTTCTTTGCCGCTTATACGAGGGTAAGTCAATTATTATCCGCAAAGTAGTTATAAAATTTTATTGTAATAAAATGCGAAACTTACAAGAACATCATTTTTCGACATGGTCTCCTTGCTTTTCAATGCACTTCGTCCATCGCTCTACAAGCCTCCTTATGCCCTCATAAAAGAGGGTTTTCGGTTGAGCTGCGAGCCAGCACTGCACCGCTTCCTTCACTGCTTCGTCCGGGTCAAATCGACGGCCACTTAATGCCTGTTTGACTGGACCAAACAAGTGATAGAAGGGCAAGATCGGGACTATATGTAGGATGATCCAGTACTTCGAATTTGAGTTTCTGGAGCGTTTCAGCAGTGTGGGCAGCAGTATTCGGACGGGCATTGCCGTTCAACAACACAACACTTTCTGACAGTAATCCTTGGCGTTTGCTTCGAATTGCAGGCTTTAGCCTGTCAGTAAGCATCTCACTGTAACGTACACTGTTTATTGTTGTGCCCCTTTCACCACAATGTTCCAGTACAGGGCTTCGTGCATCCCAAAAAACCGTAAGCATTAGTTTTCCTGCGGACGGTTGCGTCTTGAACTTTTCCTTGCACGTTCTGCCGTTTACTCTCCGGCTCGTAATGATGGATCCATGTTTCGTCACCAGCAATGATTCTGTCTTAAGAAGTTGTCCCCCTCGTTACCATAGCGGTCCAAAGGTTTTTTGCAGATGTCGAGGCGCGTTTGCTTATGCAACTGTGAGAGTTGTTTTGGGACGCATCTTGCACAAGGGGTCGCTCAGACTCTGGATGGCGCTGAGGGAGTCAGAGCAGATAACATAAGAAGGAGAACGGTGTCGACGGATGAAGAGAGTACAGCCTGATAGAGGGCAAAAAGCTCCGCTGTGAAATTCGAGCAGTGGGCATTAAGCCTGTACTGGTAACAGTCATCCCCGACGACAAACGCACATCCGACACTGTCATTGGTCTTTGAGCCATCCGTATATATGAAAACTGAATTTTCGAGCGGTGCACAAAGTTCAAGAAACCGCGAGGAGTGTAAAGCATCCAAGTGGGCAGTAGCGCAGTTTCATGAAACCTATTGTCGTCGTGTAAACTAGCCTTTAGCCACTCTATGAAATTTAACTTCATTGTGCGCCACGGATCAGCTCTATATAAACATAAACTAACGGCGTATTTTAACAACGAACGTGGAACTGATGCCTTATTCTAATGGTTAAAGTGGCTGCATTTCAGCTTGGGTCGCTATCCAAATGCACTTCGCACGCGCAATCTGCTAAATCCACGGCGGGAACAGGCCGATGGCCACTGCCTCGTTATCGGCGCCTCTAGCTCTCAGGTACGCTAACTAATAACCTAATTGAGCCGGGCACCTGCGATAGCGGCGTCATTGTCTGGCGTCGTTGTCGCGTCAGTCAGCTGTCTGGCGGATCATCGCCGCCGTCAATTGCCTGCGTAGGGTCGCCTCTCCTTCGACACCGAAAGAGCACCTCAGGTCCACTGCTGGGGCAGGCAGCATGGCGTCGTAAAACCACAGTCTAACATACACAGTGGTGACCAAAGAGGTGTATAAACAACATAGAGAGGCTATAGGCAAGCTACAGCGCTCTGGGTGGCAGCACTAAGCAACGCTGGGCGCCATATTTGAGAACGTCAGTTTGAAGCAGTAGAGTGAACAGACGCTTCTGTTTGTAATCTAAACTAAGTTGTAAGCGCTATTATTAATGGTAAATCATGCCGTACAACTGCAGCAACCTCAGTGATAAAACTGTTGCAATATCATACTTAAAGAAAGAGATATGTAATTATAGGTCGTTGTGTATCATCGTGTATTTGTCTATAAACATTCATTATACCTAACTTTCGCATTTACCAAGCTTCAAAATTATGTTTACTTAACGACCATCTAATGTCTAGGCAGAGGACGGATGAATTTGGTGTTTTTAATGTGATGACAATGGTTTATATAGTGTACAAAAAAGCGTATTTACCATTGGGTAAATAGCCTAGGTATGTGAGCTGTAATTAAACTATTCTTTATACAGATTTCCTTTGAAAATCACGGAGTTGCTAACCCAATAGGTAGCCAGTATAAGGCGTGATAAGTATCAGCCTACATATATAGTTACATATGCTCTTGTCATTTTGAAGAAAAGTTCATGTCTGCTTCCACCGATCGAAAGCGGCAACTGGCAAATGATACTCCAGCAATATTTCCGTTTCCTGAACACTTATTGAAACCAAAAGCTGTAAGGAGAGTACCAAGGAAACGTCAAATTGGGGAGAGCTCGATAAATATGTATTTTGTGTCCCTGCCTCGTCGCCGTTTTTGTGTCTCGTTTCCGTCGTAGGTGTCGGTGGCCGAAAGACCGACACAGGAAAAAGGATGCACGCTTGTGCAGGTAGGAGGTGACCAGCCAGTGGGACAGCAGAAACTTGAAACACTAGAGTAAATTAGTACGAGATATATATTTCTTAGAGACTTATTAATACTTAACTTTTACATAGCTCAGTACTGCAGAATGCTGATACATAGTTGAGCTAGAGGCCTGCCTAGTGCTTATCCGTTAGCAAAGTCTTCACTGGTGCCTATCTGATTCCGAAGTGTTAACTGGTTCCTATCTCAGTTCCAAGTAAACGATGTCGTTCAGTGGTGGCCACGAGCGGGATAGCAGCAGAGGGCGCTCGTGGCTGACGTCGTAAGAACGCCACGCCATGCGTGCATGGCGGCGCGTGGCGAAAGTAGGCGGCGCGCACTTTAGACTTGTGCGACACCACAACGTAATGTACTTCAAAGCATGAAACATCATTTGAACAGCAGGCAGAATAAAGGTAATTAAAGATTTTACAGTAATTCACCTGTAATTATAGGGAAGATATGTCGGCAAATACAAACGATTATTGACATTATAGTAACGTCAAGTAATGCAGCAGTACGACTATTGTAAACATTACACTTAGGATGCAGTAGTTAACGAGAAATGCTATTCGTAGTTGGAATTACTTTCCGAAATGTGTGGCCCAGAAATTAAGGAAAAATCGAGACTGGCAATGATTAATATAAGACGCCCAGTACCACCTGACGTTCTCAAAGATGGCGGCTACCTTTCCAATTGGCTTCAACTATGGCGGCTCTGTGGCCAGTCTACATCGTTTATATAGGTCTTTGGTGGCGACACTCACTGCTGTGAAAGTTGTTGACTGACAGCTGCAACGACACTAGCGCTCCTAGTGGTGGGCAAGGTGCCCTAAGAGAAATGTTGTTTGTAATTACCTTTCTACGGAAGTAACTAAATAGTATCTATCATTTTTGCGTTCCAAACATTAGTAAAATATCGAGAGAGATAAATAATCGTAAAATAAACAACAAATTATTCATGAGAACATACTAATTTGTGTACGTTTTGTAGCCTACTACGCTGAAAGTAAGAGATATAATCAGATGCGAATCATTAATTCCTGTTGTGGTCTGTACCTATAGGAAAGGAACTATCTATGGCGTGCAAAAATTCGATATGATTCTGACATTTTTACACTTCACTCGTCTTTATTACAAACCCATAGCCGAGTTATGCCGGCTACCTTTAGATCCTCCTTAGTAATAGTCATCTATTTTCGTCCTTAGCTTTGACCTTACTTCGGTTTTCGTAGAATTCTACTAATGGTTTTGTCAATCTAGTGTGGGCTATTCTTTCATTGTGCCTATAAAAGTTAAGTCTCCACTGTCTCATGTTACCGTGTATGTCTGTACATTGTTCAATTTCCTTATTCTTTGTCAGCTTATAAGTTTCTCCATCATCAAATTGGGTCTAATATTTTCATGATAATCTTTATTTTTTTTCTAAAAGCATCATGAGATAACAACGAACTCAGTTATTATTTTCTTACAAAAGTCAGTCTAGACCGTAAATTTTATTCTTTAGCATTTTTTAAACCTGTATCGGCCCATTAAAAGGCCATTTTCACACCATAACAACTGCAATGATACAGATTATATAATATTAGAGGTATAAATTAAAGTGTAAAGCAAGTATTAAAATCTAAGAAATAAAATATATCCATAGTGTTGGCAACCGGTTGGATTCAGTTAGAGCTGCACGAAAGATTGAATGTTGATTCCTGTAGAAGTAAGGGCTGTCATCCTTCAATAAAATTTGCGATCCTTAATGACTTTCGTAAGAAATTTCTTCAGTGTCCTTCTTTCTATTTAAAAATAAAGATTCTGCCCCTTAACGAAATTCGCGTTTGGATACAATTTACTGAAAGTGAATGCAGAGTTGCCTTTTTTTTTCTTTTTGACAGAGAACTCTGTTTGCAGCTTTTAGCAGATGGTTTTGTTGTATGATTACCCCAATGTACTTAAAAAAAGTAATACTTCTTATTTTCCCGTATTTCATGTTATAAAACTTTGGTGCATGTTTGTTGCACGTCATGTATTCCATTTGTCTTTGGAATTATTCTTGTAGTGCCACTTTTCCCTTATTCTGCAACTTCTTTAAGAGTTTCCATTTGTTTTTGCGCTGTGAAAACATTCCTACTTAAACTGTCAGATCGTCTGCAAGGAGAGGCAATCTGCTCTAATATTACTTGTATCTAACGTGATTCATTTTCTATATTTTGATCCGGCGTTTGCTTCTGCTATTCTGTAATTACCTTCTGAAAACACAGCTGAACAGTAATGATGAGATTCCATCTCTCTAACAGCAGTCTTCATATTATATTGTTCAGCGCTAGTGTCGGTTAACGTTTCCTTAATCAGTGGTTCAAATGTTTGTAAAGCTTATGGGACTTAACTACGGGGTCATCAGTCCCTAAACTTACAAACTACTTATGAACTACTTACGAACTAGGACGGCACGAATATCCATGTCCGAGGGGGATTCGAACCCCCGACCGTAGAGGCCGTGCAGACCGTGACTGAAGCGCCTCTGTCCCCTCGGCCACCTCGGCCGGCAATCAGTGGTAGAGTGGTAGTTAACCATTGTTTGTTTAAAATTTATAAACGAGATTCGCGATCAAATGAGTTGTAGGGCTTTTTAAAATACATAAATGTAAATACAATATTGTTACAATATATCCTATGGAGCCTAAGGATTACCTATAAATTAAGAACTTGTTCCGGCCAGGATTTGTTTGGTGTAAAGCCTTGCTTAGTAGTCCCAAAATTTTAGAACTGTTCTTCAATTGGATCAAGTAAACATTGCGGGAGAAATTTGTATGTGACCGGGAGAAGAGATATTCCTTAGTAATATTAACATCGGTTCTATCCCCTTTTCGGTACAGTGGCTGAAGTAATATAACACCTGCTTTCTTGACTGATAATGATCTTCGGACATTGCCAGAGCTGGACCCTGCGTATGGGGTTTCAGCAGCTATCAAATATCTCCTATGTAAGGACCAGCGGGGAATCAGGAATATTAGGGTAGCTCCATTATAGCAGGGATGATCAGTATTCCCCGAGGAAATTTGAGACGTATTTGGCCAGAGTCTGTGAAATGTTACTTGATAGTCCTGCTAGCTCAAATCACCGAGTGTAACTGATGATGTTGCATCTTAGTCTCTAAAGAATGTCACGTGACTCACTTGGTTACCAGTCAGAAAAATATCGTTTAGATGCTCTCGGTGATAAATTGCTATGTTACAAAGTCAAATATCGCGGTTGCCAGCTCCAATCATTCCTAATATATTTCTGTTACGACTTCTCTCACCTCTGGTGAAGTTTTTGATGCGAAAAATGGCGGATTGCAAAAATGTTCAAATGTTTGTTAAACTTATGGGACTTAACTACGGGGTCATCAGTTCCTAAACTTACAAACTACTTACGAACTACTTACGAACTAGGACGGCACGAATATCCATGCCCGAGGGGGGATTCGAACCCCCGACCGTTGTGGCCGTGCTGACCGTGACTGGAGCGCCTCAGTCACCTCGGCCACCGCGGCCAGCGGCGGTTTGCACTAAGTCTTGCAATCCACAATGAACTGTCAATTCCATTATAATTGGCTGGGTAATTCAGTTCACAGGTTTGAGGAAGGCAACGGTGTACCACCTCCAATAGGATCATTTAAAGCACTGCGATGTTCAAACAAATCTTTAAATTTTTGACTACTTAACATTTTTTTACTTTAGCTCTAATTGGGACTTTAATTGGCAGTAAAGACAGCCCTCGCTCGCTAAAATAAAGTCTATTGAAATTAGGTTTCGGGGACTACTAGGAATGCCTTCAGCACAAAATTTCTGAATTTGCCTATAACATAAATTACAAAAATTATAAAACTGAAACAACTTTAAAAATGTAAGTACTAGTTTGAAGTAAAGAATAGAAGCAATACTTACGTGTTACACGATAAATAAAATACAATGGTACAGCTTGTCACAATTTGTAATAGAATAATACAGCAGGCTGACTGCTAAGAGCTGCTCCCACGAGTGAAGAAAGCATCAATTTGGCGTTCCGCGTTAGCATTGCGAACAAGTGAACAAGTGAGCCATCTCGTAGCCGCTATTATAAACTGCTTTACAATTAAAGTTTTGACAGATAAATGTTAAGAAGAAAAGTATTTGATATAAATAATTAAGAGAAATTACTGAATTGTCATTAGAGATATAAAAATGGTTGACTGACTCGCGAGCAAGTAAACGTTATGAATACAAAATGTAGTTTACATGGCCTACAGAATGCTCTTTTGAATCGACTCGGAAGAAATATTTCTGAAACTGCACGAGAGAAGAAGCTTATATTACGGGGTTGTAACTGCTCATTCATAATAAGATCATTATTACGAGAAAGATGTTTAAATATTTGCAATTCTTTGAAGTCTAATCAGTGGCCTTTATTCTCAATGTGCAAAGTATTAAAATAGTGAGTGGCTTTTTGTGCGTGACCCTTAATAAGAAAGTGGTCATCAAAAGATGAATTCTGCGGGCTAGTGCCGTTTTTTCTCAAAAGATGTTCCATTTATCTGACTTTAAATGCGCGACCTGTTTGTACGCTACAGTAAAAAAAAAAAAAAAAAAAAAAAAAAAAAAAAAAAAAAAAGCCAACGTATAGACGCTACAATTGTCTACAAGAGAACAGGTTTTAAATTGTAAATAATGTTTTTAAAACTATTTTTGATTGAAATGTCAACGAACAAGCCGATGAATCTGATAACAGATGGAAACTAGAAAATGAATGGGAGAAGAATTTTTTCCTTTGGCCAGATTCGTTGATTGAAGTGTCAAGTGTAGTAGCTGTTTTAACACTTATCTTTGTGAGCATGTCGTTAACGATGGCAGGTTCGATTTAGTTATTAACTGCTATGGCTCTGATCAAATTGATTTCTTCCTGGAATTTCTATTTTGAGAGTGGAACAGAAATAACTCGGTGGATATCAGAGTCAAAGAATGCCTTTTAATGATATTGAGCGTGCATGGAAGAAGCTGGTATAATTTGATCAGAATACGTTTCTTTACGAAAGATGTTAATGGAGGTTCTATCTTATTCTACTGTTAATGTCAAGTCTAGAAACTACAGTTCACGGGCCTCGTTCTCTAGTTCACAGGAGGAAGTTATATTCTCGTAATATTGAAGAGATTGAAAATGTCGTCAACACTGTTGGTTGATCCTTTGTAGATAATTAAAATGTCATCTGCATATCTGAAGTAGAAAAAAAAATGAGAAAGAGTGGAGGCATTTTTCTTCCAAAGAGTTAATGGGGATATTAGCAAGGATACCACCTAAGGGATTTCCCATAGCAAGACCATCAGCCTGCCGGTACAGTTTTCTCTTAAATGAAAAAAAAAAAAAAAAAATGTTTGACTAAATGAGTGATTTGCTCATCCGTTCCTGATAAGATGTTTGTTTGTAAATCTATCGGACCAAACTGCGTGGTCATCAGTCCGTAGCTTACAAAGTACCTTAACCTAGGTAAACTAACCCGAAGGACAACACACACACCCATGCCCCAGGGATTACTTGAACCTCCACGGCGAGCAACCGCGCGCTCCCCTGATAAGAAACGCCACAGATTAGACTTTCTAGAAGAATAGCAAATAATTAAACATCTTATTCTAAACGGTTACAACTCCGTAATGGAACCTTCTTCAATGAGATTTAGTCGTTACACGTTTTTACTTACTTATTTTTTATTTTGTTTGTCTCGTACAGATTCCGAAATATTTCTTCTGAGTCCATTCGATTTTATTTAGTTCCCAAGTGGCCATATTTATTTACTCACTTGTTCACTCAGCTATTTTTGTATCTTTTTATTATTTATGTCACATACTGTTCTTCATAACATTTATCTGTCAAAACTTCAATTGTAAGGCAGCCTGATAATAATTGCGATTACTCGATGGTTCCACTGATGTAATGTTCACTTGTCCGCAATTCTAAAGCGGACACGCCATCTGATGCCTCCTTCGCACATGTGAGCAGCCCTTAACCCGCGAGAAGACGCGCTATCAGCATTTCTCTCACACAATAATTCATTTCGATAGTTGTTTATGTTATTAACACGATGGCGCGACGAGCGTCTCAGTACTTCCTATGAATTCACTCCCATCCCTAATCGCGCGCGTATCGATGTAAGTATTTTTTTTTCTTGTTGTGTGAATCTTTATTTCTTGGTTTATTATATTTTAACAAGCGCAGGTAATTTTATTTTTAGTCATTACGTTCTTTATTGTATACAGCTTACAATAATCAGTATGGATGACCGACAAACAAAACAAATGCATGCATGGCTGGAAACCCCGATTTGGACGAAGAATGTATATTGCATGCGGATGATACAGACTACAATCGTGTAGACAACCCTGAAAGCAACTGCTCCGATATTGGCAGTCCCCATCAGACAGAAACGGACCCAGTGGCTTTTGTTCGCTTTGTCCAAGAAAGAAGAATAGACGTTCTAAAAAGGCATGTACTGGGTGCCACTAATCACTCTGAACTGAGCATTTGACATTCATGAGGATGGGAAGTTATGAAAGACACTTTTCTCCCGTTTCTATGGAAGAATGCGTAATTAAAATTTACGAATTTTCTTTATTTCTTTATGTATTTTTTATACAGGAGAGCCTGCGACGGTGTAAGCAACGACGAACCTGGGTGCACGAATAGCAAACGTCATTTTTTTCGGATGAATCCAGGTACTGTTTACAACATCATGATGGTCGCATCCGTGTTTGGCAACATCGCGGTGAACGCACATTGGAAGCATGTATTCGTCATCGCCATACTGGCGTATCACCCGGCGTGATGGTATGGGGTGCCATTGGTTACACATCTCGGTCATCTCTTGTTCGTATCGACGGCACTTTGAACAATGGTCGTTACATTTCAGATGTGTTACGACCCGTGGCTTTACCCATCATTCGATCCCTGCGAAACCCTATATTTGAGCAGGATGATTCACGACCGCATGTTGCAGGTCCTGTACAGGCATTTCTGGATACGGAAAATGTTCGACTGCTGCCCTGGCCAGCACATTCTCCAGATCTCTCACCAACTGAAAACGTCTGGTCAATGGTGGCCGAGCAACTGGCTTGTCACAATATGCCAGTCACTACTCCTGATGAACTGTGGTATCGTGTTGAAGCTGCATGGGCATCTGTACCTGTACACGCCATCCAAGCTCTGTTTGACTCAATGCCCAGGCGTATCAAGGCCGTTATTACGGCCAGTGGTGGTTGTTCTGGGTACTGATTCTCAGGATCTATGCGCCCAAATTGCGTGAAATTATAATCAAATGTCAGTTCTAATATAATAAATTTGTACAATGAATACCCGTTTAACATCTGCATTTCTTCCTGGTGTAGCAATTATAATGGCCAGTAGTGTATCTGTCGGAGTTCTGATGGGGTTGCGCCTACACAGAATTTTACAATTGATGAGAAGCTGCTCTGTTCCATGGAAGCATCTTGCAGAACCGAAATTTGTTTTGTGTCAGTGCACAGTTACCGTTTGGTAAATTGGAAGTGGCTGCATTTGTGCCCCTGAAATCCTATCAAAAACTGTAGCTGAACTAAATCAGCCAATCCTCCCTAACAATCTTGATGACGCTAAGACTCGCTATCTTCCCTAGTCAAAACTAATGTGGCAGTGGATGCAGATTCAGCAAACCAGCTCACTGTTGTACTTTCTCACTATCATCTGGAGACATAAGATATTTGCAGCTTACTTCGCTGAAAGTAAGAAGATATAAACATATGGGAAATATAATTTTCTGTTGTGGTCTGTTTTTACTGTGGCAGACACTTTCATTGACACGTAATAGTATGGAGTCTGAAGTTTCTCACAATATTACACTTCACTCGTCTTTCTTAATAATAGGTATATTTTTAAATGTAATTAGCTGGCTGTACTAGTGAATCTATTGAATATATATAACGTTTGTATGTCAGATATAGTTGCAATTTGGGGTTGGTTAGTTCTTTGTTGGAAAACAGTTTTACTGCTTTTGCCGTTTATTGTCATATCTGTGATGATTTTTTTTCAGCTACAGCTGTTGTGGCTGATTTGGTACATTCAATGTGGCAAGTATTGCATACCATCAAAGTTTCCTATGTCGACAGTCACTAGTAATAATTTCGTGTGGCTCAAGGGCCTGGTGCAAGTCTTTCAATTCGACGCCACATCGGCAACTTGCGTGTCCCTAGCCTACCCCTGTTATCCAACCTAGGAGAGAGGACCTACAGTTTAACGTAGAATCCGAACCACGTGTAGTTTCTAGCGGCTCCTCACAGCGTTGAGAGGTGAAGTTAAAGCGCAGACAGTAAAATCCGAGGTCAGACAGGGTATTGAACCCCCGATCCTTCGGTTTCGAGTCACGCTCTTTACCCCGAGACCACCGGACCCGCAACTCCACACTCATTCATTTGACTGGAATAGTAGCCTGGATTTGTAGCATTGTTCCCAGGGTTGATCGGGGTCCTTTGGTTTGGAGCCGAGTGGAGGGTCTGTACCAGAGGCTTCGCCGACTCTGTGACAGTCATGGCTGCAGATTTCTGGATCTGCGTTATCGGGTGGGGAATTATAGGGTGCCCCTAGATAGATCAGGACTGCACTACACTGAGGAAGCGGCTACTCGGGTAGCAGAGTACTTGTGGAGTGCACATGGTTTTTTTTTTTTTTTTTTTTTTTTTTTTTTTTTTTTTTTTTTTTTTTTTTTTTTTAGGCTAGGCGCTAACTCTGATGAGCACTCGCCTGTCAGCATTCAAACAGCGAATTCAGGCCACGTTCGGAACAAAAATTCGAACGTAAAAATATTAGCCGCGAACTTACAGAGTATTAGAAACAAAGTTCCCGAATTTGCAGCGCTGCATGGAAGTTTTTGAGCTCAGATAGTTTTAGGCACCGAAAGCTGGCTAAATGATGATGTGGCAAGTTCAGAAATATTTAGCGAAGCGTGGAATGTATATCGGAAAGATAGATCTGATACAACTGGAGGAGGAGTGTTCATCGCTGTGGACAAAGATATTGTTTCTACTGAGATCGAGGTTGAAAGTAACTGTGAAGTTATCTGGGCACGTACAACAGGTCTAAAAGAAGTAAAGTTAATAGTTGGGTGTTTTTACCGGCCCCCCAGTGCTGCTGTAGCAGTTTTAGAATCATTCAAGGAAAGTCTACACCAGGTAGTGCATAGGTATCCGGGCCATGTAATATTAGTCGGAGGTGACTTCAACCTTAAGAGTATAGATTGGGACCTCGCTAGTTACATTTCAGGCGGTACAGACAAGCAGTCTTGCGAGCTACTTTTGGACACATTCTCCGAAAATTGTCTTGAGCAGTTAAACCGGCAACCCACGCGCATTGGAAATATTCTAGACCTTATAGCCACAAACAGGCCTGATCTTATTAACGATGTCTGTGTAGAGACAGGAACTAGTGATCATGATATCGTCATAGTGTCGATGGCGACCAAAGTTCATAAATCAATCAAGAAGGCTAGGAGCGTGTTTTTGTTGGGAAGAGCCGACAAGCAAATGTTACGATTGCACTTTGAAAATGAATGGGCATCGTTTAATTCCGGGACTATGGATGTAGAGGAATTGTGGACTAAATTTAAGTGCATTGTTAATAAAGGGTTAGAGAAATATGTGCCAGTAAAGACGATTAAGGATGGAAAAGATCCACCGTCGTATAATAATAATGTTAGAAAGCTGCTGAGAAGGCAAAGGCTGTTGCACTCTCGATTCAAAAAAGAACACGCAAATGATGACAGGCCAAAGTTAGTAGAGATTCGTGCGTCTATAAAAAGATCGATGCGTGAAGCATACAATAATTATCACAGCCATACCTTAGCAAAAGATCTTTCCGAGAACCCGAAAAAATTCTGGTCCTATGTAAAATCGATAAGCGGGTCAAAGCCCACTGTCCAGTCACTAGTTGATCATTCCGGGGCAGTAATAGAAGAAAGCAAACGGAAAGCTGAAGTTCTAAATTTAACCTTTAAGAAATCTTTCACGCAGGAGGACCGCACAAATATACCATCATTTGATCAACGTACTAATTCCGAAATGGGGGACATAGCAATAGGTATTTCCGGTGTAGAGAAGCAGCTGAGAGAGCTAAATACGAAAAAGTCTGCTGGTCCGGATGGAATACCAGTTCGGTTTTACAAAGACTATTCTGCGGCGTTGGCCCCCTACTTAGCTTGCATTTATAGCGAATCTTTAATTCAGCACAAAGTTGCTAGTGATTGAAAAAAAGCGCAGGTGACTCCCGTTTATAAGAAAGGAAAGAGAACTGACCCATACAATTACAGGCCAAAATCATTGACATCAGTTTCATGTAGAATTTTTGAGCATATTCTCAGTTCGAATATAGTAAATTTCCTTGAAACGGAAAAGCTTCTTTATATGAATTAGCACGGGTTTAGGAAACATCGTTCATGTGAAACTCAGCTTGCCCTTTTCTCACATGACATCTTGCGAGCAATGGCTGAAGAGTAACAGACAGATTGCGTTTTTCTCGATTTCAAAAGGCCTTCGATGCGGTGCCACACTGCAGACTGCTAACTAAGATACGAGCTTATGGAATAGGTTCACAGATTTCTGACTGGCTGGAAGATTTCCTAAGTAATAGAACGCAGTACGTTGTTCTCGACGGCGAGTGTTCATCAGAGACGAGTGTATCGTCAGGCGTACCCCAGGGGAGTGTGATAGGACCGCTATTATTTTCTATCTATATAAATGATCTCATGGACAGAGTAAGTTGTAATTTGCGGCTGTTTGCTGATGATGCTGTGGTGTATGGGAGGGTGTCGTCTGTAACTGACTGTAATAGCATACAGGTTGACTTACACAAAATTTCTAGTTGGTGCGAAGAATGGCAGCTAGCTCTCAATGTAGAAAAATGTAAGTTGATGCGCATGAGTAGTAAAAACAATCCTATAATGTTCGAATACAGCATTAGTAGTGAGCTTCTTGATGCTGTCGCGTCGTTCAAATATCTAGGCGTAACATTGCAGAGCGATATGAAATGGAATGAGCATGTAAGAACAGTTGTGAGTAAGGCAGACAGCTGACATCGGTTTATTGGGAGAATTTTGGGAAGAAGTACTTCACCTGTAAAGGAGACCGCGTATAAAACGCTTGTACGACCACGCCTTGAGTATTGCTCAAGTATTTGGGACCCGCAGCAGATCGGTTTGAAGGAAGACATAGAGGCGGTTCAGAGGCGAGCAGCTAGATTTGTTACCGGTAGGTTCGACCAATGCTCCGGCAGCTCAATTGGTGATCGCTGGAAGAAAGACGACGTTCTTTTCGTGAATTTCTGTTAAGTAAATTTAGAGGGCCGGAATTTGAAGCTGAGTGTAGTATGATGTTGTTGCCGCCTACTTACATTTCGCGTAAAGATCACAAAGACAAGATAAGAGAAATTAGGGCTCGTACGGAGGCATATAGTTATTCTTTTTTTACTCGTTCAATTTGGGAGTGGAATAGGAAAGGAAATGCCTAGTAGTGGTAAGGTGTACCCTCCGCCACGCACCTTACGGTGAATTGCGGAGTATGTATGTAAATATAGATGTAGATGTAGTGAAGAAACCTTAACGTTCCTGAATAGAAAAGCGCCCTGTTTCTGCTAAAGTACTTAGAAATGCAGCTCGCCGTCTGCTTGGAGCGCTACTGTCGCAATGTATAACCAAGGAGGTGAGAATAAAGGGAGGTGGCATTTTCTACGCCTAGCACATACGTCAATTGAAGCCTGTGCACCGTCTTGGTCAGTTCTGGAATGCTATTTCTCCGTTAAAACTATGCGTTAAGTCGGGCTTTTAATGCATTCAACTGACAGTCACGGCAAAGTATGTACTTTCGAACAATACACGTTATTGATTAAATAGTAATAAATACTCATTATAATATATTTCAAAACTTAATTTTTAACGGCTAATTTGAACTCCTTTAAAACGTTGTACATCACGGCAAAACCATTGGACGTTTTATTCCTGTTTTAAGTGATATAAGACATTAGCTCTACAATATGAACACAGTTCGTTTTGTTTGCAGATGATACAAGTATTGCAATAAAAAGTACGTCAAGTATACTGATAGAAAGGTCTGCTAATGATATTAACATGAACATTAATGGTTTAAAGCCAACTCATTGTCATTAAACTTTGAAAAGACTCACTACATGAAGTTCAGAACATGTAAGAGATTTCCTGACAGCATATGCATTAAGTATGAAGAAGAGCAGATACAAGAGGTTGACAGTATTAAATTCCTGGGATTACAGTTTGATAATAAATTTAGTTGGGAGGAGCACACCACAGAACTGCAGAAACGACTCAACAAATCTTTATTTTCAATACGAGTGTTGTCAGACATAGGAGACATAAAAATAACAAAGCTTGCATACTGTACTTACTTTCATTCCCTAATGTCATATGGTATAATATTTTGGGGTAACTCTTCAAGTCAGTCAAAAGTCTTCAGAGTCCAAAAACGTGTAATACGTATTATTTGTGGAGTAAATTCACGGACGTCTTGTAGAAGCCTCTTCAAAGAACTGGGTAAATTAACTACTGCCTCTCAGTATATTTATTTCTTAATGAAATTTGTCATAAATAATATATCCCTTCTCCCAACAAACAGCTCAGTTCATACATATAATACTAGGAATAAAAATGATCTACACAAGGGCTTAAAAGCACTTACATCAGTTCAAAAAAGGGGTCCACTACTCAGGAATACACATTTTCAATAATTTACCATCAAGTATAAAAAATTTAGCTACAAATAAAGATCAGTTTAAGAGGAACCTAAAAGACTTTCTAGTGGCCAACTACTCCTACTCCATTAGTGAATTTCTAAATTGTACCAAATGATGCGTGCACTCATACTATATTAGTATTATTATATTATACAAAAAAACTTAAAAATTTATGTATCTGTATTTATATTATAATTGTATGTATCTCTATTCATATTATTAGTATTATCTATTATTCATCTTGTAAATTTTGTGTCTTGACATGTTCCACATCCACGAGGATCCCCTCATCATGGATCTATGGAACGAATAACTAATCTAATCTAATCTAATCTTCTCCAATACTGAGCAATATGGCGGAGGCAGGCTTCACATTTTCAGCATAAGGGCGTCTCCCTGTATTCTAACCTCCTTGTGTATAACAAAAATCAGTGAGAGTGTTGCGACTGTATCTGTTAGACCAGAGGTGGGCAATGAGCGAGCTGCGCTTTCTTGAGTCGCCTGCCTGAGCGGGAGCAGAGCCGCGAGCAGCTGGCGTCCATCACGTAGTTCCTGCTGAAAAGACTAGATGGCGTTATGCGCAGCCAACGCGCTAACGTAGCCGCAGAAATGCACCTGGCTGAGTGCGTTATAAAATAACTTATAAAGATAATAGTGCAAACTCATTAGTATCCAACTCGATTGAACAGATTCCACTGCTAGGGGTATCTCCTGAAAAATGCTACTATGTTTATAAGTAAGTTACTTATAAACATAATACTGGAAACTCTTCTCTAAAACATCCGTCGTGTGCAGTCGAGCCGGCAAATATCTTATAAAGATAAGAGAGATTTTTTTGTTTTGTTTCAGAAGACACCGCTGACAGTGCCATCTGTTAGTTCGAATTTTGTACTTCAGGGTTTTCGTTATAATCTATGATATTACGTTATGGTACAGTACACTGTGGAGTTGAAATGGCTAGTCAAATCGGCGCGGTAAAGCGTCGTTCTAATTTCCACTTCAACTCTAGTTGGGAGTGTGATTACTTGTTCACTGAAAGCGAAGGAGAAGCAAAATGTTTGGTATGTGGTAAAATACTAGGCATAAAAAGTACAATTTAGAATGGCACTATAGAACACATCACTTAAACCAGTATGGAAGTGTAGAAGGTGAAATGCGACTTAATCTACGCGAGGAAGGAAGTAAAGTAGAGGTATGTATTATAATGCTGTACCTACTTACAAGATAACTTAATCACAGTGTTTTGTTTAATAAAACCAATTTTCCTTTGGAATGACAACTCTGTTCATCTACATCTACAAAATTATATACTCTGCAAATCACATTTAAGTGCCTGGCAGAGGGTTCATTAACCACTTTCATAACTTTTCTCTACGGTTCCATTCTCTAATAGCGTGCGGGAAGAAAGAACACCTAAATCGTTCCGTTTTTGATCTGATTTCTCTTATTTTATTGGGATGGTCATGTCTCCCTAAGTAGGTGGGTGCTAGCAAAATATTTTCACATTCAGAACTAAAAGTCGGTGATTGAAACTTCGCAAACAGATCACGCCGCAATGAATAACGTCTTTCTTTTAATGATTTCCACCCCAATTCGTGCACCATTTCCGTGACGCTTTCTCCCCTGTAACGAGATAAAACAAAACGAGCTGTCCTTCTCTGAACCTTCTCAATATCTTCCGTCAGTCCCACCTGGTGAGGGTCCCACAAGGGGCAACAGTACTCCAAGAGAGGACGCACAAGTGTGATGTAGGCAGTCTCTTTGGTGGAGCTGGTGCATCTTCTAAGCGTTCTGCCAATGAAACGTAACCTTTGATTCGCCTTCCCCACAATATTTTCTATGTGTTCTCTCCAGTCAAAGTTGTTCGTAATTATAACTCCTAGGTATTTGGTAGAATTTACGACCTTAAGGTTTGACTGATTTATCGCTTAATTGAAGTTCAGCGGATTTCTTTTAGTGGTCATGTGTATTACTTCACACTTTTCTTTATTTAGTGTCAATTGCCAATTTTCGCACCAAGTAGAAATTTTGTCTAAATCGCTTTGCAGTTGCTTTTGATCCTCTGTTGACTTCACTAACCGATAAACGACAGCATCATCCGCGAACAGTCTAAGAGAGCTATTCAGATTATCTCCTAAATCGTTTATAAACACGAGGAAGAGTAGGGGACCTATAACGCTTCCCTGTGGAACGCCAGATATCACTTCTGTTTTACTCGATGACTTACCGTCAATTACAACGAACTGTGTCCTTTCTGATAGGAAATCGTGAATCCAATCGCACAATTGGGGAGATATTCCATAAGCACGCAATTTCATTAGAAGCCGCTTGTGGGGTACAGTATCAAAAGCCTTCCGGAAATCCAGAAATATGGAATCAATTTGAGATCCCATGTCGATGGCACTTAACACTTCATGTGAATAAAGGGTAAGCTGTGTTTCGCAAGATCGATACTTTCTGAATCCGTGCTGACTATTGGTTAATAGGTCGTTCTCTTCGAGGTAGTACATAATATTCGAACAAAGTATATGTTCCAAAATCCTACTGCAAATCGACGTCAATGAGATAGGCCTGTAATTTTGGGGATCACTCATATTGCCTTTCTTGAATATTGGAGTAACTTGGGCAACTTTCCAGTCTTTGGGTACGGATCTTCCGCTGAGTGATCGGTTGTAAATTATAGCTAAGTAAGGAGCTATTGCATCAGAATACTCTGAGAGGAATCTATTTGGTATACAATCTGGCCCGGAAGATTTAATTTTGTTTAGTGACTTAAGTTGTTTTACTACTCCAGGAACATCTACTTCTAAGTTTCGCATGCTGGCAGCTGTTCTTGGATTGAATACTGGAGTGTTCACTTCGTCTTCTTTGGTGAAATAATTTCGGAAAGCTGTGTTTAGTAATTCTGCCTTAGCAGTACTGTCGTCGGTAGTATTACCACTGCTATCGCGTAGTGAAGGTATTGTTTGTGTTTTGCCGCTAGTGTACTTCACATATGACCAGAATTTCTTTGGATTTTCTGCAAGATTACGAGACAGGATTTCGTTGTGGAAACAACTATAAGATACTCGCATTGAAGTCCGCGCTAGGTTGCGAGTTTCAGTAAAAGATTGCCAGTCTTGCGGATTCTGTGTCTTTTTAAATTTTGCATGCGTTTTTCTTTGTTTCTGCAACAGTGATCTGTTAATTTCTTAGACAGGAATTCCTCCGATGCAGCTGTTCGTGCTAGTTACAGAATAGCTTTGCTGATAGCCCGTACTTCCCGACCATTTTGTGACGGTGAAACTGTGAAGCAGAGTTTGGAAGTCGTAGCACACGAACTATGTCCACAGTTATCACATTCTTTCGCAAGTTTGAGTCTGTCGCGGCGTACTATAACTCACGGTATCGAAAGTTAGTCAATTGATATTGTGGAACAATTAATGGATGTCATTTCGAACTTCTTTGTGTTTTCTATTGCATTAGACGAGAGTACCGACGTATCGGACACAGCCCAGCTGGCCATATTTATTAGAAATATTCATGTGGCGTCTGTTCCGAAAGAACAGACGTCACTTCTGATCCTGCCGTTGTTATTATTTAATATTCATAGAATATATGACATCAACTGCTATTGGGCAAAGCTGAAAATGTGAACCCAGCCGGGATTCGAAGCCGGGTCTCCTGCTTTCTAGGCAGTTGCGCTGACCCCTACACCACTGGGGACACAGTGATCACCGCACCTGCAAGGATACCTAGGCTCGCTTCCCACTAGATACAAATTCCCAGCTTCGCCCTGCCCACAGTACTCAAACTCGTAGTTATTTACTAATCCCCGTAAGAGAAAGGGCTTCAAACTTCCCCACCCCTCCCAACTAACGATAGGATCATTGCCTGTCACCGGCATATTATAAATATTCATGTGGCGTCTGTTCCGAAAGAACAGACGTCACTTCTGATCCTGCAGTTGTTATTATTTAATATTCATAGAATATATGACATCAACTGCGATTGGACAAAGCTGAAAATGTGTACTCAGCCGGGATTCGAACCCGGGTCTCCTGGTTTCTAGGCCCAATCGCAGTTGATGTCATATATTCTATGAATATATTTATTAGAGGCGCCAGCAAGCGTGCAGACCTCTAGCGGCAACTAGATTAACTAGCGACCGAGCGCGAACGCTGCTCTTTTTCCGGCCTGAGCCGCAGCGCTGCTCATTGAGCCGATTTGTGCCCACCTCTGTGTCAGACTGTGGCTCTACTGTGTTTGTGTGCACGCTCCATTACCTTCGGCACGCACTGAGACGTTGCACTTTGCAGCGAGCCCGTGCAGTAGACGGCACGCCAGCGCTGGAGCTCTGCGGGCCGCCCCCGCCCCCAGGCCTCCGCCCCCACCGCCCCCGTGCGGCTGGCCTGCCTCTGCGAATCAGCTGTGGGCGGTGATTAATCGGCGGCGACTGCTGGGGGCGGCGCGGGCTGTTCCTCTGAGAGGCCGCCGCCTCCGCCTCCACCCCCCAGCCCCAGTGGCGGCCTACGGCGCTCCCTGCGGGCTCTCTCTGCTCGCGGCCAGTTCTGCTGAGGGCCGGACTGCCTACTCAGTGCTGCAGTAGCAAAACGACCGCTGCCCACACTGCTGAGTGCCTGGCTGTGCTCAGTCAAAAGTCTCAACATCACCGCACATTCTCAGCTGGTTTGCAGTGCGGCTGCGTTATTTTATTACCAAAGAGAAAAAAAAAATGCACCTAGCTCAGTGTAATCTCTTTCCTCTGAGTAAACCTAACAATCACTCCAAACACGATAACACCACGTAACTTCGTAGGCTTTCCCGGCTGAATACTGGTGCAAGATCAAAGTACCGTGTCCTATATAGGCGTCGGTCGTGTGCACGGCCGTCACAGTTGCTACCTCCTAGACAGGGCTGTGTGAGGGAAAAGCGCAATAAGATTTGAGACAGAAAGACAAACGAACCATAACTGCAGCACAACTGCACAATAAAGTCTCGTCTTCGAAAACCGCACACGTTAAAACGTAAACAGAAACTGCTGAACTGTCTGTAATTTAGCCTAGGGGTATGATGTGCACAGTTCCTGCCTTTTCCCTGCATATACAACAAATAAATAAAATATTCAAAGTTCTGAAAGATGAGGGTGTGTAAATCAAAACATCAACACTATTTCAGTTCAAATGATGTAGTTCGGTTTACTTCTAATTCATTAATCCCTGATGGCTGATGCCTCTCGCCTCTGGCACATTTAATTTAACACTGGTCATAGCTTGTGAGCCCCCATAAATAAAATGTTTTAGTGCCTTGACGCTATCAAAACCAAATTACTTCTATTATTCACTTCGTCTCTCCACAATTAGCACTGCTTCAAGACACAAATTCACACGGTAACTTTCCGCTCAACTAACATCTCAGCATGTACTTCACTTCAATACACTCTTCAGCAAGCTACCTCCAAGTAAACACATGCACTGCTTCTTCTTATTGCAGCTACAAAATGTCTTCCACCTCGATAAAATTACACACGTTGAAATCGTTGCACTGACTGATGTTGTTGCCCGCCTCGGACACACATAAACACACACTGAATCAATATAAATACTGCCGTCTAGCGGCGAGTAACAGAGCCTCCGCCCAAGTGCTCGGAACACCCACTCGTCTGCATAAACGAGCACAGTGCCAACTCGAGGCACAGACCGACGCAGCCCCCTCGCAGGTAAGCTACCCTCCGACTGCCCCGTACAAAGGCCGCGTGCGCCCTTTTATGCACGCTAACTGGTTTTACCCCTACGTCATCAAATTCCCAGCCTGAACTTCCCAAAGCCTAGCCAAGACGCACAGAGTTCAGCGACATACATTTCTAACATTTGTTTTAAAATTGCAGTAGTTATGAAATACATGAAATAGTATTTGCTTATACACTTACATGAACACACACATACTTGCATAAGTTATTTAAATTGTATACCTACACATACAATTGGTATTCTATTTAAATGAACATTTAACATAAAAATTACATACTATGTACAGGGATATCATATGAAATAATTATTGAAATAATTTTATATGCAAACATTGCCATGCTATCTGTGTCATTGTCTTGGATATAAATATGGTAGCGACTGGAATATTATTTTTCTCATAATTAAAATGCGTTTTCTGCATCAGATTAACACCTCTCGTAAAATACATTCATATTAGCAGATGCGCATAGACAGAATGAATAATTTGAGCCCACGCTCGTCTTTGTATCACAGTTGTATAAATATTAACATACAAAATCATTACATATTAATTTAATGTTTGCTGCATGCCTGAGTTCCAGTTCAAATTGCCAATTTATCATAAATTAAATTGTTTATTAAGCATCATGTTATCAGTGAGGCCCATAGAGGTTCCTCAGTACGTAGTATTGCTACAAATTCAAGTAATGTTTGTATATTGTATACTGCGCTGGACGCTGCATCTCGGCCGGTAGCTCCCATTGTCCAGCACTCCCCCTGGTAGGACTTAGCCTGGACTTTCCTAATCCGGGAAAAAGCACTACCTACTGGCCTCTCCCCTGCCTCAAGCCCACAGCGCTCGCCCACACGAGAAAATTCTGTCCAGGGCCTAACTATAAATGTTGCTTCCACAATATATGTTATCTGACTTAATACATATTATGCTACCATTAAATGAAAGATAAAGTATAACATTTTGTGCATTGGCATGGACAATTTCTACAGTGTATTTAATGCTATTTAGGTCTTATGTTTTACGTCCAAGTGGACGGTAATCTCACAGCTGCTGGCGCCGCACAGTGGTTCAGAACGGCCTAATCCCTGGCCAAAAGTCGAAAAGTGAGAATAATAATTTCAAATTTCCCGATTTTATGTTTTTGGGGTCGCTGATTACGAATTTGATAATAGATTCATGATATTTGAAATACTAAAATGAAAAGCAATTTTGTAGAATATATAAATTTCTATTTTATGTACATAATTCCATACAACACATCCCATTAGACTGAATTAAAACGGTATGTATCAATGTTGGCATCTAGTACCAGGAATATAGCTCAACAGATCGTTTCGCGATGTCTAAGCAATATACCCTGAACTTGTCGATATGTACAGCGAAACCGCTCATCATTGTCTGCAAAATTACTTTGCAGCTTGCTACGAATTTTTCTTCCAAATTTAAAATATCTGCTGTTAAGGCAGCATTCTCAATAAATAAATAAATAAATAAATAAAAGATAAAAAAATAAAAATAAGTCGGGCTCTATTGCCGTCGTTTGTACTGCCAAATCCTTGCTTAGGCATATCGATATGTAAACCTAAAGCAGTTTTAAAATTTCTTTCGTATTTGTTCGTTACGATCTTTAACTACTTTATTTCCATCCATTAGTTCCGTCATTCAGTTTATATGCAATATGAAGCATCCATTCCATAAACCTTATCCACGCTTGTAAGGAAGAAATTCCAAAATTTAGTTTCGAGCTATCACATTTTGTTTGTTCCACCAATTGTAAATTGTTGAAATTTTTCGACGTCAAATTACATAAATAACATCTATGTGCAGATTTAGAGTCAGTAATAGCATTTCTCACGTTTACAACTATCATTGTAAACGGTAAGTCATATTTCGCTTGAACGTTAGTCCCCTCCGTTACCTTAGTGAATGTGAAGAGAGATGCTAGCTACTTATCGATGATATTTTTTTCATCAACAGTTGACTGACGGTTTCTTTCAAAACTTGCAATCTCAGTGGTCTGCAGTAACAGAATGAAGAAGGCCTTTGGTTCATCCAAACATATTTGTAAACATATTTCTGTAAAAATGGTCATTACAGTTGGAATTTTATTTAAAATCTTTATTCACAATGCTACACCGTTGCAATAATATACCGTACTTATCTCCTCAATACTTTAGAAAGAGGTAGAAATCATCTACAAAAAACCTTTCATACCAGGGACATTTCAAGCCTCAGGTATAGGGAGTTGAGGGGAGAGTATCGCCATTAAGTCACAGTGCGCAATGCGCACGACAGCGTGCACAGTAACACTAAAATCGTTATTATTCTAAATGGGCAACTTTGGAGCAGCTAATTCTTGAAAATTTCATTAATAGATAGTTCAACAATCATGTCCCTGTCAATTCCAGCGTTAAAATGTGTTAAATTTTTTTTGTATCGACACAAATGTATTTCTAAAGAAGCGAAAAAACAAGATAATCACGATTACCTTTAGTATAACGTTTCATAAACAACAACATACATTTTCGAAAATTGAAGTACATAAACTGTTTCTACATACCTTCGTAAACATTTTCCTTTTTGGAAAATTGGAATCGGACGCTTCGTTGTAAAATTCTGTATGATTTTCTAAAGCACGTATAACTGGGCACTGACGCGTCGCGACTGTGTTTCTACGAGAGGCAACTTCCGACTGTCGCAGGGAAGCAGGTGGACAATATTGTGACCTCTGCTAATGAGATCTGAGAGCCCCGAACCCTCCTTAACAAGAATCCATTCCAAAAACATTGATCTTTCAACCTTTATTTTTCGACTTTTGGCCAGGGAATCGACCGTTCTGAACCACTGTGCGCCGCCCCTATTGGAACAGGGCACAACGATATATCATTAATCAGTCCCAGTTGCTGGAATCCGGGACGAACATTGCAATTTAATATTATTTAATAATTAATTCCATGTTCTACTAAGAGGAAACCCCATGTCTCTATTTGACAGACAATTTAATTAACGATATATCGTTGTGCCTTATGGCTGTGTACATAGCCCGCGGTTGCTCCACGGCAGAAGCATCACGGCTGTTGGCAGTGCCGGCCGCGGTGGCCGAGGGGACTGAAGCGCTCCAGTCACGGTCTGCACGGCCACTACGGTCGGGGGTTCGAATCCCCCATCGGGCATGGATATTTGTGACGTCCTTAGTATTAAGTAGTTCATAGGTAGTTTGTAAGTTTAGGGACTGATGGCCCCGTAGTCGAGTCCCATAAGCTACACAAACATTTTTGAACATTTGCTGTTGGCAGTGCATTGGGTCATAAGGCAGTGTGGGCCCTGCTTATAGGCGCGGCTGCGGCGGCGGCCCCTCCGCTCTTCCGCTGAACTTCCAGACCGCTTACACGGCGGCTGATGGGGCTGTTCGGCGCGCCATATGTCTGGCCGCCAAGTGGGAACTGGCCAAGTGGGAACTGGCCACTGGAGCTCACTGCGGCTAAACCACCTGCTGAGTGAGTGACGAGCAGTGCCTCCGCAAAATCACAGCGGTTGCTCCGCCGCGGAGGAGCCAGGGGCTAAAAACACTGCCTTACTGGCTGCCCACTATGAGGCAGTGCCCCAGCGGACAGCCATTCAACTGGACACCGTGGCCTGGTCAGTATGACGTCGCACGGGCTTTTGTGACGCCTTGTCTCTAGGTGATGTTGGTTTACTGGCTGCTTGTGATTTTCTACAGAGACCGCGGCGGGCAAGGGCGGGCAAAAGGGGAGAAACAGATCAAATCAAATCTTTGTCAAGCTTATGGGACTTGACTACGGGGTCATCAGTCCCTAAACTTACAAACTACTTATGAACTACTTACGAACTAAGACGGCACAAATATCCATGCCAGAGGGGGGATTCGAACCCCCGACCGTAGTGGCCGAGCAGACCGTGACTGAAGCGCCTCAGTCCCCTCGGCCACCGCGGCCGGCTGAAAAACAAGAAATGAGGAAAATAAACCTGTTAAGTATTATACATTTATTGATTTAAATGACACAAATGCAGGTATATTTAACAAAACATACTTACAATATTTTAATGGGAGGGATGTGGCTGATGCTTTTTCGTAAATTGGCAATATTTATTTTCAGTTTTGTCAGGTTTAACCTTAACTCGCCTATTTCAGTGATTTCCAGTCTGTTTCTTCTTTTTGCAAGAAGATTTGCAACAGTGCTGAAACCTCTTTCTACCAGGTTTGAAGTTGGGAAAGCCAACAAAAACTTTCTTGCGATAGTCCATAATAAAGGATAAGTAACAGGTATGTCTATCTGGAGCCACAATTGATGACATCCATTTCTAAACTGGGCATTAAGTTTTTCATTTGAGCTTATTCCGATGACTTCCTTTTTAAAGTGTGACATCAGTCTCTTCCACATCACAATATCCATTGATAATCCACTGCGGTATTTTCATACTCAAAATATCCTCGAACCTCTTCTCTAAGTACGGTGAAGGACATTTAAATGTTGAACGTAGGTTGAAGCATCATCATCCCCACAGTTTGGAAAACTGCAAAAATTTGCGTCGCCCAATATTTATGATTATTGATCTATTGAAGATAAGACCATTTGTACAGGTCATTTTGATGAAACACGGCAACAAACGTTAGTATTTGGATTTATATTTCTTAAGACAACTATTTGCAGATGAAATGAATTCTGATAAACCTGGTTCTATAAGGTCAATATTATTGCCCATCATAATATGACGTAGCAATAATTATCAAATATGGTATTTTTCAGTAGTACTACAACAATATGATTCTCTGAAGATAAAAGCACGGCACACGATATTTTCTTTTCATTTATAAGTGAAATTATTTCCTACAGTAAATCTATTATTGTTAACATGAAATTATGACTTGGTACCTTATCCTTCAATAACTCTGGGAATTTGTTAACTCTCTTTAATTCTACCTTTATGTTTCTTTCACAAACTCCAATAGACGTTCGTGCTTTCACAATTCCAGAGTTTATTTCATCGTGCGCCATAGGTACTCACACTCGAATACATCCAATTTTTGATCTGAAGAACTACGACAGCAATGGACACAGATTATATAGAACGAATTGGACATACTGGGCAGACAAAAGAGACTAGATATAACAATGCGAATAATTTCTTTTCACGTGTAGTAAGAAACAAATGGAACACTCGACACTACTCCATGTCGAGAGAACTTTAGTACCATGTTTTAATCCTTTTTGCCTGGTTAGAATTTTATAAAATTTTGATAATACAACCGCGAAAGGCGGTGGATTTTTAATTCCGTTTACTTCCTCTCTCTGTCTGTGTGTGTGTGCGTTTTAACTCTTTGTGTCATTATTTCTGTATACTTCTTTTAATATGTTCAATAGTGTGGTTTTACATGGTGTGGTTTTTTTTCATCCATAACTAATTTTCCTTCAGCTATTGCTTTTTGTATGCGGCAGTTGTAATGCATATGGCCTAGAAGGTCTCGTTTGTTTGGATTAATGCAACGTACGATACCATAGTTGGTCCTTGTATTATGCTCCAATATTCCATATTTATATTATATAAGCATCTTATGGCGCTCGTGGCAAGTCACATTGATTATGACTTTCATTAATAGGGTCTTCTAATAAACTAAATTAATTATTTAATTATTGAGCCGTAATAACAATAATGTGTTTATTAATGAAATTAATAACTAACAATATCTGAGGTCATCTGTAATGTAATGACCGTAATGTAACTGCTGACTGTAGAATTTTATAGTTGCTTTGATTTAACAATTTTAAATAATGTGAACATGTAATAATACTGCACTAATTGTTATTTACTTACGATATTTTGTATTGTTTGTTTTGATACGAAAAATCTATTATTGCATTTGTCATAATTTTGTGTATCTTTACATAAAGCAAGATTCATTTATGTTTCATGAACAAATTGTTTTATATTAAACATTGTAACTTTCGTGTTCTAGGATGTTCTAGAAAACAATGTATGGATTAATACTCGCTAATTCGCGCGAACGCAATCAGTAATAAGTTAGTATTACTTTGAACACAGTCCGTCTTAAATCAGTTTTGAGTCAGGATGTAGTCAGTCTAAGTGTAGTCATTATGTAGTTAACATGCAGTCTTACTTTTGTCATCTTGTAACAAGCAGTCTTAAAGATATATTACTTCTGTTTATGTGCTTCATCAAGAATGAAAAATAAATGTTTAAAATGAAACGTTTCATATTAGTAGTTTTCGTAAGACGCCTAAGAATCCGACGTCGTAATATTTTCATGATGATATAAAGGCAGGCGAGCAATTAAAACATTTACCACTGAACAACTGCAAAAGGTGAAGTATTCATAATGTGGCTTTAGTGTGGTTCACTACAGTACAGTTTTCCTCTATTGTATGTTTATGGTAGAGGCCGTGGCTTATTTTAACATTCTCAGGTCACTCTCCATTTTGGTTGAGTGATGGTGTTCTACAAATGTGCTATTGGAGCTTTTACTTTTTAGTGCTCTGAGCTGTCGAGAATATCTCGTTTTAAATATCATAAATGCATAAATGTATACTGTCTGGCATGTGTTGTATGAGGGATCATACATGTCTGTTCTTTTGGACTTGTCTGTTGATATTACTTATGTTTTTTTTTTTTCAGTTTTATGTTGTCTGTGCCTTAGGGTATCGGCCTGCACTAACGGTTTCAGCTAATTTTCTTCGTAAGAAGCAATTCCGTGCTATTAAATAATATTTTATATTATTTTAATTGTGTTAAAAATGACTTCCAACAACTGGAATTTTTGTTGGGCTTGTTTTTAAACCGGCTGTCGCAATTTTCGTGTTATGAAAATGACATTTAAGGAAGTAAATTGCAGATATTTTTCACGATTTTAAATAACTAATGTCTTCCTAGATCAATTTGAAGTAGTGAAATTTTCTCCTTTAAAAATCTAGCAGCAAAAACTCATCTTATTGAATACTTTTATATTTCAAGGAAAAAAGTTATGTGTTCTATTGTTTGGTATTATCAGCAACTGATAAGCCCGCCAAGGTATATAGAATAAAGCGAAAGCGAATAAGCCCATAGGCCGTCAGCTGGCGGCGGAGTGGAGGCAACAGATGCGCGCCCCCTCTGAAACATACTGGTAGACTGCGTTTCAATTTTGTACCGAAATAACTGAGTAATTAAACAAACGCCAGAGAAACCAGCAGCAAGTAAAGCATTACTATTATGAGTTAAACAAACATTCAAGACATTACATGAGAAATACGGAAGTACTACGCCCTGTAACTATCTCTTGTGACACTTTTCGATCGGAGCTACAGTTTTTAACTTAAATGTTTTATCCATTGCAGCAATGTGTTTCATAGTTTATAAAAGGAAACAGCCACTAGTTGCAAGGTTGCAGATTTATTCACAACCGGTTTCGAACAATTTTTTTGAATAATATACAGATACAAATATTACATAAAATTCCCTGTAGAATCACAGAATTGAAGTCAAGAAGCTTTCTGAAGAATTTATAATGTGAAATATTAATACGCTATTCTGTCGCATATTAATAAAATAAGAAACTGTACAAAGTATTCAGTGGCACAGCCGTGGGGTTTGGGGGCTCGAGGGGGGGGGGGAGGTGAGGGAGGGACTAATGGGGCTGAAGCGCCACCCCCTGGCAACTCCCGAAGATTTTGTAATTTTGTTTTCATTTTTCAAACAGGTAGGCACCAGAAATTTGAAATAGTACACACGTAATAAATCACAACGTAACTATAATTTGCCAGGCACAAGTGAACGTGGCAATGATTCGCCAACATATACCGCCACTGAGTACATGTACTGCTGTTACTGTGAGCGGTTTTAATGCCGCAGCGACCAGATTTGATGCTGCCGCTGTTGTTACTACTATGCTGAAGTTACGAGCCCCCTGCTTAGCATGTCAGCAGCGCCACCGAGTGGAATCTTATGAACAACAATAGTGTTATTTTAGTTCAATTTTTACACATAGAGTCTGATGTTAATTAAACTGTAAAGACCTTTCTCTCGGGCTAGTAACATAGAAGCTGCTTAGTTATTTTATGAGCTGATTATCTACACTCCATTTTCGCCAAGCTGCTCCTCTTTCACTATCAATTTAATGCGGGCCTGCTCATTTTATTTCTTGTGCAATTCTTTGCTTAGTATAATTGGTTAAATTGTAAAAAGTGTAGAAAAGTCATAGATTAATAAATTACACAGGCTTCATTTTTAAAGAATGAGCCCCCCCCCCCCCCAAAAAAAAAAAAAAAAAAAAAAACCAAATACAGGCTGTGCCACTGAAAGTTCATATAAACAAAACAAAATTCTTTTTATATGAACTTAATACGTTGTACAGTTCGTTATTTTATAAAAATATAAGAGAATAGTGTATTAATATTTCACATTTTTTCACTTTTTGAGAAAGGTATATGTACAGTGTAGGCTACTTCTTGCCCCTTTAATTCTGTGATTCTACTGCGAATTTTACGTAATATTTGTATTTGTATATTATTCTTAGCTGTTTCCTGTACAGATAGCTGAAGAAGAGCAATAATTGCTCGAAACCGGTTGTGAACGATGCTGAAACCTTGCAACTGGTGGCTGTTGTCTTTTATAACCTAGTTTTTAACTTATTTAACACGAACAGTTGTCCCAAATTTCGGAATTTTAATTGCTGTGTCAATCATCTTTGATCGAGTCTTATAAAATTGGAAATCTATTTAAAATGTATGTATAAAAAGCAGTCTAGCGTGCAATGAATTACTTTGGTAATATTCAAAGATCGGTTGATTTTACTACTTAACCTTCTACAACGCTATTGTAATCCAGTTTAAGGCAAACAGAATAATTTTTTAAAGTCCTTGCTCTATTGTGCAATGCTTTAGGTTGTCATTTTTGTTTTAAGAAACATAATGTATTAAAACATTGTAAAATATTAGGAATGACATGTCAAAAATCTAACGAGTTACAATTCAAGATTTAATAGAATTAAACACATAACTATTAGTTAATAGTAAAAAAGATAAAATAAGATATGGTACTGAAGTAAAGGATAAACAGAACCATCTTAAATCTTTCATTTTAAATCTGCTTGTATGGTGCTTTAAGTAGTCACTTTTGTTTAAAAAAATGGTATATTATAACAATATGAAAGATAAAATTGATATGTCAAAACATAGAAAGTTACATTTCAAATGACATTTAAGAATGATAGGCAAATGAAGTTAATATATGTCAATTAACAGTAAAAAAGATAAGGCATACAATGTGTCTAAGAATAAAATTCAAATGACTGTACATTACATTTGCACATGATGTACATGGCTGGCCATTGTAAGAATCGAACAACAGTATAAAGTGGGTATAACATTACATACACACACACACACACACACACACACACACACACACACACTTTTTCCCTGAAATCAATGTCACACGTGTACAACATGTGCATATGTACTGTACTCTAAATATAACTATGTTATATTTCAAAGTTGCAGTCCTGAAGATGGTCTAAAATGAGGACCGAAACTAGTTGACTAAATAAATAATACATTGCATTCTAGATTATGTATTATATATAAATATAAATAAGAGTGCTGTTAATCCCACAAACTGAAACAAAAATCCAGAATGAAAGTTTCACTCTGCAGCGGAGTGTGCGCTGATATGAAACTTCTTGACAGATTAAAATTGTGTGCCGGAACCGGGACTCGAACCTGGGATCTTTGCCTTTCGCGGGCAAGCGCACTACCGGCTGTGCTATCCCGACACACAAAGTTGTGGGGCGCCATTGTGAGTCGTGTCGTGGTAGCACAGTCGGTAATGCGCTTTCCCGCGAAAGGCAAAGGTCCCAGGTTCGAGTCCCCGTTCCGGCACACAATTTTAATCTGCCAGTAAGTGAAACAAAATGTTTCCAAAAATATGTATTTAAATTTTAATTTCTTTCTTTTTTTTATTTTTTTTTTTTATTTTATTTTCAGGCAACTTTTTTTTTTTTTTTTTTTTTTTTTTTTTTTTTTTTTTTTTTTTTTTTTTTTTGTTGCAAATTTAACATTAGGCCGTCACAGACGTTTGGACTAAATGGAGTAGGACGCAGTAGTGCAGTGGACTGTCGCGGAGTCCAGACGGTGGCAGCAGCTGCAGTAGCAGCAGCCTGCCACTAGGAGGGGCAGTGATCTGCAGAATTAGGCGGCCAGAGCCGGGGGTCGTTAGACGCCGGAGGGGCGGGAGAGGAGACGAGCGACGTGCCGACGGCGCAACAATTGCCGCGCACAATGCGACAATGGGCAACAGCCGGCCGCTGCAATTAGTCAGTGTCAACACGGCGCACAATGCGCTGCAGTTAGCGCCGCGCCGCTGCCGCCCTGGGGGAGCGCGCCGTCTCACGACGCCTGTTTGTCACGGACCACTGCGCATGCGCGCCGACACACTTGTTCCGCCGCCACCTGCTCGTAGCGGTGCAACAGCGCTGACGAACACTTCGATGTTCAGATAAATTACTAGACGAGACGTGTTGCCGTCGCAACTATGAAGATTCTGAAGATGATCCTGATTGATCGAAACACCGAAATGCAAAGAGAAGAAAACATAATTAGACAATAAATCATTTCAAATATTAGCAGAGTTGCTGACTCTTGAAAGTCGATTATGCCGACAAGAGCAAATATAGGTGCACCTCGGTTGCAAGAGAAGACGGCCAAGGCTCCGGACAGTTGAAAAGTCTCGTTAAATCCCTTCCTTACGTTCAAGAAGAACAAGGGAAAAAATCTTTTTAATTTTATTTATAACTCAAAGAATTCGGTAAGACCTCAAAACACAACGGCTAGGATGGGCCTTTTTGTTTCTCCTGTTGTCTATTTGTATTTAAAATAAAAGTCATGAAGTTTAAATAAAAGAACACATTACTTCTCTTCCTTTCCTTTAGTTGCATCCTTGATTTAGTATAGGGTAAAAGTGGAGGTGGCACTAGACCTTTTTTTTTTCTTGTTAGGCGATATGTTTAGGTTTATGTGGGACATAGTAGTTAGGCGCCAACGCCTGAAGTGGAAAAGATTAGACCAAAAAAAAAAAAAAAATAAATAAAACATTTATATAGCAAATTAAAAAAAAAAAAAATAAATAAAGAGGGACTGAAAGAAAAACAAAAAAAGTGGTCTAAAGCGCCTACCCAGTAAGTAATAGGTGCCGGCTTCGAATACCGGCCACAGCGCAAATTTTAATTCAATGCCTCTCATTATGTTTAATTTTGGTAGTACAGGTCAGTGGTTTGGAACCCGCCAGTACCTAAACTTTTTTTCCTACAAGGCGGGCGCTGATAACCTCGCTGTTGAGCGTCCTAAAACGCCACTCATCATCATCATCATCATCCTACAAGAGTTTCAGACACTCTTATTAAAAAAAAAAAAAAAAAAAAAAAAAAAAAAAAAAAAAAAAAAAAAAAAAGGTTGCACAGTGGTAGAGTGCCAGAGTACAAATCCAAAGGTCGCGGCTTCGATTCCCGCCAGGTCCTAGGATTTTTATCTGTCACTTTCCACTTTTTTTCACCTCTGGCAGTATTGCTCATGTGAAAAATACGGAGTAGCACCGTGGTTCAGTACCCACGTTAAACTGTAGGTCCCCCTATAACTGGCTCGGTAAGTCAGGTCGGAGGAAGGAAACGGCATACCACCTCCCAACAGGTCCATGGCTAGTAAAGCACTGTTGTGTTCAAACCAATCTTCGGATTGTTGACTGCTTTACCTTAGCAAATATACCCAGACGTAATGAAATAACTTAAGTTCTGGAACAACGCAGGATACTCCGAGAGCATCCGGGCACAGTGAGTCTAACAGCATAGGTGTGACGTAATTTGGAGCAAGAAGTGCAATTAATATGTTGGCAATGTTGCATCACAACCGAATGAACGGGTCAGCTGCACATAAAATACGAACAAACATACAAACAAACATTCATGTTTATGTATTAGACAAATGGTGATGGAAGTAATAAACACTGACAATAGCATTTTATAGAACTGTCATAATCAGATACAATGTACTGTGAAAGTAACATATTTAGGAAGGTACTCAATGTTAGATTGTATAGGCTGACCACAGCTGCAGCCAACACAACAGGTCCCCCAGTGAAATGTACATTGTCTTTTGGGGCATTTCAGCAGTGTCCTGCTAAAGATGCAGCTTTAGAGATATTTAAACTTTTTTATTTAAATTTTGAAATCGGGGACTCCATCGCAGAATACCCTGCACAAGAGTCCGAAGAAGGATACTAAAGAAGTTATTCAAGTCTCACGGATTATCTAAAAAGGAGAAGGTATTACATATACCTTACCGATTTAGATCGAATTTTGAATGAACGTTCTATATTGAATATAAGGGGACACGTCTTTCGGCCTTTCTCTACAGTGGTTTGCGATAAAACAACCAAGGTCAATGTTGATGATGGAAAATCGAGTTTCCAATTTTGTACATCGAAATATCGTGTAAAGATAAGCATTTTTTACTGGAAAAGCTGGTAGAAGCCGACCTCGGAGAAGATCAGTTTAGGTTCAGGAGAACTGTAGGAACACGGGAGGCAATACTCACTTTACGGCTTATCCTAGAAGATAGATTAAGAAAAGGAAAACCTACATTTCTAGCTTTTTTAGATTTGGAGAAGGCTTTTGACAATGTTGATTGGAATAAACTCTTTCAAGTTCTGAAGCAAGCAGGAGTAAAATATAGGGAGCGTAAGGTTATTTACAACTTGTACAAAAAGCAGACAGCGGTTGTCAGAGTTGAAGGGCATGAAAGGGATGCACTGGTTGGGAAGGGAGTAAGACAGGGTTGTAGCCTTTCTCCAATGTTATTCAATTTGTACATTGAGCAAGCTATAAAGGAAAGCAAGGAGAAATTTGGAGAAGGAATTAAAGTTCAGGGTGAAGAATTGCGTTTTGCCGACGACATAGTAATTCTGTCATAGACAGCAAAGGACCTGGAAGAGCAGTTAAACAGAATGGACAGTGTGTTGAAAGGTGCATATAAGATGAAGATTAACAAGAGTAAAACTAGGGTAATGGAGTGCAGTGTAAGAAAATCAGGTGATGCTGAAGGAATTATATTGGGTAACGAAGCAATAAAGGAGGTAGATGAATTTTGTTACTTGGGCAGTAAAATAACAAATGATGGTCGCAGTACAGAGGATGTAAAATGCAGAATGGCAATGGGTAGGAAAGCGTTCTTGAAAAAGAGAAATTTGTTAACATCGAATATTGATTTAAGCCTAAGTAAGTCCTTTCTGAAGGCATTTGTATGGAGTGTGGCCTTGTATGGGAGTGAGACATGGACGATAAACAGTGCGGAGGAGGAAGAGGATTGAGGCTTTTGAAATATGGTGCTACAGAAGAATGCTGAAGATTAGGTGGGTGGATCGCGTAACAAATGAGGAGGTACTGAACAGAATTGGGGAGAAAAGAAATTTCTGGCATACCTTGACTAAAAGAAGGGATCGATTGTTAGGACACATTCTTAGACATCACGGAATTGTGAATTTAGCGTTGGAGGGAAGTGTGTGGGGTAAAAACCGCAGAGGAAGACCAAGAGATGGATACATTAAGCATATTCAGACAGATGTAGGTTGCCGTTCTTATGTGGAGATCAAGAGGCTTGCTCAGGATAGGTTATCGTGGAGAGCTGCATCAAACCAGTCTCCGGACTGAAGACCACAACAACTAATATATATGAGGTCAAAAGTTAGAAACATTCGAGTATTTAATTTTTTTGTCTTATTATCTTGTAGTTTTGATTCTCGTGAAAATAGATACTTCCCAAACACCGAAGCCAGTCTAGCGGTCCTGGACTTTGACTGCCGAATCGTTGAAACTACATCACGACAATTTTTTGTTAGATTCCTTTTTTCTATGTATTTGATAATATTCTCACAGTTGAATACCTTTTCTTTTCTTATTTTGAAGTATAGCATCGGGAAGTGTAATTAATATTGAATAAAGGGTATTATCTGTTTACAGCTGTTTTATTTGTTATACACAGTGCAAAAACAATAAAAATAAGAAATAAATGAATTATATAAAAAACTCTTTAGTATGTTATTACGTAATTCCAATTACTGGCTCTTTATTCTTCAGCGATCTCACAGCCAGTATGATGAAACTTATCATAAAAACAACCAAAACCAGGTAAGAACCTGGTTCCACAGTTTGACAGTGCAAGCTGTGGACTTCACCGCTAAAGGCGCCCGGAAAGGCGCTCATGTTTAGGAGCAGAGTCGGTGGACCGATGCGCAGAGAAGAGTTTTCGTCTGAGGCGCCGGGCGAGTTCATTCCTTCGTTCCGAAGGGGAGGCCGCGTCAGTCCACTTCCGCGTACCGACCAGTCCACGTCGAGTGAGCGCACCGCTATAAACTGCAGCACAGTCTCCAAGAGCTATGGCTACGGCCACACTTGCGTTTTTTGAAGCTGGACGCTCAACGTCAAAAGACGGCACGGTTACAGGCAGGCTGGAGAAGGCCGGTAGTGGCCACACACGGCGTCTTTTGCTGACAGCGTCAGACGGGAAGGCGCATCCTCAAGGTCAGACGCTTCTCACATTGCGTTCCCACGTGAAATCAGTATTATCTGTGCAGTCTGTCAACGTAGAGTAGTGTGTGTAGTCAAGTGTTATTACAGTTTTTTTCGATGAGGGAGATGGAAAAAATTGAACTTGATAGCGAACGTATTATCTTAGAAGTTCAAGCTCGACTATTTTTATACGACATTCAAAATGAGGATTATAAAAACAGACAAAAAAAGTGACGGTTGGCTAGCTGTCATTTTATGCAATGTAAACAAATAATAAAATAAGTAATAAAACTTCACTTATCTCAGAGTAACTGAGTAGTCGAGTATTTCTACCAGTAATAGCACTCGATACATTAGACAGCAGAGTTTCGTATGATTTAATAGACATCCTGTAGTACTTAAAAAACTTTTCAGGGTTTTCTTTAAGTTTTTTATGTATCAGAGTGAATTTTCCCCTCTCTGATCTGCCTTCAATTATTGGATGAATCCAAATACGTCTTTTTTGTCTACGTCGTCTCCGTCGAATCAGTAACAATACAGCACATATTATTGGTGCAGACTGTTTAATTAATACATTCATTTCTCAATGCTGCGATGTCACCCATGCAGGTCTGAACCGCTACTGAGCCAAATGTGGCCACATTCACGTCTTTGGTCGGCAGGACTCCTGTAAGAAGCCGCTGTGTATACGCGGTCGAATATGGCCACCACCTGGCGCCTTTTAAAGCTGGTTCTTTAGACGCTGAGCGTCCAGCTTCAGAAACGCAAGTGTGGCCGTAGCCTATAGGTGCAGGAAGAGTTATGCGTAGGCAGGCACGAGAGACTGTTTTCAGTGTAATTAAATTTAGGCAAAAGGGGTTAAAAATCCAATTAAGAGTGTCCTTGAAAGAGTGCAGGCTGCAACTGGTGTTTCACTTCGAAAATAAAAAAAAAATGAACCCAGGAAAAAGCTGAATAAATAGAATAGGTTTTAGATTACATGATTTTCATGAACAATTTGTGTGGAGATCGATAAACAATTTCCACGTGACAAACAAACCGCGCCCCACAATAAAGTAACTTTTTTCCGTAATAAGGGAAAATAGGTCTTTCAAGGGAAACTTCAAAAGTTAGTCTTCAGGTAAATTAATTTTTTTAATTTCAATGTAATACATACTTGCCTTATTTTTCGAACAATTAACGTGTTTAATATTTACCAGGTGGCGCAAGAAACAGGTTACAGGAAGGTGCTTTGGAACGTTTACAAATACGCAATAAACGTGTCGATTATTTAAATAAAATAAAATTGTTCCGTGAAGAGAGTTCACCTCTCAAACATGTCGATGAAACATACATTCGTAGTTTGCATACTACGCCCATTGAGTGAACAGATGGATCAAATAATCAAATAATGCAGAAAGGGAGGACAACGTCTGATTATAGTACACGCACCTAACTCATTATGACGAGTAGTTCTGCATATTATAAGGTATTAATGTGTCTAAGGGCTAAAGGAAACATTTACGTTTTCTGGTGTCCAATTCTGTAGAACAGAAGAAAGTGAGCATTCCTTTTAAATTTAAACACATTCTGTTAAGGAGTGACAGAAACACCATCGGTTTTATCAACGTGTTTCGTTTTGTGAGTGTTTGATTTAGTATTGTCACGTTGCAATGGAAGTAAGCTTGACTTCGAGGGCAACTAAACACAGCACTTATACTGAAAGCACGTTTATTACGAACTCAACATACACGCAGCACTGACTGCCTCTCAGGCAGAGTGCTCTGCTATTTATACACAGACAGAATTTACCAGAAATTAGAAGAACAGTTAACATAAGAAACAAGTAGAATTTACAAGTGAACATAAGAAAGATGTAGAAACTTCTGGAATCGTTAATTACAAGGAAATAACTTTTTGCCGGTGGGCGGGATTGAACCGGCGACCTTCTGCTCCGCAGTCCGTGACGCTATCCCCTGCGCCACGCCGGCAGTTGGTGTTCGTGGTCTCTCGCGGCATTGCTCCCTCTCCTGGAGAAACAGCGATCCGCTGTTATGATCTCTGTGGAGCCAGCTGCAATATCCTGGATCTTGACCGTGTCATGGGTCCTCTGTATGACAGTTCAAGAGAATCCTTCCCTTCTCCGCGATTATCGACGACAGACGTTCCTGTCGTGGCTTCATCAGGAACATTACCGTCCTTAAAGTCCTTGAACAAGAAGCCATTGTCGTCTACCTGCTCTTCAGGATCGTAGTAAGGCTTCATGCGCAGGACGTGAACAATGTCTCTTCGTTTTTGACGTTTCGACGACGGCTCATAATCCTCAACTTCGTATGTGACGTCTGACAGGCGGCGTATGACACGATACGGACCAAAGTATCGCTTCAATAACTTTTCTGACAGTCCAACCTTCCGTACAGGGGTAAAAATCCATACCAGGTCTCCTGGGCTGTACACAACAGGTCGGTGCTTGTCGTTATACCGCTGACGGTCCTTCTCCTGGGCGTCCAGTGTCCGAATGCGAGCCAGCTGTCTTGCTTCTTCGACCCTGGTGATGAGCTGTTTAACATAGTCATCCTGAGTGTCGTCCGGTTGGAACGGGAACAGTGTATCCATTGTCGTCTCAGCTTCACGGCCATGGAGCAGGAAAAAGTGAGTGAAGCCTGTGGTTTCTTGTCTTGCGGTATTGTAAGCAAATGTCACGACTGGCAGAATTGTATCTCAATCCTTCTGATCAACATCGACGTACATCGACAGCATGTCGGCTAACGTTTTGTTAAAAAGTTCCGTAAGACCATTTGTCTGAGGATGGTATGCAGTTGTCATTCTGTGGACAATGTCACGCCGTGACATTACCTCTGCTACTAGTTTTCACTGGAATACTTTTCCACGATCACATATCATGGCACGTGGTGCCCCATGCTTCAAAATAATGTCTTCTACAAGGAATTTTGCGATCTCTGGAGCTTCTGCAGTCGGCACAGGTTTGGTGACAGCGTAGCGTGTGAGGTAGTCAGTGCAGACTATTATCCAACGGTTACCCGTTGTCGACTTCGGGAACCTCCCTAAAAGATCGATCCCAACTCGATAGAATGGAGCTGCTGCCGGCGGAATCGGTACGAGATGTCCTGGAGGTAATTGCGGCACATGCTTCCGTCGCTGGCACTCTTTACAGTGACTCAGATAGTGCTTGACAGATCGGAAGAGACCTTTCCAGTAATACCTGCGTCTGATTCTGTCTAGGGTCTTCACGAATCCCAGATGACCGGATATTGGAGCATCATGGAAATATTTGAGAATAGCTGGCTGGAGATGAGCTGGAACAACAAGTAGCCATTTGGGGCCCAGTGGATCGTAGTTGCTCTTGTACAATGTTCCGTTTATAAGTTGGAACTCTCCATTGGTCGGGTCTCCTTTCTCCAAGGCCTCTATCATTTTTAATAGTGTTGGATCTTCTCTCTGTTCAGCTGTAATGTCATCTAATTCAGTGAGAGCCGAAATTTCATTAATGCTGTTGTGTTCCACTAATGGATTCCTGGAAAGGCAGTCGGCATCCTTGTGTTTGCGCCCGTTCTTGAATACCACTGTGACATCTTACTCTTGGAGTCTTAGTGCCCATCTTGCTAGTCGACCTGATGGATCCTTCAGGGTAATCAGCCAACACAAAGAATGGTGATCTGTCACGACGGTGAATTGTTTGCCGAATAAATACGGCCGGAACTTGTTGATAGCCCAGATAACCGCGAGACATTCTTTTTCAGTTGTAGAGTAGTTTATCTCGGACTTTGAGAGTACTCTTGACGCATAGGCTATCACTTTTTCGGCACCTTCCTGAACTTGTACAAGCACTGCACCAATCCCATAGCCACTGGCGTCTGTGTGAAGTTCCGTTTCTGCATTCTCGTCGTACAAGGCTAGCACTGGTGCTGAAGTTAGAGCCTCCTTAAGTGCCCGGAAAGCTCTTTCTTTTGTTTCACCCCAGTAAAATTTGGCGTCTCCCTGCAGAAGTTCTTGTAATGGACGTGCCTTGTTACAAAATCCTTTTATGAAACGTCGGTAGTATGAGCCCAGCCCGAGAAAACTTCTCACATCACGAATGTGCTGAGGAGTTGGAAATTCTGTGACTGCCCTTACTTTATCTGGATCAGGACGAACACCATCTCCGTTGACTAGGTGCCGCAGAATTTTTATCTCTTTGGCGACGAAGAGGCACTTCTTTGGATTGAGGCGGAGACCTGCAGCCGGAACACACTTCAACACAGTTGACAGGCGACTCAAATGTTCTTCAAATGTTTTCGAGAAAACGACAATGTCATCTAAATAGCAGAGACACGTCGTCCAATTAAGGTGTCGAAGCAAGTTGTCCATCATGCGTTCGAATGTGGCTGGAACATTACATAATCCAAATGGCATTACTTTAAATTCATAGAGGCCGTCAGGTGTAATAAAAGCCGTCTTCTCCCTGTCAGCTTCGTCAACCTCGATTTGCCAGTAACCTGTCTGCATGTCCATAGTTGAGAAGTATGTACCTCCTTTCAAGCAGTCTAAGGTGTCGTCAATACGCGGCAGTGGGTAGACATCTTTCTTTGTGATTCTGTTCAGCCGCCGATAGTTGACACAGAATCGCCACGTGCCATCCTTCTTCTTTACGAGGACCACCGGAGACGACCAAGGACTCTCCGAAGGTTGAATAATGTCATCTCGCAACATATTCTCCACTTATTGCCGAATTATCCGTCTTTCAGCTGGCGACACTCTATACGAACGCTGGCTAATTGGTGGATGATCCTCAGTATTGATACGGTGCTTTATCGTGGGCCGTTTCGTCTGACTTTTCCCCCGCTGAGGTGTGAATGCACCCGAAAATTGGCGTAGTATACCTAACACCAGCTGACGTTGTTCCTTGGTCAGTCCAGGCCCTATTGGCAGTTCTTCGTTTGTTTCCTCCAGCGTGTTGTCTGTACTAACAGCAGGGCATGGGTCTTCATTGATGACATTGAGCTCACCGTCCTGGATTGCTTCAGCTGTCCCGATACACATTCCCTTGGGGATAAGTTGTGACTGCTCGTCACAATTTGTGATCCAAATCTCTCCTTGACAACCGGTAATGCTTATGATAGCCGCTGGTATGTAAATTTCTTTTGTGAGCCTCATAAACCTTTTACTATCAACAAGAACTTCACAGTTTAACCAGTCATCTGTGTTTGTGACTGCAACTCTTCTCATTGTCAACGGCGGTATCGTCACATTGTCAACGACGAATAGCTCCCCAGAAAATTCTGTATTACGTGTATCCGGCGGAACAACTTCCTCAATTTGCAGCTCAGATCTTCCACAGTCAATGATAGCTTGAGATGCCTGAAGGAAGTCCCATCCGAGGATGACATTGTGACTACATTCTGTTAACACGACAAATTCAAACGGCTGCGTCCTGTTGTTGATGGTTATTCTTGCGAAACAAGTTCCTGCTGGATGGACGTACTTTCCATTCGCGACCTTCAGCACAGTTGCTCCCGTATCACAGAACATTGTCTTTTTTAGTGTGCGGCGGTAATTGTCCGATAATACAGAAAAAGAGGCTCCTGAATCAACAAGTGCCCGGACAGGTTGGCCGTCGCTTATGACGTCAATGAGATTTCCCGACATCTTGGCGACTGTCGTCCATGGACGATTTTTATCTGCGGCGGCCTCACCTCCGTAGATGGTCGCCTCGCTTAGATTTCCTGGGCGCGGCGGCTAGGGGAGCGGCTGGTACCTCTGAACGGCGACGGTGAATGGCTGCGGCGCGTCGGGGAGCGACCTCGTCTAGGGTACGGCGATGGGCTTCTTCCCATAGGTCGGCTGAACTCATCAGCAGGTGACTGCCTAGGATAGAACTGCTCCGACGGCTGACGTCTTGCGGCAAAATAATCATCGAATACTCGCCTCCTCTCTCTGCAGTAGCGTATGACATGTCCAGGGCGTCCACAGTGGAAACACAGTGGTGTGTTGTCTTCTGTCCTCCAGACGTCTGTTCTTCTGCGGGGCGTCATAGTTACCGGCGGAGTTGGCTGTGGTCGCGTCGGTCGGTTCATGGGCTGCCGTTTGGCGGCTGCAGCGTAAGTCATAGCAGGGCGACGCCATTCTTCACGTCGGGTGCGATTGACGGGGCAGACAGGAGCTAATGTTTGAAATACCTCGTCATCAGCGGCGTCGGCTACAACGCGATTTACAGGGCTCACATCCATGGCCATAATCTGATGCTCGCTCGGTCTAATAGTCCCGGCTGCCATGCACTGTTGTAATTCTTCTCTCACGATTTGTCGTATGTGAGAAGCCAAGTCCTGCTGGTCTTCCACAACGGCCATAGGGACTACATTTGGGAGTCTGTCATACTTCTTGCGTCCAACTCTCCATTGTTGCATCTCTTCAATACGCTGGCACCACTTGATGAACTCTTCTGTTGTAGCGACGTCTTTTATCAGAAGAGCTTGGTACATATCTTCTGCAATTCCCTTCATCAGGTGCGTGATTTTGTCCGCCTCAGTCATGTTCGGATTCACTATGTTACACAGGGCCAAAACATTCTGTATGTACGATTGTGTCGGCTCACCATGTCGTTGGGCCCGGTTCTTCAATTGTTCTTCCGCCGAGCGGATATGACGCTGGCGGTCTCCAAACGTCTTCTTCAGTTCCTCCTGGAACGTCTCCCAGTCATTCAACTTGTCTTCGTTGTTTTCGAACCATTGCTGGGCTGTTCCATCCAGGTAGAAATAAACGTTGGCCAAGCACATCGTATGATCCCACCTGTTGTACTTGGCGACTCGGTCGAACCCTTTTAGCCATTTGGTGGGGTCCTGCCCAGCATTTCCAGAGAACACCGACGGGTGCCTGATGTGTAGCTGGCTTACTGCTGGTTTCGTTTCCATAGTTCGTCTGATGATACGGTCTCTTGGAAGGACGTACTCGGTGTATCCCTTGTATTCCGGTTCCAGTCCGTGTAAGCGACGGCTTTTACGTTGCCTAATCGGAGCCACGGTGATGCAGCTGTTGCACAGTGTACCCAGCGCCTCCACCAAACAATGTCGCGTTGCAATGGAAGTAGGCTTGACTTAGAAGGCAACTAAACACAGCACTTATACTGAAAGCACGTTTATTACGAACTCAACATACACGCAGCACTGACTGCCTCTCAGGCAGAGTGCTCTGCTATTTATACACAGACAGAATTTACCAGAAATTAGAAGAACAGTTAACATAAGAAACAAGTAGAATTTACAAGTGAACATAATAAAGATGTAGAACCTTCTGGAATTGTTAATTACAAAGAAATAATTTTTTGCCGGTGGGCGGGATTGAACCGGCGACGTTTTGCTTCGCAGTCCGTGACGCTATCCCCTGCGCCACGCCGGCAGTTGGTGTTCGTGGTCTCTCGCGGCAGTATTGTTTCTGACTCATTGTTTAAGCTCTATCCAGATGACTGCAGTAAATTGAAGACCAATGAAATTTGTTTTTCTATTTGCAAGTTAAACAGAAACACCATACATCCTTCATGCACACCAGTAATACTAAGAAATTAGTCCATATCCTGTATTGAAAATGTTACATAACTAACACTTTAAGTAACATGTATTTGTAAGTGAGGTAGGTACTGTTAATAAAATGATAAATTAAATGAAATTTTAATAACATTGTTTTAAGTATTTAGGAAAAGGTATTTTTGAGGGTATGGGGTGGCTTGATAGCACAGTTGTAGAGTGCCAGACTATACACCCGAAGGTCGAGGGTTCGATCCCCGCTAGATCCTAGGATGTTTGTCACTTTCCACTTCTTTCACCTCTGGCAGTGTTGCTGATGTGAAAAATATCGAGTAGCACCATGGTTCAGAACCCATGTTAAACTGTAGGTCTCCCTATAACTGGTTGGGTAAGTCTGTTCGAGGGTCAGAGGAAGGAAATGGCATACCACCTCCAAACAGAACCATGCCTAGTAAGGCACTGCCATGTTCAAACCAATCTTCGGTTTGCTGACTGCTTTACCTGTTAATGGTTAAGATCAGAAGAGAGACTTTATAAAACTCCAGCAGGTAGTGGAGCGTTGGCTTCAGTGTAGAGTGGTACTTCCAAAATGTTCAAATGTTTGTATAGTCTATGGGACTTAACTACAGGGTCATCAGTCCCAAAACTTACAAACTATTTATGAACTACTTAAGAACCACTTAAGAACTAGGACGGCACAAATATCCATGCCCGAGGGGGGATTCGAACCCCCGACCGTAGTGGCCGTGCAGACCGTGACTGGAGTGCCTCAGTCCCCTCGGCCACCGCGGCCAGCACGCGGCACTTCCCCTCCAGCACTGGTCTCTTCCCCTCACTGCTCTGGCCGCTACCCCCACCACTAACGCTCTCCCCACGCTTGTCCAGCAGTCTGCGCGTTTACCAGCCAATTTATTCTTCGTGCACTCTACCCAAGGCACAGCATGAAAACACAATTACGCAAATTGTTCCAATATCAATATCTTTTGACTCTACATACATTAGTAAAGAAATGCTCATCTTTATATGATCTTTCGATGTACAACATTAAAAACGCGATTTTCTGTCATCAACTTTGACCTTGCTCTGTTAAAGAACCACTGTGTAGTAAAAAGCCCAAACTCGTGTCTCTTCATATTCGATATACAGAGTGTCAAGAAAAGGACTCCCTGATTTAAATTAAATATCGCGAGAACAAAGATCGATAGAGGAATGTAGTTATTATGAAAGCTGTAAGAAGTTTATAGAGCAGTTTGAAGCAATAGTTACAAAAGCTGCTAACAGATGGAGCTGTAATCGCCATACATAATGCCTAGTATAAATAGTGATCCGAAGCACAGAGCCATCAGTTCCAATATTGAAACGTGAAAGGAGGTTAGCGTACTGAAGGAAGAGATTAAAATCATGTACTCCATTGAACAACGCGTTTTTCCGGTGCTAGAGTACCACAGGTTAGAAGAGAGTCCTACGCCAACAAGGCGAAGTTTTAAATCACGATTTAATGTTCCAAAACGACCCAATGCGAAAACCATTCGTACGCTCTTCGCAAAATTTCAAAGAACAGGCAGCGTAACTGGTGATCTAGTGGGGCATGTTGGCCGCAAGCAAACCGCAGTTACGCCTGAAAATATCGCCAGTTTCTGGAATTATTCAGCGAAATCCAATGTCATCCGTCCGTAGAATTGCATCTGAGACTGATTTGAAGCGTTCTAGCACACAGAAAATACTGAGAAAGAGCCTACATATGTTTCCATTCAAAATTCAAACGCACCAGGCCATACCCGTACGAGCTGTGCAACAAAGGGTTGCCTTTGCTACTCAGATGCTCACAATGGTTGATAGTGAAGGATTTGATGTTGGCTGCATCTTGTTTACAGATGAAGCACACTTTCACCTGAATGGATACGTGAATAAGCAGAACTGGCATTTTTTGGGGTTCCGAAAAGTCATATTGGTGTGAAGCTAAACCCCTGTATTCTCCTAAACTTACTGTGTGGGCTGCAGTTTGCAACAGAGGCATTATTTGTCCTTTTTTATTCGAGAAACGGTCAGTGGTGCACGTTACGTTGCAGTTTTCGAACAATTTGTCGCCACATAGCATGCGTTAGAGGATCGACTAGGTACTGAATGGTTTATGCAAGATGGAGCGAACAAGTGTTTCGCTTTCTAGAGGAATACTTCGGGAATCGAATCATTGCTTTGGAATATCCCAAATTTACTGGCGCAGGCATGGATTGGCCTCCATATTCGCCAGATTTGACTCCCTGTGACTTTTTTTGTGGGGCACAGTGAAAGACATGGTCTACCCGAAGCATCCCGCCAGGCTGGACGAGCTTGAATCGGCGATCTCTGTGACACGTGAATCCATTTCGGTTGAGACACTACGAAATGTGATGGTGAATTTCAGTCTTCGTTTGCGCCACCTCTGTAGTGTCAATGCTGAACATTTTCAAAACATTGTGATGTGATTGTTTGCAAAGAGTGTTTTCATACGATTATTTCACTTATGTATGCTGATATGAGCTGTACAGCTTACACCGCTATCTGTTAGCAGCTTTTGTAACTATTATTTCAAACTGCTGTATAAACTTATTACAGCTTTCTCAACAAACATACCGTTTAAGCACATTCCTCTATCGATCCTGTATCGATCGAGATTTAAAGTCACTTACTTTGGCTCAGAAAGGTGTCCAATATTCAGCAGTACACATTTTCAGTAACATGACAGCAGCCATTAAAATTTTACTCACAATAAATTACAGTTTGAAAAGAGTCTAAAGGATTTTTTGGTGGCCAACTCATTCTACTCCATTGATGAATTTCTTAACAGAAGTGATTGATTGTAACTTATTGTATATACTATTCAAAAATATGAATACTGTGTTCAGTTTGACTTCAGTACAAATCTTGTGCAGTAATGTAATCATTGTAAATCAGTGTAAAAAAAAGAAAAAAAGAAAAAAAATAACAAAAAAATAAATAATTAAAATAAAATAAAAAATAAAGTAGTTGCTAAGAATTTTAATATGCACATAGTAAATTAGTAAGTAGTAATAAGTTTTTGTGTCCTTTATAATGTTAATATTTTTAAGATAATTGTTTTTCCTGACCAATTTCACATCCACAATGGCAATTACATTTGGGGTCTGTGGAAGGTACATTAACACATATGCTCTCTTTTTGTAAGTATATATTGTGTATTTTGTTCTGACATGTTCTACATCCAAGAGGATTCCCTCAATTCGGATCTACTGGAACGAAAAGTACAACTAATCTAATCTTCGATTTCGAGCTGTTTAATTCTGAAATTAGGGAGCCCTTTTCTGGACACCCTGTATAAAGTCGATTCAAAATTGTATCGAACTCGGTGACCCACACACAACGCCCTTTCCATATAAGTCGATACTTCACGTGCCCAGGAGGTAACGCGGATATTAGAGCAGCTAGGATCGGAATGAAGCCGAGTCAAGGCCTGCTCGCCCGGCCGCCCTGCTAAACTGATGTTGAGGACAGGAGGCGGCGTGTGTGCCCAGGGCCGCGTACTGCCGGCGTCAAAGCGGCTGTTTGGGGAGCGCACTATGCACGCTTCACGCGTGCGACGCACACGCACGCACGCACGGCGAGGCGACGGCCGCTAATTAGGGACGCTCATTAGACACTTTGCTAATTGTCAAACAACGGACGGCCGGACAGCGGGAACGGCGGCGGCCCGCGCGGGCGTCCGTCCCAGCGGCCGCCGTCCTGGGCCCGTAATTATTGCAATTACGCCGTAACGACGCGCGCCGCGGTATCCCTGACAAAAATACGTCCCTCCCGCTGCCGTCGCTCATTACTCACCAAACATCTCCGCCTTCTAACGACGCAGATGCGTGTATTATTCTTTCGTACGCGGATATACGACAGGTGCACGAACTACGCTGCTACATAATTGCTACGGAAGAGTGAGATAAATATGAAAGCAAGATAGACAAAATAACAGGCTGTCTCTTAAACGACCACTGGAAGTTCTTTGTACCCGTAAATCTCGTAACAGTACAGCATTTATCAGTTACATGTTTCGAGGTACACGTATTACCTAGTGAGCCTGTATAGGGCGAGACTGACGGGCTGGTGTCCGCCATGTTTTTACCACCCTCAACGTGGAACGCGCGTTTAATTAGCGACCCAGTTAGAAATGCAGCCACTTAACACGTTCGGGACGACTGACTGGTGATTTATTTTCAGTTGGGTCTCACTTCTTTTGTGACGTAAATTGAGCCCTATGTGCCCAGCAATACGATATATACCAAGTAAAGAAATTTGATACCACGATATCAGTATAATTTCAACGTCACACCAAAGTGGCGTGCGCTGGCCGCTGGTATAGATAGTGGCGTTATGGTAAGCAATCCCGCTTAACGAACAACCAGCAACGAACCTCTATCTGTATCGCAAATTGTTGGTTTCCAGTTTGAGTTCATATTTTGAACGGCATACAGGGTGTCTCACGGAAGACGCCTGCCAGGCGTCCGCGGATCGCGTGGTACGGCTCCCGGCCGCCGCCACCGCATCCGCCGGCCACGGCAGCACCCGATTCTCGGACTCTATTGTGCCGCGGGCGCATACACTGAGTTAAAGTCTAAAAAAATTGCCATCTGAGTAACGCAAGCTTACCTTTATTCACAGTAGATGTTCAAAATGATGTCCCTCTATGGAAAGAGCGGCCTGACATTTCTTGAACACATTTGCGAACACTCGACAAATTTCGGCTGCCGAAATCTGGGAAATGACTTGTCGAATCCTGACTTCCAACTCTTCGAGTGTATGGGGATTGCTTGCATCCATTTGTCTTTTAACATTCCCCAAACATAAAAGTCACAGGGATTCCGATTTGGAGAACGAGGAGGCCAATCAACTATCCTACCATCAAAAACACTTCGTATTGCTACCATAGAAACATTGGCAATGAGTGGTCTTGCATTGTCCTGCATGAAATAGCCGTACAGCTTTTCGTTGGGTGAAAGTTCTTGAAAAAAATGGATGCAGGATATTGTCCACATACCTGTCGAAAGTTATTGTTTCGTGAAAAAAATATTCGACTAGTCGTTTCCCAGATTTCGGCCGCCGAAATTCGTCGAGTGGGCGCCGCTTGCAGTTCCATATTAAGCGTCTCATGGTGGAAACACTGCTACAAACAGCCAAGGCTGCCTTTCCTACACCAAAAAAAAAAAAAAAAAAAAAGTTCAAATGTTTGTAGAACTTATGGGACTTGCAGTGGCTAGGCTGTGCACGACCTTAAGTACGAACGCGGAAGGATATCTACCTGTTCTACTTCCCGATCACGTATACGGCGGACGGAAATGGGCACCTGCTTTCTGTGGCCTATGGGAGTGCGGCTAGCGCAGCCTGCGAACTCGTCCCACAGAGTGTTCGCCTAGCTGTCCGGCAACCCGCGACACCATTGTGTCGTGAGTGTTGCCGCTGTAGTAGGCGGACAGCACGGACATTTATTTGTAGCTGCCCATTCCCTTTATCAAACAAGTAGGTAATCGCTAAAATGTGTTGGTATACAGCCTTATAATTCTTGGGAAACTCAGGTACGAAACTAAGCAGGCTCTATAGGTATAGGTAATGGAAACACCCATTACTTTTATACAGCAGTAATATTATGATTTTTTCCCCTTTTTTTTGGGACTTAACTACGGGGTCATCAGTCCCTAAGCTTACAAACAACAAAAGTTATTGTGGACATACAGTAGGTAGTGTAGTGTTTGGTTATTGTTGAGTATGAAAGTGTGTATTTTATTACCATTGTTATGCGTCTGTTGTTTCTTGTATGGTTGTCGTGTGATGAAATGCGAAATAAAAGAGAAAGAGTTGGAATTTCAATCAAAACATGCCAAGCTAGCCAAAGAAATGGAAGTGAATTGACCACTTGTTGCAGTTTGGCAACGGCGAACTTTCCGGACTTGACGCCGTGCGTTCTGCTTTGAAGAAAGCCGGCACGTGAAGCGTCAACTATCATGTGATTTTAATCGAAATATGAGCTCGTTTATAGAGGAAAATGTAGTCTTTGATACGAAGATCGAGTAATTTAATAAATCCTTATAGCACGTATTAGCCAAGTAGATCCATGTAGACTACTATGTGCTTCCTTTCCGCTTTTCACTGTGGCCTAAGTCTTAAGGCGCGGTATATGGATCACCTTGTTATTAAACAGTGCTAGGGGAAACTTTTCAAATACAAAGACCGCAGGTGGTTATGAATTGTTATTTTTTTTACTTGTTTCTAACTCGTCATCATCAGAATCTAAAACCTGGGGAAGAGTTTCGTACATCTATACTAAAGCATAGATCAGCGGGCCATGACGTTGAATAATTGTACGAAACTGGGATGACAAACAGATTCCTTATTTCTAGATTTCTGGGAGGCTTTCGACACTGTACCTGACAAGTGTCTTCTAATCAAACTGCATGATAGGGTGGCAGACTGCTTCTCACAAAATGCAAGCCAAGGAAGGATGGGTCAAAGGATTCAGTTCAAATTCCTCAATAATAATTTATTAAACTAAAAATAATGTAAAAGGAATTTAAGTTACTGCTCCACAAAATTTTATAGGAAATGGCTGAAAGCATCAATTGAAAGCACTGACGTGCTGGTAATAAAAGAAAAAGGCTGAAGGCCACAATATATAGTACTGACGTGTTGGCAAAATTCTAAATTAAATGTCCGAAAATCACAAAAAATTACACAAATATGCTAGCAACAGTTTAAAGAAACGGCTGAAGGCCACAAAAAATTTCAGAAATGTACTGGCAATAGGTTTAAAGGAAAAAGCCAAAACCCGGCAAATGCACTTACTTACAGCACTACTATAATTAAAAACCAAAGCAGGCAATTAGCTGCAGCAAAGAAGTTACTCGAACTTAATATGTAAAACTCCAAGAAACATTTTCAAACAAAAGCAATAACCAGGTGCCAACACCACTGAAAGCCCAAAGCCCAAAATGTCACCAAGATACGCTGCAAGCACTGAACTGCCACCCCACAATAGATACAAACGGAGATGGCTACGAGTATCAATAACCAAATTCAATAACAGCGATGAAGCCTCAAGAAGGTACAGAATAAGTAAAAAAATGTTCAAATGTTTGTAAATCTATCGGACCAAACTGCCTGGCCAACAGTCCGTAGCTTCCAAACTACTTAAACCAAAGTAAACTAACCTAAGAACAACACACAGCCATGCCCCAGGGAGGACTCGAACCTCCGACGGCGAGCAACCGCGCGCTTCGCAGCGAGGCGCCTTAGACCGCTCGGCTACTCCACCACGGCGAATAATTAAATTTCATAAAAATGTAAATTACCTTAAAACAGCCAGAACCCTATAACTTAACACAGGAGCAAACTAAATTTTAATGAAACAAGTTAGTCGTTACAAACAATTAATATAGCCAAAATTATTAACAGGTGAGATGACTCCATGTAGGAAGCGAAGGAAGGGTGCCCAACCGCCTAACGGGAACAACAGCCCTGCCGAGCTAGGACTTCATGGAAGAATAAACGCCGAATTACAACCACGGGGCCGGCAATACCACGCCTAGGGAAAATAATCTGCAAGTTGGTACAACCACTGCCCGTGCAGATACGAGTCAGCGGAGGAGCACAAACCAGGTAAATTTCCCCCAGTGGCGCTAACCAAATTCAATTATTTTGAAGGTAAAGATCACTTTGTACAAGGCAAAGGCAGTGAAAAGAGTTTAAATAATTCGACATAGGAGAGGGCGGCCTTTGGGGTTAACGGCTACCGACCTTCAACAAAAAACACGCACAAACTTCTCCGTCTCTTACATAAACACCAATATGAAGTACTTAGCTTGTCCCAGTAACGACGGAAATGACGAAGTCCTCCTTCCACATCGCCAACAGCTCCCATCAGCAAACCATGTAGGTGAGGTCCATGGAGCGAATACATGGAGATGCGGTTCACACAGCCCGGCCTGAGCAGGTAGGAAGTGTTGACTACGGAAGCACCGGGCAGGGAACTCCAGTCAGATTCAAGGGACACCAGGCCCGCGGCCGCACCACAGGTGGAAGAACGACGTGAACACGCCTCGCGCCGTGTCGCTGCCCAGACTGCCCTTCTCGCGTCATAGGCGTACTGCCCCAACTGACAACTCGTAACTGCGCGCGTCAGTACAAACAGAGCCACTCGCGGCAACGATAATGTGCGACAGAATACAAGTGAGACGCGAGAGTCAGTACAGCGACACGAACGGTGAAACCAAAGGAAGATCGATTATCCCTTACGCCAGAAAAGTGACACAGTGGAAACAGAGATGACCAGGGGGAGGGGGGGGGATAAAGAGAGAGAGACCGAACTGGGACGCCTCACTGCGTGTTTATGGAATATCTCCACATTTGTGCGATTTGTTTCGTGATTTCCTGTCAGAAAGGACACAGTACGTTGAAGTCACGAAAAATCATCGAGTAGAACTGAAGTGATACCTGGCGTTCCGCAGGGATGTATTATAGGGCCCCTACTGTTCATTATTTTTATAAACGATTTAGGAGGCCTTCTTAGTAGCTTCCTTAGACTCTTCGCGAATGATGCTGTCAGTTATCGGTTAGTAAACTCATTAGAAGATCAAAAGAAACTGCAAAATGATTTAGATATCAGCATGGTGCAAAAAATGGCAATTGACCCTTAATAATGAGAAGTGTGAAGTCATTCATCTGTACAACCAATAAAAGAAGCCCTTTAGACTTCATTTACACGATGAATCAGTGAAACCTACAGGCCGTAAATTCAACTAAATACGTAGGAGTAACAATTATAAACAACTTAAATTGGAAATAACACAGAATATTTTGTAGTGAAAACGAAACAAAGACTACGTTTCGTTGGCAGAACATTTATAAGATGCAACAATTCTACTAAAGAAACTGCCCACAGCACACTTGTTCGTCCCATTTTGTTGTTGCGCGTCGTGGGATCCCCACCAAGTGGGACTCACAGACGATTTAGAGAAAGTACAGAGAAGGGTAGCTCCTTTTGTATTCTCACGATATAGGGGAGAGAGTGTTGCGGAAATGATACCAGAGTTAGGGTGGAAATCATTAAAAGAAAGACGATACTCGTTGCGACGAGATCTATTTGCGAAATGTCTTCCTCGAACTGTCTCTTTCGAATGCAAACAGATTTTGTTAGTACCTACCTACATAGGAAGACATGATCATAAAAGTAAGAGAAATCATATCGAATTCGGAAAGATGTAGGTGTTCTTTTTTCCGCGAGCTATTAGAGAGTGGAACTGTAGAAAAACACCGTAAAAGCTGTTCGACGTACTCTCTACCATGAACTTCAATGTGACTTTAAGGGCCGATTTGTCAAGGTCTCGTTAAGTTCCAATTAAAATTTTAACTTGTTGTTAACGGACAACTGCGTCTGTCAATGTTTCGTTGTTAGTTAACCTGACGTTAAAAGACCTCAAACTGGCGGTTAACTTAACGAGTAAAATTCCACTCGTTACACTGCTAACGACCAGTCAGGTTAGAATCTGTATGAAAATGGCAGGATTCCAAAGCGCTAAAATACCGCAATATAGCCTATTCACTTGATAAAGACCAAATTATCGAACATGCAAGGGTGAAGGTCGTGGTGAGAGTTTAAAATAGAGAAAGTTTAATTTTTAAAACTCACAATCACCAGCTGCGAACCAAATTCCTAAACATTCAAAAACACTGGAACTATGATTGCGACTGCTTGACTCGTTTTCTAGGGGATGATATCACACGTTCGCAGCTTTCCTTCCCTGCATATGATTAACAAAACAAATTCATAATAAAATCAAGTTCATGAGAGAAAAGGGTGTACTAACTACTATTTTTGAAAACACGTGAATGTTCACTTTATGTTGTTTATTTCACAATCTCAGAACCCTGTGGCTGATACGTCTGTACGTCGGCACATTTATCAAATAAAGTTATAGCTCGTGAGCCCCAGATAAAAATGAATATTTGTTGCAAATTGTTTTATCACCCTGTGGCTGTCTCAAACACCGTTTATGTTCATGCCTATGCAACGACACGTGTTACATTAACAAATCACAGTCACTTTAATTCAATGCGATGCACACCTTGTTCCGCCGGCTAAGTATTCACAAACACACAGTAGTACTCGATTCAACTTGGTGCAGTCTACGACGAGCACCCACACGTGGCGATTGCCACACACAAATCTATAACCTCCACCTCGAGGTCCACATGCCGACTGCTGCAGAGCGACGCCGCCCGGCCAGCTCCCACGTGCTCCGGAGTCGTCACTTCCTGCCCTCGCGCGCACCAAAAGCTCAACTGCCGGGGTTTTTTTCCCTACGTCATCAACTTCCCCATGTGAGCTGTTCTAACCGATTTGCCAACGTACAGCGCTCAGCCAATACATTTCTAAAACTTTACTTAAAATCAAAATAATTACACTACACATTAAACAAATTGTCTTCTTAGGTTTTTATATTGGTATATGCATACTTTGTACTATTTATCATAATCGTGCAATTTCTTATGTCACAGATAAGTGATTTAACTGAATACTTCAAGATAAAATACACAAGATTAATTGAAAATAAAATGAGCAATAGTTAATATATTACTTTTATATACAAACAGTGCCATGCTATTTGTGTAACTGTCTTGTATTCATTGATGATTTATTACTTTTCATTGTCAATTAAACATATTACGCCAGATGTGACCATATCAGCTAATGTATTGTTTATTTATCAACAGGCTATTTTGTAATGAGGGCCTTAAAGGTTCCTAACTGCATCGTATTACTTCAAATGCCAGTATTATTATTTTATTTCACGCTGTGCACTGCACTGTGCCTGGCACTCGCCATTGTCCCTGTCTCCCCTCACTGGAAACGAATTGGAAAATCCTAAGCTGGAACAAGCCACCAACGTCGGCCTGCTCGCTGGCCTCCCATCAGATACAAGCACACAGAAAATCTCAAGGTGGAGAATTTCTACCTATGGCCTTACTATAAATGTTGTCACCCAACTGTGTACATACATTGCTACCATAATTAATAAGATTAAAATTGTGTAACATTTAGTGCATTGGCATGGTCAATGTTTGCAGTGAACTTCATACTGTTTAATTATCAAATGCTATTAATTACCAGTATTTATATTGGGCTGTAACCTCACAATACCCTCACTTGCGGCATCAAAACCATGTGCAGGATGGCGCAAGTTGCACCAAAATTAATACATTCAAATGAGCAAAATTTAAAATTACAAAATTATTGAATCGGATTGACTCAAGCACTATACCAATTATGACCTCAACTAATGCAGCAAATAAATAAATAAATAAATAAAATAAACAGGGCAGTGAGAAAATTTCCCAATAATTGTACCATTAAGACCACTTATAGTGCGTTCATATTTTTAAGAAAAGAATCCTTATAACTAATTACATCCATGAAATTTAAGTGTGCCTATTGTTTATATACAGAATTGGCACCAAATTTATTATCGTATTAAACTTTAGTCCTTAGAGAACTTGTCCTACATGGAAAAACTAGAATTATCACTATAAAAACTTTTGACAGTGTTCACTCCACTTGTTTAAAGGAAATCTCTCACCACTTTGACACTGAGAACCCCAGAGTCATCGTTGCAGCAACTCTGGCCCATGATGTATGGTCCTATGTCCCCGTCATTTCAACCAACATGCTGTTGCAGCTTAGATTCATGGCACTGGATCAATCGTTCTTCTTCACACACGTCAGATGCACCCTACATGGAACAGGAAGAGCAGGAGGCACTCATGAGTCAACATAGACAAAAGTTTGTCTGGACACAAGAATTCGGTTGGATTAGTAACCCACCCCTCTGCCATCCAGACTTGGTGCAATTGAAACTAAGCATTGAGACATATACAGTAACATGCAAATCGACAGAATTAAGAACTCAAAGTGGCTGGTGTTAGTCATTATCAGATTAACCCAAACCACCATGCCTGCACTCTCATCAGCCATAGCTTCAGATGAAACAGACAAAAGAATATGTGGCCTACTTGGAGTTTTACTCCATCAAATATAACAACAACCTGCCTGTGTCAAAAATATATCTTAAAGCTCAAATAATACAACCAAAAGAATGTTATCATAGAGAATTTTCTCTTCCATCATAATGACACCTACAAACATAAATACAAATCCTACCCCTCGCACCAAAAAAAAAAATTATTTTTGCTGGTGTGAGATTTAATTGGCCCATACTATCCTAAGTTAATCCTAGCACGTCTATACTTCACAGTAACTACAACTCCTGCAGCCTGTGAGCATCAATTGAAAACAATATATATACGTCCTCTAGTCCTGATTACAGATTAGTATGCATCAACAAAAATAAAAACAATTTTATTATCATTCATAGAATTACCTAACTAAATAGTTTCACTACTCATACATAAATTATGATGACACAATAAACACACTATCCTTCTCATCAGCCTCATGTGCTTTCCACAAGTATTCCCCACAATAAAATATCTAAGGTTAAAGTCTAATTTCAAAATTAGTTTATCACAAAACATTTAATTTTTTTTAAATAAAATATCACCAAACCCTATTGATACTCAGGCTAGACAGAAAAATAGTTCTCGTCAACTGCTGTTGCAGAAATTGTTCAGTCAACAGTTGAGCACCATTAAAGGAACCAAAATTTGTTATCAGAATCAGTTTAATATAACAATACAGAGCATTTCCCATTAGACATGTTACCTACCAAACACTCAAAGAGACAGACATTAAAGAGCAAACACTTTCTCTCATTGAAACATTTCTCAGTCCAACCCACCTTTAGCCAAAACAGCCACAACAAACATACATTCCTCACTTCTGACCCATATGGTCAGTCACATCCACATATGTAACACTGTCAGCTGAAATTTTCATCACAATTTATCTAAGCCACAGACCCCACTGCCTGCATCAATGTCCACCATTTTCTCGTTCTCCGAGTCACCCCACAACTCACACCACATATCCAGCCCTGTTCACATACACACACATAAACAGTACACTCCCACTTCCTCTGTCCTTTAGTGTTGGCATACATACATACATACTTACCTCATGTACCACTGTTGAACTGCAAATCTGATACAAGCACTTGTTTTAACACAAACAACAAAAGAAAAACCTTTACAAAGAACACTTGTAAACTTGACCCCAATGTTTAAATCTAAACACACAAGTAGATACTATCACAGACCACAGAATATATACAAATTCTTAACCTACTATCTACAATGCATTGAATCTCATACTTCATGATTTACACTGGTTTATGGCAGTTACTTGTGTAAACATGCTATCACTTACAAAATTTTTGAATTTCACCCTCTTCATGCATCCCTCAAGACTTAATTCTAACACTTTATACTTCAACTGAGCTTCATATTTGCATGGGAAATCACTTCCTAACATTAGATTTAAACAAAGTCCATTTATGACTAATAAATCTTGAATAAACAGCTCCTCCTCAATGATTACCTCAAATTCTAGGTTCCCTTTCATATAGCTTTGTTCGTTCAAGAATTCATTTTGTATCTTAGCTTGCTTGGCCTTCCCCCAATACTTATTTAAAAACAACTTTTTAAACGCCTCAAAAGTTACAAATTTATCAGCACACTGATTTGCCCAAGTGAGCAGAACAGTCAAGCATTTTCTTTGCTAACTTCATTTTACACTGGTCTGACATACCAGGCACAAATTGGTCCTTGCATGCAGCCAAAAAGTCTACTGGATGATAATTACCCACTTATGAAAACTTTCTGCCATTAGGTGTCTGCACCATGGACCAATTAGTGTTTCCTGATGCAGTACACATTTCTAGACTATTTATTCTAGTGTTCACCTTCTCAATCTCAGTATAGTTTACTGTCACTACTTGTTCTATCTTTTTCCTAAATTTACATTCTGTATTCTCTAATTTTCCTGACAACAAAGTTTTTGTTTCCTCAATACCTGCCACCATCCTCTTGTCAACTTCAGCCAACGCCTGCATAGTGCCCTCATTCCTGTGATCACATATTTGTTTCACATCATGTAACTTGCCTCCTACCTCAGTCTCAATAGCACCAATTCTGGCATGTATCTCCTTTTCCCTATTTTCAAACCCTTCTGTTAGACTTCCTATCTTTTTGTCAATGTCTGTGATTATTTCTGCCTATAATGCAAACATTGAATTTTGTAGTGCCCCAATGTCTGCCTTAAAGTCTGCTTTCAATTCTGATTTTACAGTTTCTATTTCTTATTTTACAGTTCCTATTTCTGATCTTAAATTTGATTCTAAATTTGAGTATGAATTTTCTATTTTTGATTCTAAACTTGAGCTAAAACTCGCTAACATGGCTGCGAACATCTCCTGTGTCAACAACATTCCCCCAGTATTTACCCTCTCTGGACTTTCTGGTATGCTACTCTCTGAATCTACGTCGCTTGGCGACTTTTTAAAAACCTGCTCCATTTTATGTGCCACAAGAAAGCTTGATTAACACACAATAATTTATAGCGCCAGCTGCTTTACTTATCTTTTAATCCAGAAGTTGCTGCAACGAGCTCCGACGTCCCCAACGCTCGCTGCCGTGTGTTGTAGAAGCTGTGGCTGGAATATGTCCTCACTGCATCCCTTATCCTTTGTAGAATCGAAGCTGCTGGGCCCCGACGCTCCGTTGGCGACTCGCGAAGTCCCCACGATCACTGCCGACCGTTGCAGAAGATGAAATTTGAGTGCGTTGATCCCGCGCGCCACCGCTCACTGCTGTCGGGCCGATGCGCCGTCGATCGCCTGTTACGGATGCCCGCGCCCGAACTCTGCCAGTCACCAACCGTCGTTAACCGCGCGACGCGTTTCCGTATCGTCCGATTATGCTAACTGTTTTGTCCACTATAACTGTCCTAAGCACACCCTACCTCTCTGTCCGAGCAAGACCAGGGTGAATTTATCCCGCTCTCTGCCGCCACACACACTTGAAATTGTCCGTCGCGTTCGCGCACTTGTATGCAACTGTTCGTAACTGTTCACTGTCCTGTACACACCCTAATCTCTCCGTCCAGGCATGTCCAACGTGAACTTATCCCGTAACGAGCCTCCACATGCGAGGGTGAAGGTCGGGGTGAGAGTTTAAAATAGAGAATGTTTAATTTTTAAAACTCACAACCACCAGCTGCGAACCAAATTCCTAAACATGCAAACACACTGGAACTATGATGGCGACTGTTTGACTCGTTTTCTAGGGGATGATATCACACGTTCGCAGCTTTCCTTCCCTGCATATGATTAACAAAACAAATTCATAATAAAATCAAGTTCATGAGAGAAAAGGGTGTACTAACTACTATTTTCGAAAACACGTGAAAGTTCACTTTATGTTGTTTATTTCACAATCTCAGAACCCTGTGGCTGATAAGTCTGTACGTCGGCACATTTATCAAATAAAGTTATAGCTCGTGAGCCCCAGATAAAAATGAATATTTGTTGCAAATTGTTTTATCACCCTGTGGCTGTCTCAAACACCGTTTATGTAAATGCCTATGGAACGACACGTGTTACATTAACAAATCACAGTCACTTTAATTCAATGCGATGCACACCTTGTTCCGCCGGCTAAATATTCACAAACACACAGTAGTACTCGATTCAACTTGGTGCAGTCTACGACGAGCACCCACACGTGGCGATTGCCACACACAAATCTATAACCTCCACCTCGAGGTCCACATGCCGACTGCTGCAGAGCGACGCCACACGGCCAGCTCCCACGTGCTCCAGAGTCGTCACTTCCTACCCTCGCGCGTGCCAAAAGCTCAACTGCCGGTTTTTTTTTCCCTATGTCATCAACTTCCCCATGTGAGCTGTTCTAACCGATTTGCCAACGTACAGCGCTCAGCCAATACATTTCTAAAACTTTACTTAAAATCAAAATAATTACACTACACATTAAATAAATTGTCTTCTTAGGTTTTTATATTGGTATAAACATACTTTGTACTATTTATCATAATCGTGCAATTTCTTATGTCACAGATAAGTGATTTAACTGAATACTTCAAGATAAAATACACAAGATTAATTGAAAATAAAATGAGCAATAGTTAATATATTATTTATATAAACAAACATTGCCATGCTAGTTGTGTAACTGTCTTGTCTTCGTTGGTAATTTATTACTTTTCATTATCAATTAAACATATTACGCCATATGTGACTATATCAGCTAATGTATTGTTGATTTATAAACAGGCTATTTTGTAATGAGGGCCTTAAAGGTTTTTAACTGCATCGTATTACTTCAAATGCCAGTAGTATTAGAATATTATTAATTATCAAATGCTATTAATTACCATTATTTATATTGGGCTGTAACCTCACAAACAAAATAACAGAAGCACTACATTTATGAAAAACTAGTGTGAAAGCAGCTTTATTAGAAAAATATTATCGTCATATTTCTCGCCCCATCCACGTCATAACGATTAGATGAGTTTGTTATATTCAGATCTGCAACATAACCTTAAAATTATTGTTGGGATATCAAAATACAAACTTACGGGTAATGGATAGTTAAGTGAGAATTGGTATGATGAAAATGACTGGAATAAGAAATTTGGTTGAAAATTACGACGATATCAATATTTTGGACGATCTAGTGGTAATTGCCCTTATAAGGCGTCCTAGACGTATTTATGATGGACCAAATCATTTTGAATGCTGGAATGATGCAGAATTTGTTACTCGAAAAGCCACTTTGGAAACGCTCCATGAAAATCTCCACGACCATCTGAAGAGTCCAACTGACAGTTACGTATTTTGTAAGTTATCAGTCGTAGAACTGAATACATTATTTATACCTGCAAGCTTAATAATTCAGTATTTACTTATGCTTGTTGCGCCTAGTGTAATGCCTGTAATGTGATTTCTTCCTCCGATGTACAGGAACAGTGAACTTTCGCGTATGTGCAAGTTATTGCTTGCATTAAGGAAGCAGTTTGTTATAGTACTAGGCCCTAAGCTCTTTTTCTTTCCTACATGTTATAGTTAAAAGGCATTTTACGCCACTGGAGAGCGATCAACAGTTTATATAAAACACTTCATTCAGCCAAGATCGCTACAAATTTATTTTTGTCCCATAACCGGTTTCGGTGAGCTCAGTCACCATCTTCAGAAAGTCCAGTACAATCACTTAGCGATCTTGGCTGAATGAAGTGTTTTATATTTCCTACATGTTCCATGAACAGCATTGAATTCATTTGCCACAATGTAGCTTCCTTTTCCTTCCGTCGGTTTTTTTAAATTCCAGTGTGACCTTATATTTCTCTATTAACGACACAAGACTTTTGCACTAACGTCTTGTAAAATTCGAGCTTCTTTCACGTTTGTTTGCCATAGCGCAAAATAACAACTGTCTGCTAACCTGCTTCCTGATATTCACGTATGGCGAACAGCTATTTATTCAGCTATTTATTCATATGTTTCTATTGCCAACATAGTCGTTTTCTCCAGGTTATCAAACGAGAAGTTGTAAGGGTACAGACATATTTTGAAATTTTTTTGTATTTCAAAAATGGAACCTTACATTTGAACCACTAAACAAACAAGTACGAGTCAAATATGCGTTAGGTAAGAGGAATTTTTAATATATTTTTGTTTCCTTTTAGTGTAAGTAATTTTATTGTATATTTTCTGTTCTTTTTTTCTTTTATATTGTCCTTCTCCGAGGTGTTCCTTTGGCTTCGGGCGACCGCGCGGTTATGTGACGTCACACAGAGTGGCAAGGAAACTGCAATGTCGTACGGAGTTTTAGGGACACTGAGGATTCAAAGAAAAAGAATAAATAAGGGAAAAAAGAACAGAAAAGGAACTGATTTTGTTTTAGTTGATAGGAGGTCACAGAACCGTTAACATATAGCCTACATATCTAACAGATTGTAAAATAAATTATAATAAATACAGTTCTGAAGATTTAAATTGGCATTTAAAATCAGTATGCCTATTTAGATGGAATTTGGAAAATCTTGTTAAATTTCCATCGACAAGCACGGGGCCTACAAGAACAAGCTCATAAAATAATTGCCAAAAAAAAATAAAGTTCAAATGTTTGATAAGCTTATGGGACTTAACTACGGGGTCATGAGTCCCTAAACTTACAAACTACTTATGAACTACTTACGAACTAGGACGGCACAAATATCCATGACCGAGGGGGGATTCGAACCCCCGACCATAGTGGCCGTGCAGACCGTGACTGAAGCGCCTCAGTCTCCTCGGCCACCGCGGCCGGCAAAATAATTGTTGTGCGGACACCTCGCAAGGTGTATTTGGCAATGACAGACGCAATGCACTTAACGAGCACATTTAACTGGATGTTAAAGGCATCTCCTCGTTTACTAACAAGAAGATTAACGATGGATGCACGAACCGGCCCTAAGAGTGTTTATATAGATGTAGATGTAGGACTTTACATCAGGTTTTAGATTCTGACGAGGACAAGTTAGTAACGCGTAAATAAATAACAACCGCATCACCACCTGTGCCCTTTTTATTTGTAAAGCGTCCCTATAGCATTGATTAATTACGAAATCTGAAAATGGGCGCATACCTGATAGGTGAATCCAAGTCATATTTGGAATATCGATCGGCCGCAGTGGAGTAGCCGACCGGTCTAAAGCGTCTCGCTGCGGAGCGCGCGGTTGCTCGCCGTGGAGGTTCGAGTCCTCCCTGGGGCATGGGTGTGTGTGTTTGTCCTTAGGTAAGTTTACCTAAGTTTAAGTAGTTTGTAAGCTACGGACCAATGACCATGCAGTTTGGTCCGATAGATTTACAAACATTTGAACATTTTTTTTGAATATCGATCTCTTCTCTCGTTCCCCCCGCGAGTGGCGCTGTTGGTGAACTCTTTGGTTCGTGGATGTCTGTTGTGACCGAAAGGTGACAGCGACAAGGAAGTGACAGTTGCCGGTGCGGCTGGCCCATAAGGAGCGATCACACATTTCAAAGAGTTCATTGGGTGTGTAGTGGAAGCTGAGGTAAGCTGCTTGAATTTACAGGGACACTTGCAAGTGTTTAGAGACAGTGGGGAGTTTGGAGGATAGCTTCCAAAATCTTACACTACTTAACCAGCGGTTGTATGGCAACTAGTCAATAGTGACCTACTGGCAGCACAACAGCCCAGGACAGCCCAGCCCACCCGAGCACAGCACTGGCCACATGGGTAACCGCCATAAACATTACTCTATATATTTTATGTTATATCTAATGTCATACTTAGGTGTTTTTATAACTATTTCCATTAATCCTTGCAGACTGTGTATTATTCTGAAGATGACCTACATCAGGTTGAAACTACTTAGTTAAAACTATCAATCTCTGCGATCAAGACTGTTTTCTACATATTGGATAGCTTCCAGACTGGAGACGAAGGTCGGCGCCAGCGTGGGCCGAGGGTCGGACGGCGACACGGGAAACGGCGCGCTAAATAATGCACGGCCAGCGTGTGAGGGCAGCTGTCGGCCGCGGCCGCCTTGCCGGCGCGGCAAATCGCTTTAGCATCGACTGGCCGGTGGCGGGCCGGGCTGGCTGCAATCAGCGCCTCCCGCCGCTAAGTCAATTTGCCGCCCCCGCCGCCCACCGCTAACCGCTTTACCGCCGCACCGGCACACTCCGATAATTGCAGATAAAAATACTTCCCGGCCTCCTCGTAGGCGGCTGCTTCCGTAGCTCATCGACAGGCGGCGGCTGGCTGTCAGCTGTCATCCACGGAAAGGAGGGCGCAAACTTACCTAGCAAGGGTGATAAAACTCTTCTGGGTATTGGACCGCATCGTCAATATATCAAATATTTCGACAACGTTTCGGCCACTATTGCAAGCGGCCATCTTCTGGGTGTTACGTTTACTGCTGGATGAGGGAAAACTGGTGTCTTAAATATTGAATGTTGCCAGTTATGATTGGAGGTTTCTGCTCTCTTTCATTGGTGTTTCCTTTATTTCTTCCCATTGGTGGAAAGGGAAGTCCTTGATTGGTTTTTTTAGGTTTGATTCCATTACTTAGAGGTGCTCCACGACCATACAAAGATGAACACACCAGATGTATTTCGCAGCATTGGCTGTTAATGTTTTATTTTAAAAAAATCACAAATCGATTTCAATCACATAATGATCATTTTCAGTGTCCTTCAAACGAGCATATGAATGCCCTGAATGTAACTGCAACCGTTGCAGTTACATTCAGGGCATTCATATGCTCGTTTGAAGGACACTGAAAATGATCATTATGTGATTGAAATCAATGTTGCTGTTACATTCAGGGCATTCATATGCTCGTTTGAAGGACACTGAAGGTGATCATTATGTGATTGAAATCGATCTGTGGTTTTTTTAATAAAACATTAACGGCCAATGCTGCGAAATACATCTGGTGTGTTCATCCTTGATTGGTGGCCGAGGGGACTGCGGCGCGCCAGTCACGGTCTACACGGCCCCTACGGTCGGGGGTTCGAATGCCCCCTAGTGTTAGCTAGTTATTAAGTAGTTGGTAAGTTTAGGGACTGATGACCCCGTAGTTAAGTCCCATAAGCTATACAAACATTTGAAACATTTTTAACGTGTTTTCCATTGGTTGAAACTGCTAAGCGACCTGTAAGTATGAACAGAGAAGACGGGTATAGACTTCCGGGGTCTTGGCTGACAGCAGTAGCAGCGCTTCGCGACGACACCGCGCACAGTGCAGTCCATAGGGGCCCGAATAGCCCGGAGACAACAGCGGCCGCGCGTACACACAGCAAACAGCACGCTCTAGCCGGCGCTAGGCATCACTGCTACGTCATTGCTAACGCCGCTCCACATTCGCCAGTTTCAATTAATGGAAAATATTAATGCAAATACAAAGCAAGGACTTCCCTTTCCACCAGTTGGAAGAAGTAAAGGAAACACCAATGAAAGTGAGCAGAAACCTCCAATCATAACTGGCAACATTCAATATTTAAGACACCATCTTTCCCTCATCCACCAGCAAACGTAACACCCAGAAGATGGCAGCTTGCAATAGTGGCCGAAACGTCGGTGAAATATTGGATATATTGACGATGCGGTCCAATTCCCAGAAGAGTTTTATCAACAATGACAACCGCCGAGGAAGCCTTCGTTTACATTTACCTAGCAAGGCATTACGACTATTTGAAGTGATCCACTTGGAGATAATACACACAAGTCTAACTGAAAACCTCAAAGCTCCGAGAGAGCAAGACTGTTGCTAGTGAGCACTGTGATGGACCTCCACATGAATGCAGCCATGTTCTATTTCAGGCATTAACCTTATTTTGTTAAGAAATGCTCGTGTACAGACAGAGATATTAATTGTAAAGTGACGAAATGTAGCACAGAAGAGCCAGAGAAATTGGTAAACCTGTCTAGTATCGTTTAGGGTCCCTTGGAGCATGTAGGGTGCCGCATCACGACGTGGGCTCCACCAGTGGAGCAGTGCTGGAGGGAACGGACCAGAGGCATCCTGCAGCGCTTTACATAAATCCGAGGTTGCTTGTGAATAGCACTTCCAAGGCATCCCATATATGTTCAAAATGTTCAAATGTTAGTAGAGCTTATGGGACTTGACTACGGGATCATCAGTCCCTAAACTTAGAATCTACTTATGAACTAACTAACACTAAGGACGGCACAAATATCCATGCCCGGGGGGATTCGAACCCCCGACCGCAGTGGCCGTGCAGACCGTGACTGGAGCGCCTCAGTCCCCTCGGCCACCGCGGCCAGCCATATATGTTCAAAAAAGTTCGTGTCTGGTGAGATTGGTGGCCATCAGAATTCTGTAAACTCCTGGCACTGTAACATCAGACGTGGTCTTGTCAAGAGTACAAACAGATTCCCAATCAACAGAACTAACAACTGTTCATAGAAAAAAAAACTTATAAAAATTCAGCCCATACCTGTTCTCTTATTGCAGGAATGATGTAACAACCTGATGTAGGCATCCATTATTTTAGACGGGATGTTTAATTTTTATTAATTTTATATTTTGTATCATTACATAGTCAGTACTTCAGTTTAATTTTGGGAAGAGGTTTTTTTTGTAGACTATTAAAAAAATACCTCTAGTGATACATACGTACTTGAAAATGGTGACATAGCTTCACTTACCAGAGTCGAAGAGCCAGAAAGGGACGCAGAGTTTGGGAAGGGAGTAAGACAGGGTTGTAGCCTTTCCCCCATTTTGTTCGATCTGTACATTGAGCAAGCAGTGAAGGAGTGCAAGGAGAAATTTGGAGAGGGAATGAAAGTTTGCGATGACATAGTGATTTTGTCAGAGACCGCAAAGGATCTGGAAGAGCAAATGAATGGAATGGACAGTGTATTCAAAAGGAAGATATAAGTTGAAAATTAACGAGAGTGAAACGAGGGTCATGGAATGTCACAAAATCAGGCGATGCTAAAGGAATTAGATTAGGTAATAAGACAATAAAAGTAGTAGATGATATTTGTTATTTGGGTAGCAAGTTAACTAATGATGGCCGAAGTAAATAAGATATAAAATGCAGAATGGCTATGGGAAGAAAAGCGTTTCCAAAGAAACGAAACTTGTTAACATCCAATATTAATGTAAATGTCAGGAAGTCCTTTCTGAAAGCATTTGTCTTGAGTGTAGCATTGTATGGGAGTGAAACACGGACGGTAAGGAGTTCAGACAAAAAGATGATAGACGCTTTTCAAATGTGGTGCTACAGACGAATGAAGAAAATTAGATGGGTAGATCACGTAACTAACGAGGAGGTACTTAACCGAATTGGGGCGAAAAGGAGTTTCTGGCATATCCTGACTAAGAGAAGGAATAATTAGTGGAACACATTCTGCGAAATAAGGAATTGTCAACTTAGTGTTAGAAGGAAGTATGTGGGGTAAAAATCGCAGTGGGGGAATGAGGGGCGAATACAGTAAGCAGATTCAAAAGGATGTAAGTTGCCGAACGTATTCTGAGATGAAGAGACTTGCACAGGATAGCGTGGAGAGCTGCGTCAAACCAGTCTGCGTACTGCAGACCACAACAACGTTTCACTGAAACTAGTTGTACAAAATAAAGTAATGTTATGAGTAACATAGCGTCTGTGGCACTTAAGTACATAGTTTAAATGTGTAAAATCAATTCACTCCAAAGTTTTTGTGGCGCTGGCACAGCAACCTTTATAAACATTTTAGTAAAACACAGTCTTAGTTGTTTGAAATTGATGTTCCATTTAACGATGCATGACGCATTTGCGTCTTTTGGGCATCATCAGATATTAAAAGGGAAAAAATTTACACAGTTGTTTGAAAACAGAACTGTTGTTAAATATCCCCCCTTTCAATGTCTGCTGATGCTCAGAAGAGGAGAAACGCGTCATTATCGATAAAGGAAACACCAATTTCATGCAACCAGGACTGTTTTTTACCAAAATTGTTTAAATGTCCCTATTTAAAAAAAAATTGTAACAGTGTTCCTGCAGACGCTGTATAACTATTTTGGACTTGTGGGGGTCTCATAGAATTGTTGAAATTGCCCAAGTCAGTTGAAAGGCACGATGGACGTGAATGGATGTAGCTATTAGGCAGAATGTGTACGTACTCACCTGTCAGAGTAGTATCTAGACGTATCGGGCCCCCCTATCACTCCAACTGTACACACCACACACCATTAGAGAGCCTTCATCAGCTTGAACAGTCCCCTGCTGATATGCATGTTCCTTGGATTATTGAGGTTGTCCCAATACCTGTCACGCCCATCTACTCGATAGAATTGTAAACGACTCTCGTTAGACCTGGAAACATGTTTCCCATCATCAACAGTCCAATGTCGGTGTAGACAAGCCCTGGCAAGGTGCAAAGTTCTGTGTCGTGCATTCAGAAAGGCTACACCAAGGCGCCTTCGCCTCTGAATGCCCATATTGATGGCGTTTCTTTGAATGGTTCACACGCCGACGTTTATTGGTGGTCCAGCATTGAAATCCGCAGGAATTTCCGGAATGGGTGCACTTCTGTCACTTTCAGTGATTCTCTGCAGTCATGATTGCTCGAGTTCTTGCAGGATCTTTCTCCTGCCACATCGATGTCAGAGATTTGCTATTTTACCTGATTCTCGATATTCACTGTACCCTGTTGACAACTGATGGTAGTTTTGATGCCCCTCAGTTGTTCAGGTCGGTTTTACCAGTGCCTCCCTGTTGCTGTTAGGTGTCGTTAGGATTTCTCACTGTCCGTGTCCCGTTTGTACTCGGCTACAGACGTCCGCTCCCTCCACGGTCAACCACCGACGCGCAACACTTTGCAACCTGCAACTACCACCCTTAACTTCGCACACTCCGTAGCCCAGCGGCGATTTCACAGAGAGGAAACTCTTTGAATTGAAGACCGGCCAACATCTCTCGAGGACTCGATGCACAGTTCAAAACTGTAGTAAGGAAAAATCCCAACCACCATCACTATCTCCGAAATGCTCTGTGCCACCGCTATTGCGACGACTTTAGCACCAGGTTCAGACTCAGTTAAACCACAGTCTAACACAGTCGGGAAACTTGAAATGTATGCATTTAAGTGATAAAAAAATTAAAAAGTGAAATAAACATTTAAGTGAAAGGTATCCGTTTAAGTGGGCTGAATATCTCTTGAACAGTCCGCTTTCAATAAAAAATTGAACTGAAATGGATATCTCTTTTACGATGGATGCTGATTACTCTTTTGAAATAGACGAGAACTACACTTAATTCGCTGAGAATGAGGTTAGGCTTTTACGCGCAGATGAAGCAGTATGTGAAAATAATTGCTTTGCTTTTTCGAATTTATCGCTCTGTTTTTGCACTTACCGTCAAGTTGGATAACGCATTCGGTTCTCTCACAGGAATTACAGCAATACAGCAATAAAAGCGGCAATGCAGTGACAGCAGGCAAAATCACGAATTAATAAATAATTCCTGTATGGAAAGGGCGATTTGAAACAAAGTAAAGCATGGCTTTTACGTATTTCCTGTATCTCTTAAGTGGAGATTAGGGCATCAATGAACTTCTGCCTGAATGTGTTCTGCACCATTGTCTTGATCTCAGTCCAGGTCTTTCCTCTTTTCTTGGTCCCTTCTGTTATGACACTCCTCCTCTACATGTTTTTGGTCTCTTCTCATGCTACCTCGTGGGTTCCATTCCAGGGCCTGTCTTGTCACATTGTTTGTATCGCGCCGTAATGTATGCCCAGTCCACTTCCATTTCCTACGGTATATCTCAATATCGTGCGCCTCGGTTGCACAGTGGTAGAGTGCCAGACTACAAATCCAAAGGTCGCGGGTTCGATCCCCGCCAGGTTCTGGGATTTTTATCTGTCACTTTCCACTTCTTTCACCTCTGGCAGCATTGCTAATGTGAAAAATACCGAGTAGCACCGTGGTTCGGAACCCACGTTAAACTGTAGGTCCCCCTATAACTGGCTGGGTAAGTCAGTTCGAAGGTCGGAGGAAGGCAACGGCATATCACCTCCAAACAGGACCATGCCTAGTAAAGCACTGTGGTGTTCAAACCAATCTTCGGATTGTTGACTGCTTTACCTTTTTTTTATCTCAATATCAATGGGTGTTTGAGGGGTTCTTCTCCATAGTTCTTCCTTGGAAATTGTGGCCACCATATAATCAAGATATTCCTAAAACTTCTCATAAATGTTTGAAATCTGCTAATCAGCTGTTTGTTAGTTTACCATGATTCACACCCATAGAGCAGTACTGACTTGACATTTGCATTGACGATGCGTAATTTTGCATAGGTTGAAACACATCCACTGAATGTGTGGTCGCGTTCTATTTTGTGTTATTAATTACTCTAAAGTGTTTCTCTGTCATTAATATTGTCTATTTGTATGTCAACTATTTTTATTCCTTTATTAATAATCAATGCCCCATGTTTATATATGTTTCCACCCATGTGATTGAACTTCTGTGTTCATAAGAATGTGGAAGATTGCTTTTCATATTGACTGACTGCCGCGCAAAGGCTTACAGTCGCCGCCTCGCGCTTTAGGCCTCGTTTACTTTAGTTAATAACTCATGGCTTCGTATGTCATCTGCACTGTGTCTGCTGGGTGGCCAGAGACAAGCTTACTTGGCGAGATGGCGAGGTTACCTGTTCTTAGTGTAGTACCAACATAATCATGGTCGAAAGAGGTAACGAAAGAGACCTCTCTGGAACTCTAGTAAAGAGTATTATCTTCCTCAGCGATGGTTGGTAGACTGGTAGGCACTGAACGCACTCTGCATCGCTTTTAGCGCGTCGTACATCCGGTGTGTGGAGGGAATGGCTTTTGGCGTGGCCTGAGGCTGCAGTCTTGTTGCAACTGCCGAAGTATGTATATCATTGAATCTTGCTGAGGGGATCGCATGCTGTTAGAACTTTACTTTCTTTCGTGACCAGGCCGTCTTGGTATATCAGTGATAGTTTTCTTGACTAATTCTTTCGCTATACGACGGGTTTCTTAGTTTACAGAACTAAGTGTAAATTTAGCATTTGTATTTCCAATCCGGTAATGATTTTGTGTCATGTGTGTGGCCTTCAGCCTTTGTGTAAGCTTAGTATGTTTGAATTTCCTTGTTGTTTTTTTAACTAAAGTTTTCACAATATGTCTGTATCCACGAGTATGGTAAATGTTTGTCAGATTCTCTGCATTGATTTCATCTTTCGTGTCTTGGTATGACCGACTGCACAAAGTGCTTTTATAACGGTCATTACTTCAGCCTTCAGCCATGCTTTTACTGCTATTACTGATAGTAGCTTCCTTTATATTTATTTTTGCATGTTCTATACTTGCTTATTCTAAATTAATTCCTTTGTGTAAATTCTATGTAACTCATCATGGTCTCACAACAACAACAACAACTTAAGGTTAGTATGCCGCTGGTTCCCCACACATGAGTTCGTTTGGTGCATAGTGTGATTTTAATTGTGCTTGAATACATCCGCAATCTCGTCAAAACGCTGCCAACGCTTCATTTCGCCACTGCTATCAAGTGTTGCCACCTGAGCAATGTGTCGCAAGCATTATGTGCATGTCAGTGAGTGAACAAATGAGTTTTTCTTTATCCACTGTGTATGTGCACATTTCCTCCCATGTTACCTCCATATTCATAAAGGGCAGAAAAATTTTCATACAGGCAGTAACTTTATGATTTAATTCACGTTTGCATAACGTGTGTGCTTCATTTGGTCTCCCCACATTTTGCTGGTTTTTTATTGAATTTTCATGATTTAAGGTATCAAATCTCTATTTATAAATTCATGTTCCCCATCCCATTTTCAATTATCTGTTCCTTTTTATGCATATTATTTGTGTTTATTAAAACTTTAGCTGTTCCATTAAGGAGTGAGCAGTTAGAAAAATTTCCATTACGCAAGTACTGTGGTCACTCATAAAGTAATATAGAACAGCAGTGAGCGTTTTTAACTTGCATTAGAGACCTCAACTGCCCGAGATCTTACATAGCAAACTTAAGCTACTTTCAAAGTGTTACGTTCCTTTGATTTCAAGAGTGATCTCAGCATTATAAATTCTTCTTTAGCTGTTTCAGAAATAGAATTTAAATAAAAATATTCAAAGGAGGAAACTAACTACATGATTAAATGATGTAGACTACACATCTTTTAGTTTTAACTAATTGACTTTTAGTGGATTTCGGAGACTATAATACATTCAAAAGTATACACGAATTTTAGATTATTGGAGACTGGATTCTCGTGAGCACATTTATGCATCTGCAAATAAATTGTGAATTGCCGATTGGGGAATATATAAAACTTATGGAAATGCGTTTGTTCTTTCAGAAATGTCCGGTGTAGGTCGCGAGCAAGAGGATCTAATGGGCAGGGGGAACTACAATCGTAGTGATCTATATGTTGAGAATTTTGGGACAAGGATAAGCGTGCCTGAATAATGTAACTGCTTAAGGCGACCGCTAACCAGAAGTGGGTTATCTGGGTACGAATCCAGGTCCAGCACAGCCAGTCAACTTTGACGTTGAATGTATTTCCATGCCCTGTAACGATCGAAATGTCTCAATATTTCGAACTTTATGGTTGACTGAAGGTATAGTGGGTGAGAGACCTTGATGTGCAAGTTTGGATACAGACGATATGCATTCCTAGAGAAATTCTCAGATGCAGAATAGCTTTTAAAGTTTAATGATTGAGGACTGCAGCTATTTTATTGGGTAGTGATTGCTTGAATTTTATTTGAGCAACTGGAGTAGGGATTTGATGTACAGGATTGATTGCAGTTGGATAGATGCAGTATCGAATTTGTTTCGAAGAGGTTTCGTAAAGTGTGTTGTAAGCTAGTGATCTGTCCATATAAATTATGAACAGAGATGAATTTAGCCTTATTGAGGATTGGAGCAGTGAACAAGGGATTTTATAGCTATTGGTGATGTGTGCATGGAAGGTGTAGCAGTACGCAGGGAAGCATGACGGATTAGTTGGACAGATACTGGTTTTTATTGTATTGTGGAACCTATTTTCTGGTGTGGTATCTCTTATCCCGACTGGTGACCAATAAACACTGAGATTTAAAGACTAGCCTGTAACTGAAGAACGTATGAGATAAAGTTAGAGAGAAAAACATTTCAGTTTGAAACTGTAACCATTTTTAACAGAAACGATTAACGAATCTTTTTGTTGATGAATGTACATGCTGCCTGGGAAGATTTAATCTAGACTGTTAAGGCCAATACCTAAAGAGGCTAAGAATTGTCTTAAAACAACTGAGGATAAGGTTAGTAATGGAGTGGTGGTGTCATCTAGGATTTTCGTTTCAGCGCAGCTAGTGTCGTTTTATAGTGTAGTCAAATGAGGCACTAAAACCCTGTATAAAACTTATTACTCTCATTAAAAATAAATAAATAGAAGTGGATGGCTCCAAGCTTAAAAGACATTTGCATGTTTTTGTCTCATGTAATAGATGGTGCCTTTAATTTGTGTTGAATGTGGTAGTTGTCCAAGCACTGCAGAATCAAAGATCATTTTATCATGAGAACATTCTTTAAAGGTTACTGTTTTCATTGGCTGATTGCAGAAAAGTAAACCGGATGTGACTTATATCTCCTTAATATATTCTTGGACCTGTATACTGTCAAGTAAAAAGGATTAGACATAAAAACTTGTTTAAAGAAAGATAATTTAATCTCAAAGTTGATAAAGATTGTTGTAGATCAACATCTCTGACATTGTATATCATCAGAAAGGTTTTCTGAAATCGAAACAAATTTTCATTATATTACGATATGATTACTTACAAATACTGTCTAAAGAAATTGATTTCATGACTTAATTTGAGTCATTAATCACAACAACAGTAGATAAGTATTTTGAAATATATTAAACCTGATAAAAAAAGGCCGAGATATAACCTATATAGTAATAAGGCAAGGAAAATATTATGGGCACGTGCATGTGTGTTTCTATAGTATTGAGTTCCAAGAGGAATTTTAACATGAATACTGGAGATAGTACATAGAATTTCATTAATCATAGAGCACGTAGAGTTTTTTTTTTTTTTTTTTTTTTTTTTTTTTTTTTTCAGTGGGCTGTATCGAAGTGCCTGCAGAGAAAGTGAGAGTAGGCAAGGTGCTGAGAATCCGTAATTCTTCGATATATAGTCAGATAAAATAAGGTTAAACAGCCTAGTTCATATTTGTTGCCCACATTTTGTGTCATTACTAGCCGGCCGTGGTGGCCGAGGACACTAAGGCGCTCCAGTCACGGTCTGCACGGCCACTATGGTCGGGGGTTCGAATCCCCCCTCGGGCATGGATATTTGTGCCGTCCTAGTTCGTAAATAGTTCATAAGTAGTTTGTAAGTTTAGGGACTGATGACCCCGTAGTTAAGTCCCATAGACTATACAAACCTTTGAACATTTTTTGTCATTACTAGGTCACTTGTTTTGCGCCAGCCGCAGTGGCCGAGCGGTCTGCGGCGCGCCAGTCACAGTCTACACGGCCACTATGTGTGGATGTTTGTGTCGTCTTTAGTATAAGGTAGTATATTAATAAAAAAATGTTCGAATGTTTGTTAAGCTTATGGGACTTAACTACGGGGTCATCAGTCCCTAAACTTACAAACTACTTATCAACTACCTTATACTAAGGACGGCACAAATATCCATGCCCGAGTGGGGATTCGAACCCCCGACCATAGTGGCCGTGCAGACCGTGACTGGAGCGCCTCAGTCCCCTCGGCCACTGCAGCGAGCATATATTAGTAGTTTGTAAGTTTAGGGACTAATGACCCTGTAGTTAAGTCCCTTAAGCTTAACAAACATTTGAACTTGTGTTGTCCAATACAAGTGCCATAAATTATTGCGCAGTTAGAGAGTACATAATCTAAGGCTGCGTTTATGCTGCCACCTCACTGCTCGCTGCTCGCCGACATGGCACGGCGATGATGAATCAAGCCCAGAGAGTATTACTGGCCCATTGAGCGTGCACCATCGCAGCTCACCCACCTCACTGCTCGCTGCTCGCTATGATCCTCGCCAGGCCATATCAAACAGGTTTGTGTTTCACGCTACGACCATCACCACCCAGCCTGAAACTTGCACTGTGATTGGTTGCTTCAAAGTCATTCCAGCAGAGCGGCATTTGACTGTTGCGCGTGTGGAACTCCCGCGACCATCGCACACAATATTGTTTGTTAGAGGTAGTTTTAGTACAGGCAACAATGAGTGAAGATTTGAAGCAGATGATTATTATGTCTGAAAAGTGATCAGGATAGTTTTTGAGCTGTTGGTAGTATTGTGAAATTATCTGTAGTGAGGACGTACAGTATTCAAAGGAAGCACTTCATACCTCCTCTTCCTTTCCAATAACAAAGAACATGAAACTTCCTGGCAGATTAAAATTGTGTGCCGGAACCGGGACTCGAACCTGGGACCTTTGCCTTTCGCGGGCAAGCGCTCTACCGACTGAGCTACCCCGACACGACTCACGATGCCGCCTCACAACTTTACTTCCGCCAGTACCTCGCCTCCTACTTTCCAAACTTCACAGAAGCTCTCTTGCAAACACGCAAGACTAGCACTCCTGGAAGAAAGGATATGGTGGAGACATGGCTTAGCCACAGCCTAAGGGATGTTTCCAGAATGAAACTTCCACTCTGCAGCGGAGTGTGCGCTGATATGAAACTTCCTGGCAGATTAAAATTGTGTGCCGGAACCGGGACTCGAACCTGGGACTTTTGCCTTTCGCGGGCAAGCGCTCTACCGACTGAGCTACCCCGACACGACTCACGATGCCGCCTCACAACTTTACTTCCGCCAGTACCTCGCCTCCTACTTTCCAAACTTCACAGAAGCTCTCTTGCAAACACGCAAGACTAGCACTCCTGGAAGAAAGGATATGGTGGAGACATGGCTTAGCCACAGCGTAAGGGATGTTTCCAGAATGAAACTTCCACTCTGCAGCGGAGTGTGCGCTGAAATGAAACTTCCTGGCAGATTAAAATTGTGTGCCGGAACCGGGACTCGAACCTGGGACCTTTGCCTTTCGCGGGCAAGCGCTCTACCGACTGAGCTACCCCGACACGACTCACGATGCCGCCTCACAACTTTACTTCCGCCAGTACCTCGCCTCCTACTTTCCAAACTGCAGAGTGGAAGTTTCATTCTGGAAACATCCCTTAGGCTGTGGCTAAGCCATGTCTCCACCATATCCTTTCTTCCAGGAGTGCTAGTCTTGCGTGTTTACAAGAGAGCTTCTGTGAAGTTTGGAAAGTAGGAGGCGAGGTACTGGCGGAAGTACAGTTGTGAGGCGGCATCGTGAGTCGTGTCGGGGTAGCTCAGTCGGTAGAGCGCTTGCCCGCGAAAGGCAAAGGTCCCAGGTTCGAGTCCCGGTTCCGGCACACAATTTTAATCTGCCAGGAAGTTTCATATCAGCGCACACTCCGCTGCAGAGTGGAAGTTTCATTCTGGAAACAAAGAACATATTTGTAGCGAACAAATCAGTGTCACTGCGTCAGACGATGTGGAGAACACGTTTCACGCTTCACGCCACTGCAGTTGTGCTCTCAGATGTAATGTAACAGCTGCAGGAGAATACACATGGCGAGCAGCGAGGTGCCTGCAGCGTGAATGCAGCAAGGCTGCCGGCGAGCAGCGAGCTGCCAGCTGCGAGGTGACATCATAAACGCACCCTAAGAGAAGCTGTCTTTATATATAAAACTCTTCTGGGTGGTGGACCGCATCGTCAAAATATCAAACACTTCACCGACGTTTCGGCCACTATTGCAAGTGGCCATCTTCTGGGTGTTACATGTAACATCCAGAAGATGGCCACTTGCAATAGTGGCCGAAACGTCGGTGAATTGTTTGATATTTTGCCGATGCGGTCCACAACCCAGAAGAGTTTTATATACAATGACAACGGCCGCGGAAGCCTCCGTTTACATTTAAGCTGTCTTTAGTTGAATTAATCAAATAATATACAATCCAGTTGACATGTTGCAAGGTGGGGCACAAGGCGATGGAGATTGAGTAGGGTGAAGCTGATGGGCTCACAAGGAGAGTGTCTGATGGGTGGATCATCGATTTTGACCAAATTTTGCATGAGTGTTCTGTATTGAATATGTAGGTATACGTGTTTCGGCTTTTTGCTAGATAGTAGTTTATGGCATTTTCAATGCTTATCATCGGAAGATCGCCTAAAGATGAGCATTTTTTTACAAACATATATATGAAGTCAAAAGTTAATGACGTTCGTGTAATTATCATTTCTGCATTTTCAGGCTGTAGCTAGGGTACTCAAAAACATGAGCTACTTTCCGAGTGCCATCGCTGGTCGAGCAGTTCTGGGTCAGTGGCTCAACGCGTTTGCCCAGAGGGCTCAGGGCTCGCAATAATAAAAATACGAAGAAGAAAAGGAAAAAGAAAACTGTTCTGGACTTGGGCTGTCAAACAATGAACCTCCAACGTGCCAATTTTTGATACATGGGTTTTCGATGTATTTGATAATCTCTATCTATATAAAAGTGATATGACACTCATTCACTCACTCACTCACTAACTCACTGACCAGACACGAAATCTCGGAAACTATTTCACTTATGAAGCTTAAATTTGGAAGGAAACTAGTGCAATTTCATGTAAGCTGTTAATCTGGGAAGCAGTTTGCAGAAGTGGGAGACGGTATCATTTGATCCGAGGCCACGTAATTTGACTACGGGGGAGGCGGGGGGGGGGGTACCTGACCCTGATTACACTAACGTAGACGGGCGATTCTCGTTGATTCCGAACTGGTATTGCCCCACTAATAACCGTTATAGTTCCATTCTCTAATGGAGTGTGGGAAAAAGGAACGCGTAAATCATTCCGTTTCAGATCTGATTGCTTTTATTTTATTATGGCTCCCTATGCAGATTGGTGCTAATAAAGTTTCTACGCATTTGGAAGAGAAAGTTACTGACAGTAATTTCGCAAATAAATCTCGCCGCAACTAATGAGGACTTTCTCTTAATGATTACCAACCCAACTCGTGCATCATTTCCGTAACACTCTCCCCCCTGTATAGCGATAATAAAAAACGAGTTGACCTTATATGAAAATTCTCTGAATGTCAGTTCCTTTTGGTGGGGATCCCACAATGCGTAGCAATAATCCAAAGTAGGATAACCAACTTTTCAAATATTCAAATGTATGTAAACCTATTAGATCAAACTGTAAGGTCATCAGTCCATAGGCATACAAATTGCTGAAACTAACTTACACCGAGTACAACACACACACACACACACACACAAACACACACACACACAGACAGACAGCCATGTCCAAGTTGAATATTAATCACACTTCCCAATGCTCTACTTTAAAATAAAGCAAGAAATGGTATTAAAAATATAAGAATACTAGCTGAAAACCCGACATTGCTCGGATACTTATTTATTCCTGACTTGAGTTACTACTTCTCCTATTCCTCCTCTATACATTTACCTTTTTAAAAACGTGTTATATTTATCGGAGAATATATAAGAAATAAGCCTGTCTTGCTTAATGTACAAAGCTCATTATCTAGACAAAGATAGTAATCAAAATACAAATGACGAATCAAATTCGTACGATCTCATATTTATTGAGTTATATGTTGTACAATTGTATAATTTTTAGGTATATATTCATTTGTGTAAGTGCTGTTTGTCTGTAAAATCTGTTGCGAATACAGTAAAGATGTAATAGTAGTAATGATGTAATAGAATAAAACTTAATGCATGATGGGGCGGTTTTCCATTAATATCAGATGAACTACATGTTGTACTGTGATGTAATTTAGAAGGGACATTCACCTATATTTGTGTATACTGTCAGTAAAATTTCGTGCAGCTACAATTTGTAGTGAAGATATAAATTGTAACGTCATATCGAATGCCGTAGTTTTACACCATGACCAGCAAAAAAGCAGTAAGCGAGTAAAGTTTTCCTTTCATAATATTGCTATGGCTGACAGCAAGAAAAAGTTCAATAAATGTTTGAAATTATGTTTAATGTTTGTCTCAAGTCGCTAAGTAATCTCGTTCTCATATACTGCATTCATAAAGTCCTGTGGCATTATGTGGCAGTTTTTTGCAACTCCTATTGTTTACGACGTTATATCTACGGAAACAAATGCCGTATGTGGTTCTTACCGTTACAAAATTATTATTTCACAGTAGGGAATATGTGTACCAAATTTGGTTGAAATCGTTCCAGTGGTTTAGGAGGAAATGTGCAACATTATCGCGTAATGCAGCAGTTTTTCTCCGAACTCATTGTTTATGACGTCATATCTCATGAACTATGTGTTGTACGTGAACCTTACACTTATGCCAACCATCTTCATGGATTGAAGCTTACGTGTGCATAATTTCATAAAGATTGGAACAAAACTGTAGATTTGTGTCAAATATGTACACACAAACACACGGTCACTCTGCTTTAAAAACATTACTTACCAGGATCGTTGAGTGGAATATTAGGAAAATGCCTGCGGAATGTGTTGTAAATGGAGTTGGTAGTAAAGACGTAGTACATTACAACCTCATGCTTATTAGGGCGAATTTTCATGCATTTAATTGTCTTTGACGCCATATTGCCTGGACTATATAACGTTATACGATATTATATCGAAGGTACATTCAGTTGTGTATATTTAAAATGTCTGTAAAATGGGGCCGGCCGCGGTGGCCGAGGAGACTGAGGCGCTTCAGTCACGGTCTGCACGGCCACTACGGTCGGGGGTTCGAATCCCCTCTCGGGCATGGATATTTGTGCCGTCTTTAGTATAAGGTAGTTCATAAGTAATTTGTAAGTTTAGGGACTGATGACCCCGTAGTTAAGTCCCATAAGATTAACAAACATTGCATTGTAAAATGGGTCACTAGTAGAAAAGTCGTAATAAATCAAAACGACATGCGTGATGAGGCAGTTTTTCATGAACCTAATTGTTTATGACTTCATATCTCATAAACTGTAACGTACTATGATAAAATTTCGAACCGCCTCCCTCGGACAAAGCAGCGTAGCTCGTAAACACCTACCGGTACGCCATACCCCTGGACCTGTCTGTACTTGCGTTACTGCCACCTCGAAAGCTGCCGCCCCTGACATGCCAGCTGCCCACACCACTCCTTCCTAGGCCACTTGTCTGATCGCAATCGAAGGACGTCGCCACCCGACCTTCCCAGAAGCTCAGGACAAACAATAGCGCACTTGACAACGAACATGTAAGTGCACTTACAAGGAACCTACCCAAGTGTCACTCTCCCATTTTTATGAAATTTGGATATGTTATAATAAAAAAATGTTCAAACGTTTGTCAAGCTTAAGGGACAACTGCCTGGTCATCAGTCCCTAAACTTACAAACTACTTATGAACTACCTTATACTAAAGACGACACAACCATCCATGCCCGAGGAGGAATTCGAACCCCCGACGGGGAACGGCCTCGCGCATCGTACCATAGCGCCTCAACGCGCTTGGCCGTTCCTCCGCGGCTATGTTATAATACTTGAGAAACAATGGAACACGTCTTTTCTTTTTCTTTTTTCTTTTAGCGGCGGAAAAACGTATTTAAGAGGTGAAACGGTCCCTCCAAACTTCGGGCTAAAATGGAAAAATCGCCATTACTTAGAGATTTTTTATGAAATAAATCGCAATTTGCGATCACTTAGTACTAGGTTTAGATGTAATACCAATATGGGGCGAATGAAAATTTGTGCCCGGCCGGGATTCTAACCTGGGATCTTCTGCTTACTAGGTAGACGCGTTGACCACTCCGCCACCGAGGACACAGTGACCAGCCCGACTGCAGAGGACTCTTCCCTGCACGTCTCCCGCCACACCCAAATCTCCATTCGCCACAGTCTCTTTCCTATTACCATAGCTTCTTAATTCTGTAATGCTCGCGGCCACTATTCCCTCATCAGGAAGAACAGACCATGAGGTATCGAGACACAATTGTCGTCAGGGGCCCAGCCTCGGCTTGTACACAATTATATATTTTTGACGACGTTACAGCGTTCATTTTTTTATGAAATAAATCGCAATTTGCGATCACTTATGGCTTCACATTCGCCGCACATTGGTATCACATCTAAACCAAGTACAGTGAAGCCATAAGTGATCGCAAAATGCGATTTATTTCAGAAAAAATGAACGTTGTAACGTCGTCAAAAAATATAACTTAGAGATTAGTGAAGCGATTTTAATGATTTTTGGTATGAAAGTATCTTTTGATAAAAGACGAACATCGGCCTAGGTATATTGCAGGATAGTGGCAATTAGGGAGGCCAATTTTTTGAGCTCAAAAAATTGTTACGATTTAATCGAAGTATAATCAAAGAAAACTTCCAAGGGAAGGCGATTTAAGGAATAGGTGCTTTTTTGTTTGTTTTATATATCAATATTAGAGGGGGGCGGGTAAACAACCCTTATACTGACAGGATCGTTTGATACTGTCGATGAAATACCTTGTGAATCTGTATTTTTGAACTGTTTCATTTCTTTAATATAGCGCTATTTATAGTCGCTAAATCGTAATCTGAAATCAGATTCTCAAAATTCAATATGGTTGATCCAGCATAGCGGACGAAAACTAGAAAAAATGCTTCAACAGATAGTAACTCGACTTATGACTTTCAAAATACGTGCGCAGTTGCCTATGGTGCTGGTCAAGTTCTGCCAACCCTGGCCAGAGGCAAATTTTTGGCAAAGATGCTTAGTGAAGGTTCCCACTCACTCCCCTTGTCCGGTGTGCACGCTGTTTGCCTACCTGAGTCGGCTAAACCCTTTGGATAAGCTCCCCTCCACTCTAGGTAGCTGGAGAGTAGCGACCACGAGGGCGGCCAGGAGTCGCTGGCTGGCCTTTGCTGGGGTAAGTTTGCTTTTTGGCTCTCTTCTGAGCACGTGGCTCAACTTTGTTCGGATTCGATAGTAACTTGAAAATGCTCATTCGCGTGTCTAGTTCTCGCTATAACATCACTGCAATGCGTAGCGTTGAGATTTTATTTTGTTCGGGATTGCTAATTTCATGATGATATTTGCCGAAGTTTTGATTTTGCGACCTCACTGGTGTTCGTTAACAGAATCCTTGCGGTCTCTGACTCTAGCGTCCTTCCTTCCTATGTTTAAGCATGTTTAAATGTCTTTCATGTTCATTTGGTCGGTAAATTTGATGTTTTTCTGAAACTTTTCGATACTTCCAGTATCTTCCCTTTGTCCATAGAACACGTGGACGGTATGAGAAAGCTGCTGCGGAGTAGCCGAGCGGTCTAAAGCGCCTCGCTGCGAAGCGCGCGGTTGCTCGCCGTCGGAAGTTCGAGTCCTCCCTGGGGCATGGGTGCGTGTGTTGTCCTTAGATAAGTTTATCTTAATTTAAGTAGTTTGTAGGCTACGGACTGATGATCACGGTGTTTGGTGCGATAGATTTACAAACATTTGAACATTTCTGGTATGAGATAAAGCCCTCAGCTTACTCCATCACCCTCTGCACACGTGTTGTTAACTATAACCTTGTTTAGATGTTGTGATTTCTAGTATGTGTAACGTGACAATTTCCCCGAATTTTGCGTATTCTAAACTTGTAACTTCTGTTCAGATGTTCAGATGTTTGTGTAGTCTATGGGACTTAACGACGGGGTCATCAGTCCCTAAACTTACAAACTACTTATGAACTACTTACGAACTAGGACGGCACAAATATCCATGCCCGAGGGGGGATTCGAACCCCCGACCGTAGTGGCCGTGCAGACCGTGACTGGAGCGCCTTAGTCCCCTCGGCCACCGCGGCCGGCTTGTAACTTCTGTACTCGCTGTCCCACGTGCATGGCAAATAGCGTGTTCTGTAACGTAGTCATTCCTATTTGACACTTCTTCTTCCCTTGAGTAGAATGAATCGCTACACGACGTACTCGCGTTTTTATTTTTCCCGAAATAGTATTTTTTTCACTCTGTTCAAATTCTGTAATCCGACCCCGTATCGTGTCCTACCTTCCTGTAAACTTGCTTATTATCTAGATATCATTCTCCTACGACGAGAATGAATGGTTACACGACCTATCTCGCAGTCTTAGCTGTGCTCCTTAGTTGTGCTAAAAGGAGTTTTTTATGTTTGGTATTCTACGATCCGACCCTGTAGAGTGCTGTTTGGACCTGAAACCTTTACCATGCAGTAGTTCTCTTACTCATATGCAAAACGAACACCACAAAGCCCGTTTTTAAATATTATATAGCGAATTTTCCTATTTAATCGGTATCTTAAATTTCTCTGGAAATTTCGCGTCTGCCACGTGCGTTTGTTCCTGCTGATAGCTACCCTGAGCCAAGCTACAAGACCATACACTACGGGTCAAAGTATTTCTGTTATTGGTGCGCGAGTGAACCTGTTGTTCCGTACGGCGTCCTGCTGCTTTTTTATTATTTTAATTATTATTTTTTTAAATTTTGTGTGTGTGTGTGTGTGTGTGTTCGGTGCTGGTAAGTACCTTCATGGCTTGGCGCATGTATATGTGTGCGAATGTGTATTAATTCCTCCCTTCTCCCCTCTGAAAAATAATCATTATTAGTTACTCAGGTGGGCAGTGTTAGGGCCAAATAATCTTTGTAAATGTGGATTCCTTTGTAAGGTGTGTGTTGATTGTATTTAAATTGGCCTTCCCCCCTTTGTTGTTTATACCTTGGACAATAAATCATTTTGTTAAACGATAAACCTTTGTCCTTAATCTAAATTCTCCCACACTATATATTTTGTATAGTCAGATGAAATATCTGTTGCTCCCTTCTGGAGGAGAGAAAACTAACATGCGTTTCCGTTGCCACCATTTAATGAGTTATTGAAGATCTATAGATGGGGATCGTCAATTAATTTAGTGCAGTTCCATTGAGGAAAATAGTAAAGACATGCTTCTTTCACTTGGCTATTTGAGCCAGAATTTTTGGTAGAGAACTGCACGCATTTTTCAAAATGATTATTAAGCTCATGGGACTTAAAAGTAGGTCACTGTACTAAATAAAATCTTAATACTTGTAGGAGGTACGCAGATAAGAGTTTACTGTTATAAAAAAAGCTTAATTTTAGCAGTAAAATTAGCAAAAGGTCCGTGTGAACTACCGACTACTCCCTGCTGCGAAACCTTGTTACCTGGCCCATATTGAGAACTGACTTGGTTCAAATTACTCTAATAATAGTAAGTTAACGATACAGTGGCCAATATACGTAGGAGCTCACACGAAATTAAACACAGGCATTAATAAGCAAGCCACCACAATTAAAGTTCAACAAAATATCCACGGGTGTACTGCTGGTCTATAGTGTCCAACGGGCACAATATTTCGGCGATCATACATGTCGCCATCATCAGGTGAACTGACGGACTGAGCGCCTGAAAACGCGCAGGCACGGAGATCCGCACGCTACGGCTGCTCGAAGGGAAGAATCACAATAATTAAAGTTATTTCATAAAGGTGGCTAAAGAAAAACATTTATGGCGCAACGGAACTTAAACAAAAAAATTGCATCTGAGCTTGTTCTCAGCACTGGTGAAAAACAGTATTAAATGAAAGGGGAAAGGTGCTCGAAAACTACAATTTATAGGCAAGACAAAATTATACTGAACTTAACTTGTTTATTCATGTCGAACCGATGCAAAATGGGGAACCAATTTTGTTAATACAATGAAAATGCATCCCATTTACATGATCTAATACTGACGATGCCCAGCATTGAATTTAACATAAATTACACAGAACGTAACGCTACTGAGGGGAGGATTTACAAACAACACTCGCTCGCCCACACACACACACACACACACACACACACACAATGCATCAGCGAAACTCGCCAAACTCAGCGTACTGAAGTGGGGTAGAAGCAGGCGCCGCTATCGTAAGGGAAATTTAGCAAACCCGGAGGTACCACACAACACAATATACAATAAAAGTACGAAGATGGCTCTGGTCTGTCGCGCCTTATTTGAGATGGTACGTGAGTATAGAAAAAGTTAAGTTGCATTTAGATTAGACCGCGAGCAAACACGCTAAAGGCGACATACGGCTACGTTACAAGATCGCACTCCAATGAAAGTGAAGTGGTTAAAAATCGGATTCATTACACAAAATCAGGGCGGACTCTTAAGTTACACTGGTTTTATGATAAGTGGCGTGAATTCAGCTGACTAGCTGCAAACCCCTGAAGTTGGAGTTTGGACCCACGTGGTCCCGAAAACCGATAAAATGTATACATTCAATTTCCGAAAAAATAAAGAAAATTAACTACAGCATGCAACCCCTAGAACTGCGTAGAATTTCATAAGGAAGCTACTCAAATGCAGTAACATGCGATTGGGAGCGTTCATAGAGACGGAATAAGTCCAGTCTCAGAACCCGGAAAAGTGAAATAATTACAAAGTTGGAAAACGAAAATAAAAACTACGGCATGCAACCCTTAGAAATACATAGAATTTCATAAGCAAGCTATTGAAGAAGGTTGTATAAGGCTCGGAGAGAATTACTGACCAAGACTGAGTGCAAACCACAAGTTCGGAAAAGAAACATCAAAATTAAAATAGGCGGGGAGGGAAGACCACGAAACGTTAGTGGCAATCAGAAGGATACTCGCATAGTTACTTGCCTGATGGGCATGGAACAAACAATAGGAGAAGCTGAAGGCTTTGTTCTAAGAACCAACCACGTGGAACACATATCACCCACGGAAGAAAGCGATAAGAAAGATTTTTACACGCACTGTACAAAAATGAACATGTCGTCTGTTAGAAATCGGGCCCCACAAAGCTAGAATGAATTCAGAGTTCGTACACCGCCACATAATCACAAAAGATTTGAATATACCAGGCCGTTATCAAATTGCATCTAGTAACACATACACCGCATTTATCTGTAGGAAATCACTGAATTGAAAAACTAGAACACATTTCCGCACACAATCGGAAAAAAATATTCCGAAAAATTAAGTTAAACATGCTAAAAGCGAAGCACGCTAACGAACATGCTAACAAGAGCAGAACCAACCTTACCTCACCACGATCCCAGCACAAAATGAAGACCAAGTGACCAGGAGCCGGGAAAACTACCGTAAACTGGCAAAACCGAAGGTAACAGCGGTGGTGGGGAGAGAAGATCTCGAGACTCGCCCTGGAGAGTGCTCGTCGACTGGCTTGTAAACAAAGGGTGTAGAAATCTCTTTGGTCGCATCAGCAGCAGGGGTTGTTAACGACTTACTGTCGACTCTGGGCCAGAGAGAACCATGCCAAGCAAGCTATTACTACCCAAATTCAGACAGCCACTAGATTCTCGCACATCCACTTAAAAGTAAAACAAGTACACATTCTCACACAGACAATAATAAATTATTAAAATACCAATTCCTAGCAATATTAAGTAACATTTCAGAAACCAATATTTTAAAACATGAAATAAAAATGCTATTCCTCATGTTTCGAAAAGAGTGTTCTAGTTTTAACAAAGTGCTAATCTATCGATATCAAATAAATTACAATTCTATTAAAAATATATGGAAGACAACAGACGGTCGTCTTTCAGACTTAACTGCTGGGTCATCAGTCATTAAACGTATAAACTACTTATAAACTAACTTACACTAAAGACAACACAAACATCCATGCCCGAGGGAGGATTCGGACCTCCGATGCGGGAGGCCGCGCGATCCGCAACGTGGCGCTCCAGACCACCTTGAATGAAATAGGACCTTGAATATCATTTTCATCCTCAAACATTAAGGTTTCTGTGTTTCTATCAAATAGGCATCCTTCATTTCGTCATTTATTAAAGTTTGTAATTGAAAACTTAATGCCGTCTCATCGTCATTTATAGTTGTTTACAACATAAATCAATCAAAAGTGAAGGTCTTAAACTCCACAAAATACCTAGGAATTATTATTGCTTCATACTTGAACTAGTCGCTGCGGAGCGCGCGGTTGCTCGCCGTAGAGGTTCGAGTCCTCCCTGGGGCATGGGTGTGTGTGTTGTCCTTAGGTTTACCTAGGTTTAATAGTTTGTAAGCTACGGACTGATGACCACGCAGTTTGGTCCGATTGATTTACACACATTTGAACTTAAACTGGAAAGAACACGTAGATAATGTCGTGGGAAAGGCTAACCAGACACTGCGTTATATTGGCAGAACCATTAAAAGATGCAACATAACTACTAAAGAAACTGCATACACTACGCTTGTCGATCCTTTTTTCGAGTATTGTTGCCCAGTGTGGGATCCTTATCAGGTGGGTTTGACGGAGGACATCGAAAGAGTCCAAAGAAGGGCAGCTTGTTTCGTATTGTCACGAAGCGTTACGGAAATGATACAGGATCTGGGATGGGAATCATTTCAGCAACGGCGCTTATCGCTGCGGCGTGGGCTATTTGCGAAACTCCAATCTCCAACATTCTCCTCCGAATGCGAAAATATAGTTGACTCCGACTTACATAGGTAGAAATTATCATCAGATTAAGATACGAGAAATCAGAGATCGAACGGAGAGATTCATGTGTTCTTTCTTTCCGCGCGCTATTCGAGAATGGAATGAGAGATAAATAGTATAACGGTGGTTCGATGAACCCTCTGCCAGGCTCTTACATGTGATTGCAGAATATCCCGTGTAGATGTAGATAGCAGATTTAAAATGATATTGCGGTTGATCAAACGCTTCTTGCAAAAGTCTAATAATGTTTTTAGGATTCAGTGCGAATGGTGATACCGATCAGTGGAGAATGTCCTGTTCCATCAATTACGGCGGCTGCACAAGCACCACACGGTTATCCTACTGACGCAGAGATCGGCAAGCAATGCACATTCACGTAACCTCCGCCTCCCTCTATTTAATTCCCTTTGCCCCACTGTACGGCGTGCAGCTGACGACCGTGGAAGGTGCGACCTCTGCATCGGTAGAATATGTTGTGTTGGCTTGGGTAGTCTCCACGCTTGATAGAAATGAACATTCTTCGCCGATCGTTATCACCGTCCGCAATGAATCCTACACTTATAATTCGAGTTTTGAAACCAACATGTGATCAACTGCAGCATGATTGTACATTTGCTGTTACTGGCGCAAACAATCTTTCTACATATTTTTACCGACTAACATGTATGAATAAATGTAAACAAAAATAAAGTAATAAAATAATAGTAATAATATTATTCATCGTGAAATCAGTAAGTTATGGATTAATGTAATAATAAATAAAATAAACGAAATAAATACACACAAAAATAAAAAAGAACAACGAATACGTAAAAAATAAAACCGACTCAACACAACTCTTTATTACCTCTACGTATGTGTGCAAACAATGCATCGTGTTCTGACACACCAAAAGACAATTTTGAGTGACACGGGGACTCACCCTAATGAGCCAGCAGGATGAGACGAAAATCCGGTCATGAGGCATCCAGTACGCTGCATCACGGGCAACGTTAACGCCGGCGGTTAAAACCAATACACATTTTCAACATGTTTTGGATGCTTGTATTCAGTATTATTTCAAACGTTGATTGTACAGTGTTTTGAAAGTCGCATGTCGAGTTACTGTCTATTCAAGTATTTTTTCCGAGTTTTCGTTCGATGTGCTGGATCAACCATATTGAATCTTGAGAATCTGATTTCAAATCAGGATTCAGCGACTTTAAATACCGTTTTATTGAAGAGATGAAAAAGTTCAGAAATACAAATTCATAAGGCGTTTCACGGGCAGTATCATACGAGCGCGGCAATAAGAGGGTTGTTTACCTCCAACAAACAGAAACACTTATTCCTTAATTCACCTTCCCTGTGAAGTTTTCATAGATTCTACTTCGATTAAATCTGCCGCGGTTGAGTGGCCAAGTGCATTGAGGCACTATTCTCCGATGTATGAGGACGTTCCCCGTCGGGGTTAGAATCCTCCCCCTTGGGCATGGGTGTTTGTGTCGTCCGTGGTGTAAGGTAGTTCATAAGTAGTTTGTAAGTTTAGGGAGTTAAGTCCCTTGAGCTTAACAATGTTAAGTCCCTTAAGCTTAACAAACATTTGAACTTTTTTTCCGCTTGAATCAAAACAATGTTTTGCGCACAAAAATTGGTCACTTTTAGGGGTAGTTGCCCCCGAATTGTCACTCCCCCTGCAATATACCTTGGACGATGTTCGTCTCTTATCAAAGATACTTTCATACTAGAAATCATTAAAATCGTTTCACAAAAGTTACCGTGATTTTTCCATCTTAGCCCTAATTTTTGAGGGGCCGTTTCACCCCTTGAATGTAAATAAAATAAAATAAAATAAAATAAAATAAAATAAAATAAAATAAAATAAAATAAAAACAAAAAAATCTCCCATAGTTTTTTGTGTATTAAAACATATCCAAAGTAATAAAAATCGGAGACTGTCACTTAGGTAGATTTCGTTATTAGTAAGACAATTACACTCTTAAGGACGAATGACAAATAACAAGTAACGTTCTCGTAAACAGCGGCCTATACAAGTGGATACTTAGGCCACTACCATCCCCGCCTACCCCCAGACAATTCACCACCGCTCCATATTTTTTTATTCCTAATTTGTATATCGAATTAATTGCGACATCTTATGTATATGCATTAACAATTTGAACATTCCATATTAAATTTGCATATCAATTTAACAGCAACTTAAATTTCGAACTGTCAAAAGGCGATCTCAAAGTCCCACTTTTAGTGTGTTACCGTAACAGTCTAACACAAAGAGTCACGAAACTCCCAGTGAATTTTTGCAACTTCGTGACTGCAGTGCTGTGTCGTAAAAACATACCGCGAAACGACGAAGTAATGAATATTGATTCGTTTAAGCCGCGGTGGAGTAGCCGATCGGTCTAAAGCGTCTCGCTGCGGAGCGCACGGTTGCTCGCCGTGGAGGTTCAAGTCCTCCCTGGGGCATGGGTGTGTGTGTTTGTTCTTGTGTTAGTTTATATAGGTTTAAGTAGTTTGTAAGCTACGGACTGATGACCACGCAGTTTCGTCCGATAGATTTACAAACATTTTTTTAAATTCGTTTAAGCAGCTGCAAGCGAGCTACTCGCGCATGCGCACAGCTGAAATTAGGTTCAAGCAGCGCCTTCTCCCGCTTCTGGCCACTTGCCGAGTGGCTGTTTGCTGTTTAAGCAGTAACCGCAAGCTACCAGGTTCTACCCGGAAAAATATTTCTGGTGCGCTCAAGCTTCCAGATTCGCGCATGCGCAGAACTTTCTGAGTTTTATTGGGAGGGTGCTCCACGTGATCACTGTTTACGTTTCGTGATAGTTTCATTTGTTTGTGTTCGTGTACAACTGTCTCGTCACATGAAAAGCGGATTTTTGCGACTGGGAACTGTTAAGTGAATTTTTTCAGAAAATCGCTGAAGGCTAATAAAATAATATGATAATACGGTATTTCAGTTTTCTGATTGCATTTCCACGTTATTGAGTTGAACATGTAATGCACACCTGTCAGGTCATGTTATATATTTTAGCTGTTAAAAAATTGTGCGATGTACATGAGTTCCCTGGACATTAATCTATACTGAGTATGTTCATTCCGTAAACGAAATCGACGTGCTATATTGAAAAAAGAAATATATTTTATACAATAACAACCAATCAGAAACATCTATTATTGTTATAATATTGTAGATCATTTGGACACATGACTCATTATCGAGTGTTCATACAAGATCAAGAATTATTCGATTTGATGAACTTTCAAATTATTTTTATCGGTTTGCTAAAAACTTTCGCTTTTATCAATCGAATACAGTAGCCTGTTCTTTGCCACAGAGGCGTCAATTTATTTGAAACAATATCCCTGACTGATGCCTTGTTTAAACTGTTCGCTGTGTTTTAAAGAGCTCGCGTTTTATTTTATAATGCATATAGTGTTAACAGATTTCATATTTTCTATAATAAAGAACATGAGGGTGTACGTCAAGGAAATTGATATTCTGAAAACCACAAAGAAAAGCTTAGTATCAGGTACATCTACGTGAATGTGGACATGTTGATATACTCTTAAAGGCGAATAATGCTTTGAGTAAGGTTTCGAAATTGATACTCTTGGCTTATCCCCGGATGTGTTGTTTGTTTTATGAAAAAATGTAATAATCAGACGATTTAATCAGCAATTGAGAATAAAATAAGTACCTTTATTAACAGCTTAATAAGAAAAAACGGTTTCTGTTAGACACCTATTATCCACGAAACAATGTTTCATACATCTGTAGTACATTCTCTAGGCTTCAATTTATGTCTTAATTTATGTTTTTTACGTTTTAAATTTACAGACTGACATTCTTTGGCAAATTACTGGAACACACTACCAACATATCGTTCAGTGTTTTATCGTTATAGGTAAACATTTTCTTTACTTTGTACGTATGATCCATAATGTGAAAAGTTTTAATACCCTTAAAATAGTTTTATAGAGTCACACTAATAAAACTGAAAAATAAACCATTGTTGTTCTGCATAATTGCTCAGCATTATATAGGAATACCAAAATAATAATATCGCATTCCAGCTGTTCCACCGGTACGCACGAGAATCCTACATACCTGAATTGGGACGAAAGGCGTTCAAGCAGTACAATCTTCACATACGTCATCATAGCTGCGCATGCGTAGTAACACCTACTTGCGCGCTCTTAAAAGTAGCTTGCCAGCCACGGTGGCCAAGCGGTATGCGGTGCGCAAGTCACGGTCTGCCCGCCCACTATGGTCTGGGGTTCGCGTCCCCCCTCGGGCATGGATGTTTGTGTCGTCTTTAGTATAAGGTAGTACCTAAGTAGTTTTTAAGTTTAGGGACTGATGACCCCGTAATTAAGTCCGATAAGCCGTACAAACTTTTGAACATTTTTTGAAAGTAGGTTTCTGACAGCTTCTTAAACGAACCTTATGATTTTGAGTGAAGCAGCACATTCAAAATACTTCCTGTTTAGGAGTTTTTTATGACGCTATAAATTGTAGCAACTATAAAAAATATAATTCGGAAATATTTCATTTGCTACGATGCTCAGAAGTAAGAGAATAATGTTACGAATAACAATTGTTCATTTACGGTGGTTAGTTATATATTTAGGCATAAAGTAAATATTTAAAAATTCATTCACGTGCAAACGTCTGCTCTTAATCAGAATCACAAACACTTGCCCACTATTTCATAATAGTACTGCTGTATAAAAGTAATGGGTGAATGCTTCCATTAGCTGTTAACTATTCCGATAGAGCCTGCTTAGTTTCGCTGCTGAGTTTCCCAAGAATTAAAAGTCTTTATACAACACATTTTAGCGATTACCTACTAGTTTGATAAAGGGAATGGGTAGATACAAATAAATGTCCGTCCTGTCCGCCTACTGCAGGGGCAACACTTACAACACAACGGCGTCGCGGGTTGCCGGACAGCTAGGCGAACAGTCTGCGGGACGAGTTCGCAGGCGGCGCTACCCGCACTCCCATAGGCCGCAGAAAGCAGGGACCTACTTCCGTCCGTCGTACACGTGATCGGGAAGTAGAGCACGTAGATATCCTTCCGCGTGCGTACTTAAGGTCGTGCACAGCCAAGCCACTGCAGTCGGATGCCAGCCAAGGAACCTGCAACTTCTCCGACATCCGACGTCACCGGAGCCGCTGCTCCGCTGCCCATCCGCGCCGCCAAGGACGCCATCGGGTCTCCGCAGCACCGTCGCCGACTGTGGGGACGGAAGAACTATAGATCTTCCTCACTGAGACTGGTGAACATGATTGTAACTGTAGACCAGTGGACATTTAGCTCTGTGGATATTTTGTTCTGTTGTTGCACTCCCAATCGTTGTGATTATTGTCATACAGTCAGAGAAGTACTGCTTTTTTGTTTTGTTCTAATAAACTGCATTGAAGGAAAAACGAGCGACATCATTACAGTAATTTCTTCAGTGTCCATATATAAACTCTTAATATTAACACTACACATTGTTGAAGATACCCAGTTTGATACCTACCAAGTAGCTAAAAAAGAGATAGGTACACGAAAGTATAGAAGCAAGGATAAGGTGAAAAGAGGGTGTAGTCTCCTACAATGTAAAAGTCGTGTATAGTTTTGAAAATCTTATAATGTCTGAAATCTGATAAAACAAAAGTCATCCCAATTATCAGTACGCACCGAGCACGCGAACATAATAAAAATCAGTTACTTTTATATTGAGCAGGTTAGATTGCGTTTTATTTCTGCTTTCAATAAGGCTTTCGACGATATGATTACGACTCAGGTATTATGAAATGTATTACTCTGTACTTACACTTCATTATTATAGACAGCCATTAAGAAAAGCAGTGATATTACTTCAATTATGTTTTCATATTTACATTAGAAAGTTCACAGCAACGCTCAGTGACTAGTAAATATGAAAATAACAGCATTAAAAACAGAAGCTTCTCAGTTTGTATCACGTCATTCCTCTGTTACTCCCTGCCAGCCGCTTGGAGCGCTAGTATCGCTTCAGCTGCAATTTTTCCCCAGAGTGTTTCGCGACTGTGTGTGATAGACTGTGACCGCGACCTAATGTGGGCCAATAATGTGAGAAGCTACGCTCGAACAGATAACAGGCAGTCTGCAGGAGTACCAAGAACTTGTTACCCGCCCGGAAGTTGCTCTCGCTTGCTATTCCTTCGACGTCATTATGCGGATGTAGTGCAGGCTCAATTGTTCCCATCTATTACTATGCGATACTGCGGTTATTTCGCACTTCGTTGTAGTGATAACGATTTTATTAAGCTTATTCTTCTTCTAGTTTGTGTGCTTTTGGCGTTTACAAAATGTTTTTGCAATTAATTTGCAGCTTCGTGCTATAAATTGTGGTATTTTCAGTCACGGTTGCAACATTTGTATGAAGTGAGTTGTGTCTCAATACGTTTAGCAGAATTATCTTCACCTCCATCAAGTTTATTTATAAGATCTCCAGTAGTTATGACGTGCACTACGCTATTTGAGCATTTAAAGGCATGTCAACGTCTTTGACAATTTCATTATAATTTTTGAGCGTAGGGCAGAAAACATCTTGGGGTGATATAAACCTCGGGATTATATTTGAGTCTTTCAGCAGCCTCGCACGTCTCACAGATTTAAAATTACTTTGGTCTAGAATTCCTTATCTTCTCGAGTGCTTTTCTCCTGTTGTTGTTATGGTCATCAGTTCCGAGACTGGTTTGATGCAGCTCTCTTTTGTGTCCCAGCCTCGTCGTCGCTTTTGTGTCTCGTTTCCGTCGTAGGTGTCGGTGGCCGAGTAGAAAGAGAACGACACAGGAAAAATACTTAACTTTTACATAGCTCAGTACTGCAGAATGCTGATACATAGTTGAGCTAGAGGCCTGCCTAGTGCCAATCCGATAGCCAAGTCTTAACTGGTTCCTATCTCAGTCCCAAGTGAACGATGTCGTTCAGTGGTGGCCACGAGAGGAGTTGTAGCAGAGGGCGCTCGTGGCTGTCGTCGTAAGAACATCGCGCCGTGCGTGCATGGCGGCGCGCGGCGAAAGTACGTGGCGCGCACTTTAGACTTGTGCGACACCACACTCTCCACCCTACTCTATCCTGAGCAAGCCTTTTCATCTCCTCATAAGAACGGCAACCCACATCCACTTGAATCTGCTTACTATATGCGTCTCTTGGTCTCCCTCTGCGATTTTTACCCCACACACTTCCCTCCGATGCTAAATTTACGATTCCCCGATGTCTAAGAATGTGTCCTACCAAGCAATCCCTTCTTTTAGTCAGGGTATGCCAAAAATTCCTTTTCTCACCAATTCTGTTCAGTACCTCTTCATTAGTTATGCGATCTACCCACCTAATCTTCAGCATTCTTCTGTAGCACCACATTTCAAAAGCCTCTTTTCTCTTCCTGTCCGCACTGCTTATCGTCCATGTTTCACTCCCGTACAAGGCTACAAGGCAACACTCCACACAAATGCTTTCAGAAAAGACTTCCTTACACTTATATTAATATTCCATGTTAGCAAATATCTCTTTTTCAAAAACGCTTTTCTTACCATTGCCGTTCTGCATTTTATATCCTCTGTACTGCGACCATCATTTGATATTTTACTACTCAAGTAACAAAACTCATCTACCACCTTCATTGTTTCATTACCTAATCTAATTCCTTCAGAATCGCCTGATTTTCTAAAACCGCATTCCATTATTTTTGTTTTGCTCTTGTTAATGTTCATTTTATACGCTCTCTTCAACACACTGTCCATTCCATTCAACTGCTCTTCCAGGTCCTTTGCTGTCTCTGACAGAATTACAATGTCATCAGCAAAACGCAATGTTTTTATTTCTTCCCCCTGAACTTTAATGCCTATTCCAAATTTTTCCTTGCTTTTCTTCACCGCCTGCTCGATGAACAAATTGAATAACATCGGAGAAACGCTACAACCCTGTCTTACTCCCTTCCCAACTGATGCTTCCCTTTCATGCCCTTCGAGTCTAATAACTGCGGTTTGGCTTTTGTACAAGTTGTAAATAACATTCCTTTCGCTGTATTTTACCCCTGCTGACTTCAGAATTTGAAAGAGTGTATTCCAGTCAACATTGTCAAACGCTTTCTCCAAATCTACAAAAGCTAAAAATGTAGGTTTGCCTTTCCTTAATCTATCTTCTAAGATAAGACATGAAGTGAGTATTGCCTCCCGGTTTCCTATGTTCCTCCTGAATCCAAACTGATCTTCCCCGAGGTCAGCTTATACCAGCTTTTCCATTCTCCTGTAGTTAATTCGTGTTGAAATTTTGCAGCCATGACTCATCAAACTGATGGTTCTGTAATTTTCACATCTGTCTGCGCCTGCTTTCTTTGGAATGGGGATTATAACATTTTTCTTAAAGTCTGAGGGTACTTCGCCTGTCTCATACATCTTACACACCAGGTGAAACAGTTTTGTCATGGCTGGCTCTCCCAGAGACTTTAGTAACTCTGAGGGTATGTCATCTACTTCTGGGGCCTTGTTCTGAACTAGGTCTTTCAGGGCTCTGTCAAATTCATCTCTCAGAATAGTATCTCCATTTTTATCTTGATCTACTTCCTCATCCCTTTCTACAACATCGTCTGTAAGTTCATTTCCTTTGTAGAGCTGCTCTATGTACTCTTTCCACATTTCAGATTTCCCTTCTTTGCTGAGAACTGGTTTCCCATCTGAGTTATTGATATTAGTAGAGTTGCTTTTCTTGTCCCCAAATGTCTCTTTTTATTTTCCTGTAGGCGGTATCTACTTTTCCCCTTCTTATACATTCTTCTACAGATTTGAATTTGGCTTCTAGCCACTCCTGCTTAGCCATTTTGCACTTCCTGTCAATCTTATTTTCTAGTTGTCTGTACTCAATTTTGCCTGTTTCAGTTACTGCATTTTTATATTTTCTGCTTTCATCAATTAAATTTAGTATTTCCTGTGATATCCAAGGTTTTTTTTGTGGGTCTTGCCTTTCTACCATTTTCCTACCTTTCGGTAGTTTTTTCAGTTTCAGCCTACAGTTCATGACTAACAAGTTATGGTCAGAGTCTATATCTGCCCCTGGGTATGTGTTACAGTTTATAACCTAGTTCCGGAATCTATGTCTTACCATTATAAAATCTATCTGATACCTTCCGGTGTCTCCTGGTCTCTTCCATGTATACACCCTTCTTTTGTGATTCTTAAACCACTTGTTTGTTACGATTAAATCATGTCCCGTGTAAAATTCTACCAGGCGACTTCCTCTTTCATTCCTCCTGCACAGTCCATATTCAACTACTATTTTTCCTTCTCTTCATTTTCTTACTGCCGAATTCCAGGCTCCCATCACAATTGTGATGAATAATTTCCTTTAGCTCCTCATATATTTCTTCGATCTCCTCATCATCGGTAAAGCTCGTTGGCATATAAACCTGTACTGCTGCTGTCGGTGTTGGCTTCGTATCTATCTTGACAATGATAATGCGATCACTCATAGTAGTTTAACCGCATTCCTGTTTTCTTATTCATTATCAGTCCTACTCCTGTGATACCCCCAACTGATTTTGTATTTATAATCCTGTACTCACCTGAGCAGAAATCCTGTTCATCCTGCCACCGAACTTCACTAATCCCCACTATATCTAACTTCAACCTATCCATTACCCTTTTTAAATTTACTAATTTTCCTTCCCGATTAAGGGATCGAAAATGCCACGCTCAGATCCGTAGAATGCCAGTATTGTCTGATGACAACATCCTCCTGAGTAGTCCCCGCCCGGAGATCCGAATGGGGGACTATTTTACCTTCTTATCAGTAAATATTTTAATTAAGTTTTGGTCTTGGGTTTTAGAAACGTTGCTAATGCAGGGTGCCTTTTGAATTCATTTCCATGTATCCATTCGAAAATATTTCTTACTGAACCATTAGTCTACAAAACAGCCATAAAGTCTGCCTCGAAAAAAAAATGTTTGTAGAGTCTATGGGACTTAACTAAGGGGTCATCAGTCCCTAAACTTACAAACAACTTATGAACTACTTACAACTAAGGACGGCACAAATATCCATGCCCGAGGGGGGATTCGAACCCCCGACCGTAGTGGCCGTGCAGACCGTGACTGGAGCGCCTCAGTCTCCTCGGCCACCGCGGCCGGCAAGTCTGCCTCGAAGGAAATTATTTCGAGGCGAGATTTTGAGAACCCAGGCTAGCAGTTATCAAATATTCCAGGTAAAAAATTTGTTAGACATGAACGGATTATGTATTTTGTAAGCTTTCATGTTTTAACTTTTGTATTTTTATATAGTGACTAAGTGCAACATAGCACATATTACTTTGTATCCATTTTTTAAAATATGATGACCAGCTTATATTATATAAAATACATATCACCAGATGATGGTGACACTGTTCACCGAAACCGATCGTCATTCAAGATATTATTAAATTGCGATATTGGCATTTCATATTGAAAAATATGAACAGATTCAATGAATTTGTTCGTTTCCTTCTAGACAGCAAATAGGCCAGAATCTTGAATACATTTCCAAAAAGACTGATTAAGGTGACAACTGAAACTTTTAACATCGGTGTCAGTAAACAAACTTGTAACTGTCTGGAACAAAGCAAATTATAGGTCCCAGCTGCTTTCCACCAAGGTCCGTAAGTTTTAAAAGTTAAAAAAAGTAATAATAATAATAGCAATAATAATAATAACGTTGTTTCTCGTTGTCTGTATGCCAGAGAGGTGTCAAAAGTTGTAATGTGTTTCTTGACTTCAAAAAACGTCTGATGCCAGTGGGAAAAAAATAGAACCTTCAAATCTGCTAGTTCAAAATTTCGAGCGTGAAAAACATTATATTTAATTCTGTAAACTGGTGGTCAGGCAGAGGTAAAGAATGGAATCAAACTGATAACATATTGAACATCTATTGCAGAAGGGTGATGCCATAGGCCTACTTAATTTTTAATTAATTTACTTAATTTTTAAGTTTCTTATATACTGGAATTATTTCGGCAGGACGAAGGTTTAGTGCCTTTTAATTTTTATTTTCGAATTATTGGATATTCGTCAACCTGTACTTCTTTTCCTAACAGCTGCCAAATGAATGTAGAAAACGAACGACTTTGTAATGAAAAAAATTTAATAACTTGTATAGATGTAACGATTCACCGTATACATGGTAAAGAAAAATAGTAGTTGCGTTTCATAATTATGTAAAGCGACATTTCCATAGCCTAAGTCGGCACCATGCAGAGCGGTTATTTAAAGCAAGAGGTGGCATGTACGGCGGAAGGGCCAGTTTAGCAACTTTTGAGGCAGCCTGTGCCTATACCTAGGTATCCCGGAATTCTCACAACTGTCTACACATTCAGTCTTCCCAAAAATATGTCTTCTCAGAAGCTCCACGAACTGGAAGAAAGTAGTCGTTGAGAGGTTTATGAATTATTATTATTATTTATTTTTTATTTTTATTGTTATTACACTGAATGTACAGCCGCTTAGGCGCTGCTCTTCAGCCGAGCGACTTTAAATTTGAAAACAATGACAGGTAAAAAAGTGAAACACGTAAAACTTTGACACAAAGAATTTACTTGCAGAAACGATACATAGAAAGATGATGCAGTCCGTTAAAAGGTTTGTGCCACAGTGGCGTTAAAAAGGCACAGTAAGGAAGACAACACTGAACAGACGAAGAGACACTGGAACTTTGGCGACGACACTTGTTTGTTGATGGTAGTCGCACTACTAAACTACACTGATGTACTGGAGATACGGATTACTGGACGATGCCCTGTTAAATCTCAGCACTGAGGACCCCACAGGGGATGGGAGGAGGAGGGAGGCGGGAAGCGTGGGAGATGGTGGGAGGGGGTGAGGAAGGAGTACAGGGACTCCAGGGAGGGTAGGGAGATAACCAAGCGGGAAGTGGGAAAGGGAGAAACGGAGGGAGAAGGGGCGTTGCATTACAGGGGGGGGGGGGGAATCAGGGTTGGTGGGAGGGATAGATATTGGGATGGAGGGCGGCATTCGGTAGGGGAGGTGGCGCACGTTATCCTGGGAGAGGATGTAGAGCATGTGTAGCCGAAGGGCGGGAGGAATGCAGTGGCAACTGCGTGGCAGAAGCCCAGGGTTGGTAATCTATTTTTCGGGTGATGTACAGGATCAGGATGTTTTCTGGGTAAGCAGGAGATGGGGGAACGGGAATACATCGCGAGGCGGATACTGTAGGTGAGGTTGAGGGCATGTCGTTCAAGGATTTGGAGGGGCTTAAAATGGGGGGGGGGGATACCCAGGCGGGATGCAAGCTATAGACGACGGGAAGCATATAGGATCGGAAGTTGCCGTGATTGAATAAAAGCAAGGCAACGATACTGTAAATGATAAGAAGCGCGTCTAGAAAGTAAGTTTCGTTTCAACTTATCTCCGCTGCAGCGCTGCGATTGCAGTTCCGCACATGCGCTGTAGACGATGTGTATCAAGGAGAAGAACGTGCACCATTTGGAGATTGCTGTCAGTTACGTACGCTTTGTTGTGCTTGTTTGAAATGTCGGCGTTGATTGAAAATACCGCCGCCTGTGAAATCACGCCGGCGATTCGGTTTCTGAATGCGAGGACAGTGGAAACCAAGTGAAATTTATAGGCAAATTTGCGATGTTTACGGACCATATGCGGTAAGTGATTCGATGGTGAGAAGATGGGTCCGACAGTTCAATGGCGGGCGTAGTGATGTGCACGATGAAGAACGAAGTGGCCGTACACCTTTGGTTACAGAAGAATTGGTTCACGCGATTGATGAAAAGATCCAGGAAAATCGTAGGTTTACAATTAGTGCTCTCGCTATGGACTTCCCGCAAATTTCACGATCACTGATGCATGAAATTGTTACCAAACAACTGAAATTCCGTAAACTTTGCTCACGTTGGGAACCAAAGATTGTCACTGAGAAACACAAAACACAACGGATGGGCAGTGCACTTGAGTTTTTGACCCGTTATGCTGAAAGCGGCGAAGAATTTCTCAAACGGGTAGTCACAGGAGATGAAATGTGTGTTTCTTACGACACCCCTGAGAGTAACCGGCAATCAATGGAATGGAAGCATACTTCATCCCCACCAAAGGTGAAGCCGAAGCAAATGATGAAATCTCGGATAATGATGTGCACAGTGTTTTGGGACGGGAAAGGCATCCTACTCATTGACTTCTTACCGCGTGGTCAAACAATCAAAGCAGATGCTTATTGCGAGACACTTCGTAAATTGCGCCGTGCAATTCAGAATAAGCGCCAGGGATTGCTGTCAAAAGGTGTTGTTTGGCTTCACGACAAAGCACGACCACACACTGCAAATGTGACGAAAAACCTACAGGGATTTGGCTGGTATGTGTTTGACCATCCTCCGTACAGCCCTGACCTCTCTCCTAGCGACTTTCATCTGTTTTTACATCTCAAGTCTTTCCTCGGCGGTCATCACTTCACCAATGACGACGAGCTGAAAAAATGTGTTTAAAAGTGGTTGAAGACACAGATGGCAGAAGAAGGTATACAAAACCTGGTGCCACGCTATGACGGCCGGCCGCAGTGGCCGAGGGGACTGAGGCGCTTCAGTCACGGTCCGCACGGCCAATACGCTCGGGAGTTCGAATGCCCCCTGGGGCATGGATATTTGTGCCGTCCTGGTTCGTAAGTAGTTCATAAGTAGTCTGTAAGTTTAAGGGCTGATGACCCCGTAGTTAAGTCCCATAAGCTGTACAAACATTTGAACATTTTGAACACGCTATGACAAATGCCTTCAAACTTACGGCAGTTAGGAAAAGTAGTTTAAGAGTTGTAGAATTTTGTGCAATAAAAATTTCTTCTGTATCTGTGTACAGTTTCATTTTATTACCATAGGGAACTTACTTTCTGGACGCGCCTCGTACAAACAGTTCTTCCATCAACAGTTGCAAAACACCAACTCTAACTGATCCAAGAATTATGTAGGCTAAGTCACTGGCTTGAAACTACACCAAAGTAAGTCTCAGGGCACTGCCCGAGACCAGAAGAAGCTGGAACGCGCGGGTGAGTCGAAGACTGGCTGTGTGAGTATTTGTGTTTGGAGAGCTGTGCGCAGCCTCTGGTGACTGTGGGTCTGCGGTGTGCTCCGGGCGTACACAAAGCAGTGGCAGCGGCGGCCGCGTCCAACTTGCGCGCAGAAATTGAATCGGATGGACACGGACGGCCAAGTTGGCGACCAGACGCGGCCCGAAGAGCGGGGGTGGCGCCGGCCGACACAACTCGCGCAGACTCGATGAATAAGTAATGGCGGCGCGGTAAACAGCCGGTCGCGGCTACAAAATATTGCCGCAGCGCGGCGCGGCACGCGAGGCGACGCGACGCTGGCGCCGCCGGCGGACGCCCGCCGAACTACGCCGCCGCGGGCCGCCCTGAATGTTTCACAGGCGAGCGGCGAGCCTACTAATTCCATCCGGGGAAATTATAAATAGTTAGCGGGCGGCAGGCCGAGCGCTGCGGTACCTGTTACGTCAGCCAGCAATCAGCGTTTATTATAGCCGCCGGCTTTTTGGAGACTTCGGGACGCCAGAGACACGTAGGTGGTATGTTTAGCTGCGCTTTTCGGGGAACTTATTGAACGCTGCGTGATTTGATTCGGGTGCCTTGCTGCAAGAGGTTCCGGGAAATCAATGTACGTCTTTTGTAAATGACGCAAATTATCGCGTAGGAGGGCAGGTGAGCATAATTAAATTAGCAGTTAAACTGTGACTATAACTTGTTGGTCATGAATAGTAGGCTGAAACTGAGAAAAACTGCAGAAAGGTAGGAAAATAAGATGGGACCTGGATGAACTGAAGGAACCTGAAGTTCTTGAGAATTTCAGAGGGGGCTTTAGGCAACAATTGAGAGAAACGGGGGGAAATAAAACAGTAGAGGGTAGCATTGAGAGATGAAATAGTGGAGGCAGCAGAGGATAAAAATAGGTAGGAAGGCAAGACCTACAAAAAATCCTTGGATATCACAGGACGTACTAGATTTGATCGATGAAAGGAGAAAATATAAAAATGCAGTAAATGAAACGGGCAAGAATGTAGTCAGAAAACTAAGAAATGAGATTGGCAGGAAGTGCAAGATGGCTAAGCAGGAGTGACTAGAATGCAAATGCAAGGATGTAGAAGAATGTATAAATAGGGGAAAAATAGATACAGCTTACAGGAAAATAAAAGAGATTTTTGGAGATAAGAAAAACAGCTCTATGAATATCAAGAACAGAGATGGAAAACCAGCTCTAAGCAAACAAGGGAAAGCTGAATGGTGGAAAGAGTATATAGAGAAGCTCTACGAAGGAAATGGCTAAGCAGGAGTGGCTAGAAGGCAAATGCAAGGATGTAGAAGAATGTATAAATAGGGGAAAAATACATACAGCCTACAGGAAAATAAAAGAAATATTTGGAGATAAGAAAAACAGCTCTATATCAAGGACTCTGATGGAAAACCAGTTCTCAGCAAAAAAGGGAAAGCTGAAAGGTGGAAAGAGTATCTAGAGAGGCTCTATGGAGGAAATGAACTTAGCGGCAATATTGTAGAAAGGGGAGAAGAAGTAGATGAGGGTGAAATGGGAGATACTGTACTGAGAGATGAATTTGACAGAGCACTGAAAGACCTAAGTCGAAACAAGGCCCCTGGAGTAGATGATATTCCCTCAGAGCTACTGAAGTCTCTGGGAGAACCAGCCATGACAAAATTGTTTCATTTGGTGTGTAAGATGTATGAGACAGGTGAAGTACCCTCAGACCAAGAAAAATGTTATAATCCCCATTCCAAAGAAAACAGGTGCAGACAGGTGTGAAAACTACAGAACCATCAGTTTAAAACGTTATGGTTGCAAAATATTAACACGAATTATTTACAGAAGGATGGAAAAGCTGGTAGAAGCCGACCTCGGGGAGGATCAGTTTGGGTTCAGGAGAAATGTAGGAACACGGTAGGCAATACTCACTTTACGGCTTATCCTAGAAGATAGATTAAGAAAAGGCAAACCTACATTTCTAGCTTTTGTAGATTTGGAGAAGGCTTTTGACAATGTTGATTGGAATAAACTCTTTCAAGTTCTGAAGAAAGCAGGAGTAAAATATAGGGAGCGTAATGTTATTTACAACTTCTCCAAAAACCAGACAGCAGTTGTTAGAGTTGAAGGGCATGAAAGGGATGCAGTGATTGGGAAGGGAGTAAGACAGGGTTGTAGCCTTTCTCCAATGTTATTCAATTTGTACAATGAGCAAGCTATAATGTAAAGCAAGGAGAAATTTGGAGAATGAATTAAAGTTAAAGGTGAAGAATTAAAAACATTGCGTTTTGCCGATGACATAATAATTCTGTCAGAAACAGCAAAGGACCTGGAAGAGCAGTTGAACGGAATAGACAGTGTGCTGAAAGGTGCATATAAGATGAACATTAACAAGAGTAAAACAAGGGTAATGGAATGGTGTAAGAAAATCTGGTGATGCTGAAGGAATTAGATTAGGTAGCGAAACAATAAAGGAGGTAGATGAGTTTTGTTACTTGGGCAGTAAAATAACAAATGATGGTCGCAGTACAGAGGATATAAAATGCAGAATGGCAATGGGTAGAAAAGCGTTCTTGAAAAAGAGAAATTTGTTAACCTCGAATATTGATTTAAGCCTAAGGAAGTCCTTTCTGAAGGCAATTTGTATGGAGTGTTGCCTTGTATGGGAGTGAAACATGAACGATAAACAGACCGGACAGGAAGAGGATTGAGGCTTTTGAAATGTGGTGCTACCGAAGAATGCTGAAGATTAGGTGGGTGGATCGCATAACTAATGAGGAGGTACTGAACAGAATTGGGGAGGAAAGGAATTTCTGGCATATCTTGACTAAAAGAAGGGACCGATTGGTAGGACACATTCTTAGACATCAAGGAATCGTGAATTTAGCACTGGAGGCAAGTTTGTGGGATAAAAACCGCAGAGGAAGACCAAGAGATGGATACAGTAAGCAGATTCAGACAGATGTAGGTTGCCGTTCTTATGTGGAGATGAAGAGGCTTGCTCAGGATAGGGTATTGTGGAGAGCTGCATCAAACCAGTCTCCGGACTGAAGACCACAACAACAATAGCACTGCAAAGGAGCTGAATAGGTCACAATAATTGAAGGTCATAAAACAGGTGATGCGTTTAATTACAGCAGGCCGATATAAACGTAACCAGGAATCAATCATGGAAGGACTGGGCGGTAGGGAATTGAATATCATTCGTCATATAAGCTTATTTTAAACAATATTTATTACCAAACCCAAGTAATAGTTTTAGAACTCACAACAAAATATAGTGGCATGAATTTTTCAACAAAATCTTTTTGAAATAGACTCGAAACCCCCCCCAAAAAAAGGAACATATTACAGTTAAGGAATACAACGATTAGCAAGGCTCTAGCACAAGAACTGGCTATAATAAATTTATCTCCTTTGCGTATAAAGGACTGTCAAAATATTTAAGGAAAAGCACTTCAAAATTATATACCCGAGATTCAGCAAGTAACATCAGGGTACAAAACCACACCTAACAACTTACACGCTTTAAGTAAGATAAGCTTTAGAACATGTAAACCAAAACTGCATGAAAATGTAAATATGAACAGTGCGCGCTCGTCTTCCGTTGGGTCCGTCAACGCGCTTAGCACGTAGCGTTCCTCGTGACGTCACCAAGTGTCTTACGTCAGAGCGTGCCGCCCAGTTCAACAACAAGCGTCCGTACATATACAGACAATTGACTCTAAAACACACACAGATATACTTCAGCTTTAAGATACAAAAACATAAAACTAAGACCCTGAATCATTTCCCGTACCTCCCAATGAAACAGATTGAGCTGAAGCGAAACTCATAACTTTAACGACGAAAAGATTTAAAAAAAAAAAAAAAATAACTTAAGCCATTTTTCTACTTTCTGGGATTAGCGAACAACTAATATTTATCTTTAGATGTGAATGTCTGTTCGGTATACGCTTATCACGTCTGAACCACAAGACATAAAGAGCTAAAAATTTGTGCGGTTACTATTGTCTACCCGGGGAAGGCTTTAGGCACGGTTTTATGGCGATCGGATAGCCATTTATTTATATATGTTAATGTGAATGTCTGTTCGGCGTACGCTTATCACGTCCGAACGACAAGACGCAGAGACTTAAATATTTGTACAGTTACTAATTTATACCTGAGGAAGGTTTTAGGCACGGTCTAATAGCGATCTGATAGATATTTAGTAATTTGAAGAAGATAACGCGAAATGCGGAACAATAATTACTCTTTGAAAAACGAATGGTCTGTGTGTAATTGTTGTCCGAAGTCTCGCGTTGTACACCATAGCTGTTCCATGTCGATAGCTACAAGGAGGTGGAAGATACGGTGGTTGAAAGTCGTCAAATTATAAAAAAAATTCGGACTGAAGGCCAGCGATGACGTTTGCGACTCTATAGCAAGGAGGTTACATACAGCGAAACGTGATGCCACAGACAATTTTTTGGTCTGTGCGTGGTACAATGTCTTCAGCTCTTTCGCTGTAAGGATAAGCATACGAATAAGGGAATATAAGAATAAAGCAGTAAAATAGAAATTTCTTTTAATACATCTCTTTAAGAAAAATCGATTTGACGTTTCGCGCATTATGTATCATAATCAACCAACACGCGAGCGTAGATGCGGGTTTAAGCTAGTCATCAATAAATTAAGGTAAAAGGTAAAGCAGTCAACAATCCGAAGATTGGTTCGAACACCACAGTGCTTTACTAGGCACGCTCCTGTTTGGAGGTGGTATGCCATTGCCTTCCTCCGACCTTCGAACTGACTTACCCAGCCAGTTATAGGGGGGCCTACAGTTTAATGTGGGTTCCGAACCACGGTGCTACTCGGTATTTTTCACTTCAGCAACACTGCCAGAGGTGAAAGAAGTGGAAAGTGACAGATAAACATCCTAGGACCTGGCGCGGATCGAACCCGCGAGCTTTGGATTTGTAGTCTGACACTATACCACTGTGCAACCGAGTAAATTACAAAACACCAATATTGTCTCAATTACAGAAAGACACAAATAACATTCCCTTGGGAAATTGAGCCATAAGACTGCGAATCATTGTACCGAGTGCCTGCTCCTGAAAACACCCGCCGGCCGCGGTGGCCGAGGGGACTGAGGCGCTCCACTGCATGGCCACTATGGTCGGTGGTTCGAATCCCCCCGCGGGCATTGATATTTGTGCCATTCTCAGCATTAGTTAGTTCATAAGTAGTTTGTAAGTTTAGGGACTGATGACCCTGTAGTTAAGTCCCACAAGACTTACAAACATTTGAACATTTGAAAACACCCATCCAAAACATTTCGAACAATTGGCGCCGTAATGACCAGGTCATATCCTACTTAACAAGGAATGTAAACCTGTAATTACACTGATAACTGCGCACCAGGGAACTTGCCATCATACACACTTTTAGGCGAAAGTTTCAAAAGTTTCTCACCCGGGGCAATTGGAGAGTACCCGCACTGTGGTGATGGGAGAATCTCAATACAGGTTACTGCCCAGCTTGGCAGCAAGTAAACACCGAAGGCGGACTTCTCTCTGTAGCGACGACTTGTTTCTGATTGCTCTTGTCCCGTCTTCTGTTCAGATCTTCCCTTTAATTTTCTGCTTCCAACGTACTGTCAGAACACGCCCCAAGTGCCTGATGGACAAACACAACAGCCACACAGTGTACAACGGAACGAGTCCCACGACACAGCTGAACAGCGACGACTTGTTTCTGATTGCTCTCGTCCCGTCTTCCAGTTAGATCGTCCGTTTAATTTGCTGCTTGCAACGTACTGTCAGAACACGCCCCAAGTGCCCGACGGACAAACACAACAGCCACACAGTATACAACGGAACGAGCCCCACGACCCAGCTGAACAGCGACGATTTGTTTCTGATTGCTCTCGTCCCGTCTTCCGGTCAGATCGTCCCTTTAATTTGCTGCTTCAACCGTATTGTCAGAACACGCCCCGCGTGCCTGACGGACAAACACAACAGCCACACAGTATACAACGGAACGAGCCCCACGACCCAGATGAACAGCCAAGCCCCAACTTTAATCCGCCACGACGTCACTGCACTTTCGCTCGTCAGAGACCAGTGTGCGCACCCTCTCCTTACCACATACCCACCCCTCTGTTGTCACCACTCAACTCACTTGACCCCGCCAGAGTTCGTCTCTCACGGTCACGCGCTCTTCCAAAGATAACATGTTCAAGAGTCAGACGCGAGATATCGATCGCGGAATGGCTCAACAGGCACGGGAAGGATTTATGACGACGCGTTTCGGATTATTTTCCATCATCAGATATTCATCTTTAATTCTCTCCATAATGAATGGGTTGGGACAGCAGCTGATAAATTTGAAGGTTTAAGAAAGTGCCAGCAGCTGTATGTCTTAAGATTATTTATTCAATTATACGACCGGTTTTGGTGTTATAATCACACCGTCTTCAAGGCTCTAACCAAACTTGTAGAACTGTTACAGTGCCATTAAATAACACAAGCATAATAAAGTCGATGTATGAAAAATGTCAAGCAATAAACAAGTCACATATAAAAGCTATTGTCAAAGAATATACAGTAAACATATTAGAGTTAATTAGATGATTAAAAGGGATTTCCCATTGAAATAAAACGGAAATCCCATTTTATGATGTAATTAACTCTAATTTATTTTCTTAGTGACCTCGTTACATGGTTATTGCTCGACAATAGCTTTTTATATTATAATTACCTGACATCTTATTCAGGTTGATGCGATCTCGAATGTAATGGTTATGAGTCTTATGAGATCATTATTTGCCATAAATCGCTTATTGATTTTACGTTTATGACTAGTTTTGACTAGTTAAAGTGTCATTATCAAATATTAATTGCCCAGGCATGGAAGAAATATGTTTCAGAGGGGCAAGGTCTAAATGGTTTGCAGATCACCATATGTCTTACCATGCCTCGACAATTAAAATTTGATAACGATTATTTAACGAGTCGAAACTAGTCATCAATGTAAAATCAATAAGCGATCAATGGCAAATAAAGATCTCGTAAGAGACTCATAACCAGTTTTTTATATGGCATGTTTATTGCTTGATATTTTGTATACATCGACTTTATTATGCATTTGTTATTTAATAGTATTGTAACTGTTGTAGTTGTCTTGTTTGGTTAAGGGCCTGAAGGTCATATAACACATAAATCGATTGCATAATTGAATAAATAATATAAATACAGCTGATAGTTCTTTCTTCCACCTTCAGATATACATCTGTTCGCGAGCGATAGCTAAACGTAGTCATTTAACTGATTGAAACGAGACTGCTGGCTGGTGAAACGTGAAATTCTACAACTACATGTACATCTCCATCCATACTCCGCAAGCCACACGATGGTGTGTGGCGGAAGGTACCTTGAGTACCACTATCTTTTCTCCTTCCTATTCCAGTCACGTATTGTTCGCGGAGAGAAAGATTGTCGGTATGCCTCTGTGTGGGCTCTAATCTCTCTGATTTTTATCTTCATGATCTCTTCGCGAGATATAGGTAGGAGGGAGCAATATACTGCTAGACTCCTCGGTACAGGTAAGTTCTCGAAACTTCAACAAAAGCCTCTACCAAGTGACAGGGCGTCTCTCCTGCAGAGTCTTCCACTGGAGTTTGTCGATCTTCTCCGTAACGCTTTCTCGATTACCAAATGATCCTGTAACGAAGCGCGCTGCTCTCCGTTGGATATTTTCTACTTCCTCTATCATCCCCACCTGGTACGGATCCCACACCGGTGAGCAGTATTCAATCTGTGAGCGAACAAGTGTGCTGTAACCTTTGTTTTCGGACTGCATTTCCTTAGGATTTTTCCAATGAATCTATGTCTGGCATTTGCTTTACCGACGATTGATTTTATATGGACGTTCCATTTCAAATCACTCCTAAAGCCTACTTCCAGATAATTTATGGAATTAACTGCTTCCAGTTGCTGACCTGCTCTAGTGTAGCTAAATGATGCAGGACATTTCTTTGTATGTATTCGCAGCACATTACACTTGTCTACTTTGAGATTCAATTGCCATTTCCTACACCATGAGTCAATTCGATGCAGATCCTGTGGTGTCGCACTAGTCTAAAGTGCGCGCCACCTACTTTCGCCGCGCGCCGCCATGCACGCACGGCGCGGCGTTCTTACGTCAGCCACGAGCGCCCTCTGCTACAACTCCGCTCGTGGCCACCACTGAACGACATCGTTCACTTGGGACTGAGATAGGAACCAGCTAACACTTCGTAATCAGATAAGCACCAGTGAAGACTTGGCTATCGGATAGGCACTACGAATTATCACTTGGCAGGCCTCTATCTAATCTATGTATCAGCATTCTGCAGTCAAGAACTATGTAAAAGTTAAGTATTACTAAGTCTCTGTGAAATATATATCTCATTCTAATTTACTATAGTGTTTCTAGTTTCTGATGTCCCACTGGCTGCTCACCTCCGTACCTGCACAAGCGTGCATCCTTTATTCCTGTGTCGGTCTTTCTACTCGGCCACCGACACCTACTACTACACCTACTACGGAAACGAGACACAAAAGCGGCGACGATGCTCGGACACAAAAGATCCTTCTGCATTTCAATACAACCTCTCTATATACTCTATATTTTGTCTATATTTATCCAAGGGTGGGGTCCCTGGTTGATGAATTCCACACAATGAAGTGGAAAGCAGGCGTCTTCGTCGAACAAAGCCACATAATGCACTGGCAATATAAAATTTTGGAATCAGAAACTCTTGATTGGTAACAGAGAAACTTCTAACACGAATTTAATTCAACGAAATATTCTTCAGATAATACAATGTAGAATGCAGAAAGTAAATTATCCTTTGTACTCCTCGGTTGACTTCTGGGAAGTTGCCCTTTCTCCCGAATTTTAATAAGGTCACAGGCGAAGTACCGACGACGAAAAGTCCTGTCATCAGAGGACGCGGCGTCTCTTGGGGTGCAGAACGACGCCCGGGGAGACGGAAACGGCTTCGGAGAAGGCGGTGGCTCTTCTCGGAAGCCCGGGCGGCGGCAAAGAGGCGAACGGCGCTCCAAATAATAATAAAAATAATACAAAAACACTTGCTTTCGAGGTGTTTGGAGACACCCCAAGACGAAAGGTCCAAGCGGTCAGCCCCTGTGAGATTACCGCCCAATAGAAATACTGGTAATTAATAGCATTTTATAATTAAACAGTATGAAGTTCACTGCAAACATTGACCATGCCAAAGCACTAAATGTTACACAATTTTAATCTTATTAATTATGGTAGCAATGTATGTACGCAGTTGGGTGACAACATTTATAGTTAGGCCAAAGGTAGAAATTCTCCACGTTGAGTTTTTTTGGGTGCTTGTAGCTGACGGGAGGTCAGCGAGCAGGCCGACATTGGTGACTTGTTCCAGCTTAGGATTTTCCAGGTTCGTTTCCGGTGAGGGGAGAGAGGGACAATGGCGAGTGCCAGGTGCAGTGCAGTGCAAGCCTGAAATAAAATATTCTAATACTACTTGCATCTGAAGTAATACGTTGCAGTTAGGAACCTTTAAGGCCCTCATTACAAAATATCCTGTTGACAAATAAACAATACATTAGCTGATATAGTCACATCTGGCGTAATATGTTTAATTGACAATGAAAAGTAATAAATTACCAATGAATACAAGACAGTTAGACAACTAGCATGGCAATGTTTGTTTATAAAAGTAATATATTAACTATTTCTCATTTTATTTTCAATTAATCTTGTGTATTTTATCTTGAAATATTCAGTTAAATCACTTACCTATGATATAAGAAATTGCACGATTGTAATAAATAGTGCAAAGGATGTGTATACCAATATAAAAACATAAGAAATTTGTTAAATGTGTAGTGTAATTATTTTGATTTTAATTAAAGTTTTAGAAATGTACTGGCTGAGCGCTGTACGTTGGCAAGTCGGTTCGAACAGCTCACATGGGGAAGTTGATGACGTAGGGAAAAAACCAAGGCACTTGGGCTTTTGGCATGCGCGCGCGCGAGGGCAGGAAGTGACGAGTCGGGAACAAGTGGGGTTGCTGGCCGGGCGGCGTCGCTCTGCATCAGACGGCATATGGATCTCCAGGTGCGGACTACAGATTTGTGTGTGGCAATTGCCAAGTGTGGTTGCTCGCCGTAGACTGCACCAAGTTTTATCGAGTGCTACTGTGTGTTGTGAATATATAGCCAGTGGAACAAGGTGTGCATCATGGCATGCGCGCGCGCGAGGGCAGGAAGTGACGAGTCGGGAACAAGTGGGGTTGCTGGCCGGGCGGCGTCGCTCTGCATCAGACGGCATATGGATCTCCAGGTGCGGACTACAGATTTGTGTGTGGCAATTGCCAAGTGTGGTTGCTCGCCGTAGACTGCACCAAGTTTTATCGAGTGCTACTGTGTGTTGTGAATATATAGCCAGTGGAACAAGGTGTGCATCACACTGAATTAAAGTGACTGTGTTTTGTTAGTGTAACACATGTCGTCACATAGGCATGAACATAAACGGTGTTTGAGACAGGCACATGGTGTGAAAACAATTTGCGACAAATATTCATTTTGTCTGGGGGCTCACGAGCTCTAACTTTATTTGATAAATGTGTCGACGTACAGACGTATCAGCCACAGGGTTCTAATATTGTGAAATAAACAACATAAAGTGAACTTTCACGTGTTTTCAAAAATAGTAGTTAGTACACCCTTTTCTCTCATGAACTTGACTTTATTATTAATTTTTTTGTTAATCATATGCAGGGAAGGAAAGCTGTGAACATGTGATATCATCCCCTAGAAAACGAGTCAAACAACAGCAATCACAGTTCCAGTGTTTTTTCATGTTTAGGAATTTGGTTCGCAGTTGGTGGTTGTGAGTTTTAAAAATTAAACTCTTATCCCGATCGTCACCCTCGCACCCCCACCCCCTATCCCCATCAGTCCGCCACTGCTGCTGGGTGTAGCGTTGAAAGGGCTGTTGTGAGGCCTTATCTCTAGGTGGTCTTGAAGACTGCATCAAATGAGCGCGTACGAATACTCTTTATACGAATTTGTGTGCGACGTGTTGCCAAGCCTTTGGATGCTTCCTGTTTCTCGTGTAGTGGGACAAGATAGTCGTATTACATTTTCCTTTGTTAGCCCTGTTTTGAAGTTATAAATAAAAAAAAAAAAAACGAGAGAAAACGAACCTTTTATTTAGAATGCATACATATTTGATGTTTATGTAAATAATGTTATTTTTTATAATATGATTCTTAAAATGTTTTGTTTCTGTATGTTTCATGTACGATGGAGGCGCCGCAATCAACAAGGGCAGCGTCGTCGTCGCCGCAGCCAACATTACAGCAGACAGCCACTATGAAAATTTAACCGACAGCTACGGGGCTACGAATGCTGCTGCGCCTTCTTTATTGCCGCGCTTCAATCGTTTCAAAGAAGAAAAGAAAATAATATTAAATTACAGTTAGTCTTATTTTAGATTCAGTCCAAGGTAGTTTTCTATGTTCACGATTCTTGCTAAACTTAAGCTGTATTAACACGAAGAAGAATAAATATTTCTTAATGTTGAAAGACATCTAGCATTTATGTAGATTTATTTATGATAAAGAATACTTCATAGCAAGAGAAATTTGATTCTTGTGAAGAATATCGACTTTAAAATCGATTGAATCACTACTGATTAGCTTCGAATGTGACATTATATTTGTATTTAGTGTGAATGTGGAAAACCAGGCCGGCCGCGGTGGCCGAGGGGACTGAGGCGCTCCAGTCAAGGTCTGCACGGCCACTACGGTCGGGGGTTCGAATTCCCCTTCAGGTATGGATATTTGTGCCTGCCTTAGTGTTAGCTAGTTCATAAGTAGTTTGTAAGTTTAGGGACTGATGACTCCGTAGTTAGGGTCCCATAAGCTCTACAAACATTTGAACATTTGAAAACCAGTGTTTAGAAGGCGGTGGATTATTAAAATTTTTCAGTACGAGTTAAGGACAGCAAATAGAAGTGCCTGTGTTTAACTTTGATGAAATTTTAGTAACGGCTACAGACTATTTTCCATGCCCCGCTCGTACGAGAACCTTATTTGTTTTTGATGAACTATTTAAAGGAATTATTCCTACAAATTTTAATTTATGTTGTGGTACGGGACACTTCGGACGAACTCTAGATAATTTACACGGTTAGCTAATGAGAGTTGGTGTTGCTGGGGAACTGTAAATAACTAATCAACAACGTCCTAGCAACTGATAAAACTTTTCTAGTGTCAGAATAATTTCATGATTATAGACTAAAGAAGAACATGAATAACAATATTAAACATCGCAGTTATCCTGTCACCGTTCCATCACAAGGTGTACACTACAGACCTGTATAAGCCCGTTTTACACGGTCGACTTTGTGGTGAAAATTGACTATTCGAAGTGCGTGCGCCTTTCGTGACCGCCTGTAAATCAGCAGCCAACCCCATGGCGTGTGCGTCTATGACGTCACCTCTCCATAGACTGTGCCGAGTGTGGAATTATAAATTTCCGAGTGTGCTGCAGAATGCGCATGCGCAGAAGCAAGTAACAGTAGTGGTGTCTGCTGACATCGGAAGTTAACCTATCCGGTCGAGCGCATTCATATTACAGAAATGCTTTTCCATCTTCTTTGACTTTATTCTGTTGTTTGCTTTGCGTTTTCATCACACCCAAAAAGTTGCCCAGATCCTGTTTTCCTACTAGTTTTCTCGTACTAAAGAGACGAAATATCTTCAATGAGAAAAATATTTTCGTTTGACGGGAATAAAGCCTGTATAAAACTTTCTCGGACTTCTCGCCGCGTCAGTTCTTGATAAAATTTCATGCTTTCGAAGCTATCCTCCATGTTCTTCGTCAGGAGCCGCTGACTGACAGTGCTTTTCTTTTCTTTCTTCAATTTTCTTTTTATTATTATTTATATAGATTGAACCAGCTGGCGATCTACACTCCAAGGAGTATGGGAATTGCTAACTTTATATTGATTTGCAATAAACTTTGGGGGTTTACTTTTGAGAACCTGCAGGGCCAACGGTCCTCGGTTCGTAAGAGACCCCGATTGATGCAGTTAAGGCCGCTCTCGTTTTTGGGAACCGCGACGGTCCAAGTACTCCTGGGCAGTCTGTGCGAGTTGGCGGAATTGTTCCTCAGTAAATATACAGTATTTATTTAATTCATTGAAGCCTTGGCGGCCCACCAACCGCCAAATAGGGAATTGTATCGCCTCCGGTACTTGTGCAGGGTGGTGGGGGAAGACGGGATTTGCGCCTCCGGGAGAAGTGGGTAGTGGAAGGCTTCGTCGTCGTCCTGATGGTGTCGTATGTTCTCGAGGACTTGGAGCAGGATCCGCTTTACATCGCGCCTGGTTGGCATTTCCAGGTACGACGCGACTTCCTCCAATGTGTCCGGGTCCTCTCCATCTTGCGCAACGGACGCCCCCTCAGGCACCGTCGCGTGGTGACGTGGCGGAGGCGGGTCCACCTCCATCACCGCCTCCGCGGCCGCCCCCGCATGGGTGGTCTCCTGCGGAGATCCAGTATCCCCAACGTGCGCGGTTTCTTCGGGTTGGCGGGTCAACCCCACTTGCGGGAGAGGGGTGAGGCCCAAGTAGACTGGACAATGCGCAGCTCCCGTTCCAGGCGCGATCCGACGGGTAGCGGCGTCGAGGGCGCGGCCTGGAGACGAAGGAACGCATCGTCCGTTTCGGGGTGCAAGAGAACTTGTGCACCCGGCAATTTGGCGAAACGACGAGCCGTCCCTCGAGGTGTCCCACTTGTAGCCTGAGGGGGAGGTGGTGGGACTGCCGCGGCAGCGGGCGGCGTCGCAATTCCCGTCCTCTTCGTCACAGTGCGCTCCGACTTCCGTTTCGTGCGCCATTCTTGGACGTAACGACAGCGGCGGAAGTTGGCGACGTGGGGGCCGCCACAATTTGCACACCGTTTTTCGGCGTCCCGCGGGCGTGGGCAGTCGCGCGTGTCATGTGCGCCTGCGCAGCGCAGACAAGCAAACTCTGCCGTGCAGCTACTGGCCACATGCCCAGTCTTCTGGCAACGGAAGCACTGCACAAACTTCCGCGCCTTCTGCCGTCGCTTCCGACCACCAGCCCCCGCCAAGGCCATCACCTCGGCCGCAAGGTGGACGATAGCCGCGAGGAAACCACTTCGCGGAGGTCCTCGGTGCATTCTCTTCGTAGCTTGGTAGGCCATTGCCGTAGAGGGTCGTACACAGACGAACGCGGCTAAGTGCAGCAGCGGCGCGACGCTCCTCTCCTCACGCTGGCGAGTCAGCTGCTTGTGATGGACAGTGCTGGTGCTGTGGTGGCCTTAAATAGCCCACGGACGGCTTATGATTGTTTGGCGTCTGATTAGTCGGCCGCTACGTCACGCTGTCACAGATTCAGTCTACGTCTGCGCTGGTGGCGCCACCCCTCCCGTAGTATCGAAGACGTTGTGCGACGTGTCTCTGCTGCATTTCTGTATCGAGCGCTCGTTTCCAAGCACCGCTAAGATTATACCCGCTGAAATTGTTCTCACACATTCTTATTTCTACAGCCTCTTTGATTACAGAGTCCCAGTATGTGGAGGCCTGGGACAAAATTTTTGTTTCGTCGAACAAAATTGTATGTTTGTTCATGAGGCTGTGCTCAGCGACTGCTGATTTCCTCAGTTCTCGATTTTTAATATGCCGCTGGTGTACTGTACAGCGTTCGGAAAAGGTACGAATGGTCTGACCAATATAATTATTTCCGCACACATACGGTATGTTGTATATTCCAGGGATCCTAAGGCTGAGTTTATCCTTAATTTTCCTAGGTAGTCGGAACATCGATCTTATACCTTGTCTCCCCAGAACTCTGCCTATTTTTCTCAATGTGGCTCCACAGAAAGGCAGGAACGCCGTCGGTTGTCAATCACTTTGATCTTCAGTATTATCCCGTTTCCGTTTCTTTGCGAAAGCTGTATTTATATCACGTGCACCATAGCCGTTATATCGGAACACATATTTGAGATGATGAATTTCGGATTCCAAGTGGTCCTCGTCAGAAACAGTTTTTGCTCTGTAAATTAACGTGTTTAGAACGGCTCTCTTCTGAACTGGGTGGTGGAAACTGTGCGCTGAGATACAAATTCGTGTGCGTTGGTTTGCGGTATACAGAGTGGCCGAGACGCCCATCGGTTTTCCGTTGTACTAAAACGTAGGGAATAAAGCCTACACTATGTATATATACGAGCATAAATATATAAACGTGTTTTAGCGAAAATTATATCAACAAGTTAGTCAGAACTAGTAGATGAGAAATTGATTTTCGATGTTATTTTGACCGTTAGCAAGAAAACATGATTTGAAAACTACAGTAAATAGTCGCTTTTTCATGAATTTACCATATTGTTTCATTTGTTTGCTGTATAAATTTTCTTCAGCAAACAAATGTGTAGGTCTCCAAAAGTTTCAATGGCACTATTCCTATTATTTAGGTTCTCAATTGTGTACAAAATTTGATACATGACATTTGAGGAGAACTATGAATTATCCTTTCGTCATTAATAAACTGAATTATACTTTTGCTGGTCCTACGTTAAAGGTGCCCTCATAACATCACCTCTTCATTCAATTTCGAAACTACATATGGGACGGCTCGACCGTGTTGGTGTTTACGTCTGAAACAACGAGCTAGAAGTTCACAGAGTGGCGATAGGTCAGCTGTGTTTGAGGCAAATTGAACTGGCGTCCGCCATGTTATTTGGGGTATCGGCTGACAGCTGGTACGCCAAACGAACTCGATAATTTTACCTATTTGCAGGTCCACGTTTTAAATAAAGATTGACTGTCGAGTACAGATGTGCAACAAGTTCCGTCAGACTTTTTCGAAGCTGCGAATTGACGAGCCTGGTAGTAAATTCCCTAAAAATTCGGTACAGAAATATTTGTAACCTGTAAGTATTACCAGTTCCAGTTCGAAGTGTAACAGTTAGATGAGGTGTGCAGTAACAATTAAAGTTTCGCTGCGAAAATATCTGTGTAGATTTTAATGCAAGTACATGGTGTAAACGAGCTGCGAAACATGCAGTGAACAGTATTTGTTATGACGAACAATTATGACCATGGATTTGCATCTGCTGTTAATGTGCTGTAACAATTGCTTTCATAAAGTATATTATACAAGTATCTTGTGTTTACTAAACCTATTAAGTTTACATACTTGTAAAATTGTTGTTAAGGGATTTGGATATAAACTTTGGTGGAAAAAATTTGAGTTCAAAGATGAAAGTGACAAGAAAATATTGCAGTTAAGCATTCGTCTAGGTCATCTGGCACAAAAGCATTCCTCATCGATATAACATATCATTAATGACTTTCGTTCGTGACGTATTGGTTTTTCCTAGGGCACCTCGATATAGACGGACATGCGCATCCGCCATTTTTGTTCCTTCGCTTCGACGCGCGATTGTAGAATAGGGCAGTCAGTACGCTTTCAGCATGGTGGGCTGTGCAACTCCGAATTGTTCTAATCGTTCAGAAAATGGTTTTGGTTTTCTTTTTCGTTTTCAATGAATCCCGAAGGGCTTAAAATACTGTTAATCAATTTTCGTCGTGACAAATAGATACCAACAAGGTGTTCAAAACTATGCGAGGTGGGTTGACTTATTTGTAGTTATGCACAATTTCTACACGTTGTAAACGACAGGTTTCGACACTTTTTTATTTATTTTATTTTATTTTTTATTTTTTTTTCCAGCGATGGATTCGACGCTACGCACTAATACAGTAGCAACTTTTGAACAATAACAATAGTAATTACTTTTAAATGATGCACACTGTTTTTTACTAGTTATAATGGCTCATACGCTTCGTAACGATGTTTGAAGCTACTGCGATGTAATTTTAGTTACAGCTACTGCGATGTTAATTTTAGTTACAGCATCGGCGGCGTAATTTGCTAATTTGGCAAGAGAATGTTCGCTTTAGGAGGATAATTAATTTAATGACCGGACAAGTGTACATACAAGAAGACGGTAAACATGAAAAATTATTTTCTATCATTCTGCCTGTTCGAGTTTTCAAAGAACATTCAAACGTCGTTGCCAACATCAGTACACTACGCCGCCGAGGCCGTAAGTAAAACCGACCAATGAGAAAGTAAATTGTTAAATGAAAAATTAAAATATCTCGTATATATAAATGTTTTACTGCATCATAGTTTATCATGATGATATATTTTGTGCATTGAAAAAGTATTATATATGAATTCTGAAAAATTCGTAAAAAAGTAGCAACTTGAGAATGTAGGCCTATTATGGAGAAAATTTATGGCATTCGAAAACGAAGATTTCTTGCATGTTAGCGCAACTTTGGTAGTGCATGTGGTATCTCATAAAAGTGAGCTCTCGAATGCGAAAGAGTTGCTCACAATACACACCCAGGTGGACAAATACCAGAAAACACATTTAACGATTTTTTTACCATATTACAGTAACTTATTACGACGAGTTTAATTTTTGATACAAATCTATATTTTTCTTTTTGGTATGTGTATTAGAAATGAAACAAGCGGCGTTTGAAAGCAATAACAGCATAACAATAACAAAAACTCCGCCTTGCACAAGCTCACGCTATCACCGCCTGGAACCAAAATGGCGGCGGGAGCTGCCGTTACAGCAGAAATTGATGCGCATGCCCATCTGTATCAGGTGCCCTAGTATCTCCGGTGGACAGGTATAAAGGCTGGCCGGTGGGCCCACGCGGGTAGTCTGTGTTTGGCTGGCGTTCGAGACGGCGTAGCTATGCCGGTCTGTGCCGCGACCTTCGGAAGAGTGAGACTTTAAAAGTTTTCAGAGTGTAAAAGTGCGGTCGAACTTAGAAAGGTTTATCGAGTGAGCCGAGTGCTGTTAAACTTGCAATATTTCTTCTCGAGTTCCCGCGTGCTACGTAAATATTTGAAGATTGCAGCGTGTGAAATTTAGGCACTGTAACATCAATACATTTCCGTTGTAGACTGATTGTAAAAGTGCATCTTATCAGGAAGTGTTAACCGAGTTATCATAAACACTCATTCGATATCTGTTGTTGGACATTGTTTTTGTCTAATAAGCTGTGTATATAAAGGCAAAGTATTCACGGTCGAGCACAGACTAATGGAACGTTTTGTTCATTTTTTATGCAATGAATAGTAGCCTGGTAAGCTAATTAGAATATTTTCGGCAAAGCAAATTTTGTCTGGGGTCTCACGAGCTATATTAGATACGCCACATACAGTACTTTTACAGGTGACAGTGTTTCTTTGATCCGAAAAATAAACAGACTACTTATTAATTTTAAACATATTGTTACGACAGTTATTTATAAGAAATGCACCCTTCTTCTCTATTTTAATTGTGTTTTAAATTTATCATATGCGGTGGGGACTGTGGACAAAATTTTATCATCTCCTAGACAGAGCCGAACTTAGTGAATTTGTTAGTGTAAATATAAGATTCTCCACAAACAACCCTCAAAATTAACGTTGCATGTAATTGCGAGAGAGTAATTCTCTCTGCTAGAGTTGATCGATATTCCTCCATTGCACTCTACTTTGAATAATTTAGCAAGTAGGAGGAAAATCCCGTGGGGAATGTAGTATTTCATTGAAATTTTTATTCAGTAAACAACTTATCTACGACGCTTGTCGCTGACCACCGCTTTCTCTGGAACCTATTAACGCTCTTCATATATTTTTGATGTTCATCTATTTTTTACTAGCTGCCAAGAACGCGGTTATGCACTTCGTCTTTCATGTTTTCTCGCTCGATAAGGATAGTCGCACGTCAGGGATTTCTTCACTACCAATTGTAAGTGTGTGTTAGATCTCTCTCTCTCTCTCTCTCTCTCTCTCTCTCTCTCTTTTATTTATTTATTTTTGTGAAATATTATGAAAATATAATCAGTTCAGTTGAAATCTTTTACTTATTTAAAATGACCCCCTTTTAATAAATCATCAAGTGTTTCTATTTTTCCATCAATAATCTTGATTATGTAACATGATGCTTGGAGCCATTGTTGGACTTGTATCTATAATGTACTAGAAACTTCTGGATATAATTATATGTAACTTTCATGAATGTGAATTTATAGTAATGTCTGCAAGGAAATCTTCGGAATTAAACGAAATCCGATCGATTTAAACAGTCTTTCGTCACAAAGTATAACTTAATATATATTTTTTTCTTTTTTCACGGTCATTCAGTTAGTACAATCCGATCTATGCAAACCAAGCATCATTTTACACAATGCAGCAAGAGTTTTACAACCTCATCTGCTACATCCAGTCAATGCAGGTATTATGGTAAAAAAAAAGGTCATCACGGTATCTGTTAGTTTCTTTGTGTAATATTGTGCTCAGGTGTTGCTTTTATTCCAAATTACTACCGCCGCTAAACTTTAAAGTGAGATTCCGCCTCCTTTTTAGAGTCTGCTATTTATAAAGTTACTTAAATGTCAGATCCACCAAGTTACTTCCCTGTAATATTAGAACGCTAGTGAAACGTTAAAAGCGGCCCCGAACATTAACAACCACTCCAACACCTGATGGTATTAAAGAAAGCGCAATATTACAGGCAGTAAGCAAAGAGGCGTCCTCGCATCCTGTCCTGGGTAATTCAATTTGAATTGGAAGACACCTTTGCACAGATATTCTGAATCACAGTTCATAATGTCTAGAACAGCAGTCAATTCTGTTGATTGCAGGTCTTTTACTAGTTTTCATAACTAGACAAAATGAGCATATTCCCGTGCTGCTAGAAGGAAAACTGCATTTTTTGACTTAGCTTTCTTTGCTGATTTAACAGATCAGCTAAACGATTTAAATACCTCGCTGCAAGTCAAAAGCATCCTCATGACAGATAAGTGCATTTTATGAAGCTATTACAGCTGCGTGCTCATCTTTTATGTATCACTGAAGAATATTTGCAAATTACGCAAAATTATCGTAACCAGTTTGATCTCAGGAATCAATATGCTGAAATATTTCAACACTTTTCAACGGCGTTTTCAGTAAATGTAATATCCCTCAACGGTTCCAAATGCAAATGTTAAATTTACAATGTGATGATTTGTGTTAGGACAAATTGAAACACTTGGAAGTCTGGCCGAGTTTTATAATAACGTTTCTCGAAACAAATTTTCAAGTGTAGAGCTACTTGCTTTACGGATAGTATGTATTTTCAGTTAGTCTTACGTGTTACTACATTGTTCTACTGTTATGAAATCACCAAATACCGAAAGACATTGTCAGATCACAACCTTATACGCAGTCTCAGATTAAAAATATCCCATATATTGTCTCCTGACATTGATAATCACACTAAAAATAACGAAGTATAAAAGGGGATAAAATGTCCACGTAATTTTTTTGTACACACTTGCTTTACATTGTGCTGAAAATTATTTGATGTTGTACTATCTTTATAACACTGCTTTCCTCATATTCGGGATAGGCGATCTTTTTAAAGTTAAATCTATATTATGTCAAAATCTAAGAAATTCTTTTTATTTGCTTTGACGACCGGTTTCAGAACACTGGGGTACTATCTCGTAAGATACCAAAGGAGAAGATGATACCTTAACGTGCCGAAACGGGTGGTCACATCAAATAAAAATATCATTTTCGATGTTGGCATAATATTAATTTGAAGTTAGACGTACTATATATTTTCTTTACAATATGCGTCCATTATTTAATTAAAACTGGAACCATCAAAATTGTAACAGCCTGACCCTCAGTCGTATTCTTAACGCCAGATCTGTTTCCTGCCTATCCTAAGCTGCTGTATTTCACAGTGAGCCGGTATTAGTGGAATGAGCTGACGTCGCAGTGGTGATGCCTGTACCCTTCTGATTTAACACGTTTATTCACGCAAGTATTAATGTTGTAGTCTGTCCGTGATCACGCGACCAGATACCGCTGAACGGGGGGATGATAAAGCATAAAGAGCTCTTTTAGTACACATTTAGGTGCACCAGAGCTAACATACAGAGTGGTCAGGTCATGTTCTGTGAGGTTCAGCTCCTTGGTGATCTCAAAGAAGGGTTGAATTCTCCAGGAGTCTTCAGCAGTGGCCGCGGCGGAATAGTCGTGCGCACTGAGGCGCCGTGCTGCGGTGCGCGTGTCCGTTCGCCGTCGAGGGTTATAGCCCCCTTCGGGCATGGGTGTACGTGTTGTCCTTAGTTTAACTTGGTTTAAGAAGTTTGTAAGCTAGAGACTAATAACCAAGCAGTTAAGCCCCATAGATTTACAATTTTGCAATCTTCAGCGGTGTCGAACATTGCCAACAATGTGGTCATCTTGCCCACTGCGCTGCGAAATGTGTGGAAAATTAACGGCTCAAGCGTGTGGTTTCATTACCGCGCTTTACGTTATTCCTGAGACCTTGTCATTTAGTCCTCCTGGACTACCGGTAAAAAAAAACACGATTTCGACACTAGGCATTTGAGTTCCGTTCTCTTCCCTAGAGATCAAACTGCGAGTCCCCCCTACGGGTTCGGGGGTTAGAGTAGGCCCGCGGTATTCCTGCCTGTCGTAAGAGGCGACTAAAAGGAGTCCTCATACGTTTCGGCCATATGTCTTTAGTATCCTATGTGGGTTTGACCTTCCATTTGTCAAAATTTTCCTGAAGAGCGAACCATTTGGGGAAGGACACCTTACGTGGTGAAATGAGTATTTATTGTGCAATTCCATCTTATACACCCATTATGGAACGGCATCATGGCTGCGGCTTTTATGTAACCGTTGGGCAGGTTATTACATCTCAGCGCAAGCCATGTCCGTTGTGCACTGATACCCTTGCACCCCAGTCATAATGGTTTACACTGCGCCAGAAAGCCAGCACGGTAGCCGGCCCGTTGTGGTGGGGTCGTCATGTACCCTCTTCGCTGTAGCCCCCTGACAACAAAGGGATCGCTCTACCGATGCCAGAGCTGAATACTCCTCATGCAAGGCAAGGAGTAGATGCTTGTCTCTGTGGGGCATCAGGACTCCCGGCAACGTTCATCCTGCCAGGTTACGTTGCTGTGGCTGGGTGGCGCCCGTGAGGAGAGCCCCTAATCGGAGTGGGTGGCATCGGGGCGGATCACCCGCAATGAAGAGACAAAAATTGGGTGACGTTAGCGGATGTACAACCGCCGTCTCAAAGAAGGGAAAGTTTAATGCTTCTATGTACGACCCCCAAACGTTCCCCTCCCTGACAGCACCTTGGGAGAGACGTCGGGCCGCAAAAAAGGGTGAAGATTATGCTCCTAGATATCTCGTGTGCAGCAGGAATGATGGGGACTCATTCTCGGCGACCAAGCCTCAGTTCTTTGTGGGACATCTGGAGGACAGGTTTGGGGAAATGGACTCACTATCTAAAATGCGCAACGGTTCTGTTCTCATCCACACAGCATCCCCTGCCCAGTCACGGGCGCTACTCGCTTGTGACAAGCTGGGTGAAGTTGCGGTGACCATTACTCCCCACATGTCCCTGAATATGGTTCATGGTGTAATTATCCATAGGGACTTGTTGCTGCAGACGGACGACGAGCTAAGGGCGAACCTTGAATGACGAGGCGTTCATTTTATCCGGCACGTCCATAGGGGCCCAAAGGATGAAAGGGTCGCAACTGGTGCCTTCATCTTGGCCTTTGAGGGTGATACATTGCCCGAAAAGGTCAAGGTGATGATCTACCGTTGTGACGTGCGGCCTTATACTCCTCCCCCTATGAGGTGCTTTCAATGCTGGAAGTTCGGCCACATCCAGTGCTACATGTAGGGACTACAGGCGTCCAGCACATCCGGGCGCCCCATGTACACAGCCTCCCATCTGCATCAACTCCCTGCTTGTCGCAATGTCCCACACTTCAACGGGAACGGAAAATTACAGAGTATAAAACGCTGGACCATATATCATACAATAAGGTGAAGAAAAATGTTGACAGTCTGCACCTTGTCACAATGAACAACTCGTTTGCAGCAGTAACGTCGTCGCCACTCAACTTGGCGGCGGTGGTATTTCCTACTTCTTCTTCTTCTATTTCTGTGGGCCCCCAGTGCCGCCAACCAAAGCCTGCCCCCACAGTGGTTGGGAGTCATCCTTCTTCAGCTTCAAAGTTGAAAGCCTTGGGGGCAGCTACCACCTCTACGCCGGAGAAAGGTCACCCTTCTCAACCCTCACACGAAAGGGGTCCCTTGGGACACTCCCTTCCGCCAGTGTCGATGTCGACACTAACCTATGCTGGTCGCAGGGCTTCGCGCTACTCCTCAGTCCCTGAGTCTGAGAAGCACCTACCACTGGCAAAGCCCCTGAGGGAACGGAGGGATAAACCAAGGCCAAAGAAAAGCACAACCACGGTGGCTTCCGTGCCACCACTCACCTTTGCCTCCACCTCTACTTCTGAGGATGAGAAGGAGATTCTTGCATCACCCGAGGACCTCGCTCTCGGGGAGGCACTTGAGAAAACGGACGACCTAGGTGACAAACCTACACCGGTGGATGCAAGTGATGCTGAGTTGTAGCCCACCGACTCGTCGGATTCATGTCTTCCCAGCACTCAACCAATGTCATCCTCCAGTGGAACTGCGGCGGATTTTTCACCCATCTGGCTGAACTGCGCCATCTTCTGAGTATTACACCTGCTTTCTGCATTGCCTTCCAGGAAACATGGTTTCCGGCAATGTGGACCCCTGCCCTCCGGGGCTACAGAGGATTTTACTGAAATCGTAGCATATATAACATGGTATCAGGTGGAGTGTGTGTGTATGTCCTCACCTCTATGTATAGTGAACCCATGCCCCTTCGAACACCATTAGAAGCAGTGGCTGTCAGGGTGAGGACTACACAGGAGTTTACCGTCTGCAGTATCTACTTGCCCCCAGATGGTGACGTATCTGTGATGGTTTTGGCTGCACTCGTAGCTCAACTACCCCCACCTTTCTTACTGTTGGGCGACTTTAATACCCACAATCCATTGTGGGGTGGTACTACGATCTCTGGTCATGGCAGGGTTGTCGAGGATTTACTAACTCAACTCGACCTCTGCCTCTTAAATACAGGGGCCCCCCACACATTTTAGTGTGGCACATGGCACATTTTCGGCCATTGACCTATCCATCTGCAGCCACAGCCTTCCACCACCTCTTCACCTGTGTGGCAGTGACCGTTTTATTTTGTCACTACCACAACGCGAGTCCCCAGCGCGCCCACCCAGGTGGGTTCTGCACAAGGCTAACTGGGAAGACTATGCTTTTGCTGCCGTCGTTGGCCCTCACCCACTCGAGAACATCGATGTGGTGGTCGAGAGCGCCACACGTTCTATTATTTCTGCTGCGGTCGCTACCATTCCGCGTACATCAGGATGGCCATGGCGTAAGACAGTGCCGTGGTGGTCGCCGGAGGTCGCTGAGGCCATTAAAGACCGCAGGCGGGCCTTAAAGCTATAAAAAAGGCACACCTCTCAGGAGCACCTCATTAATTTTAAAAGGCTTCGCGCTCGTGCTCGCCAGCTAATAAGAAGACGGAAACAGGAGTGCTGGGAGAGGTACGTTTCCACTATTGGGGCAGGTACCTCAGCCTCGCAGGTCTGAAGTAAATACAGGCGGCTACAGGGATTACGGACGGCAACGGGAATCCCTGGGATCTCCACACTTGCAGAGATGTTTGCCGAGCATTATGCTCCTGCCTTTGCCTCTGAAAATTATCAACCGGCCTTCCGTACAGTGAAGGAGAGCGTAGAACGCCAGCCTCTCTGTTTTACTACCCGCCACTATGAAACTTACAACACTCCTTTTACTGAGTGGGAGCTCCTCAGTGCTCTTCAATGTCCTGACACGGCGCCTGGGCCTGATAGCATTCATAGCCAAATGCTGAAACATCTCTCAGCAGATAGTCGGCGTAATCTACTTGCGGTCTATAACCGCATTTGGCGTGATGGTGTTTTCCCGTCACAGTGGCAGGAGAGTATCATCATTCCAGTGCTTAAACCAGATAAACAACCTCTTTCCTTGGATAGCAATCGGCCCATTAACCTGACTAACGTTCCATGCAAACTGTTGGAGCAGATGGTCAGTCGGCGATTGTGTTGGATTCTGGAGACTCGAGGCTTACTGGCTCCATGCCAGGGCAGTTTTCGCCGGGGTCGATCTACCACCGACAATCTGGTGTACATCGAGTCTGCAATCCGCACAGCCTTTTCCCAGCGCCACCACCTTGTTGCCGTCTTCTTCGATATGCACAAAGCATATGATACAACCTGGTGGAGACATATCCTCAACACTTTACATGACTGGGGCCTCCAGGTCTCCCTACAGATTTTTACCCAGAATTTTTTATCTGTCCGTACCTTTCGTGTCCAAATTGGTGCCTCCCTGAGCACCTCTCATATCCAGGAAAATAGGGTTCCTCAGAGCTCGGTTTTAAGCGTTCCATTATTTTTAGTTGCCATCAACGGTCTAGCGAATACGGTGGGATCGTCGGTCTCCCCTTCTCTTTACGGTGACTACCTTTGTATCTCTTTTAGTTCCTGCAGCACCGAAGTTTCCGAGCGTAGGTTGCAAGGTGCTATTCGGAAGGCACAGACCTGGGCGCTTACTCATGGCTTTCAGTTTTCAGCCAGCAAGACCAGAGTGATGCACTTCTGTCGACGTCGGACAGTTCACCCTCACCCTGAAGTTTATCTTAACGACGAACTCCTGAGCGTAGTAGACACGCATCGGTTTTTAGGACTGGTCTTTGACGCCCAGCTGACGTGGCTTCCCCACATTCGTCAGCTGAAACGAGAGTGCTAGCGCCGTATCAACGTACTCCGCCACCTGGGTCATACGACCTGGGCTGCTGACCGCTCGACGCTGTGCAGCTTTACACAGTGCTGGTGCAGTCCCGTCTCGATTTTGGGTGCATTGCCTATGGGTCTGCGGCACCGTCGGCTGCCACCACTACTGGACCCCATTCACAGCTGTGGGGTTTGCATCGCAACGGGCGCTTTCCGCACCAGCCCAGTGAACAGCTTATTAGTGGAGGCTGGGATCCCACCTTTGGGGATCCGCCGCCAATACCTGCTCGCGGCTTATGCAGTCAACGTATATTGCTCCCCAGGCCACCCGAACACTCGTCTTCTCTTTTCGGATGTGATCGTCTCCCGCCATCAGCGACGCCCCAGATCAGGTCTTACGATCGCATATCGAGTTCAGGCCCTCCACCTGGAGCTTGAGTCTTTGCCCCTTCCATCTCCATATCAGGTCCATGCACGTACACCTCCGTGGTGCTTGCCAACGCCGTCTACTCGGCTGGACTTGGCCCATGGGCCCAGAGACTCAGTTCCATTGGAGGCGCTCCACCGTCAGTTCTCGGCTGTCATAGCGGAGTTCCCTGGTTATGACCTGATCTACACCGATGGTTCACTGGTTGATGGGTGCGTGGGATTTGCATACACTCACGGCGACCGTGTGGACAACACTCTCTGCCGAATGGCTGCAGTGTTTTCACTGCAGAGCTGGTGGCCATTCACAGAGCTCTCGTGCATATCCGGTCCTGCTCAGGCGAGTTTTTTCTTATTTGCAGCGACTCCCTGAGTAGCCCTAGAACTCTGGACCAGTGTTACCCACGGTCTACCCTGGTGTTGGCCATACAGGAGACACTTTATGCCGTTACACAGTCTGGGCGTTCGGTGGTGTTTATCTGGTCTCCGGGTCATGTTGGTATCCCAGGCAACGAACGTGTTGACTGGCTTGCCAAGCAGGCTGTCGGTACGTCCAGTCCAGAGAACGGCCTCCCGGCTTCTGAACTCCGTTCATTGTTGCGCCAACGGGTACATCGGCTTTGGAATGCTGAGTGGCGTAGCCTGAGCACGCCCAACAAGCTCCTGGTGGTCAAGGAATCTACGGCCACATGGTTCTCCTCCATGCATGGTTCACGATGGGACTCAGTGGTTTTGTGTCGCCTCTGCATTGGACATATGTGGCTCACCCATGGACATCTCCTTCGTGGTGAGAAGCTGCCCCAATGTCAGTGTGGCTCCCGTCTGACGATAGTCCACATCCTGTTGGACTGCCCTGTTTTAGCCGCCTTGCAGCGGAATTTTAACCTCCCTGTCGTTTTATCAGATGTTTTAGGTGACGATGCTAAAATGGCAGATTCCGTTTTACGTTTTATACGAGCAGGGTTTTTTTATCATTCTCTCTAACTGGTGATTTCTTTGTGTTACCGAGTGGTTGACCTTTCCTTTTTTATTCTTATGGTCAGTAAACTCAGCCATCGGCTTCTTTGTTGTAAGATGGCTTTGTGTGATCGTCTCTTTTCGTTTTGTGTCTTGTCGTTTTTGATGATGTTTTATGGACTCAGTGGGACTCCTCTACAACTTCGTAACCTTAAACGCTGGGCGGATATCCTTCATGTCCACGGTTTTACTTTGGCGCTTAGATGTGGAATGGGGGACTGATGACCATTGTAGTTTTGTCCCCCTTAAACAACCGAACAACAACAACAAACTGCGAGTGGTCTTCTGGTCTTGACGAAACTATGCAATATTGGCCAAACATATCATACTCGTATTTTGCTCTGTACGGATCTGTTAAATAAATATGCTCGATGTAGTCTATAGGTCGAAGCGTTCAGTATGATTTCATGCCCAGCAACAATAGCTGCCGAAAGTACCTTGTACCTGTGATTCTACAATCAAACACTATGTGAATAGGCTAACATTCGTGAAACAGTAATGAAATATATATATAGATTACTTAATAAAGTAGGTTTTATTCTATCGTTTGCAAGGTAATGCAGTTAATTCAGTTGGATAATGTTTAATCAAACACATGTATTTATCTACAGGATGCGGCCCTAAATTAGAAATAAACATCATAACATTATCAGAACAGATGCGTTAACCGTGTTACGAGAATGCTGGCAAAATCCCCATCTAAATGACCATTGTCGATAATCACTTACGTCAATTTCACTATCATAGAACACTATATGGTCATCAGCAGAAAATAGTTCAAATCTTTGTCTGTCGAATAGCATATCAATACTTGTAAATTATATAAAAACAAACAATATTTTATAGCAGTACAAATAAATTGATGTAAATACTGCTTTCTAGGTGACAGCTTGTGTTAATAATCATGTATGACATAGTTTGCAGAAATCGCATGACGAATTGTCCATTTTAAGTTTAATTTTGCTATATTAGGATAATGTGAACACTGACATTCGTGGTTATCCAAGTTAGTATATTTCTAAGTTAGTATAGTGCTCTTTTAAGTATCTGTCACAGCGTCCATTAAGAGACTTCTCTATCGCCTCATACCCGTTAGCAGTACGGGTTTACCCATTTCCGGTCGTTAGCCATTGTCCACCAGTGTCTTTAGCGGCTTGCTGGGGCCCACCTCAGCATTATATGTGTTGAAAAAAAAATCTTAACAAAAAGGCGTGACACGCTCGTGGCTCTTTTTCAGTGTGGATCTTTAAAATTACGGGAACCAGATAAATCGTCTAAAACGAAAGCGTTAAGGAGAGATATTGATGAAATAGACCAAAAATGTCAATTTTCGATTTATTTTATATTTTTTAGTGCAATTGACGGACAATAAGTTCCCAAAGTTTCAATGTTGAAATCGCATCCGAAGTGCCTGAAAATTCTTAAAAGTGTGACGCGGCCACCCTGCCACGCCCACATTTTGAAGCAGCACTTCAATACCAGCTCAGTGGACAACAATTCTGTGTAGTACTTTCAACCAAACATGTGCGTGATACATCTAGCAGGCCGTGATACACACTCTTTGGTTTTGTAGATCGTCTTTGACTTTGTTCCGTATCGTTTGTGACGAAGCAATTCTTTCTTTGCCTTGTGATTCTGACAGAGATTTATACAACTGTTCGATTCTTTCTACATTCAGTTATGCCACGACCACAAAGAGTCTGTAAAAAAACTGAATAAACTGCGTTTGAATAAGTTAGAGAATAGAAGACTTGAGAAACAAAGACAAACCAGCATTAGGGCTAGGTCCTAAGTAAGAACATCTGCTGGAAATGTGAACTCGTCTCCTAGCAGTTCCAAGCGAAAATTAATGAGGTGAATGGTGCATACTACAGTCACGAATCTCGGTTTCTGGCCGATCCTGCACTTCTCAAAATGTGTGTTCATGGGAAAATCCAGAATCGAAATGAGTCTCTAAATTCATGCATATGGTAACGATGCCGTAAAACCAGATTTGCATCTGCTACAGTTTTCAGAATTGTATATTATGATGCAGTTCTTATACTTAATGATGGTAAAGTCTGGAGCATGAAGGTATTACAAAGAATGGACTTCTAGACAACTAGAAATCAGAAGAGAATACTTGAAGGGAAAGACGACCCAGAGTACAAATGTGGTGTCTTCTGAAGAAGTGACATAATGAAGAAGTTAGGTTGAGCTTTTAACTGTGTTTCCTGAAAATTAGTTTTTCAAAGTTTATGTACCTTTTCCTCAGATTCTATGAATGCTAGAATTATGAAATTTTGTTCACGTATTTCTGTAAGCCTAATAAACGTTGTATCAAGAGCAGATTTTGAAATTCTGATTGCTAGCCGAGCTATGGGACAAAGTACTTGGAATTTTGCATGAATTTAAAATTGTGGAAAGGCAAACCTACATTTCTAGCTTTTGTAGATTTGGAGAAAGCATTTGACAATGTTGATTGGAATACACTCTTTTCAAATCCTTAAGTCACACAGGGGCAAAATACAAGGAAGGGACGGTTATTTAGAACCTGTACAAAAGCCAGAACGCAGTTATTAGAGTCGAAGGTCATTAAAGGGAAGCATTGGTTGGGAAGGGAGTAAGACAGCGTTGTAGCCTTTCTGCAATATTATTCAATTTATACATCGAGCAGGCTGTGAAGGACAACAAGGAAACATTTGGAATAGGGATTAAAGTTCAGGTTGAAGAAATAAAAACATTGCGTTTTGCTGGTGACATTGTAATTCTGTCAGAAAAATCAAAGAACCTGGACGAGCAATTGAATGGAATGGACAGTGTGTTGAAGAGAGCGTATAAAATGAACATTAACAACAGCAAAACAATGATAATGGAATGCAGTCTTAGAAAGTCAGGCGTAGCGGAAGGAATTAGGTTAGGTAACGTGAAAAAGAAGGAGGTAGATGAGTTTTGTTACTTGGGTAGTAAAATGACATAGGACGGTCGCAGTACAGAGGCTATAAAATACAGAATGGCAATGGGGAGAAAAGCGGTTTTGCAAAAGAGAAATTTGCTAACATCGAATATTAATGTAAGTGTGAGGAAGTCTTTTCTGAAGGCATTTGTGTGGAGTGTTGCCTTGTACGGGAGTGAAATTTGGACGATAAACATTGCGAACAGGAAGAGAATAGAGGCTTCTGAAATGTGGTACTACAGATGAATGTTGAAGATTAGGTGGGTAGATCGCATAACTAATGAAGAGGTACTGAACATAATTGGGGAGAAAAGAAATTTTTGACATACTTTGACTAAAAGAAGGGATCGCTTGGTAGGACACACTCTAAGACATCGAGCAATCGTAAAGTTAGCATTGGAGGAAAGTTTTTAGGGTAAAAATCTCAGAGGGTGATCCAGAGACGCATATAGTAAGCAGATTCAAATGGATATGGGTTGCCGTTCTTGGGAGGAGATGGAAAGGCTTGCTCAGGATAGAGTAGGGTGGAGAGCTGCATAAAACCAGTTTCCGGACTGAAGACCATAGCAACAACTTGTGGAATTATTATTTTAAAAAATATCAAAATTCTCGCACTTGACCTATTCCAAAAACCTCATGAGAGAAGCTTACAATATACGTATAAATAGATGAAATACAAAGAAATGTTTGTAGAAATCTCTTGAATACTTTCTGAGGAAAAGGAACATACATTACTTTTTGAAAATAAAACTACAAATTACATTAAAACAGCTGTATATATATATAATCAAAGGATTTTATATTGAAATGTGTTCCTTTTATGCAAAGTGTGGCACAAAATTTCATTCCCAGTAGTGGACTATAGCTGTTGGAGACCCGGGGCGGCGGTAAAACAATATGAGAACCCCCCCCCCCCACGGCCACTTGGAAATACTTGTATTACTGTAAACAAGTAACTTTTGAGATTTGCCCCCCCCCCTCCCCCCTCAGGACAAGAGGCACGGGGTAATCTAATAAAATAGCTGTAGAGATTTCGGGGCCTCAGAACAATAGGCCAGGGGCTCTTTTCTTAAGTACTTTCTAAGTATCTGGAGGGCCCCCAAGACGACAGGCCCCAGGGCGGACCGCCCCGTCCGCCCCCCCCCCCTTCCTTAGTCCACCACTGATATCTCCAAATCTGTAGATTTGGTGCATTTTTGAAATAGTGTGTGTTTTTCATCAACGGCCCTTCTTAAAGCCAGTGACCTCAAGTGCAGAAAAAAGTTGGAATAAAAGATATAAAATAAAAAAAGAAAACATGCGAATAGAGCATTTGTCATGATTATAAATAGTGGGATTTTGGCGAATCGGTTATATAATACTACTGAAACGACCGTAGCTTTGTGGGGCACAATGTATTCGCCCCATACGGTACGCTCGTTTTAATAGTTGTCTTACGTGTTTCTCATAAATCGAATTATTTTAAAATTATTTTGATCATGATCAATACTTTACACCTATCATTTCAGACGATTTATCTGCATTAATGCAGCTTCCGCGGGTTTAAAAACCCAACCTGAAGATGTGCCACGAGCATGAAAGGCATTACTGCTACATTAATTGTATCAGTTGCAACAGAGACTTGCATTGTTATACATTTTATGTTTTGGTTTTATCCCCCAATATACAATATCCTCCATCCTTTATATACCGTAAAGAAATAAAGAATGCACCTAACCACTTTGAATACATGATCAGCATAGCGAAAAGTCTTTTAACTTTGTACCAGAACAGAAAAAAAATCTAAGATTAAATGCCTTGTGCGAAATATCTACCAACTTCCATGTGTTCCAGTTTTTCGTCTTCTTTCCTTCGCTAGTGTCTAGTTGCACTTGTCCGTGCAAAGATGCTACGTCGCGAGTTCTTCCAACTATTATCTCCGTAAAAAGAGAGGAGGCAGATGAAGTATCGCTGGGCGTGAAGAATAAGCAGATTAGGGGAGCGGCGCGGCGCGGCTGGTAACTGCTGCGGCGATTGCATCTGCCGGCGCCACTTGTTTATGCAGATTGTAATGGCTTGCGCCAACAGAACTTCATCTTGGCGCCGCGCCGCCGGGGACTGAGTTAACTTTGCGCATTAACAGTAATCTCTGGCCGCGGCGACAAATGCCGCGCGCTGGCGGCGCCGTCGCGGACGCGGCCGCCACCTGTTCAAACAGGGCTGCCAACCGCGCCGTGTGCTCCCGCTGGTCAAACATCGGCGCCCACCTGCGCGCCGCGTTATCTCAACTTCCGGCCGCAGCCGCAAGTGTGTAGAGTCGGGGTTACGTCGCTGCAGTGAGAGCCAGTGCAAATAGGACGGGGCGCGTAGAACAGGCACGTAGTCAACCCGGAGAGAACCTCTCGCGATGGAAAGTAAATCTGGCTGTTTGAAACAACCGTACAACGTGGAACAGTACTGCATTTCATCTGAAATATTCCTACATGCAGACCCATATTCCTGTATCACCATCTCTTTAGGATTGAAAGTATAAAGGAGACCAAGTGGTTTGTATTTTTAATTTTTTTTTTTTTTTTTTTTTTTTTTTGCCCACTTTAGGTTACGATAGCAACACTAAAAGTGGGCCTTTGCGATCGTCTTTTGACAGTTCGAGAGTTAAATTAATATAACGGCTTAACCATTCATCTGATACGAAAAGTGAATAACCCAATTTGTAGCGGAGAAAATTCTCTCTCATGTTTTTTTCCATATCTCGCATCGTTGCAGAGATATTTGCAAAAATAACAGCGATTTTGGAATATCTGTCTGTCTGTTTCATCGTAACGTGTACCCTATTTACAAGACGAACCGTTCAACCGATCAGCACCAAATTTTACAGACAAAATTGTAGGCCGCCAGAGACTAGAACCTCCCTTTTTCAAATTTTTCGGAGAAAAAATACGGTAGTAATAACACACACACACACACACACACACACACACACACACACACAAAAAACAAAAAAAAACAAAAAAACGTCTGTAATATAATTGTTATTGCAAACGAACCGTTCATCTGACACGAAAATTGAGTAACCTAATTCGTAGAGGGTAAAATTCTCTACAACTTCGCTCTATTACGTTTCTTTATTATTATTTTTATATATTTTTTGCCATACCTTGCAGAGATATTTGCAAAAATAACGGCGATTTGACGATATCTGTCTGTCTGTAATGTTTCCCACTTTATAGGTCGAACCGTTCAACCGATCGGCACCAAATTTTACGGACGCAATTGTTGGTTACCAGTACATCACTTTTTTAAATATTTTGGACAAGAAATAGGCTAGTAATACAAAAAAAAAGCCGTTTGTAATGTAATTTTAATTGCAAATAAACCGTTCATCTGAAGCGAAAACTCAATAACCGAATTTATAGAGGAGAAAATTCTCTACAACTTTGTTCCCCGCAGCCGCAACTGTGTAGAGGAGAGTCGGTGCGCTGATTTGGGGTTACGTCGCTGCAGTGAGAGAGAGTGCAAATAGGACAGGGCACGTAGTACAGGCGTGTAGTCAACCAGGAGAGAACCTCTCGCAATGGAAAGTAAATCTGGCAGTTTGAAACAACCGTACAACATCGAACAGTACTGCATTCCATCTGAAATATTCCTACATGCAGACCTACATTCCTGTATCACCATCTTACTTAGGATTGAAAGTATAAAGGAGACCATGTGGTTATCGGACTATTGTATTTTTTTTTTTTTTTTTTTTTTTTTTTTGGCCCGCTTTAGGTTACGGTAGTAATACTAAAAGTGGGCCTTTGCGATCGTCTTTTCACAGGTCGAGATTTACATTAAAATAACGGCGTAACTGTTCATCTGATACGAAAATTGAATAACCGAATTTTTAGAGGAGAAAATTATCTACAATTTCCTCTCGCGACGGAAAGTAAATCTGGCTGTTTGAAACAACCGTACAACGTGGAATAGTACTGCATTTCATCTGAAATATTCCTACATGCAGACCTACATTCCTGTATCACCATCTTATCTTAGGATTGAAACTATAAAGGAGACCATGTGGTTATCGGACTTTTGTATTTTTAACTTTTTTAGCCCGCTTTAGGTTACGGTAGTAATACTAAAAGTGGGCCTTTGCGATCGTCTTTTGACAGGTCGAGATTTAAATTAAAATAACGGCGTAACTGTTGATCTGATACGAAAATTGAATAACCGAATTTGTAGAGGAGAAAATTCTCTACAACTTTGCTCCCTCATGTTTTTTTTTTTTTTTCATATCTCGTATCGTTTCAGAGATAATTGCAAAAATAACAGCGATTTTGGGATGTCTGTCTGTCTGTCTGTCCGTCTGTCTGTCTGTTCGTAACGTGTTCCCTGTTTTTAAGACGAACCGTTCAAACGATCAGTACCAAATTTTGCAGACATGATTGTAGGCCGCCAGAGACCAGAACCTCCGTTTTCAAATTTTTCGGACAAAAAAAAACTACGGTAGTAATAATAGTAGTAATTGTAATTGCAAAAGAACCGTTAATCTGACACGAAAACTGAATAACCTAATTGCCAGAAATTTTACTAATTAACTAATTAAATTAAAATTAACTAATGAGGAGGTACTGAACAGAATTAGGGAGAAAAGAAATTTCTGGCATATCTTGACTAAAAGGAGGGATAGGTTGATAGGACACATTCTCAGACATCAAGGAATTGTGAATTTAGCGTTGGAGGGAAGTGTGTGGGGCAAAAACCGCAGAGGAAGACCAAGAGATGGATACAGTAAGCAGATTCAGACAGATGTGGGTTGCCGTTGTTATGTGGAGATGAAGATGCTTGCTCAGGATATGGTATTGTGGAGAGCTGAATCAAACCAGTCTGCGGACTGAAGACCACAACAACAACAACGATTGGCAGAGGGGAAAATTCTCTACAACTTCGCTCTATTATGTATTTTTTTTATATGTTGCATCGTTGCGAAGATATTTGCAAAAATAACGACGATTTGACGTTGTCTGTCTGTCTGTAACGTGTTCCCACTTTTTAGCTTGAACCGTTCAACCGATCGGCACCAAATTTTACAGACATAATTGTTGGCTATCAGAGATAAGAACCTCGCTTTTTCGAATATTTCGGACAAGAAATACGCTAGCAATACCAAAAAAAGCCGTTTGTAATGTAATTTTAATTGCAAATAAAGCGTTCTTCTGACGCGAAAATTGAATAACCGAATTTATAGAGGAGAAAATTCTCTACAACTTTGTTGCCTTTTTTTTTTTTTTTTTTTTTTTTTTTTTTTTTTTTTTTTTTTCATATATCGTATCGTTTGAGAGATATTTACAAAAATAACGGAGTTTTGACACCCTACAACGTATTAACGAAAACCAGCCGTTCGGAGATGTAACATGACATTCCTTGCCCAGAACTCTCTCTGGCATACGCCATCTTGCGTTACGCATTTGATCATTTTCTAATTGTAACTTAAACGTTGTCATTTCAAAGCAACGGCGCACTGAAGAATTAACAAAAACACGTCGTTCTTCGTACGATAAATGATAATCTAGTGACTACAAATGCCATATTAGCATCAGTTAACAACAACCATCAATAGTATGAGACTAAAGAACGCTACTTCTTATTGTTAGCTGTAGCGTAGTGGGCAATGCGTTGGACTGTTATGCTGAAAGTCAGTGGTTCGGAGCTCGCCACTACCTAATTTTGAAGCGGCTACACGGGTAGCGGGGTCTGTGTATCTTCCCAACACAAACTAAGGAATGAAATTACAGAATGGCCACACAAACTCTAGCAACCTAATTACAGAATGACCACACGTACTCTCAACAACCTGCTAATACACACAGAGACTTACATACAAGTGTATACAAATGTTCTGCGGCCCAGGTATGAAACGTAAAAATGAAATGCATGATTTTAAGCACAACTATTCATTCGGGGACTGTGTGGCGTGGGCTGGGAGGGTTTTTAGATTAGAGGGCTTCGAGGAAAAACAAAATGGGCAAAGGGTACAGGTGGATCAAAGGAGAAGTGTAGATCTAGGAACTATCGGTATAACAGTTGTAAATTGTCGTAGCTGTATCGGGAAAGTACCAGAAATCCAAGCGTTCATAGAAAGCACCGAAACACACATCATTATAGGCAGTGAAAGTTGGCTCAAGCTGGAAATAAGTTCAGCAGAAGATTTTGCAAAAGATCTAACTGTGTTCAAAAACGATAGATTAGAGAAAATAGGTGGAGACCAGTTTGACGTAGTTAAAAGTAGTCTTTTGTGTAGCTAAGTTGAATTTGATAGTTTCTGTGGGTTATTATAGGTAAGGTTGTACCTGAAAATCTTAAGAAAATAATTGGTTCATATATCACCTCTCCCCGCCCCCCTCCCCCGACTCTGACGATACAGTAACAGAAAGGTTCAAAGAAAACATGTATCTAATTGGGAACACTTACCCGACTCACACAATAATAAATAGTAGGCGGTGACTTAAATTTACCCTCAATCTGTTGGCGAAATTATATTTTCAAACCAGGACGTACGCATCGTGCGAAATTGTACTCAACGAATTCTCTGAGAATTACTTCCAACTACTAGTTCATGAGCCAACAAGATTTGTAAATGGATGTCAAAACGCACTTGATCTCTTAGCAACAAATAATCCTGAGCTGTTAAAAAGCAACAAAACGGATACAGGTATTAGTGAACACAGAGCTGTCGTAGCGACATTGAATATCGAAAGTCCCAAAGTTACCAAAAATTGACGAAAGTTATATTTGTTCGGGAAAGCAGACAGATATAAAATACATTGCTTCTTGAAAGAAAGTTTCCACTCTTTGCTAACAATAAATATAAGTGTAAACCAGATGTGGCTCTAATTCAAGGAAATGGTATCGACAGCAACTGAGAGTTTTATAAGAATAAATTAATAAAAGAAGGAGGTGATTCCCCTTGGTACACAAAACAGTTCAGAATACTGATGCAAAAGCAACAGAAAATGCATTCTAAATTTAAACGAACACAATATCCCCAGGATTGGCGATCCAACACAGAAGCTCGAAATTTATCGAGGGTTTCAATGGGAGATGCCCACAATACTTATCACAACGAAACTCTTTATCGAAATTTGACTGAAAACTCTAAGAAATTTTGGTCATATCTTGAATTACTAGGGGTAAAACACAAACAATACCCTCACTACGTGATAGTAATGGCGATCCTGCCGATGATAACACTACTAAAGCAGAGTTATTAAACATAGCAATTAGAAACTCATTCACCAAAGAAGACGAAACCAATATTCAAGATTTCGTGTTACAAATAGAAGCCAGAATGAGTAGAAATAGATATCCTCGGAGTAGTGAAGCAACTTAAATCACTTAACAAGAACTTGTATTTTGGTACGGACTGTATATCCATTCGATTTCTATCTGATTATGCTGAAGCGATAGCTCCTTATTTAACAGCCATATAGAACCGCTCAAAGAAAGATCTGTACCAAAAGATTGGAAAGTAGCACAGGTCACACCTATACTTAAGAAAGGCGGTAGGAGTAACCCACTAAACTACAGACCTATTTCATTGACGTCAATTTCAAGCAGGGTCTTGGAACATATCCCGTTTTCAAATATTATGAATTATCTGGAACAGAATGATCTATTGACCTAAGGTCAACACGGATATAGAAAATATGTTTCAAGCGAAACAAAACTAGCTCTTTAGTCACAGGAAGTGATGTGTGCTATCGACTAAGGTTCTCAAATTGATTCCATATTTCTTGATTTCCAAAAGGCTTTTGACACCGTACCTCACAAACGGCTTTTAATCAAATTGCATGGTTATGGTATATAGCCCCAAATATGCGACTGGATAGGGGATTTCTTGTCAGAGAGGACACAGTTTGTAGTAATCGATGGTAAGGTATCGACTAAAACAGAGGTAATATCTGGCGTTCCACAGGGTAGAGTTATTAGTCCTCTGCTGTTCCTTATTTACATAAACGATTTGGGAGAAACTCAAAGCAGCTCTCTTAGGTTGTTTACATATGACGCCGTCATTTACCGTCTAGTAAAATCATCTGGAGGTTAAACCAACTGCAGAACGATCTGAATAAGATATCACTATGGTGTAAAAATTGGCAATTGACTCTAAATAATGAAAATTATGAAGAAGTCCACATGAGTACGAAAAGAAATCCGTCAAACTTCGTTTACAAGATAAATCAATCAAACGTGAAGGCCGTAAACTCCACTAAATGTCGTGGGAAAGGCGGACCAAATACTGCGTTATATTGGCAGAACCCTTAAAAGATGCAACAGAACTACTACAATGACTGCATACACTATGCTTGTCCGTCCTTTTTTGGATTATTACTTCCCAGTGTGGGATCATTATCAGGTGGGTATGACGGAGGACACCGAAAGAGTCCAATGAAGGGCAGCTCTTTTTGTATTGTCACGATACAGGGGAGACAGCGTTACGTAAATGATACAGGACGTGGGATGGGAATCATTACAACAAAGGTGCTTATCTTTGTGGCGTGGGCTACTTACGAAACTCCAATCGGCAACATTCTCCTCCGAATACGAAAATATATTGTTGAATGCCACCTATATAGGCAGAAATTACCACCAGAATAAAATACGTGAAATCAGAGCTCGAACGGGGAGATTCAGGTTTTCTTTCTTCCCTTGCGCTGTTAGAGAATGGAACGGGAGATAAATAGTGTAAATGTGGTTCGTTGAACCCTCTGCTAGGCACTTAACTGTGATCTGCATAGTATCACATGTTCATGTAGATGCAGTATCAGAACTAACACAACAGACAGAGCCGTTCGATCAAATCCTCAAACAATATCCAAGAAATCGGTTTTCTTTTTTGACATTTAATTATACGTCAAAGCGAGAAAATTACCAACAGTCTCGTGGCTGAATACCTGAAGGAACAACGCATCGATCTACATGAACCGTCGGAAGGCGACAAGCGCCACTGAAGTAAGGAGAGAAAAGTTAACGCCGACCGTGGACGGAGTACTTAACCAACCGTATGTGTGGCTGCAGAAGAGTTGTTATAGCACGGGCTCGGTGAGCTGTCCTCGAGCTTGTGCAATGCGGCTTCAGAGGGCCGTGCGCTTGAGTTTGGTGTTTTGTCAGCCTTCCTGCCCGGCCGCGGTGGCCGAGCAGACTGAGGCGCTTCAGTCACGGTCTGCACGGCCACTACGGTCGGGGGTTCGAATCCCCCTCGGGCATGGATATTTGTGTCGTCTTTAGTATAAGGTAGATCATAAGTAGTTTAGAAGTTTAGGGACTGATGACCCCGTAGCTAAGTCCCATAAGCTTAACAAACTTTTTAACCTTTTGAATCAGCCTTCTTTTTCCTTTCCTATCTCATCGGACATCTGCTGCTCCATGCATTTTGGGAATATGGTAAGCGTCGATCTGCTGGCTTTCACTGGCACTTCGCTGGGTTGATTTCAGACGGTACCGCTTGTTCTGGAACGATCTCTCTCGTCCTGCCCTGTGGAAAGCTCGTGTTGTCGCATGTATTTTGCCCTCGCCTCTGCCTTTTCGCCTAATGCAACTGGAAAAGTACTTTATACGCGATATGTGTTGCTTGGAACACTACGAATCCTGTGTGGCTTTAAATAGTCGTCTGGTAGTGGTCAAAATTGGCCGGTAAAATCTTGAAAAACCTATCTGTTAATTACAACCATCCCATCAATGACTGGTCGTGCTTAAAATCACGCATTTCATTATTGCGCTTCATACCTAGGTCGCAGAACATTTGTATACATTTGTATTTATATCAGTATCTGTGTGTGTGTGTGTGTGTGTGTGTGTGTTAGAAGGTTGTTGAGAATTCGTGTTGCCATTCTGTAATTACATTGCTTAGTTCGGGTTGGGAAGCCCGTGTTCTTTTTGCCATATTTCGTCACCTAAGGTCTAAGTGACGAGAGAGTAACTGTAACCGCGACCAGGCGTTTTTGAAGAAAGGGATTTTATAGATTCTTTTATAGGCAAGTTGGTTACAACTCAAGAATAACAATGGGGGTCAGCTAGTTTAGAGTCAAAGTAACTTATAGTTAAGATCTGAATGAAATAAGTACCTGATGATGCAAATTTAATTTGCGAAACCGGCCGTGAGTTATTAGTAAACAATTTTTAACAGACAGTGTGAAATCTTGGTGTTGCGTGGTTGGTTATGCTCACACAAACCACACTTATGTTCCCTATATGTATTGATGTCTGTGCGCTGCTGCTAATCTCCAGAGATGTGGTAACCATCTACTCTCAATCTTTGAGGTTTATAGTTCGAGCTTCGGTGGTTAGTTATGAAGAAAACTTTATTTGATGTTTTGTGTAAAACGGGCGTATGCCTAGCTCTGTATGAACGCGCTAATCTCAAAAACTACTAGATGAATTTTCATTTTGTTTACCAAAGGAAACGTCAGCATAGCTAGCGACAGGAATTATGGTTATAATTCGTCAAAACTGAACGAAAAATTAAATATACCGCTGTTAAAAATGTTCAAATGTTTGTTAAGCTTATGGGACTTAACTGCGGCGTCATCAGTCGCTAAACTTACAAACTACTTATGAACTACTTTATACTAAAGACGACACAAACATCCATGCCCGAGGGGGGATTCGAACCCCTGACCGTAGCGGCCGAGGAGAGTGTGACTGGCGCGCCGCAGAGCGCTCGGCCAACGCGGCCGGCCGCTGTCTAAAATAGTATCTTAATACGAAAGGTTCGCTTCAAAGAAACGAATAATTTTTATTTTTATTTTAATTCTTTGATCAGAAAAAACGAATTTATTGACTGTTCTTAATAATTTCGGTGCTGATTTTTTACTTTTTAATTCTGTTGATTCTGTTGTTACATCCCAAATCACGTTTATTCATAACAATGTTCCATTCCTGGAGAGCTTTTTTCATTCAGTAACCGTAAACAATGCACTGGGGCATGTGCTGTGTTTTGCGGTTGATATACCTGCTTAGTGGGGGAGTGCTAAATTAAATGCGTCTGTATTAAAATATTTTTATTACATGTTGATATTTTCAGTACACTTTCGACTGGATGCGCCAGGAGCTTGACCCCGCGTCCACACCCAAAAAATGAAAAAGTAGTAGAAAATTTTCAAAGGGACTCAGCTGCTGAGGTTATCAATCCCTAGGCTTACTAACTCGTATAGTTCTCGTCTGCTGCTAGCTACGTGTCATATTGTCACTTCCTTATTTCGTGTTCTTCTTTGAAAAAGCTTATATTCCCGCGCGTTTGATAACGGTGTATTCCATAGATATTCTTGTTTATTTTGAAAACTGCCGGACTCAGTTTCGTTGTTTTGACGGTGTACTTACCACTGACCACAGTTCAGTCAGCTGCCAGCCGCTTTTATTAACGTACTAGGCTATTCAGAAGTTGATTAGTTACTCTTCTATTTTCTATAGTTAATTGTATCGATTGGATGGATAGGAAGTGTGCCTGCTGTGTGCGGACGCAGGAGGAGTTGGCCGCAGTTCGCGAACAGCTGAGCGTGCTGTTGGCTACGGTCAGCCGTCTTCAGGCTGCTGTCTCGGGGTGCAGCGATGGTAGGGAGTCTGGTGCGTCGAGTGGGATACCTCAGGTGTCTCATGCTTCGCTCTCTGTCCCTGCTACCGAGGCACCTTCAGGTGTACCGGACGTCGTCGAGCCGCCTTCTCGGCAAGGGGAGTGGCGGGTAGAACGGCGTTCGCGTCGCTCGAGGCGGCAGGCCAACTTGGAGGCTGGACGTCCGTCCACGCCCGTTCGTCCTGTGAGTGAACGTGTGGCCACTCCTTCAGCTGGGTCCGAGCAGGTGCACTGGGGGATGGGATTATTAGTTATTGGGAGCTCCAATGTTAGGTGCGTGATGGAGCCCCTTAGGCAGATAGCGTCGAGATCCAGAAAGAAGTCCAATGTGCACTCGGTGTGTCTCCCGGGGGGCCTCATCCGAGATTGTAGATGTAACTACTTCAGCTAACGTAAACGAAGGACATTGCAGTCCCCCATACCCAAGGGAGGACTCAAACCTCCGACGACGAGCAATAATTGCAACGAGGTGCCTTACAGCACTTGGCCACTCAACCGCCTCAGTAGTACTAGACTTAATCGTAAATGTGAAATAAAGAGGGGATAATATATTTCTATATAAAACAGTTTTGTAAATAAAAGTATATTTGCAGATTTACAGAGAAAATATAGGAGCACTGAAACTACTAGATCAAGTAAAAAACGTGGTACACGTATATACACATACATAATTCTTGGATGGTTTTTCTAATTAACGATAATAAAATAAGCTGTACAAAGTAAAATATTTTTTTTTTTTTTTTTAGTTTAATGAAGTAAAAAGAATCACTGAAGATGCTCTTACTGCAGCGAAACATGGGTGGGTATAAAAAGAAAACCGAGTGTTTTGGTCAAGGCAGATCTTCACAAAAAATCAGAAATATTTGTTAACCAAATGCAGATCATTAGACCATCAGCATCAAGATGATTGGAATATTCACTTCCTGAATTGCAAACAAAAGAATACTACGAAAACGTAATTTTGTTATAGCTGCAAATTCGTCAGGTGCTTTTGTATCAAAGCTTGTCAGACAGTCCTTGATAAGAAGAATATCACGTCTGTCAATGTGTCAACTCAAGCTGTGAACAATCTTTTGTCCATATTTTAGCTCCAGAGTGTCAGCGGAAGGTGTACGTTGGCTTCGCTGACGACTAGACAAAATTCAAAGAGCAGCGACATTTCCAACGCTGATTCGTTGAAGCCTGGGTTGGATAGGTTAAATGTGAAACACACGACGCGTATTTGCTGTCGCAAACAAAGGTCAGGTAACGTACTCGGACTGTGCATGTTAACTCGCGGAAAAACGAATGTCAGAGGCAAATGGTGGCTTCAGGTACTGTGCACCTGCTGTGTACGCAGCTCTTGCAAATATCTGCGGACCGACATCCACTGTGTTCCTTTGCCTATTTTTTATTTGAAACAATGAATCATTCGGATAAAAGACAAAATGTCCATCATTCTGTTTTTTTTTTAAATTTTATTCCCTTGTAACAGCATGTGTTTTGTCAGTTGTTTATTATGTAATCTTATGAAAAAAAAATTCGAACAGTTTTATGCCACAAAATTTAGTACATGATACTTATTACCGTAGTGTTTGTATGGATTACGTGGTTAAATATTCACTATAAAAAAGGAGGGAATCTTAGGGTTTTTTCCCATCCACAGCGTGGTCATTAGAGATGGAGATTACGCTCGGATTTTGGGTAAGGACGGGGGACTGAAATCGGCCGTGCCCTTTGAAAGGACTCATCATGGCATTTGCTTGGAGTCATTTAGGGAAAACACGGAAAACCTAGGCCGGCCGCGGTGGCCGAGGGGGCTGAGGCGCTTCAGTCACGGTCTACACGGCCATTACGGTCGGGGGTTCGAATCCCCCCCTCGGGCATGGATATTTGTGCCGTCCTTAGTTGTAGGTAGTTCATAAGTAGTTTGTAAGTTTAGGGACTGATGACCCCGTAGTTAAGTCCCTTAAGCTTAACAAACATTTGAACATTTTGAACGGAAAAACTAAATCTGGATGGCCGGAGGTGGATTTGAACCACCATCTTTCCGAATACGAGTCCAGTGCGTTACCACTGCGCCACCTCGCTCGGTTATTCACTACAGAAGAAAGATTAGGGTTTAACGTCCCGTCGGTATCGTGGTCACTGGTGACATTACAACGCATATCGCAAATCCTCCCTCCACCGCCTCTACCTTCTCTACCACCAGTAATCATCCACAAAAGAGCGCTCCCCTTGTCACCCAGTACCTACTACCCTGGATTCGAACAACTAAATTGCATCCTTCGCCAAGGTTTTGATTTTCTGTCCTCATGCCAGGGATCATATCCATGTGGAACGACCCGCTACAAGACCAATCCGCCCACCCAGCACTTCTATTCCAATCCGATCACAGGCTTATCCTACCCTATCAGATGTGGGGCCACCTGTGAAAGAAGCCATGTAATTTACCAACTGTGCTGTAATCATTGTGCAGCTTCCAATAATGGCATGACTACTGTCCATTAGAATGAATGGCCACCGCCAAACTGTGCCCAAAAACAAGGTGGATCATCCTGTGCACAGTTTGCAGCAGAACACATGCTTGATTTCAATGGCTGCTTCGCTACCGGTCCATCTGGATCCTCCCATCCATCAGCAGCTTTTCTGAACTGCACAGATTGGAGTTATCCCTACAGTACATTATCCAGGCATCAACATACGATAATTTCCCTTTTTTCTCACCCTATAGTTCCTACCTCTTTATCCTAAACCTCTCCTATTTTGAGTGGTGTGTGTGTGTGGGGGGGGGGGCGTTTTATATTTATTTAAATTTTCTTTAAGATTTTATTTATTTTTATTTATTTTAGATTTTACTTTTCCCCTCACCCGCCTCCTCCATTTCTAAGCTGCATGCCTTTCCTCCCATGTACGCCGCGCTGTACCCATCGCCACCCCCTTCCTATCCCCCCTTCCGTCTTCTATTTACAGATTGCACAGCGATTCGAAGTGCGGCAGGCGGAGGTGACGGTTCTATGACTGTTTGGCTGCGTGAATGTTCTATTTTCTGAAGAAGGCCATGGTCGATAACCGGAAGTGTTGAATGTGTGTGTCTTTTTTATGTACCTGACGCAGCTCGTCGCCACATCTTTGCGGTGGACTTACCTTTATTATAAAACATTACTTTGTTCGGAAACAAACGTGGTACAAAAACAATCAGACAAAAAATCATAAGTGACGTTCTATTTCTAATAATCAATAATCAATCCAGAGTTCTTGGATTACCAAATGCAGTCCATAGAGCCCAATAGTACTTTTCCGTAGTAAAAACTCGCACGCTAGGGCATCCTAGAAACCCCAGTACCAGGCACATGCACCCCCTTTCCACGACTCACACGCTATCAATTAAGAGCTATCCATAGTTGATCATCTTGTGATGGTGTAGCTCTTGTTTCTTCATGCTTGCCATGATAGATTTGTGAAAAATCCGCCTCCTGAAAGATACCCAGTATTGAACAAAGTGTCTTGCATCAGGCGGATTCTTTACAAATCTAAGTTGTCCATAGTATCCATGTATATGTTTACTGGGATTGTTAATAAGGTGACAGTTTTCCGTAAGAAAATTCGGCCAAACAACCCTTCATTCTTGACACACACACACCATATGGACAATGTCGCCACTCTTCAAAATTTTATAAAGTGAACTAATAATGATTGGAAACAACATAATCAATCAAAAAACGGCAACGGATTCCATAACATACTAGAATAAACTAAGAGCCATCTCCCTACGTTGGATTTTTAATTTAGCTTCACGATCGAAATGAAAGTTTTGCAGCAGTAGACCATGCGCCACTTAATCGTTACTGGTCTAGTGATAGTAAACGGGACATGTGGTAACACTCATTTACAACATACGTTATCTGCACAGACCAAGAGAAATCATTAGAAAGGTTGGCAAGAATAATTCCATTATCGAAATCTTGGGACTTGTTTTACAAACGACGATGTCTCTGCCTAACTTTCGTACCAACAATTTATCGCAAGTGTACATAATTTAGGTATTACTTGAAGCAACATCGGCAAAGGCTAACGCTGTGCCGGAGAAATTATCAACACTACGTAAATGATTACAAAACAATTCAAAATTGGCAGAGTTTTAATATTTCCAACAGTAATCAATAAAAGACTCACAATGCACTACAAAATCACTTAGTTACAAAAAGACTAATTAAGATAAGCAATAATCATCATTTACAGAGAGTAATGAAACTGTTGAAAGAATGTGTTTTTTAATATTTTTAAGATTTGTTAAACCATCAACCGTCGAGGATCTTACGAATGAAAATCTAAAACTGTTGGGAAGAATTATGTTGTTAAATCTAATAAATAAATAAATAAAAATAAAAAAAATGTACCAGTATTACGTAATACAGACGGCCACGGAAGTGCTTCTAATTTAGTAATGATACGAGTTTTTCTCATTTCATAATTTATTTTAATATCATGTGCATATGCACATTTTTTTTATAGTGGAGTAAAATTGTCTGCCAAGAGTATGTAAAAAATGAACGATAAAACAGCTAAAACAAAAGCATTTTAAGTTGTCAAAATTTACACATTAAGGAATCTAGCATTTATAGTGCTGTATGTACAAATACGTATATTAGACTAACAATTAAGACGACAAATGTGCTGAATAATCACAACGAATTTACTTTCTCTTGGACTCCATTCAGCAGACAAAATTCTTTGAAGACGACATTTTATTGTGTATCGCTGATTTGCCTGTGTGAATAGAAATTATTACAGTGTTGAGAGAGGTCAGTAAAACACATGCACACTACTCACAGCAAATTTATTCCTATCACTTGTCCCCTATGGCGATAATAGACTTAAGGGTCTTTCAGTCTTTTATTGTAGGCAGGGAGTGCTGTGCTATGTTAAAAGAATATCTGAACATTTCATTACGTTGCAAAGAATTGAGAAACCGACTCTATTTTTGTGTCCTGTTTATTTTTTTCCGTTGTTTACTGTTAACTCTCTTTGTTTCACACGTGGCTGAATATGAATTTGATCTATGTTTTTCTGTTCCTGTGTCTTTGAAGTCAAAAAATATCAAATGATGACAGTGATGAATTGACGATCGAAGATTTGTATTGCCTGTCTCGGAAACCATGTGACTTTGAGATCAACAGTGCCATCAGAAAAGAAGACATGGTGCATATCTCTCATATAGCTGAATTCTCTACCAAAAGCCTTTAAGAGAACTAAAGTAATACCTGTTTTGAAGCATGGTGAACCGGCCGGCCGTGCAGATAGCTATCGTCCGATTGCACTTCTCAGTGTAGGCTTCAAGCTACTTTAGAGACTTATTTACAATCGTATTTTTCCCATTCTCACTACTAGTATTCCTGTCGAATCAGCTAGATTCAAAGTTCATTATGGAAAGTCGTAATTGCTGTGACCAGTCATAGAATTTTATTGAGACTGTTTACGAAAAAATTACTTTTCTGGATCACTCGGCTCACATTGAAGCTTTACAATCCCATTCCTTGTCCTATTTTATTACGACTTCTAATCTTTGTGTTAAGTGGTCGTCTGATCAAGATCTATCTCGGCAACAAGGAAACAGGTTTTAGAGAGCTTCACGATGGCCTGTCCCAGGCTTCCGTTCTTGCTCTCATTCTTTTTCATGTTTACACCGCCGATATTGCAGCTGCGCAGTCTATAAAATTCATTTATGCTGACGATATTGCCATAGCGTCACAACATGGAGACATCAATGTGGCAGAAACTACCTTAACACCTATCTCTCCTCAGAAATTACTTCGCAATGATTAGGCATGTGAGGTCATTCATTACTACGATAGTCTTGATGAAAAGCTAAGTAAAATATATTTACAACACTTTTAACATTGTGTTTACTCTCTGCCGTGTCCTTAGCTCCATGGTCTGGTTCACGAACTTAGAACCAATAAAAACTGTAATGCTTGCCTGTTGTACACTGCATTGGAGGCAAGGCTACTTCGGAGGAATTCTAAACATTTTTTGATTTGTACTGCTATACAAACGCTTAGGTTTGTTTGTCAATGTTTTTGTTGCAGATCTTGTAAGATTTGGCTCTTCGGACATCCGCAAATGATAGGAATGCTTACTGAGGAGAAAGATTCAAAAAAAAAAAAAAAAAAAAAAAAAAAATGTTCTAATGTTTGCAAATCTATCGGACAAAACTGCGTTGGCATCACTCCGTAGCTTACAAACTACTTAAAGTAAGGTAAACTAATCTAAGGGCAGCACACACACCCATGACCCAGGGAGGACTGGAACCTCCGACGGCGAGCAACCGCACGCTCCGCAGCGATGCGCCTTAGACCGCTTGGCTACTCCACCGCGGCGAGAAAGATTTGTTTCAATTCATAGAGTCTTTTATTTAATGCACCATCGGTTTCGGGACATTTTAGTCCCATATTCAGGTGACAAATAAATTACGTCATATACGGTGTGACGTGTCCAAAAATGTTGAAATGTTTGTAGAGCTTATGGGACTTAACTACGGGGTCATCAGTCCCTAAACTTACAAACTACTTATGAACTACCTTATACTAAAGACGGCACAAATATCCATGCCCGAGGGGGGGATTCGAACCCCCGACCATAGTGGCCGTGCAGCCCATGTCTGGAGCGCCTCAGTCCCCTCGGCCACCGCGGGCGGCGTGACGTGTCAAAAAAGGGTCAAATGTTTGTAAACCTACTGAACCAAACTGCTACGGTCAGTCCCTATACTTACAAACTACTTAAACATACTAACCTAAGGACAACGCACACACACACCCACACATGCCCCAGGTAGGACTCGAATCTCTGACGGCGAGCAACCGCGCGCTCCGGGGCATGGCGCATTAGACCGCACGGGTACTCCAGCGCGGCGATGCGATGAGTCTTTCTGGACCGGAATACAGCAGTTATCTGCGGCATATAAAAATAGCTGCAGTGTGTGCATTAACTGGACTGACCGCGTACTCTATGACATAATTTATTTGTTACCTGAAGATGGGAATATAACGTACCGAAACAGCGCGTGGCTTGATCAGAAGTGTACATACAACTGAAATGGATTTTTCCCATAAAGAACATTTCTTATTTTGTTGGCATTAGTCAGTTGTGATTAACATGTTTGTGTAAAATGTATTTTGCACACCTCCTACAGTTTGAGACACATGTCTTACTTATTGGACACAAAAGACCGTCTGCTATTCGTATCTACACAGCAAACATCGCCGCCTACGCAGCAGCAGTAACAAGGACAATCAAACGCACACAGGTTTCAGCACCATCTTTCAGGCAATATCACGAAACTATGGAACACTGGCGCAGTACACTGCTTTGCTACAAATATATTCTTTCGCTCTTCAGATCATAGGGGACGCCAAGCTTCAATTTTGAATTGCGACTGCATGAGTGTCCCTTTATATTCTTGAAAGGAAGCTACGGATGTGCTGTCACAAGTCTTTTTACGTATGAATATACGAGATGTAAGTCAGTGTAAACGCACCCTCTTTTGGTGGAACCTCTATAATGATGTATTTCCGACCCACACTTATCTCATAAATTCTGGGCAATTTTTGACGTTACTGGGTAGTAGTTCGTTGCCTCTTGAAATTCTTGTCGTTGCGCTCCCTCAGCTGGCTGATATTTTATTGGGCAAAACTAGTCTACTGCAAATAATGTAGACGACAAGTTGAATTGCAGTTCTTTGACACTTTAATGAATTATTAGTGCCCAGCTGTCTCCATTTATGGCCAGCGTACTAATCTCATTAATAACACCAAAAACCAGGACGCATATTGCAATAATACAAATTTACACAGTGTGTGTACATTTTTAGAGTGGCACGAATATAAGGGATTAATAACTGCAGATAGACTTTCTACACGACTACCATTGAAGAACTTTTACATAATTGTTCATAATCGGAATTCAGAATGACCTGAATTGTGCCTCAGGTACATCACGAAACAAGACTCGAAACAATACTCTCTGCTGGCTTGAACTGTGCTTCCGATGAAAGATGAAACTAGACTCATTTACATGGCACTAAAGCATCCTATTTATATCACCCAAACAATGCCACTAAAGATTACGTATTTTTAATTTTGTAAATTATATTCGTTACAATGGAAAAGTAAACAATTACCTGCAGTTGGCTATAGTAAAAGGTAGCGTAAATAATACTGGGTAAATTGATATACAAGTCTACGTTATATTAATAGTATTTTATATCCAAATATAATTTAAACTCCCATGAACCACAGACATTGCCGAGGTGGGGTGGCTTGCGTGCCTCAACGATACAGATAGCCGTACCGTAGGTGCAACCACAGCGGAGGGGTATCTGTGGAGAGGCCAGACAAACGTGTGGTTCCTGAAGAGGGGCAGCAGCCTCTTCAGTAGTTACAGGGGCAACAGTCTGGATGATTGACTGAGCTGGCCTTGTAACATCAGCTAAAGTGGCTTTGCCACACAGCTACTGCGAACGGCTGAAAGCAAGGGGAAACTACAGCCGTTACCTTTCCCGAGGACATGCAGCTCTACTGTATGAACATATGATGATGGCATCCTCTCGGGTAAAATATTCCGGAGGTAAAATAGTCCCCCATTCGGATCTCCGGGCGGGGACTACTCAGGAGGATGTGATCATCAGGAAAGACAATACTGGCATTCTACGGGTCGGAGCGTGGAATGTTAGATCCCTTAATCGAGTAGGAAAATTAGAAAATTTAAAAAGGGAAATGGATAGGTTGAAGTTAGATATAGTGGGGTGGCAGGATGAACAGGATTTCTGGTCAGGTGAGTACAGGATTATAAATACAAAATCAGTTGGGGGTATCACAGGAGTAGGATTGATAATGAATAAGAAAATAGGAATGCGGGTAAACTACTATGACCAGCACAGTGATCGCATTATCATTGTCAAGATAGATACGAAGCCAACACCGACAACAGTAGTACAGGTTTATATGCCAACTAGCTCTGCCGATGATGAGGAAATCGAAGAAATATATGAGGAGCTAAAGGAAATTATTCAGACAATTAAGGGAGAGGAAAATTTAATTGTTATGGGAGACTGGAATTCGGTAGTAGGACAAGGAAGTGAAGGGAAGATAGTAGGTGAATATGGTCTGGGCAAAAGGAATGAAAGAGGAAGCCGCCTGGTAGAATTTTGCACAGAACGTAATTTAGTTATAACAAACACCTGGTTCAAGAATCACAAAAGAAGGTTGTATACGTGGAAGAGACCAGGAGACACCGGAAGATATCAGATAGATTTTATAATGGTAAGACATAGATTTCGGAATCAGGTTCTACAGTGTAAGACATACCCAGGGGCAGATATAGACTCTGACCATAACTTGTTGGTTATGTACTGTAGGCTGAAACTAAAGAAACTACAAAAAGGTAGGAAAATAAGGAGATGGGACCTGGATAAATTTAAGGAACCTGAGGTTCTTAAAAATTTCAGAGGGAGCTTTAGGGAACAATTGACAGAAACGGGGGGAAATAAAACAGTAGAGGAGGAATGGGTAAAATTGAGAGATGAAATAGTGAAGGTAGCAGAGGACAAAATAGGTAGGAAGGAAAGACCTACAAAAAATCCTTGGATATCACAGGAGATACTAAATTTAATCGATGAAAGGAGAAAATATAAAAATGCAGTAAATGAAACAGGCAAAATGGAGTACAGACGACTAAGAAATGAGATTGTCAGGAAGTGCAAAATGGCTAAGCAGGAGTGGCTAGAAGGCAAATGCAAGGATGTAGAAGAATGTATAAATAGGGGAAAAATAGATACAGCCTACAGGAAAATAAAAGAAACATTTGGAGATAAGAAAAACAGCTCTATGAATATCAAGGACACTGATGGAAAACCAGTTCTCAGCAAAGAAGGGAAAGCTGAAAGGTGGAAAGAATATATAGAGGGGCTCTACAAAGGAAATGAACTTCGAGACAATATTGTAGGAAGGGAAGAGGATGTAGATGAAGATGAAATAGGAGATACTGTACTGAGAGAAGAATTTGACAGAGCCCTGAAAGACCTAAGTCGAAACAAGGCCCCTGGAATAGATGATATTCCCTCAGAGCTACTGAAGTCTCTGGGAGAACCAGCCATGACAAAATTGTTTCACCTGGTGTGTAAGATGTATGAGACAGGTGAAGTACCCTCAGACTTTAAGAAAAATGTTATAATCCCCATCCCTAAGAAAGCAGGTGCAGACAGGTGTGAAAACTACAGAACCATCAGTTTAATAAGTCATGGCTGCAAAATATTAACGCGAATTATATACAGAAGGATGGAAAAGCTGGTAGAAGCCGACCTCGGGGAAGATCAGTTTGGGTTCAGGAGAAATGTTGGAACACGGGAGGCAATACTCACTTTACGGCTTATCCTAGAAGATAGATTAAGAAAAGGCAAATCTACATTTCTAGCTTTTGTAGATTTGGAGAAGGCTTTTGACAATGTTGATTGGAATAAACTCTTTAAAGTTCTGAAAAAAGCAGGAGTAAATTATAGGGAGCGTAAGGTTATTTACAACTTGTACAAAAACCAGACAGCGGTTGTCAGAGTTGAAGGGCATGAAAGGGATGCAGTGGTTGGGAAGGGAGTGAGACAGGGTTGTAGCCTTTCTCCAATGTTATTCAATTTGTACATTGAACAAGCTATAAAGGAAAGCAAGGAGAAATTTGGTGAAGGAATAAAAGTTCAGGGGGAAGAATTAAAAACATTGCGTTTTGCCGATGACATAGTAATTCTGTCAGATACAGCAAAGGACCTGGAAGAGCAATTGAATGTAATGGACAGTGTGCTGAAAGGTGCATATAAGATGAACATTAACAAGAGCAAAACTAGGGTAATGGAGTGCAGTGTAAGAAAATCAGGTGATGCTGAAGGAATTAGATTGGGAAACGAAGCAATAAAGGAGGTAGATGAGTTTTGTTACTTGGGCAGTAAAATAACAAATGATGGGCGCAGTACAGAGGATATAAAATGCAGAATGGCAATGGGTAGAAAAGCGTTTTTGAAAAAGAGAAATTTGTTAACATCGAATATTGATTTAGGCCTGAGGAAGTCCTTTCTGAGGGCATTTGTATGGAGTGTTGCCTTGTATGGGAGTGAGACATGGACGATAAACAGTGCGGACAGGAAGAGGATTGAGGCTTTTGAAATATGGTGCTACAGAAGAATGCTGAAGATTAGGTGGGTGGATCGTGTAACTAATGAGGAGGTACTGAACAGAATTGGGGAGAAAAGGAATTTCTGGCATACCTTGACTAAAAGAAGGGATAGATTGGTAGGACACATTCTTAGACATCAAGGAATTGTTAATTTAGCGTTGGAGGGAAGTGTGTGGGGAAAAAATCGCAGGGGAAGACCAAGAGATGGATACAGTAAGCAGATTCAGACAGATGTAGGTTGTCGTTCTTATGTGGAGATGAAGAGGCTTGCTCAAGATAGGGTATTGTGGAGAGCTGCATCAAACCAGTCTCCGGACTGAAGACCACAACAACAACAACAGAGTTGCGAACAATACTTTCGTAATAAACGGTAATTATATAGAAATTAATGAGAGCATAACTTTCATAACATTACTCGTGAAACATACTCTCCTGGCCATTCAAATTGTTACACCACGAAGATGACGTTCTACAGATCCGAAATTTAACGACGGGAAGAAGGTGCTGTGATATACAGATGATTAGCTTTTCAGAACAGTCACACAAGGTTGACGCCGGTGGCGACACCTACATAGTGCTGACATGAGGAAAGTTCCCAGCCGATTTCTCAAACACAAACAGCAGTTGACCGACGTTGCCAGGTGAAACGTTGTTGTGATGCCTTGTGTAAGGAGGAGAAATGCCACCACCACGTTATTTTGATAAAGGTCGGATTGTAGTTTATCGCATCGTAACATTGCTGCTCGTGTTGGTCGCGATCCATGAATATTTGCAGAATACTGAATCGGTGGGTTCAGGAGGGCAATACGGAACGCCGTGCTGGATCCCAACGGCCTCGTATCATTAGCAGTCGAGATGACAGGCATCTTATCCGCATGGCTGTAATGGATCGTGCAGCCACGTCTCGATCCCTTAGTCAACAGATGCTGACTTTCGGAAGACAACAACCATCTGCACGAACAGTTCGACGACGTTTGCAGTAGCGTGGACTATCAGCTCGGAGACCATGTCTGCGGTTACCCTTGACGCTGCATGACAGACAGGAGCGCATGCGATGGTGTACGCAACGACGAACCTAGTTCCACGAATGGTAAAAAGTCAATTTTTCGGTTGAATCCAGTTTCGGTTGACAGCATCATGATGGTCGCATCTGTGTTTGGCGACATCGCGGTGAACGCACATTAGCAGCGTGTATTCGTCATCGCCATACTGGCGTGATGATATGGGGTGCCACTGGTTACACGTCTCGGTCACATTCTGTTCCCGTTGGCTCTACCCTTCATTCAATCCCTGCGGAATCCTATTATTCCACAGGATAATGCACGACCGCATGTTGCAGGAGGTCCTGTACGGGCCTTTCTGGATATGGAAAATGTTCGACTGCTGCTCTGGCCAGCACATTCTTCAGATTTCTCACCAATTGTAAGGTCTGGTCAATTGTGGCCGAGAAACTGGTTCGTCACAATACGCCAGTCACTACTCTTGATGAACTGTGGTATCGTGTTGAAGCTGCATAACCATCTGTAACTGTACACGTCATCCAACCTCTGTTTGATTCAATGCCCAGGCGTATCAAGGCCGTTATTACGGCCAGAGGTGGTTGTTCTGAGTACTTATTTCTTAGGCTCTACGCACCCAAAAGTGCGTGAAAATATAATCACATGTCGGTTCTAGTATAATATATTTGTCGAATGAATACCCGTTTATCATCTGCTTTTATTCTTGGTGTAGCAATTTTAATGGCCAGTAGTGTAGCTAGCTTTCTTATATTGCTGTCGATCAATGACAAAACCCAACTTACTCCTCCATTTACTTTAAGAGTAAGACAAAAGAATTTATATAGTTTTATCAGAGTTACTAATTAGCCTGATATATGACCTACAACAATATGCCACTTGCACAAACTAATTAATAGCTACTAATGAAACAAACTTCTGCGACGTGAGACAAAAGAAAACAACGTCAGGTAGTCACGTTGGAAAAAAGAATAACAAAAGTTTTTTTTTTTTTTTTTTTTAAAAAAAGATGCTAACAGACATTCGTACCTATTATGCAGCACTGGTATCGTGAGGTTCAGTAACGCAACCAGATGGGAATAATTCGGAACATGCTCCGTTCGCGTTCGTTGCCTTTCTCGTGGCGTAGCTAGCAGGCAGTTTCCTGCCAGCCCTTGTGTGGCGGGCGTCCAAGCTGTTGCCTTGCCGGAATCGAGTGGCAGTCGCGTTGGTGAGTTATCTGGTATCGAATCAGAGTGGGTCGACGCGCACATAGCGGGGTTGATTGCGGAGGTCGGTTTTCTGGAACAAAGGTGGCCAAATCTGCTGCGTGCCGGGGAAGATGGGGCGCGCCGGACAAAAGGCGGCGGGCAGGCCCATTGTCTGGGCGGGCGTATCAGCCCAGCGACGCTAATGGCCTGCCGGCGGCTACACGACGCGCCAGGCGGCTGCCCTGCCCCAGGAGAAAGAGCAGCGGCGGCGCCTCCTGTGTGCTGACTGGCTCAGTGAACCCCCGAAAACACGCTCGTCGTGAAAAAAAGGAAATCTACATCTATACCCGGGCCGCTGAAACTTTGCACCTGACGGTTACAAATAACAAGTGAAGACCAAGAATCGCGAGGCGCTAGTCGCTAGGAACGATCCAATCACAGCGCGATAAACACCTTCAGTGATCACGTGCCGTGACGTCAACATTCCCGCGTTGCCGGCTTTGTTCAGTTCTGACGTAAACAAAGTTGTGTATCATATTTATCACGTGTTTATGTTGTGTGTGCTTTTTTCGCCAGCGGGCTGCCCTGCCCCAGGGGAAAGAGCAGCGGCGGCGCCTCCTGTGTGCTGACTGCGTCAGGGAACCCCCGAAAACACGCTCGTCGTGAAAAAAAAGTAAATCTACATCTATACGCGGGCCGCTGAAACTTTGCACTTGAAGTTTACAAATAACAAATGAAGACCAAGAAGCGCGAGGCGCTAGTCGCTAGGAATGATCCAATCACAGCGCGATAAACACTTCCAGTGATCACGTGCCGTGACATCAATATTCCCGCGTTGCCAGCTTTGTTCAGTTCTAACGTAAACAAAGTTGTGTATCATGTTTAACGCGTGTTTATGTTGTGTGTGCTTTTTTCGCCAGGGGCTGCCCTGCCCCAGGGGAAAGAGCAGCGGTGGCGCCTCCTGTGTGCTGACTGGGTCAGTGAACCCCCGGAAACACGCTCGTCGTGAAAAAAAAGTAAATCTACATCTATACTAGGGATGGCGGTTATCGCTGAAGCAACCGGTTTTAGGTTATACCGGTTCTATTCATCTCCAGTATAACCGCACCGTAAAAATTGCTCGACATAACTGTTTTTTTTTAAATAACCGGTTTTCGATTTTTATTGCTATTATTTCCAGAAGAGTTCGAACGAAACATATTTTGCGGCTGAAACAGAAACCGTAATCGTCGGTTCTTCTATTTTCGGCAGAAACCGAAACTTGCGAAATTTAGTTAATATTTAGGTAAATTTACGTTCTACGGCAAATCACTAGTCTTTCCATATTTTGCAAGATCCTCTGCCAATACTACGCCTTCTTGAGTGTGTGTAAGCCTAGCCAGGAGTCCGTAGAAGACGATATACGAAGCATACAGATTTACTGGCCTAGTATTTCCATCCGGCAGTTGCGAATATTGAGCCAACCACTCCGTAAGTTGGACCTGTGAACCAGCGCATACGAATATCTCGTTATATGCACAACATATATAAGTTACAGTGTAAATAAAATTCAATCAGTGCTGCAGAAGTATTTCGAAAAATAAAATCACAGTTCCGACTAACAATATGACTGTTGTCAGTGCAAATTTACGCAAATTGAACTAGGAAATGTCTGTACCACATGATCAAAGAATGTTCAATTGGGCGTGAGTTCTTAGGAGACCTAACTGCTTAGGTCATCGATCCCTAGACTTAAAAACTACTTAATCTAACTTACGCTAAGGACAACATATACATCCTTGACCGAGGGAGGAGGGAGGACTCGAACCTCCGACTGGAGCAGCCGCGCAGTCCGTGACATGGAGCCTCAGACCGCATGGCTACCTCGCGAGGCACCAAATGATCAATGTTACATAAACCCATATTGGTTATTAAAAATCCCTTCGCTTTCAAGGAATCACATTAATAAAACTTGTTAGGATAACAATATGATAATACATTAAAAGTTATTATTCCAAGCTTACATAATAGGTATATGAATTGAATTTACCTTCTCTTCCAAGGAACATTTTGGATGCTTTCTCCTTAAATGACACAGCATCTTTGTAGTACCTCCACCCGTTTTCAGCTTTTTAAAGCAAATGGACCATTGTACCTCACTGCTTTACTTCGTGAAGTACTTCCATACTCGGGATGGTGCCATTTAAGATACAACCGATGTCTGGCGACGACAGCAAGGAACTGCCGCATGACCAGACGGAGGCAAGTCTCGTACACTGCCGGTGCACGCGCGTCGTCTAATAGGCCACGCCACACGGCAATAGGTGCATTGATGCCTCAATAGCTGCACCAGTTATTAAGTTCTTATGCAACGCGTTTGTTGAGCGTTTCTGACTGCCGGGATTGTTCTTAAATTAACACTGATCGCTTTTCTTAGTTACCTAATATTTCGCGAGGCGCTAGTGGCTAGGAACGATCCAATCACAGCACGATAAACGCTTTCAGTGATCACGTGCCGTGACGTCAACATTCCCGCGTTGCCGGCTTTCTTCAGTTCTAACGCAAACAAAGTTGTGTATCTTGTTTATCGCGTGTTTATGTTGTGTGTGCATTTTTTCGTTGCGATTTGTTCTACTGTGAGTGGTTTAACTTGATTTTCCGAGATCAAGTAATTGTAGAATGTCACCGAAAAGACGTTTGTTTAGTGACGTTTTCTGAATAAGTTCTCAATTTCGTATTATAACATTTATATGCTATATTAGTAATTACAGTTTATTCTACCGATACTCATCTTTTCAACATTTCGATGTATGGGGGTTCTGCTCGCTGCAACATTATTCTCCTGCGGCGTCGTGGTAGAAATAAATACTAGTAGATACAATTTTTCACTTCTTCTTTAATTTGAATCAAACGTCTCCTCCACCAAAACATTACAAGTCCATAACAATGCAAGAGAACTTAGGTGATAGTACTTCCATTTTAAAAAACAACAGACTGACATAGCTTCCAGAGCACTTGACAAACGACTGAAACTCGAACTCCCCCACGCAAGGCGGTGAGGCAAATATATAACATCGACAATAATGACGTTACATTATCCATTGTTCATAACAATTGAATATACTAATTTACGCCGGCCGCGGTGGCCGAGGGGACTGAGGCGCTCCAGTCACGGTCTGCACTGCCACTACGGTCGGGGGTTCGAATCCCCCCTCCGACATGGATATTTGTGCCGTCCTTAGTCTTAGCTACTTCATAAGTAGTTTGTAAGCTTAGGGACTGATGACCCCGTAGATAAGTCCCTTGAGTTCTACAAACATTTGAACATTTTTACTAATTTACAATTAACAAACACACAAAGAAAACATTTCATGTACACAAAAATAATCACAAAATAAAATGAAAACTATACATACAATAATTTTACAAGGCACGAGAGGACCAGGCAGACGGTATCGTACGATAACATTGAGATGAGAGGGCCGGCAGTATCATCAAAGTATGAATAAGAAGTTCGAAGCTTATGCTCTAAGCAGGAAGTTCATTCTCGCTTCAAACGGTCGGAAAGAAGTTATGGTGCAGTGGTCACAAGAAAGAAATATTGCTGCAGATATGTCAATGTCAAAACTTTTTATAATCGCTCGTGAAACAAAATAAGCCTATTACACCCACACATGCAGTAGAAGAAATCGCAAAGGAGCAGCGTCACAATGTAATAAATCTGCCCCCATTTCACTGCCGTTTTAACCCTATAAAACTGGTATGGAGTGACGTGAAGAATTACATAAGGAACAATAAGTCTTTCACAATAACAGAGGTGGAAAATCTGTTGCATGAAGCTGTTGCAAATGTGGATGCTGCATCTTGGAAAAAGAAAGGGGGGTGGGGTGGGTCGAGCACGTTGAAAAACTGATTCGAGCAGCGCAAACAGTGGAAGGGATCATCGGTAATCATGAACGGTTAATTATTTGTCTTGGTGATCACGACGATTTTGGCAGTGACGACAACAGTGAAGATGGGAAGCTTGATGTAATTGTACCATTGTCGCCGTAAATTGGTAAGTGAAAAGCATTCTGATTATCAAACGTAGAGGGAGAACTTACTATCTTGATTATTGTTTATTTCGTATCTGTCGTGATTCAATGCTCATTTTCTATATTGCTTTTCTCCGTTATTGAAAGCGTGCGCATTGTTGTGCTCTGGTCTTCATTAACAAGCCGTTAATTAATTGCTGCTCAAGAACGAATTATTATATGCACTTTTATTGCTCAGTACCTTAGATTTATGAGATGCAACTGAAAACCGTTTCGTCTGCTGTGCGTATAGAGACTAGTGTTGCAGCGTCGCTAAAGCAGTGTAGCCAACTTAACTCGCCGTACCGTGAAACGTCAAGTGCAATGTTTCAGCGGCCCGGGTATACTTACATACTCTGCAAATCACATTTAAGTGCCTGGCAGAGGGGTCATTTACCACTTTCATAACTTTTCTCTACCGTTCCATTCTCTAATAGCGCGCGGTAAGATAGAACACCTAAATTGTTCTGTTTTCGATCTGATTTCTCTTATTTTACTGGGATGCTCATGTCTCCCTATGTAGGTGGGTGCTAGCAAAATATTTTCTCATTCAGAAGTAAATGTCGGTGATTGGTATTTTGCAAATACACTACTGGGCATTAAAATTGATACACCAAGAAGAAATGCAGATGCTAAACGAGTATTCATTGGACAAATATATTATACTAGAACTGACATGTGACAATTTCCACACAATTTGGATGGATAGATGCTTAGAAATCAGTACCAAGAACAACCACCTCTGGCCGTAATAACGGCCTTGATACGCCTGGGCATTGAGTCAAGCAAAGCTTGGATGGCGTGCATGCAATTTCAACACGATACCACAGTTCATCAGGAGTAGTCACTGGCGTGTTTTTCAGTTGGTGAGGGATCTGGAGAATGTGCTGGCCAGGGCAGCAGTCGAACATTTTCCGTATCCAGAGAGGTCCGTACAGGACCTGCAACATGCGTTCGTGCATTATCCTGCTGAAATGTAGGGTTTCGCAGGGATCGAATGAATGGTAGAGCCATGGGTCGTAACACATTTGAAATGTAACGGCCATTGTTCAAAGTGCCGTCGATGCGAACAAGAGGTGACCGAGACGTGTAACCAATGGCACCCCATACCATAATGCCGGGTAATGCACCAGTATGGTGATGACGAATACACGCTTCGAATGTGCGTTCACAGCGATGTCACCAAACACTGATTCGACCATCATGATACTTTAAATGGAACCTGGATTCCTCCGAAAAAATGATGTTTTGCCATTCGTGCAACCAGGTTCGTCGTTGCATACACCATCGCAGGGGCTCCTGTCTGTGATGCAGCATCAAGGGTAACCTCAGCCATGGTCTCCGAGATGGTACTCCATACTGCTGCAACGTCGTCGAACTGTTCTTGCTAGTGGTTGTTGTCTTGCAAACGTCCCCATCTGTTGACTCAAGGAGCAGGATGCGGCTGTACGATCCGTTACAGCCATGCGGACAAGATGTCATCTCGACTGCTAGTGATACGAGACAGTTGGGATCCAGTACGGCGTTCCGTATGGCCCTCCTGAACATACCAATTCCATATTCTGCTAACAGTCATTGGTACGCGACCAACTGCGCGCAGCAATGTCGCGATACGATAAACCGCAATCGCGATAGGCTAAAATCCGTCCTTTATCAAAGTCGGAAACGTAATGGTACACATTTCTCCTTCTTACACAAGTCATGACAACCACGTTTGACCAGGCAACGCCGGTCTACTGCTGTTCTGTTTGTGTTTGAGAAATCGCTTGGAAACTTTTCTCATGTCAGCACGTTGTAGTTGTCGCCACCGGCGCCAACCTTTTGTGAAAAAACTAATCATTTGCATATCACAACATCTTCTCACTATCGGTTAAATTTCGCGTCCGTAGCACGTCGTCTTCGTGGAGTAGCAATTTTAATGGCCAGGAGTGATGTTCTCGCCGCAACGAATAACGTCGTTCTTTTAATGATTCCCACCTCAAATCGTGCAAAATGTCCGAGACGCTTTCCCCCCTATAACTTGATAAAACGAGCTGCCCTTCTCTGAACCTTCTCAATGTCTTTCGTCAGGACCACCTGGTTAGGGTCCCACACTGGGCAACAGTATCCAGGAGAGGACGCACAAGTGTGATGTAGGCAGCCTTTTTGATGGAGCTGTAGCATCTTCTAAGCGTTCTGCCAATGAAACTTTACCTTTGGTTCGCTTTCCCCACAATATTTTCTCCAGTCTAAGTTGTTCGTAATTGTAGCTCCTAGGTATTGGTAGGTATTACGACCTTAATGTTTGACTGATTTATCGCGTAATTGAAGTTCAGCGGATTTTTTTTAGTGGTCATGTGTATTACTTCACACTTTTGTTTATTTATTGTCAGTTGGCAATTTTCGCACCATGTAGAAATTTTGTCTAAATCGATTTGCAGTTGCTTTTGATTCTCTGTTGACTTCACTAACCGATAAACTACAGCATCATCCGTGAACAGTCTAAGGGTGTTATTGAGATTGTCTCCTAAATCGTTTATAAACACAAGGAAGATTAGGGGACCTATAACGCTACGCCAGATACCCCTTCTGTTTTACTCGATGACGTACCGTCAATTACTACGAACTGTGTCCTTTCTGATAGGAAATAGTGAATCAAATCGCATAGTTGGGGCGATATTCCATAAATTCGCCATTTCATTACAAGTCGCTTGCGAGGTACAGTTTCGAAAACCTTCCGGATATCCAGACATATGGAATCGATTTCAGATCCCTTGTCGATGGCACTTATCACTTTATGTGAATAAAGGGCAAGCTGTGCTTTGCAAGAGCGCTACTTTCTGAATCCATGTTGACTATTGGTTAATAGGTCATTCTCACTAAAAAGTGTCATTAAACTATCATTCCTCGTTTCGTTCTTATAGCAGATCATTCAAATGCACATTCGATGCATTTTTATCGCATGATAAATGTTTTACGTCGCGGAGACAGCACTTAACACGAGTCGTAACGCGACCGCTTAATACAGGCGTTACTGGCCGCAGCGTTGCAATGCGCATGCGCGGCCGAGGTTCAATTTCTCTTCTGAACCCCCTGGAGGCAGTATATGCGGTCGCGGCAGGAAGGGGCGTGGGGAAACGCCGCTTTTAACTTTGGCGTTGGAGCTGGTAGAGACCCCGGCTCCTGACTACACGAGATCTGGCGGTTACGCACCAATGGTCCCGAAGTGAAAACAATGGAGCTACTGTGCACCTTGCCTTTTCGCATCGGCTAATCCTCCATTAAGGGAACATCCGCCCTTCATATTTGTTTTTGGCGTATTGAGTATTCATAAAAATACGTCATATTTGTTAAAATATCTTATAACTATAAATTAAAGACGCATCAAATGTAAAAGCCTTCAGAAGATCCGATCATTGAAGTCACTGTCACCACCTAGCAAGAACAGCTAATTTCCACCAACGCACGGTTATATAGTACTGGATTTAATGACACAGACAAATGTAATAAGTTACATGTAGGCGACTCCATCCGGAATCTGGTGCAGAGCGACCACATTAAAATTACTAAAATTGGAAGAATCAGCTTTGGCCGCATTGAAATCTTTATTTTTTATATACAATACAGATCGATTTCGGTCAGTGACCATCCTCAGTGTTGAAAGAAAAGTTCAAAAGAACACAAAATCAGCTTCTAGAAGTCATACACAAAATGTTCAAATGTTTGTTAAGCTTATGGGACTTAACTACGGAATCATCAGTCCCTAAACTTACAAACTACTTATCAACTACCTTATACTAAGGACGGCACAAATATCCATGCCCGAGGGGGGGATTCGAACCCCCGACCGTAGTGGCCGTGCAGACCGTGACTGGAGCGTCTCAGTTCCCTAGGCCACCGCGGCCGGCAAGTCATACACAAATTAAAAAACGTAACTGACAATATTCGAACGTATAGGCTATCACAATATGGAGACAAGAAATCCAAGCCCTGTGGGCCACATAAACTTGCACTTTGAATATTAACATTATGTTAAGGTATGACACTATGTAATATTTCTTCTCTTCATGTTGTGACAGCCCATACGTTCGAATATTGTCAGTTACGTTTTACAATTTGTGTATGACATCTAGAAGCTGATTTTGTGTTCTTTCAATTTTTTTTCAGCACTGAGGATGGTGAGACCCTAACCGAAATCGATCTGCATTCTATATAAAAAAATTAAGATTTCAATGTGGCCAAAGCTGATTCTTTCAATTTTAATAAATGTACAACTTTAGATATGGTGCAACACTGGGTCACGTTTTGTGGTCATCAGGCTTACTGGTCATGGCTCAGGAAGCAGTTGGCTTTCCTCACTCGTCCTACTGAATCTGCATATTCCACCGACATCATTCTGCGGCCAACAACGTGTCTTTTTTTTTTTTTTCAAAGACAAAACTAATACCGTCATGTGGCTGATTGGTCACTTTGTACATTACTTTATCTCTAGGGTGAATGGCAATAATCATCTAGCATTTTTGTTCGTGTCTACAGCTCACAACTACCCATACTTTAGAGAACAGTTCGCTAACATGCTGAATCTTACATTTAACAGAGAGGTAATTGAATAATTCAGGCAACAACTGCTGCAGCTTGTTGCCGTGTGAAAGAGCAGATCAGGTGAGGCGGAGGCATAGTGGCCAGGCCTCGGGCCGCGAAGGCTTGTCCTCTTTAATATTACCATATAGCAAGAACCCCATAATTAACATATTTTAAAGTCATTTGAAATATTAAATCAGATAAAATGCAATTAGGATAAATATTCAATTCATTTTTTCTTCCTTGAAATCGATAGGCTATGTAAAAGATATACAATGAAACTCTAATTATAATATCAATGTAACTAATTAAAATCTCTGACTTTTACTATAAAAGTAATAATCCCATCGTACTCGCTCTCTGTTCTATTGTCTGCTTCGTTCTAGTGTCTACTCTGTTCTATTGTCTGCTCTGTTCGGATTGTTCTGTTGTCTGAATTGTACTGATAAGATCTGACACTTCAATATGCTGAAACGAACATTATTAACTATTGATTATTGTTCTTAACTGATTGTCCAAAATCTTCAGATATAAAATGGATACTCAGGTATGAATTATTTGCTTCTGTTCAAATTAATAAATCCCCTTATTTAAAGTTAACTTCAGTCAGTTGTTCAGTTATTTATTTTTCCAGTCTCTCCATTTAGTGATCATGTTGTTTTCAGGTATAACTAACTATTACGACTTTGGATGGTTCGGTAATAAAACATGTTAAACTTACGTATCTCGTGTAGCTTGCCATAGTATCTTTGACTGTAAATTAAACATTTTGCAATATTTATTGGCTTAGAACCTGCAATCATTTTTATGTAATGAACAGTTCGAAGTCTGATTAGTCATTAATCTGTATCAATTATTAATTTTCATTCACTAAATTACCTTCATTCAAAATTATGCTACACGTGGATTGAATCTTAATATTCCGAACCTCCATCCAATGTCGGCGGATAGTTACGCGGATTACAACCAATCTCATTACAGATTATCAACGAGATCAACTACACCGCTGTTTAAGGTAACTGTTCGTCGAATTCTGTAGGTTGCTTGCTCTGCAAGATCTTTTAAACTATTAAATGTTTGTCCATTTCACTTCATTTCATTTTTTAAATTAACAGTTCGTCTAAATTGAAGGCTTAGTCACTGATTATTATTGTAAAATAGTTCAACAACTTCTGTACGTCCAATTTTTCAAACCTAAATAGTCACGCAAGCAATTACACTACACCTCCTTGTCTCCGCCGGCGTGCACCTGATTGTGACCGTTGTATCTGCGAGAACGTTCAGGTGATACTGCTGTCCGCACTACTATGATGATTGTGTTAAGGTACTATGAGAAAAGAAAGTTTTGTTTTTTCGAGTATCAGAGTGTATTAAATTCTGGGATATTCAGTTTTTGAGATTCGCTTTGAATCAATTACTTTGAGACCAGAGAAAGTTTGATTTTTCGAGCATCAGGTTGTGTTAAATAATAATAATAAAAGCAAGAATAGCCGCGTGGTTACCGGCATCGCTCTACGCTGTCGACGGTAGTAGTTTCGAGACCGACAGCAAGCAATTTTTTAAAACCCAGTTTTCTTTTTAAGATACTGGGACAAGAATGACTTTTGTATTGTTACTTGCCAGATATCTTTGGACATTTTAGCAAATGTGTCTTGATTTTGGGGGTAAATGATATGCACACTATTCGTTGTGACAAGTATTTAACTGACGACTTAAAAGTTTTCTGGGTGTTGTACCGTGTCATGATGTAAGGCTATTACTTAAATAACCGACGTTTCGGCCAACGTTACAGTGGCCTTCATCTGGGTATACTGATGTGAGCTGGTTGTTACTGCACTTTATATTACTTTCATTTAGACATTACGTCATAATTTTAAAATATAAGCGATGTTATTGGTGAATTTTTGGCGGAAGAATGGAACTTTATTTCAATAGGATGCTGAGGTGGAGGGAATGGGGGTTAGCCGTTGCTTCTTGCATAGCGAGACATGATTGGTGTTCGTCGCCGAATGGGGTGAGGGCTTCCGTTTCTCTCCTGCTGGCCGTGGGCCGCGCGGCGGCAGTAGCTTACTGGTGACGCTCGCGTGTTGTGTTGTCAGTGCGGCCTATTTCGCTGTGATGGCTGGTAGCCAATAGGGGGCAAGCCTGAGTCCATCTTCTCTATTCATGTTATTTGGGTGTTTTACAATTTCGATGGCTTCCCTTAGCTTGCGTTTAACCATCCCTGGTTGCTTGGCGAGTATTCTGGCATCGTTAAAGTTTATCTTTTTGCTGCAATCTTGCTGGTGTTCGGCTACTGCAGATTTATTGTGTTGGCATAATCGAATGTAGCGTTCATGTTCGCGTATGCGTGTTGCCACTGCCCTCCCTGTCTCACCTATGTATACTTCCCCACACTCGCATTCCACCTTGTATACTCCTGATGCGTGTAGTGCCTCTATGTTGTCCAAGTACATCTTTGATCTTGTGACTACTATAGAAGAAAGGCTGGACTCCAACCCGGCGAAGATGTTAAGCAATCCGATCTGTGACGTTTTTTACATACGGTAAGCGTGCTGCTGGCTGCTCTTTATTTAACTGTTTTTTATTTAACTATTTAACTGTTTGACTGAAGAGATGTTGTGTGTGTGTGGGGGGAGGGGGGGCAGCCTTTGCTGCCTTTGCTAACGTTAGGATGGGGTTCTGCTTACGGTGTCATCTGATCCGAAGCGCAGATTCATTTTGTTACAGTTACTTAACAGAGATATCACTTATTGTGATTTAGTGTTATGTGTATATTCATATATTCTTGGTGTTTGTTATCAAAGAAAATTGAACAAAGTCCAGTATCGTTTAGAAACTACTGAGATTTATGGTTGAAACAAAAATGTTGAAGGAAGCTCAAACAAGCCGAAATAAAACATTCTTCAGATCTTTCATCTTTTGTCGAAAATGTATATAAAGGGGGGTTTGGGGAAATCAGGGCGCTTTCTCCCGGCCGGGCGGATTAGCCGCGCGCACTAGAGCGCTGTGTACCGGTGCACGCGGACCTCCGCCGTCGGGGGTTCGAGTCCCTGCTCGGCCATCTCGTGCATGGGAGTTTGTGTTTGTCTTTAGGTTAGTTTACCTTAGATTAAGTAGTTTGTAAGCTAGGGGCTAATAACGAAGCAGTTGAGTCCCTAGATTTACAAACATTTGAACATTTGATTTGACCTTTCCTCTGGCGCCATTCGCAGAGGTGCGCCAAATGGTCTCTTTGGAGGCCGAGCGAGCGAGGGCGGGGGGACACTCCCAGTCATCTGAAGCACCAGTCACCACAGGTGGTACGCAGGGAGATGGCCGAGATCACAGCTGCGTCAACAAATGTTTACAAATCTATCGGTCCAAACTGCGTGGTCATCAGTCCGTAGCTTACAAACTACTTAAACCTAGGTAAACTAACCTAAGGACAAACACACACACACCCATGCCCCAGGGAGTAGGGATGGCGGGCCGGCCGCGGTGGCCGAGGGGACTGAGGCGCTCCAGTCACAGTCTGCACGGCCACTACGGTCGGGGGTTCGAATCCCCCCTCGGGCATGGATATTTGTGCCGTCTGTAGTCTTAGCTAGTTCATAAGTAGTTTGTAGTTTAGGGACTGATAGCCCAGTAGTCGAGTCCCATAAGCTCTACAAACATTTAAACATTTTTAGGGATGGCGGTTATTACTGAAACAACCGGTTTTCGGTTATAACGGTTTTTTTTATCTCCAGTTTAACTGCACTGAATAAATTGCTCAAGATAATCGGTTTTTTAAATAACCGGGTTTCGGTTTTTTATTGCTATTATTTCCAGTAGAGTTCGACCGAAACATATTTTGCGGCCGAAACAGAAACCGTAATCGAATTTCCGGATCTTCTAGTTTCGGCCGAAACCGAAACTTACGAAATTTAGTTAAAATTTACGTACATTTACGTTATACGACAAATCACTAGCCTTCCCATAGTGTGCAAGATCCCCCCCCCCCCCCCCAATACTACGCCTTCTTGAGTATGTGTAAGCCTAGCCAGGAGTCCGTAGAAGACGATATACAAAGCATACAGATTTACTGGCCTAGTATTTCCATCCGGCAGCTGCGAATATTGAGCCAACCACTGCGTAAGTTGGACTTGTGGACCGTGACACGGAGCCTCAGACCGCACGGCTACCTCGCAAGGCACCAGATGATCAATGTTACCTAAACCCATATTGGTTATTAAAAAAGCCCCTCGCTTTCAAGGAATCACATTAATAAAACTGGTTAGCATAACAATACGATAATACATTAAAAGTTATTATTCCAAGCTTACATAATAAGTATATGAATCGAATTTAGCTTCTCTTCCACGAAACATTTTGGATGCTGTCTCCTTAAATGACACAGCGTGTTTGTAGTACTTCCACCCATTTTCAGCTTTTTAAAGTAAATGAAGCATTGTACCTCACAGGACTTAACTACGGGGTCATCAGTCCCTAAACTTACAAATTACTTATGAACTAACTAATACTAAGGACGGCACAAATATCCATGCCCAAGGGGGGATTCGAACACCCGACCGTAGTGGCCGTGCAGACCGTGACTGAAGCGCCTCAGTCCCCTCGGCCAGCGCGGCCGACGAAGTACTTCCACACTAGGGATGGTGCCATTTAAGACACAACTGATGTCTGGCGACGACAGCAAGGAACTGCCGCATGTCCAGACAGAGGCAAGTCTCGTACACAGCCTGTGCACGCGCGTCGTCTAATAGGCCACGCCACACGGCAACAGGTGCATCGATGCCTCAGGAGCTGCACCAAGTTCTTATGCCACGCGTTTATTGCGCGTTTCTGACTGCCGGGATTGTTCTTAAACTATCAGTGATCGCTTTTCTTAGTAACTGCGATGACCTAATATTTCACAGCAGTGGAAATTTTAGGAATAGCCCTAAATATTATAGTCTACTAGTTTTAATTTATTGAAATTATTTACAAAAAACACATTTTGAACTACTACTACAGGAAGTAGTCGTACCGGTTTTTTTACCTGGTTCTTGGCAGTAACTAAAAAAACCGGCTACAACCGACACCAAATAAATACCGAAAAAATCCGGTTATTCAAAACTAAAATACCGGTATCGGTTTTAACCGCTCGGTTTTTCCCATCCCTACCAGGGAGGACTCGAACCTCCACGGCGAGCAACCGCGCGCTCCGCAGCGAGACGCTTTAGACCGGTCGGCTACTCCATCGCGGCCTGCGTCAACAGTTACTGTGTCAGTTTCATTACTTTATTACAATCAATAGGAAATGTTGTCAGTGTAACAGTTGAAATCAACAACAAAAATACTGAAGTAAAGACGTCATCTCAAGCACCCACAAACCAATTTTTTCCGCTGTGATTTCATGAAAGCTGCGTCCCAGAGAACGTTTAGAACGCCGAAAACACATAATAATCCCCATTCCAAAGAAAGCAGGCGCAGTGAAATCTGGATCAGCACAACTGGCTGGTGAGAGGGGGGAATCGACCCCAAGGCATAAATAAAATTTTCTCGAACATTGTTCACTAATCTTTATTATGATAAGAATTAAAATGAGACATTACCATATCAATAAACAAAGACATTCACTATATAAACAGGGCTTGGCAAGAATTGAACCACATTCATTAATTTATACCAAGTTAGGTTTACAAATTTATATCACCAAGCAATAATTAAAATCAGTTAAAGAAAATATGGAATTAATCTCTCGGAACAAATTGTATTAAGATAAAAGCAACTTTCAAACAACATTCTTTTGGTTTCCGGGATTTATCAAAACATCGCCAGTACCGATTAAGGAGAAATTGAAGAGTACTGGAATGTCAACACACAGTTCATAAATACTCCAAGGCAGTAACCCGGGGCACAGTTTAACGATGGAATTCATAAAAACAAATCATTAATTAAATTAGAAATCAAATTCATAATTTGGCTCAGGTACTCAACAAAACAATGTAACATTAGCTACTACACAGTAACCAGATTACACAATTACAAGAACTCAACTGGTGTCATTTAAGGAAGATTAGGTACAACCATCTTGTTACTCGTTAGGTTGCACTTAGTCCACATGGGCCCCGGTTCCCCAAGGACATTGATCAATCACAGTCCACCAGGACAGTCAGGATACCCGGAGACCTGGTCTAGAACAGACTAAAACTTCGGGTGAGAATCTGTTTGGTACTTAACGTAACACATGTCACAAATTTCACACTGCAATTACATAATCAGCGCATTGTCTGACTCTGACAAGGAATAATACAAAAAAGCCACACAGAACAAAATATTTATCCGCAGACGGGGTTGGAATGTTCGCTAAATGCTGTTCCAGACAACCGGGTAGAAGCTTATGATCAGCAAACGCAAGGAACCGGCCGTTGAAAGACAGCCACAAATTTTGATGCAAATCTCAAGTACAGTCAGCGCGTTCCAACCCGTCTACAATTAGCATGCTATCCTATTCCACAACACCCTCCAAAATAACACAAGGAATTACAAATTACTTTACAACATCCGCCCAATTTTCAAATGGCAGTACCAATTCTCTCTTAAAATACTGCAGTACTTAACCAAATTTCCGAGACACCTTCACAAATAAACAATGTTTAGCAGAGAATCGGAATGAGGCAAGATTTATGGAAATCTCTTAATAAGTACACACCAAGCCTGGCTATACCATCAACGAAAATCCAAAAACTTAATGTGCTTTAAGATAAACAGAAACGCAGGCACTGGTTTCAAAAGTATGTAAAGCAGTCAACCCCTTCGCACAACATCGTACTGACAAATGCCACTGCACAAAATATCTTTCAAGGTTCACGCTACCAGGGCAGACGGTATTTAAACGAAGCTACTTATTAGTAGTTTTTCGCGAATACAGGCACAGCTGCCACCGAACTTACTAACTAAATATTTACATAAGACTGGATTTAGCGAGGCGGCACTATGAAACTGTTACTTGCAAACACAGACACCACTGCCATCAATAGATAGAATCATAAAAATAGCTTTAACGCGGCGGCCTGATAAAACAGTTACCTTCAATTCACTTCAAGCTTGGTAATATGAAAGTGGCCTTTGATAACAGACGATGCTTAACACACATGGAACAACCGGCGAGCAGTACACAACGCCACAAGTTAGAATCTCAGTTTCTCACCAGATGAACTTGTTTAAGAGCCTCCCGTGTCACCGACCAGCATGGCCCAAAGCAGATACACCTTGGCAATGAGTGCACATTGACTATGCTGGTCCCTTCTGGAACACCAAGTGGCTTATTGTGGCTGATGCTTTTAGTGGTTACCCATTTGCAGTGCCAATGTCTACTACAAGTAGCATGATTAGGGCGGTCTTGATTTTCTTGTTTGAAAGGTCTACCTGAACTGATACTAACTGATACTACGGCCCTCAGTTCTCAATAATTTAGCTCCTTTTGTGCACGCAATGGAATTAAGCATCTCACCAGTGCACCGTTTCAACCGCAATCAAACGGCGCTGCGAAACGTTTCGTCCGGACATTTAAGCAATAGATGTCCAAACTTCGTTCGGAGCACTCATGGGAGGCGGCTTTGCAACTGTTCATCGCCTCCTACCGCTCGCTTCCATAAGAAGGATCATCGCTGGCCGAACTTCTGCATGGCTGCCGCCAGCGCACCCTGCTCCACTTGATCCACCGCCCGGAGCAGCAGCCGATTAGACGCAAGTATCGCTCCGCTCCGCGTAACCCGGTGTTTTAAGGAGTTTTCAGCGGTCGCAGACGATGGGAGCAAGGCGAGATCATCAAATGTTTCGGTGCTTCCATGTTTGAAATTTCAGGACCTGACGGCGTCGTTCGCAGGCACCGCAATCAAATTCGACCGTGTTGTGTACCCTGTGATCCTTCTGCGTTTCTCTTGGCAGATTCATGCACCACGCAGACCGCGCGGGCGCCGCCGCCTGCGCGACCTCGGCAGCCGCCTCCACAGCAGATCTCCAAGGCACCGCGGACCGAGTTCATGGAGCCGGAGCCATCGCTGCCTCTGCCTCCACTGGAGATACCAATGGAACTGGACCAGCACGCCACACAGCATCTGACGCCAACGTCGCCACCGACGTCACCGTCTACGTCATCATCTACGCTCCAGGTCGTGGACGTGGGCCTTCGGATGTTTTCCCAGAGGACGTTGCCTCGCTCCAGGTCGTGGACGTGGGCCTTCGGATGTTTTCCCAGAGGACGTTGCCTCGCTCCAGGTCGGGGACGTGGGCCTTCGGATGTTTTCCCAGAGGACGTTGCCTCGCTCCAGGTCGGGGACGTGGGCCTTCGGATGTTTTCCCAGAGGACGTTGCCTCGCTCCAGGTCGTGGACGTGGGCCTTCGGATGTTTTCCCAGAGGACGTTGCCTCGCTCCAGGTCGGGGACGTGGGCCTTCGGATGTTTTCCCAGAGGACGTTGCCTCGCTCCAGGTCGGGGACGTGGGCCTTCGGATGTTTTCCCAGAGGACGTTGCCTCGCTCCAGGTTGTGGACGTGGGCCTTCGGATGTTTTCCCAGAGGACGTTGCCTCTCTCCAGGTCGTGGACGTGGGCCTTCGGATGTTTTCCCAGAGGACGTTGCCTCGCTCCAGGTCGTGGACTAGGGCCTTCGGATGTTTTCCCAGAGGACGTTGCCTCGCTCCAGGTCGTGGACGTGGTCCTTCGGATGTTTTCCAGAGGACGTTGCCTCGTTCCAGGTCGTGGACGTGGGCCTTCGGATGTTATCCCAGAGGACGTTGCCTCGCTCTAGGTCGTGGACGTGGGCCTTCGGATGTTTCCCCAGAGGACGTTGCCTCCCTCCAGGTCGTGGACGTGGGCCTTCGGATGTTTTCCCAGAGGACGTTGTCTTGCCCCAGGTCGTGGACTTGGGCCTTCGGATGTTTTCCCAGAGGACGTTGCCTCGCTCCGGGTCGTGTACGTGGGCCTTCGGATGTTTTTCCACAGGACGTTGCCTCGCAAGCTCAGGCCGGATGGTGGGGCCCAGCTGGTAGTCTGGCGTCCTCCTCAGCTGAGACTCCTGTCCATCACTAAGCTCCCGAGCCTGCCTCCTCCCCCGTTGTGGAGCTCCCTACACGACAACGGTTCGTCGCTTTGGGGGGGGGGGGATGTGGAGTAATATCAGCGCCACACGCCAGACGCTCGAGAACTATCGTGCAGAAGGCAGCGGACGACCGGCAGCCAATCACACGTCGGCGCCGTGCATCCTGCAGGGAGAAACCGGAGAAGTGCGCCCTGTACAACTGGCTATATCTAGGTCGACAGGCTTTTGGACGGGCAGGTCTGAACTCTGCTCCGAAATAGGCAGTCAGTAGGACTCATCGTACAGAAGACGGCGCCGCGAGAAGAGACATACTTTAAAAACGTAAAAATAAAAAGATTAGTAAATAAATTACTAATCTACAAAGCTGTTTTAGCTCTCCATCCTGATAGAACCTCTCCTGAAAGGCAGGCCGGGAAGAACTTAACCAAGGGTGACCAGGACTACGAAACACGTAATAATTTATTCCACTTAAATACCACCCAATTTATACCGTAAGTCACTTGAATTGGGGAGAGGACTTTTAAATATATCAGATTGTTTAAAGATGTGAGTAAACATTTGTGAAGTACAGTAGCAACCAAGGAAATTATGTTCGAACATTTTTTTTTTTTTTTTTTTTTTTTTTTTTTTTTTTTTTTTTTTTTTGGACTCTCCTACTGTTTAGATAGATTGTAGGTCATCACAAAGATAACAACTGCGTGTTCTTCGCGAGGTTCCTTCACTACTTCGACGGCCGTAGGTGCACGTATTTTTATACGTGCATGATATTTTGAGCTAGACTACAACATATGCGAAGTGCACCGCAATAGGCAAGTGCTATTTGTGTAGTGTCAAAGTACGAAGCTTCGAAGTGCCTTCTGCAGACTTGTGATTCCCAGCCAGCACTATGTGAAGGATATTCCTACCGGTTTAAGCAAATTACATCATTGAAGATGAAAAATAAACCCTCGGAAGTAGAGCTCGTAACTGAATTAAGATTTATTACCATATAATGCAGGGTTTATACCGAATATGCGAGGGGCGTTTGAAAAGTCCATGCAAAGTCCCAGAGTTGGCAACAGCGGCACGACCGAGGCCACGCTTAGTTAGTAGCATCTTTGGAAAAAACGCATACCAAAGTTTCAGCCATATTGGCCTGTTTCTTTGCATTTGGCATTTCTGCCAATCAAAGAAATGTTCAAATGTTTGTTAAGCTTATGGGACTTAACTACGGGGTCATCAGTCCCTAAACTTACAAACTACTTATGAACTACTTACGAACTAGGACGACACAAATATCCATGCCCGAGGGGGGATTCGAACCCCCGACCGTAGTGGCCGTGCTGACCGTGACTGGAGCGCCTCAGTCACCTCGGCCACCGCGGTCGGCCAATCAAAGAAGTTGAGGATTGTGAAAGAATGGACGATAATTTCGTGTGGTGATTAATCATTACTTTATGAAAGTAAAAATGCGTCAGGAGACTAAAGAGAAGCTTGATAAACGTAATGGTAACTCTGCACTTACTTTTAGAACAATTCAAAATTTTCGGTGTGGCCATATGGGCACAAGTGACGCCCTATGGAGGTTGCGACTCCAGAAATCATTGACAAAATCCATGATATAGTGATGGATGACAAGAGTTAACGGGCGTGATATTGCTAGTGCTGTGGGCATCTCGAATGAACGGATACAAAATATTTTGCATAAACATTTGGACATGAAAAGCTATCCGCAAGATGGTTACCGCGATTACTCACGCTTGACCAAAAAGGAAATCGTGTGAAGTGTTGCAAGGAAGGTCTTCAGCTGTTAAGGAAGAATCCGTGGGACTCCTGAGACCAAAGAACAATGTAAACAATAGGTTACCAAGGGAGAATCTGTACCAAAGTAGGCGAAGACCGGTCCTTCGGGCGGAAATGATATGGCGACGGTCTTTTTGGATTCGCAAGGGATAATCCTCATAGACTGTCTGGAACATGGAGAAACTATTACAGGTGTATATTATTCATCACTATTGGAGCGTCTGAAAACCGAGCTGCAAGAAAAGCGCGGGCGATTGACCCTCAAAGAAGTCCTTTTCCATCACGACAGTGCACCAGTACACACCTTAGCAGTTGTGGTCCAAAAAGTATTGGAAATAGGATTTCTATTTGTTTGACATGCCCACTATTCTCCAGACTTGGCAACCTCGGACTAGCATTTGTTGCTCAGTTTGAAGAAATGGCTCGCGGGACGAAGATTTCATTCAAACGATGGAGTGTTTGCAGAAATAATAGGTATTTTGCAGGCTTAGACAATTCCTATTATTTGGAAAGGATCAACAAATTTGGACAGCTTTGGACGAAGTGTATAAATCTAAAAGGAGACCATGTCAAATAAATAAAAAAAAAATGTTTTTCTCCATTCGCGTTAGTAGTTTTTATTTCTGCTCCGACTTCTCAAACGCCCATCGTATTTACCAATACTTGAACAACCATTCTATATTGGTTGCAGCAGCGTCTACAATGGAAATCTGCAGTAGTGCTTATCAGTGTCAGATTGCGTGTTTGGAGATAGTGTTACACGCTATTTCTTTATGCTGAATGTATCAAGTTGGTTTATCAGTACAAAGTAAGAAGTGTAAGGACAGAGACAATCTGCAATATTTTGCTAGGATGACAGAACAGCATGTCAGACTAATTGTCGTGTGAAGTACAAAGTTTTAGTTATTGGTTGATTGAGAGTGCTATTAACGAAGATCTGCAGTTCAAACCTGATCCTGCAGTAGTGTGAGTGTTCTAGATTTCTAAATAACTTCTTGTAATTTAATTTGGTTGTCTTGCGCGACTGCAAGGAATGTTTTATTGCTACCCAGAACCAAGGACAACCATTAAAATGCATGAAAATGCATTATCATCTTCTTAACAGTAATGGAAACACTACCCATTATCATCTGCTTTAAATTAAGGTACGTGTAACTCATCTAATCCGCTGCCGATAAAAGGAACGGAAGTCCGACGAAGTTTTTTCATCAGAGTCGTAAACGAGATGCAAGATCTCGCAAAGTTGCTTCCCCAAGGGGAAGTTGCTCCACTGACGACTTTACAGTTTTAATCATCTAGGAGAGATTGCATCAGCTGATATCGCTGTATGAGTCTCTCCCGGAATGTAAGGGATTGAATTCTTGCCGGCCGAGGGGACTGAGGCGCTCCAGTCACGGTCTGCACGGCCACTACGGTCGGGGGTTCGAATCCCCCCTCGGGCATGGATATTTGTGCAGTCCTTAGGTTAAGCTAGTTCATAAGCAGTTTGTAAATTTAGGGACTGCTGACCCCGTAGTTAAGTCCCATAAGCTATAAAACATTTGAACGTTTGATTGAATTCTTACAAAATAAACTTCACTACTTAAGAAAAAACCGAAAGATGGTAAACTGTTCTATAAATCGGAACACCTAGAAAACTGTGTAAAGTATTAGGTAACGGTTTTCCTACATTCCCTTCATTTGAATCTGCGTTTGTTCTCTCTCTCTCTCTCTCTCTCTCTCTCTCTCTATATATATATATATATATATATATATATATATATATATATATATATATATGCCTTAGTGATCTGGCCCCAAAACGGAGAAAATCGACATAAAATACCAGTGTGGTATTCGGCGTTCCTACGATTAGGTTTACATTTTTGTTCCATTAATCGTCAATATAGAATTATCTATATATTCCAGTGAATAAGACATATCTGTTAAATATCATGGAATATCCAATCTAAGCTTCTAAGGAGATCGTCGCGATAAATTTCGCTACATAAAAAAGATCGTTTATTATTCCGTACTAGAAATCAAAAATTAATTTTAATTAATTAGCGACGTCCTTAATAAAAACCGCACATAACTAATTATTCTTTATTGTTTGCCACAGCGAAAAACTGAACCAGAAGCGTTGCAAGCGTGAAAGTGCCATAGAGGTGCTGCATACACGAACCTTGCGCAATCATAATTACTGTAATATTAGCAAAATTCTGATTTACATCGTGTTTCTTATTCTATATCGGACAGGAATTGAAGAGGAAAACCGTTGAAGGTTCAAGTGTTCAAGTGCTTGTAAATCTATCAGACCAAATTGCGTTGTCATCAGTCCGTAGCTTACAAACTACTTAAACTAAGGTAAACTAACCTAAGGACAAGAGAGGACTTGAACTTCCGACGGCGAGTAACCGCGCGCTCTGGAGCGAGGCGCTTTAGACCGCTCGGCTTCTCCACAGCGGCAACCGTTGAATAATAATTTCATTGACACCCTGAAGACAACGATATGCACTGAAATACAGTGCTCAAAACAGTTAGGGCATCTTGTGAGACATCATAGATAGTTCAGTATACATACGGCAATGTATTTTATTCAGATACTAGTTTAAATGCCCGTGCTTCGCAACGGTTGTTAGATAGGGACCTAAGTATACATGGTTTCTTAGGGTTGCGGATCTAGGTCAGCAAAAACAGAACCCTTGATGGATCGCTCTGTCAATAAAATCAGTTCTCCTAGCCAAGATGTCAAAGGTGAATGTTTATAAAAGTTTTTATAGAAAAGGTAAAATTAAAGTCCGTACTCCAGAACAATGTAAATCCAATGTTAGGTTATGTTCGTGTGTGTAATTGTCTGTTTGGCGTACACTTCTGAAAACATAGGATCCTTGAGATGAGAAGTAGTAATAATAATGTATTGGTTCTGTGGTGTAGTATTGAACTGTTTATCTCTCACAGTAAGTGTTGTTGTTATGGTCTTCAGTCCGGAGACTGGTTTGATGCAGCTCTCCACCCTACTCTATCCTCAGCAAGCCTTTTCATCTCCTCATAAGAACGGCAACCCACATCCACTTGAATCTGCTTACTATACGCGTCTCTTGGCCTCCCTCTGCGATTTTTACCCCACACACTTCCCTCCAATGCTAAATTTACGATTCCTCGATGTCTAAGAATGTGTCCTACCAAGCGATCCCTTCGTTTAGTCAGGGTATGCCAGGGGCAGATATAGACTCTGACCATAACTTGTTGGTTATGAACTGTAGGCTGAACTGAAGAAACTGCAGAAAGGTAAGAAAATAAGAAGATGGGACCTAGATAAATTGAAGAAACATGAAGTTCTGGAGAATTTCAGAGGGAGATTTAGGCAACAATTGACAGAAACGGAGGGAAATAAAACAGTAGAAGAGGAATGGGTAGCATTGAGAGATGAAATAGTCAAGGCAGCAGAGGAAAAAATAGGTAGAAAGGCAAGACCTACAAAAAATCCCTGGATATCACAGGAAATACTAAATTTAATTGATGAAAGGAGAAAATATAACAATGCAGTAAATGAAACAGGCAAAATGGAGTTTTACTCCCTTCCCAACAGATGCTTCCCTTTCATGCCCTTCAAGCCTAATAACTGCGGTCTGGCTTTTGTACAATATGTAAATAACTCTCCTATCCCTGCATTTTACCCCTGCTGACTTCAGAATTTGAAAGAGTGTAGTCCAGTCAACATTGTCAAACGCTTTCTCCAAATCTACAAAAGCTAAAAATGTAGATTTGCCTTTTCTTAATCTATCTTCTAAGATAAGACGTAAGGTAAGTACTGCCTCCCGAGTTCCTACGTTCCTCATGAATCCAAACTGATCCCCCCCGAGGTCAGCTTCTACCAGCTTTTCCATTCTCCTGTAGATAATTCGTGTTAAAATTTTGCAACCATGACTTATCAAACTTATGGTTCTATAATTTTCACACCTGTCTCCGCCTGATTTCTTTGGAATGGGGATTATTACATTTTTCTTAAAGTCTGAGGGTATTTCGCCTGTCTCATACATCCTACACTCCAGTTCAAATAGTTTTTGGCTCTCCCAGAGACTTTAGTAGCTCTGAGGGTATGTCATCTACTCCTGGGGCCTTTTTCCGATCTAGGTCTTTCAGAGCTCTGTCAAATTCATCCCTCAGCATAGTATCTCCTGTTTCATTTTGATCTACTTCCTCTTCCCTTCCTACAATATCGTCTCTAAGTTCATTTCCTTTGTAGAGCTGCTCGATGTACTCTTTCCACCTTTCAGCTTTCCCTTCTTTGCTGAGAACTGCTTTCCCATCTGAGTTCTTGATATTTGTAGAATTGCTTTTCTTGTCCCGAAATGTCTCTTTGATTTTCCTGTAGGTGGTATCTACTTTTCCCCTTCTTATACATTCTTCTACAAATCTGCATTTGGCTTCTAGCCACTCCTGCTTAGCCATTTTGCACTTCCTATCAATCTCATTTCTTAGTCGTCTGTACTCCATTTTGCCTCTTTCATTTACTGCATTTTTATATTTTCTCCTTTCATCAATTAAATTTAGTATTTCCTGTGTTATCCAAGGATTTTTTGTAGGTCTTGCCTTTCGACCTATTTTGTCCTCTGCTCCCTTCACTATTTCATCTCTCAATGCTACCCATTCCTCTTCTACTGTTTTATTTCCCCCTGTTTCTGTCAATTGTTGCCTAAATCTCCCTCTGAAATTCACCAGAGCTTCATGTTCGTTCAATTTATCTAGGTCCCATCTCCTTATTTTCTTACCTTTGTGCAGTTTTTTTCAGTTTTAGCCTAAATTTCATGACTAACATGTTATGGTCAGAGTCTATATCTGCCCCTGGGTATGTCTTGCAGTTTATAACCTGGTTCCGGAATATTTGTTTTACCATTATAAAATCTATCTGATACCTTCCGGTGTCTCCTAGTCTCTTCCAAGTATACAACCTTCTTTTGTGATTCTTAAGCCACGTGTTTCTTACAATTAAATCATGTTCCGTGCAAAATTCTACCAGGCGACGTCCTCTTTCATTCCTTCTGCCCAGTCCATATTCACCTACTATTTTTCCTTCTCTTCCTTTGCCTACTACCGAATTCCAGTCTCCCATCACAATTAAATTTTCCTTTCCCTTAACTGTCTGAATAATTTCCTTTAGCTCCTCATATATTTCTTCGATCTCCTCATCATCGGCAGAGCCAGTTGGCATATCAACCTGTACTACTGTTGTCGGTGTTGGCTTCGTATCTATCTTGACAATGATAATGCGATCACTGTGCTGCTCATAGTAGTTTACCCGCATTCCTATGTTCTTATTCATTATCAGTCCTACTCCTGTGACACCCCCAACTGATTTTGTATTTATAATCCTGTACTCACCTGACCAGAAATCCTGTTCATCCTGCCACCGAACTTCACTAATCCCCACTATATCTAACTTCAACCTACGCATTTCCCTTTTTAAATTTTCTAATTTTCCTACCCGATTAAGGGATCTAACATTCCACGCTCCGATCCGTAGAATGCCAGTATTGTCTTTCCTGATGATAACATCCTCCTGAGTAGTCCCCGCCCGGAGAGCCGAATGGGGAACTATTTTACCTCCGGAATATTTTACCCGAGAGGATGCCATCATAATATTTTCATACAGTAGAGCTGCATGTCCTCGGGAAAAGTAACGGCTGTAGTTTCCCCTTGCTTTCATCCGTTCGCAGTAACCGTGGGGTAAAGCCACTTTAGCTGATGTTCCAAGGCCAGCTCAGTCAATCATCCAGACTGTTGCCCCTGTAACTACTGAAAAGGCTGCTGCCCCTCTTCAGGAACCACACGTTTGTCTGGCCTCTCCACAGATACGCCTCCGCTGTGGTTGCACCTATGGTACGGCTATCTGCATCGTTGAGGCCCGCAAACCACCCCACCTCGGCAATGTCTGTGGTCCATGGGGGTGGACAGTAATTGTATGCTGAAGGATTAGTAATTTGCAGTGTTGCACTGAGGAAAATGTAGTTATTCTGTATGCAGTGCTCCCTATTATCGAAAACTCGATGAAAGCAGAAAGCCTGGTAATTCAATCAAAAGAGAAGTTCATGTCTATTTAAATAAGACGTCATGGTGGTGTCAATGTGCAATAAAGTAAGTGTGGGTAATCGTTGAAGGAATGGCGTCAGCTGGTAGTCTGTATAGAACTTTCAATTAAATATTATATTTCCAGTGAATTGTCTTTACTGTGTTTGCAGCATCGGCCACTCTTTCAGCTGATAGATGTCGCCAAGTCCTTCAGTGATTACTTCGTAAAGCACGAAGTTGAAATCGACTTTGTGTAATAGAAGTATATATTCAGAAGTCGGATTGTAAGTACAATTGTCTCTGCAAAAGAAGATGTTTTTCTCTATCTTAATGTAGTCCGCACCAAAACTAAGGAATTACATATTTTAAACACAATATCGTACCGAACAATTATGAAAGCAGAGAGGTTTCTGACAAGTATGGCGATCGCATGTGTATGTTATCTCTAGTGGCAGGCACAGAGCAGAAATATCTCTGGAGTGAGCATTGAGATTCTCGGAGATTCAGATATGCAGAACAGATTTTCTGTCCTCAACATTAACGTGGAAATGTCACGTGATATTGATAAAAATCTACAAATAGCTGACTTTATCTTGGTCCTATTTATTCGGTTAAGCTGAATGACTATGTGTAAATGGCTCTTTTAGCGACGCTTCCTAACTTTCTTGTCGCTTCCGTGACACAATTAATTACATATTATTTCATGTTAAATGCGTTGAAGGCGATCACCTCGAGTGCGCAATAGTGTATCGCGCCGTTCACATTCCTGATCAACCAAAACAGCTACAACTTCATTTGTGACAGGGACATTGTACGTCCCGCGGTGTCCAGCAACAGGTCGTTTAACTGCACTAATTACGGAGTTATAGACATTAATTTGCTCTTGTGGAACAGACGTCAGTGTAGTTTTAAAACTGGAAACATATGAATTCACTCGATGCAGTATGTCTTGAAGAAGAGCAATGAGGTCATTATTAAGGCGAGGAAAGTTTTTATTTCTAATATTTGCTGGTCTTCGTAATTAGAAACAAAATACATCTGAAGAAACTTTGGGATCATTTTCAGGTAACAAAGCTCCGATAAGGTGTTAAACCGGGCCCTGAACCTTAAAAGTAGGCATGAGTGACCTTCCGTTATTTGTTTCGCTCCAAAAGATGTCATTTGGAAAGCAATATTGTATGCACGGACGTTATCCAGAAATCGTTGTGATGGTGGGTGGTCACCATTCAGGAGAGATTTTTAGATCTCAGGTGGGTTCTGAAATATGTCAATGAGCACTTTCCCACTCGAGGAACACATTCCAGCCGTTTCCTTTTGCCATTCCAGAGCCTCAAAAAATTTACACTCTACCGCCATTTCACCAACTGAAGCAAATGTGGCGTAATCAATCATAGGATTATATGTAAATGCACTTTTTTCTTTATTAGTCCAAGGACGTTCGGCCTACTGCGCAACTACTGCACCATGTTCTCCTAAATCTTTGGGCAAATGCAGCGAGTGTCTGAGTCCAACACCGTGTAGCCGAGCTTGGTGATGTTCTTCTCTCTATAGCTGCTGACTTCCTTCTGTTCTGTCTGTTTCATTTTCTGTGATGGTGTTGGTTAAGCTACGTCAACGTTTCTGAGACGCTAAATGTTGTTTGGCGGTCACGCTCACCGCTTAGCCGCATTACCCGATCACCACTTCTGTCGAGAGACCTTGAAGAAACTCTACAAAGACGCTGAGAGATTCGGAGGGTTTCTCTGTGAGTGATAGGATCTGAGGAGCGAGACAATAGATGACGTTCCTGATCACTGTTACGTTGCACCTCACCAATGGAAGGAATTGTGAGAGGGGAGATGTAATTTGTTTACTTTTCATACTAACTTTGTCTACTGTATCTTTCTCTTTACGCTAATTATTGAAATATGTAACATTTTTCTCTGTAGATCTCCCTTTATTTTGATTTCTGTGCCTTTGGGGACACATCAGGGGTGATGGGCTCCTGGGATTGTAGTACATTCTATGTTTATATAAAATTTCAGGATTTTAATGTTTATTGGCGCAGCTAAAAAGGGGTTTTCCGTATTGGGTACGGTCAGGCCGCGCAGAGCAGAGAAGCTCCCAACAACTTTTGCTTGCCTTCGGGGAAGGTCGAGAGGGGCTGGCTTGACCTGCTCGGCGCCAACGCTACGTCCGGCGGGCGGAGTATACGTGGCAGATTTTTTTAGAGTGTGTGGGACGCTTTACACAATGCTGGACCGCGTTTTACGGTGGGCGATAGCGGGGGCTGCCTATTTAGTCATTCGGTCGTTTTGCAAGAGAAGAATTTGCCGGATACAAACAATAGCAGAGTGCTCTGGGCCCCGGGCTGTTTATGGAGACGTATTGCCCTTAGGCATTATCTAAAAAACTCCCTTGAAGGCAGCAGAGTTTGAACATAGTGTGACGATTGGTTAGGTTGAGAGGTAAGCTTTCTGCCCGTCTGGCACCCCAGAGGTTTGGCTCCAGCGGCGTATATATAGCACAACGTCAACATTTTTAGGCCGTGTGACCATAGCTAGGAGCAAGCTGAAATTCCTTGCAGGGTACTCACCCTGGGAACGGTGAAATCCGCGGGAAGCTTTGGTGGCGTGGGCGGAGCCTCTTGGCAGCCGCAGAGAACGCGGCCTGATTCGGCAAATTATTTTAGTATCACAGCTAAACAATTTGTCAATGGCGCTACGCCATGCGATTGGTTTGACTATTAGCCGTTAGCAGAGATTCGTGCGTCTTTTACGCGTGGGTGTGGCCGCCCGTCACTTGCCGTGAGCTGCGGCAGAGTGCAAGGAGTTACGAGAAATTCTGTCTGAGCGTCCGAAGTGTACGGACCTCAGGAGACACGCAAGAACCGTTTAGATCACGGGGAGCACATCGTCTTAAACGGTCCTCTGGTTAGACTTGTGCTTGATTCCGAAGATTAGGACCTTGTGGAACTTGTGTTTACTTCACTGACGTTACATTGTCCGGTGGTTACGCTGTGAGCGGCCACAGTTTAGTTTCTGTTTTGCTAGAAGTCTCTATTTGAGCATTCGCGCCATTGTAAATCGGGCATTTTTTTTACAGATCTTATTACGCAAGTGACTGGTCGATTTGTGCCAAGTGGCCTTTTTGTCACCTATGCAAAATATTGATTAGTCCGCTGGCGTGATAGAATCGCACAGCAACTGCCTAGCGACGCTGACGCCAGTAACGCTGTGTTAAGTTATATATCGATCCTGCTTAACAGGTCGCAGCAATTACGGTCGGATAAAAGATTCAGCTCATCCGCTCCCACCGCCTGCTGCCTCCAAGCCTGAGACGCTGCCGTCAATGATCATCTGTGTGGGTAAGGTGACGCACTTGCTGGGGGGTTATATGAATCAGACTTGTTGGATTCTGTCCCTTATTTTATTATTTTGAAAACTGCCTATTTACTCTGGAGAGCTTAGGGCTAACGATAATTTCAAGCCGCTGTGTAGCCAATCCAATAGCATTCTGTTTTGCAAAACCTCCGATCTTTGACTCAGCCAGTCATTTTTGTGTCTCAATATTTTAACATTTGTAAAAGATTGTTTGAATACCATTATCTGTTTTACATGACAGGAAATGTCATCTGATTTATTTTTCATTTTTAATTATAAATGTTCAAATGTTTGTAGAACTTATGGGACTTAACTACGGGGTCATCAGTCCCTAAGCTTACAAACTACTTATGAACTAGCTAAGACTAAGGAGGGCACAAATATCCATGCCCGAGGGGGGATTCGAACCCCCGACCGTAGTGGCCGTGCAGACCGTGACTGGAGCGCCTCAGTTCCCTCGGCCACCGCGGCCGGCAGCACAAGGGGAACTGTAGAAGGGGAGATATTGACAGATCAGCTGCTACTGAACATATTTTTCAACCAGAGGACCACCTCATTCAATTTGACAAGACTCAGGTTTTAGCAGCCACAAATGGATACCATGAAAGAATGTATAGAGAGGCTATAGACATTGTAAAACACCCCAATAATTTCAATAGGATGGAAGAGGGCGTGAAACTAAATGATACTTGGATTCCGGTTTAGAAGAAGAAATGTAACAGTCTTCCAACATGGGACGACATTAACGGACTGAGGCAATCGGCAACGACGAAAAACATCTGACGTCACGCTACTGCACGCGAGCCTTTTTAAACGGAATTTGGCTTCAGTCAGTAGCGAGCCAGGGTGTGAAGCGGACATCCATGTGCCACGATCCCCCTTGAGACTGTCCTCCGCAGTCGGGGACGAAGTGTGTTATCCGGTAGGGGAAGGCCGTGGAAGTTGCCTTGGGAAAGGACATGTAGCGTGTGCAGGTGGAGAGAGGGAGGAATACATTGCTGTAGGCGTGGCAGAGGCCCAGGGTTGGTTAGGATAGGGTAAACAAGAGTGTTGCGGGAATCTATTTTGCGGGTGACGTAGGAAGCCTTTTTTTTCTTTTTTCTTTGTTGTATTTCACAACAGTACACTGGTAGGCTGGCAGCAGCACCATAGGCTGCTCTTCAACCGAGAGTAGTTAAAATACAAATATGAATGGAGAATTAAAATACATGACAGGAGATAAAACAACGGAGATACAAGAACATAGACAAGGGGACAGTTTGAAGTACATTACAAAAGACAGATGATTAAAACCACATTTAAAATGGTGAAATAAAAATAAAATAAAATAAAAAAACCATGTAGGACGACAATAATACAGGACGGCGAGTACACGGAGACACTAATTAAAACACACGGTGCCAAGCTTGTCTGATTGCAGTGGACGCAGTTAAAAACACACACTTCACTGGAGCACTGCACACAACACTTGACGTAGCACTGTTGAAACTGTCGGTCCAGGACCCCGAGAAGGGGGGAGGGGAAGCGCGGGGGAGAGGAAAAACGGCAGGCAAGGAGGCGGTAGGGAGGAGCCGTAGGGACTCCAGGGCGGGGAGGAGGTAGCCAAGCGGGGTTGGGAAGGGGAGGAGAGAGGGGAGGGGGCACCCTACATCTATGGGCTGGTAGGTCGGGTATAAGTCAGGACGGAGGACGTCATCAGGGAGGGGGAGGCGTCGGAAATTACCCTGGGAGAGGACATGGAGGGTGTGGAGATGAAGGGAAGAGGGTATAACGTGGTAGAGGCGTGGCAGAGGCCCAGGGTTGGTAAGGATGGGGTAGACCAGGGGGTTGCAGGAGTCTATTTTAGGGATGGTATAGAGGATACGGATATGCTGGAGGTATTCAAGGAGGTGGGGAAACGGGATCAGGTCATACAGAATCCACGTGGGGGAAGGGAGCCGGATGCGGTAGGCGAGGCGGAGGGCGTGGCGCTCAAGGACTTGAAGGGTTTTATAATAGGATGTGGGAGCAGAGATCCAGGTGGGATGGAAGCTGCAAAGGACAGGACGCATGAGGGAGCGGTAGGTGTAGAGGATGGTGGAGGGGCTGAGACCCCACATCCAGCTGGTGAGGAGTTTTAGGAGGTTAAAGCGGGAGAGGGCTTTCTGTCGGAGGGTGCGGAGGTGGGTGGTCCAGGAAAGGTTACAGTCGATGGTTAGGCCAAGGTACTTCAGGGTGGGGGTGTGGCGGATAGGTCGGTTGTGGAGAGTAGGGTAGAAAGGAGGGGGTGGTATAATTGCCTGGGATTTGTCAGGATTGAGGGAGAGGAGCCACCGGTTACACCATGAGGCGAACTCGGTGAGGTGGGACTGGAGCAAAAACTAGGAGCGGGCAAGGGAGGGAGCGAGAGCTAGGAAGGCGGTGTCATCAGCATATTGAAGGAGAGGCTCGGGTTGGGGCATGTCGGCGGAGTAGATGAGATAAAGGAGAGGAGAGAGGACGGAGACTTGGGGCACCCCGGCAGAGGGGTAGAACAAACGGAAGTCGGAGTTGCAGACAGTGACATAGGAGGGGCGGTGGGTGAGAAAGGAAGCAATGAGGCGGACGTAATTAATAGGAAGGGCGTAAAACTGAGGCTTGAAGAGGAGACCGGAATGCCATACACGGTCGTAGGCTTTTTGGATATCGAGGGAAACAAAAATTGCAGAGTGACAGGAGTTGAGTTGGACAGATAGGAGATGAGTTCGGCGAAGGAGATGGTCATCGGCAGAGAAGGAGGGTCGGTAGCCACATTGGGAAAGGGGATGAAATGGTGGCGATGGAGGAGCTGATAGATACGACGGGCGAGGATGGTTTCCAGGACCTTGCTGAACATGGAGGTAAGACTGATGGGACGATGAGGTCTGGGATGGGGGCTTGTCAGGTTTTAGGAACATGAGAATACGGGAGGTCTTCCACAGGTCGGGGTAAAAGTCAGTGAAAAGGATGACATTATATAAGGTGGCAAGAGCTTCGTGGAAGGAAGGGGGGCAGGCTTCAAGGTGGCGGTAGGTCAGCCAGTCGTGACTGGGGGCGGTGTTGCGTTTAGTCCGAAGAGTCGATTATGTCACGGGCGATAAAGGGTGTGTTCAGTTCTGAGGGAGGGGATGCGGTCCAAGTATTGGAAGCCAGGGGCAAGCGGAGGAGGTATCGGTTCGCTCGTGGACGTCTGGGAAGAGAGAATAGTCAGAGGATCATCAGGAATGGAAAAGACTTCAGTGAGGTAGGGGGCAAAGTGTTCTGCCTTACTGGCACTGTCAGGAAAAGCACGGTCATCATGGAGTAGCGGGTAGTGGGGGGAGGAGTGACTGCCAGTAAGGCGGCGGAAGGCATGCCAGTACTTGGAGGAGTTGACAGGGAGCGTTGAATTGAAGCGGGTGCATGTCTGGCGCCACTCCCGGCGTTTTTTGCGGACTACATGTTTCGGATGTGGCGTTGGATTTGCCGGTGGCGTTGGAGTTGTCCTGGTCACGGGTCCGGAGAAAGGAGCGGTACAGACGACGGGATTCGCGAAGAAGAAGGACGGCCTGTGGAGGAAGGTAGGACGGTGAGGATAAATCGCCCGGGTGAGGATGTGGGTATGGACCGCGTCAGCAATGGTCTACTGGAGGAAGGAGGAGACATGATCAATATCGGCGGGAATGTGGAGGGGAAGTGGGTGGCTTGCGACCGAGGTGTCAATGGAGCGACGGTAGGCATTCCAGTCGGCACGGGAATAATCATGAACGAGTTTGGGAGGGAGCATAGGACGGGGAGCACGGGCAGCGCGGGGTCGGTGGTCAAGGGTAAATAAGACAGGGGCGTGGATACTGCCTATGAGGTCGAGGACATCCGCCGTGATGTGCCCTAGGAGGTTCGGAGACGCAGGACGTCGTCGGGCGTGATGTTGTTTTCGGGGCGGGTTGGGTGGGGAAAAGGAAGGACGTCGCCCAGGAGCGAGGTGGTGACGAACTGACGTCACCGCCGGACTTCATCGGGCGGACGGGAAGAAAGGTTAAGGTCGGTGGCAATCACATAGGTCGTGAAGGAGCGGTCTATGTGGCAGAGGAAGGTATTTGGAAGGGGAGCAGTGCTGCGGATATAGATGGTAGCGAGGGTGACAGTAAGGGATGGGAAGAAGAGGCTGAGGATCAGTGGGAGTCTTCATTTTTTTTTTTTTTTTTTTTTTTTTTTTTTTTTTTTTTTTTTTTGCTTGTCTGATTGCGGTGGACGTAGTTAAAAAACACATACACTTCATTGGAGCACAACACACAACACTTAACGTAGCACTGTTAAAACTGTCGGTCCAGGACCCCGAGAAGGGGGGTGGGAGAGAAGCGCGGGGGAGAGGAAAAAGGTGGGGAAGGAGGTGGTAAGGAGGAACCGTAGGGACTCCAGGGCGGGGCGGGGGTAGCCAAGTGGGGGAAGGGGAGGGGAAGGGGAGGGGAGGCTGAAGAGGGGACCCTACATCTATGGGCCGGTAGGAAGAGTATATGTCAGGATAGGAAGTCTTCGAATTTTTCAACTTTTTATTTCTAGATTTGTTACTCGAAATAATGAGTATAAAATACCGAAACTGGTTGTTTGAAGTCCCAGTCATCTCGAGCGCTTTCTACGGCAAGGTTAAACTGAAGATGAAACAAACGACATAACCGTAACTGGTTGTTTCAGCGATAAGCACCATCGCTACTGCCCCTCCTCCCTCGTATGCTGCCCAACACTCCGCAGAGCGGAGGCGGCGTCTGCGGGAGGAATCAGTGCTTCGCCGGCCAGAGGCGGCGGCTGCGCAGGGAGGCGCAGGCAGAAATTAAAACGGGCCTGCGCGGCGCTGGCCGCTGCGCACAGTTCTGCTTCTGCCCTGTTCTGCCCTGCGGCTGCGGCTGCAGCCGGCCCGGGTTAATTGCCCACAGACAGTTGCCGGCGACGGCGACGGCACCAGGGCTCGGCCGGCTGGCGCGCGCTTGATTAAAGCAGTAAAACACGCCGCCGACTAATTGCTTTAGAGTCGCCCGCCAGCCGCGCCGCCGGAGCGGCCCGCAATTATCAATTACAACAACACTCGCCGCGCCCCTTTAAGGCCGGCCGCTAAGGGCGTCCCGAGAGGGCCGAGGAGCCGAGTCGAGAACGACGGCCGTTTCGGGCGGAACTGACCGCCCGAAACCTCCAAACCTCGCCGCGCGAGGACGTGAAACGCAGCTGCTTTTGCGCGGTTGTGTGTGAGAGAGTCACTGTGTGTGTGCGTGTGAGTGTGTGTGCTTGTGCTTCTGTGTATGTAGCGCATCCTATGTGTTCACTGGTTCAGTGAAGCCACGAAAAATAGCTCGTCGTAAAAAAAGTAAATAAATAAATAAAACATAAAGTACATAATTCTGGCGTCTGTTTCGAAAGATTGATTTCATTTGATTTGATTTTTCCAGGGAAGCCAAAACAGTCTTGGTCCAACCCGCCACTGCCCGCACCGAAACTATTGTGTGGTATCGCTCCCTGTTCAGACCCAGGATTGCAGAGCTTCTTTTAAAACATGGCTTTGGCATCATTACCTTGCCATGTTTTTGTTGGTACACTAGGGTCCAATATTCTACGTGCTGTCTTCCGAGCCAGTTACGTAGCTCCAATTTGATCATTGCCTTGGTGATTGTTAGGACAGGTTCCGGTCCAATAAATGGAGTCTCTGCCGCCAACCTGGCTAATCTGTCGGCATGTTCGTTGCCACTGATCCCCTAGTGGCCAGAGACCCACAATAGGTTTACTCTATTGCTTTCCCCTAGCTCCACCAGAACCCTGTGACATTCTGCAACAATTTTAGACCTTGTTGCAGGAGCTGTCAGTGATCTCAGGGCTGCCTGGCTGTCTGAATAGATATAGATGCTACGATCTTTGTAGCACCTACGCAAATTCTCCTCCACATACGCCCTGATGGCTGTGATTTCGGTCTGGAATACTGAGGCCAGTTTCCCTAGAGAGATGACGTCCTCCAGTCTTGGCTGCACCCCGTATACCCCGGCCCCAACGCCTTGATCCGATTTTGATCCGTCAGAGAACAAGACAATATCCCCCGTACGGTGTCGAACTATTTTCTCCCACTGCTCCCTACATCCAATTGTTATATTGAAAGGCTTTTTGAAGCAGTATGGGTTATAATATAATCGGCTGGCATTTCCCCAACCCCACTCACTATTTTAGTGTGTGATTCTGGATATCCCAAAGAGTTCCAGTTGTTGCCAGATTTGAGTCTGTATGCACCAGCCGCTGCCTCCATCTTAACCCAAAGGTGTAATGGAGGCATATCCAGCATGGTTTCCATCCCAGCAGTGGGTGTGCTGCTAATTCCGCCTGTTATGGCTAAGCAGGCTAATCTCTGTACCTTACCAAACTCCTTAGAGGCAACCTGCTGTTCTACCTTCTTCCACCACACGACTGCCCCATAGGTGATCCTGGGTCTAATCACTGTGGTGTATATTCAGTGCATACCCTTGGGGCTCAGGCCCCAGTTCCAAAAGAACAGACGTCACTTCTGATCCTGCAGTTCTTAATCTTTCATACACAATATATGATATGAACTGCAAATGGGCACAGCTGAAAAGTGTACAGCGCCGGGATTCGAACCCGGATCTTCTGCTTTCTAAGCAGTTGGCCCGACCAATACACCACTGGGCACACAATGCTCACGGGACCCGCAAGGAATAACTAACACGCCTCCCGTCAGATACAAATTCCCAGCTTCACTCTGCCCACAGTTCTCAAACTCGTGGTTTTCAAAATTCCTGTAAGAGTAAGGGCCCCAAACTTAAACTTGCCCACCCGTCCCCACTAACGAAAGGATCAATGCCCGTCACCGGCATATATATATGGCATATCTGACGGGAAGCGAGCTTAGGTAGTCCTTGCAGGTGCGGTGAGCACTGTGTCCCCAGTGATGTAGTGGTCACCGCAACTGCCTAGAAAGCAGTAGACGCGGGTTCGAATTCCGGCTACGTACACGTTTTCAGCTTTGTCCATTCGCAGTTGATGTCATATATTCTGTGAATATGAAAGAATAACAAGTGCAGGATCAGAAGTGACGTCTGATCCTTTCGTTAGTGAGGAGGGGTGGGCAAATTTGAGGTCCTTACTCTTACGGGAATTAGTTTCAAAACTAAGAGTTTGAGTAAAGCTGGAATTTGTATCTGTTGGGAGGCGTGCTTATGTAGTCCTTGAGGTGCGGTGATCACTGTGTCCCCAGTGGTGTACTGGTCAGCGCAACTGCGTAGAAAGCAGGAGACCCGGGTTCGAATCACGACTGGGTACACATTTTCAGCTTTACCCATTCGCAGTTGATATCATATTTTCTGTGAAAATAAAAAGTGTTTTTAAACTATAATTCTTCGTATCGTTCTTCTATCAGATCATATCATATGCACAAAGTATTTTTATCGTGTGAAAAACGTTTTACGTCGCGGCAAAAGCACGAATACGACTTGTAGCGGAGCCTCAGTGGCCACAGCATTACACTGCGCATGTGTGGCTGTGGTTCGAATTCTCTTCTGAAACCCCTGGCAGAGAAGGGGGAAGGAAAACGCCGCTTTGACATCGGCGTTGGAGCTGGTAGAGACGCCAGCTCCTGGCTACTCGAGCTCTGGTCGTTACGCACGAGTGGTCCCAATGCAGGACAATGGAGCTACTCCGCACTTCGCCTTGTATATGCGCAAATCCTCGTATAAATGTAATCAACCTTTCCCTTGCTAGGAAGTGCGATAAAGGCACTAAAATAACCAGACCACCCCCCTCCTCCCCTCAGAGGTGGGAATGTAAAATGCTAAAAAAATAATATTAAATAAAACCAAAAAAAATCTTCACATTTATTTTTGGAGCATTGAAGATTCATCAAAACACTTCATATTTCATAAAACATCTTATAACTATAAATTAGACAAGCATCAACTGTAAAAGCCTTCAGAAGATATGATCATGAATAATAATGCAGTCACCACTGTCCACCTAGAAAAAATAGCCATGTGGTTAGCGGCATCGCGCTACACCGTCGAAGGTAGTGGGTTCGAGACAGACTGCAAGCAGTTTCCTTTAACCAAATCTTCTTTTTGACAGATACGGGAACAACAATGACTTTTTTTTAGTTTCCACGTATCTTCAGTCTCTTTAGGACATACGTCAAGATTTTGAAGGTAAATAACATTTATACCATTCGTTCTAACAAATATTTAACTGTTGAAAAGATGTAAGGGACAGCAGCCTTTGAGCAAGTGTAAGTTAACAGTGTAATTGGTTCCTTACTCTGTTGTCGTGTTCATGTGCATATTCATATTTTCTTGGCGTTTATTATCAAAGAAAAATGAACAAAATTCTGTGTCTTATAGAAACAAATGACACAACTACAAGCTTATAATAAAAGTGTGAAATAAAGAAGCTTGTTAGGCCGACGCCTCGGCTCGAATTGAAGCAGGCGCAAACAAGCTGAGGTAAGACATTCTGCAGATATTTTAACGAAAATATATGTGAGGGGGGGGGGAGGGAAGCAATCCGAGTCGCTTTTCCTCCGGTCCACTCTCTCAACATAGGTACACCAAAATGTCTCTTTGGACGCCGAGCGGGCAGGGGGACAGAGTACCCTGACAATCCCCAGTCATCTGGAGCACCACAAATACCATTATAATGGGGAACAAAAAGATTACCCAGCCTGAATAAGTCCAAGAACAGACTTTGCACATGCCCAAGCTCATAAGCGCGAGTGTTGCCAATTCCATCGATCTGTGCAGCTTCAGCTTGCTGTTTACATAGTCAGATAGAAGCAGTACATGGTTAAGATACAGTATTTGTGGAGATTCATTGCACTCATGTATCATTAATTTATGAAAGCATTGTTTGAGGACGTAAAAACTGTTAAGGTATAATATTTCCTAGTGGTACATTTACTACAATGAACTGCTTATCACATACCGTATGTTCCATTGGGTGTTGGGTGCCTTGGCTCATCATGCCTGGTGAGAGAGCTCAAAGCCTGTGTAATAAAATAGCTGAGCCAAATATTTGACGAACAACCAAGAACGAACATGAACAAAAGAGAACAAAGTATCGATCTAACTAAAGAGGAACAAAATAATAATAATAATAATAATAAAAATTAAGTGTGTGGATAGACACGATTCATGAATGCCACTGGAGTGATTTTATTTTTTAGACCTCCTCCAGGTAATACATTAAAATTGTGCAGCTTGTGATGAGTTTTCATCACATATTACATAACCCGTTGATCATCGTCGATCGCCTGCCAATTTTCATTTCTAAAACGTTCAAAATAATATATATGTGTATGTGTGTGTGTGTGTGTGTGTGTGTGTGTGTGTGTGTGTGTGTGTGTGTGTGTGTGTGTCCTGGGTTCTTATGTGTTAATGGAACACAAGTTTGTTTAACAATTTAAATAAAACATTTGTTACATAATAGAATACAGGCACAATACTCACTACAAATAAGACAAAAGCTATCAATAGACTAGACTGAAACGAAACTTTTTCCAGACTGTGGATGGACTAATTATTGACTAAATGTGTGCATATTAATACAGAATGTCGTAGAATAAATTTGTTACAATTGAATGACTTCATGTTACTTATGAACCTATTAAAGAAATAATTCATAAGAAAAAAGTACATAAAACTTGTTCAAAAGAAATACTGAATGTTTTTCAGTGTGCTTAGGTAAATAATTAAAACAGAATTTGGATTTACATACAAAATATGACCAAAGCAGTACTGGATTCATATTTATAGTTTATAATGGACAATTTATAGTAATAACAAAACTTTAAGGTAAGCAGTATATTTCAAACAGATAAGTTGGTTACAAAAGACATTAGCAAATGTTACTGATAAAATCTGTTAACAAAAGTATATTACTGCACAGTATAATTCCTCAGGGTTTTCCTGAACAGAAAAAATGTAACAAAATGATGTAGAAAATTTGTTATTTTGTGGTGTAATAGTTTCGTATTATATTGTAATAATCTGTGAATATCTTAATGATTATACATACATAAAGCTTCAGTTATATATGGTTTCTTGATCGGCACTTACCTAAAAGAGCTGTATCCTAGAGTTTATATTCAGTAAAAGACCCCCTTATGGATTGTCAGACATCATATAGATTGGGGAATATTTACAGTGAAGAATAAAGTTCAATTTTCAATAGCAGGTAAATCAATATGATAATTAAACAGTTTTTGCAAGTGAATGGAGCATGTAACTTTGTGGAATCATTCAGTACAACTTTATGTGGTGAATCAAAATTCAAAACGAAATCTTTCATGGCAGATGATTAAAAATTACCAAATTAACGTGGTTATAAACAATTTTATACGTTATGATCACTAAAATTTCCAGACTAAATAAATAAAAATGAAATGTGGGGTTACTGCCATGTGTCCAATAAAAGGTCATCATCATTAACACAAATACTCTTACACTAAAAGATCATGAAATAAGGCAAATTACACTAGTATCTAATATTATTATTAGTATACAATTACACTAAAATTATTATCAATTGTTGTTTATATTTTTGTAAATTATTAAGTTCCAAATTTTCTAAAAGTTATGAAGTGAATTATGTAAGCCAGGAGTTTTCCAAAATGGTCCCTACCATTTCAGCACTTGTGCAAACCGCACACAAGCAACTAAAATTTAAGAAAAATATGCTGCTTTATTATTCCTATGACCTGTGGAGCTACAAATACGTGAGTGGGCAAACGGCACAATAAAGATGGCTGTTGAAGTCGCCAAAAGCACACTAGCAAAATTTAATAAATACATAGTGTTACAAGTTAATAAATTCATGAAAATATAGTCATTCATATGTCTCAATGGTTTCAGCACCCTTCTATACCCATCTCCTTCATAAACCTTATGTGGTAACGAAATGACCCAGCTGTCAAAGTGAAATACTGTTTACCATAACAACATTTCATATCATCAGAATACATAGTCAAATATGGTAAACGACAAGTATATTGTTTCTTGAAAAAAAAATTATTTGACCCCCTACTTTATAAATAATTTTCATTACGCTGTTCACATAGATAAGTAAATAATTTGAAATATTACTTGAAATGAAAGCATCTAAAAATGTTACAGATTCAGCTATTGTTTCAATATGTAGTGCAATAAAAATGTCATGACAGAAGTATATAACATTTTAGTATATGAATTAATTAAGCAAGAGACCTGATGAAATAAAAAAAAATCAATGTTGTCCAAAAATAACATCACAGATAGCTAACTTTAAATGTGTCCTTAAAATTCTCAAAATTTCTTACTCAAGGTTTATAGATTTTGAAAAACGAAAATACCATTACATAAACTTTGTTTATCAGTTGAAGTAATAAACATTATTGAAGTTTTAGGCATGTAATGGTAACATCTGTATATGTGTAGTATGATTCTACATCGTATGGACTGCAGAACAGCAGAAATATAAATCTGGAATAGAATTTAGCCTACATAATTATTTTACAGCTAGTCAAATTTCTTATGGTATATAAATTTTGAAAAATATCCACAGCAATGACACAGAAAAGTGTCTGGCAGTATGAATACTAAAATTATTTAGATTTTGAGCATATGTGTGACATATAGATATAAATATACTAACACTTCAAAAATACAAACATAAATGTCAAAATTCATGATATGTAAGCTAACTTCTTGCATTTTATATTAGATGACAGGTTTACTTACAATTTATGATCTCAAATCAAGACTTGCACATGAAATTGAGTTAATTACAAGGTCTGAGCCTCCTTGGGACTGAGTTTCAATAATAAGAAATTCCATACCGTTAGATCTTTGTCTACATCTTTTTATTTTACAGTATTAGGATAGGTCTTTTCCATACACAATTCTAGTTTTTTCAGAACATTATAATATCTGTCATAATTCTTACACTTTATCTTTGTTAGTCAAGTCATGTAAATTACAGTCAATATTTCTTAAGATGTTACAATCCAGGTTTACATTTTTCACATTACTTTTGAGACATAATAGTGACTGATCAACATGTTCCCTGCTTTCAATACAATATCTTCAATACAAATATCTCTATATTCTCCAACATTAACAACCTGTCTCCTACCTTCAACATTTTCAATGCATTGCTCTCTACTCAACTCCCTACATACATCATGCCTGTCAACATAAACCTTATCCTCAACATCAACAATATTACATACTCCATTATTATTCACATACAATGCTTCTACATTGTTCCTGTTATCATCATACTCTTTTCTTATCCTCCTTCTACTAAGCAACAGAAAGTCTCACTTCATAATTAAAAGTGTCATCACATTCACGTATACATACATTTCCCAACATAGAAGTGTCAATTACAGGTGCAAAATGGTTGTTACATTTAGATATACATCTATTTTCCAGTCTAAAAATAACAATTATGTGTGTTTCACCATCTTCAACCTTCCCTTCATTAACGTTTCCAAGAGATTTAGTAGAAATATGCTTGTGTATAACATTATCCCAACTCTCTCCTTACATGAGTCACGTTTTATAATGTCATTTTTATCAAACCATTTCTCACTGGATTCAACAGTTAGATAATCTACATTTTCACCTTGTACAAAATGACATAGAGTTTCCAAATCATAATTATTATATATTGGTGTTTTAGTGCTATGTTCCCTATCATGAAACTTGCTTGATAATATTATACTTATTGGTATACTACAATCACCATATTCAAATTTACCATTCCTAAATTTTGAATCATTAGTTGAGTGGTTATAAACGCAAGATTGTCTGTTATGCCAATTTTGCTTAGAATCATTATTATAGGTGGCCCGATGTATACGTTTTCTTACCCCAAATCCACAGACCCTAAGTGGAGCAACCTTTAGTTTTCTGAATGAGATACTCTGTTTTGGATGTTTGCATTATAATGTTGATTACCATGATTACTATTATCAGAATGATGTATTTGTCAGCCCTGCCCCATTCAATATCATAATTACAGTGTTGTCTTTAGCTGATAAACGAAATTTAAAAATTGTTCCACAATGTTTTCAGGTGCATGAATTGAATCATATTGTTGTTTTTTACTTGTAACCTCCTGTTTGAAGCATTAAATTTATTATGTAATCAAGTGGCTTATCCAAGTGTATTAGACTTAACTATATGTAAAGCAGACAGTAATCTGGTTTGAACATACACAGTGCTTTACTAGGCATGGTCCTGTTTGTAGGTGGTATCCCATTGCCTTCCTCCTATCTTCGAACTGACTTACCCACTCAGTTAGAGGTGGGCCTACAGTTCAATGTGGGTTCGGAACCACAGTGCTACTCGATATTTTTCACATCACAGCATTGCCAGAGGTGAAAGAAGTGGAATGTAAGAGAGAAAAATCCTAGCATCTGGCACGACTTGAATGTGTGACATTTGGATTTATAGTCTGATACTCTACCACTGTGTTACTGAGCCACAGAAACTGTTGTTTACAAAATTCATAAATTCTTCCTGGTCTGCTTCTGTAGACAGGACAATCGAGAAACTCACTCTTGATTCTAGCCTGTTCTGTTTCTCACCAATATTTATTTAAAAATTTCTTTTGAACATTACCATCAATACACAATGTTGAGTATTGATTACCCCTTGATAATGCTTCCCCATTCAAGAGTTTTGACAAATTTGATTTTTAAATCATTAGACATACCATCTACAAAATTGTTTTGCAATACATAATAAAATCTACAGGATGCATTTGATTATCTGGAATGTTTCTGACAGGAATTGTAGACAATACACTGAAACTATAAATTACAGTTGCTATAACATTATTACCCAAAAATTACATGTCGTATATACATTATTAATACCTCAGATACACTTTTTTCTACCTTATCAACTCTTTTCATTACATAATCTATTTCTGATTCAACAATTTCAAAATTTTTCTTGACTCTGTCCGCATCTATGTCAATTTATGCTCCTATTGATTGTAACCTTTTTTCTACTGTCCTAACTGCTGAATCTACTTCTTGAAATCTACTCTTTACTTAGCTATCAACTTTGTATATTAAATGAGTATTCCTTGCTATGCTTTCTTTAAGGTAATGCATTTTAGAATCAGTAACTTAACACAATGCTTTAAGTGTATTAGTGTGCATGTGTTTAATTTATTCAATTAGTTACTGTTTCATAGATTTCTGTTGTTGACTGAATTTTATCTAAGATTACTTTAAAGATGTCCAATGTGTTTTGGTCATGTTGATGTTCAATTTAAAAAAATCCAATTTTGCATCTGATGCCCTTCATCACTTTCCATTCCTGAATAAAAAAATGCACTCAAGTCACTGAAAATGTAATTTGATTACACTTTCAGTTTTTTGCGATGTCCATTCATTCCTAATTTAATCTGTCTTTATATCCAGTAATTAAATGGTTTACATATCTAAAATCGGTGTAAAAATAAAGATATGTATAAAAAGTCTTACTTCATTGTTTTACTGTTGCTCTGAAACATAATGAAAGCTGATGATTCCAATTTTAACAAGACAATTTCCTGTGCTTTGGAACCACATATGTGGAGTTTTTGTATGTAATGATTATTACATATTATATCACCTGTTAATTGTCATTGAAGCCTTGAGTTCGTCTGCCAGTTTCCATTTCTAAAACCTTCAAAATATATATATATATATATATATATATATATATATATATATATATATATATATATATATATATATATATATATATATATATGTATGTGTGTGTGTGTGTGTGTGTGTGTTAGCTAGGAATAGACTAGACTAGTCTGAAACGAATCATTTTGTAGACTGAGTATAGACTAAGTATTGAGTAAATGTGTGTGTGTATTTATACATCCTCTTTTTATCCAGAATGTTATAGAATAAATTTGTTACAATCTAATGACTTTATGTTATTTCCGATACTTTACAAAAATTATTCATTGGAAAATGTATAGTAAACTTGTTCAAAAGAAATAATGAATGTTTCGCAGCATGTTTAGGTAATGAATTAAAACAGAATTTAGATTTATACACAAATTATGACCAAATCAGTGCCAGATTCGTTTTTATAGTTTAAATTGGACAATTTATAGTAATAACAAAATTTTAAGATAAGCAGTAATTGCAAACAGATAAGTGGGTTACAAGAGACATCAGGAAATGTTAGTGATACAGTCTATTAACATAAGTATATTATTGCAAACTATTATTACAAAGTTTCTTATGAAGAGAAATAAGTTAACAATATGAATTAGAAAATATTGTCATTGTTGTGGTGAAGTACTTTCATATTCTATTGTAATAATTTGTGCATATGTTCTTATTTATACATACGTAAAGCCTCAGATACATATGGTATTCTGATTTACTCCTACCTAAATGAGCTGAAACCTAGGGCTTACATTCATTAAAGGTTCTAGGCTTTTATAGGTTTTTAGAAATTTCAATTTTACAATAATCTAATAGTTAATCAGACGTACATGATTTCATAGTAACAATATTTAAAAAAAGGAGTATTTTGGGAGGTCAGATGAAAAATACCCTCGAAGGGTATTTATTTTTTGTAATGGGTGGTAGAATAAATGTTACCTTCCAAGGAAGATTATTTTTTTGATACAAAATTGACAAAATGTTGTTGCTGTTGTTGTTGTGGTCTTCAGTCCGGAGACTGGTTTGATGCAGCTCTCCACAATACCCTATCCTGAGCAAACCTTTTCATCTCCACATAAGAACGGCAACCTACATCTGTCTCAATCTGCTTACTGTATCCATCTCTTGGTCTTCCTCTGCGATTTTACCCCACACACTTCCCTCCAATGCTAAATACACAATTCCTTGATGTCTAAGAATGTGTCCTACCAATCTATTCCTTCTTTTAGTCAAGGTATGCCAGAAATTTCTTTTCTCTCCAATTCTGTTCAATACGTCCTCATTAGTTACACGATCCACCCACCTAATCTTCAGCATTCTTCTGTAGCACCATATTTCAAAAGCCTCAATCCTCTTCCTGTCCACACTGTTTATCGGCCATGTCTCACTCCCATACAAGGCAATACTCCATACAAATGCCTTCAGAAAAGACTTCCTCAGGCTTAAATCAATATTCGATGTTAACAAATTTTTCTTTTTCAAGAACGCTTTTCTACCCATTGCCATTCTGCATTTTATATCCTCTGTACTGCGACCATCATTTGATATTTTACTGCCCAAATAACAAAACTCATCTACCTCCTTTATTGCTTCGTTTCCCAATCTAATTCCTTCAGCATCACCTGGTTTCCTTACACTGCACTCCATTACCCTAGTTTTGCTCTTGTTAATGTTCATCTTATATGCACCTTTCAGCACATTGTCCATTCCCTTCAACTGCTCTTCCAGGTCTTTTTCTGTCTCTGAGATTATTACAACGTCGTCAGCAGAACACAATGTTTTTAATTCTTCACACTGAACTTTAATTCCTTCTCCAATTTTCTCCTTGCTTTCCTTTAAAGCTTGCTCAATGTACAAATTGAATAACAATGGAGAAAGACCACAACCCTGTCTTACTCCCTTTCCAACCACTGCATCCCTATCATGCCCTTCAACTCTGATAACCGCTGTCTGGTTTTTGTACAAGTTATAAATAATCTTACATTCCCTATATATTGCTCCTGCTTGCTTCAGAACTTGAAAGAGTTGATTCTAATCAACATTGTCAAAAGTCTTCTCCAAATCTACAAAAGCTAGAAATGCAGGTTTGCCTTTTCTTAATCTATCTTCTAGGATAAGCCGTAAAGTGAGTATTGCCTCCCATGTTCCTACATTTCTCCTGAACCCAAACTGATCCACCACCGAGGTCGGCTTCTACCACCTTTTCCATACTTCTGTATATAATTCGTTCTAATATTTTGCAACCATGACTTATTAGACTGATGGTTCTGTAATTTTCACACCTGTCTGCACCTGCTTTCTTTGGAATGGGGATTATAACATTTTTCTTGAAGTCTGAGGGTACTTCACCTGCTTCATACATCTTACACACCAGGTGAAACAATTTTGTCATGGCTGGTTCTCCCAGAGACTTCAGTAGCTCTGAGGGAATATCATCTACTCCAGGGGCCTTGTTTCGACTTAGGTCTTTCAGGCTCTGTCAAATTCTTCTCGCAATACAGTATCTCCTATTTCATCTTCATCTACATCCTCCTCCCTTCCTACAATATTGTCTTGAAGTTCATTTCATTTGTAGTGCTCCTCTATATACTCTTTCCACCTTTCAGCTTTCCCTTCTTCGCTGAGAACTATTTTCCCCTAAGTGTCCTTGATATTCATAGAGCTTTTTTTCTTACCTCCAAATGTTTCTTTTATTTTCCTGTAGGCTGTATCTATTTTTCCCCTATTTATACATTCTTCTACATCCTTGCATTTGCCTTCTAGCCACTCCTGCTTAGCTATTTTGTACTTCCTGTCAATCTCATTTCTTAGTCGTCTGTACTCCATTTTGTTATATTTTCTCCTTTCATCCATTAAATTTAGTAACTCCTGTGATATACAAGGATTTTTTGTAGGTTTTACCTTCCTACCTATTTTGTCCTCTGCTACCTTCACTATTTCATCTCTCAGTTTTACCCATTCCTCCTCTACTGTTTTATTTTCCCCTGTTTCTGTCAATTGTTGCCTGAAGCTCCCTCTGAAATTCTTAAGAACTTCAGGTTCCTTCAATTTATCTAGGTCCTATCTCCTTATTTTCCTACCTTTCTGTAGTTTCTTCAGTTTCAGCCTACAGTTCATAACCAACAAGTTATGGTCAGAGTCTATGTCTGCCCCTGGGTATGTCCTACACTTCAAAACCTGGTTCCGAAATCTATGTCTTACCATTATAAAATCTATCTGGTATCTCCCGGTGTCTCCTGTTCTCTTCCACGTATACAACCTTCTTTTGTGATTCTTGATCCAGGTGTTTGTTATAACTAAATTATGTTCTGTGCAAAATTCTACCAGGCGGCTTCCTCTTTCATTCCTTTTGCCCAGACCATATTCACCTACTATCTTCCCTTCCCTTCCTTGTCCACTACCGAATTCCAGTCCCCCATAACAATTAAGTTTTCCTCTCCCTTAATTGTCTGAATAATTTCCTTTAGCTCCTCATATATTTCTTCGATTTCCTCATCATCGGCAGAGCTAGTTGGCATATAAACCTGTACTACTGTAGTCGGTGTTGGCTTCGTATCTATCTTGACAATGATAATGCGATCGCTGTGCTGGTCATAGTAGTTTACCCGCATTCCTATTTTCCTATTCATTATCAATCCTACTCCTGTGATACCCCCAACTGATTTTGTATTTATAATCCTGTACTCACCTGACCAGAAATCCTGTTCATCCTGCCACTGAACTTCACTAATCCGCACTATATCTAACTTCAACCTATGCATTTCCCTTTTTAAATTTTCTAATTTTCCTACTCGATTAAGTGATCTAACATTCCACGCTCCGACCCGTAGAATGCCAGTATTGTCTTTCCTGATGATCACATCCTCCTGAGTAGTTCCTGCCCGGAGATCCGAATGGGGGACTATTTTACCTCCGGAATATTTTACCTGAGAGGATGCCATCATCATATGTTCATACAGTAGAGCTGCATGTCCTCGGGAAAGGTAAAGGCTGTAGTTTCCCCTTGCTTTTAGCCGTTAGCAGTAGCTGAGTGGCAAAGCCACATTAGCTGATGTTACAAGGCCAGCTCAGTCAATCATCCAGACTGTTGCCCCTGTAACTACTGAAAAGGCTGCTGCCCCTCTTCAGGAACCACACGTTTGTCTGGCCTCTCCACGGATACCCCTCCGCTGTGGTTGCAGCTACGGTACGGCTATCTGCATCGTTGAGGCACACAAGCCACCCCACCTCGGCAATGGCTGTGGTTCATGGGAGTGGAAAAACTGTTGTTACTGGTAGTTATTTAGTAAAGAGAACACTGAAAAAGTAAAAGCAATACAATTTAATAATAAGAAAGTAACTAAAGCAAGAAATAAATAAATAAATAAAATTGAAAAGTGAAGACTTTGGTGGCATCTGATCTGAAGCACATCACATAACCAGGAAGACTGATATTATATCAATGAGCTACCTCTCCTTTGTCGTAACAGTCAAATAGTTCTACCGGAGTTGAAGAACGAATAATATGAAACCTTCAACAACATATAATGGGAGGTTCAGCTACTCACTCATGTAAATCGCATGTACAGACTTAGAAAATTATGCTCATCTGCTTATATATTTACTTTTATCTTAGCTTAACACTGTAGATTCACCATGTGGCAGTCGAAGTAATTACAAATACATGCATCCACATTCAACATTTTTACTATGACTACCATTTTTCCTATTGTTTAAAGATTTGGCTATTACAAAATGGAATATGTTTAAGGGTGTGGAATAGAGAAAAGCCTATAATTGCACAGATTGTAGCGAATTCATGTCAGAAAATATTTGACTCCAGTGGTACTCGAGTTTGTTTCTCTTGTATTCTTAAACCGTCAGCCTATCGATTCACCCAACGAAAGATACATAATAAGTGGTTCATTGTCGTAAATCTACCTACATGGAGTTCTTATACCTCAGACCACTTCTACGTGCTCGAATAACATTTTCCAAAGTAAATGATAAATGAGTTAAGCTGCTATGAATCTCAATAGGGTAACTCGGGGTGAGTTGATCCACTGGATGAGATGGACCAATGACGTATTTCGTGAATACGCCACTAGAGAGCAAGATCTTTGTTGAACGAATGTCGTGTAAAAGTATTGTTGTTATTATCGTTTTAGTTCAGGAGAAAAATCTCAATTTTTGTTTTGGTAGGTGGAAAAGTTTTATCATGTAGTTATGTTCTTTTAGTATTGTGGCACAGTTTACACACTATTCCTGCAGTTTTATTACTAAGAGCTTGACAGGTGTGTTGGCATGTATCTAAAATGGCCACCGAGCTCTAAAACTGTCATCTGTCTGAGACAATCGGGCAGATGGACCAGTTCTATTTGTGAGTGCTGGACCATGCGTTTTAATTAAGTAAAGATGGGCCACAATTAATCATAATTAACCATGGAAATTACATTAATATTTTAAAATATGATCGAATTACATGTTTTTGTATAGTTGGTACTTTTCTATTTCAGAAAAATGCCAACTAATTGCAAAAGGACCGGATCTTGTGAGAGAGGCAAATGTACTGAAGATGGATTGAGGGAGGCTATACATGCTGTCTGGGATAATATCACGGGTATCAATGTTGCAGCTAAAGCTGTTGGTATACCTAAAACTACAATGAAAAGAATACTGCAGTCAAAAAATTATTCTAAGGGTAGTATGGGACCTCAGCTTTTACTGGGTATTGAGAATGAACGAAAATTCATCGCTCACATTAAGAAACTTCAAGAGCAAGGTTTTGCACCATGTAGAGATTCGGTAAGGGGTATGGCATTTGAATTAGCTGAAAGGCTAAATATACAACATACTTTCAATATAGAATTAAAAAAGGCTGGTTACGGCTTGATTCATTCCTTGCTTAGACGCAATCCCAATATGAATCCCCACATTCATGTTGTTCATCATTTGCTAATAACTGTAAGAGCTGTGGAAGGAGAAAAACATCCTAAATCATTGAAAATCCAGTGTTCGCTTACTATTTACAAAAAAACTGTTAAATTGTTTTGATCTGAAAAGTCTTACTGTATTCATTACTACATATAATAAAAATATGTGATTTCCATTCACTCTTTTCTTCACGTGCAGCAATTATTTACGTGGTCCATCTATCCCACTACACTGGTCCATCTCACCCATACACCTATGGGTGAGATGGACCACTGATATATATTTCTATTTCGTTGTGTGACGTTGAGTGGGAGGGCCTCAATAATGTACTGTATGTAGGTTCATATAAAAATATATAGGAAAATGTTGCTAGAAGTTAAAAAAATAAAATAAAATCGACGTATTTCACCCTAACGAAAAAGTTGCCCTATATGAGGAGCAACTTTTCAAAACACATTATGTCCACTGGTGGACAAAATTGAGTTTGATATGGAATCGGGTATTTTATTACCCGCTCCACACACTTCTGTAATCAGATTGTGTCAAAACGCATTTTAACACCGTCAAAAAGAGCGCCAAAAATTAGCAGATGAAACAAATAGCATTTCGTCCTCTAGTATGATTGAATCAAACTGCATTACGTCCAACAGGTGCCTTTATTTTGTTTTATTAAGCTATGCTGGCTGCAATGTAAGACTCGAGGATTAAAGCGAAACCATTTAACTGACCGACTATGATCAGTTAATATTCGTTTTCAGTAATACGGCATTGTTGTGTATAAATGTTTATCATTCTGTCTGTTAGGAAGTCAGGCGTAGAATCGTTGTTATGCTAAGATGGAGAGTATTATAGCGAGTGAATGTGTGACTGTTGGAGAGGAAATGAATCGTGGAACGAGAAAACGAATGAAGAGAAAATCAAAATGAGCAGATTGTGCAACAGAACCTAACAAAACGCACTTTGTCCATCACTAATGTGCTCATAACTTGAAAGTATAAAAAGCAATTTCCTTGTATTAAACACATTTGGATGAAAAGCCCTACCTGAGTATTTGGTGTAAAATTCGGAAAAATTAATCGAATATTTTTTGCCATATACGTTTTTCGATTCTCCCGAAAAATTTACTTTTTGGGACATACTGCGTTTTGAAAAGTAGCTCCTCATATATTTTATCCTAACTATTGCTTCTGTTTACGGTGTAACACCAAGCTGAAATTCCCATGACCTCTAGAGTTGGCAACACTTGCACTTCGGAACTAGAGCAGGTGTCATGCTCTATTCTTGGACTTTACATTACTCGGGCCGGGTAATCTTCCATGCCCCCCCCCCCCCCAGTGGCGGCGCTAGGCGTCGGCGACGTCGGCAACCGCCGACGGCCTCGCGCCTGTGGGGGGCAAGCAAAACATTGTTAACATTTTAGTTCTTTTTTCTTCTTTTATGTTTGATGTTTAACGGCGCTTTCCAACTGCTAGGTTATGTAGCGACGATCTTCATCTAATTTACACTAGCTTAACCAATGGACGAACACAACATTCCTACCCAAGGGTGGGATTCGACGCCCGGCGAGAGCGATCTCACTCGCCGTGGTATGATGTCTTAGTGGGCTCGGCCATTCCCGGCCGGCAGCTATTTACTTGTCCGTATTTATTTCCGTATGAGTGCAGCAGTGATGCGATATTTAGTTAAATACTTACAAAACATTTTCTTCAGTAGATTTTAGAAAACTATTTGGAAGAAGTATATCCAAATGTTTATATAACAATCAGAATCGTGCTCAGTTCCAATCAGTACAGCTTTGGCCGAGAGAAGCTTCACAAAGTTAAAATTGATTAAGACTAACTTCAAAAGCACAATGATCCAAGAAAGACTATCAGCGTTGTCAGTACTATCATATCAAGCCGAAATAGCGGCTAGTATTAAGATGTGATCTTAAAAAATTCAGTGAGACGAAAAGGTGATTTTGTTCCTGTAATAAGTGTTTGTTTATTGTAATTTTTATCATTGCAATAATACTCGTATATTATACTAATAGAATTTTAGTACAATGATTATTGATGTATAATTCAGCTCATTTCAAAAATGTTCAAATGTTTGTTAAGTTTAAGGGACTTAACTACGGGGTCATCAGTCCCTAAACCTACTTATCAACTACATACAACTAAGGACGGCACAGATATTCATGCCCGAGGGGGAATTGGAACCGCCGACCGTAGTGGCCGTGCAGACCGTGACTGAAGCGCCTCAGCGGCCGGCTTCTTAGCTCAATTAACAGTTTCTTCATTAATGAAATATTTAAAAAAATTAAAATAAAAGGGGACTCGCAAAGACGAGTTGGCCGACGCCCAGTTTTCGTCTAGCGCCGCCACTGCCCCCCCCCCCCCCATCCCCCAACCCGTCGCAATTGTACATGAAGCGATTCGTAAATTTCCGTAAAATACGAATATACCACCCGAGAAGCAGACTTTGTTTTGTTTGGGACAGTCTGTTTTGCCAGGAAGGCTGCTCACGGTCGGTTGCTCTACGAGGCAGCACGTGCACATACGACTGTAGCGGCAGTAGCTCGCAGGGACCGGCGGAGCCGAGTGCTGGACTACGCCAATCCTGCGCGGTGTTCATCGCACCCACTGTCGGCCGGTCTCGTGTTTAAATGTCGGCGTCAAGTGAGCGAGACCGTGTTTGCGCTGACCCGCGGCCGGCCGGCGTCTGTTGTGGTGGCAGGCCTGCCGGTCCGCAGGGGGAGCCCCGCGCGTCGGCAAATGTTTGTGGTGCGCTGCAGGTGCGGCAAACACGCGGACGGCCGCAAATATTTGGCGGCGCTGGCGTCGCGCCACCTGACGAGTGTGCCGGCGCCGCAGAAACCCGGCCTGTCCTGTCCTGTCCTGTCCTGTCCGGGCGTGCGGCGGCCGCCATAACTCCTGCCCAGCTGGGGCCTCTTCGTCCTGCCGCTACTTACAAGATTAACCTGTTATTTACAGTTGGGACCTACGCCGCCGATCCACTTGGAAGAGACGTGTACAAAACGTATCTCTCGGTGCGTGCTACATCCACTACCACGACAGGTGACTTTGTGAAGTCTCTGTGTGTGTGCTTTTAGTTAATTTATAGATGTGGCTGTGGAATATGTAGACTCATCACATATTGCAGTAAAACGTGCTCAAAACGAAATCGCCTGAAACTAAAATAATTTTCCGAATTGGACTTGTTTCCTTATTAATCCCACAGCAGTCGCGCGCATACTCACAATCCGCACGAATGTATTTTTATTTTTCCTTTTGATCTGTTTGGACATAGGAGTCTCAGAAGCCGAGTATCTTCCAACAATGCGCAGTAGTACGATCCTTCTTTGTTTCATTTCGATTACAGCAACAGTATGGTAACAGTCAACAAACAGTCCGCACGCGAGCACTGGCGTTAGTAGAAATTGTACTGTTGGCGCTCGGATAAATAGTAAATGATAAGCTATTATGACTATATCGTTGTTTACTCTCAATGGATTTCTCATTATTTCAGTGTCACCTTCTATCAGTTACATAATTTAGTTAGGTTCAGGTTACTATATCATTATTATTATTATTATATTATTTTGCAGAATGAATGCATATAAAATAGAGTCCGAATGAATTAGGAAGCTGCTTGACGATGTTTTGGCAGAGAGTGACGACAAGAGTGACTGTGGTGATTAATCTGAAGAAAGTGTAGATGATTTAGAAGAACTGTTACAAGATTGCGATACAGAACAAGAGAAGTGAAGATGCTATTGACAGTTTCACAGTCGGTCCAGTGTATGTTGGTAGGGATCAGATTACAAAACGGTATAAACATCTCCCTGAAAAAAAAAATTCATAATTTATTAACTGAAGTGTTGATCTGCTCACATTATTTACAAATGGAAGACAGTGATTCATAATATGTTAAATGATGAACTGAAGTGTTGTAAGTGAAATGTGTTGCTGTAAGTGAAGTGTATTGCTTTATAAATGGTATGTACTTGGTTGTTTGACATTTTAAAAATAATAAAGTAAAATATACTTAAGTCAGTGTTGATTTTTACTAATAAATCTATATTTATCTCTATACAGACTGAGAGTCCGCAGCGACTAATGACGTTCCGAAAAATTGCTCGTCTACTGCAAGGTTAAACAAAACTCAATAGGTTACGCAAAATTTGTCAATATCAGGCACTAAAGTAAAGTATAAATGTTTGATTATGCAAATATTTACATACCTTCACTGTGGCACAGTAGATATTGTCTGCTGTATCTTGTTAGGAACATTAGGCTATACTACTTCTTGATGAGTAACACAGCGTTACTATATTTTCACTCGAATTTTAAATTCGTTTATTCTCCTGTGTAAAAATATAATATCTTTCACAAGTTTATTTGAATTTCATTTCACTTTATATGTCACATATCAAGGAGGGAAAGCAGTTTTAATTTTCTGTTCACAATAGTTCTTCCTACACAATTTTTTGCAGTATATAGAAGTTCCAACAACTATGGGGAATTTGTGAGTGCTGCAAATTGCATAACAGCTTTTATGCGTGCAATGGCTCCTACAGGCGTATTTATTTTTCTAATCACATCAATTTGTTCCTCATCTTCTTCCTTTGTTTCTTCTTAATCATCCCCTTTGCTGCGGATTTCTATTAAACCTATTGCTGAACTGAAAGTGGTGTCAGTAGACAGTAAGTCATCACTTCGAATATAGTCATATACACTACATGATATCTTTCGAATTTTAATTAATTCAGAAATTGCCGCTGCATTTTCATTAGCTTCGATGGTCACTGAAGCAAACTCTGCTTTTCTGAAGCACTTGGTGACAGTTTCAGGCTTTATTTCCTTTCCTTTACTGCTAAGCCTACCCAGTTTACTGCATCCATGACAGAAACTGACCGTGCAAGAGCAAACACACTTTCGGCTTCATCAACACTAAGAATGAGTGATTGCATGAGTAATCGTCCATAATGAGACTTGAATGTGTAAATCACGCCCCGATCCTTTGGTTGTGTGACTGGTTGAACTTGGCGGGAACCAAGCAAATTTAACGTTCGATAATTTTATTTTCGGGTGTCAAGCTGCATTGTCTAGGAATAGGATAATTAGGCGATTTCCTTTTTTCATTTTTGCACTGAAAGAGCCTAGCCATTCTTCCCAAACACCACTTATGCTTCTTATTGCTTCACCATGTGATTGGAAGCTTACTGACATCAATTTTTTTAAACAACGCGGTTTTTCCGCTTTTCCAATCATCAGTGGCTTCTCCATTTCACCTAACATGTTTCCACACAGCAGCACAGTGAGTCTCCCTGGGCATTTTCCCACCAGTGCACTTTTCACCTCGAATTGCCAGCGATTTTGAAGGAAGCGCGCGATCAAACAGTCCCGTTTCATCGGCAATGTACACATCTTTCGGATCATAATTTTCAATTAAGGTGGACAGTTTTGTCTTCTATTCAATTGTTAGACTTTCCTGAACATCCTTAGCATCCCCACACACTTCATTCCACGCGATGTTGTGCCTAGCTTTGAAACTGTCCAGTAATACCGTGTATGCCTTAAATTCCGTATTTCCAAGCTCTTGAGACACTTTCCGAGCCTCACTCTACAACATGGGTCCAGATAAATGTAGGTTTTTTGGGCGTGCATTGACGAACCACTCCCACACTATTTCTTTAATTTCTTCATTTTCAGTCTTCTTCGATTTTCTTTTCATCTGTCCATTTCCTTTCATCCATCCATCGCATATCTTTTCCTTGTTTCTTGATGTCTCATAAATCTGTGTTTTACTGCTCTTAGCATAATTTCGCGCACAGAGAGTTTATCTTTCTCACTCGCCTCGTTAAGTGTTAACGACACATACCGCTTGTTCGGCATGATGTACCGTATCACTTAAAGAGCTACTTGTCAACTGAAACTGGCAGAATGTGCCGAGTAGAGTTGTGGCGATTCGTGAATGAGTCGTTTATTTGAACGAATACAAATAAAGAATCGTAAGAATCGAATCGTGATTCGGACGAATCGTCGTTCATAAGAATCGTCTGCCTCGTGACGATTGCCGGCCGTGGTGGCTGAGGAGACTAAGGCGCTCCAGTCACGGTCAGCACGGCCACTGCGGTCGGGGGTTCGAATCCCCCCTCGGGCATGGATATTTGTGCCGTCCTAGTTCGTAAGTAGTTCATAAGTAGTTTGTAAGTTTAGGGACTGTTGACCCCGTAGTTAAGTCCCATAAGCTTAACAAACATTTGAACATTTCTCGTGACGATTCTAAGTTCCAACGATTCATGATTCGAAAGCGACTGCCGAGTCTTGCTGAATCGTCCTTCAAAAGAATCGCTTGTCTCGTGACAAGATCCAGTGGCGGCGCTAGACGAAACTTGGGCGTCGGCGAACTCATCTTTGCGAGGCCCCTTTCATTTTTTCAGCAAAGAAGATTATGTTAAATTAAATGAGCCGAATTATACTCCAATAATCATTATAGTAAAATTTTGTTAGTATAATATACAAGTATTATTCCAATGACATAAATTACAATAAATAAACACAAATTAAAATAAAGAAACTTTTCGGCTTTTCGCCTCACTGATTTTATTAAAGATCACATCATAATTAATACTAGCCGCTATTTCGGCTACAATTAATAGTACTGATAACGCCTTCTTGGCTCATTGTGCTTCTCAAGTTAGTCTTGATTAATTTTAACTTTGTGCAGCTTCTCTCGGCTGAAGTTGTTCTGACTGGAACTGTGAGCATGATTGTGATTGTTATATAAACATTTGGATATACTTCTTCTAAATTATTTTCTAAAATATGCTGAAGAAGTTGTTTTCCGTCTTTGAGTATAGTGGATAGGATTTTAAAAGCTGATGGTTCCTCGTAAAGTTCTAAAGGCTGTGTCACTATTTTCGCCTTCTCGGACTGTCATACCTAAACCATTACAATGCTTGAGAAGGGCCTCCTTGGATAGATATTTCAAATAATTGACATCAAAAATAAAACCAAATCGCTCAAAATTTTCTTCGAGCGCTTTGAATCGACATTCATTGTCTACTATTAGAGCTTCTATCATTGTGATAAAAAAAAGTACTGCATTTCAGCAGTTTGTATTGGTTCATCAATTTCTTCGTAATCGAACATTAGTTATTTCTGTCCTACTCTTTTCTTTTTAAACTCAGACTCAATTTCGTAACTGCCGCGGCGGAGCGGCCGAGCGCATTGAGGCGCTGTGCTACGATTCGCGAGGGCGTTCCCCGTCGGTGGTTCGAATCCCCCCTCGAGCATGGATGTTTGTGCCGTCTTTAGTATAAGATAGTTCATAAGTAGTTTGTAAGTTTAGGGACTGATGACCATGCAGTTAAGTCCCCTTATACCAATGATTATGTGATTTCCTAATCAGTCTCTAGTGTTCCTTATCTATTGTTTTCCCATATTTGACTCCTTTATAGAATTCTATCCACTTAGTCATACACTGCATGTGTCCTTGATTTTGTTCATAGCCTACTCAGATCTTTCCACCTATAGTAGTCTTCTTTTACCATCTGGTCTGCAATAAGCTTTATCTTGAGATGTGGAGTAAACCAACCACCTGCGGTGTTGATCTTCACCGTTACTCAATCTTCTAGTAAAATGAAATTTAGGAAAATGTCTTATTTGCATCTTTGGGGTAACTATCATCAGATTTCTCAAGATTTTGTTGGAGACCAATTTGAATTAAGTCATGAGTTGTGAATCTGTTACTGGAAACACCCGCTTCCACAGATCTAATTATTTAAATGCTTCTGTTTTATGATCAATGTCTTCTCGATTTTCTGAATCACAAATATTTTCACTTCTTAACTTCTTATTCGGCTCAGAATATTGGATAATAGCATTTTCGCCCAATTCTGATGCTGTATCAGAAAGGGCAACAGATTAATCAGAGGCTTCTGGAGCAGATTCACCTGAAGTAGGTTTCTTCAGAAATTTCGTCGTGCTCGAACTCATAGCTTGGTTGGATATACCTGTCTCATCCTTTCTTCTTCCTTTTGATGTGCTGGACTTCCATTTCCTCCCTTCGTCTCTTTCTCTCGAGAGTCCTCCAGACATGATGATCTAAAAATTATTTTTTGTTAAGTACATTGATAAGTGCAGTTCCATCAAATGGAGTGATTCCGGACCATAACGTCCACAGATTGTATTAGACTTCATTCATGTCTGTGAAATGAGAGGCTGTATGTAGAACACATAATCCTAAAAACAGAAAAGTCGATGTGCACCGGTATTTGCCTGAGACACATAAATAAATGGCTCATGACCTGGATGACAACTGCAGTTCGAACGCTTTTCCGCTTGTCGGGACAATAGAAAGCTTCCAGTTCACGATATTTCGTGAAATTTCAACCTCGAGACTGTTAATCGGATATGTATCAAGTCTTATATAAGACTCAAAAGTCGCAAAATGCGAAAATACAGTTTCTTACTTAAAATAAATAGTGTACGAAAGTGAAAGTGAGCGGCAAATTGTTACTGACCATATTGTCCTAAATTACCACATTTGACGGTGCTTAAATGTTAGAATGTTTGTAAATCTATTGGACCAAACTGCCTGGTCATCAGTCCGTAGCTTACAAAGTTCTTAAACTTAGGAAAACTAACCTAAGGACAAAAAAAACACACCCATGCCCCAGGGAAGACTCGAACCTCCACGGTGAGCAACCGCGCGCCCCGCAGCGAGACGCTGTAGACCGCTTGGCTACTCGAACGCGGCTGACGGTGCTTAAAAGTACTCAGTGTTATAGTATCGAAAGAACTGGACATGGTATAGTCATACATGGCAGCAGAGTTATAATATTTTGCCATGTATGATGCCAGAACAACAAGTAATTAAATATAAAAATTATTTAAGAAATCTATAGATACTATAAAATGGATGTGTGTGTGTGTGTGTGTGTGTGTGTGTGTGTGTGTGTGTGTGTGTGTGTGAGTGTGTATTCTGTGGTGTCGCACAAGTCCAAAGTGCGCGCCACCTACTTTCGCCGCGCGCCGCCATGCACGCACGGCGCGGCGTTCTTACAACGTCAGCCACGAGCGCCCTCTGTGACAACTTCGCTCGTGGCCACCACTGAACGACATCGTTCACTTGGGACTGAGATAGGAACCAGTTAACTCTTCGGAATCAGATAGGCACCAGTGAAGACTTGGCTATCGGATAGGCACTAGGCAGGCCTCTAGCTCAACTATGTATCAGCATTCTGCAGTACTGATCTATGTAAAAGTTAACTATTGTATACATTCTGTGCAATATATATCTCGTTCTAATTTACTCTAGTGTTTCTAGTTTCTGCTGTCACACTGGCTGCTCACCTCCGTACCTGCACAAGCGTGCTACCTTTATTCCTGTGTCGATCTTTATACTCGGCCACCGACACCTACGACGGAAACGAGACACAAAAGCGGCGACGAGGCTGGGACACAAAATATTCCACATCTCCTCCTACTGTAGGATTTTTTATTATGTAGAATCGAGTTTAAGCTTCAATTATTACAAGTGAACCAGTAGGTCTATCCCAAAATGAGTTACACCAGTCTGTTCCTTGTTTACTTCAGCTTCACGATATATGGAGCAATTGCGTTTAAAAGTTCTATATATGAATCGTGAATTTGCAAAACGATTTAAGTCCCTAAAGGTACATTTTTAGAAACAATAAAAGACTCTCTATTATGTTACTGAAGTGAATATTGCACTAAATTATGCATTCTATGTTACATACATCGAAACTACATGATGATGATGATCGTGTGGCATTTATGACCGTTGGACCCCAACTGGGGTCGGTTCAGCCTGCCTGGTGCAAGTCTTTTTATCTGACGCCACTTCGGCGACTTGCATGTCAATGATGATGGAATGATGATGAGGACGACACGACACCCAGTCCCCGAGTGGAGAAAATCTCCTACCCCACCGGGAATCGAACCCGGGCCCCCTGCGTGGCAACCAACCACGCTGTCCACTGGACTACGGAGGCGGACGAAACTACATAAGACTATCATTACAAAAGCATGATCTCGTTCTTCTGTCATGTTCAAATTTTGGTTTGAAGACTAAGGACTTAAGTAGTTTTTCAAACTGACAACAGTTTTGCTTCTTATGTAATAAGATTCTGGCATATAAACACATAATATGTATTTCCTGTATTGAAAAATAGATTCAGAATACATATAGGCCTAACAGTAAATCATCTAGGTAAATAAACAGACGAAATTTCCAAAAGAAAATAGTAATTTTAGGCATTTATCTTTGTTCTGCAATTTTCTCATAAAATTATTTGGATCCTTACAGTTGGGAATATACTTGAGCATTTTGCGTATATCTGTAATTTTAGTTTCATTGATTGGACACACACCATTTGAATAAGCTTATCTGTGTGATATTTCTGGAACGTGTGGATATGTTGGCCAACAAAGAACGAATGTTGAATTATTCCTCCTATGAATGCTTTTGCCACAACTATTCCGATCTATTCTGCAGAAATGAAGAAATCTATAAAAGTTGAAACACTGAAAGATATCTTTTTATCTCTAGGAACGTCCTTAACAGATGTCTCTATGGAATTGACATTTCTTTTTTAAAAATGTGGCCACCAGTTGTAATCATGAACACCCTCGCTTTCAACGATTGTTCCTTTAGCGCTAGAGCTTACTATTTGTTTACTCACTGCCCTCAATGAGTATAGTCTGTCCACACGCCTCTGTCTTCTTTGCACTACTGCGAAGTCCCTATCATTTGGCAGAAAGGAGTCTTCTCTGATAGGCAAACAAATTCTGATTTTCGAAAACGCCTCTGAGCACTTATAGCCATTAAAAATCTATGGGAGTCTTGTTCTTATTCTGACGTGGACAGCCGTCACAAAACAACCAGAGTTCTTTAAGACTAGATGAGACAGGTATTCAAATAATGGAGGAGAAAACTGCGTACCTCATTTGGACTTTCCTTAACTTGCCCCTCATGCTAGATATAGATGCATACCGAATTATTGACTATAAGAGGTAATCCGTCTTATGCTGACTGCAATTGCATAAGACGGATTACTGCTCATAATCAATTTTAACACCTGCTGCGGATGAACTACCTACAACTAAGGACGGCACAAATACCCATGCCCGAGGGGGGATTCGAACCCCCGACCGTAGTGGGAAACGGCTGTAACGATTTGGATTATATTTTGTGTTTAGAGAGGTTTACGCTTTTCCAGTTCATCTACATAGTTTTAGTTTTTGTAAAAACTCAATTTTACAAAAATATTCATTTTATACAAAAACGCAATTTGAAATGTTTTTAAAGTCATCTCATAAATATTTTTAACATTTTGGTTTTTACGTTATCAGATTTCCTGAAAGAACTGATTTTACAAAAAAAGACACATTTTAATAAACGCGAATTTCCTGTATCTCAAAAGAAATTTAATATTTACAGAGGGATTTTTATTTTAATGTTTATTTATATAGATGTGTTTCCTTAAAATAATTGATTTTACATAATAAGTATTTTATAATGATTATATGTGTGTTAATTACCATAGATTTAATTAAATTTATATTTAAATGGCCGAAGTATTCAAACGGGACAAAAATAAATAAATAAATAAAATTATAAGGTTACAGCATGATTCGAAATAAGTAACCTACGTTCACTGAACCTACAACGCTACTGAATGAGCTAAAATGACAGCAGAAATAGTTGGTAGTGTAATATGTATTTATAATCGCTAGGAAAACTTCAAAGAATATTTTCTCGTGAATTTTTGAGAGCCGAATCGAATGGCTTTGCCTCATTGTTATTTTAATTCTGAACTTTACATATTAAATATCCGATACCCATATTGTCACCTTTTCGGCATTCTGTAAGATTCGTGCTGTCGCAGACCAGAAAGAATCGTGAACGAATCGTAGGAACAGATGCAAAAGGTTAAGATTCCAACATCCATGACACAGACATGTATTGCCATCTATGAGCAAGATGTAGAAATAAGAATCGTGCCAATGCAGACTAAAGAATCGTGAATGAATCGTAGGAACATATTCATTAGGTTAGATTCCAACATCCATGACACAGACATATATTGCCATCTATGAGCAAGATGTAGAAGTAAGAATCGTGCCAAAGCAGACTAAAGAATCGTGAACGAATCGTAGGAATCGATTCACAATGTGGGATTGAATCGCAAAAATCGATTTCTAAAAAAGAATCGTGTTGCCCAACTCTAGTGCCGAGTAAAACCACTGTTTAACGGGACGATTCCGACCTCTTTCACGGCACACATTGCAGCAGTGTTCGCAGGTGTTCAACAATGGACCTGTATGAGCCAGCGTGCGTCAATAATGATGAAAAACGGAAAAGTTGACAAACACAGTGCTCCGTTTCCTTAGACGTACTGTACCGACACTGCCCGGTGACTTAGTCATTGTTGCACAGAGCGGCGCCGATTGATGTCCACATCCGCCAGGCCCCTTTTTCTTGGTTTTGCGTCGCTAATCAATAAATGTATATGTAACGACCTTCTAGAGTCGTCAAAAAGTAATGCAAACTGTTAAACTGCTGTAATGTTTGAGGTCTTTTCCGTATTGTTGTTGTTGTGGTCTTCAGTCCAGAGACTGGTTTGATGCAGCTCTCCACAATACCCTATCCTGAGCAAGCCTCTTCATCTCCACATAAGAACGGCAACCTACATCTGTCTGAATCTGCTTACTGTATCCATCTCTTGGTCTTCCTCTGCGGTTTTTACCCCACACACTTCCCTCCAACGCTAAATTCACAGTCCCTTGATGTCTAAGAATGTGCCCTATCAATCTATCCCTTCTTTTAGCCAAGGTATGGCAGAAATTTCTTTTCTCCCCAATTCTGTTCAGTACCTCCTCATTAGTTACGCGATCCACCCACCTAATCTTCAGCATTCTTCTGTAGCACCACATTTCAAAAGCCTCAATCCTCTTCCTGTCCGCACTGTTTATCGTCCATGTCTCACTCCCATACAAGGCAACACTCCATACAAATGCCTTCAGAAAGGACTTCCTTAGGCTTAAATCAATATTCGATGTTAACAAATTTCTCTTTTTCAAGAACGTTTTTCTACCCATTGCCATTCTGCATTTTATATCCTCTGTACTGCAACCATCATTTTTTATTTTATTGCCCAAGTAACAAAACTCATCTACCTCCTTTATTGCTTCGTTTCCCAACTTGAAAGTGTTTATTCCAATCAACATTGTCAAAAGCCTTCTCAAAATCTACAAAAGCTAGAAATGTAGGTTTGCCTTTTCTTAATCTATCTTCTAGGATAAGCCGTACAGTGAGTATTGCCTCCCGTGTTCCTACATTTCTCCTGAACCCAAATTGATCTTCCCCGAGGTCGACTTCTACAAGCTTTTCCATCCTTCTGTATATAATTCGTGTTAATATTTTGCAACCATGACTTATTAAACTGATGGTTCTGTATCCGTATTATACAATGAATTTTTTAAGTAACATCTAAAGTTTGCTTTGCGTTTCCACATCAGGCAAGTTCCGCTTTATACAAAATATTAGCATATAAAATTGTATTGAGTGCGTCTGGACTGAAATTTATGTACGAATTGAGCAGATATCCGAATTATAGACGTGCCGCTTTGGGTAAGTGTCACTGTATAACAGGACCATACCGGAATATGTATTGCTGAACCAGCCAATATCGCACATCATCATACTTTACTGAATGACGCAAACCTAACAAAACCGACCAGCATCTGCAATGATGACTGGTTTGGGAAAACCATAACAAATATTTGTGGACCACGTACTTCAGTGTAAATGATATTGCTACAAAAATAGTTCGTTAATTAGTACATTAATGAGCCAGTGTGTAGTACATTTACTTCTGTCTTACTTTCTTGCCTCTCGTATTTATGATCTATAGAAGAAGTATTAATCTAATATAATGTTGTCTAATCTAGCAAATATTTATGTTAATAATCCTCTAGGATCGGAAAATACTTTTTTTTATCACGACCGGTTTCAGTGGGCTATGCCACCATCATCTGGTCGTATCAAATTTTGCAAGTTTGTCAACTTATTTAAAAATGGGGTCTCTGTAAGTTACAAAGTTTTATATTTAAACTAAGAGCTATGATGCACGTATTATTTCATCTCCATTTTTTATATTTCATCAAATTGTAAAATTTGATATGACCAAATGATGATGCATAGCCCACTGAAGCAAATACTTTCCTCTATTCTAAAAAGGATTTGCGTTTGTTATTTAATCGATAAGAAAGATGGTGTGTAAGGTGTATGAGACAGGAAAATACTCTCAGCCCTTAAGAAAAATGTCATAATTCCCATTCTAAAGAAAGTAGGCGCAGATAAGTGTGAAAATTACAGAACCATTAGTTCAGTATATTTTAACACGAATTATTTACAGAAGAATGGAAACGCTGGTAGAAGCTTACCTTGGGGAAGATCAAACCTACATTACTTGCATTTCTGTAAATTTGGAAAAAGCTTTTGACAATATTAATTGAAATAAAGTCTTTCAAGTTTTGAAGGCAGAAGGGATAAAATGTAGGAGACGGAAAGTTATTTACAACTTGTACAGGAGCGAGACAGCATTTATAAGGGTTGAAGGGCATGAAAGGAACGCAGTGTTTTGGAAGGGTGTTTTGTTGCCTTTCTCCAGTGTTACTTAATTTTGTACATTGGGCAAGCTGTGAAGGAAAGCAAGGAAAACGTATTAAAGTTCATGGTGAAGAAAGAAGAAAGAAAAATTAGAGTTTTTCTGGTGTAAGGTTATTTACAACAGCTGTTTTTAGAGTTGAATGGTATGTAAGGGACGCAGTGGTTGGAAAGGGAGTAAGACAGGGTTGTAGCCTTTCTCCAATGTTATTCAATCTGCACATTTAACAAGCAGTTTTTAAAGCGAAATTTTTTGAAGGAATTAGAGTTCAGTGTGAAGAAATAAAAACATTAGCTGATGACATTGTAATTCTGTCAGAGACAGGAAAAGACATGGAAGAGCAATTGAACGGAATGGACAATGAGTTGAAAGTAGCCTATAAAATGAACATTAACAAGACCAAAACAAGGGTAATGGAATGCAGGCTAAGAAAATCATGCGAGGCACAAGGAATTAGATTACGTAATGAAACAATAACCATGCTAAATGAGTTTTGTTACTTCCGAAGTAAAGTAACATATTTTGGTTGCAGTAGAGAGGATACAAAATGCAGAATGCCGATGGGAAGAAAAGTATTTTTGAAAAAGTGAAATTTGCTAATCGAATAATAATTTAAGCGAAAGGAAGTCTTTTCTGAAGGAAATCAAAATATTCAAATGTTTGTAATTCTATGGGACCAAACTACTTTGGTGATAAGTCCCTAGGCTTACAAACTACTTGAAATAAATAATGATAAGGACAACACACGCACCCATGCCCGAGGTAGGACTCGAACCTACGACGACAAGCAACCACCGGCTCCGCAGCAAGGTGCCTTAAAGCGCTCGGCCACTCCACTGCGGCAAAATGATAACAACAGAGGAAGACTACAGACCAGAAGACGGACAGTTTAGTTAAAATAAATGGTCGTAAGATTCTGAAATTAACACATTGAAAATGCAGTCAAACAGAAATATATAAAACACAACCGACACTGAGAATGTGTTGCTGCAGCACAAGATAAAAGTGTAAACACATATTGAAGTAAGTTATGGCTCTGTTAACTCGTCCAGTCCTTAATAACTGTAAGTGTGCGTAGAGAGCGTATTGAAGTTACCTTAGAGACAAGATAATGAACAACTGAGCCCAAGCAGGGGCAGGACTTGAGCTACAACGAGAGAATGGTTAAACTGATCCATTCTAGTATTTATATGCAAAACGTTGCATTTCTACAAAATCGTGGGCGAACACGAACACGTGTATGTAGAGACTGTGAAGCTCATGGGTGCTGAAATAAGTCAACACCAAGATACACTTCAATGACGATAATTTAAGCACAAGATTAGTTCGTCAAACTATACCTTTCAAAATTTGTAAGCAACTGCAATTCTCTCGTCTGTTTTGTTACCTCGTGCTGCGAACTGTAGTGTTCGTAGCCCGCAAAGTTACGAATAACACTGGTTTCCGCCTGTTCATGCTTCTTAGGTTGCTGTTCTACAGAGGCGGGAATGGCCGAAGTACGTGCATTCAAGTAGATTCCTTCAGCAGGGTCCGAGTAGGCTCACTGGGGCGAGAACGTGGAGTGGTCTGTTAGTGATTGGGAGCTCAAATGTTAGGCACGTTATGGAGCGTCTTAGGCAGATAGCGTCCAAGTTCCGAAGAGCACTCGGTATGTCAGTCGGGGGGGGGGGGGGGGGGCATCAGAGATGTGACATTTCCGGCGGCTATTTAGCCTATGGGGTGCAGTGGTAAGCAAGTTGTTGCTCATGTCAGCACTAATGACTGCTATCGTTGGCGTTCTGAGGATACCCTGTTTGTTTATTTGTATTTATTTATTTATTCATTTTTAGGCTAGGCTATAGATCTGATAAACACTCATCTATCGATATACAAACAGTGAAGTCAGGTCACATTCAGAAAGACTCTTCAACTGTCAAAATATTAACAGTAAATTTTAACGTGACAGATGGCGCTTCATCTGATCAGAAAAGTTATAATTAGCATAACAAATTAAGACAAATCAAAGATGATGTTATTTACAGGAAATGCTCAATATGTTCACCATCATTCCTCAACAACAGCTGTAGTCGAGGAATAATGTTGTGAACAGCACTGTAAAGCATGTCTGGAGTTATGGTGAGGCACTGGCATCGGATGTTGTCTTTCAGCATCCATAGAATTGTCAGTCGATCACGATATACTTGCGAATTCAGGTAACCTCAAAGCCAATAATCGCACGGAATGAGGTCTGGGGACCTGGGAGGCCAAGCAGCCGAAAGTGGCGGCTGAGCACACGATCATCACCAAACGACATGCGCAAGAGATCTTTCACGCGTCAAGCAAAACTTTTTGTTTTCGGTTCTAATAAAACCCAATGTCATTGAAAGCATGTGTGTCAATTTTTAACTCTCTCTCTCTCTCTCTCTCTCTCTCTCTCTCTCTCTCTCTCTCTCTCTCTCTCTCTACATTATTCCGTGATTTATTAAGTTTGCAAATTTATACTGAATTATTGATCACCTGGTATGTATGTGATACGATGGAATGACAAGAGCGACTCGTCAACCAGCAACTCATCCACAACTACGTGAAGAGGTAGAGCAAGCATAGCATAATGTATCCCAAGACGGTAGTCACCCTCTCTATGATCTAAGGAATGCCCGACTCGACACCCGTATTGTGATCCGTAGAGACTACACCACAAACTACGAGAGCAAGTCAATTATTAACCGCAACTTAGTTATCCTTTTGTTTGTTTTGGTAGAACTGTCGTCTTATGTTGTTGACGCATGTTTTGTTTATTTGTTGTTATATCTTTACAATTTTCAAGCTGCTAGGTCCGTTTCGTTACCGTAAATTCCCATAAATATTGTCAGAGAGGACACTGTTCGTAGTAATCGGTGGTAAGTCGTCGACTAATACAGGGGTGATATCGGGCGTTCCACGGGGTAGTGTTATTGGTCCTCTGCTGCTCCTTATTTACATAAACGATTTAGGGGGAATCTAAGTAGCTCTCTTAGGTTGTTTGCAGATGACGCCATCTTTACCGTCTAGTAAAATCATCTGAAGATCAAATCCAACTACAGAACGATCTGAATAAGATATCACTATGGTGTAAAAATTGGCAATTGACTCTAAATAATGCGAACTGTAAAGTCGTTCACAAGAAATCCGTTGAACATTGTTTGCAAGATAAATCAATCAAAAGTGAAGGCCGTGAAGTCCACAAAGTACCTAGGAATTACTATTACCTCAAACTTAAACTGGAAAGAACACATAGATAATATCGTGGGAAAGGCGAACTAAAGAGTGCTTTTTATTGGCAGAAACCTTAAAAGATGCAACAAAACTACAAAAGAAATTGCATACACTTCGCGTATATGTCTTTTTTTGTACTATTGCTGCCCAGTGTGGGATCCTTATCAGGTGGGTTTGACGGAGGACATCGAAGGAGTCCAAAGAATGACAGCTCGTTTCGTATTGTCACGATACAGGGGAGACAGCGTTACGGAAATGGTACAACGGCGCTTATCGCTGCGGCGTTGGCTATTTACGAAACTCCATTCGCCAACATTCTCCTCCGAATGCGAAAATATATTGTTGACTCCCACTTACATAGGTAGAAATGATCTTCAGAATAAAATACGAGAAATTAGAGCTCGAAGGGAGAGATTCAGGTGTTCTTTCTTCCCGCGCGATATTCGAGAATGGAATGGGAGATAAATAGTATAATTGTGGTTCGATGAACCCTCTGCCAGGCACTTAAATGTCATTTGCAGAGTATCCCATGTAGATGTAGATGAACTCTGGCCCTTAAGTACTACTACGGTCCGAATTGGCTTTGAAGACTCTACACAGTATCGTTCAGTGTCAGCCGAGCGCTCTCGAAACACTGAGGGAGTCTGCCGTCCACTGTTGGGATGATTAACTCCAATGTCGCGCACGGTAAAGAATCACAACAGCCATATCGATAACGTGAAGAGACTCATTTTCAATTCAGTCGTGCAGCTTTCTTTCGTGCTGTGAGCAAAGTACGAGATAGCTCTTTTGAATTTTCTTTGTCTGTCTTCTAATATATTTAGAGTATATTATCTTCAGCTGGTGTTTATCTGCTGACGTTATACATGAGAAATGTGAAATGAAAGTAAAACATGTCAATTTGAGCAAATCTATGGTCCACTTTCTAGGATGGATTTTAATTTTTAGATTCCCAAGAATTGTGATCATTAGTGGTCATGAGGATACAGCATCGTTTGTATCAGGTGACGATGATACCTTTTATTTGAAGACACAAGAAATTGGCGACAGTGAAATGAAGTTTGTTGATGCAACAGAAGTGTTAGTGCCTCAAGTGGGTGATGATGTGATAATTCAGAATGAGGGGGTCGAGGTGTGGGAATACTGGCCCGGTGGTGTTCTGAATGTGCATAAATCATGCACCACAGTTAGCTAGTAACCCTCCCCTCACTAACCGGTCGATTAAGCCTGTGACAGATTAATGTTAAAATGACCCGTGTATTTCCTACAATAAAAGTTGGACAAGGCTATCTTTACCGAAAACGATTGTGCAAACGAAAACCAACAAGTGATGGAATGTTGCCACAACGAACTACCACACCAGATAGCTCGTTCCTCCTGCTCTACTGATTACTAATTGAACTGATTTAATTTTGGAACAATCACACTCACACACGAAAGTATTGCAGGTAGGAAAATAAACTACGTAATATTTTTTTAAAAAAATAAACTGGTTTAGCTCGGAAACCAAGTTGGATCGGAGACCAATGTTGCACTCAATTATTAGCGTCCCCTCACTAACACTCACCTGCATGAGAATTACACAGTGGGCAGCAAAACACTTGATTGGCAGAATAGTTAATATTAAGATTACCAATAAAGAAAATACTCAAAATAGCTTGCAACTAGATCACAACTGGACAACGCCGAAATGTGAACCAACATAGCAAATCAACTTTACACATAAAATTTTCACCAATTAAATATTAAATAGTACTGAACCATTTTTTTTATCCTAGCCTCGTCGCTCGTTGCCACTTTTGTGTCTCGTTTCCGTCGGTTGTCGTGGGTGTCGGTGGCCGAGTAGAGAGAGACCGACAGAGGAATAAAGGATGCACGCGTGTGCAGGTACGGAGGTGACCAGCCAGTGGGACAGCAGAAACTAGAAACACTAGAGTAAATTAGAACGAGATATATATTTCATAGAAATAAGATAATAATTACCTTTTAGAAAGTTCAAGAATGCAGAATGCTGATACATAGTTTAGATAGAGGCCTGCCTGCTGATGATTCCTAGTGCCTAACCGATAGCCAAGTCTTCACTGGTGCCTATCTGATTCCCAAGTCTTAACTGGTGGCTCTCTGATTCCCAAGTGGCCGATGCAGCAGTCGTGGCCACGAGTGGAGTTGCAGCAGAGGGCGCTCGTGGCTGACGTCGTAAGAACGCCGCGCCGTGCGTGCATGGCGGCGCGCGGCGAAAGTACGTGGCGCGCACTTCATACTTGTGCGACACCACACCAATTATTTCAGAATTTTTTAAAATTTATTTACCTAATTGTGCCAACTTTGTTTTAAAGAAAGCAATTCTCTCATTCAAAAAATTTAATATGTTGAAATTGGCTTTAAAATTTAAACTTTAGTTATTTGAACTTTATAGTTTGCCACTGAATTTAATATTCTTTTCTCTTTCAACGACACTCGGGAAACTAAGGGAATGGATGGGACCCTACTTGGTAACAATTTCTTAGAGCAATGACGTGTAGAATTTCTTTAAATTTCAGGTTATTATTAGGCAAAATAGTTTCTCAAGCAGAAAACTGGGCAGCGCCTTACAAAATGTCCAAACTCTGTGAGGTCGGAAATCACTGCAGCGGTTTTACATTGCGACCTCGTTGTTGAAGAGCAGTATTCGCCGACTTCGACAATGCTGCAGGTCACAATACAGGCACGGATCCAAATCAGTGAGCAATTTGAGTGTAGAATCTTGACATATTCAGATGAACTACCGTGTGCCCCTGCTCATATTGGAAACATGTGCGCTAATTATGGAACTCCGACATGAAGGTCTGTTAACTGCAAAGAGCGTGGCGCTGCACGCTCCCGCGCACTTGCTAGCGTCCGAACTGTTCAGACGACAGAGCTCGACTCCCTTCTCTCTGCAGCCACTACCACTGCTTCCGCTCTGTTGCTCCAAAGACCACATACCACACATACCAAAGATGTTTCCTACTTTCCCTATCGACGATTACCCAGATACATAAATAATAAATTACATAAATTCACACAAACAAATTAAACAATACTACAATATACATCAGTTATGATGATAAGCTTCAACAAAACCTATATACATTTCAATTGTAATACATATTTGAAATACACATCTGGATGCTAACGCCACAAGTTGTATTGCCAGAAGAGGGAATTTTTACAAAGGGCGAACTGTAATGTCTATTTTAACGTTCGAAATGTCAGATATTGTATCTAAATTTAGTGTGACAGTGAAGGTCTCTTCGAAAAGGGATTTGTACAGTATCCCAGGGCTAAAAGACAAATGAGGCGTAAAGGGGTAGATTGTTTATCTTACAACATTGTGCCAGCTGGTGTTGGAGACTTTTGAGAAAGCGTGTCCTTTATATTGTGACTTCATTATTCATTAAAATATTTTCTACATCGTCATGAGTGTAAAAAGTAGTGAATTAAATAGTTAAAGTAACGGCATCATTGATCCAGTTTATAAATATCATGGTGGACTATAGTTCGGCACTTGTCAGATAACAATGTACCACTTTTTAGCCTGACGTTTCACCAACACATTGACAATGTTGAGTTCAACTCTTAATGTAATTTAATTCCTTACATAAACTACTATCTGTAAAAAAATTGCGCCTTTCTGAAATTATACAATAAGGTTACGCATTAAAATATGTCAAATGTGGTGTATAGTTGTCGGAGGTTACGGTATAACTACCCTGCTGTTAATAATGGCTGCTCCGATGTTTATTTGCACCAAAGAAGAGCAACGTTCAGTGATTAGCTTTTTTGAGGTGGGAAGACGTATCAGGTGCCGAATTCATTAAAGACAAAAAAAATGTTCAAATGTTTGTTAAGCTTAAGGGACTTAACTGCGGGGTCATCTGTCCCGAAACTTACAAACTATTTATGACGTAGCTTATACTAAAGACGAAACAAACATCCATGCCCGAGGGGGGGGGGGCATTCGAACCCCCGACCGTAGCGGTCGTGCAGACTGCGACTGGCGCGCCACAGACCGCTCGGCCATTAATGACATTCGAAACAGTTCGGGGACTGTCTACGAATGGATTGAAAAATTCCGAAATAGTCGGACAAGTGTTACGCATGAGGAAGAACCCGGACAATTATTTACCGCCAAAAATGAAAAAGCCATTGAGCGTTCATGTGAAATGAATCTTTTAGACAGACGAATAACTATTGTCGAAGTGGCTCATCGTCTGCAATTTAGTCATGGTTTTGCCTACGAAATCAACCAAAACACACTTGGGTGTCATAAAGTTTGTGCAAGATGGGTTCCAAAACAACTCACACAGTTGCGTAAAGAAACGCGTTTGGACATTTGCAAAAAAAAAAAAAATAAATAAAAAAAAATAAAAAAAAAATAAAAAAAAATGGTAACTAAGGTGTTGCTACACACTAGTATTAAGAGAATTGAACACGCCGGCCGCGGTGGCAGAGGAGACTGAGGCGCTTCAGTCACGGTCCGCACGGCCACTACGGTCGGGGGTTCGAATCCCCCCATGGGCATGGATATTTGTGCCGTCCTAGTTCGTAAGTAGTTCATAAGTAGTTTGTAAGTTTAGGGAGTCATGACCCCGTAGTTAAGTCCCATAAGCTTTACGAACATTTGATTTGAGAACTGAACACAGTGAACTTCACACAAACAGCTTTATTTCGACACCTCTATCTTACAGTTGTGAAAACAGTCTGAAGTAAATTACAACACTTCCTGCTGAGGGCAGCACTGTCAACACAAGTTACAAAACCGTCAATAGATGGCGTAAATGTTCATTCTCAATCGTTCTCAACCTGCAACATCCTCCCCACCCTGGTCTATCTCCAGAGGAATGACCAGCTGAACCGTTCGACAGATCTTCGTTTCATCGGGCTGCCGGAGAATGATGCACCTGATCTTGTTGTCTCTGCCAAGCCGCACTTCTTCCACCACTGCTCTCTTCCACACATGTCCGGGTTTCATGTCCTCCTGAAGAAGAACAACCTCTCCTATTCTGGGTTCTCTTCTTGATGGGTAGCCTTTCACTTCATGGTAGTTTCTTAGAAGCAACAGGTATTCATTTTTCCATCTTCGTCAAAGGTCTTCATAAAATTTCTGAGTCGGAACTCTTTGGCAAGATTTTTCGTAACTGCTGGTTCTGGCCCATATGGAATAGTGACTAGTTTGTCACCATTTAAGAAGTGAGCTGGTGCCAACGCCATGTCACTCTCTCCTTGGGTGATGGGTCTCGAGTTTATTGCGGCTTCTATTGAAATCAAAATGGTGTTCAGGCTTTCTTCATCAACTTGAGACCGACCAAGTACCTTCCTCAAGCAGCGCTTTACAGAGCCAATCATACGTTCCCACCAACCTCCCCACCAAGCCACACGTGGTGGTATGAACTTCCAAGTGATACTGTGGTGGGCACAGTAGTGCTGGATCGTTTGGAACAGCTCTGATAATTCTTTGTTAGCTGCGTGGAATGTCGTGGCGTTGTCAGAATAAACAGACTGGTAGGCTTCTCCGTCCTGCAAAGCGTTGCATAGCCATAAAAAATCGGTCAGTTGACATACCTGTAGTGAGCTCAATATGGATTGCACGGGTTGTGTCACATGTGAATAGGACAATATAAGACTTCCTTACTTGGTTTCCTATTTTAACATACAGTGGCCCAGAAAAATCAATACCTGTCACTGCAAATGATCGTTGAGGTCGAACTCTGTCCAGTGGTAGTGGAGCCTCAAGCTCTTCATACCTACGACTGTTGGTGCAGGGCAGGCATGAATGTAGAACTCTCCTAACAGTTTGTCGTCCTCGCAAGATCCAAAACTCTTCACGTAGTTCTGCCAGGACAATACGTACGCCAAGATGATGAAGCCTTATGTGCGTCTGTTTCATCAGCAACTCCGTGAAATAATGACGTCCATCGAGAATAATAGGATGCCTTTCTTTGTGAGACAATGCAGCACACTGCAGTCTGCCGCCCAGTCGAATCATCCCATCCGACAGGAAAGGGTTGTATCTGGCAATTCTTGAAGATTTAGGTAACTGTTCCCCCTTAATTAATGCAGATAATTCATCAGGGAATAGTTCCTCTTGCACTCTTCTTACCCAATACATTCGGGCATTTTGTATCTCTGGAGCACTTAAGCTGCCAGTATCTCGAGTCTTCCTCTTCATGATCTTAATTAATCGAAACACAAACGCAGTTATGTGTAGTACTCGACAGTATGAACTGAATTTTAAAATGTTGAACAATGGTTCAGTGACATTGATCATATTAACGTGCAGGTATGTTTGTGTTTTTCTCTCTGGCATTGGTTCAGGTGGAGCTGGGGTGCCCTGTGGCCATGAATGCCTCTCTTCTGCAAGCCATTGTGGACCACTCCACCAGGTGTCGAGTGTTGCCCGACAATCTGCTTCTATTCTCCGTGTAAGGTGGTTTGCAGGATTTTCATTCCCAGGACAGTGTTTCCATTGGCTAGGAGTTGTGTACATCAATATTTCTGTCACCCGATTGCAAATGAAGGTTATCCATTTGTTGGGGTCGTTTTGTATGCAGCCCAAGGCGATTGTTGAGTCACTCCATAATGTAGCTCTGTTAACATCAAATCCAGTTTCCTGGCAATAATAATGAAGCAACCGTGAGCCAACCAAAGCACCAAGTAATTCCAACCTTGGCAAGGTTATCTTCTTGAATGGTGCCAATCGGTTCTTGCTGCACACAATACGAACCGAGTAACCAGTTTCAGTTGTTGTTCGTCCATACAAGACCGCACCGTAGGCCCTTTCAGAGGCATCACAGAACACGTGCACTTCTGCAAGGTCATTTGTGCCTGTCATGCCAATCCACCTGGAGATGCGCAAGGATGTCAAATAGTATAGTTTCGAAATCCAAGAGTGCCAACTATGTGCAAGATCGGTAGGCAAAAGCTCCTCCCATGCTAAACCCCTTATCCATGTCTCTTGAAAGATCAATTTGGCGACAATCCCAATAGGTGTGAAGAGACACAGTGGATCATAGAACTGAGCTGTTGATCGAAGAACATCCCTCTTAGATGCTGGTTTGTTTGTGAAATCTTCCGCTATCTTCTGGTAATCTGTGGAGATGGAGTCATCTTCCGTATTCCAATCAGTTCCCAAGACTTGTGTTGTTGACTTGGTTCCAAGGCCATTTGCATCCCATAATGACTTCAGATCCCTTGAGTTACTCGCCCATTTGAAAATTGGAAGGCTTATTTTCTTGAAAAGTGCTGTGAGTTCATGAAAGACCATAACAGCCTCGTCATCATTGGGTACACTTACTACAAAATCATCCATGATTGTAGATTTGTCGACCAGTGCTGTTGTTTGTGGATACGTGTTACTATTCAGTTCTGCTACCTCCCGTATGGTTGCCGATAAAAGAAATGGACTTGATGCCAGCCCGAATGGCAATCTTTTGAAACGATACGTTATTATATCATCTGTGGTGGTGTAGGTACCATTCTCAGCTAGTTAAACACGATACCATAAGAATCTTGTGAGATCGCGATGTTCTTCACTGAAGGTTAACTGTAAGAATGCTTGGTCCATATCGCATATTATTCCTCTCGGAAACCTCTGGAACTGTAACAAAGTAGCAAAAATTTCTGGGAGTAAGTTTGGTCCTGTTTCTAGAGAGTCATTCAGTGATGGTGAGTCTGATTCATGAGAAGATACATTGAACACGATTCTGTACTTTATACCTTCATTGTTTCGTTTCTTAACAATATGGTGTGGTAGGTAAAATGCGTCCCCAATGTTGCATTGACGAGGTGCCACTTCTACCTGATCATTCTGTATGTACTTTAACATGGTTTCATGGTAAATAAATTTCAATCTCTCATTTCTTTGCATCTTATTTTTTAATGAGTGCAGACGTGCTTCAGCAGTGGCAAAATTGTTGGAAAAGTGAGTATTCTTCTTAAGAGACAAGCATACAACTCTGCGGCCGTTCTCCATGCGGTGTGACCCTCGGAACTCCTGCAAAACAGTGCTGTCTCTGGTTGTTAATGCCCGCTCTTGATGATATTTGATCCCAATAGTTTCCAAGTCCCAAAAGTGGCGCACATACTCATCTGACACCTTACTGCAGTCATGTTGAATGAAGTTAACTGTTGCCAGATTAACAGTGGTACTAGTTCTGGCTCCACTGAGAACATATCCGAAGATGGTAGGAAGAACCAGTGAAGATGTTATCTTTGTTGGTTGTTCCACAGTAACGATTCGCCAATAGTAGTCTGCTCCTAAGAGAATTTCAATCGGCAGATCTTCAGAGTTCCCTGTTGGGTCTGCCAGTTGTATCCTTTCCATCAATGCCAAATCTTCAACATCTTGTGGTACTGTCGGTTGTTGAGAGAACTCGTTGAAGCTTTCAAAGGCTGTAACCGATATGTGGGCATTGGTGGAATTTCCAACCATTTCAAAACAAACCTTTCTTCTTGAGATTGATGAGGGTGAAGATGATTCAAATGTAGTTATATCTATACATTTTGTTTCTGTAACCTTGAGTTGGAGATACTCAATCAAAAGCGTGGTTGATGAAAGTTGATTGGCTCCCTGTGTCTAGAACTGCACGTGTCATTTTGCTTCTTCCCGTTGGTCCTCTGACACTCACACAAACTGTTTGCAGGTAGATGAAGTTCGAAGTCATTATTCCGATTTTGTTTACTGCAGTTTGATGGCTGTTGCAGACAGATATGTGGTGGTCGCCCTTACATTTTGCGCATGAAGCCTTTCCCCTTTTGAAGTACTGATTTTTGTTGTGACCACGTCGAAGGCACAGGAAACACCGATTCATCTTCTTCAGGGCATCTGTCCTTGCCTGAGAGGTGGTAATTTGTTGGCAGTTTTGACCCCAGTGCCCCTTTTCTTCGCAGTACACACAAAATGGCTATGAATTTTGTGGTTTCTTTTTCGTCTTGATCTTGACGTGAAAGGCAGATGCTGTGGGTACGTAGATTTCTTGTGCTACAGTGTCTCCACGTATCCTGCGTTTTGTGATGGCTCCCTCCACTTCTTCATTGAGAAATTCCATGAGGCGTGTGAGATCACCTTCCTGGATGTTGTGCCTTCTTGCACGGATAAGCCAATGTCTGCAAATCTCTTCTGGGAATGTACGTAACAATTTGGGGGCGAGCGCGCTCCCATACGTATCTATATCTTCTCCCAGGGCTCGTAGAGCTTGACTCGTTTGTGGCACTCGATGAAGGTGGCGTTGAGATCCTCTGGGCTGCTTGAAGCACAACGGTTAAGGTTCTCCAAGAAGTCGAGATGGCTTTGAATTATTCTTTTTTTGTCCCCATATTTGGCCTTCAAAATCTGTTTGGTTTGTTCATATGTGTCAGCTGTCAATGCAATTCCATCAACTAAATCCTTGGGTTCTTCCTCCAGATACCCATGAAGGAATATGTGTTTCTTGATCGCTGACACCATCGGATTCTCGTCTATGGAAGCTGTAAACTGCTCCCAGAATCTGGGCCAAGCTTCTATGTAGCCTGAAAATGAATGTAATTTAATGGTAGGCAACTTGATGTCTGCATAGGCGTGCTGGTGAGCTGGTGGGATTAACGAACGACTGTCAGCCCTATGTAAATCCGCCGAACGTTTTGCTTGTGACAGTCCCTTCGCTTTGCGGATCGCGCGTTTGCACTTGTCGGTGTAGTCCTCACACGCTTCTGTGTCGGTCTCGTATTCCACGTCATCAAGCAAATCCTGTATCGCATCATTAAGTTCTTTCAGTTCCTCCACAGTTTCCTGTAAGCGGTCCTGACAATGCTCAACGTCTTCTGACGATGTAGAAACATCGAACGCATTCATTTGGCTCACGAAGCGCGTCGCATTCGAGCGCAGTGTTTGCCGTAGTTTCGACAAGACCGCTGTTGCGTCCGTCATAGCGAGTGATTTTGCTGGCGGTCGCTAGGGTGCGTCCAAGGTCGAGACACCCGCGTCAGTTGGACGCTGTCACTAAGAGATGGCGCTGTCCTGGACAGTTAACCGATAGCACCCCTAGGGACGTTAGCGGCTGTCAACAGATGGCGCTGCCGTGCAGTTTTTACGTTTCGCAATCCTCACTAGTGGAATCTTTTGCTGATAGATGGCGCTGCAGTCTATTTGGTTCAAGCAGGTTAGGATACTTTTGCTACCTTATTAGTGTATCCAATTACTCTGCTACCAATATGCATGCAGCCAGTAGTACCATACATAACGATCAACCAGTTATTAGCGCTAAAGCAATGACATGTCTTATCTGTACGTGTCGAACGTGGCTCGGCGTGATCGTATTTTCGAGATTGAAATCGCTCAAAATACTCTCTGTCGACGCGCAATCCTCTTGAAAGTGTCGTAGCAACCAGTATCTTCACAGCCTCCCGGGTTTCGGCACCAAAATGTTGCTACACACGAGTATTGAGAGAATTGAACACAGTGAACTTCACAGAAACAGCTTTATTTCGACACCTCCATCTTACAGTGGTGAAAACAGTCTGAAGTAAATTACAACACTTCCTGCTGAGGGCAGCACTGTCAACACAAGTTACAAAACCGTCAGTAGATGGCGTAAATATTCATTCTCAATCTTTCTCAACCTGCAACATAAGGGGTCAACTTGTTACACAGAATCATTACTGGTGACGAAACATGGATCCATCATTGCGATCCATGAGAGTAAACGTCAGAGTATGGGATGGAAACATCCAAATTCACCATGCAAGTAAAAGTTCAAGACTCAACCGTCCGCAGCAAAACTGATGTTTACAGTTCTTTGGCACACATAAGGTCCATTACGGAAAAAATGACACAACAATAAACGGTGTACGTTAAAGTGAGATGGCTACTGCCAGGCTAAGCCTTGTAATCCCAAGTTAACGCCCAGGATTGCTGTCAAAAACCGTTGTGCACAATACACGTCCACATACTGTTGCTCAAATTGCTGAAACGCTCCAGAAAATCAGATTTGAAGTACTGGACCACATAGTCCCGATCTTGACCTTTGCATCACTTGTTCGATCAACTCAAACTGCCATTAAGGGCCTGGCGATTTTCTTCGGACGAAGCAGTGATACAGCGGTGCATTTCTGGCTAACAGTTCAACTGAGAACCTTCTTTTATGAGGACATCAGGAAGCCTGTACAACGATGGACCAAGTGCGTTGAAATGCCAGCATACTCTGTAGAAAAATAATGTTCTTGTAAGTTTTCTATTTGATTACAATAAAATTTTGTAACTTCTTTGCGGATAATAATTGACTAACCTTCATAAGATGGGTGTTTACGTATTGATAGATACTTGGTACTTCAGCTATTGAACAGGAAATGTAATCATTTCACATAATCGTGAACAGTTTCAACAATAAATCTAGAGTGAATTGGAAAGTTCTAAGAGAGTGTACTAATTTTTATATATAGTATATGTCACTTTTGATAGGTATCCGGAAAGAGGAAGTAGAGAGGCAGTGATGTAGATTGATACAGAGGTAAGTAGGAAGCGATGGACCGACAGAGAGGCTGAGGAGAATATGGAAAGAAATAGGGGACGGAGGGGGAGATGGATACAGTTATTACAAGGGGGAAAAGAGAGCGGAGTGTGGAGCTGAAGGTTGTAGACGAGATGGACAAATCAGATGCATTTTGTAACTATCTATTGTGTCGGGTGCAAATCGTTACGCGAAGCAAACTAGTTTCGAGAGTTATAAGTGTTGTTAGCTTCTACCACAGTCTGATGAAAATGGTGATTTTCGTTTCAGTGTCGCGTGATTTGCTAGGCGGCAAGTGGCTCGCACTGCAATAGTTAGAGGAGATAACTTTTGGTGCACATGTATGGATGTGGGTTTCAGAGTAACTTGTTAAAATGCGTAACTGAGTAACACCTGTGGCAGAGCTAGTATAAATATATTGTCTTGAAACTTCTGTGAAACACAACAGTAGCCAGATGATCATTACATTAGATGTGTTTGAGGAAATTTCAGTTTCCCACAGAGGGTAATGGAGCAAAGCAAACGGCCACGTGTTATTAATGTGGTAATTGCTTCCGCCGGTGCTCGCTCGGCTGTTTACCTTGAGCTGTTGCTCATTGCGGTAACTGCCGGAAACAGCAGTTGTGGGTTTGGGGTGCAGCGGTCTGCCGTGTTCGTGGTGCGGCGGGGCTACCGTTGCAAAGGACGGCTGCCAATAACGCACGGGCGCACGTCGGGCTGCCAGCCTGTAGGGGCAGCCGGGAGGCAGGAACGCATTAGCCTGTCGGCTCAGCCGCCTAATTGGTTCCAGTGCGGGCAGCGCCACCTGGTGCGCGCACGCCGCTGCTGTTATCCTGACACCTGTTTGGGCTGTCGGAGGGCTGCGCAGCCAACTTCCTAATTGAAATGACCAGCAGAGGCAAATCTGTTCACAGCTGATGGCGGCGTAACAGCTCCACTCCGGAAGATATGACACTGGACGACGAAAGTCTACATCTACATCTACATGGGATACTCTGCAAATCACATTTAAGTGCCTGGCAGAGGGTTCATCGAACCACCATTACACTATTTATCTCCCATTCCATTCTCGAATAGCGAGCTCTGATTTCTCGTATTTTGATCTGATGTTCGTTTCTGTCTTTGTAAGTGGGAGTCAACAATATATTTTCGCATTCGGAGGAGAATGTTGGCGATTGGAGTTTCGTAAGTAGCCCAAGCCACAGTGATAAGCGCCGTTGTCGTAATGATTCCCATCCCAGATCCTGTATCATTTCCGTAACGCTGTCTCACCTGTATCGTGACAATACGAAACGAACTGCCCTTCTTTGGACCCTTTCGCTGTCCTCTGTCAAACCCACCTGATAAGGATCCCACACTGGGCAGCAATACTGCAAAAAGGGACGGACAAGCGTCGAGTATGCAGTTTCTTTTGTAGTTGTTGCATCTTTTATGAGTTCTGCCAATAAAACGCAGTCTCTGGTTCGTCTTTCCCACGAAATTATCTACGTGTTCTTTCCAATTTAAGTCTGAAGTAATAGTAATTCCTAGGTGTTTTGTGGAGTTTACGGCCTTCACTTTTGGTTGATTTATCTTGTAAATAAAGGTTAACGCATTTCTTTTCGTACTCATGTGGACGACTTCAAACTTCTCATTATTTAGAGTCAATTGAAAATTTTTACACCATACTGATATCTTATTCAGGTTCTGCAGATGGTTTTGATCTTCAGATGATTTTACTAGACGGTAAATGTCGGCGTCATCTGCAAACAACCTAAGAGTGGTACTTAGATTTTCCCCTGAATCGTTTATGTAAATAAGGAACAGCAGAGGACCAATAACACTACCCTGTGGAACGCCCGATATCACCTCTGTTTTAGTCGATGCCTCACCACCGATTACTACGAACTGTGTCCTCTCTGACAGGAAGTCCCCTATCCAATCGCAAATTTGGGGCGATATACAATAACCACGGGATTTGATTAAAAGCTGTTTGTGAGGTACGGTGTCAAAAGTATGTCTGCGCTGAGATCGAAGCTGACTGTGGAGTTATGTATATGTAACTCTACATTGTACGAGTATTAAATCGCGGCTGGTTGAACAATGATGTACCAACAACCGTACTTTTTTTGGACATCATCGGTTTCGATACTTCATTATTGTCAATTCAATGCCTTTCATAGACAATTGCTGTTCTGTAGAAATGTAGACATGAATTCAGCTGCAGACATGTGTAATAATTTCAGAACCATCAGTTTAATACGTCATGGTACAAATATTTTAATACGAATTATTTACAAGAGGCATCTAATGAAATTGCGTGCTTATGCGTGCTCCCCAATTATGCGATTGGATTCACGATTTCCTATCAGAAAGGTCATAGTTCATTGTAATCGATAGTAAGTCATCGAGTAAAACAGAAGTGATACGTGGCGTTCCTCAGGGAAGCGTTATAGGTCCCCTACTCTTCCTCGTGTTTATAAACGATTTAGGAGAGCCGGGACTGAGGCGCTCCAGTCACGGCCACGGCACGGCCACTACGGTCGGGGGTTCGAATCCCCCTCGGGCATGGATATTTGTACCGTATTTAGTATAAGGTAGTTTATAAGTAGTTTGTAAGTTTAGGGACTGATGACCCCGTAGTTAAGTCCCATAAGCTGTTCAAACATATGAAATTTTTTTTTTTTTTTTTTTTTTTTTTTTTTTTTTTTTTTTTTATTTAGGAGACAATCTGAATAGCTCCCTTAGACTGTTCGCGGATGATGCTGTCGTTTATCGGTTAGTGAAGTCAACAGAGGATCAAAAGCAACTGTAAAGCGATTTAGACAAAATTTCTACATGGTGCGAAAATTGACAGTTGACATTGAATAAAGAAAAGTGTGAAGCAATACACATGACCACTAAAAGAAATCCGCTGAACTTCAATTACGCTATAAATCAGTCAAACCATAAGATCGTAAATTCTACTAAATACCTAGGAGTTACAATTACGAACAACTTAGACTGGAGAGAACACACTGAAAATATTGTGGGGAAGGCGAACCAAAGATTATGTTTCATTGGCAGAACGCTTCGAAGATGCACCAGCTCCACCAAAGAGACTGCCTACATTACACCAGTGCGTCCTCTCCTGGAGTACTGTTGCCCATTGTCGGACCCTCACCAGGTGGGACTGACGGAAGGTATTGAGAAGATTGCAGAACGACATGTTGACCGTTCTCAATGCTACCGGTTTCTGTTATTTACCATTGTCAAGCGTTAGCAGAGATTAGCTAATAGCTTAACATGTCGGAATACAAAAATACAAAATTATAACACAAGTATTCGTTGTCATTGCTCAAGTTATTGTCACAGTGGCTGACTGCTATAGACTGAGAAGTTTCAGAGAAGGGCAGCTCGTTTTGTTTTATCACGTTACGGGGGAGAAAGCGTCACGGAAGTGTTGCACGAATCGGGGTGGAAATCATTAAAAGAAAGACGTTATTCATTTCAGCGTGATCTGTTTGCGAAATTTCAATCTCTAACTTTTACGTCAGAATGTGAAAATATTTTGCTAGCACCCACTTACTTGACCATCCCAATAAAATACGAGAAATCAGAGCGAAAACGGAACGATTTAGGTGTTCTTTCTTCCCGCGCGGTATTAGAGAATGGAACTGTAGAAAAAATTATGAAAGTGGTTAATGAACCCTCTGCCAGGCACTTAAATGTGATTTGCATAGTATCTATGTAGATGTAGATAGAAAACCTGGTAGAAGCTGACCTCGAGGAAGATCATTTTGGGTTTTGGTGAACTGTAGGAAACAGGAAGCAATACTCACATTACGAGAACACACGGGTATTTTAACTTTACCCACTATTTTCCTCACGGCATACTGCTGCAGCATTCCACACCCCTCTGTGACTCGTCTGATACGCAATCCTGTGGTAATTCCGTATGGAAGTCTAGGTTTACGACTTTTGCAAACGAATGTTTCTTAAATATTGTTATTCCATCGGTTTTTGACACTGAAAATGGCATCTCTATAGGTAGATGGACACTCTCCAGTCCTCCACATATGGATACCCTATATCGGTAAGCTACCATCTGAGCGACGTTGACAGAAGCTGCGTTTCAATTATAGGTAATTATATGAACTTTGTAACATTTCTACATAAGCATAACCTATATTTCTACCCATTAGTTCAGTTCAAAATCTTAATACATATTCTGTCCCAAAAAGCTATACCATTGGTATAAACGTTCTAATAAGCTCTTTTTCATTATAATACCTTTACTAAATCTCGAATGTAAACCATTTATATTTTCAACTCAAAAAAGAAGATTTAGTAACCATAAACGACATAATATATAAAATAGTATTCTGATACCTATTTATGTACTATACACATACATCACAAAGGTGATTATAAATGTTTAGTGCGTTTCAATGATGGAATTGTTATTGGCATTTGATGCAAATAAACAAGTATTATAAATAAAAATAGGCCCACAAAACCTATTACCTCACTAGAATCATTATAATGCACTGACAGCAAATATTGCTAATCACACGAGTAATTACCAAATAAATAAATATGACGGTACTTTTTAAATCCAGGTAAATGTTGATTTTAAGCAAGCGAAATACTTACACCAAAATACATTCAATAAAATAACAAACCATTTGATAACACACTCAAACTCGACTAAACTGTCACACAAAGTGTCAAAACATTATATTTTTAAACAAAACGACGTCATTTTTCCGAGTCAAAATAAAACACATGTTAACAACACATCTCAAAATGCATTTACGAACACACAAGACAACACACACCGATTTAAAATAAGAAAACAAAATACTTAAGTTATAAACTTTATTTACGTAAGTATTTTTCTATGTTCAACAGTCTCAAAAATTGTTTATTTTACTGACACTCATTTGAATTGAGAGCTGAAAGAGGAGTGGAAGACAAAATTTGCCATTACTGACACTGCCTGATTGGATGTGGAGGGTGGCAGACGCTTTTGTAATGACTTGTAGCCATACATGTTTCTGAAAAGCAAACGTGTTATAGAAAATAACATTTTGAAGAGCATAACGTGAAGTGTATTATTTCAAGGAAAGACCCCACGGTAGGTAGACTTCCTGCAAGATTTACAAGTTTTAGCTCTAGCAGAACACACAACGCAAGGCCAAGAATAAAAGAAGAATAAGCAGATTAACAACAAAGAAGAGACCATCAAAAGCAAGATGAGTATATAGTAATGTGTTTTTGTAGTTTCACGTTCGTTTATTTTTGTGGGCCCTTCTTCCACAAGTCAACAACATAAACTTTTCAACTTGCCCGAAACTACGTATATGTAGATGACAAGTGGGGAGTAGATTGGCAAACAAAGAAGAGAAAACGCCACAAATTGCAAAAGTTCAAATTTGATTTTCTCGAGAATTTTTGAGAACTTGCGTCAAATGACTTTGGCTGCTTATTATTTGAGTTATGAACTTAACGTATCATAAAAATCAAAAAATTCTAAAATCCGGTAATCGTGTGATCTCCTTGTTAAATTCATTGGAAGTGTGTCAACAAAGGAAGTAGTTTACAAATCTCTTGTTCGGCCAGCGATTAAGTTCAAAAATGTTTGTAAATCTATCGGACCAAACTGCGTGGTCATCAGTCCGTAGCTTACAAACTCCTTATCCTAGGTGAACTAACCTAAGGACACACACACAGCCATGCCCCAGGGAGGACTCGAACCTCCACGGCGAGCAACCGCGCGCTCCGCAGCCATCCGCTTTAGACCGCTCGGCTACTCCACCGTGGCAGCGATTAAGTATTGCTCATCATTGTGGGACCCGTACCTGGTAGGCTTAACAGACGACAGACAGAAAATCCAACCCAGAGCAGCACACTGCGTTACGGGCTCATTTAATAAGCACGAAAGCGTCACTGAGATGGCTAGGATACTTCAGTGGTAGACGCTGTAAGAGGGGCGTTCTGTATCTCGGTACGTGCTTCCGTTACAGTTTCCGAGAGCGTAAGTTTCATGAAGAGTCCAGGCGTACTGATTTTCTCCCTGTTGACACTCAACATGTCACTGAACACATTTATACTGTTCATGCTCAATGAACGTACTTCTCTTCATTATTAAATCAAGGTGGACGTCGCCACTGCCCAACTCAGAGTCGTAATCGCGGACGTGGGCGTCACCCACGCTGTATTGAGTGGACGCATCAGTTGGTGTTTCGTGTCAGAGGCGACAGTGGGCGTTTTGGTAGGGTCGTGTCGCCCTCGCACGTTGACACCCACCAGGCTACGCGCGAGTTTGGCAGAGAATGTCATCTGAAGTTTTCACGAGGGGCGACAAGTACTCATTCGCTCTCCTACCGCAGAACACTGCCCTCCGGCAGTGTAATTGTACCGTAAGTAATTTATGTCAATTCCAGCTGACTCCCAAGCTAAAGTTGTTTCCATGCTTCATTTACATTCGACTGGAGCATTTTGTGTGGAGAAAGAGATTGGCAGTGCAAATTTAGATCCAGAGATTCGTTAGTAATTCTGTCTCGCATCGGAAACCTCTTTAAAAATAAGAAGTTCATGTATGATCATTTTGTTTGTTTACTAGGCAATGTGCTGACGATAAACAACGTGGTCGTCAATGTGCCCATATGGTTCGTCTCATCGTAGCACATATTATCTTAATTCAGTCTACATTTATAATTACCCGCTCGGTTAGCCGCGTGGTCTAATGCACCGCTTTCCGAGACGGGGAGGTATACTGGCCCCAGTTCGCCCCAGTGAATTGCCGAAGGGGGTCGGAGGGCCGGCCAGCCAGGATGTGGTTTTTAGGCGGTTTTCCACATCCCCATAGGTGAATACCGGGCTGGTCCACAAGTCCCGCCTCAGTTACACGTTTCGCAAACATTTCGTAACACTTTATACTTTCACACACACATAACACTACACGCAGACATGTGTGTTACACATTTCTTCCAGAGGACCATGGGGTGGCGACAGGAAGGGCATTCAGCCAACCTGTAAATAATAACACGCCAAATCTGAATTAACAAGGCCGACCCTGCATGGTCAAAGAGAAAGAATCTACATTTTTAATGCACTTGTAATCCACACACAATGAAACGTTATTTCATGCAAGCCCTACAAATAATTCGGTACTATCAGAGATACATATCGTATGTATATTAGCCTTAGTACACGGCGTTGTCAGAGTAATTATTTATTCCAATCATCTGTCATTTACATCTCCCTCCTCATCTCCTCATCTCTTCTCTCTGTGTTCGTCTTCTCCTTCCTTCTCCCCCCTTTCTCTCGACCCATCCCTTTTCCCCTCTCCCATCTAATATTCCTCTTTCTGTCCATGTCCCCTTTTCTCAGTCCATATATTCCTCCACTTCTCAATTTTTCTAATCCTCATTCCCCTCCCTCCTCATCATCCGCTCTTCCTCAACCAACAACCAACAACTCCAATTCTATGCTCCTGTCCTCCTTCTGTCTTAACCAATTGTACATGTAATTCACAATAACATTTCCTGCGTTGTGTGTTTATCACATTCTTCAATTCGTCTATATCCTCCTTCCGCCCCCCCCCTTTTGTTTAGGTGGTCCTGTCACCCGTTCATCATTTTCTGCCCCCGATTTCTGTCAGTCTCCTCCTCTCTCTCTCGGCACATCTGCCTGAATTACTCGTTCAGTTGCCTGATATACTGCTCGCGATGTTAGTATGTATGGCTTCGTCTGTCCTTGTTGGAGTTGGTTTTCTCTCAGACGCAAACTACCTGTTGACTAAACTATTCACTCTCTGCAGTACTTCTATGTTCACTACAAATCCCACTCCACCATTTTTGATACAGCTAACTATCTAAATTCTTATCTTTTTTTTTAATTTCAGTTTATTGACCTTCAGTATATGTAGATTTTCTTCTCCTTTGTCAAGAATGTACAATCACAATTTTCTTATCAAAGCAAGACTTACTAGTCTCCAAGGAGTTACTGCGATCGTTATATGAATAAAATTCTTGAATATCCGTCTCCAGATCGCTTATATTTTCTAAAACATGAACGGTTTCGGGACAGCTGCTGTCCCAGCTGCTGTCCCGAAACCGGTCATGTTTTAGAAAATATAAGCGATCTGGAGACGGATATTCAAGAATTTTACAATTTTCTTACTTGGAACCACATATATATTTTTATACGTTGATTTGAAATTTCTGTCATCTATTAGTACACTAAATTGCAGCCTGGGAGTAGTATCTGGTATCAATTAGCAGACTGCTGGGTTTCCATTCATCTGTGTGGAATGCGCCAATTTATGACAAAGAAACGTGTTAAAATCTTGGATTGCTAAAGCGATCGCCAGCTAAGCTACGCGGAAGCAGGTCACCGCATTTGCTGTAAAAGTGACGCCAATCGTTCGTGACGACTGCAGACGCTGCGTCGGCGAGTTGAAAGCCTACAGTCAGCAGACTGTGAGTGCGACAGACAACCAGCAGAGAGAGAGAGAAGGTCTGCTTGCCAGCTTGTAAACATTTCACAACTAGACGTAACTCTGGCACAAGAGTGCATAAGAACGAGGGTAAGTCAGTGGTTAAAGGGTTCATGTAGTGAACGCTGCACTCACAAGTATGACACATCCAAAACGGAAAATCTTCAGCCAATTCTGTAAGAAGAAGGAAGCTTAGGGTTTAACGTGCAGTCGACAGCTCGGTCATTAGAGACGGAGCTAACGCTCAGAGGTTTGGGTAAGGGAGGGGAAGGACATCGGACGTGCCATTTGAAAGGAGTGATTTAGGAAATCACGGAAAATCTAAATGTGGATAGCCGCAGGTGGATTTGAACCACCAGCGTCCCGAATGCGAGTCCATTGTGTTACCACGGCGCCACCTCGCTCGGTGACAATTCTGTGAATAAACTGTAGCTTTTACAAGTGTAGTCACTTGATTTTTGTTATCGAAGATGATAAGGAGAGTAGTCGTCGATCCAATGATCTAATCTATGTATTCAGATTGAAAGACGACCGTCGTCGTCTTCCATATATTTTTTATAAAATTGTAATTTATTTGATGTCGCTAGATGAGCATTTTGTTAAAACTAGAACCCCACTTTATTCGAGGCATGAGGAATAGTATTTTTATTTCATGTTGTAAAATATTAGTTTCTGAAATGTTAGTTAAAATTGCTATGATTTTAATAATTTATTATTGTCCCTGTGAGAATATGAATCTAATGTGGGTAGTAATAGCTCGCTTTGCATGCTTCTCTCTGGCTCAGGGTATATAGTTAATCGTTACCAACCCCTGCTGCTGATGCGACCAAAGAGGTTTCTACACCCTTTGGTTACAAGCCAGTCTACCAGTCCTCTCCAGGGCGAGTCTCGCAATCTTATCTCTCCACCACCGCTGTTTTCATGGGTTTTTCCTAGTTTCCGGTAGCTTTCGCGCCTCCTGGCCCCTCGGAGGTCAATTTGGTGAGGAAAGGTTGGTTCTGCTCTTGTGTCCGCAGAGACGGTAGAGATTCGTTGTGTAGCATGTTTAACTTAGACTCTTGAACTTGGATTCATTTTTCGGAATATTTTTTTCGATCGTGCACGGAAATGTGTTCTAGTTTTTCAATCCAGTGATTTCCAACAGACAAACTCGGCGTGTGTGTGTTACTAGTTGCAGTTTGATTATGGCCTGGTATATTTAAACCTTTTGTGATTATGTGGCGGTGTAAGAACTCTATATAAATTCTTTCTAGCTTTGTGGGGCCCGATTTCTCACTAACGATCTGTTCGTTTTTGTACAGTGCATGGAAAATTTTCTTATCGTTTCCTTCCGTGAGTAATATGTGATCCACGTGGTTGGTTCTTAGAACAAAGCCTTCAGCTTCCAATATTGTTTGTTCTATGCCCATCAGGCAAGTTACTATGCGTGTATCCTTGTGATTTACACTAACATTTCGCGATCTTCTCTTTTAAGGTTATCTCTCAAACAAAGCAGTACAGACTAGTAGTCAATAGACGCAACTAGGAGATTGGAGACCTACTATTCTTCGAACTGACCATCATTCCGTGAGGTGGCGAACCGCTGTGTACCGTCTTCACAACGCTGAATATGGTTGCTGCCTGAGGTCAGCGCAATCTGAATGGTTGGTTTCCTAAGGGCCAATGGTACTGCTGACGTGCTAGCAATCTGGTGGTAACCCTGCCAGCGCTATCAAGAGGTCGTCACCACGGCATCCGAATCCAGTGGTTTCAAGCTGGAACCCACAAGCAACTGTGTAGCTAGGAGGAGGAACCGAAAGTATTCCACCTGGCAGTCTCTGCTTCGAACCCAGATGTCGCGGCGTGGGCACCTCCGTCCGGACCGTATAGCAGCTGGCCCATAGAAGACGTGGCGAGACAGCGAGGTGACCCGGCCGCAGGAGACGTCACCTGCTGATCTAGCTCCTGGCGAGATAGCGCATACACCACGGAATCTTGTTTTCAGTTGAATAAACTTGTTAACGATAACACTATTTTACTAACGTCCTCTGGCGCTCCACCAGGATCCACGCCTCGTCTTGACACAACTCTGGAAACCTACCGCTCCGCCACAGCAGCATTTAGTTTCTTCAGCAGTTTTTATCCTGTGTATTAATTTCCCTGCGTATGCTGATGTGTAACACTTGTTTTTGTTAGTCATTGCATAACTGTTCCTACTCTGTATGTTTGTTTACATTACTATCGACATTGGCTGTGAGTTTGATGGTAAATGAGAAAATCAAATTTGTTTGCCAATCTACTCCCCTTGTCCTCTACATATACGTAGTTCTGGGCAAGTTGAAAAGTTTATGTTGTTGGCTTGTGGAAGAAGGGCCCAAAAAAATAAACTAACGTGAAACTATAAAGACACATTAATATATACTCATCTTGGTTTTGATGGTCTCTTCTTTGTTGTTGATCTGCTTATTCTTCTTTTATTCTTCGTCTTGCGTTGTGTGTTCTGCTAGAGCTAAAACTTGTAAATCTTGCAGGAAGTCTATCTACTGTGGGTTCTTTTCTTGAAATAATACACTTCAAATACTCTTCAAAATTTTATTTTCTACAAGTTCGCTTTTCACAAACATATATGGCTACAACTCATCTGTCACCCTCCACATTCAAGCAGACAGTGTCAGTAATGGCAAACTTTGTCTTCCACTCCTCTTTCAATTCAAATGAGTGTCACTAAAATAAACAATTTTTAAGACTGTTGAACTTAGAAAAATACTTTCGTCAATAAAGTTTATAACTTAGGTATTTTGTTTTCTTATTTTAAATCGGTGTGTGTTGTCTTGTGTGGTCTTAAAAACATTTTGAAATGTGTTGTTAACATGTGTTTTATTTTGACTTGGAAAATGGCGTCGTTTTGTTTATCAACTTTGTGTGATAGTTTAATCGAGTTTGTGTGTGTTATCAAATGCTATGTTATTTTATTGGATGTATTTTGGTGAAGCTATTTCGTTTGTTTGTGATCAACATTTACCTGGATTTGAAAAATAACCTTATATTTATTCATTTGGTAATTGCGCGTGTGATTAGCATTAATTTCGCTGTGAGAGCAATATTTGCTGTCAGTGCATTATAATGATTCTAGTGAGATAACATGTTTTGTTGACCTATTTTTATTTATAATATTTGTTTCCTTTGCATCATATGCCATTGACAACTGCATCATTGAAACCAACTAAACAATCAAAAAAAAAAAAAAAATAAATAAATAAATAAATAAATGTTCAAATGTTTGTTAAGCTTACGGGACTTAACTACGGGGTCATCAGTCCCTAAACTTACAAACTACTTATGAACTACTTACGAATTAGACGGCACAAATATCCATGCCCGAGGGGGGATTCGAACCCCCGACCGTAGTGGCCGTGTTGACCGTGACTGGAGCGCCTCAGTCACCTCGGCCACCGCGGCCGGCCAACTAAACATTCATAAACAGGTTTGTGGTGCATGTGTATAGTACATAAATGGGTTCGTCTACGTTCATATTTACTTTTACCGTGATTTTATTGTTGTTGAAAGTTTGAATTATTCGTGCTGGGTGGTATTTTATTTCGTATGTGCATAGCGGTAGTTAATGATTCATGGTTATGTAGGATAAATAAGCTGTCTTTTTTGTTGATAGTGTTATATAAATTTCGAAAATCTGCTTATTGTTGTACGTAAAACGTGCATTTATCATTGTGTTTGTCTTTTTTAGTAACGAATTGAGTATATTCATACATACTGCACACGTCTATCTGACGTGTATTAATTACCTGAGATAATTAAACTATCATAGTGTATCGTCCACAAGCTTTGCCTATAAATAATATTTTCTTCTTTCTAGTTGCTGGTACCCGGTGCGAAGCTGCATCAGAAGAAATAATAGTGCAAATAAAGTTTGAAATTTGAAAGTGTTAGCTTGTTTAGTTACGAAGTTCTTCACAATCAGATGAACCTTATGGCAGTGCATAAAATACAAACAAGAGAACAGATATTTATTCAATATCCTCCTCTCTGTTCACCTGCTCCTCAACTCGTCTCTTCCTGTCCCTTTCTCTGTCCATTTCCTCCTCCCCCTCCTTTCATCTCCTTTCACCTGTCTGTCATCATCTCTCCTCTCTCATTCTCCTCCTCCTATCTCTCTCTACTCTCTCTGTCCGTCTCCTCCCTCCCCTTTATGTCCGTCTCTTCCTCCATCTACTTCTCTTCATCCTGTATATGAAAATTTAAATATATGCGCCAAGCTTCATGATGACTGTTGAAATGGTGCCAAGTCGAAAGGAACCTTTCGACTTGCTAAATTCACTGGCTTGCACATTATAAAAATCTTCTTAATTAAAACACACATCTATGTGCTGACTTTCATGGTGACCAGTCAAATAATTTTGATGTTTATTGTAACGTACCCTCCGCCATGCATCTAAGGAGGTGCGCTGTCTTCATTCCACTTTTCACACAATTCCGTTCAGTCGGTTCAGCGAGAGTGACAAACGTGTAAACACACTGTAAGCTACCCTCCGTCACGCACGGTGGCTTTCTAAAAGTAGGTCATACGTTAATTTAGGGTATAAGATACCTGCATTCCAAATTTCATTCAGATCCGCCCAGCTGTTTCAGCGTGAAGAGAAACGCACCGTGCACCGAACGGTTCTTACAAAAGGTAGTCCATGTATACAAATTCAAATCTTTGTAGAGCTTATGGGACTTACGTATGTAGTCATCAGTCCCTAAACTTACCAACTACTTACGAACTAGCTTATACTAAAGACAGCACAAACATCCATACTCGAGCAGGGATTCGAACCCCCAACGGGGAACGGCCTCGCACATCGTAGCATAACGCCTCAATGCGCTCGGCCACTCCGCCGAGTCTCCCTGTATTAATGTAGCTTATAAACTATCTCCATTCCAAATTTCATTAAAATCTACCCACCCCTTTCGGAATGAAGGACTAGCAAACATATTAACCAATTGTAAGGTATCCTTAAAGTTATCCCATGTATTAATCAGGGTATAAGCTAACTGTGTTCCAAATTTCGTTCATATCCGTCCACCCACTTCGGTGTGAAGGCGCAAGAAACGAATTAACTAATTTTAAAGAACCTTCTGCCATGCACTATAGCCGCGGCGGATTAGCCGTGCGTGCTGGGGCGCCGTGCTGCATTGCGCGCGGCCGTTCGCCGTCTGGGGTTCGAGTCCTCCCTCGAGCATGGATGTTTGTGTTGTCCTTAGGTTAGTTTACCTTATTGTAAGTAGTCTGTCAGCTACTGAGTAATGACCACGCAGTTGAGTCCGATAGATTTAAAATGTTTTGAACATGCACTATACGAAGTTAATTTTAGTATCCCTACGTGCGAGTGCAAGCAATGATGTGACAAAGTTTTATGTACGGTATGGCCGTTCATAAAGTACGAACGAAAAGACAAACAAACAAACATTAATTTTTATATATTAGATGAGATTATCGTATGAACATTTGCATTTTTATAAGGATGAAGAATATGTTATTAAGATATTGGGGTCTACCGGGTGATCAAAAAGTCAATATAAATTTGAAAACTTAATAAAACACGGAATAATGTAGATAGAGAGGTATAAATTGTCACACATGCTTGGTATGACATGGGGTTAGAACCAAGAAAGGAAAGAAAACATAAACTAATGCTAGACGCGCGAAAGATCTCTTGCGCGCATCGTTTCGTAATGCTTGGCCTCCCAGGTCCCCAGACCTCAGTCCGTGCGATTATTGGCTTTGGTGCATCGTGATCGACCGACTAGGAATGCTGAAAGACAACATCCGACGCCAATGCCTCACCATAACTGCAGACATGCTTTACAGTGCTGTTCACAGCATTATTCCTCGACTACAGCTATTGTTGAGGAATGATGGTGAACATATTGAGCATTTCCTGTAAAGAACATGATCTTTGCTTTGTCTTTATTTGTTATGCTAATTATTGCTTTTCTGATCAGATGAAGCGTCGTCTGTCGAACATTTTTTGAACTTTATTTTATTATTTTTTTGTTCTAATATAACCCCATGTCATTCCAAGCATGTGTGTCAATTTTTACCTCTATATCTACATTATTCCGTGATTTATTAAGTTTTCAAATTTATACTGACTTTTTGATCACCCGGTAGTCAGTACACTATTTTTTTCGTCAGAAATATTTTCTCTGAAACTGGAAATAATATTGAAACCAGAGTTGCTTAAGTGTTTTGGGCGTTTCGCTATTACTATTCATCAGTATAATAAGTGTTTTGATTTTATTTTATTTATTTCTTTATTTATTACTTATTCTTGGTGTATTACCATTCCCTACACTTTATCTCTGAAGCATAACAGCACAGAGCGAGCATCAGTTTGCAATCCTATAAACTCGTAAGTAGTCTCCAAATGCACAAGCTGCTATATTCCGGATAATTACACTGTCAGAGGTTCCTCCATTTCCAGTGAGGCACTGCGCGCACAATTAACGTGGGATAACGTGTTTCGTGTTCACGGGTAAGTGCGTTGTCTCTTCAATCAAACGCGTAATCACGACGTGCTCTCGACTGCCTGCAGTGCCCCGCAGGTGCGCGATCCGCACGCTGCTCAGGCTGCGCTTTTAATTTCCGCCTTTCCGCAATCAGCGGCGAGCAATTACACAGCCCCGAGTACAGACAGACGCGCGCGCCAACACACACACTTGCCAGAGCAGGCAGCTCGACAGTTGTATTACAAAAGCTGAGCTGTTGCATTCGGCGGGTCACAGCGGCCAGAGTCTCATCAAACGGAAACGGAAGGGGTGGAACAACGTTTTATGTTGCCACCACGGGAAATCACGTGGGACATGGAACAACGAACTTGTGTCATGATCTCGGAACTGAAAAGGCAGCACAGGCAGTTCAAAAGATCTGGGTCGCGCACAACTTGCTACGTGCTACGTGCTACAAAGCAGGTGGCGTACCACGTCGTAGTGAACGAAGTTGGAATCAATAAAAAAAATTTTGTGTGTGTCTCGAATATTAACCAAGTTTAGTGTTTATTTTTCGATTTATATTCTTCTTAAAGCAACAGATATTTCACTAAATAGCCATTGGCATATTATTTCACAATCATTTAAATTTTCCGCGCTATTAACAAGTGCCATCGCCATGAACAACGGACGTTGCCGAAGTGGGGTGGCTTGCGTGCCTCAAGGATGCCGATAGCCGTAACGTAGGTGGAACCACAGCGATCAGAGGCCAGACAAACGTGCGGTTCCTGAAGAGGGGCAGCAGCCTTTTCAGTAGATACAGGGGCAACAGTCTGGATGATTGACTGAGCTGGCCTTGTAACATCAGCTAATGTGGCTTTGCCACACAGTTACTGCGAACGGATGTAAACAAGGGGAAACTACAGTCGTTACTTTTGCCGAGGACATGCAGTTCTCTGAACATATGATTATGGCGTCCTCTCGGGTAAAATATTCCGGAGGTAAAATAGTCCTCCATTCGGATCTCCGGGCGGGACTACTCGGGAGGATGTGGCCATCAGGAAAGACAACACTGGCATTCTACGGATCGGAGCAATGTTAGATCCCTTATTCGGGTAGGGAGGTTAGAAAATTTAAAAAGAGAAACGGATGGGTTGAAGTTAGAAATGGTAGCGAATAGTGAAGTTCGGTGGAAAGAGGAACAGGATTCCTGCTCAGTTGGGGGTATTACAGGAGTACGTCTGATAATGAATAAGAAAATAGGAATGCGGGTAAACTACTTTGAGGCAGCGCAGTGTCCGTATTATTATAACCAAGGTAGATACGAAGACAACACCGACCACAATTGGACAGGTTTATATGCCAGATACCTCTGCCGATGATGAGGTAAAGGAAATTATTCAGACAGTTAAGGGAGAGGAAATCTTAATTGTGATGGGAGACAGGAATTCGGTTGTAGGAAATGGAAGAGAAGGAAAAATATTAGGTGAATATGGACTGAGTAAACGGAATCAAAGAGGAAGCCGCCAGGTAGAATTTAGCACGGAACATAATTTAATCTTAACAAACACCTGGTTTAAGAATCATGAAAGAATGTTGTACACGTGGAAGACCCCAGGACACACCGGAAGGTACCAGATAGATTTTATAATGGTAAGACATAGATTTCGGATCCAGGTTTTAAACTGTAATATATATCCAAGGGCAGACATACACTCGTGCCATATCTTATTGGCCATGAACTGTAGCCTGAAACGGAAAAAAACTGCATAGAGGTAGGGAAAAAAAGGAGATGGAACCTTGATAAATTGAAGGAACCTGAAGTTCATGAAAATTTCAGAGGCATCTTCAGGCAACAATTGAAAGAAACTGGGGGAAATAAAACAGTAGGAGACAAATGGGTAGCATTGAGAGATGAAATATTTAAGACAGCAGAGGACAAAATGGGTAGAAAGGCGAGACTTCAAAAATCCTTGGGTATCGAAGGAAATACTAAATTTCATTGAAAGGAGAAAGTACAAAAATGCAGTAAATGAAAGAGGCAAACTGGAGTACAGACGACTAAGAAATGAAATTGATAGGAAATGCAAAATAGCTAAGCAAGAGTGGTTAGAAGGCAAATGCAAGTCTGTAGAATAATTTATAAATAAGGGGGAAAACAAATACTGCCTACAGGATAATAAAAACATACATTTGGAGACAAAAAAACAGCCGTATGAATATAAAGAACTCAGATGGAAAACCAGTTTCAGAAAAGAAGGAAATCTGAAAGGTGGAAAGAAATGAAATTCGAATCAAATGCTCAAATGTTTGTAAAACTTATGGAACTTAACTGTGGGGACATTAGTTCCTAAACTTACAAACTACTTATGAACTAGCTTACAGTAAAGACGGCAAAAACATCCATGTCCGAGGGGGAATTCGAACCGCCGACGAGGAACGGCCTGGTGCATCATAGCATAGCGCCTCAATGCGCTCGACCGCTCCACGTCGGCAAATTCGAGGCACAACTGTAGGAAGGGAAGAAGAAGTAGATGAAGTTGATATAAGAGATACTATACTGAGAGAATTTGACTGGGCACTTAAAGACCTAAGTCGAAACAAGGCTCCTGGAATGGACGACATTCCCTCAGAATTACTGAAGTTTCTGAGAGAGCCAGCCATAACAAAACTATTTCACCTGGTACGTAAGATGTATGAGACAAGGGAAATACCCTCAGACTTTAAGACAAATGTAATAATCCCCATTCCAAAGAAAGCTGGCGCAGCCAGGTGTGAAAATATCAGAACCATCAGTTTAATACGTCATGGTAGCAAAATTTTAACACGAATTATTTACAGAAGGATGGTAAAACTGGTAGAAGTCAACCTCGGGGAAGTTCAGTTTGGATTCAGAAGAAATATAGGAACACGGGAGGCAATATTCACTTAACGGCTTATCTTAGAACATAGATCAAGGAAAGACAAACCCACATTTCCAGCTTTTATAGATTTGGAGAAAGCCTTTGACAATGTTGATTGGAATAAACGAATGCTGAAAGCAGCAGGAGAAAAATATATGGGACGGAAGGTTATTTACAACTTGTACAAAAACCAGAAAGCAGTTATCAGAGTTGAAGGAAATGATAGGAGGCATAAGTTGGGAAGGTAGTAAGACAGGTTTGTAGCCGTTCTCCAATGTTATTCAATTTGTACACTGAACAAGCTATAAAGAAAAGCAAGGAGAAATTTGGAGAAAGAATTAAAGTTCAGAATGAAGAGATAAAATCATTGCGTATTGCCGATGACATTGCAATTCTGTCAGACAGCAAAAGACCTGGAAGAGCAGTTGGCCGTAATGGACAGTGTGTTGAAAGGTGAATATAACATGAACATTAACAAGACCAAAACAAGGGTAATGAAGTACAGCCTGTGAAAATCAGGCGATGCTGAAGAAATTAGATTAGGTAACGAAACACTAAAGGTGGTAGAAGAAAAATGTTACTTAGACAGAAAATAACATATGATGGTTGCAGTACCGAGGATTTATAATGGAGAATGGCAATTGGAAGAAAAGAATTTTTGAAAAAAAATTGTTAACATCGAATATTAATTTATGCGTAAGGAAGTCCTTTCTGAAGGCATTTGTGCGGATTGTTGCCTTGTATGGAAGTGAAACGTGGACGATAAATAGTGCGGACAGAAAGAGAATAGATGCTTTAAAATGTGGTGCTACAGAAGCATGCTGGGTAGATCGCATAATTAATGAGGTATTGAACAGAATTGGGGAGAAAAGGAATTTCTGGCGTACCTTGACTAAAAGAAGGGATCGATTAGTTGGACACATTCTTTTAAATGAAGGAATCGTCAATTTAGCGTTGGAGGAAAGTATGTGGGGTAAAAATCGAAGAGGGAGGCCAAGAGATGTACAGTACGCAGTACGCAGATTGCTTTTCTTTTGAGGATATAAAGAAGCTTTCTCGGGATAGAGTAGGGCCGGGAGCTGTATCAAACCAGTCTCCGGACTGAAGACCACAACAACAACATCAAGAATCGAGCCACGGATGATTGGTAATAGGCATATCGCGTTTTTCCCTATTTCAAAAAGACATTTGACGCAGCGCCGCAGTGCAGATTGATAACGAAGATACGAGCATATGGAATAGGTTCACAGATTTGTGACTGGCTATAAGACTTCCTAATAGAACGCAGTGAGTTGTTTTCGACGGCGAGAGTTCATCAGAGATGAGTGTACCGTTAGGCGTGCCCTAGGGGAGTGCCATAAAATTGCTATTATTTTCTCGCGCCATTGCTCCCTCTCCTGAAAAAACAGCGACCTGCTGTTAGGTTCCCTTTGGAGCCAGCTGCAATTTCCTGGCTCTTGACCTTGTCATGGGTCCTCTGTATGGCAGTTCTATAGAATCCTTCCCTTCTTTACGATTATCGACGACAGACGTTCCTGCCGTGTCTTCATCAGTATCATTACCGACCTTGAAAAGAAGCCATTTTCGCCTATCTGCTCTTCAGGATCGTAGTAAGGCTTCATGCGGAGGACGTGAACAATGTCTCTACGTTTTTGTCGTTTCGACGACGGCTCATAATCCTCAATTTCGTATGTGACGTATGACAGGCGGCGTATGACACGATACGGACCAAAGTAGCGTTTCAATAACTTTTCTGACAGTCCAATTTCCGTACAGGGGTAAAAATTCACACCAGATATCCTGGGCTGTACACAACAGGTCGGTGCTTGTCGTTATACCGCTGACGGTCCTTCTCCCGGGCGTCCAGTGTCCGTAGGCGAGCCAGCTGTCTTCCTTCTTGGACCCTGGTGATGAGCTGTTTCACATAATCCTGAGTGTCATCCGGTTGGAACGGAAACAGCGTATCCATTGTCGTGTCAGCTTCACGGCCATGGAGCAAGAAAAACGGTGTAAAGCCTGTGGTGTCTTGTCTTGCAGTATTATAAGCAAATGTCACCACTCGCAGTATTGTATCCCAATTCTTCTGCTCAACATCGACGTGCATCGACAGCATATCTGCTAACGTCTTGTTAAAACGTTCGGTAAGACCATTCGTCTGAGGACAGTATGCAGTTGTCATTCTGTGGACAATGTCGCAAAGTGACATTAACTCCGATACTAGTTTTGACTGGAATACTTTTCCACGATCAGATATCATCACACGTGATGCTCCATGCTTTAGAATAATGTCTTCTAAATGGAATCTCTGGAGCTTCTGCAGTCGGCATAGGTTTGGTGACAGCGTAGCGTGTGTGGTAGTCAGCGCAGACTGTTATTCAACGGTTACCGGTTGTCGACTTCGGAAACCTTCCTAAAAGATGGATCCCAACTCGGTGGAACGGAGCTGCTGCAGGTGGAATCGGTACGACATGCCCTGGAGGTAACTGCGGCACAAGCTTCCGTTGCTGCCACTCTTTACAGTGACTCACATAGTGCTTGACATATCGGTAGAGACCTTTCCAGTAATACCTGCGTCTGATTCTGTATAGGGTATTCACGAATCCCAGATGACCGGATATTGGAGCACCGTGGAAATACTTGAGAATAGCTGGCTGCAGATGAGCTGAAACGACCAGTAGCCAATTTGGGCCCAGTGAATCGTAGTTGCTTTTTTACAATGTCCCGTTTATAGGTAGTTAGCTCTCCTTTCTCCAAGATCTCTATGGTTTTTAATACTGCTGGATCTTCCCTCTGTTCAGCTGTAACGTCACCTAATTCAGTAAGGACTGAAATTTCATTAATGCTGTTGTGTTCCACTAATGGATTCCTCGAAAGCCAGTCAGCATCGTTGTGTTTACGCCCGTTCTTGAATACCACTGTGACGTCGTATTCTTGGAGTCGTAGTGCCCATCTCGCTAGAATGGTGGTCCTTTACGACGACGAATTGTTTGCCGAATAAATACAGTCCGAACTTGTTGATAGCTCAGATAACTGCGAGACATACTTTCTCAGTTGTAGAGTAGTTTATCTCCGACTTTGAGAGTACTCTTGATGCATAGGCTACCTCCTTTTCAGCACCTTCCTGAACTTCTACAAGCACTGCACCAATCCCATAACCACTGGCGTCTGTGAGAAGTTCAGTCTCCGCATTCTCGTCGCACAAGGCTGAAACTGGTGCGGAAGTTAAAGCGTCTTTAAATGCCCGGAAATTTGTTTCTTTTGTGTCATCCCAGTAAAACCCCCTGCAGAAGTTCTTGCAGGGGGCGTGCCTTGTTACAAAATCCTTTTATGAAACTTCGGTAGTATGAGAACAGCCCGAAAAAATTATCACATCACGAATGTGCTGAGGAGTTGGAAATTCTGTGGCTGCTCTTACTTTATCTGGATCAGGACGGACATCGTATCCGTTGACTAGGTGTCCCCGGATTTTTATCTCTCTGGCGACGAAGAGGCACTTCTTTGGATTGAGGCAGTCCTGCAGTTTGAACACACTTGAACACTGTTGATAGGCGACTCAGGTGTTCTTCAAACCTTTTCGAGAAAATGACAATGTCGTCTAAATAACACAGACACGTTGTCCACTTAAGGTGTCGAAGCAAGTTGTCCATCATGCGTTCGAAGGTGGCCGGAGCATTACACAATCCAAATGGCATTATTATGAATTCATAGAGGTCGTCAGCTGTAATAAAAGCCGTCTTCTCCCTGTCAGCTTCGTCAACCTCGATTTGGCAGTAACCTGTCTGCATGTCCATAGTTGAGAAGTATGTAGCTCCTTTCAAGCAGCTTAAGGTGTCGTCAATGAGCGGCAGTGATTTTGTTCAGCCGCCGATAGTCGACACAGAATCGCTACGTACCATCCTTCTTCTTTTCAAGGACCTCCGGAAACGACCAAGGACTCTTTGAAGGTTGAATGATGTCATCGTGCACCATCTTCTCCACTTCCTCCTGAATTATCCGTCTTTCAGCTGGCGACACTCTATACGAACGCTGGCTAATTGGTGGATGGTCCCCAGTATTGATACTGTGCCTTATCGTGGGCCGTTTTGTTGTCTTTTTCCCTGATGAGGTGTGAATGCACCCGAAAATTGGCGTCGTATAGCTAACACCCGCTGACGTTGTTCCTTGGTCAGTCCACAGTTCCACAGTCGTGTTCTCCATCGTGGTGTCTGTACTAACAGCAGAGCATGAGTCTTCATTGATGACGTTGAGCTCACCATCATGGATCGGTTCAGCTGTCCGATACACATTCCTTAGGGGATAAGTTGTGATTGCTCGTGACAATTAGTGATCCAAATCTCTCCTCGACCACCGGTAAAGCTTATGACAGCCGCTGGTATGTAAATTTCTTTGGTGAGCATAATAAACTTTTTACTATCGACAAGTACTTCACAGCTTAACCGGTCTTCTGTGATTGTTACTGCAACTCTTCTCATTGTCAACGGCGGCATCGTCACATTATCAACAGAAAATAACTTCCGAGAAGATTCTGTACTACGTGTATCCGTCGGAACGACTTCCTTATTTTGCAGCTCAGATCTTCCACAGTCAATGATAGCTTGGGATGCTTGAAGAGGTCCCAACCGAGGATGACATTATGACTACATTCTGTTAAAACGACAAATTCAAACGGCTGCGTCCTGTTGTTGATGGTTATACTTGCGGCACACGTTCCTGCTGGCTGGACGTACTATCCATTCGCGACCTTCAGCACAGTTGCTCCTGTATCAGAGAACATTGTTTCCTTTAGTATGTGGTGGTAACCATCCGACAAGTCAGAGAAAGAAGCTCCTGAATCAACCAGTGCCCAGAAAGGTTGGCCGTCGACGTCGATGAGATTATCCGACATCTTAGAGACTGTCATCCGTGGAGGATTTCCATCTGCGGCGGCCTCACCTCCGTTGATGGCCGCCTCGCTTAGTTTTCCTGGGCGCAGCGGCTAGGGGACTGGCTGGTACCTCTGTACGGCGACGGTGAATGGCAGCGGCGCGTCGGGGAGCGACCTCGTCCAGGGAACGGCGATGGGCTTCTTCCCATAGGTCGACTGAACACATCAGCAGGTGACTGCCTGGGATAGAACTCCTCTGATTGCTGACGTTTTGCGGCAAAATTATCGTCGAATTCTCGACTTCTCTCTCTGCAGTAGCGTACGACATGTCCAGGGCGCCCACAGTGGAAACACAGTGGTTTGTTGTCTTCTGTCATCCAGACGTCTGTTCTTCTGCGGGGCGTCATAGTTGCCGGGGGAATTGGTTGTGGCCGCGTCGGTCGGTTCATAGGCTGCCGTTTGGCGGCTGCAGCATTAGTCATAGCAGGGCGACGCCATTCTTCACATCGAATGCGATTGGCGGGGCAGACAGGAGCTAATGCCTGAAATACCTCTTCGGCTCCCTCGTCACTTACAGGGCTTACATCCATGGCCATGATCTGATGCTCGCTTGGTGTAATAGTCCCGGCTGCCATAAACTGTTGTAATTCTTTTCTCACAATTGTCATATGAGGGAAGCGAAGTCATGCTGGTCTTCCACAACGGCCATAGGGACTACATTGGGGAGTCTGTCATACTTCTTTCGTCCAACCCTCATTTCTTGCATCTCTTCAATACGCTGGCACCACTTGATGAACTCTTCCGTCGTAGAAACGTCTTTTATCAGAATGGCTTGGTATATGTCTTCTGCTACACCCTTCATGTCATATTCGGTTTGACTATGTTACACAGGGCCAAAATATTCTGTATGTATGACTGTGTCGGCTCACCATGTCGTTGGGCCCGGATGGAAAGGCGTGGGTACGGCGAATGCCCGGTGAACTTCATCTGCCAGCGTTTGTAGTGCCTATAAAAATTTTTTGAGGCGGTGATGTTGTGATGTGGTTGTGTTTTAGTGTTTTACATTAGTGTTCGAACATTCATAAATAAAGTTGGCGTCCGACGTTGTCGAAGAGTCTTGGAGTTGCTACCACATAAAGTAGCTTCGGCCATGAGGACTACAGGTGATACTAAAAGTTATTACAAATGTGACTCTGAATTATTGGTGTTTACGAACAAATGAATACTGCGATAAATAATAAATCAAATGTAGCCTTAGAAAGAGCGCCTAATGAAATTTTCATGGACATTAATAAATGGTTCTTCGTTAATTCTCTTTTGCTAAACCTTGAAAAAACACACTATATGCAGTTTAGGAATTGTGAAAGGTTTCCTGCCAGTAGCCGCGGTGGAGTAGCCGAGCGGTCTAAAGCGTCTCGCTGCGGAGCGCGCGGTTGCTCGCCGTGGAGGTTCGATTCCTCCTGGTGTTTGTCCTTAGGTTAGTATCCCTAGGTTTAAGTAGTTTGTAAGCTACGGACTGATGACCACGCAGTTTGGTCCGATAGATTTACAGACATTTGAACATTCTCCTGCCATTATGTGCCTAGAGTATGACAATAAGGAAATAGAAGAAGTTGAAAGTGTCAAATTCTTAGGATTACAGCTGGATAATAAGTTTAACTGGGAGAGGCATACCACAGAAATGCTGAAGCACCTAAACAAGTCCTTGTTTGCTATGCGAATTGTCAGATATAGGAGATATAAAAATAAAAATTCTAGCATATTATGCTTACCTTCACTCCATAATGTCATACGGGATTTTTTTCTTTGGCATCTCATCAGGCCAAGCAAAACTTTTCAGAGCACAAAGACGTTTGTGGTGTCAACTGAAAACATCATGTTTAAGGAACTGGAGATGCTTACTACAGCTTCCCAATACATTTATTCGCTAATGAAATTTGTCGTCAAAAATATATCTTTTTTTCAAAGCAATAGCTCAGTCCATGGGATCAATACTAGAAACAAGATCAACTTGCATAAAGATTTAATGTCACTTACTTTGACTCAGAAGGTGTCCAATATTCAGCAGTACACATTTTCAAAAAGAGTCTGAAATATTTTTTGATGGCCAACTCCTTCTACTCCATTGATGAATTTCTTACCAGAAGTGATTGATATAAGTTATTGCATATAATATTCAAAAATATGAATACTGTGTTCATTCTGACTTCAGTACAAGTTTTGTGCAGTAATGTTATCATTGATATCAGTGATATGCTAAGAATTGTAATATACACAGTATATTAGTGTGTAGTAATAAGTTTTATGTGTTTTGTTGTTGATGTTGTGGTCGTCAGTCCAGAGATTGCTTTGAAGCAGTTCTCCACAATACCCTATCCTGAGCAAGCCTCTTCAACTCCACAGAAGAAGGGCAACCTACATCTGCCTGAATCTGCTTACTGTATCCATCTCTTGGTCTTTTCTCTGCGGTTTTTACCCCACACACTTCCCTCCAAAGCTAAATTCACAATTCCTTGATGTCTAAGAATGTGTCCTATCAATCGATCCCTTCTTTTAGTCAAAGTATGCCAGAAATCTCTTATCTTCCCAATTCTGTTCAGTACCTCCTCATTCGTTACGTGATCCACACACCTAATCTTAAACATTCTTCTGTAGCACCACATTTCCAAAGCCTTTATCCTCTTCCTGTCCGCACTGTTTATCGTCCATACAAGGCAACACTCCACAGAATGCCTTCAGAAAGGACTTCCTTAGGCGTAAATCAATATTCGATGTTAAAACATTTCTCTTTTTCAAGTACGCTTTTCTCCCCATTGCCATTCTGCATTTTATATCCTCTGTATTGCGACCATCATTTGTTATTTTACTGCCCAGTAACAAAACTCGTCTATATCCTTCATTGTTTCGTTACCTAATCTATTTCCTTCGCATCACCTGATTTTCTTAGACTGCATTTTATTACCCTAGTTTTACTCTTGTTAATTTTCATCTTATATGCACCTTTCAGCACACTGTCCATTCCGTTCAACTGCCTTTCCAGGTCCTTTGCTGTCTCTGACAGAATTACTATGTCGTCGGCAAAACGCAATGTTTTTAATTATTCCACTTGAACTTTAACTTCTTCTCAACATTTATCTTTGATTTCCTCTATAGCTTGCTCAATGTACAAATTGAATAACATTGGAGAAAGACTACAGCTCTGTCTTACTCCCTTCCCAACCACTGCGTATCTCTCATTCCGTTCAACTCTGACAACCTCTGTCTTGTTTTTGTACAAGTTGTAAATAACTTTGCGCTCCCTATATTTTACTCCTGCTTGCTTCAGAACTTGAGAAAGAGTTTATTCCAATCAAAATTGTGAAAAGCGTTCTCCAAATCTACAAACGCTAGATATGTAGGTTTGCCTTTTATTAATTTATCTTCTAGCATAAGTCGTAAAGTGAGTATTGCCTCCCGTGTTCCCACATTTCTCCTGAACCCAAACTGATCTTCCCCGAGGTCGGATTCTACCAGCTTTTCCATCTTTTTGCAAATAAATTGTGTTAATATTTTGCATACATGACTTTAAGAAGTAAATATTCCTAAGATAATTGTTTTTCCTGACCAATTCCACATGGGCAATTACATCTGGGATCTGTGTAAGGTACATTACAATGTTTGGTTGTGTGGCCATATTCCGCAGCAGCTGTTAAAATTGATTATAAGAGGTAATCTGTCTTATGCTGACTGCAATTAAGAGGTTTGTTTTTACACCAGACGCGTTTCACTTTCTTATTTTAAAAGCATCTTCTATGGTCTGTAAATGATACAAAGGTTTGTACAATTTGTTTTTGATAAATAGATTAAAAACAGTTTTAAAAAAACCTTTTTGCACGTTGGGCCTAAGTGTTTTTATAATTTAATATTCGTTCTACTCACGGTGTTGATGTCTCTTCTTTACATGTTACTACTGCTTCTCCGTCTTGTTGGCTGGAGTTCGTTATTTCCTGGCGTGTGTTTCAGGGCTGTATACAGCAATTTTCGTGTATTTTTGTTTCGTTTTTTCCTTTTCATCTCAGCACATCACATTGTAGTGAAATGAAAAATGAATAGACAGGCATTCCACATATTACAGGCGATATGTAATCAGTATACATTTCAAAAAGTGAAGTGATGTGATGTGCTGAAAAGAAAAAAAAAAGAAAAAAAAAAAAAAACACGAAAAGTGCTGTACACAGCCCTGAAACACACGTCAGGAAATAACGAACTCCAGCCAACAAGACGGAGAAGCAGTAATAACATGTAAAGAAGAGACATCAACACCGTGAGTAGACCGAATATTAAATTATAAAAACACTTAGGCCTAACGTGCAAAAAGATTTTTTTTTTCTTCTTTTTAACTGTTTTTAATATGAAACTTCCTGGCAGATTAAAATTGTGTGCCGGACCCGGGACTCGAACCTGGGACCTTTGCCTTTCGCGGGCAAGCGCACTACCGACTGTGCTAACCCGACACGACTCACAACGCCGCCTCACAACTCTACTTCTGCCAGTACCTCGCCTCCTACTTTCCAAACTTTAATCTGCCAGGAAGTTTCATATCAGCGCACACTCCTCTGCAGAGTGAAGTTTCATTCTGGAAACATCCCTTAGGCTGTGGCTAAGCCATGTCTCCACCATATCCTTTCTTCCAGGAGTGCTAGTCTTGCGTGTTTGCAGGAGAGCTTCTGTGAAGTTTGGAAAGTAGGAGGCGGAAGTAGAGTTGTGAGGCGGCGTTGTGAGTCGTGTCGGGACAGCACTGTCGGTAGTGCGCTTGCCCGCGAAAAGCAAAGGTCCCAGGTTCGAGTCACGGTTCCGGCACACAATTTTAATCTGCCAGGAAGTTTCATATCAGCGCACACTCCGCTGCAGAGTGAAGTTTCATTCTGTTTTTAATCTATTTATCAAAAACAAATTGTACAAACCTTTGTATCATTTAAAGACCGCAGAAGATGCTTTTAAAATAAAAAAGCGAAACGCGTCTGGTGTAAAAACAAACCTCTCAATTGCAGTCAGCATAAGACAGATTACCTATTATAATCAAAGGTACATTAACATATATGCTCTCTTTTTGTAAGTATATATTGTGAATTTCGTTCTGACATGTTCCACATTCAAGAGGATTTCCTCAATTCGGATCTACCGGAACGACAAGTACATCTAATCTAATCTAATCCAACCAGCTCTCAGAGTGTCCAGTGCGGTACGGACGTCTGGTGTCGGTCCCGAGACCAGCCACCAGAGTCAACAGCCTGTCCAGACGAGCTCTTTGTCCGGCCGCCCCTCGCGTCCGCACGCTTTGTCGCTGTTTGCGTAGCGCTTCTAGGGCCGCCGAAGCCAATGCGGGTGCCACTGAAGTCATCCTGGAGAGTGTGAACGTTTGTTAGTGGTGCCATAGAGGAAGCGGGCCGTAGCTAGAGTAGCAGAAGAAAAAACACTTGGTAATCAAAAGAAGCTGCAGATTGATTTAGATAAGATTGCATTGCGAGAGTAAAGATCGAGGTGAGAGTTTAAAATAGAGAACGTTTAATTTTTAAAACTCACAACCACCAGCTGCGAACCAAATTCCTAAACATGCAAAAACACTGGAACTGTGATTGCGACTGTTTGACTCGTTTACTAGGGGATGATATCACACGTTCGCAGCTTTCCTTCCCTGCATATGATTAACAAAACAAATTCAGAATAAAATCAAGTTCATGAGAGAAAAGGGTGTACTAACTACTATTTTTGAAAACACGCGAAAGTTCACTTTATGTTGTTTATTTCACAATATTAGAACCCTGTGGCTGATACGTCTGTACGTTGACACAGTTATCAAATAAAGTTATAGCTCATGAGCCCCCAGACAAAAATGAATATTTGTCGCAAACTGTTTTCACACCATGTGGCTGTCTCAAACACCGTTTATGTTCGTGCCTATGCGACGACACGTGTTACATTAACAAATCACAGTCACTTTAATTCAATGCGATGCACACCTTGTTCCACCGGCTAAATATTCACAACACACAGTAGCACTCGATTCAACTTGGTGCAGTCTACGACGAGCAACCCCACGTGCCGATTGCCACACACAAAACTAAAGTCTCCACCTTGAGATACACATGCCGACTGATGCAGTGCGACGCCGCCCGGCCAGCTACCCCATGTGCTCCCGTCTCGTCACTTCCTGCCCTCGCACGCGCTCGCGCCAAAGCTCAACTGCCGGGGTTTTTTCCCCTACGTCATCAACTTCCCTATGTGAGCTGTTCTAACCGATTTGCCAACGTACAGCGCTCAGCCAATCCATTTCTAAAACTTTACTTAAAATCAAAATAATTACACTACACATTAAACAAATTTCTTCTTAGATTTTTATTTTTGCAGTGTTTATCATAATCGTGCAATGTCTTATATCACAGATAAGTGATTTAACAGAATACTTCAAGATAAAATACACAAGATTAATTGAAAATAAAATAAAAAATAGTTAATATATTATTTTTATAAACAAACATTGCCATGCTAGTTGTGTAACTGTCTTGTATTCATTGGTAATTTATTACTTTTCATTGTCAATTAAACATATTATGCCAGATGTGACTATATCAGCTAATGTATTGTTTATTTACCAACAGGCTATTTTGTAATGAGGGCCTTAAAGGTTCCTAACTGCATCGTATTACTTCAAATGCCAGTAGTCTTAGAATATTTTATTTCACGCTGTGCACTGCACTGTGCCTGGCACTCGCCATTGTCCCTCTCTCCCCTCAACGGAAACGAACTGGAAAATCCTAAGCTGGAAAAAGCCACCATCGTCGGTCTGCTCGCTGGCCTCCTGTCAGCTACAAGCACACAGCAAATCTCAACGTGGAGAATTTCTACCTATGGCCTAACAATAAATGTTGTCACCCAACTGTGTAGATACATTGCTACCATAATTAATAAGGTTAAAATTGTGTAACATTTAGTGCATTGGCATGGTCAATGTTTGCAGTGAACTTCATACTGTTTATTATCAAATGCTATTAATTACCAAAATTTCTGTTGGGCGGTAATCTTAAAGCATGGTGCCTGAAATCGGCTTTCTTTATTTCTTTCTCTATAGGCATGTTCCCTCACATGCGGGGTCGGCTTTGTTAAATCCGGATTTGGCATGTGTTAATAGTTACGGGGTGGCCAGGTGCCCTTCCTGTCGCAACCCCAATCCCCGGGCAGGAAATGTGTACCCCAAATGTCTGCGTATAGAATTATATGTGTGTAAGTGTAAAGTGCTACCAAATGTTTGCGAATCGTGTAACTGAGATGGGACTTACGGGCCAGCCCGGTATTCACCTTGGGGGATGTGGAAAACCGCCTAAAAGCCACATCCAGGCTGGCCGGCACTTCGACTCATTTCGTTAATCCGCCGGGCGGATTCGAACCGGGGCCGGTACGCCTCCCCATCTCGGAAAGCGGTGCGTTAGACGTTTCGGCTAACCGAGCGGGTATGATGCCTAAAATCGGCTATGGACCCGATATAATGGAAAGTGTGAAGTCATCCATATGAGCACTTAAAGGAATCAGGTAAACTTCATTTAAACGTTAAATCAGTCAAATATAAAGGCCGTAAATTCAACAAAATCCCGAATAATAACAGTTATGGACAATTTAAATTGGAAAGAACCTATAGAAAATATTGTAGAGAGAGCGAACCAAAGGTTATGTTTCATTGGAAGTACCGTTAGAGGATGCATCAGTTCTACTAAAGAAACTGCCTACACTAGTGTGTCCTATTTTGGATTATTGCTGTCCATTCTGGGATTGCCACCAAATGAGACTGACGGATGATATTGAGAAAATTTAGAGGGTAGCTCATTATCACGGTATAGTGGACAGAGTATTACAGAAATGATAGCCGCGGCGGAGCAGCCGAGCGGTCTAAGGCGCCTCGCTGCGGAGCACGCGGCTTCTCTTCGACGGAGGTTCGACTCCTCCCTGGGGCATGAGTGTATGTGTTGTCTTCTGTTAGTTTAAGTAGTTTGTAAGCCTAGTGACTAATAACCAATGTAGTTAAGTCCCATAGATTTACAAACATTTGAACAGAAATGATACACGAGAGGGGTCGAAATCATTAAAATAAAGACTTTATTTTTTGCGACGGTATTTATTTGCGAAATTTATGTGACCAACTTTTCCTTCCGAATGCGATTTTGTTAGCACCGACCTACATAGGGCGACACGTAATAAATAAGAGAAATCAAAGCGAAACGGAAAAATTAAGGCGTTCCGCACTTCCGCGCAGTACAAAGATTCCATGAACCATCTGCAATGCACTTAAATTTAATTAGTGAAGTATTTATGTAGATGTAGATGGCCACACTGTTTCTTTTTCTTACGAGATTGTAGGTTTTGGTAAGCAATGTCGCCATAGTCTGATCTCTTTTGTCTGATATTCTCTGAAAGCAGACTAGGACCTGTACAAGTTATTTTTCGTAAAACTGGTGCATCGCCTAAAAAGAGGGCACGGAAAAAAATTCTACATGCCCTAGTCTACTTTTAGAAATTCAGATGGTATCATTGTTTACTGAATAAGACCAGCATAAGCAATCTTGGCTATGAAGCGTTTTCCCTTCTAGTGATATTTAAGATCGTCCCTCACTCAAACATGACTACATTATATGAAACTAGAGTTGTTTACACTACCATTGCGGTACTGGACATACAGAGAAATATCTACATCAGAAACACGTTTTTTTTCTGAATCAGATGGCCACAGAAGACAGTGTCACAATGACGAATCTCTCTACATGTTACCTTCTACATATATATTTACACCTACATCTATATTCTGCAAGTTGCAACGCTCTTACAATCTAGAATACTCTGAATACTCTATGGAATAAGTGGTAGAGTGCCAGACTACATATCCAGAGGTCGCGGGTTCGATCCCCGCCAAGTCCTAGGATTTTTATCTGTCACTTTTCACTTCTTTCACCTCTGGCAGTACTGCTCATGTGAAAAATACCGAGTAGCACCGTGGTTCTGAACCCACGTTAAACTGTAGGTCCCCCATAACTGGCTGGGTAAGTCAGTTCGAAAGTCGGAGGAAGGCAACGGCATACCACCTCCAAACAGGACCATGCCTAGTAAAGCATTGTGGTGTTCATACCAATCTTCGGATTGTTGACTGCTTTACCTTTTACCTTACGTGAAATAAGTTTGCGCTGTTAAAGTTCCACCTTCTACACTTCTCAAAATTACAGCAAGTTTCTGAACAGTAACACGCTCCTCCGAGAGGATTACCCGGTGCTTACCAATGGATAAGGACATCAAACATAATGTTTCGTCTCTTGAGGACTTTATACTTGGAGAAAATTTATAAACGAATGCAATACCGGTGTGAAACTAACCGTCTACTTGTGCTAAAGTACCAAGAAATTTCGTAATATTTACGGTCGCCAGACCATTTAGTCAATATTTCCAATAATTTTATAATCTGTAGAGTGAAGTACATGAATATTTTTTAACTTTAGATTAGGAATACTAAAGAGCAAAGTCTGTCAGTACCCAAGGATGAAGCGTAGTATGAACGTCAGTTTGAAAATAGTTCATTTATATTGCTAATTTTGCAATCAGAATATGAAAAATAGATCTTGCACCTAAGATGTTGTACCAAGTACCAAGTATTTGACTTAAAGTCTAACCAATTTGTAAGAAATATTAAATCTTAGATAACCTAGGCCTAAATTAGCTCGCAAAACACTAGCAAACTTATCAGTATCAACAAGGCTGTGTCTTTTAGCAGTAAAACACTTTCCCCTACATTAACAATGTACTTACATGGAACAAACCTTTTCGTTTCATTCAAATAAATTTATTTCCAAGAAAAATAGTTGTTTGCAGTATAAGCCAGTAGTTATCTTCAACTATTCTTGCTGTTAACCTTCACTATACTCAAATCACTGCGGAATAAACAATAAAAATCACAATTTACAAACAGCCTTACTCAATGCTCACAAATTTAACACTGTCTTTGAATTCTTTATATAGCAAGATTATTATGGAAAAGTCACCAATTCTAGCTATCGTCTGGTTTCGTAATTTTAATAATTATTTGTACTCTTTATCAAAACCTGTTAATGTAAACTTCTACCTAAACTGTTTAAGAAACATCACACGTAGTTTTGTTTAGAACACAATTTTGAAGAATAAACATTAGTTGTTTGAAATTCCACTGAATTACCTAAAGTTTAGGACACCCGGGTAGTCTTTTGCACTTAGGGTTGGGAACAGTGGCGTAGCTATCATAGGGCTAGGCGGGGCAGTACCCCGGGGCCCCCGACGTCAAGGGGCCCCTCGGCCTCCGTGAGCAAAGTTCGGAAAAAGTTACAGTAGAGCGTCTTTTTTTTTATTTATTTATTTACCTTCCCACCCTACCGTCCATCAATTCCCCCTCCCGTCAAACTAAGCTTCCTGGGCCACAGGGTGACGGAACATTGCTTCTAGTGGGGCCTGCTGATAGGCCAAGCCGACAGTTGCTGATTACAACAGCCGACACACTCCAGTCGGCAGAAGTACAGTAGCGGCAGCATCAGAGCTGTTCACAGCAACAGCTGCGCCTTCCAAGTGTTGCGGCGTGCCGCTCGGCGCAACGTGAAGGATCGCGCGACTCCAAATACTGTATAAATACATTTACTGTACAGTACTTCTTATTGGCAAGTAGAAGTGTACAGTTCAATTACACGAATAATCGGTTTTCCGAACATCCATGTTCCCCAATTACACTTCGGATAATCGACGTTCTACTGGATGTAATATTTTAGCTGAGTGAAGGATTTTCGACTTTTAACTTTTTGAACACTGCAAACAAACTTCAAACGCACGAAGTGAATTCCAAAAATTATTACCATCTCAGAATATAAACATAAAAAGGTATTGCTTGTCCGCTAAGACGTGCACCCTGCCATCTGCTGAATTACTAGCAGTGTGTGACAATACTGTTCATGGTTTGATTCGCGGCAGGGGGCCATATTTTCATGGTTGACTAAAACTTCATTGTTGATTTTTACTAGCTTCTGCCTGCGACTTCATTCATCTAGTATGGAACAACTTCGAAAACTATTCCATGGTAGTTTTATCTGTATGTCCTACCCAGGTCCAACTCTATCCCTCTCCAAAATTTCATTCAAATCCACCCAGTAGTTTCTGCTTGAAAACATAATTAACTTTCACCGCTATAATTATATTAGAGAGTACGATTAAATATTATCTGCTGCGTGACACACAGTAATTTACTTAAGAGTATTTAGGTTTGCCTTATTATGTCTTCCAGTAATAGGTAAGGACCTGATGAAGTAGTATTGCATCTGTATAGTTCATAGGCGCCGATTACGGGTATGCTCGGTCGCTCAAGCATAGCCCAAAATTTGATTGGGTATGCTCGGCATTTCCCACTGAAAATTTTGGTACTATATTTTTCTTTACGTTATATTTCTTGATTGTAATTAAATTCGACACTCTCATTCCATTGAAGGGCGGCTGGCTTTTTAATACACCGCTGTAAAAAGATTGTCTAAAACAAACAGGTAATTGAATTCCTAGGCATTAAAATTCATGTTGACATATGAATGAAGTGATAATTTTCTGAATAGTCCGAATGTTGATGGAATGCTGCTTGTAAGTTCAATATCGTAAACTGAAGGCGATAACCTTTAATTGTTGTATTAAATAACTAGAAATGAGGTGGGTTTGGTACGATACGATGAAAATGTGTATACTACTAATTTAACGTTTATGTATTCTCTTAGAATTATTATCTTCAAGGAATCGTGTTAGTGTTAAGTCGTGCCATTTTTAATCCTGTTTACTGAATTGGTGTGTGATGTAGCAATAGGTTATAAACCTATTGGTATCGACAGACATGGTATGACAGCAGAAATGGTTATGGACTATTTTCGTAATACTGTATAGAAAATAAATCTTCAGAAAAAAGAAGGCAGGAAGACTCCGATGTTAGCTTTTGCGATAATGAACACAGTATTCACAATACAGGCACATAATTATCTGATATGCATGTCTAAGAAGACGAAAACTCTGAAAATGATTTCTGTATTTACTACAACGGAAAAACAGGTTCAAATGGTCGCAAAAGCCGCCCAGTAGTTCTGAAACGTGACATTGAAATTAATGGCTGTTAATTTCTTTACTGTATGTTAAAAAATTACTTTTCCCCTTTCAGAGATTAAAATAGTCCTAAATTAACACCAAATGAAGCTAAAAAGAGGAAATACTACGAAAATAAAACAAAATTATTATTTTACCTTTGGACCTGGAATTGGAAGAATATAATATTTTTTATTTATTTATTTATTTATTTATTTTCTTTTAGAAATGCCTGTCGGGAGAGGGGGGTGTCTGCCACCGAGCATACCCCCAACATTTTCAAAAGTCGGCGCCTGTGCTATAGTTTAAGTTTAGAGAGGGCCCCAACGTCATTTTTGCCACAGGGCCCTTGGTGTAGTAGCTACGCCACTGGTTGGGAACCTACATAGGTCAGTGATTTAGGAAAATGACGGGTGGAACATATGAAGAGTACACGGAAAGAAGGGGTTAAGTCCATTTTACAGACTTTTTCAGGAGAGTAATTTCAAAGCTTAAAACGTTACAGTTTCACTGGTTATTGACATACGCTTCTGTAATTTATACAGTACATTCTACGACCTTTCTTTAGTATTCCCTGAAAGTATAAAACAATATTTTTTTTAAAAAAAAGTTCATTTTTAAGGAATTCCTGGTAGTTTCTAATCTTTTCTTTGAAATACCATGCCGTGATATAAAGGCCGTTCGGCAAACAGGCAATTCTGTCGCAGTATTGTCTCATTATTCTGACCTTGTAATGAAATGTATAATCATGCAAAGTAGCTAATGCCTTATCTCTGTGACGCCTACTCCGTTGTACACTATCAACAGAAATCAGTCCTGTCAAGTGACAACTTTACTCATTCCAGTCCTTCAGCAAATTGAATTTAGATATTAATGTAGATTTCTCTGTATTAGTTAGCAAATCAGTACAATTCTTCTTGCAGTTACAACGCTTCCCTATTGCTCTTAACTTTTTAAATACTTCAGACTGTCTACCAAAGCTCTGTCTTTTTCTAGACTTACCTCTGCAGCTTGAATCTGGATCTTCCATCGCCAGTTTAAACACCGTCCTAAGTTGGATATTACACGAAATACAATCTACTACACCCCAAAGAATTCAAGTGAATATCAAGGCTATTCTGTGTTAGCACAAATCACGACACGATATTCGGTTCTGCCACAGCATAAAGCAAAGAAACTAATCTGAAATCTGCTCCGTGTTTGCTTCGACAATACATATGAAAATCAACAATGACATTTCATTTAACGATGTCAAGAATGATGCTTCCGTAACAGCAGGAAACAAAATACAGCTGACTGCTGAGAAATCGACACCGGCTGGACTTCACCCTTTATTTCCGTGTTTCGGATGGACTTGACCCGTATTCTTACTGTATACCGTTTTTTGATCTCGCTATAGCTCAGTGACTAAACCCATTACATTCATTTAACTTCACCCAACTGAAAGTACATCTGATGAATTTCATAAGGATACCAGTAACTCATTTTCGTGAAATTTGGACTTAACCTCTTCTTTCCGTGTAGTCTTCATATTTTAAAATGAAATTTGGCTGTTATTCATAACACACACGAATGTGAGTCTCTGGCTGCAGTTACAAAAGTAATGAAGTTTACATTGCCTGTGTTCGCAGGGAAGAGTAGGTGCGTGATTCGCCGTTGTGCAATCGTACCAGTGCGGGCTCATTCAGTGCTGTGGCTTTTACAGCTTCTTGGCGTCGGAAAATCAAAACAATTAAACCACCAATATTTGCGCCGTTGCCCACAAAATTCAGCCTTCGATATCCGTGGCCATTCCCATAAACGCCTGCGATATTGGCTGTGATACAACATGGCCTCCGCGGCACGCTGCTAACCCGTCAAAAGCTCAGATATTACTGTTCAACAAGAACATTTGTAGCGCGCAACATCGCTGTTTTTGCGCGCTTTCCCACCTTTTCCATTCACGCACGCTCTTTCAGCTTTTCAGTTCTTTCTACAGCTTTTTCCATTATACTAATATTTACAAAATCCACAAGCCAGATCCTCTATAAAGCTAGTACATTATGGTAAGGTGGTACAAATTCGATATAGGTACAATTCCGATCAACATAATTTGTCAGTCTCGTAGTGTTGGTAGCACTTGCCTTTGTGTGGCGTTGTAGTGTAGCAGGTTTCTGCAGCTCCTCCTGTCTTTTCCAAGAATACACCACTTTCCGCAACGGAGATATAAATTTTTTTCTGTTAAGAGGCACGTGCAGCAACTTCGTCGGACGCGCTCTTATAAATTTTCTAGTTTCTACGCGCTTGCAATTTTATGTTATTGCAATGTTTGGTACTACGAAGTATGCGTTGGTGCACGAGGGAACAGGTGCTTTTTATGTGGAAGAAGCCAGTGATAAAAATTTTACGAGGAGGTGATCATAATTGTACCTAGTGTGGTACATTTTCGATCAATTTTTCACAGTTCTGTAACCTTTTTTTGTGTTTACACTAACCTTTCTAATGGTCTAATATTTGTGTTACATATTCATTAAACATCCAAGAACAAGTGCCATAGTTAAAATTATTTCTTTTCTCAACATATTTCCAGTAACAACAACATTTCTCCTAAATGATCGAAATTGTACCACCTTACCCTAAAGTAATCACAACATCATTTACAATCCACATAGGATAAAATACACTTTTTAAAATACACCAATAAAAATTTCACAGGTATTCCATTGTATTCAAAGAGTTTGTGCGTATAAAGAAATATCTACAAACATTGATCCATAGAAAAAATCGATATGATAAAAAAAAAAAAGCAATACTGAAATATTATTGTTGTCACAAAGTCCAATCACGTGGGGTTTACGGAAAAAGAAAGCCGGCCGCGGTGGCAGAGGGGACTAAGGCGCTTCAGTCACGGTCTGCACGGCCACTACGGTCGGGGGTTCGAATCCCCCCTCGGGCATGGATATTTGTGCTGTCCTAGTTGGTAAGTAGTTCATAAGTAGTTTGTAAGTGTAGGGACTGATGACCCCGTAGTTAAGTCCCATAGACTATACAAACATTTGAACATTTTTTTTAAAGAAAAATTGCCGCTATTCCTCCTTGTGGGCTGTAACAGAAGTCGTTTTATCTTTGTGGTGGTTTCGCGAGAGGTGTACGTGGGCGTAAGCAATACATTGGTTGATTCCTCGAGAAATGTACACTCTCGGAACTATGACAGAAGCCCGTATCGCGATGCAGAACGTCTCTCTTGCAGCGTCTACTATTAAATTTACTAACCGTCTATTTGACGCTTTCGCGTCATTTATCATACCCACCTTGTACAGATCCAATGATCGGCAATACTAAAGCGTGTATTTTGTAAGTCACATCCTTTGTTAGCGAACTACACTTCCTCAGTATTTTTCCCACGAAATATGATATCCGCCATACCCAAGATTACTTTCATATGTTCGTTACATTTCAAATCGTTCCTTATGTCTACTCACTGTGACGCCGATTTATTCTACGGGACTTAGCTGACTATGGAACTTTCCTTTATTGTGGCGTGCGCAATGTTCGTGACCCTCGGAATTGATTAACAGTCTCGTGGGTTGCCCACTTATGTGACGCAACAGCAGCGGTTCTCACGCCCACGATATTAATTCGCACTGAATGACGGAGAGACTGGAATGGTGTACTACTGCCGACACCCCAAACCAAAAATTGGGCATTAAAACAGGTGTTTTTGAGAGTAAATTCGTGTTCATCCGACAGTCGGTTTCTTACATTCATTTACTAGTCGTGAACATTGTAATTTTACTCGAAATGCGTTATGGTAGTGCTCTTAGACAATCTAGTAGCACTATTTAACAACACCGTAGATAAAAATGCAATGTTCACAGCTTGTAAATGAATGTAAGGATTTGAAGTTGAGATACCTGGGATCAGACTCATTCGTGCCTAATATATGACATCTAGGCAATTACTGCTGATCAAACAACAACAGCTGTTTGTATTAGCAGTCTCAGGAAATATCCTTCAGTTGTGTCACTTACCTTTGGTAATGTTCTGTTACGATAAAATCTACGTGTTAGGCCACGAAATTGAGCAGTTCAAATATTTGTGAAGCTTAAGGGACTTAACTGCGTGGTCATCAGTCCCTAAACTTACAAACTACTTAGGAACTACCTTATACTAAAGACAACACAAACATCCATGCCCGAAGGAGGATTCGAACCCCCAACAGGGAATGGCCTCGCGCATCGGGGCATAGAAATTGAGCAGTATTTTCATGTACATGTGCATTGTGGCTTTTAAGTTAAGTTACTGTGCACTTGAAAGTGGCAACGAGTTTTGCTGAAACTTGTTGAGAAATAAAACAAACTGTTTTTAACGTTATCTAGGCTGATCTTAAGTATTTTAATTTAAAAAATTCTAAGATCACTCTCTCTCTCTCTTTCCAAGCATTAATCCAGAATTGCAGGGTTTGCTACTTTGCTGCCTCTCCTCCATTTCTTTCGGTCGTTGACATCTTTTTGCCTTAAACCAACAGCGTCCATGTCTGCCCTGTTGTTGTCAGTCCATCTCTTTGCCGGTCTCCCTCGTGGTCTTGTTCCTCCTGGGTTGATGTGGAGTACTGTCTTCGTAACCGAGTTGTCCACCTTTCTGCTGACGTGGCCGTACCAGCGGAGACGGGCTTCTCTCAGTCTGTCTGTGATGGGCGCCGCACCAATCTTTTGCCGGACTTCTGTATTTTTTACATGGTCACATCGGGTCAGCCCCATGGACCAACGAAAAATTTTCATTTCCATCGTATGTAGCATTTTCTGCTGCTGTTTCTTCATAGGGCGACACTCCGTCCCCTAGATTGCTGCTGGACGTACAATGGTTTTTAGACGTTGAGGCATCTTTTTATCGCAGAGGATTCCATTGACCTGTCTCGACCCAAACTGCATTCAATCTCGTCTATCGAGTGTCACAATCTGAGGTTACAACGGACCCCAGGTACTTAAAATGATTCTTATGGTGCCTCTGGTTCTAAGATCACTCTTCTACCGGCAAAATGTCGGCTTTTATTAATCTGTTCTTGAGGTTTACATGGCGTTTACATAGAGTGAAGCACCATAGGGCTACCATAATAGTGAAAAAGTCATTTTCGTTGCCCTCTAAAATCGCGTGTGAACACGTCGGACGGCCGGTACAGTTGCAGACGTGTGCGGTATGGACGGCATGAGGTTATCAATCACCTCTAGTGGATTTTGGCTATTTTTCCATGATTGCAATATCCAGCTCTGCAATCGTTGTGGGATGTGCTGGGCTGGCTGCAATGCGTCTTCCAAATACATTACAATGTGTTGCAGCTGATTTGCCTTCAGCCTCCTGTTTCGACGGGTTGTTAACCGGAGATAACGCCACCTCTTGCTGATGTTACCCGTGAACGATCTTGGCCTTGATTCTTCTAACGGTTCCTGTTGTCTGAAATCGCGTCCAGGTCCTGGAAACTACAATTTGGGACACTCCAACAGCTGCAGCCACCTACCTTTGTCTGTCCCGCTTCCACCATTCCTTCGGCTCTGTATGCCGTAGCTTCGGATAACTCACCTTGTTGCTGCATTGCACTACCCGCTCACTACACTATCTGAGCGCAACTGCTTATGTAATTTGTTTGGTGGAGTAAACACAAGATAACACAAACTCCCTGTGCAGCCACCTTCTGTTATTAGCACTTACTTCACTCTTCCGATGCTTCGGAACCTAGATATCAACTGATCCCCAGAATTGTTTTGACCAGTGTATAACCACAGAGATCGCCCTACGTTATAACGGCTTCGTATCAAGTGACGCCGAATTTTTCGAAAACTACAATTCAGCATAGAAAAGACGTAAGATACTTAGAAACGAAGATACTTTACTGTGTCGAAGTTTGTTATTTAGAACCACAACAAAGGCATATATAGGGTGTTTCACTAAGTGTGTTTGCCTCTGTAACGTATAACATAATAGGTGACGGGAAATTTTAATGCGGTAGGTCAACACAAGAAATGTTACACTTTCTGAGGAGCTATGAACATAGTTTATTGTATCATTTTCGAAAGAGTTACAACAGAAAGATATGATTTTTTAAATGGAACAATAGTTTTTTTTCTATCGTTTATTGGATTAGTTTAAACCAGCTGCGTCCAAATCAATTTAAACTACATTCCTATCACTGTTAGTTTGGGAGCTACAACCCTTCAAAGTTCCGGGGGCGGAGGCTGCGATAGCGTAGCTGACTGGCCGAGTGGCTGTCCCCTGGGGCACGGCCCACTGTCTCATGACCACCAACCAGTGAGCTACCCTGTCGTAGCCTCCGCCCCCTAAACTTTGAAGGGTTGTAGCTCCCAAACTAAAAGTGATAGGAATGTAGTTTAAATTGATTTGGACGCAGCTGGTTTCAACGAATCCAATGCACGATAGGAAAAGACTATTGTTCCATTTAAAAAAATATATATATTTGTGCTGTAACTCTTCGGAAAATGATACAATAAACAATGTTCATAGCTCTGCAGAAAGTGTAACATTTCTTGTGTTGACCTACCGCATTAAAATTTCCCGTCACCTATTATTTTTATAAGTTACAGAGGCAAACACACTTTTCTTTGATTGTTGTTTTTACCAATGACATGAGATTTTTCTGAATCTTACTTATTTTTCTTCCCATCATTCTTTAATGGACAGCATTCTGCCAGTGTTTTCTAATCCTTAAATGTCATTCAATACTGCTAATACGCTCGTAACTCAGTAGTTAGTGTAGTCACTAGCCAAGGTGTGAATATTTTCAGGTAACAAACGAAAGAGAAAAGTTTACTTTTAACTCTGAAACTGACTTTTTATTTTGGGTTGTACAACGGGTAATCTGCCACATTTGAAACATCGGTCTCTTAAATCAGCCGACGCCTTCGAAACAAAGCTCGCGGCAGTCGCATCGAACATTGCTCCTCGTTAGAAGGCAACAGCGTTTGTGAAGTCACCTGCCGCGTTTGTGTGTCGCATGTTACCGAGCGGTACCTGGCAGACTATGTCGCAACAAAGTAGCACCAGGTGACAAACGTCAAGAACCAATTAATTTTAATCGGATTATAGATGCAGTTGAATGTGTTTGGTGGTAATTTTAAAATGATGAAATTCACACAACTACGTCAATATTGTTTGCGAATGTTCTTTCAAGATAAGTCGTCGTATCATCAGACAAAGGAAATGTTGGATTTACAGTGCATAATTTCCTTAAATTCCCCTTATTTTGGCGCAAATGATTGGCGTTATACAGTGTGTTCATGACGGCTTATGACACCAGTTTAGTGCAGGAAGGTAGGAATCTTCATGATGCACTACTGAAGAAACATATTGAAACATCAAAAGCTTGTTACAATCTATACCTCTTAGGTTTTATGTGTGTGTGCATGTGTATGTATTTATGTTCCACGACACCTCCTAAACTACTGGACCAATTCCAACCAAACTTGGTACACATGTTCCTTACTAACAGGCAACAATCGGGTTAAGAACCACCTACGACCCATACCTAAGTAGATATGACGTCATAAACAATGACTGTCGTGAAAAACGGCCGCATCCTGCTATACTATTTTATATCTGCTCCAAATCTAATGCACCGGTTTCAACCAAATTTAGTACAAATGTTCTTTAAGGTCAGGAAACATCTGCTTCCCGTAAGGGGTTCGAATTCCTCCCTCAGACATGGATGTTTGTGCTGTCTTTAGTAAAAGTTAGTTTACAAGTAGTTTGTAAGTTTAGGGACTGATGACCCCGCAGTTAAGTTCCATAATCTTAACAAACATTTGAACATTTTTGAATCATTTTCTATGGTTGTAAAATCATCTACGATATCACGTCATAACCAATCAAAACTGCCCCGTCTTGCGGCGCGTGATAGCGTGCTATTATTCGTCAACTATTTAACAATGAGAGCACTTGCTGTAAACTTTCAACATACTTTATAGTGACATAAAAGTTTTCTGGGTATGGTACCGCGTCATGATGTAAGGCTATTACTTAAATAACCAACGTTTCGGCCAACCATACCCAGAAAACTTTTATGTCATCTGACTCTGGCCGCGGAAGCCTACGTAATTATACTTTATAGTCTTTATGAAACTTCTTCTCGCTTGTAACCCCAACCAAATGATGAAAGGAAAAATGATTATCACTTAATAGTTTTACGGTGTTCATTATGTATATCTACGGAATTTGGCATTACTTCTACACTGTAAATTGTATTCGCGAGACAATTCACAGTCAGTACACATACATACCACTGAATGTTCTTTCGATAATATATCACAGTTCGATATATAGTTCAAGAAATATGAAGTCATACACAATTTGGTTTATGAATAACCGCATCATCGCGCATGATGTTTCGGTTTATTACGTTTTTACTGGTAACACCATTCACGACATCTTTTGCAGATATGAGGTACATATACCACTGAATATAACTTCAATCTTACATCATAGTACAACACATATTTCAGGAGTTATGACGTCATAAACAATTAAATTTCTGAATAATTATTACATCATGTGCTACTTTTCCACATCTCCTCCTAAAATTATGCATTTGTTTATGGCGATCGTCGACAGCGATATATTTCAGGAAATGCAATGTACACCTTGCTGTAATGTAAAATTAAATTTTACATGACAGAAAAGTGCACAATGCATTTCCTAAAATAATGGACCAATTACAACTAAACGTGGTACACACATTGATTGCTATCAGATAACAATCGCTGTGGGGTAAAACTACCTACGACACACAGTTCATGAGATATGACGTCGTAAACAACGAGTCACAAAAACTCTCCCATCACAAGTATCAATACAATTTTTTTATAGTCAAGTTTTAAATTAATGCTATACGTCATTTGTATTTTATTACTATTTTTTTTCCTTTTGGATACTGCACCTAAAATTTTGTACATTAAGCATATTTCTTTGTTTTAGTGTTTCACATTTCTAAGCTGTTTTCATCGATACATGAAGATGAAAACTGTTTCGAGCTTTTATATTTGTTTCTAATATAAGACTATAAAATGCATACATACCCGAACGATGCCGGGTTTAGCAGCTAGTAATATCATAAAAATAGACGTGAGTGAATTAAGAATCATTTTGGTACAACCGCTGCGGTTTTCATCTATATCTATAAATGTGAATGTCTGTTCGGTGTTCGTTTATCACGTCTGAACCACAAGACATAAAGAGCTAAAAATTTGTATAGCTGCTAATGTCTACCCGGAGAAGGTTTTAGGCATGGTTTTGTGGTGATCGGATAGCTATATATATATATATATATATATATATATATATATATATATTAATGTGAATGAATGTTCGGTGTACGCTTATCACGTCCGAACGATAAGACTCAGAGACTTAAATATTTGGACAGTTACTAATTTATACCTGAGGAAGGCTTTAGGCACGGTTTTATAGCACTCTGATAGATATTTAGTAATTTGAAGAATATAACGCGAAATGCGGAACAATATTTACTCTTTGAAAATTATATTTGTTATTTGAAAATGGTTTTTATTGGTTGCATTGTTGCTAAAGCGTTGATAATGATAAAAGGGTGGAGTATATTGGGATGGAAAGTTATCAATGTATATAAAATTCAAAGTGTGTGTTTGTGTGTGTGTGTGTGTGTGTGTGTGTGTGTGTTTTAATATTTCACTCTGCAGCGAAAACTACAGAACGAACGGTCTGTGTGTGATTGTTGTCCGAAGTCTCCCGTTGTACACTAGAGCAGATCCATACCGATAGCTATAAGGGGGTGGAAGATATGGTGGTTGAAAGTCGTCAAATTATTTAAAAAATCGGATTGAAGGCCAGCGATGACGTATACCATATCTTCATGCATGCTACAATGTCTTCAGCAATTTCTCTGTAAGGATAAACATACGAATAAGGAAATATAAGAATAAATAAATAAAGCAGTAAAAACCATCAAGAGAACATGCTCTGCTAAAGGTATACTAAGCTTTCCACATCGCTTCAACGGGTTCTGCACAGATCTATAGTTTTGTTCCGATATTGATGACATTTTGCACACTCTACCACAAAAACAAGAGGAGTGTCACTGTCTGTATAAAATTTCGTCCGGTGCATGGTGGAGGGTACTTAACTTACGGAATTTTACAAAATGCATAGTTTCGCTCCAATCTTTATAAATTTTTACATACATAACCTTTGAACCAAGAGGAAGATCACTGGATACGTAAATGTTTGTATGGTACATGACAGAGGGTACCTTTCAGAAAACTTTGCCGAGAGAGGGAAAGGTGGAAACGAACAGAGAGATGGGAGAGAAAGAGGTGGATGCAGAGAGAGGGCGGAAGGGGTTGTGGACTACGAGAGTGCAGGATAAATAAGCACCCGGGTAACGCCGGATTTACATCTAGTAATCTTATATTATGAAATGTTGCAACGTCAAGATACTGGCGTGGCGTCTGTGTATCGTCGTCTACAGTTGCTCTGCTGTGGTGTTATTGGAGGCTTGATTAACGTTCATTCTGGGTGTTGGAGGGTAATCCTTCAGCCGTTCACGTACACTGTACTCCTAGGCTTCTGACAGTGAGCGTAATAAGCCGATCACCCTATAGGTACCTGTTGATCTTCCGTTATTGTTCGTGTGTATAGGTCGAATTAATCCTTCTGATAACGTGAATAGAACAGCACTCAAAAGAATCAGGTGTTATTCATCACCACAATATTTTATTTTGTAATTAACGGCAAAACTTGTAGAGCAAGAATAAACACCTAGGAATAATTTATTGTAATGTGCACATTCGAGGGAAGATAAAAACGTAAGTTGCACTTCCACGTTATAGCCTTGAAAGTGGCATGGCGCGAAGTCCGGACCGTACGGAGGATATCGCCAACCTCCCACTTGAATGAAATCAAATGTTCAAATGTTTGTAAATCTATCGGACCAAACTGCAAGGTCATCAGTCGTAGCTTACAGACTGCTTAAACTAAGGTATACTAACCTAAGGACAACATTCACACCCATGCCCCAGAGAGGACTCGAACCTCCGACGGTGAGCAACCGCGCGCTTCCCAGGGAGGCGCCTTAGACCGCTCGGATACTCCACCGCGGCCCCACTAGAATCAATGCAGCAGTTCGCACGTTTGACGGGCCTTGTGAGGTGCGACTTTCATCTTTTCGGTAAGCTCAAAACGAATCTTGATGGGCAGCTATTTCGAAACGATGAGGATGTAGATTACAAACCCTGGATGACATTTTTATACATCCGGAATCGAAAAGTTGCGAGAAATGTTTACAGTCTCTCGGAGACTACGTGAAATAGTGAACTTACATTGTATATTGTCATAGCCGTGTTGATTTCGTATATGTGATTTAATAAATGGCCATAACGTGGAAGTGCAACTTACTTTTTGATCCCCTATTATATGTTGTATGACATTGCATGCAAACCTACTAAACTTCACGCAATCAGGTTTCGGCTTTATGTATTTAGCTCTAGAACTTGCTTGCTGCTGAAGTTTTGTGGGTTGCTATTTAGACTTGGAGGTCCTTTGTTCTTTTGAGCAAAAAATCAATGGCTTTAGGAGATTTTCTCATTTCGACTTATACATGTATTAGGAGATACATCGTTATATATAAAAATGAATGTTTGTCTGTATGTCCTTTATGTGTTCATAAACCATGCATTTGATTACAATGAAACTTTGGTGAACTGTTCACGGTCCGCTCACGAATGTTTCTGGCCCAAAAGGAAAAGAGCACGACACATAGCTCAGGAGATATAACGTCATAAATAATGAGAGGCCACCGCGTTAGAATACCCAGATTTATCCGTCAATGATTGGGAAAAGAGAGTAATTAGAGACCTGCAACAAAGTTTGCATGTAATTTCGAACGGTTATGTAGCGTTTTGTAACTGACGCCCCCCCCCCCCCCAAACCCAACAAAATGATGAAACGAAGTCTATCGCTCACAACAGTTTCGCTGTAGATGCCGTAAAATTGACTCATCAGGTATGACCACGTATCAAATAAAGTAGGCATTAAAAATTTGCATGTTACTATATATTTTTGTCAGCAAGTCTCCCTTAATTCTCTTGCATCAAAAATTAAGCAATCTGTTTTCTTCTTCTCTATTTATATAAAAGCGACAGGACACTCACTCACTGACTAAAACGAAATCTCGAAAACTACTTCACCTTCGAAGCTGAAATCTGGCAGGAATGTATAGGTAGAAAACGTCAGCTAAGAAATTATTTTGTGACAGGTAAATGGCGAAGCACACTTCTAACACAGACTCACGAAATCTACAGTTTCATTCCGTTCTTCACGAAATATTGCACGCTTGACCTTTAAAAAAATTATATATATATATATATATATATATATATATATATATATATAGGAAGGTCACCGTCTACCTAAAGTTTCATACTTTGCATGGGGGAGGGTACGTTGCAACATAAAAATTGATCCCTAAATACCTTGATCGCACCATAACTTCAGAACGGCTCGACCGATTTCACAGATCTTTTTCTTTTTAATTCTCAGAACAAGGGTTGTATGGAATAAAAATAGAATATTTGAGAACAACAAAGTGTGTTTTTCAGTGTGATCCTGCGTTTCTACTGCATAGAAATCTATAGTTTTGTTTCGCTATTGATAAATTTTTGTACACTCTACCTTAAAAGCAAGAGGAACCTCAGTGTCTGTAAAAATTTTCGTTCGCTGCATAGTGGAGGGTACTTAATGTACGGAATTTTACAAAATGCGGCCGGCCGCGGTGGCCGAGGGGACTGAGGCGCTCCAGTCATGGTCTGCACGGCCACTACGGTCGGGGGTTCGAATCCCCCCTCGGGCATGGATATTTGTGCCGTCCTAGTTCGTAAGTAGTTCATAAGTAGTTTGTAAGTTTAGGGACTGATGACCTCGTAGTTATGTCCCATAGACTATACAAACATTTGAACATTTTTTGAACAAAATGCGTATTTCTACTCCAATATTAATGAATTTTTGGACACATGACCTTTAAACCAAGAATAAGATCACTAGGTACACAAATGTTTGTATAGCACATGACAAAGGGTACCTTGGAGGAAACTTTGCCGATAGAGGGAAAGGTGGAAACGAACAGAGGGATGTGTGTGTGTGTGTGTGTGTGTGTGAAAGAGAGAGAGAGAGAGAGAGAGAGAGAGAGAGAGAGAGAGGGAGAGAGAGAGAGAGAGAGAGCGATGGATGCAGAGAGAGGAGAGAAGGGCATGTGGACTACGAGAGAGTAGGATAAATAAACACCCGGGCAACGCCGGGTTTACAGCTAGTTACACCATAAAAGTTCATTTTTATCTTCACGTTTGTTCATGGTGCCTCCTTTTCCTCGTTATCATAAAGTTAAAGCTTTAATATCAGAATTATGTCCAGCTATTAATAGCAAATTATCTCCCTCACTTAGAAGTAAAATATGTTCACATTTATAGTAGTCTTCCTCAAAAGTAGTTCTCACCATATACTCAAGCCTTGAATTACTCTCGTTTAAAAATTCCATCTTGTATGCCAACATGAGTGATTTACACTGTTCAACAACATTTATGTTACAAAGAATGTGAATGATGTTCTAAGGTAATCATGATTACTTAATTTGAAAATCAAATCTGTATTTCCCTATCAAGCTTACATTTCATGTACGGCGCGCTCTATCTGTAAAAAAAAAAAATCTTGAAAATATTTTATATTGGCTACATTGTTATTGATGATTAATTTCATTTTATTGTTTGCAAAATAATTTCTGGTAAACAAGCGAAATATTTACAAGGAATTCCATACACTATACTCACTTCGGACATTCACTGCCTGGTTACGCAGGAGGCCGGTGAGTGACGCTCACGTCGCGTTCTGTTCGCTGCGTCACTCTCAGTAATGAAAGATCTCTGACCTTTTGAAGTGCGCGCCTGTGTGTTCGTGAAGTGTTGTGCTTTCAGACAGAGACTTGCTATGGACTTGTATGAATAACCCTGAGGCGAGTTAACTCTGAAAACGTTAAAAAAGAAAACTAAATCCTGTTGTAAAGAATTTATCAACTTAATTTTGTGTGGCCGAGTGGACTGAGGCGCTGCAGTCACGGTCTGCACGGCCACTGCGGTCCGGGGTTCGAATCCCCCCTCGGGCATGGATATTTGTGTCGTCCTTAGTCTTAGCTAGTTCATAAGTAGTTTGAAGCTTACGGACTGATGACCCCGTAGTTAAGTCCCATAAGTTCTACAAACATTTGAACATTTTTAGTCACCCCTCCCTCTAAACATACGCTAAAGATGTGCTGCAATTCTGCTGGTGTGGTCAATAGAATCACGAAACGTGTCCTTTTGCGTCACTATGATTTGGAGGGATCCATTAGATAACACAACAGGCTTTACTGCTGCGTGAAAACAATCTGCAGTCACTTCTAAAACAAGGAAAACTGTGCAAAAAATGTTTGTAAATCTATCGGACCAAACTGCGTGGTCATCAGTCCGTAGCTTACAAACTACTGAAACTGAGGTAAACCAACCTAAGGACACAAAACACACACACACACACACACGCCCCAGGGAGGACTCGAACCTCCGACGGCGAGCAACCGCGCTCTCCGCAGCGAGGCGCCTTAGACCGCTCGGATACGCCACCGCGACAAAAACTGTGCACTATCCTAATTAGCCATTTTCTGTAACACGAAAATCTCAATGAAGAATTCCCGATAAAAAATTTCTCCTGATATATGGATGCTGACCTAACATTTCATGTGAGTGAGACACATTTGTTTCGCGAGGGCATCCCCATTATGTTATTGGTGATTTAAATCTGTCGAGACAACAGTCTGAGCTTATATCTTGACGCATGAAAGAAAGGAGTCTTCTTCTTCCTGATATGAATGTGTTTATCGTGACCGAACCGCTAAGAGCCGGCCGCGGTGGCCGAGAAGACTGAGGCGCTTCAGTCACGGTCTGCACGGCCACTACGGTCGGGGGTTCGCATCCCCCCTCGGGCATGGATATTTGTGCCGTCCTTAGTTGTAGGTAGTTCATAAGTAGTTTGTAAGTTTAGGGACTGATGACCCCGTAGTTAAGTCCCTTAAGCTTAACAAACATTTGAACATTTGAACATTTGAACCGCTAAGACTATATTTTCTATTTCTCCAAGGAAGGTGACTGGAATTTTTGCTACATTGTCTTGAAGACTGGAACGTGCTACAATCATTAAAATTACTAAGGTAAATATCAAAAGGGGAGAACAATAATTTCATTATATACATGTGGCGTCTGATCCGAAAGAACAGACGTCACTTCTGATTCTGCAGTTGTTATTATTTAATATTCACAGAATGTATGACTTCAACTGCGATTGGGCAAAGCTGAAAATGTGTACCCAGCCGGGATTCGAACCCGGGTCTCCTGCTTTCTAGGCAGTTACGCTGACCCCTACGCCACTGGGGACACAGTGATCACCGCACCTGCAAGGACTACCTAAGCACGCCTCCCGTCAGATACAAATTCCCAGCTTCACCCTGCCCACAGTACTCAAACTCGTTGTTATGAAACTAATTTCCGTAAGAGTAAGGGCTTCAAACTTGCCCACCCCTCCCCACTAACGATAGGATCATTGCCCGTCACCGGCATATTATATATATATATATATATATATATATATATATACATGTGGTGTCTGTTCTGACGGGAGCTTTAACCTTTATTGAAGTTAAAGCTCAGACAATAAGTATGGCCCTAACGGTCCATTAATAACATTTTCAATTAAACACATACATCAACGAGGTTTGAAATTATAAGTACAAAGTCAATCTCAATTAAAATAATTACGTAATATCAAACACGACCTCTTACAGACCTTTTAAGCAATGAAACAAACAGGTAGAAAATCAAATTTAATCAATCTTACAAGGTTTTCAAAAGCATAGTAACCGACATGAATAATACTGTTACAATGCAAAGAACCACTGATTTACCTAGCGTATAATGATTCCGTTAAGAAAGGCATGCCTTTTACAGAAACTGCAAGTCACACTTTACTACGGAAGAACTGTAAATAATTTAAGTTCATAATTAAAAGCAGCCGCTGTGATATTCCTGGCCTATGGTCACTTCATATTTCTGGCCGCTGGCCGTTTCTTTGCTAAAATCGTACGTGTCTTAAACGCGGCAGAAAGACAGAAGTGCAGCATATGTTAAAAAGTGGGGTGGGGATATAATGTTCCAGCCTGGCTATTAATTTTTGAGATTAAAAAAATTACAGAAGGAAGTGGTTTGAAGTTAGAAGCTATGAAAGATCCCAATCAGTAAATTACGGGGAAAATTATTACATGCATTTAAATGAAATGGTAAGCTAATTAACGGTGGAGTGTTGTGCAGGCAGAACATTACAAAAAGAATCGACGAGCAGTTACCTCTAACAATAGATCCATCGGTGGTTGAAATTTGGCTGTAAATGACATTTTAATAATATGATAACCACTCGCCGAACAGTGGATGGCAGTTCGTCAATATCAAACTACGACTCGTGTAGCAAACAGTAAAGTAAGATAAGTGACATGATATAAATCGGATAGGAATATTACGTAAGTCAAACACATCGGACTTCTAATAATTTACAAGAAAATCGACTGCAGGTTCTATTGCCAGTATATGATAATATTATGGAATAAATTTTGAAACAATACTGGCAGGCTACACGAAATATCACCATTCAATATTAACTAAAAACTATGCCATCCATTGTTGCGGTGATTCAACAAGGCTGAAAAAGACATTATGGGCGGAGGGAGGATAGGGCAAAATTATTAATAAAAGTTCATAAGTGCGAATTTAAGTGAGAGGTGGGGGTTTATTTATAAATTTAAGATACGCGCACATCACATATATTTACCTGAATGTACATAATAGCGGCCACATAAAAAATAATAAAGTACAGCTCCAGTCTGCAAGATGCTATCGCTACGTAGTACAAAGCAAGAGTGTCTTCTTTCTTACAAAAAAATTGAAAGTGTTGTTCCTAAATTTTCTTTCTCTGACTTTCATAGATAACTATTTTAACATGCCGAAATAATATAAAAATACAAAACTTTCTCTGATAATATCGGGGAATGGAAAACGTATCATTATACGGCCCCCTTTGGCACGGCTGAGGTATGATACAGAATCCGATAGCCATGAGAAACAAGCATTGTGTCAAGGCTAGTTTCATAGAACACAAATACATCGAATAATACATAAGATAATAATGTAAATTACATATAATCCACATAAGTACAACATGGGTCAGTCTTTTGGAATATTCGTTTTTCAGAATTGTTTTCTCAATAACATATCATGTTTCGTCGTATTACAGTCTATTCACTTCGATGGATGTCTATAGTACAGAAAGTTGCATCAAATTTCACTTTATTGATTTTGAAGTTGATTTTTTTAGTACTGTCTGTAGGTTGAATTTCAGTAACGGCGGCGAAGGCTCGAGGTTGTTGCGTTGGTACTGGAGGCGGGAGCAGCGGCAGCGATTGGCTTCCATTATTGCGCACGGATTGTGCGCGTAGGCAACAGCGGTTCGTGATGGATCGTCAGTTCAGCGCCCCTCGCTCGCACCGTCTCATTGCAATTTTTGCTCATGAAAAGAACAAAAAGATTGGGGTTAGCAATGTCTACTGCACTAGGATAACTATTTTTTTTCTGCAAAGAATGCACACTTGATTAGTTTCCTTCATTCACACGTTGTCTGGTGCATGAGTGTTTTTTGTGCATTCGCAAAAGCTATTACGTGATTGAATTGTGATTATTGGAGGAGATATCTAGGTATGTATATGTGTGTGTGCGCTCTTGTGGGTAAAGGATAAAATGAACAAACTGACATGAACATACGCCAGATATAATATATATAAAAAAAAAAAAAAAAAAAAAAAAAAAAAAAAAAAAAAAAAAAAAATTTCATTCAATACAAATGACGTATGTCCATGACTCTGATACTAGCAGGTTATTTGCCTAGTATTTATCTTACTTTCCTATCTACATATACATTTTGGTGCTATATACAATTTACAGAATGCCTATCATGAATACTAGTCATTGGTCAGAATCATTATTCATGTTGATCGTACATACGATCTTTCAAGGCAAAAATGTTAGATGTTTCATAATTTACTATCTATCATACATATAAATACATGGGGTCAGAAGAAATGGAGAAATTATCTGGAATATCTTACATACTATGGCATCTGATTTAAATTTATGCTAACATTTTAAAGTATCCGCCTCCGTAGGCCAGTGGACTGCGTGGTTGGTTGCCACGCAGCGGGCCCGGGTTCGATTCCCGGTCGGGTAGGAGATTTTCTCCACTCGGGGACTGGGTGTTGTGTCGTCCTCATCATCATTCCATCATCATTGACATGCAAGTCGCCGAAGTGGCGTCAGATAAAGAGACTTGCACCAGGCAGGCTGAACACGACCCCAGTTGGGGTCTAACAGTCATAATTGCCACACGATCATCATCATCTGATTTGATTCTATATTAATATTTTTGTTATCGCTGAATAGATTCAGTCTCTGTTAATGCTAACGCAGCTTGCTGTGAGACCATACATTCTTTTCATATTTTTTATTTGATTAATATTGTCCGTTAGACGGTGTTGTAAGAGCTTTGTTTGCATAGCGCTGTCAACAATCAGTAATGACGTCACATCGCGCCACTGGTTCCGCCTCGTGCCTATGTTGCATCGTGGAAGGATCGCGCGGTATGACTTCCGTAATTTTAATCGTACTGTTTCAAACTGCAACACATTTGGGATTACAGTGTGGTGTGTTTTAAGAAAGGAATGTCCAGTTTGCACTCGTCGAGGGTCCACACTTCACACCGGTGGGTGAGTACCACATTACGTTTTTTTGTCTGTTTGTCTGCAGCAGGCGAGGTTCGTACGTGTCGTGGAATTCACATCACCTAGCAGTGTCTCTGAATTATCACACGACACTGTTCTCTTGTTCATATGCGTACGTTTATTAATTGATTCACAGTATGTAAGCACGTGCGTTAATTAAACATCCTGCGTGCGCATTATACGTCATGTTTTATTTTTTGTGTTTGATTCTCGTGAGCGTTTATGGTGGCGTTAGAATGCGTCTTTATTCACCATTACCCACTTTTCAAACTAATTTATCACTTTAATTTATTTATCGGTCCTCGTAGGCCTGTCTTTTAATTTTTTTAATTGTTCTAAACACTGTTAATTCACTGGACAGCGTCTTTTCGCTGGGTGATAACGTTTGAAATTTGCACTTTCAGTAGCGCGAAGGTCGTTGAACGACTCTTCAGAATAATGAAAGCACTCGTTCGCGTCTTTCACTGCACTTAACACATCTGTGCTTATTGCTGTTTCACACAGTCTCCTAATCCACATGTCCTGTTCAAATAACTAGCTTCACTGTTCTCTCCCAAATAGTTTCGATTTAATAAGACATTGACTAAAGGACTGTCTCTCATTAATATCCAAATCACATAAAATCATATCTCTTTTACAGAATTCATTTCATTAGCTATTTAACAGATATAAAAATCTTTACAATTTACGAAATACATAAGCATGCTTTGATATTGAGCATAACATTGACCATATGTGGTTTGCCTATGCTCATGTCAGTTTGTTTTGTGATAATGCTGTTTTCAGCCTTGTTTATCCGATACACTCTGCACGTCTCTTCTATGCAGTATTACATGCCTAAATGTGTTTCATTTCAGACTTAATTGTCGCTATGCAATACTGGTTTTGATTTCTTTTTTAAAGTGTCACCTATCGTAACGTTTTAAAGTCCGTAATCCGTGTTGTGTTACCCTGGTGTTCATCAACATAAGTAATCCAGGCACACATAAAATATTGGCATTAAACATTTATACACACAACAATATATATACATATATATATACAAGTTAAGGCAAGACAAGATCAGGCCCGGCCGTCGTGTTTGACACAAGGTAGATTTCGCACCATTTGTGCGGCAGAAGTACAGTTAAAGAAGGAAGACTGAGGACAGAGTAGTTAGAGGAATCTCGCTAATTCTACTTGCAGAATATCAATTTTATCAGTCTACAATCTTTACAGCAAAGATCACTCCTAACGTCAATTCGCGAGCAAACAACATAAAGCATAAATCATCGATCCTAGCATCGGAAAGTCCTCATCTTGTCACACCATCCGTATTTCTCGAACATTCGCGACCGTACCTAATCCTGGTCTTACGTGCGTAATTTAACTCTGTGCAAAGATAGGTAATTATAAATAAAATTATGGCACTCAGATATGCGTGTGTATTCTTGTATGTGTGTCCCTGCGTCGTTCTGTGTTCATGTCAAAATTAGTAAATCTTTCATTTAAAATGCACCTCCTGAGTTAGATGTTAAAGTAAATAATTCCAGCGGTGGCTGCCACACATACTCGTCGTTTCTTCTTGCTGAAATAAAAGTTCTTATATCTAGGCTTAAGTCTACGGTGTTTGAGTAGTAAATATTCCATACCATGCTATGTTGTGAAATTTCATGTGTTTCTCGCAATGTGTGGTTTGTCAAACAAAACAATTGCATAACCTAAGCAAATGATAAGTTTTTCTACCAGCTGCATTACTCAAGTAAATCTTAAAAATTTTACATCAATGAAGTGTGATAAAGGAAAGAAACTATCTTTAAGTGATGTGATAAAGAATTATCTCTGTTAAGTGTCAAACAGCGCTTTATATAGCAATTAAATAGTGTGTACCCTGCATCTTAAATTCTTTGCATAGTCTGCAGTTGTTGCTTACGACATCGATTAAGCGGAGGCATTAACAAACATTTATTACACATAATAAGCTTCCAGGTATAATTTGAGTGCCATAAAAATGGGTTCAAACTTCCAGTGCGCCTCTATGATGATGCTACTTTTTAGTGCCTTATATGCTTGCATTGCAAAACCAAATCCACTTTTCTAGATAGTTTAGAATACGCTCTTTCTAATGAGCATGGTTTAAAGGAGTTTGGAGAAAACACTTTTTTGAAAAAGTAGACTAAAAATACCCATTTTTAGCACTTTTTGAAAAATCGTCAACTTTACCCTAGATTTGTGAAATAATGGGAAGCAATAGGTGAATGAAACTTTATATTCTAAGACCTTGTGTTGGTGAGTTATGGTGTGCAAAGTTTCATGTACATCCCACAATTACTTCCGGAGATATAAAAAACTAAAGTTCGCACTTTTTTTAATCAGCAATTTTTTCTCCCAACTTTGCCCAAAATTATCTATATGAAAATTGTTCAGAAATCCTGTTCTTAATATTTTACTTTAAAGAGCTCTAAAAGTTGTATAAGATGGCCAAGTTTTGTTTCTTTCATGCTAATACTCCCAGAGATATATCATCTCAAAGTTGCTGAAAATTCAAGTACACACTATTGGAAGCTGTGCTATGGTCTTAAACAAGTGACTGTATCTCCGGAAGTATTGAATTTTTGAAACTGAAACTTTACCAGTATTCATTGAGAACATGTGTGATTATTCATACAAAATTCCATCAAAATCCATGAGGGTCATGTGGGAACTTTTCTCGATATTAGACCACTTGGCACGGAATGGCCCTTTTGCGTCACGGTCTCGGTTATGGTACCTATCTGGAGATCACGTCACCGGTGATGCGTGTTTCCTACGTGTGTCAGAAGTTGCATTCTGTGTCCGGGATTCCCTTTGTACACTAGCCTTTACATTCGACAATTCCTCCTGCAATGACTTTACAGCGGTGCTGTGCTCCTCATATACTTTTGCAGCAACGTTTTGAATGACAGAGCTTAAATCACGTACTAGTTCATCATTAATTTGTATCTCGGTCTGATTACCTGATTCTCACTGACTATGGCTTCTGTCTGAGAGGTTATGTGCGTTACGGTAGTTTTTAAATTTTCATGTTCAATTCTGAGTGCTGACAAGTCCTGTGTAATATCTTCAATGGCTGTCGGAAGGGCTTTGGTTGTTTGCGAAACGTTATCAAGCTGTGAAGCAATGTTGGAGACCTTTTCATCAACTATGTTCAAAATATTGCTGTTAACTTTGCCTTCTACATCTGCTACCTGTTGTTCAAGATTGCCTATCTGTGTATTTAATTGTCTGCTCACCTCGTCAGAAATGAGAGCTGGTAGGTTTTTCTGTGCTTCCTCGAGTTGCTTAAATCTGTTCTCGATTTCTTCCCTCGTTACCATTTGATCCGCGATTTCCTTTTGTTGCTGTTCTAGGCGTGTTAAGACATTCTGTTGAGCTTGGAATTTATTATGTAAGTCCTGTTTTGTGCATTGGTAATGTTTATCAAGTTCCTACTTTGTCGTCATTAGTTGGCTAATCATGGAGACTTGCTGCGTTCAATTTTGAAATACTGACTCGAATTTTGAAAACCATGAGGTAGGTAGATCACCATCTGAGTGCACAGCTACAGTAGACGTACCTCCGTCTGCTACGGACGTGTCACTTACGTCCGTAGCGGGCGAAATATTTTCTATCCGCCTGTCTTCCATAACGTTTTACTAATTAGTGCTCAGATTGTCCTACAATGTTACTCGGTTGCATACTATCCATATCGGTAGCTTGTCTTCGCGTCCTAACCATGTCAAAACATGCGTACAGTGAATGTAAATACGGATGTCGTGAGCTAACACTGTTTGTTTACCGACAGAAAAAGATGCTAGTAACACGGCACTGCAGCTCGCAAAACACAGATAATGCGAAAAAGATGAAGATCGCGGCTACAAGATGGGTTCGGCAGCCATCTTGTGAAATTCTAGAAAGCTCTATTGTTGACGCGGTAACTAATAATGAAAAACGTAGGAAAAATTTGCAAAATACGGAAAAGCTGAAATTGATATTCTGCAAGCAAAAAATAGTAAAAAAAGGTCAAAAGCGTCTACAGAAACGGTGCAGGCCTGATCTTACCTTGACTTTTGTCCAGATGCTGTGGTCCGTCAGTGCTTTTAATTATTTCCATTAAAATATCCGTCAACATGAGTAGTCACTTTTTCTCCAACAATTATTTCCAAAATGATCAATCTCACTTTCGTGGATGTAGATGCATGAAATCAGAAAGGCAACTATTAATACGTTGACAATGGAGTAACACATCGATATAGTGCTAACATCTATTTTAATAAACTAAGTGCAAATTCGGAATCTTACGGTACTTGTACCACAATGAAAGTCATGTGAATGGTCGCCAAATCTTTTATAATGTTCCAGCCTGGCTATTAATTTTTGAGATTAACAAATTTACAGAAGGAAGTGGTTTGAAGTTAGAAGCTATGAAAGATCCCAATCAGTAAATTACGGGGAAAATTATTACATGCATTTAAATGAAATGGTAAGCTAATTAACGGTGGAGTGTTGTGCAGGCAGAACATTACAAAAAGAATCGACGAGCAGTTACCTTTAACAATAGATCCATCGGTGGTTGAAATTTGGCTGTAAATGAAATTTTAATAATATGATAACCACTCGCCGAACAGTGGATGGCAGTTCGTCAATATCAAACTACGACTCGTGTAGCAAACAGTAAAGTAAGATAAGTGACATGATATAAATCGGATAGGAATATTACGTAAGTCAAACACATCGGACTTCTAATAATTTACAAGAAAATCGACTGCAGGTTCTATTGCCAGTAAATGATAATGTTGTTGTGGTCTTCAGTCCGGAGACTGGTTTGATGCAGCTCTCCACAATACCCTATCCTGAGCAAGGCTCTTCATCTCCACATAAGAACGGCAACCTACATCTGTATCCATCTCTTGGTCTTCCTCTGCGATTTTTACCCCACACACTTCCCTCCAATGCTAAATTGACAATTCCTTGATGTCTAAGAATGTGTCCTACCAATCTATCCCTTCTTTTAGTCAAGGTACACCAGAAATTTCTTTTCTCCCCAATTCTGTTCAGTACCTCCTCATTAGTTACGCGATCCACCCACCTAATCTTCAGCATTCTTCTGTAGCACCATATTTCAAAAGCCTCTATCCTCTTCCTGTCCGCACTGTTTATCGTCCATGTCTCACTCCCATACAAGGCAACACTCCATACAAATGCCTTCAGAAAGGACTTCCTTAGGCTTAAATCAATATTCGATGTTAACAAATTTCTCTTTTTCAAAAACGCTTTTCTACCCATTGCCAGTCTGCATTTTATATCCTCTGTACTGCGACCATCATTTGTCATTTTACTGCCCAAGTAACAAAACTCATCTACCTCCTTTATTGCTTCGTTTCCCAATCTAATTCCTTCAGCATCACCTGATTTTCTTACACTGCACTCCATTACCCTAGTTTTACTCTTGTTAATGTTCATCTTATATGCAGCTTTCAGCATACTGTCCATTCCGTTCAATTGCTCTTCCAGGTCCTTTCCTGTATCTGACAGAATTACTATGTCGTCAGCAAAACGCAATGTTTTTAATTCTTCACCCTGAACTTTAATTCCTTCTCCAAATTTCTCCTTGCTTTCCTTTATAGCTTGCTGAATGTACAAATTGAATAACATTGGAGACAGGCTACAACCCTGTCTTACTCCCTTTCCAACCACTGCATCCCTTTCATGCCCTTCAGCTCTGGCAACCGCTGTCTGGTTTTTGTACAAGTTGTAAATAACCTTACGCTCCCTATATTTTACTCCTGCTTGCTTCAGAACTTGAAAGAGTTTATTCCAATCAACATTGTCAAAAGCCTTCTCCAAATCTACAAAAGCTAGAAATGTAGGTTTGCCTTTTCTTAACCTATCTTCCAGGATAAGCCGTAAAGTGAGTATTGCCTCCCGTGTTCCTACATTTCTCCTGAACCCAAACTGATCTTCCCCGAGGTCGGCTTCTACCAATTTTTTCATCCTTCTGTATATAATTCGTGTTAATATTTTGCAGCCATGACTTATTAAACTGATGGTTCTGTAGTTTTCACACCTGTCTGCACCTGCTTTCTTTGGAATGGGGATTATAACATTTTTCTTAAAGTCTGAGGGTACTTCACCTGTCTCATACATCATACACTCCAGGTGAAACAGGTTTGTCATGGCTGGTTCTCCCAGAGACTTCAGTAGCTCTGAGGGAATATCATCTACTCCAGGGGCCTTGTTTCGACTTAGGTCTTTCAGGGCTCTGCCAAATTCTTCTCTCAGAACAGTATCTCCTATTTCATCTGCATCTACATCCTCTTCCCTTCCTACATTATTGTCTCGATGTTCATTTCCTTTGTAGAGCCCCTCTATATACTCTTTCCACCTTTCAGTTTTCCCTTCTTTGCTGAGAACTGGTTTTCCATCAGTGTCCTTGATATTCATATAGCTGTTTTTCTTATCTCCAAATGTTTCTTTTATTTTCCTGTAGGCTGTATCTATTTTTCCCCTATTTATACATTCTTCTACATCCTTGCATTTGCCTTCTACCCACTCCTGCTTAGCCATTTTGCACTTCCTGTCGATCTCATTTCTTATTCGTCTGTACTCCATTTTGCTTGTTTCATTTACTGCATTTTTATATTTTCTCCATTAGTCGTTTAAATTTAGTATCTCCTGTATTATCCAAGGATTTTTTGTAGGTCTTGCCTTCCTACCTATTTTGTCCTCTGCTACCTTCACTATTTCATCTCTCAATTTTACCCATTCCTCCTCTACTGTTTTATTTTCCCCTGTTTCTGTCAATTGTTGCCTAAAGCTCTCTCTGAAATTCTCAAGAACCTCAGGTTCCTTCAATTTATCCAGGTCCCATCTCCTTATTTTCCTAACTTTTTGTAGTTTCTTTAGTTTCAGCCTACAGTTCATAACCTACAAGTAATGGTCAGAGTCTATATCTGCCCCTGGGTATGTCTTACACTGTAAAACCTGGTTCCGAAATCTATGTCTTACTATTATAAAATCTATCTGGTATCTCCCGGTGTCTCCTGGTCTCTTCCACGTATACAACCTTCTTTTGTGATTCTTGAACCAGGTGTTTGCTATAACTAAATTATGTTCTGTGCAAAATTCTACCAGGCGGCTTCCTCTTTCATTCCTGTTGCCCAGACCATATTCACCTACTATCTTCCCTTCCCTTCCTTGTCCTACTACCGAATTCCAGTCTCCCATAACAATTAAGTTTTCCTCTCCCTTAATTGTCTGAATAATTTCCTTTAGCTCCTCATATATTTCTTCGATTTCCTCATCATCGGCAGAGCTAGTTGGCATATAAACCTGTACTACTGTTGTCGGTGTTGGCTTCGTATCTATCTTGACAATGATAATGCGATCACTGTGCTGGTCATAGTAGTTTACCCGCATTCCTATTTTCTTATTCATTATCAATCCTACTCCTCTGATACCCCCAACTGATTTTGTATTTATGATCCTGTACTCACCTGACCAGAAATCCTGTTCATCCTGCCACCGAACTTCACTAATCCCCACTATATCTAACTTCAACCTATCCATTTCCCTTTTTAAATTTTCTAATTTTCCTACTCGATTAAGAGATGTAACATTCCACGCTCCGACCCGTAGAATGCCAGTATTGTCTTTCCTGATGATCACATCCTCCTGAGTAGTCCCCGCCCGGAGATCCGAATGGGGGACTATTTTACCTCCGGAATATTTTACCCGAGAGGATGCCATCATCATATGTTCATACAGTAGAGCTGCATGTCCTCGGGAAAAGTAATGGCTGTAGTTTCCCCTTGCTTTCAGCCGTTCGCAGTAGCTGTGTGGCAAAGCCACATTAGCTGATGTTCCAAGGCCAGCTCAGTCAATCATCCAGACTGTTGCCCCTGTAACTACTGAAAAGGCTGCTGCCCCTCTTCAGGAACCACACGTTTGTCTGGCCTCTCCACAGATACGCTTCCGCTGTGGTTGCACCTACGGTACGGCTATCTGTATCGTTGAGGCACGCAAGCCACCCCACCTCGGCAATGTCTGTGGTTCATGGGAGTGGAAATGATAATATTATGGAATAAATTTTGAAACAAGACTGGCAGGCTACACGAAATATCACCATTCAATATTAACTAAAAACTATGCCATCCAATGTTGCGGTGATTCAACAAGGCTGAAAAAGACATTATGGGCGGAAGGAGGATAGGGCAAAATTATTAATAAAAATTCATAAGTGCGAATTTAAGTGAGAGGTGGGGGTTTATTTATAAATTTAAGATACGCGCACATCACATATATTTACCTGAATGTACATAATAGCGGCCACATAAAAAATAATAAAGTACAGCTCCAGTCTGCAAGATGCTATCGCTACGAAGTACAAAGCAAGAGTGTCTTCTTTCTTACAAAAAAATTGAAAGTGTTGTTCCTAAATTTTCTTTCTCTGAATTTCATAGATAACTATTTTAACATGCCGAAATAATATAAAAATACAAAACTTTCTCTGATAATATCGGGGAATGGAAAACGTGTCATTATAGGGAGCAGTAGCATATGGCACAGTAGGTGCTGGTTCCCGTGGGAAAGCCCGCCTATGTTACTGGTGCTCTCCTCGCATTGGCTGCTGCATTTCACGTCACGTGATATCTTTAGAAATTAGTTTTGTTTATTATATACTAAATATTAATTATTCAGAGCTGAGAATTTGTAATAAATATCTCTCAAGGACAGGCTAGGTTTTGACAGTTTAAAAAGTTTAAGGTGCCTTATCTTATTGTAACAAGAGAAGAGCGATTTTGCAGAAGGCGCGCGACGGCCCTGTTTCGGCGCGAAATAGAGCGTCAGGTGCCCTCTCGCAACGCGCCGCAGTTTCAGTCTCGAGCTGACCACTATACGCGCCGGACCGCACCGGTCATGAGTAAAGTTTTGTATAATTGTGATAACAGTCGAGGTCTCAACAAGAACTACGGGCAGCATAGGCCGTGTCGTATTAACAATAGTTGTTCATATTTAATTATTTATTTAATAAATGGCATCCCTGACAATTAAAAATCTCGCGAGTCGCTTCTTATGCTTCCATTCTACAGAACGTATTTTAGCTTCACTTGTATGCTGTACAAGAACCAACGACCTGTGTGCTGTCTTCTGCGCTGGGGACACAACTATAGAAGAAAACAGGTTAGTCAGAACTCGATGCTTTCCATAAAGACTTGGACAGCAACTACGGCACCTCGTGCGTACTGTAGGGCGGTACAAACGCACACTGCTACGCAACAGCATCCGCAAGGATGTGGAGGTTTTAGGGGACTTGTGGGAGGAAGCAGTGCTAACTTCTCCGTCCGCAAATAAAACCCTAGGAAGCTTGTACCGCACGCATGATGCGCCCTGTACCGCTCCGGAATTCAGAATCCAAACAACACACCAGAGGTGACGGCTCGGCGCCGGGAGGAACAGGTGAAAAGAATAATGTAATATGTTGATTTCCTAGTGGGAAGCAGTTTGTCAGGATGCCAAGTCACCGCTCAAACTCGCGTGCGCCAAGACGTCACCCACGCGAGCCGGCCGTACAGTAGGGAAGAGCACACCATACGTAGCACAAGCTGCAATATAACAAACAAACAGTCACTCCACATAGACAGGACACTTATCACTTAAAATATTCAAAATATTTACAAGGGAGTTTACTTAAACAACTTAATATTTTTAACCAAGAAAACTTCCCCCTTGATTTGATTTGATTTTTCCAGGGAAGACAAAACAGTACTGGTCTAACCCGCCACTGCCCGCACCGAAACTAAGTTTATTGTGCGGTATCGCTCCCTGTATTTCTAATAAAGCCAACCAATGCCCTTGAACAGTGCAAGGAGTCCCTTTACCAGTTCTTTATTAGACACAATTTCTTCGGGTCTGGTTGTCCCAAATGTTCTGTGCCTTTTACTCTCCAATGCAATGCACTCGAAGATCAGATGTGATGCAGTTTCATCACCGTCATCACAGATCCTACATTTAGAGTCCTCTTCTGTTATTCCCATTGTATGTAGGTGTTTTTTGAAATTTCCATGGCCTGTCAGCAATCCAACCATCTCCTGTTCAGGCCCAGGATTGCAGAGCTTCTTTTAAAACATGGCTTTGGCATCATTATCTTGTCATGTTTTTGTTGGTAGACTTTGGTCCAATATTCGACGTGTTGTCTTCTGATCCAGTTACGTAGCTCCAATTTGATCATTGCCTTGGTGATTGTCAGGACAGGTTCCGGTCCAATAAATGGAGTCTCTGTCCCCATCGTGGATAATCTGTCGGCATGTTCGTTGTCACTGATCCCCGAGTGGCCAGGGGCCCACAACAGGTTTACTCTATTGCTTTCCCCTAGCTCCACCAGACCTCTGTGACATTCTGCCTCAATTTTAGACCTTGTTGCAAGAGCTGCCAGTGATCCCAGGGCTGCCTGGCTGTCTGAAAAGATATAGATGCTACGATCTTTGTAGCACCTACGCAAATTCTCCTCCACACATGCCCTGATGACAGTGATTTCGGCCTGGAATACTGAGGCCAATTTTCCTAGAGAGATGACGCCCTCCAGTCTTGGCTGCACCCCGTATACCCCGGCCCCAACGCCTTGGTCCGATTTTGACCCGTCAGTGAACCAGACAATATCCCCCTTACGGTGTCGAACTATTTTCTCCCACTGCTCCCTACTTCCAATTGTTATATTGAAAGGCTTGTTGAAGCAGTATGGGGTTATAATATAGTCGGCTGGCATTTCCCCAACCTTTCCTATATTTACGTCACTCACTATTTTAGTGTGTGATTCTGGATATCCCAAAGAGTTCCAGTTGTTGCCAGATTTGAGTCTGTATGCACCAGCCGCTGCCTCCATCTTGACCCAAAGGTGTTATGGAGGCATATCCAGCATGGTTTCCATCCCAGCAGTTGGTGTGCTGTTAATTCCGCCTGTTATGGCCAAGCAAGCTAATCTCTGCAAACTTCCCCATTACTTATGCCTCTTCCAGAGGAACAACATAGAACATACAACAGTTTACCAGTCAATTACAATGCTTCCTAAACTATAGAAGGCAGGACAGCGCGATACATTATCCCACAAATGCAGAACAACACGCAAATGTATAAAGTTCATGTAACAACAAACTGCAGAAAATCTTTATACCACCTCGATGTACGGCTTGCCTTTTACCACTGGAGTATGCAAAAGAAAAGAAAACAAAAAGGTTCAAATGTTAAGCTTTAGGGACTTAACTGCAGGGTCATCAGTCCCTAAACTTACAAACTACTTATGAACTATCTTATACTAAAGACGACACAAACATCCATTGCCGAGGGGGGACTCGAGTCCCCAACTGTAGCAGCCCAGCAGATTGTGACTGGCGCGCCGCAGACCGCTCGGCCACTGCGGCCGGCCCAGGCAAACCCGTGTCATGGCTCAGGGGCCTTTACTCATGTTTCCACTTTCGAACATCAAACCAGGCTAATGAATCAGCCACAACCCAGTTTTAACAGGCACACACACACACACACACACACACACACACACACACACACGCACTATACAGCCTTCCATATAAGCTAGGCAAGCAGTAGCTTCTCCTGAGAACATAAAACCAGTTGTCAAACACGTAGCAGATCACACAACATAGTTCGAGTTACCACCTTCAGGCTTGCAAAGCGATGATGTCAGCTTATCCAGTCCTATTGCCCTGAGCTACTAGAGCTACTCAGTGCTTGATATCCCGGAAACCACGGGTTCCACAATAACAAGGCAACTCGGCCGCCAGACCGTCACACCGGAGCCCGAGCACTGCCCGCTCACGTGACAACTGACGCATGACTGGAAGGAAAGCCCATCGATCACTCACTTCTACCAAAAACTACCGCTCTTCCCACCAAAAGCCCAGTTAAATCCAGCGACGGTTGAACAAAGATCAGCAAGCCAGAGAGAGGCCGACCGATAACTAAAGATCAAACTGACGGCAGCGTCAAAGACTATTGGCTACGTTGTCGCTCTAATTGTTTGAAGCTTACACATACATTCTAGCAAAATTAGTATAAAATACAGGTTGGTTCTTACAAAGAAGAAACAAGCAACCAGCCAATATTAATGGTATTTATTTAAAAAAATAGATTCGATGCCAATTTCTAACCTATAGGTTCATTATCAGACGCCTTTTCCCATCCAAATAACAACAAATGTATCGATGTGAACAGCCATCCGATAGCGAACTGGGAACAGTGCTGTGTTTTATGTAAATATTATTGTTATTAATAGTGGGTGGTTGCTGTTTTATTCCTTGTATGAACCAACCTTTATTTTCTATACAGCCACGGTCTCAAGAAATGTGAGATTCCAGCAAAATAGCCCTTACTTTAAAAGCAGAAAATCTCCATGGTGAGAACAAAGTACCTTCTCTTTCGTTGTTCAAGCAGTTAAAATGAAGGGGAACGAAAGGTTAAACTGCTTTTGGTATTATCCAATATGAGAAATACGAGCAACTTAAATATTGGGAACTATTTATTCACAACCGATACAAAACTGTTATGTGTTTGCTCCTGTTACTGTCCTTCAAAGCAGTCACCAGTGTTGTGTAGAACCAGTTGCCAGCGATATGGACGGCGTAGTGTACCGTTAGCACAGCCTGTTCTGGTGAGAATGAAGCTGTCTACTGCCCTGCATGTCGAATTTCTAGAACAGTTCTGAAGCGAATGCTACGAAGTGTTTCCTGCATCTTTGAAATGAAATCGAATTCAGAAGGATTTAATTCCGGGGAGTATGGTGGATGGTACAGTACTTCCCAGTCATATCGACCGAACGGAGCAGCGCTGAAAGTGTTGCCGCTTCTTTCGCAAAGCTGGTCGTAGGTGATACTCCATAAACGAACAGCAAAACTGGTCATTGACGGGCTGCCGTAGAGGAACATAATATGTCAGTATAACACCATCACAGTAGTAAACGAGAATCACCATACTGGGGCTCTGAAGCACTTTCTACTTTAACGGCGACCCATAATGACGCCATTCGTAGAAATGGCGTTTCAGTTTTGGCTCGTACAATGTGGTCCATATATCATCCAGTGTTTCGATACGGCGTACGAAAGCCTCTCCTTCACGACCATAGCGATCCAAATTGTATACCCCACTGAAAAATTATCACGCAGACTAGCTAATATTGTAATAGAAAATGTTTCGTGAACCTTTTAGCTTTTCCTGTGGCACAGTCAGGTGAAATACTATAAAATGAAACGCTTCTTCTATTACTATTATATATTTGTGACGACGTTACAGCATTCAATGCATGAAATAAACGGTGGCCGAGGGGACTAAGGAGCTCCAGTCACGGTCTGCACGGCCACTAAGGTCGGGGGTTTGAATCCCCGCTCGGGCATAGATATTTGTGCCGTCCTTTTTCGTAAGTAATTCATAAGTAGTTTGTAAGTTTAGGGACTGATGACCCCATAGTTAAGTCCCATAGATTATACAAACATTTGAACATGAAATAAATCGCTAATTGCGATCGGTTATGGCTTCACTGTACTAGGTTTAGATGGAATACCAAAGTGCGGCGAATGAAAATTTGTGCCCGGCCGGGATTCGAACCCTGGATCTCCTGCTTACTAGGCAAACGCGTTGACCACTCCGCCACTGAGGACACCTACCTAGTACGCAAGAAATCCCGGGTTCGAATCCCGGCCGGGCAAAAATTTTCATTCGCCACACTTTGGTATTCCATCCAAACCTAGTACAGTGAAAACTGATGGCAAATTGCGATTTATTTTATTCTTCTGTTACTTGTCGTATAATTCAATCCACATCTGTGTAGTGTTCCCACATTATACTAGTAGATTCGCCCGTATTTCACTCATGTAATATCAGAATCAATTGGAATATGTAGTGACGAATGCCATTTTATTTTTTATTTTTATGATCAGTAAAGAGCCGGCGGAGGTGGCCGATCGGTCTGCGGCGTGCCAGTCACGTTCTGCACGGCCGCTGCGGTCGGAGGTTCGAATCCACCCTCGGGCATGGATGATCGTGCCGTCTTTAGTATAAGCTAGTTCCGCAAGTAGGATGTAGGTTTAGGGACTGATGACCCCGTAGTTAAGTCCCATAAGCTCTACAAACATTTAAACATTTTTGCACTATGTCATTATAATGAAACATAATTATCACATTTTATTATAATGACATAGTGCACCTATGCACTTTAAATTTTATAGCAACTGATTGACATTACAAGATTATGGCCTTGTAAAATGATTTTATTGGACCAGATGATGCTGACATAGATCAGCGAAACCGATCGTCTTAAATAAAAATTGATGATCAGCGGTCTTGCCTTTTTTATATCTTTCTACAATATCATAATTGGATCGCCTCCTAGAACATAAACTAATTTAAACAATTGTTCAGAGCGTACGTATCTCAACCGATCCCCTAACTTGTTTGACCAGTGTAGTCAAATTTTAAAATGTTTGTAAAGTCTATGAGACTTATCTACGGGGTCATCAGTCCCTAAACTTACAAACTAGCTAATACTAAGGACGGCAAAAATATCCATGCCCGAAGGGGGATTCGAACCCCCGACCGTAGTGGCCGTGCAGACCGTGACTAGAGCGCCTCAGTCTCCTCGGCCACCGCGGCCGACCCCAGTGTAGTCGCGATAATGGTTCAAGAAGGTCTATAAACAGTGAAGTACAGAGTGGGCCACTATGTGGCACTGCTTGACTGAGTGTTCATCAGCACTGATGCAGGAATGTCGCAGTACAAGTCAGGATCCGGCCGCGGTGGCCGAACGGACTGAGGCGCTTCAGTCACGGTCTGCACGGCCACTACGGTCGGGGGTTCGAATCCCCCTTCGGGCATGGATATTTGTGCCGTCCTACTTCGTAAGTAGTTCATAAGTAGTTGGTAAGTTTAGTTAAGTCCCATAAGCTTTACAAACATTTGAACATTTGAACAAGTCAGGAAGGTCATTTGGGAGCAATGAATCCAGTTAGCAACAGGTGATGAAGATATGCGCGGCCACCGCTAGGCCACCAGACAGTAGTATGTTTATTTTTCACAGTTGTGACCCACCGTACGGTGACTACTGGCGTCGCGCCTTTTTCCGCGTCCGTCGTAAACGTTAGGCGGCGCAGGCATGGCCGCGATAAACGCGCCGCGGCCGTAACGGGCGCGGTGACGGCCGGCAGCTGTTATATACACAGTAGGCGGGCGGTGACTGGGCGTTCAGGAGGCTCGTAAGGAAACGTCCTGTCGCCGTGCCAGATAGGACGTGCGGCGCGTGCTGACGAGTCGCGCGCGCCGGCCATCAGCGGCGATAGCGCCGCAAATGTGGCCGCCGCGGGGGCGGCGGGGGCGGCGGGGGTGGAGGGCTGTCTCGTTAGCGGCCGGCCGGCAGCCGCGCCGCGCGTGACGCTATCGGCGGCGGACGTGACGCGGCGTGGCATGGCGTACCCTGACCTTAGCACGGCGAGTCGCTCCGCTTTCACCACCTGCTGGCACATATTTCACCCCGTAGCGACAACTTTTCACGTGGACGTAAAAATAGGGCCCGCTGTCATTAAGTGAAAGACGTGAAGCCGGCGTCGCCTACTGTATATGCCCCGAAACATTAGCAGACCACTGTTTGCGATTGATGGGCCTGTAACGACTTGTAAGAGACTGTACGAGGGCTATTCAGAGAGGAGGGAACGTTGTCGTCTGACGTTAGTACATACAGAACTACCCAATAAAATTGCTACACCAACAAGAAATGCAGATGATAAACGGGTATTCATTAGAAAAATATATTATACTAGAACTGACATGTGATTACATTTTCACGTAATTTGGGTGCATAGTACGGAAAAAAACCACCTCTGGCCGTAATAACAGCCTTGATACGCCTCGACATTGAGTCAAACAGAGCTTAGAGCGTGTACATTTGGCCATGTAGCTTCAACACGATACCACAGTTCATCACGAGTAGTCACTGTTGTACTGTGCCGAACAACTTGCTCGGCCACCATTGACCAGACGTTTCCAGTTGGTGAGTGGAGAATGTGCTGAATAAGGCAGCAGTCGAACATTTTCCGTATCCAGAAAGGCCCATACAGGACCTGCAACATGCGGTCGTCTATTATCTTGCTGAAATGTAAGGTTTCGCAGAGATCTAATGAAGGGTACAGCCACGGGTCGTAACACATCTGAAATGTAACGGCCACTGTTCAAAGTGCCGTCGATGCGGACAATAGGTGACCGAGACGTGTAACGAATGGCACCCCATACCATGACGCCGATGATACGCCAGTATGGCGATGACGAATACACGCTTCAAATGTTTGTACAGCTTATGGGACTTAACTACGGGATCGTCAGTCCCTAAACTCACAAACTACTTACAAACTAGCTAATACTACGGACGGCAGAAATATCCATGCCCGAGGGGGGATTCGAACTTTTGTGTCCCAGCCTCGTCGCCGCTTTTGTGTCTCGTTTCCGTCGTAGGTGTCGGTGGCCGAGTGGAATGAGACCGACACAGGAATAAAGATAGCACGCTGGTGCAGGTACGGAGGGGAGCAGCCAGAAACTAGAAACACTAGAGTAAATTAGAACGAGATATATATTGCACAGAATTTATACAATACTTAACTTTTACATAGATCAGTACTGCAGAATGCTGATACATAGTTGAGCTAGAGGCCTGCCTAGTACTGCTTCCTAGTGCCTATACGATATAGCCAAGTCTTCACGGGTGCCTATCTGATTACGAAGGTCCGAACTGGTTGCTATCTCAGTCGCAAGTAAACGATGTCGTTCAGTGGTGGCCACGAGCGGAGTTGTAGCAGAGGGCGCTCGTGGCTGTCGTCGTAAGAACGCCGCGCCGTGCGTGCATGGCGGCGCGCGGCGGAAGTAGGTGGCGCGCACTTTGGACTTGTGCGACACCACACGAACCCCCGACCGTAGTGGGCGTGCAGACCGTGACTGGAGCGCCTCAGTCCCCTCGGCCTCCGCGGCCGGCACACGCTTCCAATGTGCGTTCACTGCGATGTCGCCAAACAAGGATGCGACCATCATGATGCTGTAAACAGAACCTGTATTCATCCGAAAAAATGACGTTTTGCCATTCGTGCACCCACGTTCGTCGTTGTGTACACAATCGCAGGCGCTCCAGTCTGTGATGCCGCGTCAAGGGTAACCACAGCCATGGTCTCCGAGCTGATAGTCCATGCTGCTGCAACTATTTGTGGAGATGGTAGTTGTCTTGCAAACGTCCCCATGCGTTGACTTAGGGATCGAGACGTGGCTGCACAATCCGTTACAGCCATGCGGATAAGATGCCTGTCATCTCGACTGCTAGTGATAGGAGGCCGTTGGGATCCATCACGGTGTTACGTATTGCCCTCCTGAACCCACCGATTCCAGCGAGCAGCATTGTCGCGATACGATGAACCGCAATCGCGATAGGTTACAATCTGAGCTTTATCAAAGTCGGAAACGTGATGGTACGCATTTCTCTTCCTTACTTGAAGCATCACAACAACGTTTTACGACGCAACGCCGGTCAAGTGCTGTTTGTGTATGAGAAATCGGTTGGAAACTTTCCTCATGTCAGCACGTTGTACTTGTCACCTTGGCGCCAACCTTGCGTGAATGCTCTGAAAAGCTAATAATTTGCATATCACAGCATCCTCTTCCTGTCGGTTAAATTTCGCGTCTGTAGCACGTCTACTTCGTGGTGTAGCGATTTTAATGGCCAGGAGTGTATGTTGGTATGTGTGTGCTTGGCACTGCAGTGTCGCCAATTTAGCGACTTTGTCTCTATATCTGGCGACTTCTGGCCGCAGAAAGCGACAAAATTTAAGTTTTAGCGACTAGCGGCAAAACTGACGACTTCTGTCCCTTGAACCAATGTTATTTTGAAATTTGAAATTTTGTTTTTTAGGAAACTATTTTGTCAAATATTTTGTCAACCTGAATGACCTGCAGTATTGTTATTGCATTTAATGTCGTATCCAAAAATTGCTAAAGTAAAAGATATCCAATAAATAATCAAGTCCCTACAGCGAAACAACAATAAAATTGCAATTGAGCGGATACCATCTCACTACGGCATAGATGGTAATAAGAAAGCTGATTTCCTAGCCAAAAAGGGCACAAAAATTAAACAAAGTGGAAAAACTTCCCTGTCATATTTTGCAGGAAAACGGATTATTAACCTTCCTATTGTGAATGGGTCTAACTGACCCAGTTCTTTTACTAAAATTAACAGAAATCCCTAAATTTTATTTATTTTGTAACATGGCGTTTTGTATTCCTCAAATAAGTAATAATTTATGTTATCCTTAATTCAAAATCTGAAATACATTCGGAGATACGTAGCTTTGACACACTTATTGTGAATGGGTCTTTTAGACCCAGGCGGAAATTTTTATTTAGTTTCTACGAATAAATTGTTAGAATTACTTGCGATTGTTGTCGTGTGGCCTAAAGTGGCTCAGAGGCTCTGTATAACGACTGCATATACCGTCTGAGTTTGGCAACATGGCTAGTCGGTTTCTAAGTGATGAACAACCAGAAAGGCTTGTAAATGAGTCGTATGACGAAATAGAAGATGATACTGTCAATGATCAAGATTGTGTTGATAGTTCAAGTGATGTTGATGATGTATCGATTAGAAGAGAGGAGAGTGATGTGATTGAAGGAGACGAAAGCTTGGTTTTGTTGTCCTGTTTGTTTATTTTATAACATGCTAGACATTGCTGCAATAAATGCTTATATGTTGTATGTGCACACTAATCCAGGCTACTATCAAAACAAATTGTACAAAAGACGCCTTTTTCTAATAGAGCTTGGATGTGAGCTAACAAGACCAATGCAAGAATGTCCAAAAATATTCCTAAGAAGATAGAAGTCAATTTGGAAAGTATTGCAGGAACGAGTTTTGGAGCAAAGGAACATAAAAGGAGCCGGTGCAAAGAGTGTGGACTGAAGAAAGATCGAAAGACTAATAATAAACGTAACAATTGTCAGTCATTCCTATGCCAAGAGCATGCAAATATTTACTGCAGTAATTGTGTAAGCTAATACAACACCTAAATATATTTCTTCAGTATTAATTATCATATTTAAAAGTAATTTTAGGTTAATTAATGTTTGCAATAATGAAAAAAATTAAGCTGTAGCTTGCACTTTTATGCAACAATTCACTTATAAAAACTTGTATGAACACTATTTGTTTCACAATCTAATATGTAATAAATAATTTTTTACACTAATTATGGTCAATAAATGCTGTAAAGCTTCAATATCTGTTTTTCTACACTATATACAATATATATTTTGAAGTAACAGCTAATTATATATATATATATATATATATATATATATATATATATATATATATATATATTGCGGGTCTAACTGACCCATTCACAATATGTGTGTCTGTTTCGAACACAATAGGAAGGTTAATAATATTTTTAAAGAAGAATTGAAAAATAAATCAATAGAATCTCATAAGAGGGGAAGATAACCAACTGATACCAGATGGACCAAGGAGAGAGGCAGTAGCAACATTCCGCCTGACTACTGGACATGACTGTTTGACCGCCCACGTGCACAAGATCTCCACCCTGCCGTCTCCAGAGTGTGTTCTGTGTCACAAGAGTGGTACCATAATTAATCGGTGATCATTTAAAAGAGTGTGCAGAATCGTACAATTGTAATTTAGACTTAACAAAATAGTATTGGGAAGCACAAAGGCGAATGACATTAAGTCAAGTGCCGGAACATTAGAATAATAATAACAGTACATTCAATTGAGAGGCAACTGCCTAGGTGGGATGGTGTTCAAGTCACTTACATTATAATTTCCTGTTTTTCTTTCAGGTGTGTGTATGTGTGATGCTTTTCTTTAAAATATTTATCTAAGGTTAATATGTAAAGACAGTTACCACAAATAGTGATGATGGTTTCCATAAGATCTTTGAGTTGAAGTACTCTCAAAACTGCGTGTTTTTAGCCATATATCATAGGTATATGCCGGCCGCGGTGGCCGAGGTGACTGAGGCGCTCCAGTCACGGTCAGCATGGCCACTACGGTCGGGGGTTCTAATCCCCCCTCGGGCATGGATATTTGTGCCGTCCTAGTTTATAAGTAGTTCATAGGTAGTTTGTAAGTTTAGGGACTGATAACCCCGTAGTTAAGTCCCATAAGCTTGACAAATCCAGGTGAAACTGTTAACTTACACGCAGCGTTACCATTACTGACATTTTGAAAATTAATATCGCATGTTCTTTCAGTTAAATACAAAATTTATATCTTTAAATTTTAAAAACAATTGTAGTAGATTAAAAATAATAAGTAGTACTTTCGTATAATAAAAAGAAATAATACGACATTTCTTTAATTGGAAAATATTTTAAGCGACTTCGGGCGACTTTCGAGGACGCATTTAGCGACATTCTCGTTCTGAGTTGGCAACACTGTTTGGCTGGTCAGTCGGCATCCAGCCGTAACAACTGGAACGTCTCCGCGCTTCGAATTTGAAACGTGCGATTCAATCGAAAATCCCGCCAGTTGTGAGTTGCGCTGTGTGCTACTGTAATAGCAATTTATCGTGAACTGTACGAAGTGTACGGAAGCAACGTAATGGGTGAATGTGCCGTCCGGAAATGGCGCATTCGGTTTAAAAGTGGCCGAAACAACGTTCTGATCAAAGTTGCGTCAACGCCCAAGCATTGTGACTGACGATCTTGTCGCTAAAGTTAATGAAACTCAGTGGCGGACAACACATGTATTTCTAAGTGTACATGGGGGCCTCTTTTTGTGAAGCCGCCACTCCGAGCCTCCGACAGCCTTAGCCCTAAGCTTACAAACTACTTAGAAACTATCCATAAAATCTCGGGCGAACTGCCGGATGTCAGTAACTTCCTGCCACGATATTTCGGCGCAGAGTCTTCTGGCCATCTTCAGGTGAGTACCGCCGAAGTACTGGCGAAGACGCACTGAGCTGTGCTATTTATGCCCAATTCAGCCGACATTGCGCAGGCGCGTACCTAGCGCGCGCGTTCACTACAGCTACGTACGCTGCTCCGAGCGCCCTCCGTGGTGGAGGCTTGTCGCTTCGATATCAGATCGATTCACATCGTCATTCAGTTGCAGGAAACTACGCCGACTACGAAGTTTTTCAATGACAGGATTCCATGCAGCATTTATTTGGAAACCGCTGTCACGATTAATAAGAATCTCACTGTCAGACAATCTCTGATGCCGACAGCCTTCACACGGAACTGGAACACCTGCAGACAGTATTCCTAAATAATGGATATACAAGGAAGCAAGTAAATCGAGCGATGCACGCCTCCAAACGACAGAACAAGGAAGAAGAAGAAGAGGCTTTCAAATCGACTGCTTATCTCCCATATATTGGGAACATTTCATCACAGATAGGCAGAATACTAAAGAAGCATAAAGTAAGAGTCATCTTTCGCCCTCCTCCTAAAATTTCATCGCTGCTGGGTTCTGTCAAAGACGATCTGCAGCTATGTAAAGCAGGTGTTTACAGGATTCTGTGCGAGTGCAGCAAGTCATATATAGGGCAGACGACGCGCACTGTGCAGGATCGCATCGTGGAACATCAGCGTCATACTCGGCTACTCCAACCCACCAAATCCGCAATCGCCGAACATTGTATTTCCACAGGTCATTCAATGAAATACAATGAAACGAAAATTGTGGCCCATACATCAAACTTTTGGAGCTCAATCATTAATGAAGCTGTGGAAATAAGATTGTCTGACAGTGAGACTCTTATTAATCGACACAGCGGTTTCCAAATAAATGCTGCATGGAATCCTGTCATTGAAAAACTTCGTAGTCGGCGTAGTTTCCTGCAACTGAATGACGATGAGAATCGATCTGATATCGAAGCGGCAAGCCTCCACCACGGAGGGCGCTCGGAGCAGCGTACGTAGTTGTAGTGAATGCGCACGCTAGGTACGCGCATGCTCAATGTCGGCTGAATTGGGCATAAATAGCACAGCTCAGTGCGTCTTCGCCAGTACTTCGGCGGTACTCACCTGAAGATGGCCAGAAGACTCTGCGCCGAAATATCGTGGCAGGAAGTTACTGACATCCGGCAGTTCGCCCGAGATTTTATGGACATATCTATACGCCGGGAAAGCTTTAAACATTACTTAGGAACTATCTTACGCTAAAGACGGCACAAACATCCATGCGCGATGGGGGATTCGAACCCCCGACCGTAGCGGCTGTGCATACTGTGACTGACGCACCGTAGACCGCTCGGCCACTGCTGCGGGCCAGCGTTAGCCCGCCACTGACGAAACGAGTCCTGAAAAGCGTCGCTTCACCGTAACGGAGCTTTCGCTTTCTCTTCCACAAGTATCACGGACATTGTTGTTCAAATGTTCAAATGTTTGTTAAGCTTATGGGACTTAACTACGGGGTCATCAGTCCCTAAACTTACAAACTACTTATGAACTACTTACGAACTAGGACGGCACAAATATCCATGCCCGAGGGGGGATTCGAACCCCCGACCGTAGTGGCCGTGCTGACCGTGACTGGAGCGCCTCAGTCACCTCGGCCACCGCGGCCGGCGGACATTGTTGTTTGGCATTGTCACTCAAAAGCTAGGGTACCACGGGCGGCAGAATTTTACGACGAAGGAATTTCAAAGATTGTCCAGCGCTGTGATAACTGCCTGAATTTGTTTGGTGACTATGAGGAAAAGTAGTATAAGGTCGCTCTTTCACATGTATGCAATAAAATGATTTTCTTGAACTTACTTTTTCTTTAATTTTCTTTTATATTTATTTATTTATTTCTCGTTTATAATCCTGCTATATCTTAATATAAATCAGAACGTACATTTGTACTTTTACATGTTATACATTAATTCATTGATGTTACATAATTTAAGTATTTGAAATAGATTGAGATAAGAAGAAAAAATAAAAGCAAAGAGAAAATACATATATACAAATGTTTACAGCTGTTGTTACAATTATAATATAACAAATTACAATTCGTGCATTTTACAATAAATTAGATATAGTGGAGATATAGTGGATTGGTTACATGTGTAAAATAGTCGATTGTTCTATGGCTGGAGTTGTCAGGTGTGTACTATGTCCTTAGTTATGAATTAATACATTTATATATATTTAAGACAGCAATTAATTATCTTGGGTCGCCACCATATTTCTCCAAAATATGGAGAATTAAAATGTTACTGATCAGCTATGATGTGGTCATAGATTCAAACATATAATAAATATTCCTACTCTATTTCAAAACAAACCAAACAAAAATGTACTAGAAAAATTATTAGTAAACTGTGAAATTTAACTATTCTGTTTCCCCTCCAAAATAGTGACAAAGGAACGTTCTTAAATGAAAGACGATCTCCTCAAAATCAATTTATTATAAACATACAGATGACATTTCCTATCATGTAAAAACAAGATAATGGTATTCACACAATCTTTTACAAATGTTAATACATTGAGACACAAAAAAATGACTGGCTGAGTCAAAGGTCGGAGGTTTTGCAAAACAGAATGCTATTCGATTGGTTACACAGGGGCTTGAAATTATCGTTAACCCTAAGCTCCCCAGAGTAAATAGGCAGATCTCAAAAGAATGAAAAAGGGACAGAATCCAGCAAGTCTGATTCATATAACCCTCCAGCAAGTGCGTCACATTACCTACATAGATGATCATTGACGGCAGCGTCTCAGGCTCGCAGGCAGCAGGCGGTGGGAGCGGATGAGCTGAAATTTTTATCCGACCGTAATTGCTGCGACCTGTTAAGCAGGGTCGACATGTAACTTAACACAGCGTCACCGGCGTCGGCGTCGCTATGGCAGTTGCTGTGCGATTCTATCACACTAACAGACTAATCAATATTTTGCATAGGTGAGACAAAAGCCACTTGGCACAAATCGATCAGTCACTTGCGTAATAAGATCTGTAAAACAATGCCCGATTCGCAAAGGCGCGAATACTCAAATAGAGACTTCTAGCAAAACGAAAACTAAACTGTGGCCGCTCACAGCGTAACCACAGGACAAAGTAACGTCCGCGAAGTAAACACAAGTTCTACAAGGTCCGAATCTTCGGAATCACACACAAGTCTAACCAGAGGACCATTTAAGACGATGTCCTCCCCGCGAATCTAAACGGAGTATTCCGTGTCTCCCGAGGTCCGTACACTTCGGACGCTCAAACAGGAGACTAGAGAGGTCCGTGCACTTCGGACGCTCAGACACGAGAGACTGTCCCGAGGTCCTTACCCCTCGGACGCTCACACAGGAGTCCACGTACGTCCTCTCGCTGTGGCGCAGCTTATAGCAAGTGCCGGGCGGCCACACCCACGCGCGAAAAGACGCACCAATATCTGCTAACCACTAATAGTCAAACCAATCGGATGGCGTAATGCCGTTGACAAATTGTTTAGCTGTCATCCTAAAATACTCTGCCGAATCAGGACGCGTTCTCTGCGGTTGCCAAGAGGCTCCGCCCAGGCGACCAAAGCTTCCCGCGGATTTCACCGTTCCCAGGGTGAATGCTCTGCAAGGAATTTCACCTTGCTCCTAGCTACGCTCACACGACCTAAAAATGTTAACATTGTGCTATATATACAGCCGCTGGAGCCAAACCCCTGGGGTGCCAGACGGGCAGAAAGCTTTCCTCTCAACCTAACCATTTGTCACACAAACTGTGTTCAAACAGCCCGGGGCCCAGAGCACTCTGCTATTGTTTGTATCCGGCAAATTCCTCTCTTGCGAAACGGCCGAATGACTAAAAAAGGCAGTCCCCGCTATCGTCCACCGTAAACCGCGGGCCAGCATTGTAAAGCGTTCCACATATTCCGCCGCCCGTAGCGTCGGCGCCACAGGTCAAACCAGCCCCTCTCGTCCGTCCCCGAAGGCGAGCGAAAGTTGGTGGGAGGTGGAGACCCCCAAGAGCGTCTTTGCTCTGCGCGGCCTAGCCGTGCCCAACACGTAAAACCACTTTTTAGCAGCCAAGCTGCGCTAATAAACATTAAAATCCCGAAATTTTCATATAAACGTAGAATGTACTACAATCCCAGGAGCCCATCACCCCTGATGTGTCCCCAAAGACACAGAAATCAAAATAAATAAAGACCTACAAAGAAAAATGTTACACATTTCAATAATTAGCGTAAAGAGAAAGGTACAGAACACAAGGATAGTATAAAAATAGACTAATTACAGCCCCCGTCTCACACATGGTTCTTATACACATGTCGAAATTCAATGTATTCTGAAATTTGTTAATTGTAATTATGGGATAAACAAGATAATAGGAAAGACAGAAATTATATCTAAAAATTAGGTTTTCTGTCCTTATGGTTAGCTGCATTGTACTGTGCTAAGAGACTCATGAGCTCGGCGGCGGATGGTAAGAGGAGGTAGACCAAGAAGAAAGTACTTAGATTCGGTGAGGAATGATATTGAAGTAAAAGGCATAGCTTCAGACGAGGCATCAATGTTGGCATTGAATAGGGGATCATGGAGGAATTTTATTAGAGGTACTAAGCTACAGACTGAACGCTGAAAGGCATAATCAGTCCCTAATGATGATGATGATGATTTTCTAATTCAGTTAAATAAAATATTATTGGATCTCTAATTCCACGTGTTGTTTCAGATTTTAGTCATGTGTATGTAGACGAGCTGAACTCGTTGTCGTGACCTAAAACGATGGATGAGTAGGTTGGCTGCTTGGAAAGCCATTAGGAGCTATGGAGATTACTTTCCAAAAACAGCTCTTCACAAACTGAACAATCAAAGACAACCGTCGTCAAAGTATAGTGAATCCAATACCGTAAAAATAAATAAATAAATAAACAAATAATTTAGAAAATTAACATGGTTCTTTGATCTAAACCATCATTATTAACGACATTTTCTAAAAAATAGAAAGTTACGAATAAACAAAAAACGAATAGATATTAAACTTGTGTAAATACTCGAACACAACGAAAACAAAATATGTCTAGGAAGGATTCGGACCATCAACCCCATAGCTGCAAGGCCATAACCGTCTTTTTTTTATTTCCTTTTTGTTCAAGGGGCCGGTCTGTTCATTATGGGCACTGATCCTGTTTGTTCGTTATTGTTCGTTGTGTTCTTGACTCAGCTTTTTTTATTACAGAGGGCATTCAGCCTTCTTACCGGACGCGCTGAGGCACGATGCCCGGATACCTGAGATATAACGACAGATGTTGCAACTGTTTTAGTTATTTGTTTATGCTTTGAACAAATACAGAGAAATTCTAAAATCCGATACCCATGTGGTCTCCTTGTGGGATTCATTGGAAGAATCCTCAGGGCTTACAAATCCCTTGTTCGGTCAACGCTTGCGTATTGTTCATCAGTGTGGGATTCGTAGCACGTAAGATTAACACAAGGCATAGAGAAGATCCAACGGAGAGCAGCACGCTTCGTTACGGGCTCATGTAGTAAGCGTACAAGTGTCACAGAGATGATTAAGCAACTCCATTCGCAGACGCTGCAAGAGAGGCGTTCTGCATCGCGGTGGGCATTCTGCCAGAGTTCCAAGACGAAACGTTTAATGAAGAGTCAATCAATGTATTGCTCACATCTGCATATTAAGCGACCATAAGGATGATATCAGAGAGATTAGTGCTCAGATAGAGGCATACGACAATCATTTTACCCGCGAACCACGGGAGTCTGGAATAGAAGAAAATGAACGGGGTTACACTAAGTAGTGTCACGTCGTGAGTTGGCGAGCAGAGTAGGTCTGTAGATGTACCAGGTGATCAAACAGTCAGCATAAATTTGAAAACTTAATAAATCACCGAATAATGAAGATAGGGAGAAATTGACAAACATGCTTGGAATGACACGGGGTTTTATTAGAACAAACAAAAAAAAAAAAAAAAAAAAAAAAAAAAAAAGTATTGCTAGACGCTTGAAAGATCTCTTGCGCGCGTCGTTTGGTGATGATCGTGTGCTCAGCCGCCACTTTCGTCATGCTTGGCCTCCCAGACCTCAGTCCTTGCGATTATTGGCTTTGGGGTTACCTGAAGGGATACTGAAAGACATCTGACTCCAGTGCCTTAGCATAACTCCGGATATTCTTTACAGTGCTGCTCACAACATTATTCCTCGACTACAGCTATTGTTGAGGAATGATGGTGAACATATTGAGCATTTCCTGTAAAGAACATCATCTCTGCTTTGACTTCATTTGTTATGCTAATTATTGCTTTTCTCATCAGATGAAGCGCCATCTGTCGTTCATTTTTTGAATTTTTCTTCTTTTTTCGGTTCTCGTAACACCCCGTGTCATTCCAAGCATGTGTGTCAATTTTTACATCTCTATATACATTATTACGTGATTTATTAAATTTTCAAATTTATACTGACTTTTTGATCACCCGGTAGATGCAGTGTATTCGAACTCTAATTACAAGGGCTATTCAGAAAGTAGGGAACGTTTTGACAATTAAAGAATTTATGATTGAGATAGCGGGCTCCTTTGATAATCTTTGGTGGCCCGCTATGTTCTGGAGGTCGAAACAACTGCAGGTTCCAGAGTCTCAGTAAAACAGTCTATTAGACTACTGCAAAGGTAGGGTAGTGAAATGGAGGATAGATAGCCAAAAGGATATAGGATAAAGAAAATAAGAAAATGATGTGCACAAGGATCAATCTGTGGTCCCATTTTCTGGTAACTGGTAATTGAACCGCTCCTACATCTAGTGGATAGAGATGTCAGGGTTGACGGAGTCGTCGCATACGCAGATGACCTTCTAGTGGTTGTCTCCGCCAACAACAGGGCGGAGCTAGAGGAGAAAACATGTGAAACACTGACAACAATTACACAATGGTGCAAACACAACAAACTGAACGTAGCAGGCAAGAAAACGACATACACTCAAAGGGTCATTACAACGAAACACATGAGTAGAATTAGACAATACAACGAACAGTAGTCACACGCTATCTAGGTGTCCACGTTGATGAAAGACAAGCCGACCGCGGTGACCGAGGTGACTGAGGCGCTCCAGTCACGGTCAGCACGGCCACTACGGTCGGGGGTTCGAATCTCCCCTCGGGCATGGATATTTGTGCCGTCCTAGTTCGTAAGTAGTTCATAAGTAGTTTGTAAGTTTAGGGACTGTCGACCCCGTAGTTAAGTCCCATAAGCTTAACAAACATTTGAATTTGAATTTTGAATTTGATGAAAGACAAAAAGAAGAAAATGGCTATCTCAATTTAATTTGTGAAATTTGTGGACTGTGTAACTTTTCCAACACACCCATACAATTAAATAGGAACTTTCGATCATACTGGAAAATTGTGCGAAGCAGGATTTAAGAAGCTACAAGTCGTCTTCAATAACATTGGAAACTAAGTTATGAACGCGTGATGTATTTAAAGAAAATGGCTGTAGACAGAAATGTAACCGTACTGCAACAGATGTTATAACTGCGTACAGCGCCAGTCGGTAAGTCTACTGCACGACTGCAGCGCTTTAGTGACGAATGGAGTATTTCCAGGTGTTACCATGTTACCTTCTAGCAGGCGATGGCAACGGAGTATCCGACAACCCGTCACGTTTGAAGCACTCGTGCTGGGCACTATTCCCAAATACGTGTTGCAAAATTCCACAATGAGTTAGCCAGAGTGCGTGGTACGGAAACCTGAGTTTTGCGACTCCTGAGCACCGTGCATAGGGAAGGGCACGGTGCCCGCACTCGTCACAGGTGCGGCGGCAGCGTGGCCGGCAGATCGATGCCGTGCGAGAGAGCATTAGCGCCCGCGGGCCGCGAACTGCAGCCGTAGGCGCGTTTGAACAACACGTGTGAAGCGCCGATACAATTAATTCCGAAACATAAATTGGAAATAACTTGATGCGTGCGCGCGAGGCTCGCCCGCTATTGCGGTAAATCACGACACGCCGCGGCAGTGGGGCGTAAATTCCCGAAACGCTTAGCGCCGCGCCGCACCGGCCGGGGCGCCGAATAAATTCCACGTGCAGCGTAAATCGAGCAGCGCGACGAGCCGCTCCGCTGCCGAGCGTTCAGACCCATCTGCACCCAGCGCCGCTTCCGACATGCGCCACTTTCTCTAGACTAGAACTGTCCTGTGAACGAAATTACTCCAGTTGTTTTTAGCAAGTAACGAAACACAAATTTTATTAATAACACAATAGACTGGGTGATGTAACTTCAATTGAAATGAGGTCATTTATCGGAATACTTTTACTTAGCGGTTATATCGAAGTACCGAGGCGGAATATGTACTGGGAAACAAGATCAGATTCTCATAATAATCTTGTAGCTGGAGCACTTTCCCGAGATAGATTCAAATTCATAATGTCCAAATTGCATTTGTGTGACAATGACAATCTAAATAAGTCAGACAGATACGCTAAAGTGAGACAGTTATTTGACATGCTCAGCACACGATTCCAAGAAAATGCACCGCATGAAGAAAAACATAGCGTTGATGAAACAATGGTGCCTTACTTCGGCAAACATGGGTGCAAACAGTTCATGAGAGGAAAACCAATACGGTATGGTTACAAAATTTGGACTGGAGCAACAAAGACTGGATACATTGTGTGGATGGATCCTTACCAAGGCTCGAGCACTACGCTACCAGAGAACTACAAACACTTGGGCGTAGGAGCAAGTGTCGTTCTTCATTATGCTGATGTTTTGTTGAGTTTGGGGAAAAATTGTTATCACCTATTTTTTGACAATTATTTCACTTCATTCACACTCCTTACTGAATTACGTGATAAAGGAGTCAAAGGTTCAGGGACAATTAGAGAAAATCGAATCTATTGGACACTAAGAAGATAAAGAAATCCCCTCGGGGTACCATTGATTTCAAATGTGCCAAGCATAGCAATATAGTAGTTGCAAGGTGGAATGATAATAGTGTGGTCACAATAGCTTCTAACTCTACACCTGTGAAGCCGCTATACACAGTAAAACGATTTTCACAGAGTGAGAAGAAAAGCGTAACTATCAGACAGCCTCAAATGATTCATCTTTACAATGAAAACATGGGTGGAGTTGATCGAGCTGATCAAAACATAAGTCTCTACAGGACATCCATCAGAGGGAAAAAGTGGTACTTCAGTTTGATAGCTCACTGCATTGACGCAGCTGAACAAAATGCATGGCAATTACATAGGCTTGAAGGTAATGAGAAATTGGATCATCTTGAATTTCGCCGCCGAATTGTAACTTCCACCCAGTCTAAAGGCAGACCATCAAGGACAGAGCATCAAGACTCCAGGTATGATAGAATAGACCACTGGGTGACTGGCCAAGACAAACAAACTCACTGCAGGCTCTGCCACACAAAAACCACAACAAGGTGTGTAAAATGTGACGTTGGTTTGCATGTAAAATGTTTTATGACATATCATACAAAGTGACTGCTTAAATGTGTGTTTGATCTACTGTTAACTACAATTAACTTGGGAAAGTCGTAAATTAGTCTGCGAGTGTCAAAAATAACAGAATATTAATATGTGGTGAAGTGACTACTTATATGACTGACGTCCTACATATAGGACACCCTGTTAATCACATAGTAATTAATTCTTAAGCTCGAAAATAGTTTTGGTAGATTACATGAGTCATATATAACAGATTTCTGTAAGAAATAAATATAACATTATTTTAAAAAAATTCAGTCTAATCTGGGTTAAACCCGCGGCTCCGCTCGCGTGTTGATTGATTACGATAGATAATGCATGAACAAATTGTTTTTTTAAAGAGATATGTTAAAAGAAATATCTTTTTTACTGCTTTATTTATTTATTCGTTCTTCTATTTCCTTATTCGTATGATTTTCCTTACAGAGAAAGAGCTGAAGACATTGTAGCACGCATAGACCAAAGATATGGTCTACGGCATCACGTATCGCTGTATGTAACCTCCTTGCTATAGAGTCGCAAACGTCATCGCTGGCCCTCAGTCCGAATTCTTCTATAATCTGACGAATTTCAACCATCATATCTTCCACCCTCTTATAGCTATCGGATGCAACTGCTATGCTGTACAACGGGAGACTCCGGACAACAATTACACACAGACCATTCGTTTGCATTCTTTAGTTTGCGCTTCAGAGCGAAATATTAAAACACACAAACACACACACGTAGAATTTTATACACACCGATAACTTTACCTCCCAATATACTCCACCCTTATATCATTATCAACCCTCAAGCAACAATGCAGCAATGTAATTATTGTTCCTCATTTCGCGTTATATTCTTCAAATAACTAAATATCTATCAGATCGTTCTAAAACCGCGCCAAAACCTTTCTCGGGTATAAATTAGTAATTGTACAAATATTTAAGTCTCGGCGTATTGTCGTTCGGACGTGATAAGCGTACACCAAACACATTAATATATATATAGATATAGATATAGATAAATAGCTATCCCATCGCCATTAAACCGTGCCTAAAGACTTCCCCGGGTAGACTGTGGTGTCGCACAAGTCCAAAGTGCGCGCCACCTACTTTCGCCGCGCGCCGCCATGCACTCACGGCGCGTCGTTCTTACGACGTCAGCCACGAGCGCCCTCTGTTACAACTCCGCTCGTGGCCACCACTGAACTGGATCGGTCACTTGTGATTAGGACAGGCACTAGGACTCATCAGTTCACTTGGGACTGAGAGAGGAACCAGTTAACACTTCGGTATCAGATAGGCACCAAAGAAGACTAGGCAGGCCTCTAACTTAACTATGTATCAGCATTCTGCAGTACAGAACTATGTTAAAGTTAAGTATTGTATAAATTCTGTGCAATATATATCTCCTTCTAATTTACTCTAGTGTTTCTAGTTTCTGCTGTCCCACTGGCTGCTCCCCTCCGTACCAGCACAAGCGTGCTACCTTTATTCCTGTGTCGGTCTTCCAACTCGGCCACCGACACCTACGACGGATACGAGACTCAAAAGCGGCGACGAGGCTGGGACACAAAATAGACATTAATAACTCTACAAATTTTTAGCTCTCTATGTCTTGTGGTTCAACCGTGATAAACGTACACTGAACAGACGTTCGCATTTATAGATGTAGATGCAGGAAACAGCTTTGTTCGCATGAAATCTTAATTGTTCGAAATTCTGGTAAACGATTTCAGTCACTTGTAATAGTATGGACCCTTAATTCAACTATGACTTATTGCTGCTGCCTTTTGGCTCTTTGCTGTCCGTACACGTGTACATTCATTTTTAAATCTAAACTTTCAATTTCGAAGTCAGAGAGTTTTTAACTAAGGCGGTATCTACTAAATAACTGACTACAACATGTGGGTTGCGTTTTTACTAAAATTGTTTGGCGAGAACCACTAATTCGCTAAACTCCGTCTGATATGATCAGCTCGGTCCCCCAATATTGCTAACAATATAGCTATATGTGCGTTTAATCATTTGGATAAAGTTCCTAAATTGATTTCTATTGACGTTCGTTGTCCTATCCCAGGAACCGAAGGCAGAAAGCGATGAAAAATTTCTGAGTTACGACGACTGCTCAAAATCGAAGTCCATATACGTCTGAAAATATTTCAGAGTCCAGTGCAGCGGATTCTGCGGCTATGTTGAGCAGCTATAGTCTCACTCGATTTCACCACACTGACAACACACGTCTGCCATCAAGACTGAACTGCCGTCCACTGATGATCGGCCGCTCCCGGCACCCACTTATATACGGCCTGTGACGTAATTCCAGTAATGCGTCACCTAAGGACTTTTTGTGATTCTCGCAGTAGTGTACAAAACTTTTGAAATAATGACTGAAATGTTGATATGACGAAAGCGTTGGATGTGCGCTAAGATTCTAATGCTAATACATATTTTGCTTTAATTTCTAACATAACAAATATAACAATATAATTATGAGATTCAGGCATACATACTTTGTTAGCAGCTGATTGTTATTTCTTGCATAATCTCTGCAATTAGCGTTTAGTCACCTGCTAGCATGTACATACATTAAGTTACAACACTAAAATGTAATTATAAATTTTATCTCTTTACATGAACATGTATTTTATTACAATGTATTTGCTTCAAAACTGCATCACTCATTGTATTAGCTTTATAAACTTTCACACTGAGGTCGAATACTTGTATACTCACAAATTCAAATTTCTGAAACTGACCTTGGTACGTTTTATATGGTTTACTGTAATACCAATGCACTTGTTTGTCTGTATAGAGACCAGAAGAAGGGCACTCAAGCGTTCGAAACCGGTCGTCACAAATAAATTATTAGAAGCAACTGGTTGGTTCATTTTGTGGATTAAAAAACAAATTAATATTTTCAGCATGACCGATAAATAAGTCTTTCTACCGTCCCACAATGAATATTTCAGTAATCACTTAGGTAAAGTGGTTTCCAGGTACGTTTTCCAGTCCTCTATCCAAAGCACTGTCCTGAATTGCTGTGCTCATAAATAAAACAAATTACGGTCCATAAACAAATTAACTAAGTTTACACAAAGAACACATATTAGAATTAATAAAAATAATATATTCTAAACAGGTCAAAATGTGTGTTTAAGACAGCTGCAACTTATCACTGCCTCGCTGATTGTGTATCTGTTTTGTATTGATTGTTATTAACAAATCATTATTGTTTTTCCTTAAATGTGCATTATTGTTTCTTCTTAAATGTTGCAGATAATATGGTTATACCAAACTTTGCGTCTTGATGGGACCTTTCATTTGAGCCCTCGCTTGTTACTGTAGTTCAATTAGTTTAGCCACTGGATTTTCGCAAGTGAATAAATACTTATTTTCTGAATAATTTTTGATATAAATTTAATATAAATGATGTCAACGCATCATCTGAATCGCGCTGTTCTCCTCCTTCATTTGCTGCTCCGTGCTAGTCTGCAAGTCTGATAGTTTAAGCGTAGCATCTGAAAATAAAGAAAATGCCGTTTCTCGGCGGGAAAAATGGCAGTTGATCATGACGTCACGTCCTCCAGTGTGTTCTCCACCCGCCGCTTCGATGGGAAACTAGGCGACGCTTACCTCCTGGCAGCGGCTGATTGTTTGTTCACTCGTCGCAACTTTCGACGCTCTCCGGTGTCAAACCAGCACGCTTTGCGCTCCAATGGATGTTGTGCGTTGTTGTAACGTCACACTCTGAGTGGCCATCTTCAGTGCTGTCATCTATTGAAATCAAACACCAAATTAACTTATTTAGTAGTAAATGTCCTTAGACTTCAAGAATAGAAACTGAAAATCGTAATATCATACCTGGAGAAGAAGCCCTGCGGGCCACATAAACTAGTAAATTGCACTTTAACTGTATACAGTCATCGTCATGCACAATACTAAATTGGTTCGTTGTTAACCTTTCTGTACAACGGTGTGTGCAGAGACAGCTCATAGTGCCCCTACACACATCACAACGTATCATCATACAAGTGAAATTAGAAAATGCTGATACATACATCAACTCTAGGTAGGATAAAGGATGCAGGTAACGAACAATGCAGTAGTAAAATAAATAAATAAATAAAATAAACAGTATTTCAAGCCATGTACCACACAGTGTTGCCTTCTCTAACATTACAGAATGTCTTTAAAAACTTGCAAATATGTCGTCACTCGTATTTGTATAAAATATAAAAATTTTCAGATTAAAATTCACACAGGCAGGAGAAATCTAACATATACAAAATAAAATTCATTTAACAAGAAAATGCAAAATATGCTATCAAAGGCCATTGGCGTCCTTTGGCATGTGTGTGTGTGTGTGTTTTGTCCTTAAAGTTAGTTCAAGTAGTTTGTAAGTCTAGGGACTGCTAACCTTGGTAATTTCAGTCCCAGACATTTTCAAACATTTTAACAATATGTTTAGTTTGGTGCCAACTATTTATATTCGCTTCTGGAGGAGAATGTTGGTGAAAGTAATGATGAAAATAATTCTCGCCCTAACGAATCCTACCTTTCTTTTAATGATTTCCGCCTTAACTCTTGCATTTCCGTTATACTCTCTCCCCTGTATCGCGTTAAGAGAAACCGAGCTGCTTACTTTCTTTATATTCTCCGTCAGTCCCATTTCATGGGGATACCACAATGTAAAGAAATACTCGTAAACAGGACGCACAAATGTAGTGTAGGCAGGTCCTTTAGTAGGTATGTTACATATTGTAAGTGTTCTGCCAATGAATCACAACTTTTGGTTCGCTTTTCATGCGATATTTGCTATTTGTTCTTTCTAATTTAAAGTTTTTCGGAACTGTCATTCATATGTATTTACTTGAATTTACGACCTACAGAGTTGATTGATTTCCGCGTGTAAATTTAATGGATTTCGTTTAGCGCTTATATGGATGACTTTACACTTTCCATTATTTAGAGTCAACTTCCAATTTTTCGTACAGTGCATATATGTAATCTAAATTATTTTGCAGTAGCTTTTGATCTCTTGGTAACCTTACCAACTGATAAACGACAGCATCATCTGTGAACAGTGTAAGATAGCTGCTCAAATTGTCTCCTAAATCGTGTAAACGTAGGCTTCTGCGGCCGTTGTCATTGTTGATAAAACTCTTCTGGGTACTGGATCGCATTGTCAATATATCAAATATTTCACGTACGTTCCGGCCACTATTGCAAGCGGTATTCTTCTGGGTGTTATGTAACAGCCAGAACAAGACCGCTTGCAATAGTGGCCGAAACGTCGGTGAAATATTCGACATATTGTCTTCTAAATCGTTTGTAAAGACTAGAAACAGCAGGATTCCTACCTAGGGACTGTCAAATATCACTTCTGCTTTACTCGGGGACTTTTTGTCAATTACTACGTACTTTGTCCTTTCTGACATGAAATCGCGAATCCACTCGCAGAACTCTGGCAATATTCCATAAGAACGCTATTTGATTAGAAGACGGTTGTGACGTACAGTGTAAAAAGCTTTCCGGAAATAAAGAAATATGGAATCGGTTTCAGTTCCCTTGTCGATAGCTCTCATTACTTCAAGTGAGTTATTCTGGCTGGGCTAAGAAGGTTGTCACTCGAAGACGGTACGTAAATCTCAATTGTATTCCTTTAACAATACTTATATCGGTAAAAGTACTCTTGTAGAAAAAATAATTTCAAGGTATGTTTATATGCTGTATTGCAGCAAATTTGGCTTTGGCGGCTACAATTCTAAGCTTCATAATGTAATTATGTTTGTAGAATTTGAATGGTCAAAATGTAAGCAGTATAGTAACATTTTCAAGTGAATTGTTGTGGGTAGACTGGTTACTGTAAATATTATGGATCGTCCTAGCCTAACAATTACAGCTAATTTGTATCAAATGAATTTAGTATTGGAGATGAAGCATTGATATCTCCTCTTTGTGTTGTACATGCCGATTTTCATACAAAGCATTGTTTGTGTATAAAGGAGGAGATGGAGACCAGTGATAAGGAGACGCAGAGTAAGTACTATGAATGTGCGATTTCATCTTTTATTCTTAGAGTTCATCTTATTTTTGTTTTCCTTTTTCCACATTTTGTTTTGTTATTTTCTATTTTTAGTTTTTATTATTATTATTTTATGGGTCTCCTGGCGCCTCTACAACCCGTCTTATCACACACCATGTCGACAATAACAAAACAGAAATTTCTGAAAACTGAAAGGCGCTTTTGCGCGAAACATAACACAATAGCAACAGAAATATACAAATGGAGAAACTTCAACTCCCACAAAAGGGAAAAATAACCCAAATTCTTTGGGTATAAATTCAGTTTCACTATAAAGAATAACAAATATATTTTTATTAGAGAAATCATACGTGTAAAACAAAGAAGTGGAAAGAATCGGAGGATGACGTATCGCAGAAAACGAAAGACGAAGAGTAAATGGAACCGCCGTAGGAGAATCGTTGCCTCGAGGTCGGTGTCTGGCCGCATGTGTAGGAGGCGTATTGAATTCACTAATGCTGAAAATAACCCATGCAATTATGATAAAGTAGTGAATAAGGAAAATTTCTATTAAAAAAACCTGGTAGACTTTCACAGGAACGATACTTCTGAATCCGTGTTGACTGTGGGTCAGTAGATAGATCTCCTCGAGGTATTTCATAATGTTTGAAATAGTAGACGTCCCAAAGACTTGTATGTAGATCAAATCGTAGCTTCAGTGAGACTTTCTGCGGATGATTCTGTAGAACACTGAGAGGTCCAACGCAGGAAAAGTGTAGCAAAATGCAGAAGGACATGCAGCGTATCTATGCGTGGTACGGGGAATGACGGTTGTCCCTCAACGGAAAGTAACGTATAGTGCTGAGTTTACATAAAAAGAAAAATGCAGAATTAGGCCTACATGATTGACTGACTGAATCTTTGGCCCTTTTCCCGCACGTGCAGGGTCGACACTATGTTAAACTACCATCACCTAGAGAGAAGGCCGCGGCGCTCTCGTGTGACGTCAGACAGAGTAGGTTGCGCGCGCATAGCTGGCTGGGCCGTTCCCCAGCGGCTACCCAGTCAGCTATGCGCACCCAACCTACTCTGTCTGACGTCACACGAGAGCGCCGCGGCCTTCTCTCTAGGTGGTGTTGGTTAAACACAATTTGCCATGTGTTAGTATTTACAGGGTGGCCGGATGCCCTTCCTGCCGCCATCCCATGCCCTCCAGTAGTAAATGTGTACCCCATATGTCTGCGTAATAGTGTTATATGTCTGTGAAAGTATAAAGTGTTACGAAATGTTTGCGTATCGTAAGGGAGGCGGGACTTGGGGACCATCCCGGTATTCAGCTAGGGGGATGTGGAAAACCGCAGTATTAGGCCTTCATAATTATATATTAATACAATATGCAGTGGTAGCAGCTATTTCCGTATAGTATCTGTAATTAGACACAACGAGCAATTCCAATCAAATTGATCTTGGGGAAGGCAGATTCCAGGTTGAGATTCATTGGAACAATTTTCAGGAATTGTAAACAAAGGAAGCATTGTTGTGGCACGTGGATTTTGGAGTAAGTAGTGAAACAAAGTGTAAATTAGCTTGTGAATAATTTAGCGTAAATGAAACAATATATAGCTGTTCCAGTATCTGGCAAAGTACTACAAAGCGAGCAGCTGGCAGAAGACGGTCAATCGCCTAGCAGTGTTAACAGCCTACATTAACAGAAGCCCCGGCCGCGTGACGAAACTGCGCGCCCAGAAGGCAAAGACTCGAACTAGAAGGCACTGAGCCGAGCCGGCCGCGGTGGCAAAGCGGTCTGCACGGCCACTACGGTCGGGGGGTTCGAATTCCCCCTCGGGCATGGATATTTGTACCGTCTTTAGTAGTAGCTAGTTCGTAAGCAGTTTGTAAGTTTACGGAGTGATGATCCAGTAGTTAAGTCCCATAAGCTCTACAAACATTTGAACTTTTTTGCACTGACCCCACCTGGAAGGTTCCAGCGCCGAATTCAGGACGGGAGTGATGCATTAAAGGGCACCAGCCAGCTCCTCGTCAGTCAGTCACAACTGGGGGTAATCGGCCGGCCAGTCTGTGTCATTCGTCGACGTCATAAGGTCAGTCGTACCTGGACGGTGCTACGCCTAGCGCACACTGTTTGTGTCGTCTCGCTGCGACATGTCAACAGCGTCCGATACCGAACCCCGAACTCCTACGTCACCGCTGGTTGATTCTTCACGCTGCAGCTGTAGACGCGAGGCGATTCGGGCCTTGCAAGAACAGCACGGCGCCCCTTAGATGCGATACGGGTCACACGCTACCACTCTGGAATCTGAAGGAGGCTTGTCGACACCTGACGTCACGCTATCGTCGCACAGTGTTGAGCCGTGGGACGTACGCCGCGGTTTCCTGACAGCGGACCTACCCCTCGCTGCCGTGGTGCGTTACACCAACACCGCCTAGAAGACAAGGCCTCACAACAGTCAGTGCTACGTCACACTGACCAGGCTGCGGCCGCCACCTGAATGGCTGGCCACTGGGCCACGCCCCCTGCCTCGTGGCGGGCAGCCAGTAAGCTGCCGGCTGCCGCTGCCTGGTCAGTGTGACGTAGCACTGCCTGTTGTGAGGCCTTGTCTTCTAGGTGGTGTTGTTTACACCCAACGCCTGAGTCAGCGCAGTAGCCGCTGGCAGGCGACGCCTGCTTCAGGCCTATGACCGGCCACGTTCAGAATATTACATGCAGAAGACAACAGAAGAAAAAACCACCCTAACCTGTTATAATGTTAAATATTTATTTGTTGATCAGGTACTGCTGTTTAACTTTTAGCCACCACCTCCCAGAAGCAGAACACCACGTCTCACAATACCATCAAAGTACACCTCCTTTGCCATAGTTTACAAAACACTCGTTCAGTTTATGCTTGAGTATTGCTCATAAATCTCATAAATGTGGTATCCATACCAGGTAGAATTGACAAAAGACATAGAGAAGATCAAACGAAGAGCAATATGCTTCGTTATAAGCGTTACAGAGATGGTTTGTACACTCCAGTGCAGATGCTGCTAGAGAGATGTCTTGTGTCGCGGTAAAGGCTCCTGGCAAATTTCCGATAGCGTACCTTTCTCGAGAAGTCAACAAATATATTGAATCTTCCTGTATATAAGTTATGCGAAAACTGCAAAGATGAAATCAGAGGGGTTAGAGCTCACCTGGAGGCATACCGGCTGTCGCTTTTTCGCGAACCATACGCGACTGGAATTGGAGGAGGATGTTCCAGTGGTGTACAAAATACTATCCACTTGCGGTGTATGGATGTAGATGTAGAAGCAGAACTGTGAAACTAGCTCGGAAGACGATCGCCGATTCTGCGGGATATGCTGAAACTATGCACGCAGAACAACAGCACAGAAGGACAAATCGAGTACGTCGGACATCTGTTCCTCCGTTTATTTAGCGCTTGAAGTTAGCAACCGTGATCTTCACTTGCGCTAGAATACTAGTTGTGAGGATCTCTCATCGCTGCATAGCGTGTTTTTCAGTATTTTACATTTTGTGTGTCCTATAGTGTATGTTGTAATAGCCTTCGAAGACTTAACGATGTTTTTGACGATTTTTCTGTCTGATCAATATTATTTTCCTCTAAATAATGTATACCAATGTCAATGCCAAGCGCCAAAGACTGCTATTTAATACTAGATGACAAAGATGTATAATGTAACTTATGCAATTTTGATTGTAATTTATTTATGTAAATGGCGAAGTAACAGCATATAAGACAATTATAAAATTTTAAAGGTACCTCTGTATAACCCCTCTCCATTTTGTTTTCCTTTAGGATCGACTTCAAATAGAGGATTCGGTCTGAATGTGTGATGTAAATTTAATTGTGTCACACATTCCTTTGAAGAAACGTATTCCTGAAAATCCAGAGTTTCGAGATGTATACCTTTAATCCACGTTAATATTTCGCATTGATGCTCTCAATACGATTTATCAACTTCTCTGATCAATCGGTAAGTTTCATTTTTCAATTACAGCATACATTCATTGAGAATATTCGGTTTAGTTACAAACACGTTTAGAATTGTCCGATGCCTTTCATTTCAATATTAAATTGATGTTTCACTGCTATGATTCTTCACTAATAGTAACATTTGCTATCTAATTCCGCCATGTCGATTCGCAATATTCTCGTAGCTTTGGCCTAGGTTATTTCCTATCACGTAATTCATAAAATGAACAGCCTACTGAATTTAATTTCAAAGTAAGAAAGAAATACAGGTAAATGTTTACTTGCAATCTAGACATATACGGAATACCAATAAATTGCAGGGTGTTCAGATATAATAGCCTTTGATCATATTAATTTACGAAATTCACATTGATATTTGGTAGGGAAGTAATAAATAACTTTTAAATTTAATGCTAAATTTATACTAATTCTTTATAATAAAAATAACTAGTATAATGTACAGCAATAAATTAAGTGCGATAAGATGAGTGCTAGTATACGATAAGGTGCTTGGCACTCGAGACAGCGTCTCGCTAGACCGAATTAGATGAATCGGAAGGCTAATGGCAAAATAGGTAATTCTATCACTTTTCTAGTTTTACTTAATAAAAGCAGTATGTTTTCAACAAGAACGATGTAGTTTTGTAAATGTGTGAACGGTTGAGGAAGGGCAGATTAGAGTGAAAATTACAGAACTATCAAAGTTCTTAGTTTCAATCCACAATCACTTTAGATGTATGAGTAACGTAGAATCACGTTAGGTAATAATTACCTCTTATGAAAGAAGTTACGTTAAGGAAAGGAAAATCTACGTTATTAGCTGTTGTAGGTTTGGAGGAAGCTTTTGACAATATTGAGTGGAATACACTCTGTCAAGTTCTGAAGTGACCAGAGGTAAGATGTAGAGAACGTAAGGTATTTACAAAACCCAGACACGATTTATGAGAGTCGAAGAGTATGAAAGGGACGCAGTAGCTGGGAAGGGAGTAAGACAGGGCTGTAGCCTTTCCCCAATGTTATTCAATCTGTATATTGAGGAAGATGTGAAGGAAAGCAAGGAGACATTTGGTGAAGGAATTACAATTCAGGGTGAATAATTAAAACGTGTGGTTTGGCGATGACATTGAAATTCTGTGGAAGACAGTAAACGGCCTGGAAGAGCAATGAACGTAATCGGCAGTGTCTTGAAAGAAAGGTATAAGATGAAAATTAATAAGAGCAATACAGGAATATGGGAATATAGTCGAAGAAAATAAGAAAATTCTGAAGGAATTAGACTTAAAAAATTGCATTGGCTTTGTTTACGGCCCACTTTAGATTTTCCCGTAGTTTTACGATTGTTTGCAAACATTTTGAATATAAATAATAAGGATGTAAATAATAAAAAATATAGACGATACGATTACAACTATACTATTGTGAAAATATGTATGCACACAACACGTAACATTCTCTCTGGCCTATTTTAACAAACAGCCAAAATTATTTGACTTTTGAGTTCAGCTATGACAAACATATTTGTTTCTGAACTTTTACCTCTTTAAAGTATTATTTAAATATCTCTCTCGCAATTTCACTATTTTTATCCGTTAAAAAATTATCACCTGTCTTACCATGGTAATTGGTCTTCATTTTTAAATTTATTTTCTTCGCCTGTACTGGTTTACGTAAAATAAAGTGTCGAATCGCTGTTATTTTTGAAAATTCAAACGGAGTTAGTTATTTAAATAACATGATAGAGCAAAGTTGTTTAGGACATTCTCGTCTAAAACACGTTCAATCAATATTGGTCCTATGTGAACTGTTAAGCCGTTACTTCAATTTAGTCCAGTTACTAACGTAACTGGAAGTGGGCCAAAACGAGACTATGAAAGTAGTAGATGAGTCTTGCTATATTGCTATAACACGTGATGGCACAAAGTGGGGAAGAAAGAAACCGAAGAATGGCTCGGGGATGAAGCACTTCTGAGGAAAAAATGTTGTTAATATCGAGTATCAATTTAAGTGTCACGAAATCTGTTTTGAAGGCATTAGTCTGGTGTAAAGCCGTGTACGGGAGTCTAACGTGGACGATAAGAAGTTAAGATAGGAAATGATAGAAATGCTGAAGAACAGAAGTATACATCACGTAACTGTTTACGATTTACGGAACAGAACTGTGGAGAAAACCAGATCTCAAATTATTGTATGAAAGAAGGACACGCTCTGAGATATCGAGGAATCATTAATTTAGCATTAGAGTGAAGATTGGGGAGTAAAATTTGCGGAGGGGGGAAACAGAGAAACGAGTACGGTAAGGATGTTCAGAGGTATGTATTTCACTGTACTGCTTTTAAAGTAAACGCCTTTTGCTACTGCAAATGTAGGTTTTTTATTTTTATAATTCACCTATACACGTTTCGCCTTTGTCACAAGGCATCATAAGTGGGTGTTCTGAAATATTTACATGTTTCTGTTTACACGTAAAGGTTAGGTTATTTACATATCTACAAAACATTTCGTTTCTGATTCAAAACAGTTAGTTGTTTGCTATAAAATGGTGTACTTACAACACTTGCTACTCCATGTCAGTCTCTTTCCGGCAACTAGGTCGAAAGGTTCCACTGTTTTCTGAAAAACTTCGCTGCTGTCATACTGCGTCCACTGTAATTTGTTTTGTAGTGTTGCCAACTTTCTCAGCTTATTTGAAATTCAATTATTTCATTGAAAGTGTGTCGAAGGTATCTTTGTGTGTGTGTGTGTGTGTGTGTAAGTGTTTGAATTAATTGTTGATTTTTTTTAGTTTGTGTGTGGGGGAGGGGGAATTGGGGTTTGCGATTATGTGTTGGGATTTGTGTCTCTCACATGGTCAATCAGTAAGAACAGTGATTGATTAGTCAGGTTTATTTGGTCATTTAGTAGCAATTTTTTCTCAGCTTTTGTTTTATATATGTGTTAATATACTTTCTGGTTCCACTGTCATCTGCTGTCATACTGCGTCCACTGTAATTTGTTTTGTAGTGTTGCCAACTTTCTCAGCTTATTTGAAATTCAATTATTTCATTGAAAGTGTGTCGAAGGTATCTTTGTGTGTGTGTGTGTGTGTGTGTGTAAGTGTTTGAATTAATTGTTGATTTTTTTTAGTTTGTGTGTGGGGGAGGGGGAATTGGGGTTTGCGATTATGTGTTGGGATTTGTGTCTCTCACATGGTCAATCAGTAAGAACAGTGATTGATTAGTCAGGTTTATTTGGTCATTTAGTAGCAATTTTTTCTCAGCTTTTGTTTTATATATGTGTTAATATACTTTCTGGTTCCACTGTCATCTGCTGCCATACTGTGTCCACTGTAGTTTGTTTTGTAGTGTTGCCAACTTTCTCAATTTATTTGAAATTCAATTATTTCATTGAAAGTTTGTTGAAGGTATCTTTGTGTGTGTGTGTGTGTGTGTGTGTGTGTGTGTGTGTGTGTGTAAGTGTTTGTATTAATTGTTGACTTTTTTTTTAGTTGTGTGTTTGGGGGGGGGGGGGGATTTGGGTTTGTGATTATGTGTTGGGATTTGTGTCTATCGCATGGTCAATCAGTAAGAATAGTGATTGATTAGTCAGGTTTATTTGGTCATTTAGTAGCAACTTTTTCTCGGCTTTTGTTTTATATGTGTGTTAATTTAGTTGTAATGTTAGGAGATGTTTTTCATTATTTATTATAATTATCTTCATGTCTTTTTCTATTGTGGTGTGTTTGTGGTTATATTCTTTCAGCTGTTCTGCAAAAGTGGAGTGGTTTGTCCCATATTTCCATGCCCTGATATGTTCCTTGTATCGGGTATCAAATGTTCTGCTGATTTGTCCTACATACCTTCCATCACACGACTTGCTCCACAGACTCAACACAGTTGGCAAGTTCTCCTTTCCTTTTGTAGCACCTGTCGGAAACGCTTGTGCTCCATGTCGAGTGGTCATCTTTATTCTTAACGGCAGTGGCGCAATTACCAAACCATGACACAAAGTGGCCCGTCCGGTATCTTGTTGGCTGATAGCCGTGTACGCGTAAACATTTGAGTGTTTCCTAAAGTGTTTTGTCAATCTGGAGCGGCAACATCACTCTGGGTGAACTGAATGGCAAGAGCGACCGGCGGTGAATAAAAGAGGCGGCAGGGCTGCTAATAATAGATGACGCCGCCCATTGATGCATTAATAAGCGGCCCGGCGTCCGGCGCGTTTTAATTAAAACTGACCTACATTAGGGCGCGCCCTGAAATATTAGTGCGCTGCAGGCGGAACACTGGGGCGAGTTAATGGCACGCATCGCTCACTCCGCTCCAGCAAGGGTCACAAGCGCCGACAGTGGACAGCGGGCGAGAATGGAACGCCGTGCTGCCACGCGGGGTCGCTCTGCCTCACGCAGAGTACCGTTAGGAGTGTGGCCCAGCAAACTGCAGCACAGGTTTATCCATACCACCCTCCACCCCCACCTCCCCTAATACTCAAACGACAGGACGGGTGAAATATTTTCTTACACGTGTGTGTTATGCATGAAATTTTTTTTTAAGAGTCTCGGTCGCACTTGGCTTTATTTCACATGACGCGTTTCGAGAACCTCATCATCATCATCAGATCTGTGGTACAAAAGAGGAAAATTACAGTTTAGATGTTTAAAGCACGTGTTTACAATATATATATATATATATATATATATATATATAATATATATATATATATATATTTGTTGTTGTGGTCTTCAGTCCGGAGACTGGTTTGATGCAGCTCTCCACAATACCCTATCCTGAGCAAGCCTCTTCATCTCCGCATAAGAACGGCAACCTACATCTGTATCCATCTCTTGGTCTTCCTCTGCGATTTTTACCCCACACACTTCCCTCCAATGCTAAATTGACAATTCCTTGATGTCTAAGAATGTGTCCTACCAATCTATCCCTTCTTTTAGTCAAGGTATGCCAGAAATTTCTTTTCTCTCCAATTCTGTTCAATACCTCCTCATTAGTTACGCGATTCACCCACCTAATCTTCAGCATTCTCCTGTAGCACCATATTTCAAAAGCCTCAATCCTCTTCTTGTCCGCACTGTTTATCGTCCATGTCTCACTCCCATACAAGGCAACACTCCATACAAATGCCTTCAGAAAAGACTTCCTTAGGCTTGAGGAATGAGAACGTGTCGAGAAGAGTGGGTGAAGAGAGAGAAATTAAAAAGATAATCAGAAAGAGGAAACGAAATTGGCTTGGACATTCGATGAGAAGAGATTGTCTGCCGATGGATGCTGTGGTGCACTTTTTTTTCTTTATTTGACATACATTAAAGCCACATTTTTCTATACATCACCTGTTATATATGGTCAGTGGTAGAATGCTCGTAGATCTCGTTGCTCGCCTGCCAATAATACATTACAAAATAATAGGACGTCGGTTCTTGTTGTTGTGTTGTTATGGTCTTCAGTCCGGAGACTGGTTTGATGCAGCTCTCCACCCTACTCTATCCTGAGCAAGCCTTTTCATCTCCTCATAAGAACGGCAACCCACATCCACTTGAATCTGCTTACTATACGAATCTCTTGGTCTCCCTCTGCGATTTGTACCCCACACACTTCCCTCCAATGCTAAATTTACGATTCCTCGACGTCTAAGAGTGTGTCCTACCAAGCGATCCCTTCTTTTGGTCAGGGTATGCCAAAAATTCCTTTTCTCACCAATTCTGTTTAGTACCTCTCCATTAGTTATGCGATCTACCCACCTAATCTTCAGCATTCTTCTGTAGCACCACATTTCAAAAGCCTCTATTCTCTTCCTGTCCGCACTGCTTATCGTCCATGTTTCACTCCCGTGCAAGGCAACACTCCACACAAATGCCTTCAGAAAAGACTTCCTTACCCTTAAATTAATATTCGATGTTAGCAAATTTCTCTTTTTCAAAAATGCTTTTCTTCCCATTGCCATTCTGCATTTTATATCCTCTGTACTGCGACCATCGCATGTTATTTTACTACCCAAGTAACAAAACTCATCTACCACGTTCATTGTTTCGTTACCTAATCTAATTCCTTCAGCATCGCCTGACTTTCCAAGACCGCATTCCATTATTCTTGTTTTGCTCTTCTTAATGTTCATTTCATACGCTCTCTTCAACACACTGTCCATTCTATTCAACTGCTCTTCCGGGTCCTTTGCTGTCTCTGATAGAATTACAATGTCATCAGCAAATCGCAATGTTTTTATTTCTTCCCCCTGAACTTTATTCCCTATTCCAAATTTTTCCTTGCTTTCCTTCACTGCCTGCTCGATGTACAAATTGAATAACATCGGAGAAAGGCTACAACCCTGTCTTACTCCCTTCCCAACTGATGCTTCCCTTTCATGCCCTTCGAGTCTAATAACTGAAGTCTGGCTTTTTGTAAATAACTCTCCTTTCCCTATATTTTACACCTACTGACTTCAGAATTTGAAATAGTGTATTCCAGTCAACATTGTCAAATGCTTTCTCCAAATCTACAAAAGCTAAAAACGTAGGTTTGCCTTTCCTTAATCTATCTTCTAAGATAAGACGTAAAGTGAGTATTGCCTCCCGGGTTCCTATGTTCCTCCTGAATCCAAACTGATATTCTCCGAGGTCAGCTTCTACCAGCTTTTCCATTTTCCTGTAGATAATTCGTGTTAAAATTTTGCAACCATGGCTTATCAGACTGATGGATCTGTAATTTTCACACCTGATTTATTTAGAATGGGGATAATTACATTTTTCTTAAAGTCTGAGGACATTTCGCCTGTCTCATACATCCTACACACCAGTTCAAATAGTCTTGTCATGGCTGGCTCTCCCAGAGACTTTAGTAGCTCTGAGGGTATGTCATCTACTCCTGGGGCCTTGTTCCGACCTAAGTCTTTCAAGGCTCTGTCAAATTCATCTCTCAGTATAGAATCTCCTATTTCATCTTGATCTACTTCCTCTTCCCTTCCCTTCTTATTTTGTAGAGCTGCTCTATGTACTCTTTCCACCTTTCAGCTTTCCCTTCTTTGCTGAGGACTGGTTTACCATCTGAGTTCTTGAATTAAAAAAAAAAAAAAAAAAAAAAAAAAAAAAAAAAAAAAAAAAAAAAAAAAAAAAAAAATGGGAAATACAACCATCTTAGTATAGATGCTTAATTAAAACTTAAAACACCATCATGGACGTCTAGTGACAGTGTTGAACTAGACTCTCATGCCCAACTGTGGTGAGAGGAGGAAACACCGCTCGCCACCAGATGGCGTAGGGTTGACATTAAAAGTTACGTGAATAAAACTACACATACATCACCTTGGGCACACTATGCTGTGTGCAGTCATAGAAACTGTGAAAGACATTGCTACAAAATGTGTTAAGTCTTATAGAAATATATAACACACCAATATTAATTACATTAAAAATACTAATGGGATAGGGCGTACGCAAGGGAGACGTGGGAGGGCCAGAGGATGGGATTGGGCGTTGCTAAATATAGCACAAACCACACGATAAATGTTAAAAAGTACGCAAGCTAGGCCATTGTGACGTTACAGTCACATAGCTGCTCACCATAAGTTACAAGTTAATATTGTAGAAAAATCTATCAAGAGTCCTAGGTAGATAAATTATGTGAAAGGACAATATGTCATTTAACACTTATGTGCTATGATGACGAGACAACAGACAGAATCTGACAATATGAATATAATCAAGGTTTGAAAATCAAAAACAGTGACAAAATAGGCAGTATACAAGTGCTATTGAATCATAATAAATTCTCGTACAAGAGGTGGGTGGATGAGGTGTTTTTTTTTTCTTTTTTTCTTAAATATTTACAAAAATACATTTTACATAAAATATAATGTATGTTGTAAGATACAATGAACAATATGATACATGTGACATATCAAGTGGACAGCTGTGTTCACGTGTACATTTAAATATAATAATAACGTGCAATTCTAAAGACTATAGTAGTCTCACATGGATCTGGCCTCAATCACATCATTCATATGTGTAAATTTATAAAACTGATCAGTGTTAAAACAGGGGGATACTATGTGGGGCTAGTATTTGAAGAATAGAACAATAATATCAAGCACAATTTCAAAAGAATAATCTTACATGGATATAATCTAAAATAGATCAACTATATGTCATAGATAAATGGACCTGTGTTAAAAAGGGGGGTAACGAGAATTGACTAGCAATTGGGTAAACACCTGGTGGTTATAATAAAATGTAAAACTATTTTCAGGTTACAAAATTATACCTGTGGTGCAGTCATCTTTTAAAATAAACATTGTCATATGTGAAACTAAACCAAATCTGATCACACACAGTCACATACTAAATAGAACAGTATTAAAAAGAGATATACATAAAAGCACTAAAATGGATAATACCGGATGGTAAGAAGAAATGTAAAGGTATTATAAGTTACAGATTATACCTGCAGTACAGTCATAATCTTATTTGCATATAATCTAAACATAATCTAAACTGAACATTCATAGTGATGGAATAAAATGGTCAGTACTTGAAAAGAAGGACAAAAAATTATAATTCTTTTTTTGACTTGACAATGGATATCTTAGTGGTTATAAGGCAATGTGGAAGGTATTATACGTTGTAACCTATACCTGTGGTGCTTAAGACAAAGAAATATTGAAGTATATATTTTTTATGATTTTTAAGAGTGATAATTTGCCATAAATGAAACATATCCAAAGTTGAGATGGTACAAAAAAATTTTCATGCTTGCCAACGTATGGTCACTGTCCACAGAATGGAAGGTTTCATGAACCAAGTGCTAAGCATGTTAGGTATTCCCTCTAGTATTGCCTGTGATCAAAATTAGACCAACTGTGTTTGCAAAATCATGAAAAAAATGTTATCAGAATTTAGTGAGCACCGCAAATTTGTACACTACTGGCCATTAAAATTGCTACACCAAGAAGAAATGCAGATGAAAACGGATATTCATTGGACAAATGTATTAAATAAGAACTGACATACGATTACATTTTCACGAAATTTGGGTGTGTGGTGTCGCACAAGTCTGAAGTGCACGCCACGTACTTTCGCCGCGCGCCGCCATGCACGCACGGCGCGGCTTTCTTACGACGTCAGCCACGAGCGCCCTCTGCTTCAACTCCACTCGTGGCCACCACTGAACTGAATCGGTCACTTGGGATTAGGACAGGCAATAGGACTCGTCAGTAGGCAGGCCTCTACCTAGTTAACCTATGTCTCAGCAGTACACTTAGTTGGCAGTCATGAACTCTGTAAAAGTTAAGTTTTATATTTCTACGAAATATACATTTCGTTCTAATCTAGCGTAGTGTTTCCAGTTTCTGCGGTCCCACTGGCTGGGCATCTCAGACTCTGTACCCGCACACGCGTGCATCCTATTTTCCTGTGTCGGTCTCTCTCTACTCGGCCACCGACACCTAGGACAACCGGCGGCAACGAGACACAAAAGTGGCGACGAGGGTGGGATTTGTATCCTTTAGATCCTGAGAAATCGGTACCCATAACAACATCCTTTGTCCATGATAAGCCTGGGCATTGAGTCAAACATAGCTTAGATGGCGTGTTCAGGTACAGCTTCAACACGATACCACAGTTCATCAAGAGTAGTGACGGGCATATTGTGACGAGCCAGTTGCTCGGCCACCATTAATTAGACATTTTCAGTTCGTGAGAGAAATGGAGAATGTGCTGGCCAGGGCAGCAGTTGAACATTTTCCGTACCCAGAAAGGCCCTTACAGGACCTGCAAAATGCGGGCGTGCATTATCCTGCTGAAATGTAGGGTTGCGCAAGGATGGAATGAAGGATAGAGCCACGGGTCCTAACCCATCTAAAATATAACGGCCACTGTTTAAAGTGCGAACAAGACGTGTAACCAATGGCACCACATACCATCACGTCGGGTGATACGCCAGTATGGCGATGACGAATACACGCATTCAATGAGCGGTTACCGCGATGTCGTCAAACACGGATACGACCATCATGATGCTGTAAATAGAACCTGCATTCATCCGAAAAAATGGCGTTTTGCCATTCGAGCACCCAGGCTCGTTGCGTACACCATCGCAGTTGCCAAGGGTAACCGCAGTCATGGTCTCTGAGCTGCTGCAAACGTCGCCGAACTGTTCGTGTGGATGGTTGTTGTCTTGCGAAACGTCCCCATCTGTTAATTCAGGGATCGAGACGTGGCTGCACGATCCGTTAGAGACATGAGGATAAGATGCTTGTCATCTCGACCGCAAGTCATAGGAGGCTGTTGGGATCGAGCACGGCGTTCCGTATTGCCCTCCTGAACCCACCGATTCCATATTGTGCTAAAAGTCATTGGATCGCGACCAACGCGAGCAGCAATGTCGCGAAACGATAACCGCATTCGCGATAGGCAACAATCCCACATTTATCAAAGTCGGAAACGTGGTGGTCCTTACAGGTGGCATCACAACAACGTTTCAGCAGGCAACGCCCGTCAACTGCTGTTTGTGTATGAGAAATCGGTTGGTAACTTTCCTCATGTCCGCAGGTTATAGGTATCGGCACCGGCGCCAACCTTGTGTGAATGCTCTGAAAAGCTAATCATTTGCATATCAAAGCATCTTCCTGTCCGTTAAATTTGGCGTCTGTAGCACGTCATCTTCGTGATGTAGCAATTTTAATGGCCAGGAGTGTAGGTTTTATGTGAATGCTATGAGAACAGGCGAAAGAATAGGCAAAGACGAAAAATGAGAGTTTGGAAGACACAAACTAGGTAATTAATTGCTTTAATTCCCAATTTAGCATTACAAAACCCGTGAAAACAACATTTTTCTTCATTCGCTAAATGTCCTCGTTCACAAATATAAATTTTCAACCAAGCAACGGATCGAACTCTATTTGCTGCAACATATAGCTGATTAGGTGTGAAAACTGGTTTTCTTAATAGAATCCAAACTTTTTCAAATGTTTGTCCTTGAGACTTATTGAAATACAGCGTTCATAAACTGAATTATTTAATTACATTTAAAAACTATATTTAAACGTTAAGAATTGTATATTACGTAGAATTAAAAACAGAGGGGGAGACGGAACAGAATCTGGGACCTTAAGATTGGAACTGCAAGCACTAACTGACTGAGCTAAGTTTACCTGTACCAACATCACACCTATATTGGGTTGTAATATGGAGAATTTTGAGTACCAAGCAAAAATTCCTTTTTCTTTTTAACCACTCTTAACGGCTACATACACACATAATTTTTATATTCGCATCAGCTATGACAAACCACCTTTCGAATTATGTACCCTTCATTTGTCTTCTTGTATGATTAATATTAAAAATCTGTGCCCTCAGTTTCATATTAGCGTATTTATATAACGATGAAAAACCGTAATAATGTGTAAGTGTCAAAATGTGATCAAGGGTCCGAAGAGTCAGTGCATACTTAGGTTTCCTGACGTGTGCCATGTCCATGTGATGCCACTCATTGTTGATTGAATAGCAGCGAATGCGCTTTATTTTACTGTAGTTCGTGTGCCAGCCACAAGATGCCTTTAAATCTGAGTTGTATTCCTGCTGTAAAATCTGTATTCATCGTAAAGGCTTTAAAGTTTGCAATATGTACTTTTCTTTTCATATAAGGACACACAAATTGTAATTTAGACCGTTTTTAAGTACGTTTCTTGATTGTTGTTATGACGTCCGAAAGTTCTGTAGTACTAAATTGTAAATCAGTTACACAGAATCCGCCCACTGAACACTATTTATCTAATGGCTTAGAGAAAGATGAAAAACATATTTTTTAATAATATCATTAGTGTCTGACTATAGATCGTATTAACGGATATCGCTTATTACCAGTCGTAACAGACATTTTTAATTTTTCTCTTGTTAGTGGAATTTATCTTACTTCTTGGAAAAGAAGCATAGTCCGACCTATCCCTAAAATCCAAACCTGGTGACTTTTGGCCAATCAGCATATTGCTCAACGTTTACAAAGCCCATGAATACATTGTTCATCACCAAATTGCTGAACACTTGTGCAATTTCAACTTATTTGACAAATATCAGTGTGGCTTTTGTAAAATCCATCGCAAAAATACTGCACTTATCAAGGTAAGTGATGACCTGAAATTCGTTTTGAACAATCGCGAAGCTACTATAGTGACACTTCTAGCTTTCAGCGAAGTTTTTGATAGGCTACTGCTATTTTTGACAACTCGTGAATGAAACGCAACAACTAAAGTTGCCAAATAGTGCACTGGTTTTGAAAAATCGACAGCAAAGTGTTGCCTGTGGGAATGAAAAAAGTCTCCTCGAGAAATGTTATTTCTAGAGTGCCACAAGGATCAGTTTTAGGTCCACTTTTGTTCTTCTTTTATATCAATGATATTTTTTCTGTTTTGATTCTCTGTAAATATCACTTCAATGCACACAACTTCCAGCTCTACCAAAGTACCAGACTTGAAGATATAAACATTGCGATTACGCTAATGAATGAGGATCTGTCTTCAGTCGTAACATGGGCGAGAAACCTGGGACTAAAATTAAATGCCAAAAGTCGCAAGTAATCCCAGTCGCCCATCAGAGGTTCTAAATTACACGTCCAGTTACCTCCCAATACCATATCAAAAACAGATAAGAATCTGAGTGTCAATATCGACGAATATATAAATTGGTCAGATATACCGTTAACTGTATGCAGGAAAACCTCCGCTTGCCTCTACGCCATCAAAACTTTTCGTAGCATCTTTCCACGAGATGTAAAATGCAAACTGGTGCAATAATTCGTTATACCAAACCTTCACTATTGTGATATGATTGAGTACGGTAACTTAGCGAAAATACAAGACGGTTAAACAATGAATGCTTGGGTGGCCCATCGATAGTGACAGAGCCAAATATCTCACGAAATAAGCATCAACTGAAAAAACTACAAGGAAAAAAAAAACTTTCCTAGCTTGAAGGGGGATAACAGACGACACTATGGTTGGCCCGCTAGATGGCTCTGCCATAGGTCAAACGGATATCAACTGCATTTTTTAAAAATAGTTACCCCCGTTTTTTATTACATATTTTTCTAGTACGTAAATAAATATGAATGTTTTATTTGGAAAACTTTTGTCGCTATGTGATAGATGGCGCTGTAATAATCACAAACGTATAAGTACGTGGTATCGCGTAACATTTCACCCGTGCGGACGGTATATACTTCGTGATACATATACTCGTGTTCAGCCACAAGTGAAACGTTAACCACGACCTGCAACAAATATTGATGCCCAACTAAGCTTTTCAGCAGCAGTTGCCGCTAATCCGCACATCAGTAACAGACAAATTGAGCGAGAATCAGGAATCTTCGATACTGAGAATCCTACGTCAACATATATTTCATCCGTACCATATTACTAAGCACCAGGATTTGCAAGGCGAAGACTTTGAACCTAATGTACAGTTTTGCTACTGGGCACAAAATAAATTACGGGACGATAACAGATTTTTTTTGACGCATTCTGTTTAGTGACGAAGCGTCATTCGCAAATAGAGGTAACGTAAACCGGCGTAATATGCCCTATTGGACAACGGAAAATCCACGATGGCTGCTACAAGCAGAACATCAGCGACTTTGGCGGACTACTTTATGGTGCGGCATTATGGGAGAAAGGATAAGTGGCCCCTATTTTATCAATGGCAATCTATATGGGGCAAAAAATACTGATTTCTTACGTAATGTTTAACCGATGTTACTACAAGTGTTTCACTGCATGACAGAATGGCGATGTACTTTTAACATGATGGATGTCCGGCACATAGATCGCGTTCAGTTGAACGTTCTTAAATGGAATATTTAACGACAGGTGGATTGGTCCTAGAAACACCATACCATAACCTGCACGTTCACCGGATCTTACATCCCCGGATTTCTTTCTGTTGGGAAAATTGAAGGATATTTGCTATCGTGATTCACCGACAACGCCTGAAAACATGCGTCAGCGCATTGTCAATGCATGTGAGAATATTACTGAAGGCGAACTACTCGCATATTGCCAAATGCTCATTTTGAGCATTTATTGAAGTCATGAAGTAATTACAAGTAATCACGCAGTAACAGTATGCGTTCCCATAATGTATGATAATTTCACAAAAGTACATATATCACATTGGAACAACCGAAATAAAGTTCAAACATGCCTACGTTCTGTGCTTTAATTTAAAAGACCTACCTGTTACCCACTGTTCGTCTAACATTGTGAGCAATATGTTTGTGAATATTGCAGCGACATCTATCACAAAGCGAAAAAAACTGTTCCAAATAAAACATTCACATTTATTTACGTACTAGACGAATATGTAATAAAATGGGTGTACCTATTTAAGAGAAATGCAGTTCATATCCCTTTGACCTACGGCAGCGCCATCTAGCGCGCCAATCGTAGAGCCATCTGGTTTCCTCCTTCAAGTTAGAAAAGTTTTGTTCTTTGTAGTTTCTTCGTTTGATGCTTACTTCGTGAGATATTTGGCCGGGTCACTATCAACGGACCACCCTGTGTATGCAAAATTCGTCGATATTACCATATTAGTGCTTCACACAGTCAGGATGGCTACGGCCAGACAAACTACAGGACGACCACACGCTGTGCCTTATCTCATCCACTACTCAGTGAGCAAGCAACCGAGTAGCTCTCCTCAGAATTTGATCATCTTTAGTTTCATCACAATATTAACAAAAATGTTTGTAAGGTCTATGGGACTTAACTACGGGGTCATCAGTCCCTAAACTTACAAACTACTTATGAACTACTTACGAACTAGGACGGCACAAATATCCATGCCCGAGGGGGGATTCGAACCCCCGACCGTAGTGGCCAAGCAGACCGTGACTGGAGCGCCTTAGCCTCCTCGGCCACCGCGGCCGGCACAATATTAACATCAGATCTCACTTACCCTATCTGTGCCCGTTCGTAACACGAAAACATTTGCAAACTCCTTCGCTGTCTCTGTTGTTTGCCTCTGAAGCAAACTACCCTACTATTTTCCCACATTTCAATCTTTTGCTACGTTTGAGAACAAGCTGAAACACTTTCTTGTGTCATTCTCTTAAAAGTCTCGCCGAAAATCACGTATACAGTCACGTTTCTCTCTCTGTGTGATAGTAAGACCAATGCTTTTCTCTCCATTACTTCTCTTCCTCAACTTTGTTTCACCATAACTCACACCACTCGTCCGTTATTATCTCCTTATTAGTGTTTATTACACTGGCATTTCTCCCTCTTTCCACCCCTTTCCCTGTGCCCATTGGTGCTAGCAGCCATAATTAAAACCATTCCATATTGTAACACTTGACACGTTTGTTATTTATCAAATCCGAATATAAACTGTGTGTATGTCTTCTTTGTTACCTGTACTGTTTGTTTGAAAATTTTAATTATATAGTTTTAGTATAACATCTGCGATATAGGAAACGTAGAATATATAGAACACCTGGTCAGGTTAAATAAATGAGTAAATAAAAAATAAAATAAGTTAATAGTCTTTTAAGTGGACAAAATATTGGTGCGGTCTTACAGTTCGTCGTCGTTGAGACACGGGCCGCACTGTGGACGACAGTGCTGCAGACTCTCATGATCAATGCGAAACTGCGTGGCAGAATCCTGATGTAATTAGAAGTTGTGCCATCTGCTGCCACTCGCAACTACCTGAGGTGCCGCATAATCAGTGCTCCAGGTCACACAGGCATGATGAACTCCTGACGCGCCACTGCGCATCTGGGTGCACTAGCACTGCGCCCCACTTCGCTCGTACTCCTCTCAACTACTAGTTCAGGCGCGTCGCCGCTCGCCAACGAGCACATATTCCGCACAATATAAATATCTGAAAAAGATAATCTTTCTCTTATCTTTGTCCAATCAAAATTTCAAATGTTTGCATAGCCTGTGGGACTCAACTACGGGGTCATCAGTCCCTAAACGTACAAACTACTTATGAACTAACTAATACTAAGGACGGCAGAAATATCCATGCCCGAGGGGCGATTCGAACCACGACCGTAGTGGCCGTGCAGACCGTGACTGGAGCTCCTCAGTCCCCTCGGCCATTTGTCCAATACAAATTACGATATTTAAAACAGCAATATACACGGTGGCACTATATTCCTCTGAGACATGGAGAGCCGGCCGCCGTGGCCGAGGGGACTGATGCGCTCCAGTCACGGTCTGCACGGCCACTACGGTCGGGGGTTCGAATCTCCCCTTGGGCATGGATATTTGTGCCGTCTTTAGTATAAGGTAGTTCATAAGTAGTTTGTAAGTTTAGGGACTGATGACCCCGTAGTTAAGTCCCATAAGCTTAACAAACATTTGAACATTTCAGAAAGAGGAAACGAAATTGGCTTGGACATTTGATGAGAAGAGATTGTCTGCCGATGGATGCTGTGGCGCTTTTTTTTTTTTTTTTTTTTTTTTGACATACATTAAAGTCACATTTTTCTATACTTCACCTGTTATATATGTTCAGTGATAGAATGCTCGTAGATCTCGTTGCTCGCCTGCCAATAATACATTACAAAATAATAGGACGTCGGGTTCTTATACGTCATGTATTGAGCCAACATTGTGACACGTTTCATTTTTATACAAATTTATTTCTCCATTCTTGATGAAACACAAAAATAATGCAAGAGTAAGACTGGTTCACAACACACTTCCATACTAACTAAGATGTTACAACTCCATTACTAACTTCATACTACTCCATACTACTACTACTTCATTCTGAATGCGTTCGCGCCATTCGCGCGTATTAATTCGTAGTGTATATTCTAAAACCTTCTGGAACACGGAAGTGCCTCAGTCGGGCACATAGTAAATACATTTTTAAAAAAATAATTAAGTGATGTAATCGTAAATAATATTTTTCAAAAAGTTATTAAGTGGTTCTCTGGTAACGGACTCTCATTAAATTTTGATAAAACACAGTACATACAGTTCTGTACAGTAAATGGCACAACTCAAGTAACAAAGATAGACATTGAACAGAAGTCTGAAATTAAGGTAGAATTTTCAATTTTTTTTAACTGGTAGCAACACATAGAAATTCTGCTGAAACGTTTGAGTCCAGCTACATATGCTTTTAGGATTACTGCAAATTTTGACGATAAGAATTTCTTTAACTTAGCTTACTATGTCTATTTTCCATCACTGCTTTCGTATGGAATCCTATTATGGGATAATTCATAATTGAGTGAAAACGTATCCATTGCATAAAAGCGTGTAATCAGAATAGTTGTTCAAATGTCTGTAAATCTATCGGACCAAACTGCGTGGTCATCAGTCCGTAGCGTACAAACTTCTTAAACCTAGATAAACTAACCTAAGGACAATACACACACCCATGCCCCAGGGAGGATTCGAACCTCCACGGCGAGCAACCACGCGCTCCGCAGCGAGGCGCTTTAGACCACTCGGCTACTCCACCGCGGCTCAGAATAATTGCTGGAGTCCACCCATGATCATCCTACAGATATCTAATTAAGGATCTAGGTATCCTCACAGTAACCTCACAGTATGTATATATATATATATATATATATATATATATATATATATATATATATATATATATATATATTCACTTCTCAAAGTTGTTGTTCATAATCCAACCCAGTTCGAAAGTAATATCAGTGTGGACAGCTATAACACCAGGAGAAAGGATGATCTTCAATATATAGGGCTAAATCTGAGTTTGGCACAGAAAGTGGTAAATTATGCTGCCACAAAAGTCTTTGGTTACCTACCAAGCAGCATCAGAAGCCTGACAGATAGCTTACAAGCATTTAAAAATAAATTAAAAGAATTTCTGAATGACAACTTCTTCTAATCAGTGGATGAGTTTTTAGATCTAAATTAGTAAATAAAGAGAAAGAAAAACGTTGTGTCACGTAATATTTTATGTAATGTAACGTTTTGTACAGACACCCTTCATTAACCTGACAAGTTCCACATCATTACGAAGTGCCGTGTTCATGATCTAAAGAACAATATTAATCTATTCTAATATAATCTGGGGATCCTGGTAGTTTCCAAGCCGACATTACCAGAACTCAGTCGTTGTACACCCATATGTGAGCAATAGAACACGGTTACATTCTAATGTAATAGACATTAATTGAGCTTTAATATACACATTTTTAATTACAAGTAATAACTAAATATTATCCCTAAAACCACTAAGGAGCTGCCTTGTTAGTTACTTTAATGAAACATGCAAAACTTAATATCAAATCGTGCCAGGGAGCAACTAGAATAATTAATGGGTTTAATGTTGGCTGTATTCTGGATATCTTTTTCTGGGTCTGGGTCTTAGTTTTTTAATTAAGCTTTGTTAACAGTGCGGTTTCCTCAGTTGACAAGTCTTCCCTCTGTTGGTAATTGGTAGTACGCTTTTTCCTCATCCACTATCCTACTTGAATAGACATGACTTTTGACTTTTCAGTAACTAGTATTCGGCTGATAACAGGTCGCTGTGCCTTCGCCGTTGTGACCGTTGTGGCTAGATCACGTGGAACTGCCTTCTTTACTGCCCCTTCAATTTTGGTTGTTATTGCCGCTTCGGTTTCGTCTCCATTAGTGGCGGAACATCTATTTCTTCCTTCCTGAACCCTGTAGAAGTTAGCCAACACATCTGACGTTGCAGGCTTACTACTAGTGCTATTACCAGTTGATTTGTACCACTTTCAGGCTAAAATTACTAGATGGTTGGAATGAGCTTCGACTTCTATGGGTGGGTCCAGATGATGCGTGGAGCAAATCTCACACAGTAAAATAAACCGCAATGTTCCCCCATGATGGTTGGATGCGGTCCTGAGCAGCAAAAAGCGCTGTAATCTTTGTTGCCTGAACCGGTACGAGTGTTATGCTAAAACCCCACGGTTTAGTTATTCCACGTCCAACCCGTAGCGCCCTGTGATCTACCACGCGTACTCGTTTGTGAAGTTAATTGCTGTCCGACTACTTTACATCTAGTACATCTTGTACAACTGACGTGAACTATTACTGGAAAAGATTCACCTATGGAGAATACTACTACTGCGTTATGCATGTGTACTTTTTAGTTATTTTCATCAGACAAATATAATGCTGTTCTATGATACTGTCAACAATTTCTTTTAAGATAATGATGGAGATCTAATGGTGATGCCTACTTGCATCGAAACCAGCCATCAATCTAAACAAATAAATATCTTCGTTGTAAACAGTACAAACATATTCCAGATCGCCCCAAAGAATGAGTTCCATACATAAAAAAGTTTGAGTTGTAGAGGAAGACGGGCTGCAGGACAGTCCATGCAGCTGTATGATACATAAGTTCATGGTTTCGATTCCTGGCTGTTGCACAAATATTAATTCAACGTCTCTCCTTATATTCAATATAATTTTAATGTAGAAATCTTTCCATCCCATTTTTACGTGGTGTGGTACAGCAACCGTGTTCAGTTGAATTCTTGAATAACAACGTCTTGATTGCAAATATTTTTTTATTACAATGACGCGTTGCGCCCGGTTAGGGCATCTTCAGATATCTGACAAAGAAGAAAATATTGATACAGAACTTACAATATTTATATGACATTATTTCGAAAATTTGTAGCTACCAACCAATCTGAAACTGTTTTAAGAAATTGTGATAATGTACGGTACTAATGTTTTATATACTCTGTGGTGAAGGGTGTTTAGATTAAAATGCCATCATAGGGCATCTTACAGAGACAATAATATTTACACCATTAATATCCGGTAACATTGGACCTTGAAAACAGATTGATACATTGTTGAACATATTAATACGACTTGCGTCGGTAGCGGTACAAGTACTGCCAGAGGCAGCGTTCACATTTTTGATGCGAGTATCCGCCAATAAAACTAAGTGTCCACAACACTGTAGGTATTGTCTTAAGGAACTGAGGTACCAACAGCCGTACGTATAATGAAATATTTATTCAATTGCAACCAGTTTCGGCATTTCACAATGCCATCTTCAGATCCCTGTGTATTAAACAAACCTAACCAAGTGACAAAGGCAAAAACATAAAAAACACAAAAATATTGTATATTAGCACACAGAAAATACAATATTACAATATAGGAATGAAACTACTATACAATACCACATATAGAATATGTACAAATGTACAAAATTAGTCAACAATAACATACTTTTTTATTTTTTAATCATATAACAGAGACAATTGCAATCCCAAAGCTGAGAAAAGGAATGATAGTGAACGACTGAAGAGTGTTTTTTTTTTTTTTTGTAATAAAACATTAACATGCTTGTCGGCAAAGGCACAAAACACTAAAAACTAGGACAGCCCAAAATATATCTAAGGTTACATAAACATTCCATTAAAATATCACAAAAATGTCGATTAAAGGTAATAGAAAAGAACAAACTGTACTATGAACAATTGGCAAGTGCATGGTACATATTTCGACTGACGGAAATGTAGTGATGAACTACTTAACTACTTATAGAAGCAAAGTACTATTATAGATTACGACAATGAAAGACAAATATGTGTAATTGAAACAGGAGAAAAATGCCACAAGTGACCCTAAAATTACAACCGTGGATAGAAATATACATGGGCTGTGTAAATACTAAAAGCAAAACGTTGGTACTTTAATCACAGTCACCTCTGACGATGGATTCAATAAGACTGTAGGTATTGGGTCGGTCGGATAACAGTTGTTAATTTAAAATATGGAATAAATTTATATAAAATACCACATAAATGCAATTTGTAAGGATGCCCAGTTATATAACAGAATATTACTTCATAATTTCCGTAAAGTGTCGAAAAAGGTTTGGTCTTTGGAGGTCAACTGATCGTTAAGTAGTCTCGGGTGTTTAAAATAAACCCGATTAGAAATCTCAAATTCTTCCAGGATGTTTAACTTACGGCCTTTTTGGGCATAATGCAAAATTTCTAAATTTTCTAGGGTGGGAGCTTGATGGCTAGAAGACTTTAAATGATCGGCAAAAGGAGATTATTTCTTCATTTGCCCCTTTTTTTCTTAACAAATGTTCACTGAAACGTGTTTTGAATGCCCTCCCTGTCTGCGTACAGAGAAACTACTGTCTAACGACAATTTGTCTTTCAATATGCGTTTTCAACGCGTAAAGAGGGCCACCCAGTGCGATTGGTTGTCAGTGGAACAGGTAGCCCTGGATACCGTGCCTCTGCATTTTTACTCAAATTATTAAAAGACAAATTGTCGTTAGATAGTAGCTTTTCTGTACGCAATCAGAAGCACATTGTTGAATTACTTTATGATCAATGGTTCCCAGAGGGCAGTCAACTCCTCTCATTGGATATCAATTTCCCTTCAGTAAACTGTCAACATTATCCAGAGTAATCTAAACTGCAAAGGAAATTTAATCCGAGTCGAAGTGAATGAAATTACAAAGATGCAGGAATTACTCACAGACAATAATTAGTTTTCTTTTGAGAATAAGGTATATAAGCAAGAAGATGGTTTAGCAATGGGAGTTGTTTATCGGGCTTTGTAGCAGACGTTTTCGTCAACAACATTCAGTGTGAATACTTCGCAAAAAAATCTATGTTACGCAACAAGATTCTGTTTTATAGGCGATATGTTGACGATATTTTAATTATTTTTCGAGGCAGTGAAGCTGATATAACCTCCCTGGCTAATTAATTTAACAGCCTTCATCCAAAACTAACCTACACATATGAATCAATGGATGTACAGGGAATTTTAAATTATCTTGACATGTCTTTGCAGTTGGTGGAAACTAAAATACAGTTCAACATTTTTAGGAAGCCAACAACGAGTGCTTCAATAATTCACTCGCCATCTTGTCATCCTAGAAGCAACAAGCTAAGCTTTTTCAGATCTGCTATAACACTTATTCTAGAGCTCCCCCTTTCCGACGAATCTATATACCCTCCGCTATATTGCCCAGAAAAATGGTCACAGCCCATCTTTGGTCCACCAGCTGTATAGGAAGCGTGTCAGGCTTACAGAAGAGCAGAGGCATACCTCGACCGCGAAATTAGCTGTCGAAAAAATACCAACTGCGTTCCAATTCCTAGGACCTTTCACCTATAATATAGCCAAATTATTCCGTAATACCAAAGTACAAATTGTCTTTTCTCGTGGAACAGATGTACAACAAATTCTACCACACAACGAGCAACCTGTCAGACCGCCGTACGTAGCTTCAGGCGTTTATAAGCTTAAATGTGTAGACTGTCCAGATGAGTACGTGGGTCAGACACGTTTCAGTGAACATTTGTTAACAAAAAAGCGGCAAATAAAGAAATACTCTCCTTTTGCCGAGTATTTAAAGTCTTCTGGCCATCAAGCTGCTACCCTAGAAAATTTAGAAATTTTGCATTATAACCAAAAAGGCCGGAAGTTAAACATCCTGGAATTTGAGATATCTAAGCCGGTTTATTTTAAACACTCGAGACTTCTCAACGATTAGTTGACCTCTAAAGACCAAACCGTTTTCGACACTTTTATGGAAAAAAAATGTTCAAATGTTTGTCAAGCTTAAGGGACTAAACTACGGGGTCATCAGTCCCTAAACTTACAAACTACTTATTAACTACCTACAACTAAGGACGGCACAAATATCCATGCCCGAGGGGGGATTCGAACCCCCGACCGAGTGGACGTGCAGACCGTGACTGAAGCGCCTCAGTCTCCTCGGCCACCACGGCCGGCTTTTATGGAAATTTTTAAGTAATATTCTGTTATATAACTGGGCATCCTTACAAATTGCATTCATGTGATATTGGTATTTTACGTAAATGGTGTCAACTTTTAAATTAACAACTGTTATCCGACCGACCCAACACCTACAGTGTTGTGGACACTTAGCTTTATTGGCGGTTACTCGCAGCACAAATGTGAACGCTGCCTCAGGCAGTACTTGTACCTCTACCGACGCAAGTCGTCTTAATATGTTCACGACCTAAGGTGCAGGGACATCATACAAGGTAAATCTTGCAATATCCATTCAGTTAAACAATGTATCAATCTGTTTTCAACGTCCAAAGTTACCGGATATTAATGTTTTGCATATTATTGTCTCTGTAAGATACCCTATGACCGCATTTTAATCTAAACACCTTCCATCACAGAATATATAAAGGCTGTTTAGTCCCTTCCAAAACCAAACAACAACAACAACAACAGTATGTTGTGGAGGATGACGGACATAGATTATTCCGTCAAAATGTGTTAGTCACTGTCTGTATGGACACGTGTGACACAGTGTCTGTATGGATAAAGTGACTGCCAAGTAAGCTGACGCGCTTCCACCAGGAAGGGACGACACGCCGTCACAATCTTTCCCTTGATTGCTTCCTCCATCCGGGACAAGTAGTACCAACATTTTACGAACCATTATCCCTTCCTCCCCCGCTCACAAAAACCACCTACACCCCATTTCCGTTCCGCCCTTTCCGAATCCGTGCAGCGGCCCATCTGGACGCTTATTGGCCGCTAAGACTATGGCGACATCTACAGCCATACAGTTTTCACAACGGCCCAATGACAACATCTGTCTTAACTGGCCCAAGAGTACCTCAGTGACCACCTGTCCGACCTCGCCTCGCAGACAGATGAGATTCGGGGCGCCACTTTCGGGACATCGTGGGATACCTTATCCAGCGAGAAGCGTTCGCTCCAAAATGAAATATTGATAAGTCGTACGACAACTTCTCGGGGGCTTTAGGAGCCCCTGAGGCTCTTATAAGTCCACCCCAAAGTTTATTTAAAATAAGTAAAGTTATTACGAGTACCCGTATTCTGCTATCCTACGAATTATACAGGGTGTTACAAAAAGGTACGGCCAAACTTTCAGGAAACATTCCTCACACACAAAGAAAGGAAATATGCCATGTGGACATGTGTCCGGAAATGCTTAATTTCCATGTTAGAGCTCATTTTATTACTTTTCTTCAAATCACATTAATCATGGAATGGAAACACACATCAACAGAAAGTACCAGCGTGACTTCAAACACTTTGTTACAGGAAATGTTCAAAATGTCCTCCGTTAGCGTGGATGCATGCATCCACCCTGCATCGCATGGAATCCCTGATGCGCTGTTGCAGACCTGGATAATGGCGTATTGTATCACAGCCGCCCACAATACGAACACGAAGAGTCTCTACATTTGGTACCGGGGTTGCGTAGACAAGAGCTTTCAAATGCCCCCATAAATGAAAGGCAAGAGGGTTGAGGTCAGGAGAGCGTGGAGGCCATGGAATTGGTCCGCCTCTACCAATCCATCGGTCACCGAATCTGTGGTTGAGAAGCGTACGAACACGTCGACTGAAATGTGCAGGAGCTCCATCGTGCATGAACCACATGTTGCCGGCCGCGGTGGCCGAGGGGAATGAGGCGCTCTCTAGTCGAGGTCTGCATGGCCACCACGGTCAGGGGTTCGAATCCCACCTCGGGCATGGATATTTGTGCCGTCTTTAGTATAAGGTAGTTCATAAGTAGTTTGTAAGTAAAAAAAAAAAAAAAAAAAAAAAAAAAATCATGTTGTGTCATACTTGTAAAGTCACATGTTCTAGCAGCACAGGCAGAGTATCCCGTATGAAATCAAGATAATGTGCCCCAGTGAGCGTAGTTGGAACAACATGAGGCCCAATCAAGACATCACCAACAATTCCTGCCCAAAAGTTCACAAAAAATCTGCGTTGATGACGTGATTGCACAATTGCATGAGGATTCTCGTCAGACCACACATTGTGAAAATTTACAATTTGATCACGTTGGAATGAAGCCTCATCCGTAAACACTAAAATGAGCTCTAACATGGAAATTAAGTGTTTCCGGGCACATGTCCACTTAACGTAATATCTTTCTTTGTGTGTGAAAGTTTGGCCGTGCCTTTTCGTAACACACTGTATACTTCGTAGGATAGCAGGATACGGGTACTCGTAATAAGTTGACTTTGTGGTGTCGCACAAGTGTAAAGTGCGCGCTACCCACTTACGCCGCTCGCCGCCATGCACGCACGGCGCGGCATTCTTACGACGTCACCCACGAGCGTCCACTGCTGCAACTCCGCTCGTGGCCACGACTGCTGCATCGTTCAGTTGGGACTGAGATAGGAACCAGTTAACACTTGGGAATCAGATAGGCACCAGTTAAGACTTGGCTATCTGACAGGCACTAGGAAACATCAGTAGGCAGGCCTCTATCTAATCTATGTATCAGCATTTTGCACTTCATACACTTTGTTACAGGAATTGTTCAGAATGTCTTCCGTTAGCGAGGATACATGCATCCACCCTCCATCGCATGGAATTCCTGATGCGCTGATGCAGCCCTGGAGAATGGCGTATTGTGTCACAGCCGTCCACAATACGCGCACGAAGAGTCTCTAAATTTGGTACCGGGGTTGCGTAGACAAGAGCTTTTAAATGCCCACATAAATAAAAGTCAAGAGGCTTGAGGTCAGCATAGCGTGGAGGCCATGAATTGGTCCGCCTCTACCAAACTATGTATTACTAAGTCTATGAAATATATATCTCGTTCTAATTTACTCTAGTGTTTCTAGTTTCTGCTGTCCCACTGGCTGGTCACCTCCGTACCTGCACACGCGTGCATTCTTTATTCCTGTGTCGGTCTCTTTCTACTCGGCCACCGACACCTACGACAAGCGGCGGACGAGACACAAAAGCGGCGACGAGGCTGGGACACAAAAGACTTATTTTTGATAATCTTTGGGGGGTGGAATTATAAGAGCTTCAGGGGCTCCTAAAGCACCCGACTTAGCAATATTTCTTTTTGGAGCGACCGCTTCTCGCTGGATTAGGTATCCCTCGATGTCCCAAAAGTGGCGCCCCGAGTCTCATCTGTCGGCGAGGCAGGGTCGGACAGGTGGTCATTGAGGTTATTCAACGTTGCAAGAAAGTAGGACGGAACGTTGTCGTTTAAACGAAGAGACACAACTTCAGAGACCTCGTTTGTGCAGCTGTGTGTGTTGGTCGTATCGCTGGCGACAGGTGCGGCGGGACCGGCGGAGGCGTGGCGCACCTGGGCTGGCGCACGCCCTCGCCAGTCGCCAGTCGCCAGTCGCTAAATCAACCAAGCGGAAGCGGCCCCTAAATCTGCGCTATCAGCCGCCCGCAGCGCAGTCGCGCCTTAATCCTCTTTTATATTCATCACAGCTTAGCGCCGCCTCCCTACCTTCCATCCCCCCACCCTCTTTCTCTCTCTCTTCACCACTGCTGCACCGCGGCGGAAAGGGCGGCCGGCCCCTACAAAGGCAGAGATGGGGATCTGCCACCGTGGGCGGAGCGCGCCCTCGAATTAGAGTTATGAGCGCCCGCCTCTGCTCAAGCCGACTGCTGGACTCTGCACCTCAGAATAATATCGACAACATTGTCAGAGGAGAGAAACAGCGATCTATTTGGTATGACTAATATTAAAAAAAAAAAAAAAAAAAAAAAAAAAAAAAAAAAAAAAAAAAAAAAAAGTCTTGATCGCAGAAATTGACAGTTTCTATTTTCCGGTTTCGACCTGATGTAAGTCTAAAATGGGATACTTCCAGCCAACCAGCCAAGCAGAGAATTGATTCACTTTCTCACCGGCCATGGCCCGTACCCGACGTATTTATGTCGGTTCAGGAAGCAGGCGACTCCAGAGTGTGGCTGTGGAACTCCGGAAGGAACTCCAGAACACGTCACTTTCGAGTGCCCAACATACGATCATATTGTCTCTCATCTCAAACTACAACTACCTAATTCAGACACATACCAACTCATCAGACATGAAGCACATTTTCAAATACTCAATGAATTAACGGACAAAATCTCAAACCACATCAGACCTGAATTTATAAACCGATTATGAGACATTTTTTCCAGGCATGACTGCTGCACCAGGCCGTGCCGCCGGGGTACTCCGCCGTGCCCTGGATCAGGTGGACTGAGTGCAGCCAAATCACCGATTGCGACGCTAGATATTAGATTAAGTTACGCTTAAGAGAAAACACGAAAACAACACAAGGACTGCAGTGCAAAAGGCCAGCCCAGTGACAGGGGCACGCCATCCGGCATTAGTTCGGGGGGCACCGGCCAACCAGTAGGTTTGTACATTACTGGCACACCTGTGAGCACTGCAGGGGGGGGGGGGGCACAAAATAAGACACTAAACGTAGCAGTAGCGACTTCCACATGAAACACAACATGCCAACGCGCCCTGCATGACACAGCACATACGGCAGACACAACTGCAAAAACAAAATATATCATGTAGCTCAGTAGAAACATTAGAAGTAGCATAAAAAGCACAAAAAATGTAGTAGCATTAGAAGACCCATTTATGTATAGGTATTGGGTTATTGTATAATTAAAAGAATAAAAGAAATAAATGCTTTCAGAAAAAAGTCATCTTCGGAGTTACAAGTAGCCCATATGGCTACTGCTGAACTCAGCTGGGCTGGGCTGTCCTGGGCTGTTCTGCTGCCAGCAGGTAACTGTTCCAATAGCCAGGACGGTCCAGCCGAGTCCAGCACTAGCCAACTGTTAATTTCTGCTATCAAGACTCTCTTGTTGTTATATTAATATGCCTCAGAATATGCCTGCGCTGTGTGGTCGAAAGCGGAGCCAGCGAACGCGAGCACACGTCGCTTGTAATGCTCTCCTAATGAAATTAAAGAGAAGACGATCCAAGCGAAAGGTCTACGCCTAGGCCGCGGTGGAGTAGCCGAGCGGTCTAAAGCGTCTCGCTGCAGAGCGCGCGGTTGCTCGCCGTGGAGGTTCGAGTCCTCCCTGGGGCATGGGTGTGTGTGTTTGTCCTAGGTTAGTTTACCTAGGTTTAAGTAGTTTGTAAGCTATGGACTGATGACCACGCAGTTTGGTACGATAGATTTACAAATATTTGAACATTTTTTCTACGCCTAGTAACCGCATAGTTCGCCTCCCTTATTTCCCTCTACCATCGCCCTATTCGCCTCACCCTCACCGTCAAGTGCCTTACCCTCACTCTGGATTGCTCCTTCTCCTGGTCCCCACCTTGACCGTTCAACAAAGGGTCCCCACCCGACTCCGCCTCCAGGCCGGACGTGGGTGCCTTCAAATCTCCATAATGCTCTGTACCACTGTTTTCCAACCTGTGGTCGCAACACCTAGTCGGGTGGGGGGGGTGGTAGGGGGAGCTCAAAGTCTTGTTTGGGAGGTCGCCGTACGGAAGGAAGTTGTTGGACCATAAAAGAATCAAACTAGTGCATACCTCAAAAAATGTTCAAATGTTTCTAAATCTATCGGACCAAACTGCGTGGTCATCAGTCCGTAGCTTACAAACTACTTAAATCTAGGTAAACTAACCTATGGACAACACATACACACACCCATGCCCCAGGGAGGACTCGAACCTCCACGGCGAGCAACCGCGCGCTCCGCAGCGAGACGCTTTAGACCGCTCGGCTACTCAACCGCGGCTGCGTACCTCATTACCAGTGTTCCATAATTAAAATAAAACATATGCTTAACAAAGTGAAATGTATGTTATATTAAAATTATTCGATTCCTTGTTGGTCAATTGAACAGAAGAAATTAATAAAACTAAAGTCTTTATCGCAAAAATTAACAGTTTTTATTGTCTGGTTTCGACCTGATGTATCTCATCTTCGGAATAAAATGCAGCCCATGTGGCCGGTCTTGGTTGGGTGGGGCTGTCCTGGGTGTTCTAGTGCCAGCTGGTAACTGTTCCAACAGCCAGGACAGTCGAGCCGAGTCCAGCACTGGCCTCATGGGCTACAATTTATTCCGAAGATTACCTGCATCAGGTCGAACCGGTTAATAAAAACTATTAATTTTTGCGATCAAGACTTTTTGTGTTATTAATTGTACCAATTAGATCGATCTTCTTCTACATGGACAATGGTGTCTAAATTAATGAACAGGAAAAGATTCATGGTTAGTTGGTGAGACCTGGAATCACAGAGGTGTCCACCCAAGATCGCGTTTCATCCATTCGTATGCACGGTTTCGACATGTCTTGGACATCATCTTCTGATCTCCTGTTCATCTCGATGTTACGTCCCATGAGATGAGATGTAAAACCTGAGATGTACAGGATATCAGAAAATGACGTCCAACACACGTCGAAACCGGGCATACGAATGGATGAAACGCGATCTTGGATGCAAACCTGTGTAAAATAAGAAAACAGATTGTTTTATAGTAAATACACTGCCATATCGATTGATTTTGGAAGACCTGAAAAAGTTTTCACGTACCAATTGATAGCTGAATTCAAAACATACAACAAGTAATTTTGTTAAATTCGATTGTTTACAAATTGAATATACAGTGGGATCTTTCTCAAAGAGCGTAATTCACTTCTGAGCCTTACGTACAGTGAGAAACCTCGTTAAGCAACATGTATTTTTCTGTGGGAATTCATGTAGTAATATTATGTATTCCATCCAGAAAAAAATGGACTATATTCTCGAGCCCTATGCACTCCTGCCCACCTACAATATCCACCTCCTGTGACCTACGCTGATCCTTTATGACCCTTTCCCTCACCTCCTCCCGTTCCTGAAAAGTCTCTGCATCCACTACCCCAACCGCAACCTCGACTAACACAACTCCCTCATTTCAATGCCGGGCTTCTGCCACGCCTCCACCACTGTCTTCCACCGTCTTTGCACCTCCATTCCCTACCCAGGGCAATTTCCGTACCCTCCGTCCTTCCCTCTACTCTTCGTAGATCAGCCCTCTCCTCCCGTCCGCCCACATTCCCCACTACCTCGCCCCACAATCCCGCCTGTGTCACTGGTAGTGATTTGTAGCCAGTGTTTCTTTGCAGTGTCTAGGTGAATCTTATTAGAGCTTGACGAGAACGGGCTGCATTTCCATGCCTTGCTTTCGGTGCAAAGTACGCTTGATATACAATTCGGAGGAAGTTGCGATTTTGTACCAACAGTGAATGACATTAACTCAAACTGCAATCGGAAATTTATCGAAATGTCTGTTATTGTTTAAGAATTACAATATTTTGCCTAATATATGTTTTTACAATACAGGTTCGCATTCTGAAAACATTTTCTGGATGGAGTATATCTGAGGAAATAGAAAAACCATTACTACACTTCATTACTATTTCGTCTAAAGATTACCAGAATGACAAGCATAGATCATTTCTGCATATTGACCCATTCTTCAGTTGTGGGAAATTTGGTTCAAAATGTTCAAATGTTTGTAGAAGTTATGGGACTTAACTACGCCGGCCGCGGTGGCCGAGGGGACTGAGGCGCTCCAGTCACGGTCTGCACGGCCAGTACGGTCGGGGGTTCGAATCCCCCCTCGGGCATGGATATTTGTGCCGTCCTAGTTCGTAAGTAGTTCATAAGTAGTTTGTAAGTTTAGGGACTGATGACCCCGTAGTTAAGTCCCATAAGCTTTACAAACATTTGAACTTAACTACGGGGTCATCAGTCCCTAAGCTTACAAACTACTTATGAACTACCTAAGACTAAGGACGGCACAAATATCCATGCCCGAGGGGGGATTCGAACCCCCGACCGTAATGGCCGTGCAGACCATGACTGGAGCGCCTCAGTCTCCTCGGCCACCGCGGCCGGCGGAAATTTGGTAAACATAGCTAAAACCCTTATGTAGTTACATGCACCTAAAGTTGTGAAAATGTAATTTCGAGAAAATGAGAAAAGAATGTTCACAGTGTTTTTGACTCAACGTAAGATTCTTTCAGAACATTCCATTGGCATAATCTTGCAGGCCAGATGCTTCTTTCTCAGGGGTCTTTTCCTAACTCTGGACTATCAGTGGTGGCTCCCGCAGCCTTTTCAGCTTCATCTAGTCCCTAACGATGTATGGCAGTCAGAGCAGCTATCATATTACTTCATGGTTGGATGCCTAATTTGTCCATTACATTTGTCATGCTAATTATACCACCATTGAAACAGGTTACAGCATATATCACACCTATTTTGAGCGCTGTCCAACCATCAAACACTGTTTTCGGTACTCTTTGCTACACGCAGCTATTAAAACATTAGGATTTTGTGTACGGCCGTGTAGACATTTGCTAAGTAATTTTTTATCTGCAAGATCCCTGTTTATTGGCTTTATTGTTTCCACGACTGTGACAGGCATGGAATGTTTATGGTGATATTCCTTAAGTATCAGCGTGGCCAGTGTGCAGATATTAATTGAAAGAGCGTTTAAGACTATAGTAACTATTTAAAAGTAAGTATACCATACATCTTCGAAGTCTCTGCGGGTTTTCTGCCGGATAATAAAATCAAACTAATTCAATATTTTGACGGTACAGCTGTCCGCCATCTTCAGGGAACTGCTGCTGCTGAGTCCCGCTGAATACTGGAGCAATAACGAAGTACCGCGTCTTATATAGGCGTCGGTCGCGTGCACGGCGCATGCGCCGGCCGTCAGAATTGCTACCTCCTAGAAGGGGCTGGTGGCGCCGCCCTAGTGGAACAGGGCACAACGATATATCGCACCTTGCACTAATCATTCCTAGGTGCTGGAATCTGGGTCGAACATTGCAATTTGATATTATTTAATAATGGATTCCATGTTCTACTAAGAGGAAACCCCATCACTCAATTAATTAGATTGTCCGTCAGCCTGATTTCAATGGCTTCTCTGTAAACACTGTTCCAGAAACCGGAGGTATTGGTTACTATGCGGGTTTTATCATATATCATCTTGTGTCCTTCAGTTAAACAGTGTTCTGCTACCGCCGATTTATCCGGTTGCAATAGTCTCGTGTGGCGGCAATGTTCTACGCATTTATCATGCACAGTTCGAAGCGTACGGCCGATGTATGCCTTGCCACACTCACACGGTATTTTATAAACACCGGGTTTCTTCAGCCCGAGGTCATCTTTGACGGAGCCAAGCAATGCCCTAATCTAGTACGGCGGACGGAAAACAGTCTTTATGTTACAACTTTTTAAAAGTCTTCCAATTTTAAAAGAAACGCCCCCGGCGTACGGAATGTAGGAATACAGGGCTTTAGACACCAGTTAAGACTTGGCTATCGGATAGGCACTAGGAATCATCAGGAGGCAGGCCTCTATATAAGCTATGTATCAGCAATCTGCAGTCTTGAACTTTGTAAAAGATAAGTATTATCTTATTTCTACGAAATATACAAATTGTTCTAATTTAGTCTGGAGTTTTTAGTTTCTGCTGTCCCACTGGCTGGTCATGGTACCTGCACACGCGTGCAACCTTTATTCCTATGTCGGTCTCTTTCTACTCGGCCACCGACACCTACGACAACCAGCGGAAACGAGACACAAAAGTGGCGACGAGGCTGGGATACAAAAGTGGCTATGACTTCAGCAGTGGTGTGGGAAAAGTTGACGGTGCGAAAATGTTGTATCAGGCTCTTTCCGTGTGAAATCGTTAGAAATGTGATCTGATTGCTTACCGCCACATCAGTGAGTGATTGTACGAGCCAATCTTCCTTCATTAATATTTTATAAATAATAAAACCCACCCATCTTTTTGCACGTCAATGCAGGGGCCCATACAGCGCAAGCTGCGACCGCTCTGTTTCGTCGATGGTTCTGGGAACGAATGTACTATCCCCCTCAGATGCTCAGCATTATGGGCTCAGCAGTACGGGCTTGGCGAACCCGGGGTCCCGATTTGTGGGCTGTGTCGTGCCAAACGTGGGCCACACCGTAAGCTCTATACGCGCTTCAATGACCATCGTTCGGCGCGACGGCGGAACGCTGTACGTTTCAGAGCCCGGGGTTTTTGGCTTAATCGCCCGGGTAGCGAGGACGGCACAAACCTCTCTCTCTCTCTCTCTCTCTCTCTCTCTCTCTCTCTCTCTATATATATATATATATATATATATATATCCCTAGTTGCTCATGGGAACATCTCTCTCTCTCTCTCTCTCTCTCTCTCTCTCTCTCTCTCTCTATATATATATATATATATATATATATATATATATATATCAAGGTGTGCTACGTGCCCCGAGAAGATGCATGACTTTAGGTTGAACAGTCGGTAGCGAGCAACCTCTGAGGAACCTGCCGCACCTCAGTTGATTAAGGCTTACTAAAGCAAGCGGGGCTCTGCCTGGGCGGACCTTTAGATCCCTAGTTGCTCATGGGAACATCTTGAAACGATCTCGAAGCGTAAACGACGGAAGATAAATATCTTGGACCGATAGCCATTCCCAGAGCCGCGGAAAAAGTATGAACGGCTCCATCCAGTCACTATGGTTATTTCATTTGCTACAGTACTTAGATCGTCACCACCCTCTGTGGAGACGACAGTAACCACAGCTCCGTGGGCTCTAAGGGCCATCACCCTACACCTGTCTCCCTGAGGGTTGGGGACCCACCTTCTTTCGTTGTACCCCCAATACCACCTGTGGAAGCACCCTCCCCCCAACCATCGGAGACACAAGTCCCCAAAACCCAGCCAGAGATGCATCACTCAGGCCCCTCTCGCTTGGAAGGGGTCCCTCGGGAATCTCCCTTCTGAGGCTTCAACCAATTCCAAATACGATTCAAGCTGGGCTTCCCGATCATCATTGTTTCTTTCTGAGAAGCCCTCCCAGAAGCCTCAGCCTAAGGAACAGCGAGAGAACGGAGGAAGAAAAAACAGAAGAAAAATGAAACTCCTTTGGTTTTTACATCACTCCTACCTACATTATCTGTTTCTGAAAACGAGGTAGGGATTCTCGCATCCCCTGAGGATCTCGCACTCACAAGCGATAGAACCAACGGACTTTGATTCTGTACACTCTCAGTTGGAAGCTACTGGTGAACCTATGGATTGACTAATTTTCTCTGGCCCACCATGGCCTTTCGCCTCAGTGGAATTGTGGCGTTTTTTTTTCTCCCGATTAGCTGAGTTATGACAACTCTTGAGCACATCACCTTCATCGAACTTCAGGAAACTTGGTTTCTCACGTCGCGCAACCCTGCCCTAAGAAGCTACTGGGGTTATTATCAGAATCGTGCAGACTGTGACAGAGTATCAGGTGGCGTCTGCATTTATGTCCTTAGAACATTGAACCTGTTCCTCTACAAACGCCTTTCGAAGCTGTGGCTGTCAGCGTAAGGGCTACATTAGATATTACCATCTGCAACGTCTCCTGAAGGTGCAACGTCTCCTGAAGGTGCAATATCCCCGCACGACCTAGCTGCACTGATTGCTCAGCTACCCCGACATTTCCTATTATTGTGTGATTTTAACGCCCATTACCCACTGTAAAGTGGTACTGTGACTACTGGGCGTGGAAGACATGTCGAGGCATTACTGCCTTTTAAATAATGGTGCCTCCAAGCATTTTAGTGTGAAACATGACACCTACTCGGCCATCGATTTATTCGTATGTAGCCCTGGCCTTTCACCGTCCATTCACTGGAGAGTGCACGACGATTGTGTAGCAATGGGAAATTTCCACTCTTCCTGTCACTGCCACAGCGTCAGTCCCAGGACGATAGCAACGAGCCGGCCGCGGTGGCCGAGGAGACTAAGCGCTCCAGTCACGGTCTGCACGGCCGCTACTGTCGGGGGTTCGAATCCCTCCTCGGGCATGGATATTTGTGCCGTCCTAGTTCGTAAGTAGTTCATAAGTAGTTTGTAAGTTTAGGGACTGATGACTCCGTAGTTAAGTCCCATAGACTATACAAACATTTGAACATTTGATTGCCACGATGGGCTCTTACGAAGGCAAATTGTGGCTCTTTTACTGTTGCCGCAACAGTTGGTTCCCCAAAACATGCGAACACAGATGTGGCAATTGACAGCATCATCTCGGCCATTATTTCTGCGGCCGAGTGTGCCTTTCCTATTCCTTCTGCGTCGTCCCGGTAGAGGAGGCGAGCTCTGCAGCGTCACAAGCGGCATCCATATGTAGAGGACCTCATAGTTTAGGAGCTCGTCTCCTAATCAGAAGACGCAAGCAAGAGTTCTGGAAGAGGTATGTGTCTACCACTGGATCACGTAACTCCACATCCAAGGTGTGGACAAAGATGTGTTTACGGCTGCCAGAGTCCTTTCAGTGTCTCTGGGATTTCCATGAAAGGTGTCGTTTGCACAGATGCACATGTAGTTGCCGAACACTTTACTGTGCACTACGCACAGAATTCAGCATCTGTGCATTATCCACCTGCATTTCGCGCCCTGAAAAGTGGGAGGAGCGAAAGGCACTATCCATCTTGGCTCGTCATATGGAACTTCATTGAATGGGAACTCCTCAATGCCCTTACTCACTGCCCTGATACAACCCCTAGGCCAGACCGCATCCACAACCAGATGTTAAAGCGCTTGTCAGAGGACTCGAAGCAACAACGTCTAGCCAAACAGTCGCATTTGGAGCGAGGGTGTCTTCCCTTCTCAGTGGAGAGAATCATCATTTCAGTGCTCAAACCTGGCAAAATCCCGCATGAATTGGACAGCTACCGACCCATCAGTCTCACCAACATTCTTGGCAAATCGCTAGAACGTATGGTGGGCGGGCGGCCATGCTGCCTCCTTGAGTCTCGTGGACTCCTGTCTCCATCTCAGCCTTGGACAACCTTGTCCACTTTGAGTCCGCCATGCGGACAGCATTTTCAAGATGCCAACATTTAATAGACGTCTTTCTTTAGTTTTCTGTGGCCTATGACACGACCTGGCGACACCACATTCTTAATACATTACATGGATGGGGTCTTCGGGGCACGCTGCACATTTTTATCAAAAACGTTCTAGCACTGCGTACCTTCCGTGTACAGATCGGTGCCTTCCGCAGTTCTTTGTACATCCAGGACAACGGGGTTCCCCAGGCCTCTGTGTTGAGTGTTCCCCAGTTTTTTTATGGCTGTTAATGGTCTACCAACAGCAGTAGGGTCGTCAGTATATCCTTCCTTATATGCTGACGACTTCTGCATATATTTTAGTTCTTCAAGTATACGTGTTGCCAAACGCCAACTGCAGGGAGCCATACGCAAGGCGTAGACAGGAGCTCACTCTGATTACAGTTCTCTGCCGCCAAGACGTGCGTTATTCACTTCTGTCGGCGTCGAAGAGTTTACCCCCATTCAGAGCTTCACCTTGACGGCGAACTACTCAACGTCATGGAAATGCATCGTTTCTTGGGACTATGTGTTCGACGATCGGATGACATGGCTTGCCGAAATTCGTCAGCTTAAACAAAAGTGCTGGCGGCACCTTAATGCCCTCCTCTGCCTTAGTAACACCATGTGGGGTGCAGACCGCTGTACCTTCCTGCAGTGCCATAAGGCATTTGTTCTGTCCCGACTGGACTATGGCAGCGTTGCCTGTGGTTTGGTATCGCCTTCTGCATTGCAGATATTGGACCCAATCCATCACTGTGATGTTAGACTTGCGACAGGAACCTTTAGAACAATGCCTGTGGAGAGTTTCCTTATGGAGGCAGGGGTGCCTCCTCAGCGAATGCGGCAACAACGCCGCTACCGTTCGTGGTTTACCTAACCATCGTCTGCTTTTTCCTCATACAGAGGAACACGTTCCGGAAAGGCGGCCGAGATGGGATGTGACAGCTGGTATCCGTTTTTCCCTAACATAGAGCTTATAGGACTCAAATACGGGGTCATCAGTCCGTAAACTTACAAACTACTTATGAACTAGCTAATACTAAGGACGGCACGAATATCCATGCCCGAAGGGGGATTCGAACCCCCGATCGTAGTGGCCGTGCAGACCGTGACTGTAGCCCTCAGTCAACACGGTCACCGCGGCCGGCCCACCATGGTGTATACGACGGCCTCGCCTTCGAATGTAATTGTCACAGTAAAACCTCAGTTTACCCTGTGAAACTTCGTTGCCAATATCTATCATTATTGACGGATTCCGGGGCTCTACAGTAGTCTAAACCGACGGCTCAAAGGCAGATGGTCGTGTTGTCGGTTTTGCCTTTACGCTTGCAGGACACAATGAGTTGCGCTCCCTGCCAGATGGCTGTATTCATTGCAGAGCTGGTAGCTATCCATCGCGCACTCGAACATATCAGTTTCTGCAGCGGGGAGTCCTTCGTCACCTGTAGTGACCAGCCATCGACCAGTGTTTCCCAGCAATCCTTTGGTAGTTGCCATACAAGAGTCTATCCATGCCATCGAAAACGTGGGCATTCAGTGGAATTCCTTTGGACTCCAGGATAAGTCGGGATAGAAGCCAATGAGCTGAGTGACAGGCTGGCAAAAGAGGCTACCCATAAACCTGTTTTCACTATAGGCATCACTCTACCAATCTCCTTTCAATATTACGCCGTAGAGTCCTCGGTTTGTGCAGTACTGAATGGTGCACCCTACAAGTGCCCAACAAATTAAGGTGTTACAACAAACGAGTCGAGGACCCCTCTGCGGACCCCTCGCATGCACTCTGTTGTTCTCTGCTGGCTCCGTAGCGGCCATATTTTGGCTTACGCACAGTCACCTTCCCCGTCGCGAGGATCCTCCTGTGTCGATGTGGTGCGCGTTTAACAGTCGCCCAAATCTTGTTGGAATGTCACAATTTAGCCACTCAGAGGCGGAATTTTAATCTCCCTGACGATTTACTTCTTGTTTTAGCTGACAATGCCTCTATGGCTAATGCTGTTTTAAATTTTATTCGTGTGAGTTTGTATCGATCCATTTGAGTTTTAGTGTAGTGTCCATTATCTACCTGTTCTCCACTTGCCTAACACCTTCAGGCAGAAGATTTTAACGTTTCACAGAGCGGCCGGATGCCCTACCTTTTTGTCTGCGATCATCCGGCCAAGACACTCTGGCATTCTCCTACAACCTTACACCTTCTTTCCGTCTCTTGTTTTCTAATTTTATTTTTTGGCCTGTTCAATCCTTTGCTTTATGTGTTATAACACACTGCTTTATACAGCATTGTAGTGATTTTTATTGTTTTCTCTACGATTGGAACAAGTGACTGATAACCTTTGTCGTTTAGTCCCTTTCAAAATGAAACCAAACGAAAATGTACTCTCCGCAGTACTCATGGACTTAACTCCTTGTGACTTTGATTTGATTCTGAAGATGAAGATACCACTTAGTGGCATTCACTTTAGAAATGTTCCATTACCACCATCAGTAGAACCCCTTCAAAATCCTTAAAAAATTTAGTTAAACAAGTGAAAATACATAACCCTTAAACCAATAAAAAAATAATGATTAAGGCAAGTAACTCTTTCAAGCTAAATACATAATTTTCCAAATGACAAGCCAAGATCGCACCTTTATTAAATGACGTTCGGTTTCGGTGCACTGTGTCACCATCATCTGGTCACATATATATATATATATATATATATATATATATATATATATATATATATATATATATATATATCAATCTGGTCATCTTGTTAAAAAAATTGGGTATAAAATAACAAGTGCAACATTAAACTTACTTATAAAAATACATAAGTTAAAAACATGACAACTTACAAAATACTCAAGCTGTCAATACTTGGCTTGTCATTTTGAAGACTATAAAAGGATTAGATCGCCTCCAGACCCAACTATGTCAGGTAATCTTAAATACATAAGCCTATCATAACGAAATTGAGGTAAAGTACCACGAACTCAGATAAAAAAGAAATAAAAAAAGCCTTTGCTAACGGTATATTACACATTCCACATCGATGGCAACGGGTTCTACACGACGCTGCTGACTACATTGAAGGACAGTAATAGGTGCAAACATAAAACGCTTCTGTACTGGATGAGAATAAATAGTAGCCGGTATTTAAGTTCTAACCCTGGTATAAACATCATATAGTGGAGGTGTCACTTTATCATATTTCAAAACCCTACACTGAGAAATCTAGAAATACATTGAAACTATTTGAACAAGGAGACAAATTACAGCGAGCAAGGAAATGTTTCAGCCAGGAATATTTCAATGTCAATACGCGAATGGATTGGAAAACCCGAAGGAATTTTTTATAACATGAGTAGTGGGAAGTATACGCTCTCTCACGCATTTCACGGTACAGATGTGGACGCTGTTACAAATATTCTGAAGAGACAGTTCAGAGTTGTTGCGTGGACGCGGTTGTAGGACAAATGAAGATATGGACCCAGACGAGAGCAGTGTTTTTCTTACGTTACGCGCGCCGTGTCGGCCCGGAGGCAGACACGCGGCAAAACAAGCCACGTCCGCTCCGCGCCGCGCCGCGCCGCTCCGGAAATTCCTATTTATTTATTCAGTTTACGGTTGGCGCCTGCGCGTCTGCCCTGCGGAATTAGCGAAGAGGCGCGGAACGGCGACCGTAAAATGCCGCACCGCAGCGCAGCGCCTGCAGCGCCCGCGCGACGAGGAGCCGTGAAAACGAGCGTCGTATTACGTCGCGGGGCCGCCTGCACAGCGGCGCAGAGACAGCCGAGCGGGCAGGGGCGCGGCGGTAGTTGCCGGCGCTGATTGCGCGCTCTGGCTGGAGGGCTCGTACCACCGGCTCTACATAAGTCACACCGTCTCTGAAATCACCTGCTGCCACAGCAGGCAGTGCCTAAACAGGAGAAAAAAGCTGTGCTAAAACCTAGGGCCAACTGAAACACAAACATACACTGTGTGAACAAAAGTGTACGGACAGCTGGCTGAAAGTGACTTCTCCGAAAGTATAAATTATTCATATGAAGGGTGAAGAGGAGACGAAGGCAAAGATGTAGAGATAGAGAGGGAAATAATGCGGGAGGGGAGGAGGTGCGATCAGAGAAAGGGATGGCACGACGAAGTGACAGGGAGAGGTAAGATTGACAGAGAGTTGGGGGGTAGGAAATGATGAACGAGAGGGAGGACAGAAGAAAGAGAAAGGCGGAGCAGCGGTGAATAGACAATGGTGATAGGAGGATATGGATTGAAAGATTGTAATAAAGCCATAATTTAGGAATATTATTAAGAATTACGTGAACGGTTATATAAGAAGTGATGAGGTGATGTGGCAGAGAGGTGGAAAGTGGGGCGGAGGAGGAGGTATAGGAAAGGGTAGTGGTCGGGGTGATGGGTGGAAGGCGGAGATAAAGAGTGGGGAATGGACAAATGGATACCGGGGGAAACAAAGACGTGTTAAGAGAAAAATGGAAGAAAGGACATCTCTGTCGTAGTACCAGGTGCTCCTCATCTATAGGTCCCTCTTTATCAATCCTTTACATTACAGAGTCCAGGCTGACTAAACATATTCAAGTATCGGTCGAACGGCTATTTTGTGAGGATGAAAAGCGTCACGTAATTTCCGACAATGTCTGATGATTCATTGATGAATATTGTGAAAAGAAATGATCCTTTCGGCCTACAAAGACTTCATAATAGTCCTATGTATAACATGTTTTAAAATTCTGTAACACATCGACGTATGTGTATAGCCCTGTAGTTTTAGGCATCTGTTCAGAAATCCTTCTTGAAAAAGGATATAATAATAATAAGAATAATAATAATAATTATTATTATTATTTGACAATGTAAGTTAGTTCATATTTTCCGGTACAGCAAATGAAACGCATCACTACCATGATGTAACTCCATCATACTGCGTAATGGCCCATAAGTAAATAAAAATAGTTGCTCTTTCTATCCTTTTTCCTGTTGCGTGTATCTGTACATCATAAACGGCAAGAGCAGTTCTATTTCTAGTATTTCGTTGTACATCTCTGTGGATGCACCACCCATTGGAATAGCTTAGATAAGAATAGGCACAGAGCAATCTTTCTCTGCGAAACAGTTTTAGAAAAACAAAACTGTTTTAGTAATTCCGACTTTCCTGTGTCGTCTTTGGTTTCAGGGTCATTATACCTACAGAGGGTCTGCTTATAGATTACAGCGAACGACAAAATGACAAAAGAACTGAACAGGGGCTAAAAAAAATTAGATGTCATCACCAACGGCGTAGACAAAAAATCTAGAGTTAACTGGAGGAAAAGCCTGTAATTTCTATTCTGCTCAGGGTATTCGAGGAGGAGGACATTTGTCCAATTTGTCCATCTTCTAGCAGCAGTGTACCCCTCTCAATTTTTGATGGTTGCGAATCGTTCATAGTAACTAAAAAATACACGTAATTCAAAATTAACGTTACATGTTCCATTAGTTTTTGTAGAAGAAAAACGTTACGGTGCTGTCAAATGGCTATCATAATGTCCTGTAAGCAGTGGCGCAGCGAGGATTTCGTTCTTGGGGGCGGGGGGGGGGAGGCGGGGGGGGGGGGGGGAGGCGGGGGAGGGGAGCTATTTTTTTTTAAATAAAGCCTATTCAATTTATTAATCTATGATTTATTTTTAAACTTCTTATAATTTAACTAATTATACCACGAAAACAATTGCGCAAGAAATAAAATGGGTAGGCTTGCATTAACTTGAAAGTGGAAGAGAAGCAACGTCGTGTAAATGGCGTGTGTATAATCAGCTAGTAAAATAATTAAGCAGCTTATTTATTACTAACCAAAGAGAAAGAGCTTTAGAGTTTAATTAATATGAGACTCTATGTGTAGAAACTGAACTAAAGTAACACTGTTGTTGTTAGCAAGAGTCAACTCGGTGCCGCCGCGAAACTGCTAAGCAGCGGGTCGCCTCATATGAACAAACGGCTCGTAACTTCAGCATAGCAGTAACAACATGGCAGCATCAAACCCGGTCGCTCTAGCATTAGAACCGCTAACAGTTCTCAGTGGCGACATTACGTTGGCGACTCAATGTCACGTTCATTTGTGCTTGGAGAATTATAGTTACGTTGTAATTTATTACATGTGTACTATATAAAATTTCCGGTGCCGACGTGTTTAAAAAAATGAAAAATGAAAACAATAAAAGATGATGAAATTAAAAAAAATCCATGGGAGGTGCTTGTGCGTGGGGAGGGGGGGGGGCTTCAGCCCCATTATCTCTCACCTTCCTCCCCCCCCCACGTGGCTCCGTGATACGTAAGTATATAAGAATATTTTCCCTTTTATCCTGCTACCCTCTCATCTTTCTGCATAGCCTAGGGCACAATACTCAAAGTACTGTTCTCTATTTCTTTGGAACCGTAGACAATTAGCTTAATGCGTTGCAGGAAAATTTACAGATTTTATGTTTGTTTGTATACCTCTGTGAATGCACCACTCAGTGCTTAGATAACGTCCAGCAATAAGTCCAGATTTGTCGTGACTCTGCAAAAGCCGCGGCGGAGTGGCCGAGCGGCTTGAGGCATTATACTCCAATGCGCGAGGCTGTTCCCATTCGGGGGTTCGAGTACCAGCTTGGGCATAGATGTTTATGCTGTCTGTAATATAAACAGCTGAAGCGGACACTTTATCAAAATATAATATTCATAAGTGTACGTTTAGGGATTGATGACCCAGCAGTTAAGTCCCATATGCTTAACAAACATTTAAACATTTTCTTTGCGAAACTTTTAAATACCTGCTGCAAAGAGGAGACACGCAAGGAAATGACCGACCGAGATGTAAAAGCACTTGATTTCTGTGTGATGGAGACATTGAAGCAAGATATAGTTGTGCTTTTTCAAATGTAACTGTAGCGGCATATTATTTTATGTAATCTTAAGAGAAAATCACGTGTGGCTCTGGAGTCTACTAAAGATATGTTTTATTCCGTCTGTTTGGAAACCAATATTCAGAGTGCTTCTTTACGTTGGCTTGGCATCCGACATAGCAACAGTATCGATTTCGACCATGTTTGAGTGACTGTAAAGTATTAAAATTTGACTGCATAATAAATACGAGTTAAAAGGCTGTTTACATCTTTAATCCGTGGTCTGTCCACAGCTAAGTGCACTTCTAACTGCAATGATCACAGCGTCCACAGCTGTTCATATATTACACGTTCCTCTCAGTGTTGCCCGATCATCCAGGAGTCGTACGGGACCGTTCTCTGCCAATGGTATCTCGTTGTGGTTCACCACATACTACTCGTTGGGTAGTGGGGCATGCGAGTTACCGCTTCTCTGTCGTAACACTGTTTTAGGTAGTGTTGCGTTCTGAAGCATAGAAATAAATGCTCGCTGAGGCGAAATGTATATTTTACACGAACTGTTTCTATCTGAATGAGCGGACGATCGTAAGACCACATAATACACTACGGGCCATTAAAATTGCCACACAAAGAACAAATACAGATGATAAACGGGTATTCATTGGACAAATATATTAAAACGGACATGTGATTACATTTCCACCCAGTTTGGGTGCATAGATCCTGAGAAATCAGTACCTAGAACAACCATCTCTGGCCCTTATAACTGTGTTGATACGCCTGGGCATTGAGTCAAACTGAACTTGGATGGCGTGTATAGGTACAGATGCCCATGCAACTCCAACATGATACCACAGTTCATCCAAGTGACTTGCGTATTATGACGAGCTAGTTGCTCGGCCAGCATTTGCCAGACGTTTTCTGTTGGTGAGAGATGCGAAAAAGATGTGACAGAGACGTGTAACCAATGGCACCCCATATCATCACGCCGGGTGAGATGCCAGAATGGTGATGACGACTACACGCTTCCAATGTGCGTTCATCGCTATGTCGCCAAACACGGATGCGATTATCGCGATGCTGTAAACAGAACCTGGTTTGACCCAGGGATCGAGACGTGGCTGCACGATCCGTTACAGCCATGCGGATAAGATGCCTGCCGTCTCGACTGCTAGTGATACGAGGGCGTTGGGATTCAGCACGGCGTTCCGTATTGCCCTCCTGAAACCACCGATTCCATATTCTTCTAACAGTCATTGGATCGCGAACAACGCGATACGATACGATAAACCGCAATCGCGATATTCTACAATCCGACCTTTATCAAAGTCGAAAAAGTGATGGTACGCTTTTCTCCTCCTTACACGAGGCATCACAACAACGTTTCACCAGGCAACGGCGGTCAACTGCTGTTTGTGTATGATAAATCGGTTGCAAACATTCCTCATGTCAGCACGCTGTAGGTGTCGCCAGCGGTTCCAAACTTCTGTGAATGTTCTGAAAATCTAATCATGTGCATATTACAGCATCTTCTTCCTGTTGGTTACATTTCGCGTCTGTTGCACGTCATCTTCATGGTGTAGCAATTTTAATGTCCAGGAGTGTACAATGCAGTGCTGATGCATCCGTATCAAAAACCACTGCTCAGCTCAGAAGAGAGTTTTGCGCTTCTGCCATACAGGATTGTAACTGATTGTCATTCATTTATGTTTATAAAGTCATTGTATGAATGGAGCAGGTCACTAAGCATAAACGTTATTACATGTTAAAAGGTTCTCTTTATTAGTCTGCTTTCCTTCCCCTCACTTTTGAGTCTACCTTTCTGCCCGCAAGTTAGGCGACATTCCGCGGGATATTGCTATGCAGGGGCGGTACGAGGCTAATAAATGTGTTTATTTCTGGAAGGGCCATGCAAAAAGGTGGTTGGTATGACTGGGAGATCGCCAGGGACTGGAAACGTTCAGGGGCTTAACAACAGGTGACGCCCTGGCAAAATCAATTCAAATTCAAAATGTTCAAATGTTTGTTAAGCTTATGGGACTTAACAACGGGGTCATCAGTCCCTAAACTTACAAATTACTTACGACCAACCTTATACTAAGGACGGCACAAATATCCATGCCCTAGGGGGGATTCGAACCCCCGACCGTAGTGACCGTGCAGACCGTGACTGGAGCGCCTCAGTCCCCGCGGCCACCGCGGCCGGCGCAAAGTCACTAGACCGTACGACAGCAGTACTACCGGAATCCTTAGGAACGCTTCGAACAGAGATACGGATGTGGAAGGCTGGCAGAGTCACACCAAAGCGGGGACAAGGTAACTAAATGTTCTTACTCAAACTTGTAAAATTAAATCTGAATGCTTCATGAATATTACTTTGTAACTCGAGGAAACTTCACATGTGTCCACACAGAGCCACACTAACTGCCAAGACAAAAAAGCACGCTCTGTTTCAACCTTCACAGAGACTTGACATCATTGGTTAATTAAGTGAAAACAAATGAGGCCCGAAATTTTTGTGATATTTATCTGAATTTTTTTTGACACATTTTATACCGTAAATGGCTAGAAAGATTCCGGTTCTTTGATAGCCTGCACAGTTTTTTGAATAGGGGAAAAGACACTATAGCTTGTGGAACAGCGGAGAGCAGATTTCTCCTCCAGAAGTCCTGCAACAATTTTCAGCGTCATACTGCAGAGCCTGGGCTTCGTCTGAAACGTCTGCAGTTGCCATGGCCAGTTTATCCCATGTAAAGGATTACTATTAAGAAATTTCAAAACAACACTTCAAAAATTACTTTGAAGATTATTTTAAAATTTTAGTGAAAAAATGTTAAAATTATCTAGTATAGCATTAGCAGCAGAGAGGTTCCTTTATTAGGAAACAACCGTTTTTACACCACTATAGATTCATCTTCAGGTGATGCTGTTTCAAACTCAAGAGTTGTTTATATGTATCCCTGTGTGTAGTAATATGGCATGAAATCTATTTTGTTTAGTAACAATGTACACTCTTTACAGCTCATCTGGTATTGAAGAATTTTCTTTTATTTTTAAATAAATTTGAGGAGAACGTTTGGAAATTGCTCAAAAATAGTTATATGAAGATAATCAGTGGCTGCCCTAACTACCATGTAGAGCTACAGGATATGCTTCATTTTAGTACGTCATATTGAGTAAGCAACTAAGTGGCTTATCTCGATTTTGGTATAACGTAGCAAATTCGCATCTCAATAAACTTAATAACCGGGCAGGACCAGGGAGCTTCGTCGTTGCATTTAAATTTCTTGGTGTCTTATTTCCGGTCAAGTCTTCAACTGCACTGATTATCCGGATTTGACACCGTTGGTTGTTTACCTGGGTAGCTAATAACTTTATTCACAATCCCATTTACATCCACTCATACCATTTATGTAGTTTCATCGATGTCATTGAATAAATATGCATTTGTGGTGACTGTATATTCAACCGTGTTCGTTTCAGAAATGTTGAATTTTTAAATTTGACTGGCAATATTACATTCGTCAGTAAATAATTCGTGTTAGTATTTTGCAACCATGACTCGTGAAACAGATATTCTGTAATTTTCACATTTGTCTGCAATTGCTTTCTTAGGAATTGGAATTACTAAATTTTTCGGGACGTCGGAGTGTATTACCCTCCGTCACATACATCTTGCATAACACATGGAACAATGTCTTCACGACTGGCTCTCCTAATGAACCATCATTTCAGACGGAACATTATCTACTCCATGGCCCTTGTGTCTACTCAAATCTTTTATTGCTCTGGAAAAGTCTTTGCACAGTACAGTATTTCCTATCTCATCTTCATCTACTTTGGCTTCTGTTTCTAGAATACAGCCTTCAATTTTATTTTCATTGTTTAGGCCATCTGTGTAATCCTTTCATGTTTCAAATTTTCCTTTTTCTTAGTACTGGTTTTCCAGTTCTTTTCTGAGTTCTTGGTATTCATAACATCGCTTTTATTGTCTCCAAATGTCTCATTTATTTTCTTGTAGGCGGAATCTATAGTTCCTGTGGTTCTTCTACGTCTTGAATTTCTCCTCAAGCCACTCCTGCTTAGCCTGTCTGCACTTCCTGTCGACCTCATTTTTCAGACGTCTGTACTCCCTTTTTAGTGCTTCAGTTTCTGCATTTTTTATATTTTCTTCTTTCATCAATTCAGTTCAGTATATATTGCATCGCCCGGATACCTACGTACTACCTGACGTAGACTTTCTTTCGATGACTCTACAACTTCTGCAGCAGCATCGGGGGGCTGGTAAAAACACTCAGTTATTTACTTCTCTTAGACCTGTTACACGTGCCCAGATAACTTCATAGTTACTCTCAATCAAACGAAAATGTGCACATTTCCTCCTAAACCACTGGAATGATTTCAACCACATTTGATACACGTATTCCTTAACCTGAGGAAACAGTTGCTGCAGGGTTAAGAATCACATACGACAGTTAGTTCAGTATATAGGACGTCTCTACAACAACTCTGTGTTCATTAACCTCTGTGTCTGTTTTCATGCTCTTAGTTCCGGATTATTTGTTGCTAAGAGGTCAAGTATATTTTCACAACCATTTACTATTCTAGTGGGTTCATGAACTAATTGCTCGATATAATTTTCGGAGAATGCGTTTAGTACGATTTCGGACAACTTTTTATGCTTGTCTTTTATTCATGTATTTTTACCAACATATCGAGGGTAAGTTAAAGTCGTCACCAATTAAAATTGTGTGCTTGGAGAACGCATTTAAAATTTGGTCTAGGTTTCCTTTGAACATTTCTGCAATGGGATCATCTGGCTTAGGGTGTCGGTAAAAAGAATCAATTATTAATTATTGAGGTATAACCTCTACCCATACAAATTCCATTGCATTAAAAAAACATTCAGCTGAACTTATCTCCGACTTTAGCCAGTTTTCGGTAACTGTAATGATTTGAGATTCTGAACTTTCTATTACCGCTTAGAGTCTTGGAACTTTCCCCAAACATCTACGACAATTTACAGTTTTTTCGGCATGTGTTCCTATTTTTGACCTGTACCCTGTTTGTTCCCTCTAACCTAAAAGAAAACCTCCCATCCACGCCACACAGCTGCCGCTACCCGTGTATCCTCTTCCTGCGTGTAGTGGACTCCTGACCTATTCAGCGGAACCCGGAACCCTACCACCCGATGGTGCAGTCCAAGGAATCTGCAGCCTACACGCTCGCTGAACCGTCGGAGCCTCTGATTCACTCCCTCCACTCGCTTCTGTACTAGAGGACCGCAGTCGGTCCTGTTAATTGTACTGGATATGGTGAGCTCTCCTTTTATTTTGTAAGCAAGTGTGTCAGTCTTTACCGGAGAGAATCTCTTCACATACAGTGCGACCCACATCACTGGTACTGACGTGTACCACCACCTGCAGTTGGGTGCACCCCGTACCCTTCATGGTATCCGGACAGACCCGTTCCAAATCTGGAATGACTTCACGCAGTATGGCCTTCTTCCATTCCTTGGCAACCATCTCCTAAGGGGTTACATTACCCACGTAACGTTGGGGTTACCACATATGAGGAAACCCACCCTCTGTGAAAGCCCGAATCTGGCAGGATGAGCGACACCATCCGGCTCAGTAACACTGTTATAAACAGGTAGCGCCTCAAATCGAAGGTCTCATGATCAGTCCCCCGGAATGTCTTACCCCGCTTGCCACGCACTGGAACGACCTACCCAAGATCGGGGTGTCTGCCTCATTGCTAGCAGTATCAAGGCATGTTGCCACCGCCAGCCGAACGTTGGACACGCCAGAATCCGTTCGCTTCCCACAAAACCCAACGACTAGAAACACGCGTTGTGGACTCGACAGAGGGTCACTAAGGTAAACAAAGCTGCTAGAGCTGGTACTGATCCGACGAAAACGAAACACACGGCTGTCGGGATTCAGACGTCGGAAGAATAACCAGATGCTTAAAGCGAAACTGAATCTAATATACACGTGAGCTCAAGATGAATTAAATAAACTGAAGTAACAACGTCACAGAACAGTCAAAATACACTACTGGCCATTAAAAATGCTACACCAAGAAGAATTGCAGATGATAAACGGGTCTTTGTTCTAATAAAACGCCATGTCATTCCTAGCATGTGCGTCAATTTTTATCTCTCTGTAAATTATTCCGTGTTTTATTAAGTTTTCAATTTTATACTGACTTTTTGATCACCCGGTACATGGTTACATGAACTTTTCCCTTAGCATTATAGATATATGCTTCAAATGCTATCTTGAAATCTATAAATCTGTAAATGTAGGCCTGTTGCTGTTCACTTCAGTCTTCAAAACTACTGGACTAATCCTCATGCGGTTTTCACAAGAAACATGAGAAAAGTTTGGATCGACTTATAATTTTATCAAAATCGGATTAAAAATAGTAATTTTAAGTGATTTCAGTACCGTCATTACTGTTTGCTCAACTATTAAAAACCGTTTATCTCCAAAACTACTTCACACTCCATTGTCTAAGCGAGAGAGAGCGAGAATTCTGTATTTTATGTCTCCTGCTGCAGGCTTGAAGATATATATATATATATATATATATATATATATATATATATATATATATATATATATATATATATCTGTGTGTGTGTGTGTGTGTGTGTGTGTGTCGTATATTGGGGGGGGGAGGGGTTGGAGGAGAGATCAGTCAATTATGACGTATATATTCTAACTTGTAAAGCAGTTTTTCACTCCATCCTTTTGTAGTTATCAAATATGAGGTGCGAAAACACATTTGAAGATAGGGATTCGTAAAAAATTAATACTCAAAAGGCAGGGGTCTACACAGGGCAGAGGAAGTTGCCAAGTGTTAAGTGGTCTACGAGACAAAAAAGTTTGGGAACCCGTGGTCTATAGAGGCGATGAGCTGACGCCATTCCTTCAATGATTACCCAAACTTACTTTATCGCACATTGACACCACCATGACGTCTTATTTAAACAGACCTGAACTACTCTGTTGAATGAATTACCTGCCTTTCAACATTCTTCGAATTATCGATCACAGGAACCAGTGCATACAGAATAACTACGTTGTCCCCAGTGCAAGAAATGCAGCATACTAGTACTTCAGCATACAATTACTGTGAGAGATAAAACGTTTAGTGCTACACCATAGAACCAATACAAGGCGCTGTTATTATTCTTACCGTTTCTCATTTCAGTGATAAAAATGTTTTCAGACGTTTACGCCAAACAGGATTACACCCATAATGAACACAAACTAACGTTGAATTTACATCATTCTGGAGTGCGGACTTAATTAATTTCACTTTTTGTGTAAAATACTTTATCAAAATTCATCGGTTCGATAATGGCTGTTACTTAAATTTGACAAAGCGTTCCAACAAGGATTCCGTTTTTGCTGTTTTTTCAGACCTACAGTAGGTACGCAACCCTAAAAAACCATGATATACAGAGGTCACTCTTTGACAAGTGTTGCGTAGAACGGGCATATAAGCTGGTACTTAATATTTTCCTTTGTGAAATCTTGTATAGTAAAGATCAATGGCTAGGAGGCCGTCGTATTTATAGCGACTACTAGGCAACGGGTGTAAATGAATTGGGTGGCCTTCTGTTGAATGCCACAACAAGTTGCAACTGTGACGCAACGCCTGAACGACCGAACCTGTGAATTACGCACGCAGCACACACCTTCACCCGCCGATCAACGTCAGCACCACCCACTCTCTTGGCGCAGCTAAAAATACTTGCATGGCACGCTGGGTGGCTTAACTGACGATTATACATGGCTGTCGAAAGCACGTTAGGCATCATTCGCTGCTAGTGGTTTTCTTATTTACGAATCATCATTAAATATCTGTTTACAAAGGTGTAGAACTTTCATAAAGATACTTATTCTTGCGGCTAACGTACTCCGTAACATTAACAGGAAATAACTGGTCAAAACGTTTCAGCACTACTCGTGACATGGAAGCGACAAACTCCTTCTCAATACACTTCTTACCACAGGAAATTATTACTTGTAACATGCTTAAAGAAGGTAAGATAAATCTTCATTGTCCATTTCAGTAGAGCGAAAGGAAGAGTGCGGTTTGTGTATCGTGTTAAGTGTTAATTATTACTAAATTAACTTCATAACAGGAAACTTACAGTAACTTCAGAATAATTTTTTGTAGATACATTTGGGTCTTCTTCCTAACACATCTTATGTTCTTTGCTCTAGATATATGGCCGCATAATATCTTTTGAATTTTGGTCCTTACAAGCTGTATTCTCTATGTGAACGATTTGCAATTTACCGACGCCTTTTTTACGTAATATTTATTTTTATGCAAACCACTGATGCCACCGGACGTTTAAAAAGAACCTTACTTCCACATTAACTCCGACAATAAATAATCGGAGGAACGAAATGCGTTTGTTGTGAAAATCTTTTTAATTGTAATAAGAATAAAACAAAAAATACAGTACTAGCGAATGATAACAGTTACGCTTGAAGATGGGCATGCAAACAAACAAATTACGATGGTGTAATATGGCCTTACAGCTCAGCTTAAAAACATGTTCAATATAGAAGATAACTGAAATAAATGTCATGAGAAGAGCAAAAACTACACTTTTATACAAACTGAATCATTAGAATGTAGGTACCTTTCGAATATAGAAAGCACTAGATAGGACAAGCAGGAGAGCACCTACACACACGGCATGGTGGCAACATATAATCAGGTGAATGTTAACAAACGTTAAGCTAATTTCAAGAAAGGCCCCTGTTTTAAGCAACAGAGGCATGAAAATAATTATGTACAGCTATTTTCTTTGCCTGTACTGATATACGTAAAATCAAGTGACAATGGCCATTGTCTTGCAAATATATCGGAAACGGTACGAGTTATGGAAATAACATAAAAGAGCAAACTTGTTGAAAATTATCTCCTCCGCAAAATCTTTATTCAGTTTTCATCTCAGATGAAATATTAAGTTGTTATTTGGAATTAAATTACCTGCTGTCAAGAGGTCATCACAAACGGCGTGTTTTCAATGTTTCTATCCTATTTTCTGTCCGAAATATTTGATAAAGGGAGACTCTAGTCGCTTGCGACCACCAATTACGTTTGTTTTTTTGGTTGAACGGCACGACCTGAAATATGTGAACAAATTACCGACAGTCATACAGTGTCAAATCGCCGTTATCTTAGCAAATATTGTGAATGCGACATGAAATATTGGAAGAGAGGCGACCATAATGAAATGAATTGGTAGTGATGCTGAAAAGCTGGTTAGGTGGCGTTTTTATTATTATTGCAGGCAACACTATGTATACAGTACGACTTCAATGCCGCGTTTCTGACTAGCGATCATCAGATTTTTATCTCTTTTGTGACACAGCCACACGTAAGCAAATACGAAGATTGTTATAACAACTTTTTATATCTATGTATTTGCTTACGTGTGGCTGTGTCACAAAAGAGATAAAATATCATGTTTAATCAAAAACGCGCTTTTGAAGTCGCACTGTACATGTAGCGTAGTTTGCAAGGAAAAAAAAATTGCGACCTATCCAGCTTTTTGGCAGCACTACCAATTAAGTTTTGCAAATATCTCGATACGAATATGAGAAAAAAGGGAGCCAAAGTCTATTGAATTTTCTCCTCTAAAAATTCCTGTGTACAATTTTCGTGTCGGATGTTTAAATTGTTATTTTCATTTAAATTTCCTCCTCAGGAGCTCAGCAGTAATTTGCTGACTACGGGCTTGGCGAATCAGGGGTCACCTGGACTCGCATTCGGAAGGATGGTGGTTCAAATCCACCTCCGACCATCCAGATTTAGGTTTTCAGTGATTTTCCTACATCACTCCAGGCAAATGCCGGGATGGTTCCTTTCCAAGGGCACGGCCGATTTCATTCCCCATCCCTACCCACAAACTCCGAGCGTGAGCTTCGTCTTAATGACCAAGCTGTCGACGGGACGTTAAAGTCTAAACTTCCCGGGGGCACGAGCTGTGGACAGTCCAGCACACAATAAGCGTGCTTCAGCGCCCATCGTTCGGCGCGACTGTGGTATGTTGTACGTTTCAGAGCCCGGAGATCTTGGCTCCATCGCCCAGGTCGCGATGACGGTGAACACCGATATACAAAAAAAGAATATATATATATATATATATATATATATATATATATATATATATATATATATATATATATATATAAATATATAAATAAAATAAAATTTTTAAAAAAGCCTCAAGGTGTGCTACGTGCCGAGGAGATGCATGAATGTTGAGGTTGAACAGTCGCAGCGGGCATCCTCTGAGAAACCTGCCGCTTCTCAGTTGTATAAGGCTTACCCAGGCAAGCGGCGCTCTGCCTGTGCCGATTTATGGTTCTATAGCTGCTCGTGGGAGCATGATGAAACAGTAACAGCGTTGCCAGACGCAAAACCGGCGTGAGAACACCGACTTCAATGCAGAGAGATGACCCAAGAGCGTTCCCCTCCCTGACCGCCCTATGGGAGGAACATGGGGCATATAACTGATCTGAGCGGTACTCGACGCAGTACTTGGTACGCAATCGAACCGATGGGGAATCCTTTTGTCCAACAATGCCGCAATTCGTTGTCGAAAATCTTGAAGACAAATTCGGCGAGGTGGCGTCCAAGATGAGATGTGTGGTAGTATTAATGCAAACGGCACCCCCTGCCCAATAGAAGGTACTGATTGCCTGCCACAAGCTCGGTGATGTTCCGATCAGTATTGCGCCCAACGAGACGCTCAACATGGTCCAAGGTCTTATTTAGCACCGTGATCTCCGCACAAACCTAGTGTCCACTTCGTCAGGCACTTCTATAGGGGATCTAAAGATCACAGCTTTGCCACCGGTGCTTTCATTCTGGCCTTCGACGGTGATAAAGAACGTCAAAGCCCCCTATGAGGTGCTTCAGGTGATGGACGTTCGGGCATATGTCGTCCCGATGTACTTCTAGCCCCATGTGCATGGAATGCGGGCGTCCATCCCATCCGGACGCTCCATTCACCCCAACTGCCATCTGCGTGAACTGCAAGCAGCTACATCCGCCTTGCTCATCAAATTTCTCTCATTTTCACAAGGAACGTAAGATCATGAAGATCAAGACCTTGGACCAACTTACTTATACTGAGGCAAGAAGAAAGTATGAGCTGCTACGTGCAGTTCCTATGCCTACAACCATCTTCCACCGACCCCTCGATAGGAGCAGGTGCCTCCCCAACCCTCGTTGACACTTCTCAGCTACAGAAGGTATAGCCTCCTCCAGCTCCTCTCGCTCATAAGGGGTCCTTCGGGACACACCCTTCCGAGGCTACACAGAGTGCTCCATAGGATCCTGGCCGCAGGTTTAAGGATCCACAACCAGCCGCTCGAAGAGCCTCCCGCTCGTCCTTCATCCCGAATACCGCTTTCGAGAAGCACTCTCAGCCCTGCAAAAAAAGGGCCAGCGAGAGGGAAAGAAGCAGACGTCCACGAAAAAGGAATGTTCTGTGCTTCGAAGCCACAGGTACCCTCATCTTCTGATAAGGTAGAGATCCTCGCATCACCTGAGGATCTCGAACTGACTGATGCAACAGAATCTATGATTCCTGCCTGAGCAGATGACGAACGGTTGGCAGCAGGTATCTCCATGGAATAAACTGCTCTATATTTTTATCATTGCCCCTCAGCTCAAAGACCCTGCCATTCTCCAACGGAACTGTGGCGGTTTTTTCCCCCACCTGGATGAGCTGCGACAATTTTTGCGTATACCACCTGCTTTCTGCATTGCCCTCCAGGACACCTGATTTCCAGCAATGCGGACCCCTGCCCTTCATTGCTACAAAGCTCCCGCCATCCTTTCTACTCCGGGGTGATTTTAACGCCCATAATACCTTGTGAGGTGTTGCAATAGTCAGTGGCCGTAGCAGAGGGGTCGAGAACTTAATATCACAGCCCTATCTCTGTCTTTGAAACACTGGACCTTCATTGTGGTGCATGGCACCTTTTCGGCTATTGACTTGTCAGTTTGCCTCCTGCAATCGGTTCAAATGGCGATTTATGTGGTAGTGATCATTTTCCTAACTTAATATCACAACTCCATCATCACTGCCCTGGACGCCTTCCCCGATTGGATTTAAACAAGGCAATTTGGGATGAGTTCCCACTATCACCCAGATGATTTGATGGTTACGACTGTGATTCAAAAGATTTTAATATGCTGCTGAACAAGCAATCCCCCATTCATCGGGATGCCCCCAGCGAAAGATAGTGCTTGGTGGTCGTCGGACGTAGCAGACGCCATTAGAGACTATAGGCTTGCTCTTAAGCGCCATAAGCGATACCCGTCACTAGATAATTTTATAGCATTCAGACGACTCTGTGCTCGTGTTCGCCAGATAATAAGGAGATAAAAACAGGAATGTTGGGAACGGTACGTGTCCACCATAGGGTCATGTACCTCTCCTTCACAAGTCTGGAGAAAGATACGACGCCTGTATGGCTACCAGTCCCAGGCAACAATATATGGGATCTCTATGTACGGGTCAAGGCGCTATCGCTGAGGCTTTAGACGAGCACGACGCTCACGTCACTACATTCGTAAACTATGAACTTGCCTTCTGTATGACACGACATGGCGACACCATATTTTAACAACATTACTCCTGGGCTCACTCCCACTTTTAATCCAAAATGTTTTAGCTGTCCGTACCTTTTGTGTTGAAGTTGGTGCATCCTATAGCACACTTCATGCCCAGGACAATCGAGTCCCTCAGGGCTCTGTTTTAATCGTTCAGTTGTTTTTAGTGGCCTTTAATTGCTTAGGGTCGTCAGTATCATCTTCATTGTATGCTGACGACTTCTGCAATATATTTTAGCTCGTCTAGCATGTGTGTTGCAGAACGCCAGGTACAGGGAGCCATACGCAAGGCGCAGACATAGGCTCTCCCTCATGGGTTCCAGTTTTCCGCTGCCAAAACGCGCGTTTAGCACTTCTGTCATCGTCAGCCAGTCAACTCACATCCAGAGTTGTATCTTGACGGCCAACTACTCAATGTAGTTGAAACGCATCGTTTTATGGGATTGGTATTTGAAGACCGGCTTACATGGCAACCACATATTTGCCAGCTGAAACAGAAGTGCTGGCGGCAGCTCAATGCCCTTCACTGCCTTAGCAGTACCAATTGGGGTGCCGACCGGATTACCCTGCTCCACTGCTATAAAGCTCTTGTCCCGTCGCGGCTTGGTTATGGGAGCATAACATATTGTTCAGCATCTGCGTCAGTGCTGCAGATACTGATTTCTAACCACCACACTTAGACTCGCGACTGGGGCTTTCAGAACAAGTCCTGTGGACAGTCTCCTTGTGGAGGCTGCGGTGCCTCCTCTGCGAATTAGGCGGCAACAACTGATGGTGAATTACGCAGTCCACGTCTATGGTGTGCCTACTCATCCAAACTGCGTCTCCTTTTTCCGAAATGAGTACTCCATATTCCACAACGGCGATCGATATCGGGTTCGACGGTTAGTGTCAATGTTCAGTCCCTTTTGAGTCAATTGCGGTCTTTCCCCCTACCATCTCTGTTCGAAATCCAGTCGCGTACGCCACCATGGTATATACCTCTTATTCGACTGGATTTGTCACAGAACTCCAATCACTCCAACCTGAGACCTTTTGCCGCAAATTTCTGTCAATTCTTGATGCATACTGGGGCTCCACGGTGATCTACACTGATGGTTCGATGGTAGAAGGTCTTGTCGGCTTCGCTTATAGGCACGCAGGACACAACGAACACCAGTCCCTACTGGACGGCTGCAGTGTGTTCAGTGCAGAGCTGGTGGTCATTCTTCGTGCAGTAGAGCATATTCCTTCTGGTCTCGGAGAGACCTTCCTCATCTGCAGTGACTTCCTGAGCGGTCTATAGGCCCTTGATCAGTGCTTCCCTCGCCATCCTTTTGTTCAGGTTAGATGATAGGTTAGCAAGAGGCTATCCATAAATCTTCCCTGCTAATGACCTCCGTTCGAAGTTACACAGTCGAGTTCTTGGGCTGTAGAAAGGAGAATGGCGTTTCCTCCAAACACCAAACAAGTTACAGGCGATGAAGGAGGCAACGAACGTGTGGAGGTCCTCTACGCGGACTCTCCGCAGCGATTCTGTAGTCCTCTGCCGACCGCGCATAGGCACGGTTACCTTCGGCGTCACGAGGACCCTCCTCGGTGTCAATGCGGTAAGCATTTGACTGTCGCCCACCTTAATGGAATGCCCGCAATGGAATTTCGCCGCACAAAGACAGACTTTTAATCTTCCAGACTCGTTAAAACGCATCTGTGGCTGATTCTGTTTTAAATTTCATTCGTAACAGTGGATTATATAATTCCATCTGACGTATATCCACTATGCTTTATTTGCTCTACACCTGCTTAATATTCTTACGCAGGTGAATTTAATGTGTTTCTATGTACTCGCAGCCTAGATACTTTCGTATTCTCTTTTAAATGTCCCTCATTTCTCTCATTTTATTTGCTTCTTTTATTTCTAACATCTTACATCTACGGTTTGATGTAGTTTAACACGTTCTGTACAATTTTAGCGATGTTTAATGTGGTCTCTGTGATTGGAAAAAGGGACTGATGACCGTTGTAGTTTGGTCCCATTAAAACCTCAACCATCGATCCATTCATTTACATTTCGAGCTGTCAATACGCGACCGAAGAGGCCCACTTTTAGTGTTACTAAAGCAATCTAAAACGTGCCAAAAGGTAAGAGAGAGCAGCAAGGTGAGAGGGGCCATTCCCTGAAACGTTCCATGGACCTATACGTGACTCCATATTCAGATGATCAGAGAGGGCGTCCATTTGAAGCGAACAGATTGAAGGCCGGCGATGCTACTTTGGAGCTGCCGACGGGCGGCTCCATAAGCTGCCGCCGAGTGATGAAGAGGAATGGCCCGGCCGGGCCAACAGGTCGGCCGGCAGGCGTGCCAACTTGCTGGCGCCGCTTCACCTGCGGCCGGTCAGCCGGCGGACGGGGGGCGCGCCGTGATTACTTGGCGGCAAGTTGTCGGCAAGTTGGCGGCGCCGCCGCTGCCGCCTGCAGATGGGCCGTAATGGCGGCGAGTTTGCGCCCGCCGCCGCCGAGTCATAAGCTCTGCGGGGGTTCCCCAAGTTGGCGCGGCCGCCGGAAGTCGCTCAGCGGCGCTAATCACGGCGCTGTTGTCGGCCGGAGCGGCTGCTGCAGCAGCAGTAGTTGGCCGCACTGATAGCGAACGCCGCGCCGCTACCGGGGGCCTTTGACGCTCACTAATTACATACGGCCGTTCTCAGCAACTTAACACTTCCGCAGCTCGTAGATCGCGATGCTTGACACTCTTAGTCCGAGGAGCAACTTGAATACAATTGTCCCATATTGCACTCTGAGCAGTGGCGGTGCGTCCTATATGTTCACTGGTTCAGTGAATCCCGGGAATAAGCTCATCATGAAAAAATGTAAATAAATAAAACAAAGTGTTTTTAAACTATCATTCTCCGTTTCGTTCATCTATCAGATCATTTTATATACACATTCAAAGTATTTTTATCGCATGAGAAACGTTTTACGTCGCGGAAAGTGCACGGATACGAGTCACGCTTCACGCTTCACTTTCTTGACGGACCTCGACCTTGGTCCGATGGTTATGCAGGCTTTGCATTTGCTGCTATTCCTGCTGTACCTGAAACATAGGAAAAAAAATTAGAACCTGGCTGTATGAGTGGACTCAGATTACTGACGTATTATTATATTTTTTTCCTGGTTTGCTACGAGATTTTGTTAATCTCGTAGCAGGTCACGCCAGCGGTTTGTCGGCCTGAAGTGCTGTTTTGTCCCCAATTGCCGGTTGTGGGACTGCTCCGTCTTCTCGTAGAAGGTCCTGGTGGTGACGCTCGTACACGAGTCGTAGCGCGACCGCTTAATATAGGCGACAGTGGCCGCAACGTTGCAATGCGCATGCGCGGCTGAGGTTCAAATTCTCTTTTGAACCCCATGGAACATTGCAATTTGATATGTTTTAATACTGGATTCCATCTCCTACTAAGAGGAAATACCTTGTCTTTGATTTAAATATCCACTCTATAAACACTGTTCCAAAAACTGGAGGTATTGGCTACTATGCTGTGTTCTGCTACCACCGATATTTCCGGAATAGCCGTGCGGGATGAGACGCCCTACTACGGTGCACGCGGCGGTTCCACTGCGGATGTTCAAGTCCTCCCTCGGGCATGGGTGTTTGTGTTGTTCTTAGGATACGTTGGTCTAAGCAGTTTTGTATGTTTAAGGACCGATGAGCACTACAGTTAGGTCCTGTAACTTTGCCAACATTTGAATTTTTATTTCATTTTTCCGGCTGCATTAGTCTCGTGTGGCAACAATGTTCAACGTATCTGTCTTGCACAGTGGGTATTGAACGTCCGATATATGCCTTGTCGTCAACGTATCTCCAAAAAAACCACGTTGTAAGCAAAGCAAAAGTTTCTCAGTGCCCTGTCCTCAGAGTCTTCCAAAAATAAATTAGTGACTATGGGTCATAAAGGACTACCCGTAGCCATTTCGTCCTTTCTCTCAAAGACGTTTGCGCTAAAAGAAAAATACGTGGACCTCAGGACAGAGCTTCACCACCTCTCCATCCAGTTTTTCTCTGGATAAACTGAAGGAACCGGAAGTTCTTGAGAATTTCAGAGGGTGCTTTAGGCAACAATTGCCAGAAACGGGGGGGGGGGGATAAAAGAGTAGAGGAGTAATGGGTAGCATTGAGAGACGAAATAGTGAAGACAGCAGAGGACAAAATAGGTAGGAAGGCAAGACCTACAAAAAATCCTTGGATATCGCAGTACATACTAAATTTAATAGTTGAAAGGAGAAAATATAAAAATACAGTAAATAAAACAGGCAGAATGGAGTACAGAAGACTAAGAAATGAGATTGTCAGGAAGTGCAAAACGGCTAAGCAGATGTAGAAGAATGTATAAATAGGGGAAAATAGATACAGCTTACAGGAAAATAAAAGAGATATTTGGAGATAAGAAAAACATCTCTATGAATACCAAGAACACAGATGGAAAACCAGTTCTCAGCATAGAAGGGAAAGCTGAAAGGTGGAAAGAGTATATAGAGAAGCTCTACGAAGGAAATGAACTTAGAGACAATGTTGTATGAAGGGAAGAATTAGTAGATGAGGATGAAATAGGAGATACTCTACTGAGAGATGAATTTGACAGAGCTCTGACATCTGGTGGCGAGTGGTTTCAGCCGTAGCGGTCTCCGAAAGCTAAGTTCCAATAAGTGTTTGTGTTATTGTAGTTAAATTATTAAAAGTTAGTAGATTTCTGGAGGTGCTATCACGCTAGTTGTTTATTAAATTTAGTACTTTTCAATAGGTGACTTGCTGTTATTAACGTAGTTGAGGTTGGGAAACTTTAAGTTACGGTATTTGATAACTCTTGTACTCTCACTGTGTTTAGTTAGTTTATTAGTGACGCTTGAATTTGTTCTTGTTTATACAAGCAACAGTGTAAAGTTTCTGTGGTAGTGTTATTTGCTCTTTTCTGATACTATTAGTTGTTGTTGTTACTTGATTTGTAGAGACTGAGGTTTGTTGATTGCTGTAGTTAAGAGGTACTTCCTAGTTATTTTGTAGAAACGTAACTTCATAACGTAGACGTCTAGTTTTTCTTAACAAATAATTGTGAAATTTTACCATGATAGAAAAGTGTGGGCTCTGTCGTAGGGTCGTGCGTAGTGGGCTGCAGTGTGGGATTTGTAGTAAGTATTTTCATGGGGGGGGGGGGGGGGGGGGAGTGCAGCGGGGAAGACAGTGGGCATTGTGGTGAGGTTCTCTCCTGGAACTGTAGGATTTGCAGCAGGAATAAGTTGATAGAGGAGCAGGAGCGTTTGATCTGCGCCCTTCAGGTGCAGTTGAAAAACGCTGAAGAGGAACTAGGTAGGTTGAGGAGGGGAAGGTGGGCTGGGGCATGGGAACTGGCAATTGGTAAGAAGGTAGCTAGGAGAAGGTATTCAGATAGCATTACATTGCAAGTTGCAAATAGGTTTGACCAACTGTCAGTTGAGTGGATATGAACCTCCTGTAGCTGTAGATGTAGGAAGTACGCAGCAGACCTCAGCTGTTAGGAATCCGAAATTTGTAGGGAGGGCTCTTAGGAAGAAGAAGGTACTGCTGCTAGGCAGTTCTCATGGCAGAGGTGTTGGCCAACAGTTGCAGAAAATACTTGGGAGTGAGTACCAGGTCACCAGCATATTGAAGCCTAGTGCAGGGTTAGCTCAAGTCACTTGTAACATAGGGGACAAGTAGGAATCTCTCAAAAGAGGATCAGGTAGTTATAGTGGGTGGGGTCGGGAATAGTCTTGATAGGGACGGGGAATATGATATAGGTGGTAATCTGGAAAGGATAGCAACTGATACTGGTGGCACTAATGTGCATTTCGTGCAGCTGTTTCAGCGTCATGATAGGCCTTGTCTTGGGAGTGAGTCTTGGGAGTGAGTACCAGGTCACCAGCATATTGAAGCCTAGTGCAGGGTTAGCTCAGGTCACTTGTAACATAGGGGACTTAAGTAGGAATCTCTCAAAAGAGGATCAGGTAGTTATAGTGGGTGGGGTCGGGAATAGTCTTGATAGGAACGGGGAATATGATATAGGTGGTAACCTGGAAAGGATAGCAACTGAAATTGGTGGCACTAATGTGAATTTCGTGCAGCTGTTTCAGCGTCATGATAGGCCTTGTGTTAATACGGCTGTCAGCCGTGTTAACATGGGGCTTGAGAAGGCGCTGATGACAGAGGGCAAGGATCACATTGCAGTGGTGCCAGCTGAGACTATCCAAAGGTCGGATTATACTAGGCACGGTCTGCACCTCAATAAGTATGGGAAGGGGAGGTTGGCAAAGCTCATAGGTGACAGTGTAGTAGGGGGGTGGGGGTGTCACTCATGGAAAAATTCTTGTAGTAGTTGGTGTTAGGGCTGCACCTTTTTAGACTGAAGACAGCTGATAGGTATTCCTGCTTAAAGGAAGTCCCTCTAAGAAAGGAACCACCTTTGACAAAGTCTAAGAATATAAGTAATAAGAGAATTACTGTTTTTCATCAAAATATACAGGGTATCAGAGATACAGTTAATGAACTGCTTATTGATACTGATTCTGACATTATTGGTATTTCAGAGCACTTCTTAAGTGGTGTGACAATTCAGAGACTTCCTTCGCCACGATACAGGTTAGCTGCCTTCTACTCTAGGAGTTCCTTGACGTGTGGGGGAGTGGCCATGTATGTAGAAAACGATTTTTCAACGGAGTCAATCGATTTTTCTAAACACTGCACAGAACAGATATTTGAATGTTGTGCAGGTGTTGTTAATGTTAATGGTACTAAACTAGTAATAGTTGTTAGTTATAGATCCCCTGACTCAGATTTTAAAATGTTTCTGCCCAAGCTGGAATTGGTTCTGGGTTCACTGTATAGGAAGTATAAAAATTTAATTGCGTGTGGAGATTTCAACATTAATTGTGTAGGTGATATCTCAAGGAAAAGTCAGCTGTTAGATCTATTTAATTCCTGTAACATGATGCAAACAGTATATTTTCCAACGAGAGTGCAAGGAAATAACAGTTCTACCATTGACAATATTTTTGTTCATTCTTCATTATTAGAGGGGCGCTCTGTCAGCAGAATAGTAAATGGCCTATCAGACCACGATGCCTTCTAAAAAGTATTTGTTCTCAAACATAAATATCAACTACTCAGAAAAGTTAATCCAGTTGCAACTGAGACCTTTTTAAGCTTAATTAAGGAACGAGAATGGCAGGATGTTTATAGTGCTGATAATTGCGGACGATAAATATAATGCTTTTCTAAACACATCTCTTAAGCTGTTTGAAAGTTGCTTTTCGCTAGAACGATCAAAACAATGTACTTCCAGTAACAGACAGCCAGGGTGGCTGACAAAGGGGATAAGAGTATGATGTAGAACTAAGCGTGAGTTGTATCAAAATGTTAGAAGCAGTCAGAATGAAGATGCAGTAGCTCATTACAAACAGTACTGTAAGGTTCTGAAAAATGTTATTAAGAACGCAAAAAGTATGTGGTATGCAAAAAGAATAGCATACTCTCGGGATAAAATTAAAACTATCTGGTCAGTCGTGAAGGAAGTGTCTGGTCAGCAGCAGCAGGTAGAAGATATAACGTCAGTGCGTAGTAGGAATGTTTCTGTTACTGACAAGTTAGATATATGTGCAATATTCAATAATCAATTTCTGAATATAGTAGGGGAACTAAACAAAACTCTAGTTTCTACAGGTAATCATATAACGTTTTTAGAAAATGCCTTTCCGGGGCTGTTACCTGAAATGGTCCTTCATGATACTTCCATAGGTGAGATTGAGTCAATAATTAAATAACTAAAGACTAAGGACTCTTGAGGATATGTTGGGGTATCTAGCAGAATTCTAAGGTACTGTTCTCCATATGTTAGCCCAGTACTAAGCCATATTTGTAATTTTTCCTTTCAGAATGGTCAGTTTCCTAACAGATTAAAGTACTCAGTAGTAAAACCACTTTATAAAAAAGGAGAGAGGGATAATGTAGACAACTATAGACCTATTTCTATGCCATCGGTTTTTTCTAAAGTTATTGAAAAGGCTGTATATTCAATATTAATAGAACATTTCAGTTCACATAATTTATTGTCAAACGTACAGTATGGTTTTAGAAGTGTGTTAACGACTGAAAATGCTATATTTTCGTTTCTCTGTGAGGCACTTAATGGGTTAAATAAGAGGCTACGGACATTAGGCGTCTTCTTTGATTTAACAAAAGCGTTTGAATGTGTTGATCACAAAATATTATTGCAGAAGTTGTAACATTATGGAATACGGGGAGTAGCCCACAACTGGTTAACCTCTTACTTTAATAATAGACAACAGAAGGTAGTTCTCCGCAGTGTAGAAAATGGCTATGACGTGCAATACCAATGCGGGCACAATTAAGTATGGGGTGCCCCAGGGGTCTGTTTTGGAACCATTGCTGTTTCTTATATATATAAATGATATGCCTTCGAGTACAACAGATGACTGTAAAATATTTTTGTTAGCTGATGATACCAGCTTGGTAGTGAAGTATGTTGCTCGTAATATTGACACAGTATCAAATAATGCAGTTCAAGAGATAAGTTCATGGCTTGTAGAAAACAAGTTGATTTTAAATCACAGTAAAACTCAGTTTTTACAATTTCTAACACATAATTTGACGGAAGCTGACATTCTGATTACACATAATGGACATGTGATAAGTGAGACTGAACAGTTCAAATTTCTAGGTGCTCAAATAGACAGTAAGCTGTTATGGAAAGCCCATGTTCAGGATCATGTTCCAAAACTAAATTCTGCTATATTTACCATTAGAACAATATCTGAGATAAATGGGTTTTCAACACGAAAAGTAGTCTATTACGCTTACTTTCACTCACTTATGACGTACGTCATTGTTTTTTGGGGTAACTCGGCTGATGCAAAAAGGATATTTCTGGCTCAAAAACGGGCGGTTCGAGCAATATCTGGTGTAAGTTCGCGAACGTCATGTCGACCCCTTTTCAGTAGTCTGGGAATTTTGAATCTGGCGTCACAATACGTTTTTTCTTTAATGTCGTTTGCTGTTAATAATATCAGCTTATTCCCACGAGTTAGTAGCTTTCATTCGGTGAATACTAGACAGAAGACGAATCTACATTTGCATCACACCACCTTAACACTTGTGCTGAAAGGGGTATAGTATTCTGCGGCATCCATTTTCAATAAGCTGCCACAAGAACTAAAAAATGTTAGCACTAATCCACATGCTTTCAAATCTAAATTGAAGAGTTACCTCATGGCTCACTCCTTTTATTCTGTCGAGGAACTCCTAGAAAAATTAAACAATTAAGCTAATTCATTTTTTTCTTTATTGATTCTTTTCACTTTGTCTTAAGATTTTCGAGTGCAAAGGACTTCTTAAAAATTTCTATTAACATTCTTGTGTAACAATTCATGTATTGACTTGTTCCATGACCATGGAGTCTCACTCCTCAATTGGGTCCTATGCAACAGAAAAAAACAATAACAATAACAATATAACTGAAAGACCTAAGTCGAAACAAGGCCCCTGGAGTAGATGGCATTTGCTCAGAGCTACTGAAGTCTCTGGGAGAACCAGCCATGACAAAACTGTTTCACCTGATGTGTAAGATGTATGAGACAGATTTTAAGAAAAAATGTAATAATCCTCATTCAAAAGAAAGCAGGTGCAGAAGGGTGTGAAAAGTACAGAACCATCAGTTTAATAAGTCATGGTTGCAAAATATTATCACGAATTATATACAGAAGGATGGAAAAGCTTGTAGAAGCCGACCTCGGGGAGGATCAGTTTGGGATCAGGAGAAATGTAGGAACACGGGAGGCGATACCCACTTTATGGCTTATCCTAGAAGATAGATTAAGGAAAGGCAAACCCACATTTCTAGCTTTTGTAGATTTGGAGTAGGCTTTTGAAAATGTTGATTGGAATAAACTCTTTCAAGTTATGAACCAAGCAGGAGTAAAATATAGGAAGCGTAAGGTTATTTACAACTTGCACAAAAACCAGACACCGGTTGTCAGATTTGAAGGGCATTAAAGGGATACATTGGTTGGGAAGAGAGTAAGACAGGGTTGTAGCCTTTCTCCAAGGTTATTCAATTTGTACATTGAGCAAGCTATAAAGGAAAGCAAGGAGATTTGGAGAAGGAATTCAAGTTCAGAGTGAAGAATTAAAAACATTGCGTTTTGCCGACGACATAGTAATTATGTCAGAGACAGCAAAGGGCCTGGAAGAGCAGTTGAACCGAATGAACAGTGTGCTGAAAGGTGCATATAAGATGAACATTAACAAAAGTAAAACAAGTGTAATGGAGTGATATCTAAGAAAATCAGGTGATGCTAATGGAATTAGATTAGGTAACGAAACAATAAAGGAGGTATATGTGTTTTGTTACTTGGGCAGCAAAATAACAAATGATGGTCTCGGTACAGAGGATATAAAATGCAGAATGGCAATGGGTAGAAAAGCGTTCTTGAAAACGAGAAATTTGTTAACCTCTAATATTTATTTAAGGCTAAGGAAGTCCTATCTGAAGGCATGTGTGTGGAGTGTTGCCTTGTATGGGACTGATAGATGGACGATAAACAGTGCGGACAGGAAGAGGATAGAGGCTTTTGAAATGTGGTGCTACCGAAGAATTCTGAAGATTGGACGGGTGGATCGTATAACTAATGAGTAAGTACTGAACAGAATTGGGGAGAAAAGGAATTTCTGGCATATTTTGACTAAAAGAAGGGATCGTTTCGTAGGACACATTCTTACACATCAAGGAATCGTGAATTTAGCATTAGAGGGAAGTATGTGGGGTAAAATCCGCAGAAGAAGACCAAGAGATGGATACAGTAAGCAGATTCAGACAGACGTAGGTTGCCGTTCTTATGTAGAGTTAACGAGGCTTGCTCAGGATAGTGTATTGTGGAGAGCTGCATCAAACCAGTCTCCGGAGTGAAGACCACAACACAAACAAATAACATACTGCAAGATCCTTTCAAAGGTATTCATGTGAAAAGGAATAGCCGTGGCGGAGCGGCCGAACGCATTGAAGCGCTGTGCTACGACGCACGAGGTCGTTCACCGTCGGGGGCTCGATTCCCCCCCCCCCTCCCCCCGGTCTGGTTTGGATGTTTGTGCTGTCTTTAGTATAAGTTAGTTCATAGGTAGTTTGTAAGTTTAGGGACTGATGACCCCGCAGTTAAGTCCCATAAGCTTTACAAACGTTTGAACAAATTTTTTGAAAAGGGATACGACATCAAAGCTTACTATTATATCCGAAGGACCCAGCTTCAGTTCATCTCGGTTTGGAGATGTGGTGTTCACACTGTCCAACGTGCGGGTTGAAAACAGACACCAAATGCTTCGCAGGTTGTATGTGGACAATAAAGGGCTTAACGGAACCGCTTCGTTGTTCACCTTTGGAAGGCCGTATAACCTAGAAGGAACAGCAGCACCGGGATGAAGCTTCTTGTGCAGTTCTTCCGACTACGTGCTTGTATTCAGAAGTAAAAGAGTCTTGCACTTAATCCTTTCAGTGAGGTCGCTCTGTAATTTTATGTACGCCGTGTCGGAGCTCAGATATGCACTGCGAATAGCGGCCAAGAAAGTTTAGTGCTCGACAAGAGTAGTGCTCTCGTTATAAAGAGAAGACCCATATCGCGTCCTCGAAGCTAGTTGGGGAAAAAAGTACGAACAGAGTTCCCATTTCTTGGGCCGCTTGTAAAATTCCTGCTCATTGCCGCTCCCTATAATAGATCCACACAAACGAGTTGCTACTTGGTTAAGTTGAGCAGCTGTTTTACTAGTATGGCACACGGAAGTAGTGGATTCACTAATTAGGACCACATATCTTTACTTAACTTGCTTATTGGCCATTACGTTGTATCCGACGATACAGGATCTGTTTCAGCGGCGAACACCGTATTGAAGGAAAAGCGTGTTCAATGTCAATGACATGGTAAGCACCTTATCATGTTTTTCTTATCATTTTTATTCTTTTCAAACATTTTTGTCATTGTTCCACAATCCAGCTATGACAAAACAGGGAACAGACGATAGAAGTCGCGTCTCAACAAGAGTAGAGACTAAAATAGAGCAACAAAACATGGCTTCAACGTGAAGCTCATCATCGAAACTCCATAATACAATTAATGACAAAGTTTTGCAGTCCTTAATTAAACAACATATTTATTCTTGAAATGCGCCAAAATATATGAATTGACATATTACATGCGGGTTTTAAATATTAAGCTCAATGTGTGAACATGTTTACTGAAGTTTGCATTTAACAAATTATGGACACTAAAAGTCACGCTTTGACTCGAAAAATTTTCATATTAAACTTAATTAAATGAACGTACGTAATTTATGATTTGGCTTGTACAAATCTATGGTTTGCCAATATAGTTTCGATTTACTGTTATTTAGATTCGTAATCTCAGTGTGTTTTAATTGATTAATGTTGTAGTATGTTATTTATTTATGCATTAACTTCTCGGTATCAATCAGGTAGTTGAAATGAGTGATAAAATCGTAATATACATTTTATTTAGGATCCGGTGATGTATGAAACATGGTCTGCCCTAATTTGTTTAAAAACAAGGTAAATATGTAATAATGTTCTCCAAGGATACGCAATAGTTACAGTATGTAATGTAGTCGTACGTATACTGGTAAGTGAATTCATAACTGTGTGCTATGCATATTTAGTAGTTGTGATTGTTATTTACGAAAGTATAAAAGCACAATATTAAGTAGCGGGATGCAGAAGATTATTAACTTCTTCAAACAAACATTCGAGTATCACGGTACATGTGTGTGAATCATGGTAGTTCAAGTAGAGAACGAGAATATTGTAAATTACTCTTTCGATGGTAGACTTTTACATAAGGTTCCTACCGGTTTAGTTAGAAATGTTGCCAATGGTGAATGTATACTCGTGATGTATGGAAAGTGCAACCTATAGAAACGTTTCACGCTGACATAATTGGAATGGGAAGACTTTTAATTTTCACACAACAGCGTCACGGAATGCGACAACAAAATCAAAATGTTCAAATGTTTGTAAATCTATCGGACCAAACTGCGTGGTCATCCGTCCGTAGCTTACAAACTACTTAAACATAGGTAAACTAACCTAAGGACAAGCACACACACCCATGCCCCAGGGAGGATTCGAACCTCCACGGCGAGCAACCGCGCGCTCCGCAGCGAGGCGCTTTAGACCGCTCGGCTACTCCATCGCGGCAATGAGACAACAGCGTCACGGAATGGTCATAACAAGGCATGTTGTACCTGGAAAGTTCTCTCGCTTCTTAAATTCGTCTCTGTAAGTCTGACAACACATGCAGTTGTGTAGACGTGGCGTTGGAAAATGTTGTGCTTGCAGCCTTCAGTTGCACTGCGGTGCGTCTGTCCATCAGTCTTCGGTGGAGTACATTGCAGAACTGCAACAACATTGTTTCCTAGCGATAAGTCCAGAATCTAGCTGCAAACAGACGGCCGCATGACCTTATGGGAGCGAAACCAGGAGAATTACGCCGGTAGACGGCGGCCCATGCTCTTCCCCTTCAAATGTACAAATGTTTGTAAATCTGTCGCACTCAATTTCTTGGTCATCAGTCCGTACTTACAAACTACTTAAACTAAGGGAAAATTGTGGTGTCGCACAAGTCTGAAGTGTGCGCCACTTTCGCCGCGCGCCGGCATGCAAGCACGGCGCGGCGTTCTTGCGACGTCAGCCACGAGCGCCCTCTGCTGCAACTCCGCTCGTGGCCACCACTGAACTGGATCGAGCACTTGGCAATAAGACAGGCACTAGGACTCATCAGTAGGCAGGCCTCTGTCTAGTTAAACTATGAATCTGCATTCCACTAGTATTCAGTTAACAAAGTTAAGTATTGTACTATCTCTACGATATATATTGTACTAATCTAGCTTCGTGTTTCTAGTTTCTGCTGTCCCACTGGCTGATCACCTCAGACTCTGTACCCGGACAAGCGTGCATCCTATCTTCTTGTATCGGTCTCTCCCTACTCGGCCACCGACACCTAGGACAACTGGCGGCAACGAGCCACACACACACACACACACACACACACACAGCCACGAGCGTATTGTACTATCTCTACGATATATATTGTACTAATCTAGCTTATTTAACATGTACAGATATTATTCGCTCTCTGTGAATCCCATTCGAACTTCTACACAATGTTGGTGGTTCTTACCTGACAAAAAAAGTAACTGCAAAAATTTCATATTTGACATCAGTGCTGCACAGAAGTCATGCCCGTCGAAGCCAACTCCGTGCGGCCGTACTTGCTACAATGCCGATTTAAGGGGCTCCATGTATAGGTTGAGAAAGAACATGTCTTACGGTCGTCATGAGAAACAGCGGTTGCGAACTTATCGAAGTAGTGGATGCGTAGTCATAAAACCAGAGCACGGTGCCCCAGTGCGCATGGCTAATCTGCCGTGGTTCTGTTCCCCTTGGACAGCAGAAAGGAGATGAGTATGTTGCTGATAGATAGGGCGCTGTCACCATCACGTATCATGCAAGTTCGCTAACAGTGTCTTAGAGATGGACGTAAAGTGTATGTCAGACTCCTTGGGTGGTGCTACTGCGGTTGGCACCGAAAATGACTATTAGGTTACCTACAACGTCTGCCTATAACGTGCACTCGTATCAGGTGAACATTTTTCGTGAGTGGTCGACTGGTCATTGCATATATAGCACAAAGACATTTCTGGTGTCTGCATTCAGCTGGCGAGGTCCGTTAGCTGTGCTCGTTTACATTTGCTCTAGTGTTAGTATTTTCTCTAGCGATGAAAGAACGACGTTATTAGTTGCGGCGAGATCTATTTGCGAAATCTCAATCACCGACTTTTACTTCTGAAAGTGAAAATATTTTGCTAGCAACCACCTACATACGGAGACATGACTATCCCAATAAAATAAATCTGATCGAAAACGGAATGGTTTAGGTGTTATTTCTTCCCGTGCGCTGTTAAAGAATGGAACGGTAGAGAAAGGTTATGAAAATGGTTAATGAACCCTCTGACAGACAGTTAAATGTGAGTATCTATGTAGATGTGTGATCACATGGTGTTAGGTCGGTACCCATTGGCCCTCGAGGTCTGTATGGGACAAGAGAGTTCTTGAGCTTAGAGGAGGCGTTAATACGGACGCGACGGGCCAACGTAATGTTATATTAAGTATTGAAAGTAGCCTGTTATTAAAATGTCGGGCAGTTGAGATATGCAAATGTAAGTTAAAACGTTCACTGCTGCTCTAAATTACTTTATGAGTGGCCACAGTAAACGCGCAACGGAAATTTATCTAATTGCTCACTCCTTAAGGGAGCAGCCAGCGTTTTAACAAACACAAAATCAACATTAAAAAATAAATGAATAGATAATTAAAAATGGACGGGGAGCATGAAATCATAAAGCAGAGGTTTGCTACTTTAAAATCATAATTTATTCAGTAAAATAACAAGCAAATAAATGTGGGGAGACCAAATTATGCACACACCTTGCACAAAAGTGAATTAAATCATCTAATTACTGCCCATAAGAAAATTGTTTTTTTCCCTTTATGAATATGTAGGTAACGTGGGAGGAAATTTGCAAACACACAATGGGTAGCTGAAAGCAAATTCATTCGTTCACAGGCACGTGTATAATGCATAGCGATACATCACTCTCCAGGAACACTTGAAAGCAGCTGCTAAATAAAGCGTCGGCGACGTCTTGACGAGATGACAGGTGTCTTGATCACAAATATTTAAATATACTGTTACTAAGAACTCATGTGTGGGAGGGCAGCGGCATACTATTCTTAAGTACCCCGTGGAGTGCGACATGGTTCATTACATAGCATCTACAAACATGAATTAATTCCGAATAAGCAAGTAAAGCACACGCGAGATTTCATATAGAAGAAAGCCAGTATTGATAAAGCATGGCTGAAGGCCGAAGTAGCGACCGTTACGAAAGCACGTGGTGCAATCCGTCATACTAGACAGGAAAAATGGAGTCAAATCAGAAAATCTGAGAAATATTAAGCGTACTCGCGGATACAGTAACGACGCGAAAAGTCAGTTAAAAACAATAAGGAAATTGAAACATAACCTACTAGGTTTACAATGAAGGCTGAAGGCGACATATGTGTATACTAACTTGAGCAAAACCAGGCACACAATCATCACTGGAATGAAAATGCAACTAATAAATTTACATTAAATTTACTCGAGTTCTGTAAATTAAGAAACACTTTGCTTCACATAGCGAAAGAATTACTGAAAAGCCAAGACAGCCTAATCACAAATAAATCAAAGTCCTAACAGCATGCCCTCAGCATGATTCGGCGGAGTACTTACTTCCACAGTCGTCAGAGCCAGAATGAACAGTGAAGACTAAAGCTCTAAGGCCTCGGAACCCCCTCCCCCGGCATACAACGAATGTAGAGCGCGCCAAAAGTGATGCAGAGTGCTTTCTGAGACTAGTGTTTACCAACCCTTGCTACCTGACCAAGACAGTTCCCTCTTCAACCGCTCCCAGAGAGGTCTCCTGTCACCTCTTTCGTCCAAGATTAGGTTGGTACGATACTAAGAACACGTCCACCGCGCCATATTACCAAGTAGCCAGCAGATGCCAGCGCAGACGGCAAACGAAGAAATGCGTTCTTAACTACAGCAAAACGAGGCCTAAAGCGGGAGACGGCGACTGCAAGCCATTGCGCTGGCAGTCAGTCAATATTAAGAGCACACATTCACATGAACACACAAGTTCAATTACACGGGTGAAAACCTATATAAATGTGGGGCAGACATATATAAGCATGGGGCATTGATCATGCATAAAAATAATAAAATAATTAACACACAAATAGAAAGCATTAATGTTGCATTAATGATTCAATCAAAATGGGACACGACCACACATTCAATGGACGTGTTTCAGTATATATATGTAAGATTGCTATATGTTCAGATGAAATTGGCTATCTCTTATTATAAGGGAAAGGACAGCAAAAAATTAATGATAGAAGAACTGAGGAATTTAAACATTTCTGAAAAAAATACCAGAAAATATAAAATGTGACTAAGATAAATAACACGTTAAAGATACAATAAATTGAACACGTGATTTTCTCAAGATATTATGACCATTTCAACATTATTTAATAACTCTTCGCATACGTATCTACAACAAAAGTAGCAGCAACTGCACTGTATGCAGATGATCTAGTTATTTGAATTTAATTGTCAAACAGGAAATGAGTTCAATTATTAGATCAAATAATTCTCGTGGTAAATTGTCTGCAAGAGTCAAATGCAAACCTTATGAAAATAAATGCTCAGAAAACCATGCCTTTAAAATTCTAGGTTAAGTTGTACAGCAGAATGAACAACATGATGATAACTGACTAACCCACTTAAATAAAACTGCTGAAAAGAACATACTAAGGATACTCAGGGGACTTGCCAGTAGCAAATGGGAATATTCAAGAACAGAGGTCTAAAACATCTCTAAAATCTAAATAACTCAAATTTTAACTATGGCGGTGAAATGTTATTGCATCTGTTACTCCTAATATTTAAAAATTATGAATAATCCAGACGCAAACATTAAGAATTATAACCGCTAACATAAAAGCAACTACTTTAATATCAGTGGAAATTCTACATGAAATAAAATCTGCTGCAATAATTATTCAAATGTTAGCACTTAATGAGTATGAGAAAGTGATTATTCTAATGAATTGTAATCAATAGATGTAATATAAAGAATCATCTAACAATAAATGAAGACATTAATGATAAATCTGAAGCAGGAATAGTGTAAGCAGGATTTCCTTCACGTCACAAACTTTCATTCAGCTTCTATGTTCCAAAGAACATTGCCAATCCTGCCAAGGCTCTCCATGCAGCGGAATAGCACCGTGCCAATGGACATACTGCAACTTTCCTGTTTTAAGGTGATATAAATATCAAACTATATACAAACATATAATCCCTGAGACGTATTTTTGTAGACAATAATGATAAATCTGAAGCATTGAATGAAAATTTGTGATGAGACCGGGAATCGAGCCCAGACCTCCATGCTTACTTTTTTTTTTTTGGGGGGGGGGTCTCCTCCCTCCCCTTCAACCCATCCTTCCGCTCGCCAAATTTTGCCTTCTCGGCCCGGCTTTTTCGCTTTAAAATAATCTATTTCCTCTATATAAAATAATATCGTAGCTCTCTACAAAAGAAGGTGCATAATCTTTTCCCGTCAGTGACGTCACTGCATAGAAACTGACACTAACAAAGGAAACTTGTAATTTTCTTCGGGAAAGAAACTTGGAAACGTTGTCCCGCAATACCTCTTAAGTCACTGATTTAATGTGTGTTCTTTTTATTTTCTCCATACTTCAACCTCAGCATATCGACAGCACTCAAGGCTCGTCTTCTCGATATGTGCTTTATTATGTTTCCCCAAGCAGTATGCCTGGTCTCATTTTCATGGTTACCCATTTTCATCGTACGTTCTCTCAACTTGCCGTCTCTTAGCTCTGAGTGCACCAGTCACCGAAGGTCGCGCTGTCCTGGTGATTTGCAGGGATATGAAGTTCCTTTGTCTTTCCCTAAGTACTGGAGATGAAAGTCTTCTGAAAATAAAAAGGAAAATATAAAAGAAAGGTAACTCAACCCCTCTACGTCGAGATTAGTCAAGGTGAAACAAACCATCTTCTTAAGGAATTGAAGAAAAATGATCTAAATGAACAGTAATAGATAAACGGTGGCAAACCTTGAATACTGGATGCCGCACGTCCCTTTATTTCCACATTCGTCTTTCTTCGTCCTTTGTTCGTTTCTTTTTTTTCCTGTTTGTTCTTTTTTCCTTCATATCCTCGTTATTTGTAGCGGCGTGATGTAATTCGCAAATCTTTTCCGGTAGTTAGCACCCTGCTCCAAGAGTTGGGCTCTTGTGGCGAGGTACACTCTATAGACTGAGTATGAGGCCTTGTCTTGTGCACTGATTATGCAGTATAGTGTATGCCCTACTAACCAGGTCCACGTGTTTTTCTTGCTGATTGGGTAGTAATTGCCGTCAGGTTCAGTACCGACATGAGAGAGATGTGTTGCGGTGCTGTTCTGCAAATTGAAGCCAGGATTTTGCTGTACCACTCGCATATAAGTTTATTTTCTCCACAGACAAATCTGTGTTGCAAGGTGTCGATGAGATGGCACTCCCTGCATTCGTCAGTTACGGACAAATGTATTTTGTGAAGTTTCTCTCTTGTTGGTATCGTTTCATTCACTATTTTGTACCAGGTTGATCTTATATCCGTATCGAGCACTTTGTTGTTAATGTTTTTCCATATAACAGTCCAATCCTTATCGGGATATTTTAATTCCATTCGGTTCACCCTTCCACTGTCGGTACAGTTGAGCGGTGGTAAGTTCATGTAGTGGGGCGCTCGATTTCATTCGGAGGTAGCTAATTTCTAATAGAAACATCCTAATGTGGTTCACCTTGTAATGCATGTCGCCAAGGTGAATTGGTACTTGCATACTCTGAGGCTTATATATCCGTATGGCCATACTTAGCGCACTATCCGGATATTTGTGGCACAGCTGAATAATGCGCCTTATCAGAAGTGCCTTGCATTTAGATGAAACATCGTTGAGACCAAGGCCTCCTTTTTCTGGTGGAAGGGTAACGACATTGATCCCCACCTTGAATATATCTCCCCTCCAAATATACCAACCTATTGCCTACATAATTTTCAAATTCAAATGTTTGTTAAGCTTATGGGACTTAACTACGGGGTCATCAGTCCCTAAACTTACAAACTACTTATGAACTATCTTATACTAAAGATGGCACAAATATCCATGCCCGAGGGGGGATTCGAACCCCCGACCGTAGTGGCCGTGCAGATCGTGACTGAAGCGCCTCAGTCTCCTCGGCCACCGCGGCCGGCTACATAATTTTCCTGGCAACACTGTCTACAGGTATTATCTATCCAACGTACCATAGTTTCAAGAGTATTCTGGTGTTGACGAAGTGTACTTTCTGCACCAAGTCTTGTTCACGTCCTTTGTTGTATTGTAAGTAGCCTCTCGTCATGGCCAGAAGGTCCTTCCAGTTGCCTGCAGTTGTTTTCACAGGACAACTGCTCATCTTTATCCCGAGCAACTTCATGGTATCGCACACTCTGTATGGGCAGTTGGCATCTGTGCGAAATCCACTCAGTATCGGCATGAGACGATTTTTCCTGTAGTTTAGTGTAGAACCCGATGCTCGTTCATATTCAGCCATATTAGTGGTAACGTCTCGAAGGTCCTGCTCCGAGTGTACAATGACACCCACATCGTCCGCAAATGCCATGCATTTTATTGTCGTAGAATTGAGGGTTAGACCATGAAGCGTGCAATTAAGCATTCTAACCAAAGGCTCAATTGCTATAACGTATAGGGGCATAGATATAGGACACCCCTGTCTGACTGACCTTTGGATAGGGATCTGACGGGTGAACTGACCATTGACGATGATTTTGGAGCTGGCAGTAGTGTACATATTTTGAATTATCATAATAAAAGGTACACCAAATCCGAGATGATTCATGATATCTAACAGGTAGCGATGTGAAACCCTGTCAATACATTGGTCTAAAGCTAAAACTGCTGCCTGAGGGCGTGTTAGGCACTGAAAGATATGATCTCCTATAATCTGCTAGACTCTTGAAAATAGTGCGTCCCGGTACTGCTGCTGTCTGGCTATTATGTATGATGTTTTCTAGAACATTTTTAATTCTAGCTGCTATGACACGGGCTACAATCTTATAATCAGAGTTCAGGAGAGAGATGGGACGGAATTTATTGTTCATGTGGGTGTTCTTTCGGAACCAGTACTATTACACTGTCATTGAAGCCTGCTGGTAGTTGCTGACCCACTTTGATTTCATTACACATGCTTACAAGGCATCGTTCCATTAGATACCAAAACTGTTTTTAAAATTCTATTGGTAGTCCATCATTTCTGGGCGATTTATTAGGCTGAGCCTTTTTCAGTGCCTCCTGTATCTCGTCCGCGGCGATGTCACACCTTAATAATTCCCTATCGGTCTCTGCAAGTGTCATTGTAAGATAACTTATCATTGTACGTATTGCTTCGTCATCCTCCAGCTCTGCTGTGTACAGTCACTGGTAGTAATCCGTTATACACTCTTTTATTTCTGCCTGAGTCGTCGCGAAATTACCGTCTTCTTTCTTTATACGAGTGATAAGTTTTTGTCTTGCGCGACGGTTCTCTCTCCCGAGGTGGAAGGGTGACGTATGTTCGTCGGAGGTGCAATTATCATCTCTGGAACGGATTTTAATTCCTTCCATTTGTTTCCGTTTCAGAAGGAATAACTTTGCTTTAATCCTTTTAATTTGGATGAACTTCTCCGGCGTGATAGGTATATCAGAATACAGTTCACGAAGACATCGAAAGTAAAACTCAAAAGTTTCTTTCTGTAGGCGGTTCCTCTCATAACTATACGCCTTCAAAACGCTGATTAATTTAGGTTTTGCGCAGTGGCACCACCACAGCAGTACCGATGGGAACGTGCGTTGTCGGCGTAAACAGGTATGCCAGGCCTCTTGCATCCGTTCTCTCAACTCTTGCTCCTTGCGAATATCGACGGAATAAATTAATAATTGGATCTTTTTATCGGCCCCCTGACTCAGACGACGCGGTTGCCGAAATGTTCAAAGAAAGCTTGAATCACATTTCAAATATGTATCCGAAGCATACTGTTATAATCGGTGGCGACTTTAATTTACCCTCGATATGTTGGCATAATTACGTATTCAAAACCGGCGGCAAATATAAAACATCGTCCGAACTAGTTCTGAATGCTTTTTCTGAAAACTACTTTGAACAGTTAGTTCATGAACGCACTAGAATAGTAAGTGGTTGCGAAAATACCCTTGATCTCCTAGCAACAAATAATCCGGAGATAGTAAAGAGCATCAAAACAAATACAGGGGTTAGCGAACATCGAGTTGTAGTAGCGAGACTAAATGTCGAAATTCCCAAATGCACAAAAAATAAACGAAAAATATATCTGTTCAATAAAGCAGATAAAAATTCGCTTCACGCTTTCCTGAGTGATAATCTCCAGTCTTTCAAAACTAAAAATGCGAGTGTAGATCAGTTGTGGCTTACTTTCAAAGACATAATATCAGTAGCAATCGAGAGATGTATACCAAATAAATTAATGAAAGAGGGGGCCGACCCCCCGTGGGTTGCAGAAACAAAGAAAAACGCATGCAAAAATGAAAAAAGACACAGAATCCACAAGACTGGCAATCTTTTACTGAAACACGAAACCTAGCGCGGACATCAATGCGAGAAGCCTATAGTAGATACCACAATGAAATCCTGTCTCGTAATCTTGCAGAAAACCCAAAGAAATCTGGTCATATGTGAAGTACACTAGCGGCAAAAAACAAACAATACCTTCACTACGCGATAGTAATGGTAATAGTACCGACGACAGTACTGCTAAGGCAGAATTACTAAACACAGCTTTCCGAAAATGTTCACCAAAGAAGACGAAGTGAACACTCCAGTATTCAATCCAAGAACAGATGCCAGCATGCGAAACTTAGAAGTAGATGTTCCTGGAGTAGTAAAACAACTTAAGTCACTAAACAAAAACAAATCTTCCGGGCCGGAATGTATACCAACTAGATTCCTCTCAGAGTATGCTGATGCAATTGCACCGTACTTAGCTATAATTTACAACCGATCACTCAGCGAAAGATCTGTACCCAAAGACTGGAAAGTTGCCCAAGTTACTCCAATATTCAAGAAAAGCAATAGGAGTGATACCCAAAATTACAGGCCTATCACATTGACGTCGATTTGCAGTAGGATTTTGGAACATATACTTTGTTCGAATATTATGAACTACCTCGAAGAGAACGACCTATTAACCAATAGTCAACACGGATTCAGAAAGTATCGCTCTTGCGAAACACAGCTTGCCCCTTATTCACATGAAGTGTTAAGTGCTATCGACAAGGGATCTCAAATCGATTCCATATTTCTGGATTTCCGGAAGGCTTTTGATACTGTACCCCACAAGCGGCTTCTAATGAAATTGCATGCTTATGGAATATCTTCCCAATTGTGCGATTGGATTCACGATTTCCTATCAGAAAGGACACAGTTCGTTGTAATTGACGGTAAGTCATCGAGTTAAACAGAAGTAATATCTGGCGTTCCACAGGGAAGCGTTATAGGTCCCCTACTCTTCCTTGTGTTTATAAACGATTTAGGAGACAATCTGAATAGCTCCCTTAGACTGTTCGCGGATGATGCTGTCGTTTATCGGTTAGTGAAGTCAACAGAGGATCAAAAGCAACTGCAAAGCGATTTAGACAAAATTTCTACTTGGTGCGAAAATTGGCAATTGACACTAAATAAAGAAAAGTGTGAAGTAATACACATGACCACTAAAAGAAATCCACTGAACTTCAATTACGCGATAAATCAGTCAAACATTAAGGTAGTAGATTCTACCAAATACCTAGGAGTTACAATTACGAACAACTTTGACTGGAGAGAACACATAGAAAATATTGTGGGGAAGACGAATCAAAGGTTACGTTTCATTGTCAGAACGCTTCGAAGATGCACCAGCTCCACCAAAGAGACTGCCTACATCACACTTGTGCGTCCTCTCCTGGAGTACTGTTGCCCCTTGTGGGACCCTCACCAGGTGGGACTGACGGAAGATATTGAGAAGGTTCAGAGAAGGGCAGCTCGTTTTGTTTTATCACGTTACGGGGGGGGGGGGGGGGGGAAGCGTCACGGAAATGTTGCACGAATTGTGGTGGAAATCATTAAAAGAAAGACGTTATTCATTGCGGCGTGATCTGTTTGCGAAGTTTCAATCACCGACTTTTACTTATGAATGTGAAAATATTTTGCTAGCACCCACCTACTTAGGGAGACATGACCATCCCAATAAAGTAAGAGAAATCAGATCGAAAACGGAACGATTTAGGTGTTCTTTCTTCCCGCGCGCTATTAGAGAATGGAACGGTAGAGAAAAGTTATGAAAGTGGTTAATGAACCCTCTGCCAGGCACTTAAATGTGATATGAAGAGTATCTATGTAGATGTAGATAGATGTAGAACTTCCATCCTGTTCTGCCACGGAACGTTTTCTGCCGTGTCATGCGAATGGTGCAGTGGTACGCCGAATGATCTGAAAAGTACAGTGGCCACGTTTCCGTTGTAGATTCTGTCTCCCGCAAGGTTTTACTGACGTAAATTCTATCCAGGCGACTGGCAGTTATCGCAGTATTATACGTAAAACACCTTTGGTCGCCGTTTATTATTTCCCAAGTACCCTCTAGTTCTAATTGGTGTACCATTTCTGCAAGAGTTGGACATCCATTAAAGTTCGGCCATTGGTCCTTTTGCTTCAAGACACAATATTAAAATCGCCTCCGACTCAACGTCCTCCCGATTTCGCCGGAGGAGATACAATAAATACTGGAAAAGAACTGGGCTCTACTTGTTCTATTTTGGTTCCCGGAAGGGGCGTATATATTTATGAATCTAACTCCATTAATGAGACACGATACAATCACACGCTCTTTGGTTAGGAGAGCAGTTCCCGAAGTACTACCTGGGGTGTTGTTTCTGAGTACTTCGTATCCCGGAATATCTGGGTGAAATTCGCTGTCTACCTCTTGCAGCAGAGCGATATCAGCATCACAGCTGTATAAAGAATCATGAAGACAAGAGATGATCTTGTTTATATTTAAGGTGGCTACCTTGTAATCCTGAAACGCAGGCATTCAGTGTTAGAATTACACTCTCCAACCAGGGCGCAGAGGTACGATGTCGATAAAAGCATTAATGGTTGTTAGAAACGGTACTCTGTATCATCCGACGGGACTGGAGAGGCAGGTCGTATAATTCTTCTCTCGTTGTGGCTGATACATCGTCTGTTGGTGGTCCAGCTCTACCCGTTTCTTGCTCCATTGTCACATCTTCCCCGTCATCTGCCCAGTTCAGTATACGGTCTGAGGCAGTCTTGCTTTGTGCGCCGTTTTCCGGTAGACTTGGCCTCTCCCTACCAACGGGTTGTAATCCCGGTGGGTCTTCCACAGCTTCATAGTCCCCCGGCTTGATATTAGGTGGGGAGATTTCCGACACCCGTTTGCTACCATTCTGCTGCTTCGGACCGGAATTTGCTGATGTGGTGTCAGGTAGAGTGAGACCAATTTCCGTCAGTTTCTCGGGGAATATTGGCACTGTCTTCTCTGCATCTTGATGGGCTATTCTCCGTTTTTTGTGTTTCTTGGGAGAGACTACTGTTTGATTGTTTGAGGAGCAGGTTTCCTTTCCCGGAGTTCGTTCTTTGTTTACCACTGGGTTGGATTCCAGTTCGCTGCTGGGATTCGGACGCTTTCCGTCTTCTTGGGCTGGAGCACCGTATTGGAGGCCGGCCGAGCTCGTACCCTCCGGTTGATCATGTTCCATTGACAAATCTTCGGTAGAATTATCTTGGGTGGGAATTTCAATAGACGTCTTTTGAACAGTGTAATGTTACTTTTTTTTTTATCGCTGGTGTTGTCACAAGATCAAAGTTGAAAACCGGAATTGAAATATAACTAACCGTAAGATCAGCAATGAATATTAATTTTTGATATGGTTATCAGTTCTCAGTAGCAATGTAAGTTAAAAATTACGACAACACCAGAAAGCACCATTACATAAGAAAATAGCGGAATAATTACCTGGTATGCATTCATTGGTGCAAGCCGTGACACTGCAGTTGAACCTGTATGGATTGATTAATATCTTCGTTCTCGTAAACTGATGCTTGGTTTCATGACTATTAATTATTAAAGTTTTAAGACCGTGTGTAATTTTGATCACTATGGTTATCGAAAGTTAAAGAAATTATCGGACTTCGCTTTTAACAGAATGAAGATTTCCTGCAGGCATAGAATTCACTGTTTAACACAAAATGAGGGTAAATAAGTTTTGCATTCTTTTGTCAGCATGAGACGATAGGCAACAATGACCAAGCATCAATTTACTAATATTGCTGAAAATAGGTATCAGTTAAATGAAAGATGGGGAGAAATAGTAATTATTTAAATGAAATAGGAATTCCAAATGAAAGTTAAAGTTTATTAAGTAAAAGGGTGCTAACCAGAGCTCACACTTACATGATTATGGAGGTCGAGTAAAATACGTCCGCTCAGTACAAAGGAAGAAAAACGAAAAACGACAAGCGATTCCGTTTTCTCTCCAGATCGTTTGAAATAGTTGAAGGTATAACTTGAAACAAGGATAATCAGAGATTTATTGGCAGAGAGAACGGATGCTAGCGACAAGCGTCGCAGATATAATTTTCAATTAAAAAAAAAAAAAAAATATTAATGTATCGCTACATTTGCCCCCTCTGGCTTTGAGTTGGCAAATGCACATTTCCTACTCAAAGACATCATAAATTTCTTGTTATACAATTTTTAACAGATTATTTAAGACTGTGTGAGCCCACTAGATATGATATTAGAAGTTACAGTTGTGTCTTTTTCCTTTTTATATATATAGTTTTTTTAATTTTTTTTAACAATTTTCATTAATTTTTTTTATCTCATATTCAAATTGTACAATGCGAAGCGTCGATGGTCGGACCAACGGTGCAGCGAGCGGTCCCCAGCGCGCCCGGATTGTTGACCTGTGGGCGTGGCGGTGCGGCGGCGACGCGGTGCAAGGCGGCAGGCCGATTGATGACGGAGGAATGCGCCGCAGACTCGGCCCCAGCGTAGCGGTGGGGTGAGATGCCAGGATGAGGTGCCCTTTGATAGAGCACGGACTGCTTTTCCCGCATCGCCTCGGTGTGGTTTTACATGAAATGAAAGTTGTACATATGCCATTAAGATTTATCCCTTAACTAAAAATTACAGGTTTGATTACTGAATGAGTTTATTTCTGTTTTATTCAGTTGAGTATTTCAGTACTATTATAGTTTTTAGCGAACGGATGTAAGTGTGAGCTTTGATTTTAATAGCAAATATCGCAACCAACTGACATGAACATATACCCATTCTTGACATAAATTCATTAATGGAAACTAAATTATATACAAGGCATATGTTCAGTTTATGACTTTACCAAGACTTATAATTAACATATTACGTAAATAAAAAATTTTCTTTGGCTCACTGTGGGAGCTTTAATCGTTCATGAAATTATTTACTAAGACTTACGTACTAATTCACATATATACATATAGACATTTAAAAAATATGTACAGGCATTGGTAACTGGATGTTACATTTTAGCGAATTTAAGTTGTTTATTTTTTTTTGACATAGGGTATTCTTTGTACGTATCATAGCACAGTTCTTTGATTGGGAAATGCCGTAGAGGCGGTTTTCGTCATGTTCATTCTACAAATATTAGATACATTTTGTTTATTTTGAAACCATTCACAGTGATAGTTTGAATTTTCACACGGCGGGATCGCCATTGGGTGCGTCAACAATGAATAAATTGCTACCGCTGGCCAGCTTCAGCAGTGTTCGTTCAAACGTGGCAGCGGCAACCTCGCGAGCATTGCGTACAGCACATAACTCGCCGACTTTGTGTTTTCGCGTGTGTTTTTCATCTTTCTTCCAGAGTAGAAGATTCATCCATAACAGTTCATAGTGAAGATCGTCGCAGCGCGGTGAGTACCTAATTATTTACATTAAGGTGGTTAGGTCCGCTTACTTGCTGCGCTTTCTTCATTTATTTTTAGGCTGTCATCTCAGCTGCCTTAAAGTCCATTAGCTGAGACAAGACCTACGACTTCGTATGTAATTATATATGAATAGCCATCACTTCGTATATGCACTTCGAAAGTCACTTCACTGCACGATTTTTTATCATGACTGTTTATGTCGGTATGCCGCACGTAACAAGTTTTTGCGGTTTATTTCAGATCACACTATTTAAGTGTCCATCACCGTAATGCTGATATACATAAAGTCAGTCTACACGTTCACTTATCGCTTGAATTTATTATACAAGTGCTACCTTTTGTAGTCCGAGCTCACTATTGTCAATGACAAAATCACTTCACTAGTTAATTAATATGTTCATGAAGGCATAGACTTCTGTCGCGCACTTTGACTATAAATGCGTCCTAGTTTTGTGAATACAAACACTGTTTGTGTGGATAGTTTTTCACTAAAAGTTTTCTGTCACTAATTTCTCACAGTAGTATCACTGTCCTTTCAGTTAGTTTTATCACGTTCTGCACATATCTTCTGGATTTTATACAGTTCATATTAACCTATCGTTACTTTACTATTAACAAAGGTTATCTACAGTGACAAATTATTCTGAAATACTAGTCATTAACAGAGTTCATAAATCTTCAACCGACATACAAGCCATATTTTATCGTTTTTGGTTATTATTTAGTCATCATTATAGTTTTTTTTAGACAATATAGTGCATTGTACAATAAGTCGCGGCCTATGTTCATGTCAGAGGTCAGTTGGAGGAGGTCCTTGTTTTCAGCAATATTATTCCTCATAAACTTTTTACTTTTGAGCTTAAAGGTTCATCATTAAGCATTCATATCACCACATTGAATATGTCAGATTTTTTTTTTAAAGATTGAGAAATGTATCTTTGGAATTTTTTATATCGGATTTTGTCAGTATTAAAATGGGAGGTGAAGTCTGTCATACAACATTAGCAGTTAGCGTATAAATTGGGATGGTTCTTTTCTTTTAAACAGGTAATGCAAATAAATTTTGCTGACACAGGCAAGGTCAGACTCATCAGCTAATTTGGTGCATAGATTCGGGCTAAATAGCATTCAGAATAAAGATCGAGTGAGAGAGAGAAAAAAAAAACAGCATTATAGTTAGAGAAGTCTCTCTAAAATAGTACGCAACATAAATCCAGCACATCAATCCATGATTTGCAAAAATTACCATTTATATTATTATTATAAAATATTACGTCAAACTAAAATATTCTAAGCACTCCATGCACTCCATGCTTCTCTCTCACTTTAAGTTTTGCATGCGTTCTGACCTGCTATTGCCTTTTCTTTCCTTATCAGAAATGAAATGTGTAGTTTAGATTTTCTGTTTTAAATACAACGTGTCTGTAGTCCAGAAACATCATGCTAAGTGTCTAATATTTTCAATCGTCGTATTGTACGTGTGTGTTTAAAGTGTCTGAAAACAAAATAATAGTCATATAATACATATATGTGTGTCTCCTCCGTCATTTTGATGTTGAGTTGACGATCTTCTTACCGTTGGCAGGAACACAATTCTCGTGCACGTCGTCAGCTGAAAAAGAAGTCTTAAACTACTGCTTATACTAAAGGTTGTCTAGTCTAAAGATTGATTTTTTCAATTAGTGAACGCTTCTGACACATCAGCTTGTAATGTTGTTCAAAATATTTCATATCTGTTGCAAATGTTTTGATAGGTACCGTAAATAGTAGTATTGACGCTACATCGTAATGACACTGTTATCTTAATTACTGCCAAGCTCATAAGCATCAGCATAAAGTCGTGTGTAATTTTTAAGAAAGTTTTGTCCCACAATACGTAACTAGAATTGTTCAATAAACTTAGATGCCTTTAAAGGTCATATGTTCCCTCTTAAATAAATTGCACAGTTGTTGACATGTGTGTTACCTGTCAGCTGATCAGCATTAATCTACAGGTTCCTAGTGGCTTATAAAACTTCATATCATTTTTACTGTCTTTGAAAAGATAGCTGACTGCAAATACGTTACGTTATCATGTCTCGTATAGCAACATTGTTTGGATTTGAGTGTGTGTGTGTGTGTGTGTGTGTGTGTGTGTGTGTATTTGTATGTGTGTATGTGTGTGCGTGTGTGTGTGTGTGTGTGGCTCGTATTAGGAGCCGTTGGGCAAACAAAACATTAATATATCCTTATCACTACATTTCTTTCCAAAAAAAAAAAAAAAAAAAAAAAACAAAAAAAAAAAAAAAAAAAACCTCCTACTTCAGATCCATCGTACTAAAATAAATCATTTGCTCCATATATTCATTTTCTTCATCATAAATATTCTCTTATACTAATAATTATAATAATTAATGCCCATAGTAAGTGTTTTATGTTGTATTAAACATAACAGTGGTTCGATACATCTGTGTTATTTGCTAAGTGTTTGACATGAGAACAGTTACACCGTCAGTTAATATTTGTTGTCCATTACGTAACATTGTAAGAGAAAAAAATATTTTGTTCAGCTTATTCTCCTTGGATATGTGAATGTTTTACTTATTCACTAGAAACTAGGTGTCATATTTTTCATTTTCGTTTATCTTGCTTCAGTGATCAGCTTAAAAACTAAGCATAGAACTTTTTCAAATGCTTGTGTGGATATAAACCTCTCACTCTTCCCGAGTGTACTGTAGATAATAAATAACTTCCCTCGTGCGGAATTTGAACAATTCTAAAGGGTCCAGAAAATAGATGTTGCCACTTTTTATTACGTTTTAAGATAGCTGATGGTTTAGGATGATTTCGCAGAAGTACTAGGTCTCCGATATTAAATGTTTGTGTTTTTTTCAGCTACTTATCATAGTAGGCTTTTCTTTTTATAGCTGCATCAGTTAGGGCTACTAATATTTGTCTTACCTTTTCGTCCAGTGTTACGTCACCTCGGGGAAATTTTGGTATCGGTTTTACCCATTCGTTTGCCTCTTTGGTTTGTAAAACTAAATCGGTGGGTGTATAGGGTGTAGAATACAAAGGTAGGTTGTTAACCACTTGCTCAAATAGTCCAATATATTCAACCCAGGATGTTTGTTTGTTGGAAGCATATGTTCTGATGAAGCGATTTAATTCACGGAACATGCGTTCCATTGGATTGGCAGAGGGATTGTAACGTGAAATGAGAATGTGATTCAGGTAATTTTTATGAATGAAATCTTTCCACGCGTGACATGTGAAAGTTTTTTCATTGTCGACAGAATTGTCGTTGGCTTCCCCACAAAAGGGAAATAGTCGCGCTCCAGGCGCCGAATCACTGCTTTTGCGGTAGTAGTTTTTAATGCGTATAACTTCACAAATTTTGAAAACACATCATAGATGCCAAGAATGTGTTTGACGCCTCCGCGTACAATCGGAAGAGGTCCTGCAGTATCAATTGAAACTAATTGAATAGGTTTATATGGCAAGATAGAATGAAGCGGCATCTTGTTTGACTGATTGTTAGGCTTGCATTTCTGACAGATTAAACAGGATTTCAATGTGTAATGGATTTTTCGTGACATATTCGGAAAATAACAGTATTGTTTAAGCTTACGGAGACACTTTAGTGCGCCAAAGTGTCCCCAAACTCTATGAGTGTGCCAAATTAGAGATTTTTCATATGTAGCAGGTATGCAAACACACCAGAGTTGCGATTGTACATGTCTACGAAAGAAAAGTACTCCTTTGAAGACTTTGTAGTGTTGATTTAGATGTGCATCTGACTTGTCTGTAATTTGTGTAATAATTTTCCTCCACCTGTCATCTGCTTGCTGTAATACCTGCATGTTTTTGCACATATCTAAATAATATGTTCTAAATTCCATGTCCTTCATGAGCATTATCTTAAACTCTGTGTTTGACTCAAGATAGTCTTCAAATTCTCGTAAACCCTGGGGAAGTCTGGAAAGTGCATCAGCTATGACATTATCTGATCCTTTAATGTGTTCAATTTCAAAATCGTATTCGTATACTATCATGGCCCATCTGGCTAATCTATTGTGTAATAGTCTGCATGACATCAAAAAGCTAAGTGCCTGATGATCACAGAAGACTCTTGTATGTTTACCAAAGATATAATGATGAAACTTTTTGAATGCCCAAACAATTGCAAGAAGTTCTAACTCTGTGGTTGAATATCGACGTTCGCACTCAGTGAGCGTGCGACTAGCAAAACTGATGACTTTAAGGGACTGTGGATCCAGATTATTTGAAATTTGGAACAGACACGCCCCAACCCCAAAATTTGACGAGTCCGTAACAATACAGAAATCCTGTGACATGTCAGGGTGGTTTAATATGTCTGAGTTAACAAGGGCTTGTTTAATTTTGTCAAAGTCTTGCTGACACTGTTCTGTCCAATTCCAAGGGTTGTTTTTTCGAAGAAGTGAAAGAAGAGCAGTACTATTGAGTAGTTGTTGTGGCACAAAGCGCCGAAAAAATGAACATAAACCGTAGAAGGCTTTTAATTGCTTCCTATTGCGAGGTGCAGGAAAATTTTGAATTGCTTTAATTTTTTCAGGGTCAGGAACAATGCCCGTGGGTGAGATAATGTGCCCAAGAAATTTGATTTCAGTTTTAACAAACTTAGACTTTTTCAAGTTGACAGTTACTCCAGATGACAGAAATTTATCTAACACTCTTTCAAGTAGGATGACATGTTCTTCCCATGTAGAAGTAGCAACAAGTATGTCATCAACGTAAACTGTAATATTATCTAGTAATTCCGGACCAAGTACTGTATCAAGTGCTGTGATAAAGACACCAGAACTCACATTTAGACCAAAAGGCAGTACCTTAAATTGGTACGATCGTCCTGAGAAAATGAAAGCAGTATATTTACGAGACTCTTCTGTTATAGGAACCTGCCAATATGATGCTCTAAGATCAAAACTTGATAGATATTTGACTCCATAGAACTTCTGAAGCAGTTCTTCTAAGTTTTCTGGCCTAGTTCTAACTGGAATGATAATCTTATTGATTTGACGTGCATCAAGCACAAGACGAACAGACCCATCTGATTTAAAAATTGCAAGAAGAGGACTGGAATACTGTGACATTGAAGGTTCTATTATGTTCCACCTAAGCATACGGTTAATTTCTGCTTTGACAGCTGGTTGTTTTGCCCAAGGTATAGAATATGTTTGCCTACAGAATACTTCATGAGGCTTAACTTGCATGTTATACTGATATGTCCTAATTACACCTGGCCTTTTATCAAATACTCGTATGTACTTGTGTAGCAAGTGGAGAAGTTGTTGTCTCTGACTATCTGTGGCATTAGTGGATTCGTTAACCTTTTGAACTATAGATTTAAGAGATTCTTTTCAGATTCCTGAATTCCAGTATAATTTTCAAATTGCAATTGATTAACTGTGACTTGCTTCAACCTAACAGAGTTACAAGATTTTCTTGGTGTCACTTCCTTCTTAGTCAGATTCAAAATACAGACACAGTGGTTTACTGTCAAATAGCATTTACCTTCCTTAAAATCTAATTTTGCTTCTCGACTTTGAAGATATTCTAAACCAAGTATACAGTCTTCTATGACAGCATCTACTACAAGGAATGAGCAAGTATCAATTTCATCACAGATTTGTAGTTGAACAAGTGTAACTTAACTGGCTTAGATTTTGCACCTACTGCACCAATGATTTTGCAGTTCTGTACAGGAAAGGTAGATAACCTCTGAATGTTGTTTATGCGTTTAAATAGACTGTAAGACAATACATTAACAGCTGCTCCAGTGTCAACTAAAATCGATGTAGGTATGTCTCCTACTGTTATTAAGGTGTGTGCTTGATAGGCAACTATAGGTACTTTGTTTTGTTGTGTTTGTTCCTGGAGAAGCTCTTCCCTCACTGCCTCGGTCGCTCAATGTCGGAGGGCCAGACACGAGACGATTTAGTTTGACGTCTGCGTCCCGTTAGAATGTCTTCGAGGTCGATTTAAAGTTTCTGTCACGTCAGTTATAGTCACGGTCGATTAATTTTGTGTCCAGTTTGTTTGATCTGTATTGTCAGTCGTCATTGTTGCTACTGGTATTTGACATTTGGTTGTTGTGCAGGAGTAGTAGAAAAGTTCGGAATTTGTTGATTACCGTTATTGTTTGGAAAACAATTTCTGTTTCTGTTATTATTATTGTAGTAGTTTCCATTACGCCAGAGCGGTTGTGTGTTACCATTATATTTGTTAGGGAAAGTAGCTGCATTGTTATTGAAATTATTATTATTGTGATTGTAGTAACCCGGATTAAATCTGTTGTCACGACGGCGTTGGTAATACTGAGCGCCGTTAGGTACGTTTCGTACTGCGTTTCCACTGTTTACTCCACTAGTCACTTGTTGCATTTGCGGCTGTCCGGTATTGCTAATAAATGACTGTTGCGGTAACATCTGTGGAGGGCGTGACATGTTTTGATTATTAGGCTGTGGTTGGCTGACATGAATCAGCTGATTACTAGGATAGTTGAAGTAATTATTTGCGTTACCGTACCTGTAACTATTATTTCTTGCTCGGTCATCTTCAAAGATTGAATCTAGTGTGTCCACCTCAGTGAGAAAAGTTTCTAAGTTTTGTGTTGAAACGTGTGCTAGTTGCAACCGCAATCGTGTAGGCAATTTGTTTATTAATACGCGTAGTACTTCCCTGTGCGGGAGGGGGTCATCAAAGAATTTAGCTTTGTTTACGTACTTCTCGAAATATCTCCGCAGACTCCCGTTTCGTTCATTGAAAGGTTGCGGATTATAAACTTCATTTCGAAACCTTTCTTGCACAGCAGGCGACCAAAAGGTGGCTAAAAATGCCCGTTCGAACTCACCATAAGTTTCACAACTCTGTAGGGCTTCTGCAGCCCAGATTCCCGCTTCACCTTGAATGTATCCGACAACAAATCTTATCTTTCTTTTTTCGGACCACGATTCAGGTAATAAACCTCTAAAAGATTGCAGGAAAATGACTGGGTGCACAGTACGGTTCTCATTAATAAAGATTTGAAATTGGTGGTGCTTTATCATACTTTCGTCAAGTTCTTCGGCAGTAGCATGATATCGTGGTGAATAAGAGGGGGGTATGTTTGATTTCATTTCCCTACCTAGTCGGTCAAGGTCATTAGAGGTCGTCAAGCAAAAGTCAGTCTACGTCCTGTCTGACGTCAAATTGTTAGATGTACCCGGATTATATGGAGAGCGTGGAATATTTGTTGCAATTCTGGGAGATTTCCAATCATGTAACACATTTGTCACGGGTTCATTTGGCCTAGATTGTGTCATCTGCGTATTTAAAATTGATTTCACGTCTGTAAGATCTTTTTGTAAAGCTTTAACAGTATATCCATGTTCTTCATACACTTTAGTAGCTACGTCTTGAATTACAGTGGTTAATTCTGCGTCTATCTTTTCATTCAACTTCGCTTCTGTATTAGATAAGAATTGTTGTACCCTATCATGATTTTCTTTGACTATATTTTCTGCCTGACTCGTAATTCTCGTAACAGTTGTTTCCAAGTTTTCTTGTTGAATTTTAAGCTGTGTAAGATTCTGTGTGAGACTGTCGATATATGTTGGTAATGTTTTAACGGTTTCTTTACAATTAGTTACATCATCGACTACAGAAGAGATTTTTGCATCTACTGTGTCCATGATTTGATCCACTACTTTGTTTTGTACTTCAGAAAACTTACCATTGATAGCCTGTTCGACTTTGAGTATCTGTGCGTCTATCTGTTTGTTTACTTCCTCAGAAATAAGTGAGGGTAAATTTTGTTGTACTGATTCTAGATTTTTAAATCTCGACTCAAATTCATCCCGAGTTATCATTTGAGCCGCGATTTGATTTTGCTGTTCCTCTACTCTGTCTAATTGTTGCTTGGTGGAATTTTGCAACTGCTCTAAATCATGTTTCGTGTTGGCTTGTAAATGATTAATCTGATCGGTCAAGCCGTTGTTTGTAGCATGTGTAGATATTTGTAAATTGTTAATTTGTTGCGACATGTTCGCATGTATAGCATTCGTAGATGCTTGCAAATTGTTAATTTGTTGCGACATGTTAGCAAATAATATCTCAAATCGTTTTAACCAATCTTCTTGCGGATTTTCAGATTGGTGTACTGTCTGTGTGGGAAAATCTGTTACGTATGATGTGGTTGCAAGATTTTCCTCCACTATGAGTGGAATCATTTCAATTGATCTCGCAGCCACATTATTTTCAACATTTTGCGCGGGCTGTGAAACATTAGTGTTTTGTTCTGACTCCATTGTAGTAATTTGTCTACGGGTTTTAACCATACTAATAAATTATCAAAAATTTGGAATAGTGTGGGGAACCTACACACTTCACACGCAAAAAAATTTCTTTTATCAGCACTGTTGAGAAACAAATCACTATTAATATTCGTCACACGCATGCGAAACTCTTCGAGTGAGAGACAAGCGAGGATAGCTCAGTTATATCGATTTAGCAGCCATGTTGGCCATTTTTCCAACTTGTGATTTAAAATAAATATCTGACTACAAAAGAATTTTTGAAAACAGATTTTTGCTAATAGAATGAGGTACTGGATCGGAAATTGCGTACTTGCGGAAGACTAAGAGAAAGTAGAAACACCAAATAAGCGAAATAATCCGTCTGTCCTTACCTGTGTTGCAATTTTCATTGTTGGCTGCGGTTGAATTTCTCGTGATCGGGTGTGGCTCCAAATTTTTATTTTATTATTCTCCGGGGTAGTAATTATGATTTTCACGTCACAATCGGTCAGCTGTTGTTCATGAAAAATAAACACATTACACCGATTAGATATCATACATTGGTGAATGATTACAAATATAAAAAAAAGTCAAACAATGGTATAATTAATTAACATAAAATAACATTTTCTTTACAATCATTCGAGGTCCTGTCAGGTCGCCAGTTCTTATGTAATGTTACTTTTTTTTTTTTTTTTTTTTTTTTTTTTTTTTTTTTTATCGCTGGTGTTGTCACAAGATCAAAGTTGAAAACCGGAATTGAAATTTAACTAACCGTAAGATCAGCAATGAATATTAATTTTTGAAATGGTTATCAGTTCTCAGTAGCAATGTAAGTTAAAAATTACGACAACACCAGAAAGCACCATTACATAAGAAAATAGCGGAATAAGTTACCTGGTATGCATTCATTGGTGGAAGCCGTGACACTGCAGTTGAACCTGTATGAATTGATTAATATCTTCGTTCTCGTAAACTGATGCTTGGTTTCATGACTATTAATTATTAAAGTTTTAAGACCGTGTGTAATTTTGATCACTATGGTTATCGAAAGTTAAAGAAATTATCTGACTTCGCTTTTAACAGAATGAAGATTTCCTGCAGGCATAGAATTCACTGTTTAACACAAAATGAGAGTAAATAAGTTTTGCATTCTTTTGTCATCATGAGACGATAGGCAACAATGACCAAGCATCAATTTACTAATATTGCTGAAAATAGGTATCAGTTAAATGAAAGATGGGGAGAAATAGTAATTATTTAAATGAAATAGGAATTCCAAATGAAAGTTAAAGTTTATTAAGTAAAAGGGTGCTAACCAGAGCTCACACTTACATGATTATGGAGGTCGAGTAAAATACGTCCGCTCAGTACAAAGGAAGAAAAACGAAAAACGACAAGCGATTCCGTTTTCTCTCCAGATCGTTTGAAATAGTTGAAGGTATAACTTGAAACAAGGATAATCAGAGATTTATTGGCAGAGAGAACGGATGCTAGCGACAAGCGTCGCAGATATAATTTTCAATAAAAAAATATTAATGTATCGCTACAACAGCTTCTATAGTACCGGAAGATTCACTGAAATGAGGGTGCTCCGGCGTGTTCGTGAGCAACCGGGCCGCAGCCACATAAGAGATCGGGAGGGTCGTCATCCTGTCAGCTGGCGCTGTTTCGCCTGTAGGTACCTGTGTCACCCTTCTCTGAATACATTGGGCTCGAACATGACCATTTGAACCGCAACCAGAGCAAGTACACGGTTGACCGTCGTACATGATAATCGCCTTATAGCCACAGATAGAAATATATGATGGAATATGTGTCTTTAATTCTATCTTCACCTGCCGAACACCGTTCAAAACAGGTACTTTAAACGACATCCATTTTTCAGGAACATTACTGATGACCTTTCCATATTTCGCCAAAGCAGCGTTAATTTCTTCTGCAGGAACTTCAAAGTGGTAGTTCGAATATTCGGACTGTCCGAATACCAAACCCTGCGTGCGTCACTTTAACTTCACCAACGTTCCCATCACAGTGCTTGAATTTAAGATTACCAGCACGGGACTGCACAATTTCATCACAAATTTCCGGACTTTTGAACTTAATATACACAGTACTGCTAACTATTGAGAGATGGACACCGATAATATCGCCAAAAGAACTTTTCAGTGATTCCTCAATCCATGATTCAATTTCATATGACTTCGGTCTTGCATAGTTGCAATCAAATACAAACTTCAAAGTATCTCTTCTTGGTACTTCAGTCATGTTCGTGTTCTAGTCATGATTCACACAATAACACGTTATTGCGGCCGCCACGAGAGCGTAAACTCACCCGGAAACAGCGCTCAGGCGACAGCAGCAGACACGTAAACACCGCCGCGTCCGCTCGCCACGGCCCCAGCCGGCCACTAATTACTAGGCAGATGTCTTACCGCTAGACCACCGCCTCACTAGCCCTTAAGGTGCCTCGGAATAGTCGATTTCCCTCACGTCACAAACTTTAATTCAGCTTCTATGTTCCATAGTCATTGCCATTACTGGTCTAGTGGTAAGACGTCTGCCTAGTACGCATGGAAGTCCCGATTCAATTCCTGGTCGTATCACAAATTCTGACTCAATGCTTCAGATTTATCATTAATGTCTTTGACATATTCGAGACGAAAATCTGTCTCAGGGATTATATATTTATATTTACATTGATATTTATATCTTAAAACAGGAAAGTTGAAATATGTTCATTGCTGTGGTGCTATATCAAAACCTCATCTGATGTAAATACTAGAATACATTAAAAACATACTGATAAATATAACCTGTTATACAAACGTAAAAGCAAGTACATTATCAGGACATTACAGTAGAATCAGAAATAATATCAACACAAGATGGAAAATTAGAGAAGGAAGACACTGGATAAATATAGAGATGAAGAAAGCACATTGCTTTATTGAACATTTCACAGCTGTTACTAAGAGGATGCAGATGGCAGATTCAGTAGATGCTGCTATGGAACATCTCATATCAGACACCACATATAACTAGAATAATATGTGAAGCATTAAAATAATAAAAATTAATTTGTGGCTATTATAATGTATGAACAGAGTTGTTTATACTGTGTGCCTTTATAAGAGTAGTTACATTTTACCTTCTTTGGTGTAACTGGTCGCTCATCTAGTAAATTTTTTCTTGAGTGGTTCGGCATTTGAATAAGAAATGAAATGAAGAAATAATGTCAATCTTCTATTGTGTTTCAAACATTTGTGGAAGGATAATTCACAGTTGTTTTATTAAATATTTGACCACCAATAAAAAATTTAAATGTCGTAATTTGGATTTCTAAAACGTTTTGATAATTTCTACTTAATTCTTTAAACATTGAATCACAGGCAACTGGCATATTTTGCAATTAGTCAAATACATTTAACAGTGTAAAGCACAATATTGTTTCAAAAAGTCAGAATAGTATGGTGTAAAGGAAAATGCTGCAGTCTTGAACCTGATAATGTGACTCTTGATTCAGAAATCGGTCGTCCTTTTAATAACATTGTACTACTGTTGCAGGATACCATTTTTATTCATCAAATTAGGAAAAGTCATTACACTTCATGACCGATGTAATAAAATGGGGTCTGAAACTGAAGAAAAACATATGATAGGGGTCAGTTTGATCCCTTGCGCCTTTCTAGTTTTGGCGGAATTTCATTATTTAAATGCAGTGTTGTCGAATAGGGAGCTCAAGTTTGTATGAAAAAATTTATCAATTGTTTCATTTAAATCTTTCTAGCAGATTAAAATTGTGTGCAGGAACCGGTATTTCCATCTGTGACCTTTGCTTTTCGCGGGCAATCGGTGTACCTACTGAGTTATCCTGGCACGCTTCATGGGTCCGTCCTATCAGTCTCAATTCCGGACAATTCCTCACTTCCTAATTTCCTTAATTTAGGTTGTAGACGTTCTTCTACGACCTTTGCAGAATTGTAACTCCTGGAAGAAACGATATGGTAGAGACATGGATTAATGAGAGTAAAGGGTATATTCACAGAACGGTAAATTCATTCTTCAGTGGAGTTTGCTCTGAAGCATCATTTAGGAGAGCAAGCTTATTTCTTGTTGACACCAAATCATTAAATTTCGGTATTTAAGAAAAAAAAATTACATGAATTTCACACCTCTAACGCCCAAGTCCCATCACTAATACAGGGAAGTATGATTGTCTACCACGGCGAAGCATTCTCGCATCATTCATTAAAAATAATTCAGGTGCCGTACCTATTTTTTCTTTATATTAATTAATAACTGGAAACCAGGCGTCTCCAGGGGGTATATACTCCTGGCCACTAAAATTGCTACACCACGAAGATGACGTGTTACAGACGCGAAATTTAACCGACAGGAAGAATATGCTTTGATATGCAATTGATTAACTTTTCAGAACATTCATACAAGGGACATAAGGAAATATTCCAACCGATTACTCATACATAAACAGCAGTTGACCGGTGTTTCCTGGTGAAACGTGGTTGTGATGCGTCGTGTAAGGAGGAGAATGCGTACCATCACGTTTCCGACTTTGATAAAGGTTTGATTGTAGCCTATCACGCGGTTTATCGTATCGCGACATTGCTGCTCGCGTTGGTCGCGACCCAATGATTGTTAGCAGAATGTGGAATCGGTGGGTTCGGGAGGGCAATACGAAACACCGAGCTGGTTTACAACGGCCTCATATCACTAGCAGTCGAGATGACAGGCATCTTATCCGTCTGGCTGTAACGGATCGTGCAGCCACGACTCGATTCCTGGGTCAACAGATGGGGACGTTTGCTGAACAACAACCATCTGCACGAACAGTTCGACGACTTTTGCAGCTGTATGGTCTATCAACTCCGAGACGTTGGCTGCGGTTATCCTTGACCCTGCATCACAGACAGTAGCGTCTGCGATAGTGTACGCAATGACGAACGTGGGTGCACGAATGGCAGAACGTCATGTTTTCGGATGAATGCAGGTTCTGTTTACAGCATCATGATGGTAGAATCCGTGTTTGGCGACATCGCCGTGAAAGCACATTGGAAGCGTGTATTCGTCATCGCCATATTGTCGTATCACCTGGGGTGCCATTGATTACCCGTCTCGGTCACCTCTTGTTCTCATCGACGGCACTTAAAACAGTGGCCGTTACATTTCAGATGTGTTACGACCCGTGACTCTACCCTTCATTCGATCTCTGCGAAACTCTACATTTCAGCAGGATAACGCACGTCCGTATGCTGCAGGTTCTGTACGGTTATTTTTGGACACGGAAAATGTTCGACTGCTGCCCTGGCCAGCACATCAACCATACTCTCACCAATTGAAAATGTTTTGTCAATGGTGGCCGAGCACCTGGTTCGTCACTACTCATGATGAACTGTGGGATCGTGTTGAAGCTGCATGGGCATCTGTACCTGTACATACAATACAAGCTCTGACTCAATGCCCAGGCATATCAAGGCCGTTATTGCGGCCAGAGGTGTTTTTTCTGGGTAGTGATTTCTCAGGATCTATGCACCCAAATTGCGTGAAAATCTATCTCATGTCAATTTTAGTATAATATGTTTGTCCACTGAATAACCTTTTATCATCTGCATTTCTTCTCGGTGTAGCAATTTTAATGACCAGTAGTGCATTTATTGCACTCTTGAGTTTGTCCATCTCTCCTTCCCCTTTGTCATTCTGTAAACCTTTTCTCTCTGTCCACCTCCTCCTCCCCCTCCTGTTGATATCTCTCTTTTCTTTGTTTCCTCTCTGCCCATTACCTCCTTACATCTTTCTCTGGCAGTGACCTCCTTTTCTCTCTCGTAGTCCTACTCCACCATCTCAGTCTACTGCCTCCTGCATCCGTTGAGCATTATATAGCTCTCTATTCTTTCACGGTGAAAGTGAAACGGTTTCTAAGTATATCGCACGGTAGTCTCCGCCATGCACAGTTTGAAATCTTATGCGGATGTTTACGATCCTCTATTCTCAAGATTAAGTGTACAAAATTTCATCATCTTCTCACTAAAACCGTAGATATTGTTAAAATCCACCATGTAACATAAAATGTTTACGTAGATAGTGTATTTGCTCTTATTTTGAAGATTAAGTGTGCACAGTTTAATCACAATCAGATTAACGGTACGGCAACGCACAAAATACGCCTCTCAGTGATTATGACGTCATTGCTCATAAACTGTGATTAGTATTACGAAATAATTTTGTAGTTATATTCAATGGCATAAAAGGATAGTATGTGCAAAATATTGTAATATGCAATAAGTAACAAGTAATAAATTTGAACGTCATTCATAAAGAGGCAGTTTTTCACACATCTCACTGTACATGACGTCATACCTCCTGAACCATATGTCGTACAGCGACGTAATCATGAACATGAAAGCGCAAGAAACATATTGACGAAGTAATATCGCACTGGGATGTACGGTTTGGACGCACATAAAATACGAACAAAAAGACAAACAATCATTTGATTTTTATATATTAGCTTTCGGGGGTTGGGGGTGGCAAACCCCCCTGGTCACTTTTCATTCTATACGCCACTGACTTCGACACACAGTTTTAATCTGCCACTAAGTTTCGCATCAAAACACACTCCACCGTGTAGTGAAAATACCTTTCTGTTTAATTTTAATTTTCATGTAGTCAGACGTAACGTTGCCAAAAGTGCATTGAAATGAAGGTGAGTGTTTACTGTGGTAGGAATCTGTCTTGTAAAAATTCGAATGCATAAGGATCAGATTTCTCATTGCAGACGTAATTTCATCCCGCCAACAGAGTGCCATGTTGTTAGATGTGACAGTGAGTGCTGCCTATTTATTTATTTATTTATTTTATTTATTTATTTATTTATTTATTTTTTTTTTTTGAGCCTCCTTACCTTCCCTCACAGCCCATCCTGTCGCTCGCCATGACATGTTTTCTACGGCGAGCTTCTTTTGCTTTACTCTTTCTTCACTGATTCCATTTTTGTAATAAATCAGATCAAATAAAGGCCTTCTTCGGCTGGATCCTGTATTTTGGATTTCTTTTTTCCTTTTTGGTTTGTTTGATTTTTCGCCTCCAATGGCGTAGTAGTGGAAAAAAAAAGAAACAGTTTTTCATGAAGAAGAAAATAAAAATTTAATTTCTTGAAGATAGATGGTAGCGGTTACAAGCACTGCTCTACTCTGTCTACTCTGTTCATTGAACACTTGCAAAATAATAATAATAATAATAATAAGCCGCGGTGGAGTAGCCGAGCGGTCTAAAGCACCTCGCGGTGGAGCGCGCGGTTGCTCGCCGTGGAGGTTCAAGTCCTTCCTGGGGCATGGGTGTGTGTGTTGTCATTAGGTTAGTTTACCTAGGTTTAAGTAGTTTGTAAGCTACGGACTGATGACCACGCAGTTTGGTCGGATAGATTTACAAATACACACACAACACAAATAATAATAATAAATCCTTTTCTTCTGTTTAGTGAAAGGCCCTCTCCTTGGACGTTTGAACTATAAAAGAAAATGGTTATAGTAATACAATGATAAGTACAAAAAAAAAAAAAAAAAAAAAAAAAAAAAAACAACTTCTTTTTCCCAGAACAATAACTGAAGTGCAGCAACTTTGCATTTTATTGAGGTAAGAACTGCCGTTTCAGGGTTCTGTTGAGGCCTTCACGGCTACCGTAGCGGTCGCGGGGCCCACGAAGTCTCCACCGTACTTCGCCCCCAACAGCAATCCCCTAATTTAGCAAGTTTTTACCTTATTGACGTTGAGTTTAGGGTCTTATCCTATTCCTTGTTTCTCGAACACGATTCTCATCGTGTTGCCAAAATTCTTTTTGTGATCTTTCTTCTGACATATTTTGCAATATACTGTATATTATCTTTTCCCTTCTTGTTTATGACGTAGCAAATATAGTGGGCAAATAACCAAAGTATTACATCGTTTTTCTGTGGAGGAAACGAAACGTTTTCTGGGAAGAATATATAATTTAAATCGATTTCTCTCCCATCGGTACGCTTAAGCAATGAAACCTGGAGCTTGAGTTCCTGCCATATTTCTCTATATCCTTTACAGAGGAAACAATGGTTCAGAGTGTCAATTTCATTACATTGCGTGCATTTGTTTGTTTCACTGAGACCTATCGAAAATAATTTTTCATTAGTACTTACAATGTTGTTTATGACACTATACCATGCTACCTGCGCCTCTGTAGGAAGTAATTTGTTACTTATATTTTTCCAAATAGTTTTCGATTGAAATGTTGCAAAGTAATATTTCAGAGGTGCGAGGATTATGATATGAAGCTCAGTATCTCTAAAACGAAAGTAATGTCTGTGGGAAAGAGATTCAAACAGATTGAGTGCCAAATAGGAGGAACAAAGTAAGAACAGGTAGACAGTTTCAAGTACCTGGGATGTATTTTCTCACAGGATGGCAACATAGCGAAAGAACTGGAATCGAGGTGCAGCAAAGCTAATGCAGTGAGTGCTCAGCTAAGATCTACTCTCTTCTGCAAGAAGGAAGTAAGTACCAAGACTAAGTTAGCAGTGCACCGCTCTATCTTTCGACCAACTTTGTTGTATGGGAGTGAAAGTTGGGTGGATACAGGTTTTCTTATTCATAAGATAGAGGTTACAGATATGAAAGTAGCAAGAATGATTGCAGGTAACAATAGATGGGTACAATGGCAGGAGGGTGTCCATAATGAGGAAATCAAAGAAAAGCTGGGAATGAACACCATAGATGAAGCAGTTAGAGCAAACAGACGGAGATGGTTGGGTCATGTTACACGCATGGGAGAAGCAAGGTTACCTAAGAGACTCATGAGTGCAGCAGTGGAGGGTAAAAGAAGTCGAGGTAGGCCAAGAAGAAAGTACTTAGATTCGGTGCAGAATGATTTTGAAGTGAAAGGCATAACATCAGATGAGGCATCAATGTTAGCATTGAATAGGGGATCATGGAGGAATTTTATTAGAGGTACTTTGCTCCAGACTGAACGCTGAAAGGCGTAATCAGTCTCTAATGATGATGATGATGATGATGAGTTTCCCGCCGGCTGCGGTGGCCGAAGGGACTGACGCGCTCCAGTCACGGTCTGCACGGCCACTGCGGTAGGGGGTTCGAATCCCCCCTCGGGCATGGATATTTCTGCCGTCCTTAGTCTTAGCTAGTTCATAAGTAGTTTGTAAGCTTAGGGACTGATGACCCTGTAGTTAAGTCCCATAAGTACTACAAACATTTGAACATTTGAAATAGTTTTCCAATTCTTCCTATCGGCAGAGGTGCTACTCGCCCGCCGTGTCGGCTGCACAGTGTCACAGTGGACTAGCGCCGCCTCCGCAGTGTGCTGTGCACAGGGCAGGGCCGCGTGTCGCCCTGTTGCCTCTGTCAACACGGCCGGCATTCGGCGGGAGGGCCACGTGCGCCCCCCGCTGTGTGCCCAGCCGAAAGAGGCTCTCAGCGCCGCGATTGCTGCGCTAGTCCGCCTCTCGACACGGCTGCGACACGCGACCGACACGTGTCGCGCCTCCACCACGACACCCGGCGAATCAATCTACAACAGCTAAATCCTTATATACCAGGCATGTCCAAACAAGTAAGTTCCGTTTGGTTATATAAAACACACGTGTACACAAAAATATTTATTGTACAAAAATCTACTTTTCTACATAGCTTCCAAAAAATAGTTCAAATGTTTTTTGAAGCTTATGGGACTTAACTGAGGGGTCATCAGTCCCTAAACTGACAAACTAATCCTAAACTAACTTACACTAAAAACAGATCAAACAATCAGGATTCGAACCCCCGACGGAAAACGGCGTCGCGCATCGGAGCATAGTGCCTCAATGCGCTCGGCCCCTCCGTTGCGTCTACTTTCCGAAATTTTGTAGGCAATTGCTGTAACGTAACACTTTTTTAAATGCTTTCTTCATAGAAGGTTGCCGCCTGTCTATTCAACCATGTGGTAACATGTTTTTTCTTATCATCGTTGAAAAGTTGACCACCAAGCACAGCGTTTAGGTGTAAGAAGAGATGAAAGTCGCTCGGAGCGAGGCCCGTACTGTACGAATGATGATCACAGTTTGTACTAATCGGTGGTAAGGCATCGACTAAACCAGAGGTGATATCGGGCGTTCCACAGGGTAGTGTCATTGGTCCTCTGCTGTTTCTTATTTACATAAACGATTTGGGAGAAAATCTTCCGAAATGGGGGACATAGCAATAGGTATTTCCGGTGTAGAGAAGCAGCTGAGAGAGCTAAATACGAAAAAGTCTGCTGGCCCGGATGGAATACCAGTTCGGTTTTACAAAGACTATTCTGCGGCATTGGCCCCCTACTTAGCTTGCATTTATAGCGAATCTTTAATTCAGCGCAAAGTTCCTAGTGATTGGAAAAAAGCGCAGGTGACTCCCGTGTATAAGAAAGGAAAGAGAACTGACCCATACAATTACAGGCCAATATCGTTGACATCGGTTTCATGTAGAATTTTGGAGCATATTCTCAGTTCGAATATAGTAAATTTCCTTGAAACGGAAAAGCTTCTTTCCATGAATCAGCACGGGTTTAGGAAACATCGTTCATGCGAAACTCAGCTTGCCCTTTTCTCACATGACATCTTGCGAGCCATGGACGAAGGGCAACAGGCGGATTGTGTTTTTCTCGACTTCAAAAAGGCGTTCGACACGGTGCCACACTGCAGACTGCTAACGAAGATACGAGCTTATGGAATAGGTTCACAGATTTGTGACTGGCTGGAAGACTTCCTAAGTAATAGAACGCAGTACGTTGTTCTCGACGGCGAGTGCTCATCAGAGACGAGTGTATCGTCAGGCGTGCCCCAGGGGAGTGTGATAGGACCGCTATTATTTTCTATCTATATAAATGATCTGATGGACAGAGTAAGTTGTAATTTGCGGCTGTTTGCTGATGATGCTGTGGTGTATGGGAGGGTGTCGTCTGTAACTGACTGTAATAGCATACAGGTTGACTTAGACAAAATTTCTAGTTGGTGCGAAGAATGGCAGCTAGCTCTCAATGTAGAAAAATGTAAGGTGATGCGCATGAGTAGAAAAAACAATCCTATAATGTTCGAATACAGCATCAGTAGTGAGCTTCTTGATGCGGTCGCGTCGTTCAAATATCTAGGCGTAACATTGCAGAGCGATATGAAGTGGAACGAGCATGTAAGGACAGTTGTGAGTAAGGCAGACAGCCGACTTCGGTTTATTGGGAGAATTTTGGGAAGATGTACTTCACCTGTAAAGGAGACCGCGTATAAAACGCTTGTACGACCACGTCTTGAGTATTGCTCAAGTATTTGGGACCCGCAGCAGATCGGTTTGAAGGAAGACATAGAGGCGGTTCAGAGGCGAGCAGCTAGATTTGTTACCGGTAGGTTCGACCAATGCGCGAGTGTCTCGGAAATGCTCCGGCAACTCAATTGGGGATCGCTGGAAGAAAGACGACGTTCTTTTCGTGAATTTCTGTTAAGTAAATTTAGAGGGCCGGAATTTGAAGCTGAGTGTAGTACGATCTTGCTGCCGCCTACTTACATTTCGCGTAAAGATCACAAAGACAAGATAAGAGAAATTAGGGCTCGTACGGAGGCATATAGGCATTCTTTTTTTCCTCGTTCAATTTGGGAGTGGAATAGGAAAGGAAATGCCTAGTAGTGGTACGGTGTACCCTCCGCCACGCACCTTACGGTGAATTGCGGAGTATGTATGTAGATGTAGATGTAGATGTAAACAGCTCTCTTAAGTTGTTTGGAGATGCACTGTCATTTTCCTTCTAGTAAAATCATCTGATGATCAAAACCAATTGCAGAACGATCTAAATAACATACCAGTATGGTGTAAAAATTGGAAATTGACTCTAAATAATGAGAAGTGTGAAATTGTCCACATGAGTACGAAAAGAAAACCGTTAAACATTGTTTGCAAGATAAATAAAATACCTAGGAATTACTATTACTTCATACTTAAATTGAAAATAACACGTAGATAATGTCATGGGAAGGGCTAACGGGAGATTGCGTTTTATTGACAGAACCCTTAAAAGATGCAACAGAACTACTAAAGAGACTGCATACACTACGCTTGTCCGTACTTTTTTGGAGTATTGCTGCCCAGTGTGGAATCCTTATCAGGTGGATCTGACGGAGGACTGCTCGGAGGGGCAGCTCGTTTCGTATTGGCACGATACACGGGAGACAGCGTTACGGAAATGATACAGGATCTGGTATGGGATTAATTACAACAACGGCGCTTATCGCTGCGGTGTCGGGTACTTACGAAACTTCAGTCGCCAACATTCTCCTCCGAATTCGAAAATATATTGTTGACTGCCACTTCCATACGTAGAAATGATCATCAGAATAAAATACGACAAATCAGAGCTCGAACACTGAGATTCAGGTGTTCTTTCTTCCCGTGTGCTAATCGAGAATGCAATGGGAGATAAATGTGATTTTTCAGAGTATCCCATGTAGGTGTAGATCTAGATCAAACACGTCCCAGAAAAATTCTCGCAAGAGTTGTTTGGTCACATTCGCCGTGTGAGGCCTGGCATTATCGTGGAATACCATCGCCTTCATCATTGTAGCGAAATGAAGTGCACTGCCCATTCGTTGTTTGTGTTGTTCAGTAAGAATTCTCGGTACCCAACGTGAGCAAATTTTAGTTTTTCAGTTAGTAATCGTGACATCTGCGAAACTTCCATAGCAAGGGCACAAAGTGTAAACCTACTGTTGTGCTTGATCTTCTCTTCAGTTGTATGAACCAGTTCATCAGTAAGTACAAACGACCGTTCACTTCGCAGTGGTGCACTGAGGCTGTCGGAGGTCTGGAGAGTGGACTGATGCCAGCCCATAACGAGAGGAAAAAAAAAAAAAAAAAAAAAAAAAGGAAAAGGTGCTTTCGAAGTATTTGGAGCCACCCCTCTCCGGCCACTGCTACTTCGTGCTTCATCGTGCACTTGATCACGTCCTTCATTGAACAGTCTGACCCATCTTCTAACTATTGTCCGTAAACCTCGCAGATTTGTAGTGAAATTACTGTGATTTAACTATCTTTTGCATTTAGAAAACGAATCACAGACCTGATTTTATACGCGGAGGCATTTACAATTACTGCTGACATTATAAAGAAGCATTAAAAAGCACACGTCGGCAGCGGCGATCTGATAATGGCGTACACGTCTTCTCCTTGAGTCAGAGTAACTGTCACGTATGCTCGGAACTGCGATCGTAGCGCTGCTGCGAATAGAAATAGAAGCGGAACCTTCTTAGTGGACGACCGTCGGATATTAAAATCCCATGTCGCGAAGCGTATCCACTATGAACTCCGAAACTACTGAACTGACGTCAATGATATATTTCACAGATTAATAACGCCAATACTTCTACTGCTTTTTTTATCTGCGTTGGATAAGTACCCAATAATCGGCGCTGGAAGGTTCTCGGTTGGAAAGCGAAACTTTACGGGATCGAAACTTGCTGGGATCATGGATATTTAAGTTTTAACCTAGACTTCAGCTTGTAACGCGGCGATATATTTAACCACATTACATGCTAAGTTTTCGTCATTAATAATTACAGGGGACATATATTTATAATATACTAGCTGTAAACCCGACGCTGCCCGGGTGTTTATTTATACTACAACGTCGTAGTCCCCCCCTGCCCCCCCCCCCCCCCCGTCTCTGCATCCACCTCATTCTCTCCCATCTCTCTGTTGGTTTCCATCTTTCCCTCTCTGGGCAAAGTTTTATGTAAGGAACCTTCTGTCATTAAACATACAAACATTTATGTACCCATTGATCTTCTTCTTGGTTTAAAGGTCATGTGTGTAACAATTCATACAGATTGGAGAAAAACTATGCATTTTGAAATATTATAAAACACTCTGGAAGGATCTCCACGATACACAGATGTAAGTTAAGTACCCGGCACCATGCAACGAACGAAATTTTATACAGACATTCACATTCCCCTTGTTTTTAGAGTGTGCAAAATTTCATCAATATCGGAACAAAACCATAGATTTCTATGTAATAGAAACGCAGGGTCACATTGAAAAACGCACTTTGTACTTCTTAGAAATTCCAGTTTCCAGTTTTCTTTCATATAACCCCTATCCCGTGAGAACGAAAAAAAAAAAAAAAAAAAAAAAAAAAAAAAATGAAGGATCTGTGAAACCGGTTGAGTCATTCTCTAGTTATGGCGCTACCAAGTTATTTAGGGATCCATCTTTATGTTGCAAAGTACCCTCCCCCATGCAGCGGATGAAAATGTAGACGGTGACCTTCCTATTGTTCAGAAGGTCAAGCGTGCGAAATTTCATGAAGATCAGTATGAAACTATAGATTTCGTTACTCTGTATATGTATGCTCTGACAAGCACCTATGACAAAATACTTTCTTTTCTGACGTATTCTAGCAGTAAACTACATTCATGCCAAATTTCAGCTTCAGAGGTGAAGTAGAGATTTCATGTTTAGTCAGTGAGGGAGTGAATGCCCTTTGGCTTTTACATAGAGATTAAGAAAACAGATCGCATAATTTTGGATGCAAAAGATTTAAGGGAGACTTGCAGACAAAACTAAATAGTAACATACAAAACTGTAATGCTAACTTTATTTGATACAAGGTCATGCCTGATGCGACAGTTTTACGGCATCTATAGCGAAACTGTTGTGAGCGGTAGACTTCTTTTCGTTTCATCATTTTGTGGGGTTGGGGGGTGAGTTACATAGCCCTTCACAAACGTCCGAAATTACATGCAAACTTTGTTGCAGGTCCCTAACCACTGCCATTTTTCAGTAATTAACGCATAAATCTGGGTATTCTACGCGGTGGCCCCTCATTATTGATGACGCCAAATATCCTGAGCTATGTATCGTGCTCTTTTGTTTTTGGGTCAGGAACCTTCGTGGGCGTACGGTTGACAGTTCACCAAAGTTTCATTGCAATCGTATGAATGGTTTATGAACACATAGAGGACATACAGTCAAACATCCATTTATATATCAAAATGTTCAAATGTTTGTAAATCTATCGGACCAAACTGCGTGGTCATCAGTCCGTAGCTTACAAACTACTTAAACCTAGGTAAACTAACCTAAGGACAAACACATACACCCATGCCCCAGGGAGGACTCGAACCTCCACGGCGAGCATCCACGCGCTCCGCAGCGAGACGCTTTAGACCGCTCGGCTACTCCACCTCGGCCATTTATATATATACAGGGCGTTTCACTAAGTGTGTTTGTCTCTGTAACTTATAAAATAATAGGTGACGGGAAATTTTAATGCTGTATGTCAACACAAGAAATGTTACACTTTCTGCGGAGCTATGAACATAGTTTATTGTATCATTTTCCAAAGAGATACAGTACAAAGATATAATTTTTTAAATGGAACAATAGTTTTTTCTATCGTGCATTGGATTCGTTGAAACCAGCTGCGTCCAAATCAATTTAAACTACATTCCTATCACTGATAGTTTGGGAGCTACAACCCTTCAAAGTTTCAGGGGGCAGATTTACATGAGGTGTTCAAATGTGTGTCCATGTTCCTCAATGCATAATGCAATGCGCCGTCGAAAGGAACTAAACAACAAGCTTGCAGGAAGATGGTTGGGGCGCCATGGTCCTCATTCATGGCCCGCAAGGTCGCCCGATTTAACAGTAGTAGATTTCTTTTTGTGGGGATATCTAAAGGATCGTGTTTATGTCACTGAGCCCACATCCCCAGATGATCTAAAACGGCGCATCGAGAACGCATGTCGCTCCGTCACACCGGCGATGTTACATCTCGTCCGCAGATCCTTTCGACGGCCTGGACTCATAAGCAGCTGCATAGACCGGAGATCGAGGAATTCTCATGGCAGTCATTGCTTCAATTTCGAAACCTCGCGGCGCGATTACCTCTGTTCGAACAATACAGCAGCCGGCCCATAGGAGACGCGGCGAGACGGCTAGCTAACGCGGCTGAAGGAGACGTCACCTGCTGATCTAGCTCCTGCCAAGCTAGCTCCTACACCACGGAATCTTGCATTCAGGTTCCACGCCTCCTCCTGACATAAAGCTGGGACCCTACCACTGGGTCCCAGCAGTAATTTGTGTGGTGTCGCGCAAGTCTGAAGAATGCGCCACGTACTTTCGCCGCGCGCCGCCATCCAAGCACTGTGCGGCGTTCTTACGACGTCAGCCACGAGCGCCCTCTGCTGCGACTCCGCTCGTAGCCACCACTGAACTGCATCGGTCACTTGGGAAATCAGACAGGCACTAGACAAGTCTCTCATCAGTAGGCAGGCCTCTACCTAGTTAAACTATGTATCCGCATTCCACTAGTCTTCAGTTAACAAAGCTAAGTATTGTACTATTTTTTTCGAAATAAACGTCTTGTACTAATCTAGTTTTGTGTTTCTAGTTTCTGCTGTCCCACTGGCTGGTCACCTCAGACTCTGTACCCGCACACGTGTGCATCCTACTTTCCTGTGCCGGTCTCTCTCTACTCGGCCACCGACACCTAGGACAACCGGCGGAAACGAGACACAAAACTTTGTGTACACTGCGAAAAGGCCTAGCACCCGTTCTGTTAGGGAACATAGTACTGGCAGCTAGACAGAGAGTGAAAAATATACGTGCGTCGAGCGTCACGGCTTCTTAACAGACAGAAGTGTTCCCAGATTATCTTTGAGCTCACTGTATCTTTCACTGGGGTCTTGGATCAGACTTTTCTTCTGTCTTAATAATGTGCTACCAGACGTTTTAATGGGCTATAAATAGCTATGCATACGGGATGAGTCATATGGAAATTGCCGTCGTCCTTTGAAGATGCGGCTGAGTAACGACGTTCCCATGTAAATATTTACTGCCCTCGGAAAGATGAATAGCGTTTGCGTCCGCGGTAACAGAATTAGAATGCTATTTGTCTCACGTTAAGACGCCGCCGGCAGGCGTGCGCGGAGGTCGTTGTGAAAGGCAACATGGGGAGTGACGCGAGCAAACAAGTGGCGGCCAGGGCAGGCAGCGGGCGCCTAATGTTTAATAAAGAGCGGGCAGCGGGCAGCGGGCGTTCGCGTGATGCGTGCTTATAAAGTAGCCGGCCGAATCTTTACGACCGGGCCGGCTTATTCAGCGGAGTGCGGCGCGGCGCGGCACGGCGCGGCAAGGCGCGGCAGGGCGCATGTATAATTCAAGTGGTCCGCGGGCCGCGCAGCCGGCCACCTATCGACCAAGCGCCGCCAGGCAGCGCCCCTGGCGGAGACTTGCCCAACTGCCGGAGACCGGCGACGGAGTCACTCCGCGGCATAGACGAGGCTGTTACCGCCGCGGCACTGGCGGATGGGGCTGCACGACGTGGAACGAGGATCTAATGCATCTATCAAGGGCGAGCTGGCGTGAAAACGGTCGTCGATACTGCCCTCGCCTTATGCCTCTCTCTATAGCCTCTAGACCAGGCTGCTCCAACGGGCTGCTCTGCGAGCAGGAGCGCACACGAGCGCTCACTGCCCCAGCTCGGAGCTGGGGTGGTGGTGGTGGGGGGGGGGGGGGGAGCTTACGTCACGGACGCTAGTGCTCGGCGGTCAAAAGTAAACAGACGCGCTCGTTTATTGTCTCACAAGGAAAGTACTTGGGCTCGAACAAACAAAAATGTTCAAATGTTCGTAGAGTCTATGGGACTTAACTACGGGGTCATCAGTCCCTAAACTTACAAACTACTTATGAACTAGCTAATACTAAGGACGGCACAAATATCCATGCCCGAGGGGGGATTCGAACCCCCGACCGTAGTGGCCGTGCAGACCCTGACTGGAGCGCCTCAGTCCCCTCGGCCACCGCGGCCGGCTCCAGTCAATGAATGCATTCTAGAGTGCATGGAATATGCGAGAATTTTTTTGACTTCAGGACACTCGTTTATGGAAGGACATCGAAACTGAGCGTACATCTTATAAATGGTGTAACTTCTGATTGGGTGAAGGTAGCAAATGTTCACATCAAATTGAAGGACATTCAATGCTCTACAACATTCTTTCAGATAAATTTTCTGTGAAACGATCGAGTGAGTCACTAGAAGTAATCATCATTCTTCATCATCATTAGAGACTGATTATGCCTTTCAGTGTTCAGTCTGGAGCATAGTACCTCTAATAAACTTCCTCAATGATCCCCTGTTTTACAAATTTAGTGAGGTAAAAATGATTTTTTTTCCGAAATTGTTGATTTTCAATAACGTATATCATGTTCACATCAAATTGAAGGACATTTAATGCTCTACAACATTCTTTCAGATAAATTTTCTGTGTAACTATCGAGTGAGTCACTAGAAGTAATCATCATTCTTCGTCATCATCATCATCATCATCATTAGAGACTGATTATGCCTTTCAGCGTTCAGTCTGGAGCATAGTACCTCTAATAAACTTCCTCCATGATTCCCTATTTGACAAATTTAGTGAGGTAAAAATGATTTTTTTCCGAAATTGTCGATTGTCAATAACGTATATCTCGAAAACCGTTGGAAATTCGACATACATGAAGCCAGACAATTTTATAGCAAATTCAATTATCCTTCATTTTTATTTGGAACAATTTTTTCCTAGAGCCGACCGTTTTCGAGATATAAGCGGAAAAATAATAAAAATGGTACCTTCCCACCCCTTTCCCCGCTTTAGCTCACACCCCAGTGGCGGGGAATTTTAGTATATTCACCTCCTAACTATTCCTAACAAAGTCCTAAAGTCAAATATTCTCGCATATTCCATGCACTCTACACCCCTATTTTGAGCACTCATTGCCTGGACTATCGCCTTATGCCTCTCTCTATAGCACAGTCTAAAACAGTCGCGAAACTCAGTAGGGGAAAGAAATGCAACCATTTGACAGCTTAAGCGATACTAGCGCTCCAAGCGGCTGGGTAGCAAGCTCAGTAACAGAAAATGGCACTATCGAAACGAAAAATTTATTATTTATTATTTCTGTTGTTTATATATTTCCTAGGCATTAAACGTGGTACTTTATTTCGTGACACAAATACGAAAACATTATTAAACGAAAATCCCGTTTCCTGTTGATGTCAGTTTGTAATAACATGCCAGTGCAGTGAAATACATACGGCTCAAAACATGCAAAAACGGTTTAAGACAAAAAGCGAATTGTAACCTGGTGTTTTTAAGTTCAAAAGCAACTGGTTTATAGTTATATAATGTACTAGTACGTAGTTTCATGTTCCACATTTTTTTCTGTAGATTTTGAAGATCTTAATATACGATTTTTACATTCTTAGAGAATGAGTGTTACGTCTTATAAAAGCCATTTCGCTTTATTCTTGCTCAGATGGCTTGCATGTGCCGTTCCTGTCATGTTTCCATCGTACCTACGGTCCAGAAATGTAATGGTACTGTCAATCTTTAACCCGCGAGAACTCGCGCCTTTAAAAGTTACGCGATCGATCGCATGTATAGCATTTTTCTAACAGTCAAAGAAAAGTTTGTAATGCGGTTAATATGTCTAAATTAGTATTTCTAGTTGCGTTTACAAGAAAACACAAATATTTGACTATTTAAAATTGGTAAAATGCCGATTGTTTTAAGATTACGGTGAGCAAACTGCTCACGCGCGAGTTCTCTCGGGTTACGAATCTTTTCCTGCTAAAATCTGTCTGTAAACGTTAAACTACAGTTAATTACGTTTTATTTTACATTTTGTACAAACAAATCCCTATTAACTTTCGACTATCATTGCTGCATCACCAATAGTAGACTACTGTGCAAAAATTTGTTTTGACTTCCACAAACCTATCAGTAGACTATCAAAAATATCTTCGAAGAAAAATACTGAGTTAGTTACCTCTCTCTGTTACAGATTCCATACACCATTAAAATTTAACACACTTTATTCTATCCTACAATGTAAGAGCTTTTCATACTTGGCAGCGCAGCAGTCGCCAGGTTGCAGACAACTAGCGGGAGTTTCGTGACTATGTTGGACTCTGCTCTATAGCCTCTAGACCAGGCTGTTCCAACAGGCTGCTCCGCGAGCAGGAGCGCACACGAGCGCTCACTGCCCCAGCTCGGAGCTGCGGTGGTGGGGGGAGCTGACGTCATGCACGCTAGTACTCGGCGGCCAGAAGTAAACAGATGCGCTCGTTTATTGTCTCACAAGGAAAGTACTTGGGCTCGAACAAACACATATACATCAAAATCGTACGAGAGTTAATGTAAAGCTCCCTTATTGCACTAGTGACACTCCCGCATTATCAAAACTCTGCAGTCGTTCGTTAGAGGCCTCTGCGTGTGCCATGCCGTATTACACTTTGACCTGTCGGTTCGCCAGTAGGGACGCTGCAGTGTACCTCCGAAGTCGCGTTTTGTGACGTTATTTGTGTGGTGAAGCGTTAGATGGGGCGGCGATTGGCAATCAATCGTGATAATATATTGCGATTGGTTGAGATGAAGTTACGAAGAACCCTTCTTCGTGAAGATGATATTAGCGTAGAAGATGAATCGTTTGCATGCTTTCTCGTATCTGTTGTGGCACAGAAATATGAGCATAAGTTAGATACTGTAGTAACACTAACACATAATGATGATAATAGGGATGATAATAGGGATGATAATGACGAACAACTCATTGCAAGCAGTAATGCTACGGTAAGTGCGTGAAGAGGCGATGGAAACAGTGGCAGTGGCCAGTAGGTCGTTTGTAAGCAACGTCACAATGCACATATATCTTAATTTGACGTAAGTAAAAGTTAATGAATAAAAGTAGAATTCAATATATATATATATATATATATATATATATATATATATATATATATATATATATATATATATGTGTGTGTGTGTGTGTGTGTGTGTGTGTGTGTGTGTGTGTGTGTGTGTAGTGTGATCATTTGGGTAGAGGATGTGCTGTGGAGATGAAAATTAGGTTGTAAGTTATTACAAAAATTGCATCATTTGCATTTTAAAACACGTTTTAAGGCATATACTTTTATGTTACAGCAGTATGTTCCGAATGTTCTGCTATTCCTACACAATAGCGTCCTATATCTTAGTACAGAGTTTCACCCATTTCGTTTTTCTGTACATATCCTCATTTATATCAAATATTATGACTCCTAATTTATGTAACGATAATAATTTCTTCAATACTCGATGTCATTTACATTATAAGAAGTGCCAGTTCCCTACCATCCTCGCCCTTCTATCTCCTTTGCTCCCTGCAGTTACACATGGAAGGATAAAGATTTTCTTCCTATTCCTGGATCAAAATATTCCTACTGAATAATCTGCAGTTCTAGGAGAGGACGTCTTCTGTCTTCCGAATGATCTCTTCATCCCTTCCACCCAACTGCAATATTTTCTGTATCCTAGACAGATGGTTGAAAAGTCGCACACCATCTACTTAATAATCAGTCTGTAGTCAGTAGAGAAAGTTCTTAGTTCCACGATTGACTTTTCAATACATTCGTACTGTTCATTGTTGAGGGATGAAGGGTATGAATTCAGTTTCTGTTCTAAACTTATTAAATGGTCTACTACTATGGAAAGTATTTCATTTATAAACGTGCTGCTTTCCAATGGAAAAATTTTCAAGTTTTGTTCAACAGCCTTTCCATATTAGTAGTGTTCTGTAAAATGGAGGATCTGAAAATACAGTGTAAAATGTCGTGTGTATTGTGACTGATTCTGTAGCATATGCTTGCGTCGTTTTAATTGATCTTTTTAAACAAATGGCCACGTGATCCGTAATGTAGTACACACCAGTCACTATGGGTGAGAAGCTGTATCAAAATGCAATACATTCTGTAAATGTTTTCTGATTTAAAATTTCTTGAATATAAACCTACTGAAATAACTTGATTTGCAAGAGGCTGTTTTTGTTGAACCAAGATCATTTACATTATTTCATAATGAAGCAACATAAATCACTACCTGTTGGTCTATTTTAAATTGTTCATTATGCATGGCCAAGGAGCTACTACTTTCACTGAATGAGAAAACGTTACTGTCCATTTAGATAATTATCTCTAATTAAACATTTGAGTCTAAATCTGTTAATCACCTCTAATGTCTTTAACACTATCAGAATTGTTTATTATTAGCACTGTGCAAAATTAATGTATTGTTCATAATGATTATCGGTACCTAAAACAACAAATCGCTGTTTGAAATGTTTCATTATTCTTTCAATAATGTCACTAATCAGTAAATCGTTAGTAAATATTTTTTATCTGCCACACGTCTATCCAACATAAAAATTGTCTGTAATCCATGACAAATTTCTTTTGATACCTTCTTTAAAGTCTGCTGTTCCCTAAGGCTTTTATTACACATCAAAGCCTAATTTGAATGAATTTGGTTATCAAAAAATAGTCACAAATTAATTGGTTTTGCTTTGTATTTTATCGGTAAAGAAGGTTTGTCACAATTTTACAATTAGCACTGTTATAAATTTTACTCATTTTTATGATGAAGCAGTTCCTCAGCGGTTACAGCGAGCAAAACATACCAGAATGAGAGAGAATATTTTTGTGCAGTCATACAATTCCAGTAGATGAGTCCTTGATCAATAAGTGCTAACAAATGTTTCACACATTAATTTCACATAAACTGACAAATTTTTAATTTGACACAGTCATTATTCAACTTTCTGTCAGTGGACTGATTTCGCATACTGTAATTGTTTCATGCCGGACGCTTGAAACACATCCACATAACGTGTTCCATTTAATTGACTCCCCATGAACAAATGTTGACAAGCTTCGAACTTTTTTTTTGAGTGTAGCAAGACACTCCACTCGCAATATGCGAGATACCAGATATTATGTACTGATGTAGTTTTATCTGTATGTAAAATTCTAAGTGTCTATGTTGTACATGAGGCCCCACATATCTATTAGTGTGTACTGTGATGTGCTCCCACTGACTCTGGCTTCCACAGAATGAATGAAACTTTATGTAAGAAAGTTTAGAAAATGGTAGGCATGCCTCATCTGTTTTGTGTCGTTGTTGCTTTCAAACTCTGGGCGTTGAATGTATCTGGGCGAGAAGTAGGTTTGCCAACTGCTGAGCAGAACCCCGTCTTAGCAAAGATTCCTAATGTAGCTTGCTCTTAACCTCCTTGGCTGGGGGTTGGTCCCTCCTTGGTAACGGCTAGGCAGTGGTGAAGAGAGCTATTAATTCGCTTCTTGGTTCCTGCTAGGGTAAGTACCTCTGGGTTCGGTTCTGCTGTGGCCTCATGGGTCGACTTAGTTCAGGCTCCATAGTCGTACTTATGCCTTTCCGTGAGTTTAATTCTGGGAGTAGCAGCTACACTATGTGTAGTAGTGAGATTTTGCTTAATTTCCAACAGGATTGCTAATTTTATGTCGATTTTTGCTGGAATCTGATTCTGAGGCTCTGATGGTGTTTCGTTAGCATAGTTCTTGCCCTTTATAACTTTTAAATCACTTCTTCAGCTGTTTAAATATGTTCAGTGTCTTCGCGCTATTATCGTAGTTGAATTGTAATATTTTTGGGGATTCGCGGTGCCTATACTGTTCGTACTTTGTCGACAGAACACATGCACGATATCAGACGAAGCCTTCAGCTATTCAAACATTCAGAGCACATGTGTGGTTAATAATTGTATAGCTAATTTCCTAATGTGTTTCCTAGTGAGTGTAGCGTGATAATTTTCCCCGAAAACAGTCCAATCGAACTTGTAATCTGTGTACTTGTCGGCCCATGTGTGCGCCTATTAGCGTGTTCTCTGTCGTGGTTATTACCATTAAATAGATCTTTTTCCTCTGTGTAGAAAGAACCGTTGCACGACGTCTATCGTGTTTTTAATTTTCATGAAATAGAATTATTTCACTTCTCTGAATTTTTGTGACCGATCTTTGTATTGTGCTATAGTAATCCGTAACCTTGCTTATCTAATAGATATCATTCCTCTGATCAGAAAGAATGGTTACACGATATATTTCGCGATCTTATTCTCTTTGAAATTGATTCTGTTAACTTTTGCATATTTTGTGTTCCGATTTTGTAGAGTGCTGTATTCATCTGAAACTTTAACCTTCTGTAGTCATCTTCTCCCTGTGGTAAACGAACGCCAGAGCGACAGTTTTTAGATATTATTTAATGAAATCTTAATTTAATGTATAGTTAGAAGTTCTAGGGAAACTTTAACTTCCGTCTGTACACCACACTTTGTGGTCTTAAACCAAGTGCGTTTGTTTCTGATAGTTGATCATGAGCCTAAGCCGCTAGCTTTACACATTGTTGAAGCGAAGTACTATTTCACTGTGCGCGAGTGAACCTTCGACCTGCATTCTCCAAATTGCTTGGCTGTCGTCTTGGTGTATTGGTGTCAGGTGCTTGGTAAGTACGTGCGTGGCTTAACGTATGAATCTGTGTGTGAATGTACCGCAATTCCTCCCCCCCCCTGTGAAACATGATCATAATTAACCTGTACTCAACCTTGCAGGTGGGCAATTTTAGGGCCATGTAATTGTGGATATTTTGAATATTTTGTAAGGTGTGTCTTTTGTTGTAATTAAAAAAATTGTCTTCCCCCTTCTTGTTGTTGTTTTGAACAATAAATTAATTTGTTAAACTATAATCCTTTTATGCTAATTTAAATTCTCCCCTTATCATATATTTTGGATTAATGTGGAGTAATTTGTTTATCTATCTTGTGCCTCTGTTCCCTTCTGGAGTAGATAATAGTTGCGTTTCCGTTGCCAACATTTATTTTTTATTTAGATCCATGTCTGCGGATCATTATTTAATTGTGTGCAGTTTCCTGGAAAGATTACAGTAAAGGTAGAACTGTTGCTTAACTTATAGAATCATAGTTTTGCTTAAGGGAAGTGTGTACTTCCGTCGTTGTGTGAATATAGCCGTAATTAGATTTTGTGAGCAAGCAGTCAATTGTTAACTTCACAAACACGGCTAGTTAACAGACCACGCTGAGAGTTTCACGCTTAACGATTCCGTTTGCTCCGCACGACACGACGGTTGGCGGCTGACCCAAAGATCTGCATCTGCACTTGCAGGCACTTTAGCGAAACGGTATCCCCGCACTTTCAAAAGAGAAATCAACTTCTCACTGCAGTCAAATTTCTTCTTCTTTCCGCGGATGCCCGTGATACCGCGACTGTACCAACACCACCTAGAAGACAAGGCCTTACAACAGGCGCTACCTCACTGGCTGGCCGCTGGGGCACGCCCACCGCCGCGCAGCGGCCGGCCAGTCAGATGGCGGCCGCGGCCTGTGACGTAGGCTCGGCCTGTTGTAAGGCCTTGTCTTCTAGGTGGTGTTGACTGTACCCTACCGACTGACGCGCTACAATCCATCACGTTGAGGTCCTCTCAAAGACTGCTGGTGCATCGATGCGAATGGTTTAGTCACATAGCCAGTGATCCCTATATAATCTCGATGTATAACTCTGTTGTCTGAGCATAGCACTGTAGCGTGCCTGCACATTCATATGTTTTGCAAACGAATGCATTGTCCGCCATTTTGTAATTGGTCAAACGAATTTCCACCTGTTATTATGTGATACATAATAGCTAGATTAGCTCTGGATTTCAAATTTATGTCAATATGCGAAGTAATAGACTCGCATGAGTACAATATCCAAACATATTTCCTTTTCGTTTTTTTGTAATACCCCGCAGCAGCCATGTTATAATTACTTAAGAAACTAAATATCAATATCTTTGGCTGGCATACTAATAAATCTTTAGTTCAACATCCAGGTAGTATAGAGATCACTGCATACAGCAGACTGCGCTCTCTACAGTCGTTTTGTTCATAGATGCAATAATAGCCAATAAAATTGCTACACCAAGAAGAAATGCAGATAATAAATGGGTAATCATTGGATAAATATATTATACTAGAACTGACACATTACATGTTCACGGAATTTGGGTGCATAGATCTTGAGAAATCAGTACCCATAACAACCACCTCAGGCCGTAATAACGGCCTTGATACGCCTGGGCATTGAGCCAAACAAAGAGTGAACGGTTACAGATGCCCGAGCAGCTGCAACACGATACCACACAGATCATCAAGATTAGTGACTGGCCTATTGTGACAAGCCAGTTGCTCGCTCACAATTACCCAAACGTTGTCAGTTGTGAGAGATCTGGAGAATGTTCTGGCCAGGGCAGCAGTCGAACATTTTCCGTATGCAGAAAGGCCCGTACAGGACCTGCAAATTGCGATCGTGCATTATCATGACGAAATTTAGGGGTTCGCAGGGATCGAATAAAGGGTAGAGCCACGGGTAGTAACACATCGGTGGCCGAGGGGACGGCGGCGCGCCAATCACGGTCTGCACGGCCACTATAGTCGGGGGTTTTTAATGCCCCCTAGAGCATGGATATTTGTGCTGTCCTTAGTATTAGCTGGTTCATAAGTAGTTTGTAAATTTAGAAACTGATGACCCCGTAGTTAAGTCCCATAATATCTACAAACATTTGAACATTTTCCGTAACACATCTGAAATGTAACGGCCACTATTCAGAGTGCCGTAGATGCGAACAATTGTTGACGAAGACGTGTAACCAATGGCACGCCATACCAAAACGCCGGGTAATACGCCAATATGGCGATGACGAGTACACGCTTCCAATGTGCGTCCACCGCGATGCGACGATCATGATGCTGTAAACACAACCTGGATTCGTCCGAAAAAATGAAGTTTTGCAATTCGTGCACCAAGGTTTGTCGTTGCGTACGCCATCGCTGGCGCAGCTGTCCATGATGCAGCGTCAAGGGTAACCGCAGCCATGGTCCCCGAGCTGATAGACCATGCTGCTGCAAATGTCGTCGAACTTTTCGCGCAGATGGTTGTTGTGTTAAAAACGTCCCCATCTGTTGACTCAGGGATAGAGACGTAGCTGCATGATCCGTTACAGTCATGCAGATAAGATGTCTGTCATCTGGACTGCTAGTGATACGAGGCCGTTGGGATCAAACACGGCGTTCCGTATTGCCCTCCTGAACCCACCGATTCCATATTCTGCCAACAGATCGCGACCAACACGAGCAGCAATGTCGCGATACGATAAACCGCAATCGCGATAGGCTACAATCCGACCTTTATCAAAGTCGGAAACGTGATGGTACGCATTTCTCTTCTTTACACGAGGCATCAGAACAACGTTTCACCAGCCAACTACGGTCAACTGCTGTTTGTGCATGAGAAATCGGTCGGAAACTTTTCTCATGTCAGCACGTAGTAGGTGTTGTCACCGGCGCCAACCTTGTGTGAATGCTCGGAAAAGCTAATCACTTGCATATCACAACATCGTCTTCTTGTCGGTTAAATTAAGCGTTTGTAGCACATCATCTTCATGGTGTAGCTATTTTAATGTCCAGGAGTGTATGTTCTACTCAATGCCCATTCTCAATCCGATATGAGTTGCAATATAATAATTACAATTAATGCATTACATACAAAAGTTACACGTACAAAATACATTAAATAATATATTTACAATAAAAACAACTGACAGAACAGATAAAATGCAAGTTTCCTGTAATAAGTAGCATTGACATTGTTGCGTCCTTGCGTGTCGGGCTTGCAGAAAGTTCGTCGCCATCCAATTGATTAAGGGCGCTGCGGCACCCCCACTGAAACACCAAGACTGATTAGTAACAAATGTACAAATGAGATTTATTACCATACCGAACTTGTAAACACTGAGAGCCGTGCAGGCATGAGTAGGATACAAGTGCCATATCAGACTGTACAAATCATAGAATCTACATGGGATACTTTGGAAATCACATTTAAGTTTGTGGTTCATCGAACCACCTTCATACGATTTATCCCCCATTCCATTCTCGAATAGCGCGCGGGGAGAACGAACACCTGAATCTCTCCGTTCGAGCTGTGATTTCTCGTATTTTATTTTGCTGATCTTTTCTTCCTATGTAAGTGGGAGTCAACAATGTATTTTCACATTCGGAGGAGAACCTTGGCGATTGAAATTTCGTATGTAGCCCACGCCGCAGCGATAAGCGCCGTTGTTGCAATGATTCCCATCCTAGATCATGTATCATTTCCGTAACGCTGTCACCCCTGTATCGTGACAGTACATAAAGAGATGCCTTTCTTTGTACTCTTTCGATGTCTTCCGTCAAACCCAACTGATAAGGATCCGACACTGGACAGCAATATTCCAAAAAAAGTACGGACAAGCATTGTGTATGCAGTTTCTTTAGTAGTTCTTTTGGATCTTTTAAGGGTTCGACCAATGAAACGCAGTCTCTCGTTCGCCTTTCCCACGATATTGTTTAAGTGTTTCTCCAATTTAAGTCTGAAATAATAGTTATTCCTAGGTATTTTGTGGTGTTTACGGCCTTCAATTTTGATTGATTAATGTTGTAAACAAAGTTTAACGGATCTATTTTCGTACTGATGTGGACGACTTCACATATTTAATTATTTAGAGTCAATTGCCAATTTTTACACCATAGTGATATCTTTTTCAGATCGTTCAGTAGTTGGGTTTGATCTTCAGATAATTTTACTAGATGGTAATTGTCGGCGTCATTTGCAAACTACCTAAGAGAGCTAATTAGATTGTCTAACAAGTCGTTCATGTAAATAAGGAACAACAGAGGACAAATAACACTACCCTGTGGAACACCAGATATCACCTCTGTTTTAGTCGATGCTTTACCATCGATTACTACAAACTGTGTTCTATCAATGTCTTCTTTCTATTCATATGGACTGCCAGACAGAGCCTGATTACTGTCTCTACTGAGCGCGGACTCCACTACTACTGGTAGCGCACCAGGAATAGAATTCAAATGTTCAAATGTTTGTATAGCTTATGGGACTTAACTACGGGGTCATCAGTCCCTAAACTTACAAACTACTTATGAACTAGCTAACACTAAGGACGGCACAAATATCCATGTCCGAGGGGGGATTCGAACCCCCGACCCTAGTGGCCGTGCAGACCGTGACTTACGCGCCGCAGTCCCCTCGGCCACCGCTGCCGGCAGGAATAGAGTGGACCGCTATGCGGACTGTACTTTACTCAGTAGCAACTTCCAAAGTCGGCTCTCGCGCACTGCGTAGACGAAGATCCGGCGAACACTTGCGAGGACTGCCACTCGGTCGTAGACTACCCTCTGCACATATGTACTCTCCGGCGGCGCCACCTCTGTGATGACGCGCGATCACCGATGATCCGCCGTCGACGCCTCAGACTATCGACGGCAGTGCTGCTGTCTGGTGGTGTGGTGCGTTACGCCTGCAACGCCACAGATATGAAACGCTAGTGTGAAGTCACTAACTGTGACGTTACAATCTGCTCAATGCCAACTGCTTTGTGTGAACAACTCATAGGTGCCATTGTTGAAGATGATATTTAGGGATTGACACTCGGGAAGAATATGAGTCCATTCGCAACAAAATTATTCATATACTGTGAGATCGTGTCGGCGATCATAATAACATTCTGAACTAGACGAGGCGAATGTACGTGGGGTGATGAAAAGTAATGCCTCCAAAATCTTTTCGTTTGTTCGCAGCATGGTTGAGGTTTCGCAAGTCCTGCATATTACTCGGTTGTCCTTGCCGCGTAGCTGACGCAAAGTACAACCCTCTGCCGCTAGTAGGCTTCGAGTAGTGCCGAGTAACATGGCGGCCTGTAAAGTGACTATGTCCGTGCGTGAGAAACAGCAGGCTGTAATCGAGTTTCTAACCGCAGAAAACACGTCTCCAATTGAGATCCACAGAAGAATGAAAACTGTGTACGGTGAAGAGTGCATCAACATCAGGAATGTGCGCCGGTCGGCTGCCCCTGCTCGTAAACACGGTCCTAACCTCAACGTGTGTGACAGAGCATGGAGTGGACGACCGCGTACGCCCGTACGGTAACAGACGGGACTCATCGGAATCGGGTTGATCGACTCATCAGAGGGAATCGTCGGATAACAGAGGCACAACTCTCACTGCAGTGTGGCATATCACGGGAGCGTGTACAGGCCCTGATTGCAGAACTGCGGTACAGCAAAGTGTGTGCACGGTGGGTGCCCCATATGCTCACCCCTGACATGAAACAAAGGAGTTGGACATCTGTCAACAATTCCTGTTGCGTTTTGAGCAGGAGTGTGATGGCTTCCTTAACAAAATTGTGACTGGTGATGAAAGTTGGGTGCACCATTTTGACCCCCTAAGCAAGCGAGCATCATAGGAGTACTACCACTACGGATCACCACACCCAAGAAAGCCGTCGGCAGGCGAGATCATGCTCGCTGTTTTCTGGGATGTTCAAAGTGTGTTCCATAAGGAGTTCATGCCTAAAGGCACCACCATAAACTCCGCACGGTACAGTGAGACTCTCCGCAAACTGAAAGCACGCATTCGAAGAACTCGTCCCCACAAGGAACACCCTCTCCTTCAGTATGACAATGCCAGACCGCACACGAGCGCTGCGACATCTGCAACTATCCGCCGCCTTGGATTCACTGTCATCGATAGTCCTCCATAGAGTCCAAACTTGGCTCCATCCGATTTTCACCTCTTTCCAAAGCTTATAAAAAATGTCCACAACTGATGAAGCAGTGCAAGCGAAGGTGTGGCGGTGGTTCAGACAACGAGGGCAAAACTTCTACAGTGAAGGGGTCCACAAACTGGTCTCTCGTTGGGAGAAATGTGTGCGTCGCCAGGGTGACTACGTTCAGAAATAAATATGTAGAAATTGTGAATAAAGATGTGGCATTGTAATACAGTTTGGTTTATTTCAAAAGCCGTAAGGTATTCCCGAAAAAAAAGTCGGAGTCATTACTTTTCAGCATCCCTACGTAGCAACCCATTGAGAAGGAAATGCTACAAAATGCACCAAGCCAGCTCTCAGGTCGTGGCATGCGCAAATTCGCCATAACCAGGGAGAAAGTTTTGCAAAATATATCACTGTTGAACATCTACGAAGCAATATCAAACAGCAGAAGATTCCAAATAGAAACAAAGCTCAGAGTTGCTACTTTTGCACAGTAAAGTGTAGAATGCACTTGAAAGGTCTAAACAGTGTAACTTCGTAGGTATTCCCGGCGTGACAAATCTTCGAAATCCTTGCGGGTTTTTATCCGGCAAAAGTTCGATATGTAAAATTAACTTAAGGTAAGGTAAAGCAGTTAACAATCCGAAGATTGGTGTGAACACCACAGTGCTTTACTAGGCATGGTCCTGTTTGGAGGTGGTATGCCGTTGCCTTCCTCCGACCTTCGAACTGACTTACCCAGCCAGTTATAGGGGGAACTAGAGTTTAACGTGGGTTCCGAACCACAGTGCTACTCGGTATATTTCACATGAGCAATACTGCCAGAGGTGAAAGAAGTGGAAAGTGACAGATAAAAATCCTAGGACCTGGCGGGGATCGAACCCGCGACCTTTGTATTTGTAGTCTGGCACTATACCACTGTGCAACCGAGGTGCACAAAAAAATTTTCATTAATGTATTTAAAAAACATCTTCCATCTAACGATATTACGTAGATAGCTTCAGTTATCTACAAAGAATTAAAATATATCACATTCACTACAACTACTTGAACACTTGATTTATCTTCATATTTAAACAGTTTTCTATTGCAGCATTTTGATTCGTAAGTTAAAATTAACTTACGAGTCACAATGCTGCAATAGAAAACTGTTTAAATATAAAGATAAATCAAATGTTCAAGTAGTTGTAGTGAATGTGATATATTTTAATTCTTTGTAGTTAACTGAAGCCATCTACGTAATATCGTTAGATGGAAGATAATTTTTTTAAATACATTAATGAAAATATATATAGAAAATATGGATTACTTTTATTATGACAACTGAAAAAGCAGTTTGGAAGAATGGTTGGAAATGTCAATAATATAAATTATTGTTTTCAGGTAATAGAGCTCGCCAGTGTGCCGCGGTGGAGTAGCCGAGCGGTCTAAAGCGTCTCGCTGCAGAGCGCGCGGTTGCTCGCCGTGGAGGTTCGAGTCCTCCCTGGGGCATGGGTGTGTGTGTTTGTCCTTAGGTTTGTTTACCTAGGTTTAAGTAGTTTGTAGGCTACGGACTGATGACCACGCAGTTTGGTCCAATAGATTTACAAACATTTGAACATTTCTTCAGTGTGATACTTCATACAAATCCGTTTTCGTTTACATAAATTTATTCATTTTACAGTTTCTGTAAATATAAATCAGTAATGTTGTTTCCCTTATTAATCAGTACTTGCCAGTCACAGATTCCATCGACAATATACTGTGCTGGATATTTATATAATGAGATAAAAGCCCATTAAATAAACGCAGTATTTTTCCCCGGAGAGTGAAATATTAGCGATGCTTCAAATATTTCCAAGTCCCCTCGGTAAGTAGATCCGGAGATGGGACGGAAATTAATTTCCTCTCGGCTGACTGGTAAATTCCTTAGCGGGCTACAGCAAGGGGTCCTCAGACGGCGCCCGCCGTAATTAAATTGTTTTTAAATTGAAATGTTGAGCTAAAAAACAGACCCGACCCATTGGCCGTCTAAAGCCCAGAATGTTCTTTTCTTTTCCTTTACTGAAGTGCATTTCTCCTTGCCGTATAAATCCCCTCCAATGAAACCTTTAGAGACAAGTATTTCCTACCATAAAAGTCATTTATTATGCATTTTCAGACGTCTAAGCAAATACTTTCAAGAAAATAATATGCCACTTACCGTATTACTATTACTATGCATTCATCAATATAAACAGGGTTGTTGCTAAAACAACGTCTAGGTGATTTAGAGGGGACTTTGTAAGTCAAAGTTAACGTAGGGAGCCGGCCGTGGTGGCCGAGGTGACTGAGGCGCTTCAGTCACGGTCAGCACGGCCACTACGGTCGGGGGTTCGAATCCCCCCTCGGGCATGGATATTTGTGCCGTCCTAGTTCGTAAGTAGTTCATAAGTAGTTTGTAAGTTTAGGGACTGATGACCCCGTAGTTAAGTCCCATAAGATTTACAAACATTAAAAAAAATTAACGTAGGGAGCAATATCAGGAAATGCCATCCTATGATGCATTGAACACTTATTTTTCCATATTTCGTCAAGAGGTACTACCCTAAAAAGATGCAGAAATGACACTATTAATCAAGGTGCTTACGCAACGATTCCTCGGGATGGATAGGTGTGGCGTACGCAATGGCCTCCAAATGGACCCATAAGCAGAAGTCTAATGCATTGAGGTCGGTAGAAGGAGCGGCACACCCTGTCCGTCCCTAACTCCCTAGTCAATTGTTTAGAAAACACTGATGTATAATTGCGCTAGCGTCACGAGCAAAAAGAAGCGGTTCTTCTCCATACATGAACCACATGGGCTTATTTAAATCCAGTGGAACGTCTTCCAACAAACCATGTAAAACATTTGTTAAAAAGGCGCAGTATGAGGTACTGTCAATGTTCCCGGTAAACTAAACGTATCACCTATTATTACAGCATAAGCCTTAATACCGAACTATTGTTGATACCTCGTTTGGACGTCTCCGGCATTTTCATAGACCAAGATATAAATATTCTGAAAATTGTGCACTCCATTTCTGGTAAACGTCACTTTATCGGTAACCAGATACAAAATGCTGCAGTGGTTGGAAAGTCAGCTTCACAAAAACCATCAACAGTTTCAATGTGATATTGATGAAAGAGGCATTCTCGTATAATCTTTCTCTATATCGCATGTATCACATTCACCCTTTGCGCTTCATACCTGGTGCTCCTTCTGCTACTTTCCTAAATTTGGCTGAGTACTCGTTCATCTGTGTCTGGTGTTCAGGTGCTCTTAGTCGTCCATTTCTAGCAACACGTCTGCTAATCGATCCTGTTTTGAACGGACCCTTATTTACTTTTTGGAATGTCTTTTAGTTCGGAAAATACCTATTAGTGAAGTACATCGGACACAAAATCATGAATATAGGGAAGGGAAATGTAACACAGTGTAAGAAAATAAGGCGATGCTGAAGAATTACATTAGCTATCGACACAATAAAAATAGTAGATGAGTTTTATTATTTGGGTAACAAAATAACTTTTGATAGCCTATGTAAAGAAGATATAAAATGCATAATGTTTAAGGGAAGATAAGCGTTTCTGACGAAGAGAAATTTTTTGACATCCAAAATTATTTTATTAGGAGGTCATTTATAAAGGAATTCGACAGGAGTGTAGCACTGTATAGGAATGAGATACGGACGATAACGAGTTCAGACAAAGGAAGATAATAAAAGCTTTTGAAAAGTGGCGCTACAGACGAGTGCTAAAGATTAGTTGGGTGGATCGCAAAACAAATGAGGAGGAGCTGAACAGAATTGGGCAGAAAACGTTTTTGGCATACCTTGAATAAGAGACACATGGAATCGTCAATTAACCAATTTAAAGGAAGTGTGTGGAGTAAAAGTCGCAGAGGGATTTTGAGAGACGATTATTGTTGAAAGATTCAAATTTATGTGGGTTGCAGTTCTTATTCAGAGATGAAGAGCCTTGCACAGGGTGGAGTAGGGTGGAGAACTGCATCAAATCAGTCTCTGGACTTGAGGCAACAACAGCAACATACACAGAGATGGTGCGAAGAGGATCAGGAGATGTTAGTTCCTCCATGTGCTGTCGCTACTGGAGGTAGCGAGGTCTGCTGCACATAAATAGCAGAATCTCCAGCCTGATGTCATCTCCACAAAACCGGCAAAGTAATTACTATTCAAACATATTAAAAAGTACTTTGATCTTAATTAAAATACATTACACTGTCTTTACTAGCTGAAAAAGTAACTTATGTCATGGTTCTGATATATAAAATAAAACATAAAATATTGAAACAAAGATTGGCGTGGCTGTTAAGTTTTACAGAACTGCCTTCTTCAGGAGGGTCTGTGCGTTCCTGACGCTGCTTGTTACTTGGCAATAAGCTCCTATTAATTTTTTAAAGTTGTTCCATATATGATTCTGCAATATTAAATGGTAGTTATAAAAGTAGCAATAAATCTTATTGTATGTGCATGAAGTGACGATTAAAAACCATTAGAACAGCTTGCATTGCGTTCAGAAAGAATCAGTTCATTCTTTGTTCACAATTCCACAAAGCTACCGATGTCAAATGAAGTAATAAACTGAATATGTATCAATATTAAGACATTTCTACATGTTCTATATTTCACAATAATCATACCAAAATTATCAGTAGCAGAATAGAATGAACTAACAACAACAACAACGAAAAATAGTAAGATCATAGAAAGAGAAATTCAAAACATAATCACTACAATAGATCTACACAAAATGATTACAATACTTTCAAAAATACAAATAATAAACTATAGTCACATAATGGAATAACAATGAAAGCAGATAAAATAATACTGAAGTTATCTTGAAACATCATAATTAAGTGGAAAAGACACTGGAGCTCTTCCAAAATAACAACATCATAGCTACACAACACAACACAATTAACCGATTGGATACATAAATCAAACGAACGTTGAAAAATTATTAAGTAACTTACTCAAATCAAGATATGAAATTTTCATTAATTTGAATCCACGAACATCATCTTTATAAGGACAAACAAAAATACATAAGGAACCAATACACTCTTTAATTAAAACCGAATTATATATTTGCACAAAAGTATACAGTAAAAACTTCAAGGGTATTAGCGCACAATATAAAAGACATACAGCTACCACAAGTAGTGAAGTTCATATCGTTAAGATACATAGCACAAAAGAATTCTTTTCACCCAGTAATAGTAACCGAACTATACAACCAAAGCATCCAACGAAAAACACTAGTCATAAATTTAGAAATAACGCTGATAAGGGAAGAGAAAAATCACTAAAAAACACGCTAGCATAACAATAACATACATGGGCCAAATTACAGATAAATCAAAAAACACATTTCACTGAAGTAAAATAAAAAATGGCTTTCCACACCAGCAACAAAAAACACATTTCACTAAAGTAAAATAAAAAAAATGGCTTTCCACACCAGCAACACTATACAAACGAAAAAATAATCAAGTGAAACGAAATTCCCTTATTTCTTGGACTCTGGAAGTTATAAAATCAAATGCAATGACTTTAAACTGGACAAACAAAATTAAATTTAAGAAAGACACGAAATAGCGAATGTAACCAGTCAACTGTTTTCATACAGTTATGCTACCATAAACAAGAAGCATAACGAATAGAAAAGGCAATAAAACTTCTATGTTGTGAACTGAAGGGAAACATAATGAGATTTCTGGAAGAACTCGAAATTTATATTCACACGAACGTATTACCAAACAAAATTCTTAACGAGAAATAAAGATCAAAATGATGTTTGGAAAATTGTATTGATTTCATTAAAGAAAACTGATAACTCTCGATACGTCACATTGTAAACATCAAAGATATTATCACAAATTGTATAATTGAAAACTAGCATATAAAATTATGATCTTTATACACAGCTAACATCAATGAAAACAACATAGATATTAACAAAAAAAATATCGGTACTCAATAAACTTCAAATCTAAAATATTATGAACTTTTTAGGAAGTATGTAATATATTTTTGCTCTTATGCATATATTTTTTGTTCTTCTAAAGTCAGTATTTTCGATGTCAATTGGAGATTCAAGAAAGTCGGAGATACAGCATCCTTCTCTTTCACTACTGCTGTTATCTCGGCACTCGGCCAACACAGAAACACCAATAAAACCCTGAATTACTGCCGTCCCGTAGATACTGAAAATCTGGGTATTTGCGATTAAGCACCGGCCGTTTATCTTTGCGATAGTTAACTCGATGCTAGCCGACAGTCGTTAACTTTCTAGCGGACGGCGCGGGGAAAGCACTGTCTGAGTCCTCAGAAGCTCATGAATGTATTCCTAGCAGTTTCGACGTCCAACGACGGATATGAGACGTGACTGAGGAGAGAATAAAAGCGGCATCTCCTGCAATAACACTTCTTCTCTGGAGTTTTATGACGCACGCGGAAGTCCGTCTGCCTGGGGTATTCTCGGGACCGCCCGCGTGCATAATGCAGTGTGTAGGCTCATCTACAAATAAAAGAGTACGCGTCATCCGAACGCTGCAGTCCAGAGAGCGGTACCTCTATGCGCCATTCAAGTTGAAATAATATTTTCTTCGGACCACTCAGGTAAACGAATGGCTACTGTTTATTGACATCATGCTACGTTCTCAAGTGGCATATGTACATAAGCTGGAAGCTCAGGTCAGCGCATTGCTACTGTTAATTGACACCATAGTACATTCTCCTCCTGTCGGAACACGAAATACAATAATACATGCTTGTTTAAAAAGTTTGCGACATGAAAGTGAAAACTAGTGGCCTCAGTTCCTACTCCGCCTTCTTCACCTTGTTCGAACATATAAGACCTCTATTAATACAATCTTTTTACCCAGTATCTGAACGTCCTTGCTACGTCATGCTTAATCATTTCAGAGAAGTGAAATTGTCGTAATGTGACGGCAATATGAGGACCTTATCTCCGTATGTTTTTGCCAGTTAATTTAAAGTAGCGTTTCCATTTCATAACACTGTCTACATACGTATGTCTCTCTTCCAATGTTTCCTTCACCTTATGAATAACTTCTTCTGCCTCCCTTTCTCTCGATCTTCCTACATCTACATCTACATAGATACTCTGCAAATCACATTCAAATGCAGAGGGTTCATTCACCACTTTCATAACTTTTCTCTACCGTTCCATTCTCTAATAGCGCGCGGGAAGAAAGAACACCTAAATAGTTCCGTTTTCGATCTGATTTCTATTATTTTATTGGGATGGTCATGTCTCCCTAAGTAGGTGGGTGCTAGCAAAATATTATCACATTCAGAACTAAAAGTCGGTGATTGAAACTTCGCAAACAGATCACGACGCAATGATTACCGTCTTTCTTTTAATGATTTCCACCCCAATTCTTGCAACATTTCCGTGACGCTTTCCCCCCCGTAACGTGATAAAACAAAACGAGCTACCCTTCCTCTGTCTTATTATCTTTCACTGACTCTCTACCAGTATTTTTATAACATTAGTTTTCCCTCACTCTAGGCCTATTTCTTTCTCACAGTTGTGTATAAATTCACCGGGCTAATCTTTCGTGTCCTAGCGGATTGTTTGGTTGGGGAGCTTATAACCACTAGAATCTGTATATAAGGGGAGAACAGGACAAAATTCTCTTGTTAAAACAGCCAGTCTGGTGGTTCCACTCAACCCTCCCCCCCCCCCCCCCCCCCACCAACCTACGTGCCGTCACAAATGATTTGCCCTCACTGCTAGTATATCCATTCATTTATTTTAGTGTCACTGTCTATTCCTCATTGCCTCTGTGCTCTTTCGCTCCCACTTGTTCTTTCGCTCTCTCTCTCTCTCTCTCTCTCTACGCCAGGGGTTCTCACCTTTAAAAAGGGGCACTAAAGGCGTAGCAGATTATATACTGTATTTGCTAAATTCAGTGACAGTACTATTGACGAAGCAAAGTAATCTCACAATTTAAGCACACAACACTAGAGTTGCAGTAGGAATGTCATTATTCGGTTCCTCGTACGTCGGCGTCATGTCAAAATGACAAAGGTGATTTACAGCAATTTTTGTGTCTTTCTACCAGCGTACGTTTTTATTGCTCCTCCTTATGTTTTTGCCAGTTAATTTAAAATATATACATGTGTTTTTTTTTCTGAACCATGAGAACCAGTAATTCAGATCTTCAATAGTAATCTACTATAGGAATATTTTTCTTTTTTGTTGTAGCCAGTCGATGTCTTGTTTTCTGGAAGTTACAGCAGCATTTGTAGTGAAATGAGGGTTTTAGCTACAAGCACTCCGAATTAAGAGCTGTAGGTGTCTTAATTCTAAAACTTTCTAATATATATGACAACAGATGGCAAGTTACGGTGTCAGACGATAAGATGAACATGAAGTTCTTAACAAAAGAGTTTGTTTACAGCTGCTTGATAAAGATTGCGGGTCTGACGTAATTCCTTGGAATATTTTTGTGCAGAAACGGTGAAACTTCAGAAGCACATGTAGTTCTGCCTTCCAAACAACTCAGTGAGCTCGAGAAGCAACCAAGATTGGCTGACGCCCAGCCTCTACTACTCGGCTCACAAAAACGTTGATCACAATATAGTTTTCAACGGAGTATAATAACGCACTATGACTAACGACGAACCACGGGTACTATACCCACGCCGCGGCGACGTACTGTACATCCCAAGCATTTTTGACATCGCCTCGGGCCTAGCGAACTCTCCGGCAATTAGCTGTCCCACGTGCTTCTGTATACGTTCGGCTCGGACGTGACCTGTTGAGATACAAGCCGCACTCTCTTGGCTGGTCCTTACACATTACTTATGCATGGTACCCGCAAACGGTACCAGATGACGGAATGTGCTTCTGCAATTCAACTTTCAATTGGCGCATCCCATATAATACAGGAAATTTATGCACACTGCACTGTCTTTCTACAGTGTTGCTCTGGTTTTCCACGTGGAGATAGAACTGCATTAAGCTGATCCCTTGTGACTTCGAATCGGTGTTCAAACATTTGGATAGGTGGCATGCAAAGAATGGACACATCTCCAACAATTACAACACAGTGCTTCAACTTCACTGTTCGTCCACTAGATTCAATTTTTTTTACATAATTTAGGCTCGCAAGTTTTACAAAATTAACGCTGCTGATAATCGGAAGGTGGATCCTGATAATACCTTCAAATACTGTCTTTATTTGTACTTCTAACTAACCATTGCTCAACCTCAAGTGACTGAGGACAAACAAAGTTACGACCTAAGGTAAATTTCATGGAATATTTTCTCGTCGATTGCGACATACTGAAACGTATTCAATTCTAAACAAGTACAAAAAACACAGGTAAACGCTGGAACTAACGCAGATGCTTACCACGTGGGCAAAGTGCAGCATTCAGCACGGCTCTTTCCACCTCCAGCGCGTCCACCGATACACTGAAACATTCCAGCCACGGAAGCGGACACATGGAAGGTGTTAAATATTATTACCTACTTTACTCGGATCTTCTCTATACGCCGCTGAAGGGCGCAAAAAATCGCTAGACCGAAATATTTGTCCTATTTACTTATTTATTAAAAAATTAAATTTCCTTACCTTTTTGCGGAAGAAATGGAAATTTTTCGTGGAGTACCAAGTGCTTTCAGCACAAAAAGCGCGAATATCTTAGCGTGTCAAATTGTTTGGCAACGACTGTAAATTTCAGGACTGAGGCAGCTGGTTCTCTAATTTACTGTCGGAGTCTTTTTAAACTAGAACTTGTTTCCCTTCATTTCCAGATGATTACGTTCTTTTCCTTACAACAGCAGCTTTTTGCTGTTTATTTATTTATTTACATATTTTACGCCCACATTGGAGCATTTTAATCAATACATACACATTTAAGTCTTAATCCCAGCTGTAGATTTGGCTTTCCTCTTCTGCTCCCAAAACCTCTTCATCCTTTCCGAACTGGCTGCCCTGTCTTCATCTGTAATGGTGTATTTTTTGCGTGTAAATGTCTGTAATTTAAATCTCGTGTCACTGAGTTTCAGGATCTTCTTCTCTTCTCCTCCTTCAATTAGTTGCTTTGTCAACTCATCTAAATCATCTTCAACTTCTTTTAAACCAGTTGTTCTTGGTCTTACGTTTCCAAAAGTAAGTAAACAGTTGTTTCAGTAAACTTGTATTTGGTAGTCTGGAAATGCAACTCTTCCGCATTATATCAATTACTGACTAAGTTTCTTGGTATACAACTTCGTTGGGTAATAGTCGCCACTTCCCTCTACTTGGTATTTTTTGTTTATAATTGTTATAAGGATTCTTTTGTCTGCTTTCTGTAGTTTGTCTGTTGTTGATTTGGTGTTCATCTTGAACAGTGTTTCACTAGCTTAGGTTGCTTCAAGTATAATAACGGAGTGGTAGTGTTTGAGTTTTGCACTTATCAAGAGACGTTTCTTCTTGTATGTTGGACAGATGATACGTTGCGCTTGTTTCAGTTTAGTTGCTTTGCTTTCTACTGACATTTTCACGTTTGAATTCCAACTTATAACCTCTCAAAGGTAATAGGGGTAAAATATAGGGAGCGAAGACTTATATTCAACTTATATATAAACCAAACAGTGGTTATTAGAGTCTAAGGGCATGAAACGGAGGTTGAGAAGGGAGTAAAACAGTTGTAGCCTTTCCCCAATGTTGTTCAGTCTGTACATTGAGCAAGCAGTGAAGGAATGTAAGGAGAAATTTGGAGAGGGAATTAAAGTTCAGGGAAAATAAATAAAAACTTTGCGGTTTACCGATGACATAGTAATTCTGTCAGAGACCGCGAAGGATCTGCAAGAGCAATTGAATGGAATGGACAGTGTCTTGAAAGGAAGATATAAAATGAACGTCAACAAAAGTAAAACAAGGATAACGAAATGTAGCGTCAGAAAATCAAGCGATGCTGAAGGAATTACATTAGGTAATGAGACCATTAAAATAGTAGATCAGTTTTGCTATTTGTTTAGGAAGATAACTTCTGATGGCCGAAGTAAAGAAGATATAAAATACATAATGGCTATGGGAAGAAAATCGTTTCTGAAGAAGCTAAATTTGTTAGCATCCAATATTAATTTAAATGGTAGAAAGTCCTTTCTGAAAGCATTCGTCTGGAGTGTGGCATTGTATGGGAGGGACGAGTGAACGATAAGGAGTTCAGATAAAAAGATGATAGAAGGTTTTGAAATGTGGTGCTACAGACGAATGATGAAAATTAGATGGGTAGATCACGTAACTAATGCGGAGGTGCTTAACTGAATCGCGGAGAAAAGGAGTTTCTGGCATATCCTGACTAAAAGAAGGGATAGACGCGTTTTTTTAGCATTTAAAATAATTCTGCAGCCAACAAATCTTTATAATAGCAAGCTGTATTGAGTTGAAGTAAAAGTATGCTAGAAAGCTATGAATTGAAACAGAAACGTTGATATAGCAATTTTTTTCGGCAAATGTGTTGCGTTTTACTAGCATTGAGCTCTTCTAACGACTGAATTTAGCAGACCGAAGTGTGTGCCGTGCTACTTGTTGGAGCGTCGGTGTAGACATCGGCGCCATCAAGTGATGGTCGATGACAGCTGCCAATACTTACCAGGTAGCGGGGTTCTGCTTGTCAATCACCTGCCGACTCCATCACGGCGTGACACCTCCAGCAAACACGAGTCGCTGTCACGGCCTTGAGGAGACATGCATCGCAGTGGCTGCTTTGCCAGGTGCGCCAGCTGCTAGGCAACAGAGCGCAGCCAGCTAGCCTCGCATCATCTGCTTCTGTATGCTGACGTCATACATATTGACACAGCATGACGCAAGCATTACGACTGCACAAGACGTCTTTATAAACAAACGGCCAGTACCTCATTGGGGATACTCCTACAAAAAAGCTAGGGTTCAACGTCAATATTAACAGAAAATTCATTCGGTTAATTAAGTTTATAAAATGAGCTAAGTTGAAATTACGTTTTCAAGATATGTATTAATTTCATAACTATTACGTACTGTGTAGAAATATTATAGAAATTGTGTTTAGTTACAAACATTCGCTGAGCGGGCCTTTGACTATGAAAGATAACTATGGGGCTATTGCATCAGCTTACTCTGAAAGGAATCTAATTGGTATACAGTCGGGACCTGGATACTTACCTTTGTTAAGTAATTTCAGTTGCATTAATACGCCATGGGTATCAACTTCTAAATTACGCATGCTGGCAGTTATTCTTGATATCAGTACCGGAGTATTTGCTTCGACTTCCTTCGTGAAGAAATTTGTAGTAAGCAATTCTGCTTTTGGATAAGTGTCATCAGTAGCATCATCATTTCTATCGTGTAATGAAGGTATTGATTGTGTTTTGCCGCTAGTATACTTGACATACGACCAGAATTTCTTAAGATTCTCTACCAAATTACGTGGCAGGATATGGTTGTGGTAACTATTGTAAGCTTCTCGCATTGAAGTTCGAGCTAAATTTATAGTCTCTGTAAAAGATTGCCAGTCTTGGGAATATTCTGTGCGATTACATTTCGCATGCCCGTTTTTTTTTTTTTTTTTTTTTTTTTTTTTTTTTTTTTTTTTTTTTTTTTTTTTTTTTGTAACAGTGACATAATCTGTTTTTTTTGTACCACGGCGGGTCAGTCCCCGATATTGTTAATTTCCTTGGTATGAATCTTTCAATGGTTGTCGATATTATTTCTTTGAATGTAAGCCACATGTGAGCTACACTTGCATTGTTAGTTTCGAAAGACTGGAAATTCTCACTCAGAAAAGCGATAATAGAATTTTTATACTTTTCTTTTAATTTTGGTTGATTTGGAAAATTCAATATTTAGTCTCGCTACGACAAGTCATTAATCCCTGTTTCTGTTTTGATGCTATTTATTAGGTCCTGAGTTATTTGTTGCTAGGAGTCAAGTATGTTCTCAAAATCATTTAATATTCTAGTGCGTTCATGAAGTAATTGCTCCAGATAATTTTCGGAAAATGCGTTCAGTATAACTTCGGACGATGTTTTATGATTACCTACGGTCTTTAACATTTATTTTTGCCACATATCGATGATAAGTTGAAGTCGCCACCAATTAAAATTGTATACTTTGGGTATGTTTTTGAAATTTCATCCAAGCTTTCTGCAATCGAATCGTCTGAGTTAGGTGGTCGATAAAAAGAACAAGTTAATAATTAATTTTGTTTGTCAGTTGTAACCTCTACCCATACCAACTCACAGGAGTAATCTACTTCAATTTCGCAATAGTATAAACCACCTGTGACAGGAATAAAATACGACACCTCCTGTTTCATTCAATCAATCTTTTCTGAACACCATTTGACCCTTTGTAAAAATTTCAGCTGAACTTATCGCCGGCTTTAGGCAGCTTTCATTACCTACATTGATTTGAGGTTCACTACTTTCTAATAGTGCCTGGAGTTCTGAACGTTCCTCACACAGCTACGACAATGTACAACTGTTAGACCAATAGTTTTTAGAACTGTGTTCGTCCTATATTAACTTTTAACTATCCATAAGAATTACACAATTATTCGATTACAGGATCCAAGTAGACAGTTAAATAAAAATAAGTTATTACACCGAATTACAGTTAAGGATCTCAAGTGATCACCTCTGATCAGCCAGCGCTTATTTAAGGCTTTAACAATCTTTATCAATTACATAAAATACACGTACTTCAGCCAAGTTCGCTAGTTTATTTGCTTTATTTACTTATTTATTTATTTTTTACCAGTTTCGATGAGCTATGTAATAATTTTCAGATTTTTTTAATTTTTAATTTTTTTAAACAATGTTCTTCTATTTCCAATAAAATAGAGTTCCTTTTGAAAATGTAGTATAAGAGGAAGAACAATGTCAAACGATTAAAATTTGCATCACCAAAGTAGATCGTCATCTGCATTCCACATTTAGAAAACTGTGTGTGCTATTGTCACAAGTAACAAAGAGACTCCTTGTAACTTGTGGCAAGAACACAAACAATTTTTTAAATGTGCATTGCAGATGACGATCCATTTTGGTGATGCAAATTTTAATCGTCTGACAATGTTCATTTTCTTCTAATACATTTTCGCAAGTAACTCTTTATTTTATTGAAAATAGGAGAACATTGTACCTTTTTTTCTGAAGATGATGACAGAGCTCATCGAAACCGGTAAAAAAATCCAGCGAATAAACTAGCGATCTTGGCTGAAGTAAGTGTGGTTTATATAAATTTTCGATCGCTCTACATAGGCGTAATATGCCACTTAACTTTATCAGTTAAAAAGAGGCAAATGGAATATAGCATCATTTAAAATTACACCTTGAAAATAATGTACTCCGTATACAATTACATATGACAATACCGAACAAGGATATAAACTTTTTGATGCAGACTCCCGAAAGTGGGTGTGACGGCACCCTTTACAGTTCAGACCTTCCAATCGGACTGTTTCATACGTGCGGCCGAACACTTACCATTGAAAAATGGTGACACGTGACTGAGACCAACTGCAAATTAAGGGGGTTTTGCTCGCTGGAAATGACGTCCACAATGACAGACGGAAACAGGGGTACACTTAGACCGGGCAGAGGAGGCGCAATGACAAGCCTAGGGGAAATGGAGAGCAACTACACTGAGAGAACACTGCCACTGCCACTGATTAGAGGAGGGTCACGGCCCGAGCAATCCTAACTCCGAGAATAGTCGCTGACAGCGCACGATACTCTTAATAATACCGAAAAACTTGATATTTACAAATTAAGACAGATCGCAGGATACCAACAACGACACGAGAGGGTACAGACCACACAACAGGAAATCACGCCAATCAACGAGCATTAATAAGAAAGAAAATTTCTATTTTGAAATCACTCCCCCATGCTGAATAGCAGCAACGACACAAGACGGTACAAATCATACAAAATTACACCATAAAACAGAACAGCATTACCTCACAGAAAATTACTATACTCAATTGCTCCTTCACGCTAAATAGCAGCACCACGCGAGGGTGGAACAGAAAAAGACCTTCAAAATTGAACAGCATTGAATAAGAGCTCGCCGACCGCGGTGGCAGAGGAGACTGAGGTCTGCACGGTCTGCACGGCCACTACGGTCGGGGGTTCGAGTCCTCCCTCGGGCATGGATATTTGTGCCGTCCTTAGGATTAGCTAGTTCATAAGAAGTTTGTAAGTTTAGTGACTGATGACCCCGTAGTTAAGTCCTATAAGCTATACAAACATTTGAATAAGAGCCCGAAACGATAAGACACAAACAGACGAGCGATTCCAAAGAAAACACAGTAAAACCAATAGAACTTGCTGTCTGGAGAAATAGTTATTGAACAGTGAGCGGAATAACGGCCACAAACCAACAAACTACTTTATGTCACCCAACGCGTGGGCTTTGCAGAATAGGACCTACAGAGCGCCCATCCAACGGCAGGAAAAGCCAGCTACACTTTTGACGTCCGGCATAATCATTTTCACTTCGGCACATGACTTGCCGTCTTCCGCAGACACGTCCCCTGACATGAAGACCAAGTAGAAGACAAGGCCTCACAAAACGCCTTGCCACGTCACACCGAGAGAGCTAGCTGACTGGCCGCGACAAGGCGCTGGACTGTGCTCCAGCGGCCAGTCAGTCAGCTGGTCAGTCAGTCAGACTGTCGGTGTGAGATGGCCCAGCCTGTTGTGAGACCTTGTCTCCTAGGTGGTGATGGCTGACATACAGTTGAGATGGGAAACGCCTTGCCACGTCACACCGAGAGAGCTAGCTGACTGGCCGCGACAAGGCGCTGGACTGTGCCCCAGCGGCCAGTCAGTCAGCTGGCCTTAGCGGACTGTCGGTGTGAGATGGCCCAGCCTGTTGTGAGACCTTGTCTCCTAGGTGGTGATGGCTGACATACAGTTGAGATGGGTTGGAGAACACTCCGGGAAGAGACATGACGACACGACCTGCCTTGTTTTTCCATACGTTCGGCAAGCCCCTCGAACTCAAGCTGCTCTTTTCGCCAGTCAAACTCTCACTGCCGTACCTGACAAAGGCATCAGCTATCCAAATTATCCTTTCACACCGCCACTCGTGGCGTGCAAAGAAAAGTTTCACGCAAGAAGCAGTAATACACGGCCGAAAGAAGAAAGCTGAAATAATAGATCGAGCTGCCACAGGTCAATCTTATTTATTTATTTTACTGTTTTTTTTTTCGTTTACTTTAACTGGCAATGTTGGCAAGTAACCAGGCATTATACACATCTTGCATTACGTATACTACGTAAATTCAGAAAACTAAAAGTTTCAGTAGCACAGGTAAATGAATACAGTTTATATTAGTACCTGACAAATAACAGAAATAATTAATTAGATATGCAAATAACATAGGGCTTAATTATGAATACTGGCAGAAATGAACATGGAGAGATGGATGGGTGATGAAGGGAGAAGTGAATGTCTTAGCATGCGGATAAAGAATAAAAATAAAGAAACAGCTCCTGACGCACAGGGAAACGAAAAAGAATTATAAGTGGTTATGACAGCAAGAAGTTATGGGCATTACTTTCACTATCTGACAGAGGAGAAAGTTAACCTGTACGTTAATTTTGAGGAAGCTCTATAAGAATGAGAGAAGAAAGTTTATCATTTTGTGATGGTTCAGCTCTTTTGTCTTCCGTGCTTGCAGTATTAAATTTGTGGTTGATTCCGGCTTATGCAAGATACTTTTTTTTCGTCGATTGTGCACACGCCAGTGACGTGGAACGGGCGAGTCCGTTTGCTTGGAGGTAAGGTAGGATGTCAACATCGTGTGCTATCAGCGACAATAGTAGATTCCATTGCGTAGTGTCTCCACAGCAGACAAAAAAAAATTATAATAATAAAATAAAAAAGTGTCTTTCATAAGGCGGATTCAACCACAAAACAGAAGAAAGTGCTTCAAATTTTCTTAAACGCAACTGCATATTTAAGTAACAAAGTAAAAAGCGCTACTTATTCCAAAATCCAACAGTATCCTCAGCGAGAGACCGGAATTGTTGTATGGGTGGCCACAGCTATAAGACTGGAGAGATGACAAATTATGCTTAATACGATGACACGACTGATGTTAAGTCGGGTGAAGTAATAGGGGCCCTCAGCACTGAAGAGTAGACAAAGCTTGTGGTAGTTCGGTAAATTGTCTCGTCGCAGCTTCCCCGAATCAGGGTACGAAATATGAAGCTCCGATACCGTCGTATGGAGTAATAATGCGGACATAACGCACGAAAGTGATTAACTCTGACATTCTTGTGTTTTGACTACTTATGGCATGTTAAATTACATTGAGTAATGGAGTGTCAATAGAGTGAATGACGACACGATTTAGCATTCTCCAACCCGTGAAACGGTTTGTGAAACTTTCTCACAGGATAGAAAAAGCGGCATGTACCTGCCTTCTAGTGGTCGACTAGTTCCTCGTATGGGACGTCGGAGGGACTGACGTCGGGATACAGCGTTTGACAGAGAGCAAACACTGAGAGACCGACGGTGGGGAGGAAGTAAGCAATGCTCTCATTACCCTGCATCTTTTAAACAGCGAAGCGGGCGTGGAGCTGCAGCAGACAAGTTTCCAGGTCGTCTACAGCAGCATCGAAGGTCCGAAATTTGGGTGTTGCGAAAAGTTTGCTGTTGCATATTATGTCAGTGCTTGCGTGATTTTGTGGACGGTTTGAAATAAATTATTTATATGTTGTGCCTGAAACTGAATAATATGAGTTAAGGACCTTTCTTCCTGAAGTAATAATTGAATTTCATCTGCGCAGCGTCACTGAAAAATGATCAGTAGGATAAAATGGAGAATTCGGGGTTTCTGACTTCTTTCCGCGGGGTCAGCTTCCACGCATACAATGTAGACGTCCAGCCTCGTCGCCATTATGTTGTAACCTGTTGCAAGATTCGGAGGACAATTGAACAGTAGAAAGGAGTAACAGCCCGACAAAAAATGTTTACACTAAATACAGGGCGACTATAAAATTGGACTGAATATATATTTCTGTCACGCCTCAGACTATCCTGAATGTTAGCACTGCTGTACTGTTATGTATTACGTGCACGGGGCTTGTATGTCCTAGCCAATGTCTCATCCTAGCGCAGCACAGAACTAAGACTAGCCTGATAAAATCTGGTAATGCTGTGGCGCAGACAATTACGTTGAGGCGTGGCCTAATGCGTTGTAAGCATCTACATCTACATAGGATACTCTGCAAATCACATTTAAGTGCCTGGCAGAGGGTAGATACACTTCCGTTGGATACGACAGTACTCTGTCTGGATAGTGCTAGCAACCGTTGTAATATCAGCTTATGACGTTTTTCCACTTTATCCTCAAGCTTTTTGTCCACATTACCACTGAAAACAGACCATCATTCATCTGGGCATTCGCACAAATTATATCCTCAACTATGCCACATATGAATGCTTTGGTGAGGCGAGTGTTAACAGCCGTAATATATTTCATAAAATGCAGTTTTAAAACCATCGGCTGTTTCTTAAAAACCTTATATATCAACCAGTTTCGGTCAATAGACCATCTTCATAGATAAAAAGGTGTTAAAACTGAACGGTAAAATGCATCAAATAAAATACATCTAGTTGAGACAAACAGGAGTCAGTATAACTAAAAATATTAAAACTACAACGGCCATCCTAGATAAAAGATTTATTTGATGCATTTTACCATTCAGTTTTAACACCTTTTTATCTATGAAGATGGTCTATTGACCGAAACTGGTTGATATATAAGGTTTTTAAGAAACAGCCGATGGTTTTCAAAAAGCATTTTATGAAATATGCCACATGTGAGGGTTGCAACTTAAATAGTGGCAACACTGCTGTGGAGACTCTACGCAATGCAAACTACTATTGTCGCTGATTACCTCCGAGCAAATGGACTTGCCTGTTCCACGTCACCGGCGTGTGCTCAATCGACAGAAACACTGTCACTTGTGAGCGAGCGGTGTAACATAACGGTGTCACTATGTTTTCGAAACACGAGCAAGTACGAGCTCAGACTGATACGCCAATTTAACGAATAGTATTATGGGTCGCCACGAAGGTCCAAAGTGTGTCAGAGCCCCTGTATGGTAAAAAAAAAAAAAAAAAAGAAAAAAAGAAAAAAAAAAAATAAAAAAAAATGGTGATTCTCTTGTACGACTGTGCTGATGTTATCCTAAAAGATTACATTCCTCCACGGTAGGCCGTCAGTGCATAGTATTACTGTTCGTTTTTGGAGAATCACCTGCGACCCGCTTTGCGAAAGAAGCGGCAACACTTTCTGCACTAACCACCCTTCATTTTCCACGACAATACGCTGGCGCATACAGCGCAAGCTGTGGCTGCTCTGTTCGTTCGATTGGATTGGGAACTACTGTACCATCCACCATACTCTCATTGTAACTTTAATTTGATTCCGAACATGAAGGAGCCACTTCGTGGCATTCGCTTCAGAACTGTTTCAGAGATTCGACAGCAGTAGACCGCTCCATTCGCACCGTCAACAGAACAGATTCTGCTAACGGTATACTACGCCTTCCACATCGCTGGCAACGTGTTCTACACAAGGACAGTAACTGTGAAGGACAGTAACAGGTACCAACATGTAACGCTTTTGTATCGGTTGTGAATAAATGGTTGCCACTATTTGAGTTCCAACCCTCGTACAAAGAGCTGATGTTCGTCAGGATAGAGATGATATTAACGGGTAACGAAAGCAATTAAATATCATAAACGTACAAAGAGAGAAAAAAAAAAGATTGGCAACTGATATTTATAGCACCCCTAAGTAAACACGATTCAATGACGTTCTTCATTTTCACAGAAAATACGGCGTGTAATATGCTGACTTGTCAAACATCACAAGACGATTTTTGTTTTTCGATCTTTTCTTTATTTGAACTGTGCATCTATTCTTCAAAGTGAAACATTAAATTGGCCTCTTAAGACAGGTATTAAGCTACTGACAAAATTCTAGATTATAAGTACACTTATACAGTCGTTGACTGTCGGTTCAGTAGGAGATTCTCATTTTGTAGTTAGGTGTTTTCGATGGAACGTTGTGGTTAATTACATACGAGACAATAACTGGTCACGTTGCAGTTGATTGATCCAAAGAGAAATGCACTCAGTACGACGGCTGAGACAGAAATGGTCTCTGTATTTGCGTTTCCAGCATCCAAGCTACGGAGATTCTTCCACAGGTTGCTGGTGTCGTATTGCTGCCCGTGACGGAATGCGCAAAAGGGAATTTAATATTGCAGACGCTTTGTTTTACCCTGTACCAGGTACCTGGATTCTCCATTACGTTAGGGTTTCGGGTTTGCCTTGAATCGCCCATTCATAGAATAAAACAATGTATTAACATTCATCAATTGTTTCATTCACTTTATGAATTACAATAAAACTGTCTTTATTTCTTACGTAGTTTCGCCAACTGCTAACATTAGATTTATAAGAAAGACGAAAGGAATTGGAAGAGTTACTAGCGTCTGGTATATAATATCGAGCAACAAAAATAGGTTTTAGTTACAATTTCAGAACGACTCCTTATTATTCTTCCCGGAATGCTTATTGCTGTAATTAAAACTCCATTACTCGGTTCTTAGAGAAATTGTATTTACATAATAATAAGTACAAAACAATGGACGAGGTGGAGTGGCCGAGCGCTCTAAGACTTTCTGCGGGAGTTACGTAGGAGGTTCGAGTCGTCCCTCGGGCATGTGTGTGTGTGTGTGTGTGTGTGTGTGTGTGTGTGTGTGTGTGTGTGTGTTGAGTGTTGTCCTTAGCATAAATTAGTCGAAATAAGTTGTAAGCCTTGGGACATAATCGCAGCAGTGTAAGTCCCTTAGATTTACAAACATTTGATTTTCAAGACATAATGCTTAAAAATTTGAAAGGATTTATAATATGTCATCTTTTTCCCACGTTCTTCCAGTAAATGTAAACGTTTATAATTAGAACACTCTTTTTGAACACCGTACTATTTTGTATGACATATGTCCTTGGGAACGTTTTCATTCCTTTAAAAGTGACATCACACAGAGATTTATGTCCTTACCGATTTGCATAAGTACTTAAGTCCCTACTGTGTTAAAGTAAAAGGCAGATATTCTTCTTCTACTGTGTACAGTGTTTGGTTCAGCAGTGTGTAGTTTAAGCGACCGTGGCGCCATGTCTGTTTTTAACATCTGTGACGATATTTATGCTTCTCCGAACTCACCATCTCTGAGTTTAAATTCTCCAATTTCAACTCCTTTCAATGTATTTTATTACATCATTTCCATTGTTACATCCATTGAAATGAAGAGCAGCGTATAAATCATCCGTCAGCATGCCTAAGGTAATTAGATTTAAAAATAACAACAACTAATTAAAAGTAGTGTCGTATCTGTCTGTTGCATCAAGTACGCTGGTAATATTATCATTACGTTTCTATCAATTTTATTTTCAAAACATCTTGCTCGAGGCAAATTAGGATTGATTATCTGATCGTTTCGTCTTCTGTTGCGATTTTTATCCTTGAGACTGTACGGTTTTTCTATATTTTCGCTTCTGTTAATTATCAGTAAAGGGTGGCTCAGAAAACGGGGCTGAGAGATTAAAAACTATTTGATAACACGTCGTCCTGCCTCAATCGTTATTAAAACGTGAATGACGAAACCGCGGAACAACGTATTTTGAAACAATGAAAAATATTTGAAGACGTATTGGACGGAAGTGCTATGCTCATCAGGCCCTAGACTTCCAAACTACTTGAACTAACTTACTCCAATGACAACACACACAACAACGAGGAATGGCTCCAAGGTCTAAGGCGTCATGCTACGTACTTGGGGATGGAGGGGGGAGGCGTTGGACTCCTCCCTCGGGCTTGGGTGTGTGTGTTGTCCTTAGTGTAAGTTAGTTTCATTAGTTTGCAACTCTAGGGACTGAAGAAGTTTGATCCAATACGTGTAGAAACATTTGAATTGAACAAAACACACATCAATGTCTGATGGCGGACTCGAACCTCCAGCGGAATGGCAGCGCAGTCTGTAGCGTGATGCTTTATACCACTCGGCGATTCAAATGTTCAAATGCTTGTTAAGCTTGACTTAACTGCGGGGTCATCAGTCCTTAACCTTACAAATTACTTATGAACTACCTTATACTAAAGACGACACAAACATACATGCCCGTGGGGGATTCGAACCCCCGACGGGGAACGGCCCCGCGCATAGCAGCTTAGCGCCTCAACGCGCTCGGCCGCTCCGCCGCGTAGCACCCCGCGGTCATTCTGCGCGGCATGTGAAACAATAAACGTATTTTCATGTGAACGGTTAACTTCGTATATCACAGAATACACACCTTCACTTGAGAGTATTTATTGAGCTATGTCGGGGATTTTTGCTCGACACAAGTACCTTAATGGATTGTACACCTAAACCTTCCTCGTGAATCACACCGTCCTGGTGCAAACCGTATGAAAATCCGTTAAGTAGTTTTGAGTTTATCGACAACAGCCAGACGCGACAGGGGACTTTGTTTTATAACACTTACAGATGACGTGGACTGATAGCTGAAATAAACTTTTGCGTGTGTAATAACACAAAATTGGAAGATAAATATGGAAATGAAATACCAGTGGAAGGTAAATACAGAAATTTCATAGCAACGGATATTAGTTTTCCATTGTATAAACACATTGACTCCCGGGTATGAAGTCCAAATTATTATTATTATTATTATTGTTAATATGTCATGTGGTTTAGTGTTGAAGACAAGTCTTTAAAATTCGTTAGAACGTCGGCGCTAGATGTCCGTAATCTATCAAATCTATCCGACCAGCTATTCATTGAATAGTCAATGTTGCTCTACGCGTTTGTGTTGTTTATTTTGTCATTCATCTCCTGCAGTAGATGTATCGTGTTTTGATAAAATAAACGTATCACGCCATCGCCAGATCAGGAGCTCGTTTTTTTGCCACACTGAAGTATTTCTGTGCATTTATCCGGTATATATTTGAAATAGGAAATGCAGTATTTTATTATTACAATCCGTCATGTAAACTCAAATATAGCGCAGTGGCATTTCCCATCTGGTATTTTTGTAAACTCTGCCAATACTTTTCTTCTAGCTTTAAATAAATGAAACGTAAGTCACAATCTGCAGGTCTAAATATCATCCAAACTCTGTCTCTGGTAATATATTTCGTTATTTGGAGTCATTTCATCAGTAGAAGAAGACACGACGAGACGAACGGAGACACTGTTTAAAAGAACACAGGCGGCACTTGTTCTTCATGCGGTGGACGCAGCGTTAACAACACACTCAAACAAGCACTGAACACACAACACTTGAAGGAAGCTCGTTAAAAGTTTGATACAGTGGAACGACACTAATTTCTTTTCCTTTATTGCGATTTTAGCGCCAAACATTACATTCAGGAGGCTGGCAGCAGTTTCACACGCTGCTCTTCAGCCGACAGAAATATTTTATAATGAGGTTTCTTTAAAATACAATGGAGTTTGGAGGATTAACAGCTAACACAGGTAATAAAAATACATTCAATAATTAGTGTTGATCCCATAGTGACTTAAAACACAAGGATTAACATAAAAACACTGGTCATGGCGAAAATAGAGACAGTGATGAAAACGAGAAGGAAAGGATGAGGGGAGTGGGAAATATTAGAGCTTGTAGAATGGATAGATGTTGGGACAGGGGGCGCCATCTTGAAGAGGAAGGTGGCGTAAGCTACCCTGGGAAAGAATAACAGCGTGCCGGTGGAGGGAGAGTGTAGGCGTGGCAGAGGCTAGGATTAGCAAGGATATGTTCTGAGAACTGCATAATGTGAGTGAAAGGGATCAGGTCGTCATGGATCCTCGTGGGGGAGGGAAGTAGGATGCGCTACGCGAGACGGATCTGGAGGGATTGTAATAGAAGTGCGGAAATCCAGCCAGGGTGGAAGATGCAAAGGATGGATCGCGCGACGGAACGGTAAGTGTACAGAATAGAGGAGGGGTCGAGGCCCCACGTCCTGCCGGAAAGGAATTTCAATATTTTGAGACGAGATAAGAGTTTTTCACGGACCGTACGGAGGTGGGGAGTTCAGGAAATGGGGCGACGAGGGTAATGCCTACGTAATTAAGGGTGGGAGTGAGTCAGAGGGGCAGTCAGGAAGTGTAAGATAAAATAGTGGAGGCCGAAGGAACGGGTGGTACGACCTATGATGATTGACGTGTCTGAGCCAGTGGTTACGCCATGTGGAAAACTCGGAGAGGTGAGATTGGAGTAGGTGCTGGGAGAAGGCAAAGGAAAGAAAGGCCCCACGTCCTGCCGGAAATAAATTTCATTATTTTGAGACGAGATAGGACTTTTTCAAGGACCGTACGGAGGTGGGGAGTTCAGGAAAGGGGGCGACGAGGGTAATGCCTACGTATTTAAGGGTGGGAGTGAGTCAGAGGGGCTGTCACAAAGTGTAAGATAAAATAGTGGAGGCCGAAGGAACGGGTGGTACGACCTATGATGATTGACGTATAAGAGCCAGTGGCTACGCCATGTGGAAAACTCGGAGAGGTGAGATTGGAGTAGGTGCTGGGAGAAGGCAAGGGCAAGAAAGGCTGTGTCATCAGCACATTGTAGGAGATGGACAGGAGGCTGGAATTTGACCATGTCGGCGGAATAGATGGGTAGAGGAGACAGGACGGAGCCTTGGGGCACCCCGGTGGAGGAGTAAAACAAACAGGAATACCAGACAGTGACAAAGGAAGGGCGGCGGGTAAGAAAGAAAGCGATGAGGCCAATATAATTAATGGGAAGATTGTAGGTTTAGAGCTTAAAAAGGAGACCGGAATGCCATACACGGTCTTTGTTTTTTTTTTTTTCTATGGCCAGGGAGACAAAGATGACAAAGCGACCGAAGTTGAGGTATACGGAGAGGAGATGGGTGAAGTGAAGGAGTTGGTCTTCGTCAGAGGAGGGTCGGAAGCTACATTGGAAGAGGGGGGAAACTCGTGTTGACAGAGTGGCTGGTGGATGCGGCAGGAGAGGGTGCTTTCCAAGGCCTTTCTGAACACGACGCGTAGCACTATTCGAAAAGTCATAACTACATTTACTAATCGTCCTGTAGAGGACCACTGCGACAATGGTCAAAACATTGGCAATCCTTTGCTAAGTGTCACATTATGTCGTAGTCTAATACCCAGAATTGTTTTATTCAAAATGACACCGGTCTTGGAAGCCTGCAAACACACATTTAGTAACTTGGAAATGAGGAAATAATATTGTTAAAAATGTCAAGTTCTCGATTTTTATCATGTCATTCTTCTTAAATTGCAGCGCTGCCGCTCGTAGCACCAGCGTCAGTTCTGTGACCGCGTTAGACTGTGAACTGCCGCTGCGGTTGGGTGTTTTTCAGATAGGGCCACTACCGTCGTTCCAAGTGCCAGACATATGCTTTTAGACATACGTTAGACATATTAGTAATAGATATGAACAAGCAGAGGATTGTATAAACATGGCATTCATTGTATTTAATTATATTAACTACAACATAGCAAATAACAAAAACAGTTTTAAAAACATGCTGAAGCTGAAATTACAAGTAAACATCTTCTCCAAACAGTAATTATTGTTCAATATTTCGCGTTTTAGTCTTCAAATCAATATATATCTTGAATCTTCCTGGCAGATTAAAATTGTGTGCCGGAACCAGGACCTGGGGCGTCATTCCCGGGCAAGCACTCTACCGACTGTGCTATCCCGACACGACTCACGATTTCGCCTCACAACTTCACTTCCGCCAGTACCTCGCCTTCCTACTTTGCAAACTTCACAGAAGCTCTCCTGCGAAACATTAGCACTCCTGGAAGAAAGGATATGATGGAGACATGGCTTAGGCCTAAGGGATGTTTCCAGAATGTTTGTAGCGGAGTGTGCGCTCATATGCAACTTCCTGGCAGATTAAAAGATTGCCCGCGAAAGGCAATGGTCCCAGGTTCGAGTCCCGGTTCCGGCACACAATTTTAATCTGCCAGTAAGTTTCATATCAGCGCACACTCCGCTGCAGAGTGAAAATTTCATTCTGGAAATATATATGTTGATCGACTGCTATCAAACTTCCAAGGACGACCTGCTGGCCTAATCAGCAGATTTCTTCAAAATTTTTCGAGTAGTTTGGGAGTTTATAGGGATCACACATACTTACATACACATATCGATTTTTATTGATAGAAAAAAATTGTCTGAAGTTTGTACGGGTCGCTTGTACTAAAATAAACTAGTTGTAGATCAGTCTAATATGAAATGCATGGAAAGTAAAGAAAATTACCTGCTAATAGCGTGACGTACATGATTAATTTTCAGAATGAAAATTTTCACTTTTAGTTGATTGTCTACTGACACAGAATTTACGTGGTAATTAATACTGCGTCCTAGACCTTAAATCAAACCTGAGGCTATTGACTGTCCGGGGCAACCGCGTTACCAATAGAGTTGTATGTCCACAACTCGCAGCCCGTACTCAGTTTTAGTTCTGCCAGCACCTCGTCACGTATCTCCGAAACGTCCTCCCGTAAATCTTGCAGGACTAACACTCATGGAAGAAAGTATAGTCTGGAAAGTTCCTGTAGGCTGTGGCTATGGTGAATACAGGACAAAAAAAGTAAAATCATTTACAGGGACCACAGGAGCAGATCTAATAATGAAAATGAGAATGCAGGTAATTTATTATGAACAATGTAGTGAATGCATTATCGTGGCGAAGACCGCAGTAGTACCAGATTATTTGTTGACTAGCTCTGCAATGATGAGGAGTTAGACAAAAATGTGTGATCAGATAAAAGAAGTTATTCAGGCAGTTAAGGGAGAGGAAAACTTATTTCTGATGAGGGACTGGCTCAGAAGTAGGAACAGGAAGTAAAGGAAAGAATTTTGGATGAATATCAACTTGAATAAATTAATGAAAGTGGATGCCTGGATTAATTTTTCGCAGAAAACTTTCTATTTATCAAAATCACTTGTTTCAAGCACCGTTCAAGGGGCTTTTTACATGGTAGACATAAGGAATTACTCGAAGCCACCAAATTCACCAGGTTTTAAACTGTATTATCCAGAGCTGATGCAGAGTCCGACCATAAGGTATTAGTTATGAACTGTAGATTAAAACTTAAGAACTGGAAAAGTAATTTGAAAAGTAAAGAGAAAAATCAAAGTGAAGGAATCAGAGGCTGTTGAGAGTATCAGTGGGAGCATTAGGCAAGGATTGAGCGAAACGGGGGGAAATAAAACGGTAGAAGAAGACTGATTAGTTCTGAGAGACATGGTAGGACATAGCTAGGACAGAGCCTAATAGAATTCCTTGGATAACACTGGAGATACTGCAAAAGTAGGTACAGACAGTTGAGAAATGACGCTGACAGGAAGTGCAGGCTGCTTAAGCAGTAGTGGCTAGAGGAGAAATGGTTCGCAGAATAACGTACAACTAAGGGAAAGATAGTTACTGCTTACAGGAAAATAAAGAAGACGTTTGGAGAACAGAAAAACCGATGCATGAATTTTAAGGGCTCAGATTAAGAAACAGTACAAAGCACAGGATGGAAATAAAGATAGAACTGTAGAAGGTAAAGTCGTTTCACCTCTCAGAATGCCTTACGCAGTCGGAGGTGAAACATGAGGGGAACGTTTAATGCATGTACCAAGGCATTTCAACAAAGAAGATTCCAACATTGACAAATCCTGTCGTGAAAGCCTTCATAGTGCGATTATTGTGCACTATTATATCTCTTTAATCACATTACGTAGTAACTGACGGAACGTCATCGAGGAAAACGCAAGTGACATCTGACGTTAAGCGAGGATGTGTTGTAGGACCCCTACTGTTCCTTGCGTGTAAAGTGATTTAGGATAAGTTCTGAACAGAACTGGACTGAAAACACGTATCGATTATCTGTTATTAAAGTAGCCAGAAGATCAGAAGCAACTACAAATAAATTTAGATATCATCATCATCATCATCATCGATAAATCATGCCTTTTAGCTTGGTTTGGAATAAAATTCCTCCACGGTAACATTGATGCCTCGTCTGATATTAAACCTGTTACTCCAAAATCATTCTTTATTGACTCCAAGCGCTGTTTCCTTGGTCTACCTCGACTCCTCTTTCCCCTACTGCTGAACCCATAAATCTGATACGTAATACTGCTTCTCTCATGTGCGTAACTTGACCCCACCATCTCAGCCTATTGGATCTAACTGCTTCATCTACTGTGTTGATTCCCAGTTTTTCTCTGATTATCGATACCCTCCTGCCATTGTTCCCATCTGTTAGAGCCTGCAACCATCCTTGCTACTTTCATACCTTCTCAATAAGGTGACTTGTATCAACCCCCCCCCTCAGCTTTCATTCCCTTACAACAAAGTTGGTCGAAGGGTACAACTGTGCACTGCTAACGGTCTGGGAGAAGAAAGTAGAACGCAGCTGAGCGCTCACTGGATTAGCTTTGCTACACATTGATCCCAGTTCTTTCACTGAGTTGTCATCCTGTGAGAAATTACATCCTAAATACTGTCCACCTGTTCTAACTTTGTTTCTCCTACTTCGTACTCACCGTGATTAATTCTCTTTTCCATAGATATTTCTTTCGTTTGGGAGATGCTAATATTCATACCATAACTATTACATCTCTCATCTAGCTCTGAAATATTAGATTGCAACCTTTCAATCGCATCTGCCTTCACAACTAAGTCGTTCGCCTATGCGATACTCTTTTGTTTTCACCTGTTTTAATCACTCTCTGTCAGTCTACTGTTTTCAACATATGACCCGTAAATTGTATGAACAACAATGGTGACAGGCTACAGTCTTGTCTTAGTCCAGAAACTACTGTGAACCATGAACTCAATTTACCGTCAACTCTAACTGCTGCCTGACAATACAAGTAAACACCTTTAATTGATTGTAGAAGTTTGCCTCCTGTTCCATAATCTTGTAGAACTGACAATAGCTTCTGTAGTGGGACAAGCATTGATGCTCCTCCCTTTCCTACATCAGTCCTGTTTTGCAGGATACGAATAACAAAACAATTTCATTGTTTTAAGTAAATGATATGAATTTGTATATGTTTATTTGTGTATAAATGTTGTAAAGTCATGACGTGATACTTCGAAAGTTTTTTGTTTGTGACGTCCTTAGTATTAAGTAGTTCATAGGTAGTTTGTAAGTTTAGGGACTGATGGCCCCGTAGTCGAGTCCCATAAGCTATACAAACATTTGAATTTGAAAAAAAAAGAGAAATTTTGAATTTTTCTTGTTTGTTTTCTTTCTGTTTCATGTTCATGATCGAGTTGCCGCAATGAACAACGGCAGCGTCGTCGCTGGTTTCAATTCCCTACAGCACTACTTCAGACACCTTTCGAGTCCGAGCCACGTCGTCTTTTGCAATGTTGCGTGCTTACTGGGTCCCTACACCTTAAGAGGCAGGTGTAGCTGTTTCCAATTATCATGGGAAAAGAGAGGCACCTAACCGCTTACAACTTTCGAGGCTTTTTCCTGCTGAACACAGTTCACGGTTCCTAAATGCTGTACGTTGATTATGACATTTTAATTTTCATTTGTGCACTTCAGAAACTATACAGTCTTACACCTGAACGGTCGAATAGCCCTCATCGTATAAGACCCTTATAGTATTTGTTTAGTTTCATTTCTTCCATTCTCCCTGCATACTACACTGCGTAAACGCACGCTTGCAGGTATTTGGAATTTCTGTAGCCTCAAACAGCATGCAATAATGAACTACACTGACCTGGCGTGTAGGTTTTGCATAACAACTAACTTAATCAGTGAACTTTCAAAAGGTTCGACTTTTATTTCATATTTATTTGTCAAGAGCATTACATACTACCATGCATGTATAGAAAAACTAAATTAATTTGAGGCTATTTCTATCCACTGTTAGAAATAGTTTCCAAATGATAAGCCAAGATCGCAAATACCAATTTATTAAGTGACGACCGGTTTCGGTGCACTGTGTCACCATCATCTGGTCATATATATATATATATAAAGTCTGGTCATCTTGTTAAAAATTGGATTTAAAAAAGGAAGTGCAACATTACACTTAGTCACTATATAAAAAAAAAAAAATACTTAAGTTAAAAACATGACAGGTTACAAAATACTGACAGCTCTGAAATTATAGTTTACATTTTCGCGCAAGGTGGCAGCACCATAGCTGGTTTCACAAACGAATTGATCGCCTCCAGGCCAGACGATGTCAGGTAATCTTAACTGTTAGAAATGCAGTGCATCAGAAGCAGCATCGGCCGCAACAGCAGAGCGGTGAGCGCGCCACCTCTGACCGTCTCTTCATCTGCACCTTCATAAATTTTCTCCACAAATCACAGTTAAGTATCTGCCAGAAGTGTTTATAGAACCGCTTTTCTCCATCGTTCCATTATCTAATAGAGCCCGGGAAAATAATCGTCTAAATCTCTCCGTTGGCGATCTGTTGCAAAATGATGATAATTTGTGCCTATGTAGGTAGGTGCTAACAAAATATGTTCGCACTCGGAAGAGAACAAAGAACGACCTTTTTTAATGACTTCCATCCCAACTCGTGCATCATTTCAGCGACGTTCTCTTCCTTGTATCGCGAATGTACAAAACGAGCTGCCCTTTTCTGAATCCTCTCTGTAATTTCTGTCAGTGATGGGGATCCCAAAATACGCAGCAATACTCCGAAATAGGACGAACTAGTGTAGGCAATTTTTTTTAGTAGCGCTGTTCCATCTTCTAAGTCTTTTGCTAATGAAACGTAGCTGATCCCGCGATATTTTCTTTGTGTTCTATCCAATTAAAGTAGTTATCAATTGAAGCTGAGTGTAGTGCGATCTTGCTGCCGCCTACTTACATTTCGCGTAAAGATCACAAAGACAAGATAAGAGAAATTAGGGCTCGTACGGAGGCATATAGGCATTCTTTTTTTCCTCGTTCAATTTGGGAGTGGAATAGGAAAGGAAATGCCTAGTAGAGGTACAGTGTACCCTCCGCCACGCACCTTACGGTGAATTGCGGAGTATGTATGTATGTAGAAATGTCTAGGTATTCAGCTAAATTCATTGTCTGATTAATCGTGTAAACGGCATTTAACGGATTTCTTGTTCGCAGTATGGATGACGACACACTTTTATTATTTAAAGAGTCAAGTGACAATTTTTGCTAAATGAAGACATCTTTTTCTGATTGTTGCCAGCATAAGATCGAATTACTTGGAAACAGGTTGCTAGACTTACTTGGCCAAGGCTCCAATGGGTTTTACCCATAACGGTAGATGGAGTAACCGTTAGATTTGGTAATGCCCAACGTTATTCCATAGTAAATGCCATCCCGACTCTCAGGACACTTCGATCCGCAGTTCCCGTGCACGATTAAAAGATATTAAATCTTCAATAAAATAAAATAAAAAATAAAATAAAATAAAAGGTCCTTGTACGGGGCAGGAGAACAAACTTTGAAATTGTTACTATATGTTCCGTGTCAAAAATCAATTACAGGCAACGTAAACTGATATTGAACTTCTGAAACCCTCACTTCGAAGTTCAATGCCTGCTAAACGAAGTTTTGTACTAACAGTAACATACTTGAGCTTGCCACATCTGTAGCTAAGTCAATGTTAAATTTCATAAACTATTCAATTATCATCTTGACGGAGTTCAATATTTTCAATAAATCGAAACCATCTTCTTCCAATAATAATACACGCAATAAATAAACTTTGCAATAAATTGTAAATGACTTTCAAAATACCCCATTTATATTTATTGACGTCTGATATGATACAAATCATATAGAGCAGTGCAATATTTCTAGTCATCAACAGTCCACTATTAGTGCTGATGGTTGAGATGTAACAGTTCTGCAATCAAGATTGAAGTAACGGTTACTCCATTAGCAGGTCACAAATGCTGCTGTAGAGGAAGTCAATGACCTGTAGGAGGATACACCTGTTTTCAAACCTTTAATTAAAACACGAAAAATTTTAAACATTAAAGGATCACTGGTAATGACATAGGGGCATATACACATTTCATTAAAATTTTACACTAGAGAACGGCAACTGACTGAGAAATAATTTTAGCAAACATACAGTTACTGGACGAATTCACATAGACTTGGGTACAGCCATACCTTGTTTCGTACAAACAAATATTAAACTTAAAAAAAAAATTTCAATCAACTCGTTTTAATTGCTCCGCCACTCTCACAATTCACATTAAACAATACGTCCATGCTTCTTTTATGTTTGTCCACACTAATAATGCAGTAAACCTTTATTTTTACAAGATATAGCAATGTCGAATTAAAAAATGCTCAACAAATCTAAACAGGTATTGTAAGCTAAACAAAAAATATAATTTTATAGAACATAGACGATGTATTATGTTTTTCACTTATTTTACTTATAGTGTACTTCATCTGTGTGTAACTTCTCAGTTTCCTTCCGTGAGAAGCCTACAAAAAAAATCATCTTTGCTCAGTCTAACAAATTCCTAATTCAACACACTCACAACCTGCTCTCACTCATAATGGGAAAGAAGGAGTGTGACACAGAACAAATATAACGGAAATAAATAAAACACGTGTTTGTCACTTTACACGTTCAATAGTGGGGCTACCCTCCTAATAAGAAAGGCTAGTGATATTGTCCATGAAATTGGCCTGAACTTTGGCCGCCTATGTACTTTGTTTAAAACGTATAACAAAACATTAGAATGCAAAATTATACGGTTATTACAATGTCCCGTTGAAACTTGTAAAAATATGAAAGTTCGTACTTTTATAGTTTTCAAGTTGATACAGTAACGACAAAAAGTCAGTTTTCTTGCAGTAGTGGAACACGTTCAGCTAACATATTTTAAATGGAAATAAACATCAATAAAGTTTCTGTGACTCTTTCTTCAGTTTACCGAAAGTTTACTCTTTTCACATACGCCCTTTTAAAAAGACCTGATTCATATACCTTGCAGTGCTTTTAACGAATGAAAATGGTAGAAATAAATATATCTCTTGTCTCGGAGAATACGGTTTGACATTTCGAGCGTAGCATGCTCTCGAATGAGCTGAACGAAAACCGACTGCGGTTGCGTGCCAAGTGACTAGATTGACATCTACCGGATTGTCCCCGAACTACGCGCGCACTGCAGTTGGAGCGCGCATAGACGCTAAATGCAGCCCTCTCCGGTATATCCCACTGACAGACGCCTGCGGGGGTAGGCCGCCCCGCGTTGCCCGCACTGTGCGGTGCTCGAGGCTGCTCGCCGCTCTGCCATGCCGCGCTGCGCTCCCTCTCGGTCGCTTAAAACATCGCGCTGTATTTTGTTATGTAAATGCGAAACAAGTAAAATGCCTTCATACATATGCAGATTGCAAATCACTGTGCCCGTCTGGAACGCCGTAAAAAAGACGCGCATTCGGTGAATCGTACGGCGTGTATCCGGCCGTAGGCCCGGGCAAAGGCGTACTTGCCAAGGAGCCGCTCCCTCCGCCAAAATATTTGACACGCGTTTGTAGAAAAAAACACATAACTCAGTTTGTCGCTCCCGGAGTGTGGCACTACAGAATTTTATCGCCTTAAACGACCCGGAAGTGAATATTCTCCATACATCCGGGTTTGCGTTAACGTGGGCATGAAGCGATCTCGAAACGCGCGCACACAATTTATGTAACTAAACTCTGTGTCTTAGAAACTCTCTACAGCATCATTAAAAGTCTAAATTTAATATATCGTGCTAGCGATCTGTGATAGATTACATGTCTTTAACAAAATGGGGAAGTACAATGAAGTGATGGTGATAGGAAAGAGAACTAACATTCCTCACTCATCACGAACTATCGAAAGCAAAGGTTATGAATTGGCAAGGTGAGTCAGCTGGTCTTCTCCATGATATGGTGTAATGAAAAGTTTTTTCGTGCACACTTGAGTAAATCATTCAGCGTTCGATTACCGTGTAATTTGTAAACATAATTGTTAGAAATTACTTGTGATAAATTATCCACGGTGTACAACTCGTATTTATAGTCTTCCTTTGAAGTTATTGGTATGTACATATCGTGATAAGTAGTGCAAGTGAGCGTATAATGCATTTATAATATTAAAGAAAACAACTATTAATTATTAACAATGGAGGAAGACTCCGAAAATCTCTTAAAACGTATAATACTTAGTATTGACACGGCAAACACCATATGTTCCAAAAAGCCAGGGGCTTAAATTCCGTTCAGTTGATCGCAGAGATAAGAGTTAAACTACTTTGGATAGCACCCGGCCCACTGATAATTTGTATACGTATAAAAAGTATTGACAAGATGTTGCTATCCTACTCTAAAGTGTCAAATTTTAAACATTACACATTTCCTGCAGTCCACCTAAATTGAGCAAATCGGTTGTTTCTTATATAGTACGTGTGGTCTGTAGTGGTCTTCATATGGTTCATAAAAGCATTAACAATTATTAATGGATCGTACTTGAGAAAACTACGATAAACAATGGCTTTTACGTACAGAGACTACAAATTATGGGATGACCACATAGATATATTTTATTCATTATATTTCGTTGATATTTTTGCGATATGTTCTTGCGATTACTTTCTGAATTTTTAAGTTTTTTTTTTTTTTTTTTTTTTTTTTTTTTTTTTTTTTTTTTTTTTTTTTTTTTCATATTTATTCGTTACCGAATCGAAAGTTTCAATCTTACAAGTCTTGCACGCAAAATTACAAATGACAGTTTTCAGCCCTATTTCCAGCGTAGAACGCAAATATCTTAATAGCTACAATAGCAAATTCATCAATTTTTAGCAATATATGTATTTGTAGACATTTATCTAGACACGATGTTTCTTCATCTTTGCAAAATCCTTATTTTTATCAACACGAACCTGTTACAAAATTATGTTTCGCTTGGTTGTGGCCATCTTCGGCAGCACCTGTTAAAATTAACTTGTAGATTCAGTGAATAATGGAGATTGTGCCTGCCCACCTCAATATTGTAACAAAATCAAGATATTTACAGATAGATTTGCGATGAAGTATTTATTTAAAAAATTTATTTATCGATTTCGTTCCTGTAAGAGGTATTCCGTCTTGTTCTGCGTGGAATTAAGACATTTATTTTACACTAGACGCGTTTCGCTTCTTTAATTTTAAAAGCATCTTCTGTGGTCTGTAAATGTTAAGAAATCATTCTAACAAAGCTGATCAATAAAATTAATAAAAAATTAAATAAAGAAATTACCACCATCATAAAGGCAGAATACCACGCAATAAAACACAAGACACACATACAAGAACAACACGAAGTTGGAAAAATGAAGAAAAAAAAAGTTACACAATGATATGCAACCATAGGTGCATATACAGAATATCCAACATTTTTCATTATCAGAACACTTAGAAGATGCAACAGTTCTACTAAAGAAACTGCCTTCACTAGTGCGTCATACTTTGGAGAACTACTGCACATTGTGGAATCTCCAGCAACTAGGTCGGAGGAAGGTTTAGGGAAGGGCAGCTCATTTTGTATTATCGCGATATAGGGGAGAGAGTGCCGTAGAAATGATGCAAGAGTTGGGGTAGAAATCATTAAAAGAAAGGTCTCATTCGTTGCGACGAGATCTATTTGCGAAATTTATTCATCAATTTCTCCTGCAAAGATATTTTATTGGCATTCACCTACATAGGAAGACATTGTCGTCATAGTGAAATAAGAGAAATTAGATCGAAAACTGAAAGATTTAAATGTTTCTTCTTCCCGCGTTGCTATTATAGAATAGAAGGTAGTGAAATATCAAGACAACGGTTCGATGAACCCTCACTCATGCACTTAAATGTGATTTGCGGCGTAATTGTGTAGATGTAGATTCGTCTCTGCACCTCCGCATTATTACGACAGCATTTTTTAATTTTATTTCTTTATTTTATTTTATTTATTTACCTTTTTTATTTGTATTTTTTAGATTTGCCGTTTAAAAGTAAAGTTTCCTATTTCATCTCGGGCGTGAACGCGTCTGCATACAAGGAATGGAACGATAACGAAGAAATCTGAAACCGACAGACCGTACAGTTCCTTTTGCACAGGAATACACATTCGAAAAGTTTTCTTCATGCAGAAATACGACAAAGTAGCCTGCTTTGAAAAGTAGCCAAGCGTTGTCGATTTTATGTCCAATTTTTGAAAATTATTTTCCGAATAGCAGTACTGTAGGTATGTTTCATGTAGACAAACCACCTTTGCTTTATACAAATAGCAGTTCCGGTTGCTCCAAGGTCATTCTCGGTGCTCAGGACAATTTCATGGGCAATATCACTAGCCTTTCTTTTTTAGGAGGGTAGTCCCACTATTGGACGTTTAACGTGACAACATGTGTTTTATTTATTTATTTCCATTATATTTGTTCTATGTCACACTCCTTCTTTCCCATTATGAGTGAGAGCACATTGCGAGTGCATTGAATCGGGAATGTGTTAGACTGAGCACAGATGATTATTTCTGTAGTCTTCCCACGGAAGGAAACTGAGAAGTTAAACACAGATGAAACTTTAGAAGGATCGGCTCGAAAGTTATAGAAGGCGGAGGTCGAGCCTCGGGCCAGTCAAGACAGGACGGTTCAAACAAGGGCGGTTGGAGCCAGGCTGAGACATGTTTCTTTGGATTGTTGACTGGACGACGGTGAAGAGAGAAAGTGATTCTAGGTGATACGCCTGGGTGATTGTAAGGTCGGCTAGAAATGTTTTACATTCTTATCCACTTGGTACATGAACAGCTAATGTAGTGATCAGCAGTAATAGAACAGTGAGATGAGAATGCAGTAGTTTTAATTTTCGATGAAAAATTAAACATGAGTGTGAGAGGTAATGTCATGAACCTTTAGCTCAGAGTGAACTAAGTACACTTCCGACGCTCAGTCGATAGTGTCCTTGACTACCACGCAGGGGGCCAGGTTTCACTTCCCAGCAGGGGACTGCGTGTTGTGCGTTCACTTTATCATCATCGACACGCAAGTCACCGAAGTGACGTCATCTCAAAAGGCTCGCAACACGTCTACTAAACTCTACTAAACGATCATCGTCGTGAACCATAAGAGTTGGTAGAGGCCAAATTTATTTTCACTTCGCTAGCAAATAGTAATGTTAACGTACTGATATAATTTTTATGAAGTAAAATTGTTCAGTTTCGATACTTATCTTAATGATTACTCTTCGTGCACTATCCTCTTATGGTCAGTGACATCCACTCAAGCAAAATTTGTAGCCCGCTAATAACCTTGCAGAATTGTTACATCTCAACCGTCAACACCAATATCGGACTGTTGATGACTGGAAACATGTTACATTGTGTCAGAGGTCACTATTCCAATTGTATCGAGTGCGCAGACGTCTACAGTTATGGAGACAACCTCATAAATCGATGTACCCTGATTGTCAACAGGGAAATGTTCAAGCTGTCAGAGACTATAATATTGTTGACAGGGTGTATTTGGCGTGATATGGGTCTACTGAAATGTCTACATACGACTCTGACAGGTAACCAGGACGTAAGACTCCTGTCTGATCACCTGCATACATTCATGTCCATTGTGCATTCCTACTGGCTGGAGCAATTAAGTAGGAACACTGTGACAACGCAAACGTCTTTAATTGCTATAGTGCAGCTCGTACTTGTTCCATAGATCTTGAATATGAGATTTCGTAATGATGCCGGGTATGTCAGTTTGGTAAGAGATAACATTGGAAGAAATCACTTTTAATTACAATTATTAAATTCTGTATAAAAATTCTATCAGTTTGCATTCGTTTTTAAATATTGGATGGCTTTCTGTCAGACATTTCATGTTTTTGGTACATGACCAAAGACTTTTGTAGCAGCATAATTTACCCCTTCTGGGCCAAAGTCAGATTTAACCTTGAATAGTGAAGATGATCCTTTCTTCTAGTGTTGTAGCTACGCACACTGCTATTTCTTTTGAATTGGGTTGAGTTATTAATAAAAAAAATTTTAAGTGACTAGCCCTAGATACTTATATAAGTGTGTGTAGGATGATCCAAAAATTATTCTGATTACACGCTGTTGTCCAATTAATACTGTTTTGCTCAATGACGAATTACCCCAAAGTATTATACTTGTGAAAGCAGTGAAAAAATAAGCATAGTAAGCTGGCTTCCTGAGATGTTTGTCAAGAAAAATTTACAATAAACATAACAGCATAAGTTGCTGAACCCAAACGTTTCAGTAGATCGTCAATGTGTTGCTAATAATTCAATTTCTCATCAATACATACACTTAAATAATCTGTTCTTCCTTATCAACGGACTTATGTTCAAAGATTATATTTATTAATTCTGTCATGCCATTCACCGTATGGCACTGTGTACATTGTGTTTTATCAAAAGAAAAGTTCATTTGGAGAGAACAAATTAGTAATTTTCTGAAATACATTATTTAAAATTTGATAAGTTAATTTTAGTTTGTGAGGTGTGACAACTAGTGTCATAAGCAGAAAGATCTATCTTTGCATCATCCTGAATATTGAATGGCAGATCATTATTATATATCAAGAACAGCAATGGATCCATGAACGAATCCTGAGTGAACCCGTTATAGATAGCTCCCCAGTTCGAGGAATCAGCTGATTTTTGCAGTTTACCTCAACCACTCACATCAAATTTCTGCACTATTCCAGTTAAGTATGAATTACACCATTTGGGCACTGCCACACTGAAATCACAATGCTGAAGCTAATCTAGAAGAATTCAATGATTTACACAATCAAAAGCCTTCGAGAGATATTCCAATAGGTAATTTCTGGTTATTGAGCATTTCATATTTGATCATTGAAAGCATATATAGGTTTTTCTGGTGAAAAAAACATGCTGGAAACAAAACTGACATTTAATTAGTCCTTTTACGTATATGGTACGTTATTCTTAATACAAGCTGACAGAAGTGAGACTGGACAGTGGTTGTTGACATCGGACGTTTCTACTTTTTTATGCAATGGTTTAACAGCAGCATATTTTAGTGTAAATGCCCTGCTTCAGATAGCTCAGAACCATTTTGGCTTATAATTCCGAGTGAGTTTAATATTTTCTTAATTTCAAAGGGAGTGAAATTTCTGTTGTATCAAATTGTATAGGTATGATCTTTTCCATTAATAGTTTTAATTATCTATTGAACATTTATATCCTATATTCTCCTCTACATTTAAAGAGCCGCTATTGAAATATTTTCTGGCTTTTTGTTAGTAAACTTTTATTCATGAGTAGCTGATCTAACTCCTTGCAGATCCTCTTAAACAGCTGTTCAGTCGAGGCCGATCATACTACATGAAGGCAGGCTCTAGCCCAACATCTGTATGACTTGATGCAAATGTTATTGCAAGCAGGTCACTCTCAGAATTGTAGCCTTGACTTCCATCAATACAGTTTCCCGTTCCACCCACTATCACAACACGATCCTGATTTGTCAATCCATTACACAATGAACCAGTAGCGTCTACAGCCTTGCTAAGTTGAGCAGTGGCCTTGAAAAAGTTTGCGACCTGATATATGTCATCTAATTTTTCCTTCCGAATCTGGCCCACACCTTTCCTGTGCCTACTACCTAGCAATAGAACTTTCCTATTATTTTCCTCGTTTATTGAGGATACGATATTGTGTGTTCCATTAGCAAAGTAACTCAAGTGCACTTAAAATTGCGGAATACTACTAAACTGATAAACCCGAAAACACGGACATGCAAAGTTTGTGCAGTAGAAAATTACACAAGATGTTTGACAATGAAAGGGTACGCTGACCTTAACTAGTGACAAAGGAAATGGAACAAATAAGGTCTAAACAAAACTACGACTGTAACAGTGCAATGTCATATTCTCACGTTTACGATGAAATATGCAAGGAAACGTGAAAACTTTAATGGTAAGCTTGAATTAATTAGTATTATATTGCTTAGTTTTGCATGCATGAGAGTGTTGTGTGATGGAAAGAGAGAGGTAAGTTTTATTTCTTGAAATATAATAGTGTGACTAGTGGTAGTCTCATCCACGGGGAGACCAGTTTCGAACGTCATTTTTCTCTGCACGATGATTTTATAGAATCACATTTTCTACTTGTGAGTAAAATCTGTAGTAAAATTCTCGTAATATTCAAATCTGTGTTCAATTTCAAATACAGCCCCATGAAGAATTATCCAAGCAACCTAATCCCTAGTAATACATATGATACAATTGAAATTCCTGCTGTAAAGTTGTGAAATTTTGAAATATATAAAGGCAACCCCCATGAACCACAGCCATTTCCTAGGTGGAGTGGCTTGCGAGTCTCAACGATACAGATAGCCGTACCGTAGGTGCAACCGCAGCGGAGGGTTACCTGGATGATTGACTGATTTGGCGTTACAACGTTGTCTAACGTGGCTTTCTCATACAGTTACTGCGAACAGCTGAAATCAAGGGGTAACTATAGCCGTTACTTTTCCCGAGTTCATGCCGCTCCACTATATGAATATGTGACGATGGTATCACCTCAGGTAAAATATTCCGGAGGAAAAATAGTCCCCAGTTCGGATCTCTAGGCTGCAACTTCTCAGGAGGATGTCGTCATCAAAAAAGACAACACTGGCCGTCTACGGGTCGCAGTGTGTAATGTTGGATCCCTTAATCGGGTAGGGCGGTTAGAAAATTTGAAAGGGGGAATACGTTGAAGTTAGATATAGTAGAGATCAGTAAAATTTGGTGGAAAGAGGAACAGGCTTTCTGATCAGGCGAGTACATGATTATAAATACAAAATCAGTTGCGACTATTACAGGAGTAGAGCTAATAATGAATAAGAAAACAGAAATGCCATAAACTACTATGAAGAATGCCACGACGGCATTATCGTAGTCAAGACCGACCATAGTAGTACAAGCTCTGCCGAAGATGAGTAGAACGAAGAACATTATGAGGAAATAAAAGAAATTATTCAGACAGTTAAGGGAGAAGAAGTCTTAATTGTGCTGGGGGACTTGAATTCGGTAGTAGGAAAAGGAAGGATAGGAAATAAAGTAGGTGAATTTGGACTGGGAAAAAGGAATGAAAGAGGTAGCCACCTGGTATAATTTTGTACAGAATATAATTTAATAATAACAAACGATTCAAGAATAATTGAAGAAGTTTGTATACGTGGAGGAGACGAGGAGATGACGGAAGGAACCAAATAGATTTTATAACGGTAAGACATAGGTTTCGGAAACAAGTTTTAAAACTTGTCAGGGGCAGATACAGATTCTGAACATATCGTATTGCGACAGCCTGGGGTGTAACGTAGTAGTATCATATGTGTCGCGAGACTTACAAATTTAGACACACACACACACACACACACACACAAAAGAAAAACAAAGACTCGCCTGCAGCTTATTATCCTTCTCTTCATTCAGCGCACATTAATTGCGTGCTCAGCCGCTAGGCGGCAGCTCTGTTGCAGCAGCAGTAGACACTCAGGGTTCGTTCAAGCAGCTGCCAGTTGCCAGATTTCAGAAAACTGTGCATGCGCAGAGCTGCTGCTGATACTCGATAACAGTTATTCCCATGCTAAGTTTGCTGGAACTGGCAGCTGCTTGAACGAACCTTCACTGTAGTCTGCTTTCCTTCTCAAAAATATGCACCTGAGCGTTTTTTAATGGATTTATCAAAGCCACGTCACCCTCGGTAGCGATTATTACAATTAAATGTTAATCAATGACACAGTGGCTGTAAAAGCTGTCACAGATTGTAAAAGCAGTCATAATTGTCCACTGACTAAAGCTATTCAGTAGCGATGTTTAGTACAGGGTAGTCTGCTTTCCTTCTCAAAAATATGCACCTGAGCGTTTTTTAATGGATTTATCAAAGCCACGTCACCCTCGGTAGCGATTATTACAATTAAATGTTAATCAATGTCACAGTGGCTGTAAAAGCTGTCACAGATTGTAAAAGCAGTCATAATTGTCCACTGACTAAAGCTATTCAGTAGCGATGTTTAGTACAGAGTATGGCCGGGTGATTAACGGAGACTAGTATTCAAATGCAGTGATCGTTGGTTCGAACCCTGGTAAATGTTAATATTTTTCTCTCTCAGTTTTCTGTATGTAAAAGATTCTGGGACCAGAAATGACATTCATATTCTTACTTGTCACAAATATTTATCAATTTTTTCCGAATAGGTCGGGACTTCCGATGTCGTGGTGAAGCAAGAACATAACAATAGAACTTAAATAATAATTCATCACTTGTCATAAATACATCCTCTTTATTTCTGAAAATAAAGTGATAATATTGAACTGAAAGGGAACAGCCACTGTGCTGTCTAAATCAGAAATCCTAGCAGCTAATTTGCAGATGCCGTTTTCAGTCGATCCAGCAAAACCGTATCTAGCCCTGACATGTACACACGACAGCGAAAAACGGTTTCCGAAATTCGGTTTTCGTGTTTCGGAACTTGGGTCGCATGTAGAAGAAGCAAGTATTACTATGTGAGTTAGGCATTGTTGTCTGCTGTGTTACTCTGTTGTACATCTCCGTAGTTCCTAATGTTTTCTTTTCTTGCGATGAGTGTACGTAATTGCTGCAGTCAAGATCAACATTAAACATATCAATGCCTACGAGGATTTCAGTTTCTTTTACAAACTACATTATGCGATACTTTATTTCCGCCCCCCCGCCACCCACCCACCTACCACGCTAGAACCATCTAAATTCTACCATATGTATTTATATTAGTGAAAGGGTGTCCCGCAAAACTGTAAGCTATAAAAGGGTGTCGCCATGAGGGAAAGTTTGGAAAGCACTGCTGTAGAAGAATGTATAACTAGGGAAAAAGTAGATACCTTCTCCAGGAAAATAAAAGACATTTGAGGACAGGAAAAATAGCTGTATGAATAGCAAGAGCTTAGGTGGAAAACCAATTTTGAGTAAAAAAGGGAAAGATGAAAGGTGGAAAGATTATATAGAGGGGCTATACAAAGGAAATTAGAATTAATATTGTAGAAGTAAAGAGGAAGTAGATGAAGATGAAACATGAGATACTATACTGAGATATGAATTAGACAGAGTACAGAAAGACCTAAGTCCTAACAAGGCCCCTGGAGTAGATGACATTCGATCGCAGCTATTGAAGTCTCTGGGAGAACCAGCCACACCAAAACTATTTCACCTGGTGAATGAGATGTATAAGCCAAACAAAATACCCTCATACTTTAAGCAAAATGTGGTTATATCTATTTGAAAGAAAACAGGCGCAGGCCGGTGCGAAGATTACAGAAAGTTTAATAAGTCACTGATGAAAAATTTTAACACGAATTACTTGCAGAAGGATGGAAGATCTTCCTCTGGGAAGATCAGTTCGTATTCAAAAGAAATGTAGGAACATGGGAGGTAATACTCAGCTTACGACTTTATCTTACAAGGTTAAGGAAAGGTAAACCTACGTTTCTGCAATCACTATTTAAAATTCAGGGAAAGGATTCTTACTTACAACTTGTACGAAAGCCAGACAGCAATTACTGGAGTCCAAGGACAGGAAAGGGAGACATTGGTTGTGAGGGGAGTAAGACAGTCTTTCTCCAATGTTATACAATTTGTACAGTGAACATGCTGTGAAGAAAAGCAAAGAGAAATTTTGAGAATGAATTTTAGTTCAGGGTGAAAAAACTAAATAAATAAATAAACCCTCGCGCTTTGCTGATGAGATTGTAATTCTGTCAGAGACAGCAAAGGACCTGGAAGAGCAATTGAACGGAATGGACGGTGGGTTGAAATGAGGGTATAAGATGAACATTAGGAAGAGCAAAACAAAGGTAATGGAATGCAGTCTTAGGGAAGGTAGGCGATGCTGAAGGAATTAGATTAATCGGGCAGTAAAATAACAATGATGGTCGCAGTACAGAGGATATAAAATGCAGACTGACAATGGGAAGAAAAGCCTCTGTTAAAAAAGAGAAATTTGCTAACATCGAATATTAATTGAAGTGTAAGGACGTCTATTCTGAAAGAGTTTGTGTGGAGTGTTGTCCTGTTCAGGAGTTAAACATAGACAATAAATAGTTCATATAGGAAGAGGATAGAGGCTTCTGAGGTGTGGTGCTACAGAAGAACGCTCAGGATTAGGTGGATAGATCGCATTACTAACGAGGTAGCGAACAGAGTTGAGGAGAAAAGGAATTTTTGGCATCCTTTGACTAGAATAAGGGATCGATTGGTAGGGCACATTCGTAGACATCAATAAATCGTAAATTTAGCATTTGAGGGAAGTGTGTGGGGTAAAAGTCGCAGAGGGAAACCAAGAGAGGAATACAGTAAGCAGATTCGAATGAATGTAGGTTGCCAATCTTATGAGGAGACGAAGAGTCTTGCTCGGGGTAGAGTAGGTTGGAGAGATGCATCAAACCAGTCTCCAGACTGAAGACCATAACAACAACATAAAGGCTAGAGCATTTTGCCACATTCAAACATACACATCCACGATATTTACTGCCGTGAAAGTTGCAACGAAACTAACGTTCCTAGTGTTGGGAAACTTCCGTAAGAATATTTGTTTATAATTATTTTAATTAATGAGATAGTTACTATACATCGGCGTTTCAAGTATTACTAAAATTTCAACAGATATAAATAATCCTGAAGTAAAATTAAAAACAGCATAATTTAAATGATTCAGAGATATAAACATCATAAACATGATAAAAACATTTACGAATAGGTGTACAGTTGCAGGTTAGTCCGATGAATGTAATAGAATATGAACATAAGTGAAACATAAATTTCTGCTTTGGACTGTTCTATGAAATACACTTTTTTAGATGTGTAACAAGTCTGTATGGAGTTTAATAATTTGCACATTTTTTTTTGCTCTTTCCTATATGCGCATAAACTTTCGAGTGTAATTAGTTTTGTTTAAAAAACGAATGTCATGAAGATTCTTTCCCTTTGTGGTTCACATGTAGCAAACAGTTATGGAATTAGCTTTTGCCTTCGACGTTTTATTGCCACGTATGTGAGGATTTTCTGGTAGCTACACATTTGGTGGCTGATTTAGTATATTGAATAAAGTAGCTATTACATCCCATGTTCCACACTTATTAATTTCACTGGAATAGTAATAAAGAGACCTTAACGTTCCTGTGTAAAAAGCGACGTCTTTCTTTAAAAGGTTCAGTTTTCTGGTGTTTACTAGACCCTTTTTGTTCTTAATAAAAATTAAATTCTTCAGTAAAATTCTGTAAGGACCAAGAGAATTGTAAATAAATATAATGCAATGTACAGTTCCATACCTCCCAAGGGTTTTAAGGTAATCTGAGATATGTGTAATTAACTAGTAGTTACTATGGTACTACATACTTTCCATACAGCTAAAATAATATTAAAATCAATATAAACGATACCGTACTGAGAAATGTAGCTTACCGGCCGCTAGTACATATGAGTAAACTGTATGGGAGCAATTTCACTACTACACGGCCTTGATATAGCTATGAGACAGATAGGTATAACTCATGCCTCATGTATGAGAATATAATTAAGTGAATTCAAATTATTAAATTCTACTTACCCTAACTTGACGGGTACTTCGCAGCTACAGGCGCAAAACTGAAAAGCGTTACATCACGTAGCCGTCTTTTAAATCACGTTCGTTTCCAGTCAAGAAAAGAATATTATTCCCTTTAAAAGAAAGAACAGTTGGACAAGAATGTTAAGACTCTTTATCACATACGAAAGCACGTGCTTTTAGCGTATAATATCCAAAAACCTCGTTTCAGCAATTGGAACCGTTTGCGACATAAAAGGCACGTTTCACATCACGAGAACCGGTCTGTAGATTTGTCTCTTTAAACAACTGCCGGATGCAGTTCCTCCAGTGCTGCGGCAGATGTTTTTAATTTAGTTTTTATAATGTATAGCTGAAATAAGCTCTACCAAATACTGTCGAACGTGTCTTTCATGCAGTGCCCACTGTCCACAAAATGTATCGGCTTGTTTCCCTCTGTACAACAGAATTTTTAGAGCGGGATTTTACGAACCCATTCGATAGGGCGGTCGTGCCTTCGTCTATTTCGATATTCGTTTTAGCGGTATGTATTAACACGCACAGTAAAATACGAAGCACAACCAATACGCCAGCAGAGATAGAACCGCCCTGATCGTACTGATTACTACCAACGTGCATGACGGGAGTACTGGCTATTCTTCAGACTTTAATACATTTCGATGCATTGAATAACGAACGAGGATCAACTGGGTCAACGTTATGCAACTGGCACGTATAATGCCGCTTTAGAAAGCATTTTGTTACGGGAAACAAACTGACGATTTCCATCTACGTCCGTCGCCGCATAAAAATTAATTGGGCACCTGCGCACTATAGAAACTAAATTGATACGCCGAAATAACAGAGAAAATATATCTGGCGATTCTTAGGAAAGACACCAAAAGAGGAGCATCGTTTCAAATCGTATTATGTCTAAAAAACTAAATTTTATAGGAGAAGCAAAAAACAGATTACTCGTAACCTGAGGAACATTTCACAAATTTTAAAATTTTGCAGTTGTTTTATCTGAGGTGTACTTCTAGGTACGTAAAAAAGTAAAATAAATTTTCTGTTGTGTTCTTCAAATTTAAAGAAAATATGTTGTACGTAATATGCTTTGATTCGATAATTTGTGAAATATACAAATAGAAAACGATTAATGTGGTAAATGTATAACTAAGTATTTATTTTTGTTTCCTTTATGAAATAACATAACTGCCTCAGATTTAAGTTGATGGGCATGTTTGGTTATTTTCCCCTCTTTTGGCTCCTTGTTGAATTATCACCAACAGCAATTTCTTCCTCCATAATCGAAAATCAACTTACACTAAGTTCACAAAATAACTGTGATTCTTGAATATGTAGCATTGTTGAAAATAGCGCGCCACTTACACTATAGCCAATAGAGCAAAGTGACAGTACTCCTTCACGCTGGACACAATATGATTTGAAACACAAGCTACAGTGGACTGAATACAATTTGAAACAACAGCTACTTTACAGACGCAATTTTCGCTGTTAGTGAATCCGATTTGTTACATTCTGACATTACAGCATGGAATATCTATGTAAACTATACAAAAATGTATCAAACTCAATGTCCACAGGTGGACTTAATACGATTTGAAACGATGCTTCTCATTAACGGAAGACGCATGCTCTTTACCGAAAGTTATGTACAGTATATGCTCTACTTTTCTTTTATTGAAGAACATTATATTAATCAGTAACAACTACTATTTATTTCCGATATAAATTTCAGTCACTGTATCTTCAGTGGGCAAAATATACGTTGAAACATGACAGTCATTCTGTCATATAAATTTTAAGTGACAGTATGTGTATATAAAGGCCAGTTTCATGTTCAAAATGTTCAAATGTTTGTAAATCTATCGGACCAAACCACGTGGTAAACAGTCCGTAGCTTACAAACTACTTAAACCTAGGTAAACTAACCTAAGGACAAACACACTCACCCATGCCCCAGGGAGGACTCGAACCTCCACGGCGAGCAACTGCGCGCACCGCAGCGAGACGCTTTAGACCGCTCGGCTACTCCACCGCGGCACTCGTTTCATATTTTACGTATATTTTGCGCTCTGTAGGTGGCCACACGGTAACTAAATTCTTGATTTGATATTAAAAACTAATTGATACTGATTACTGTAATCTTTACAAATTGAAAAGAGTTTTCAGCACCCATAGATTCGAAAATGTAAGTGCAGCATAGTGTGTAAATAAAAGAGCCAGATAAAAAGCAGTAATCATACGTGAAGTAAAAATGAAAACTTGGTTCAAGTGAGAGGCACAAGCGAGTAAAAACCTGCGACTGCATTCCGACAGTGTGTCGAGCAGCTAACGCTGCAGCAGGTTCAGCAAGGACATTGTCTCACTGGCTATTCACGTGTGGCGGAACGCGACAGCCGCTCGGGATTAGCCGAGCGGTCTGGAGAGCCACGTTACGGATCGCGTGGCCTCCCGCGTTGGGGGTTCGAACCCCCCCCCCCCCCCCCGTCTAGTGCATGGGTGTGTGTGTTGTCCTTAGGTTAGTTTAACTTAGTTTAAGTAGTTGGTAAGTCTAGGAACTGATGACCAACGTAGTTTCGTCCCATAAGAATTAAAAACATTTGAATGTTTGGAACGTGACAAGGAGTCCATCGCTCGCTCCACAAGAGGAAGCCGTTGATTCACCGATCAGGACATCGACCGACCACCTCACGTGAAATCACAGACTGACATGAGTGGCCAGCTTGTACTTCTGGAAGCAACGTGACCAGAAGCCAAAAACCTAGTGTATTGACCTACAGGACAACGTGACGATCGATCTTTCTAGAAAGTGTACCACGTGACAGTCCATCCAAGTCCATCAAATAAATACCAAAGCTAGATAACCTTGCTTCTCCAATGTGTGTAACATGACCCCACCATCTCAGCGTGTTCGCTCAAACTGCTTCATCTACGTTGTTCACTGCCAGGTTTCTTTGATTTACTCATTATGGACATCCTCCAGCCATCGTTCATATCTACTAGTACCTGAAATCATCCTTGATGCTTTGGTATCTGAAACTTGTATCCACCTAGCTTTCACTCCCATATGACAAAGTTTGTCGAAATATAGAGCGGTGCACACTTCCTTCTTGCATAAGAGGGGAGATCTTAGCTGAGCACTCATTGCATTAGCTTTGCTACACCTTGATTCCAGTTCTTTCACTATGTTGTCATCCTGTGAGGGAATACATCCCTAGGTACTTGAAACTGCCCTCGATTCTATTTGGTACTCAATCTGTTTAAATCTCTTTCCCACAGACATTTGGAGATGTTGATATTCATATCATAATCCTTACACCTTTGATTGAGCTCTGAAATACTAGCAGCAGTAGCAGAAGTTTGAGTCATGATCAGCCACCGTCAGTGACAGTTGAAGATGTAAGAATTTGGTCTCAGTATTCTGGAAGGAGATGAACGATAATAGAGGTACTAAACCCAGTATGACTTACTAGAATGATAGGATACGATCTGATCGTGAATGTCTCCTGTGATCTCCGTCAAAGGTTCTGCCAATCGAAGACTTGTAGCCTGCAGAGCATTGGTTTGACCCCAGGGCAAGGACGCACAGCCTCCACGCCGCGCTGCTACCTCTGGTCGTAGCACAACACAACACTTCTGGACGACGAAGATGCGAAAAATCACACAGAACCGCCGCAAGGTAATTCAGCAGGGCTTACGGCTGGTTAACGCACAGTACTAGCTTCGATGGCGAGCGCTGTTCTACTGCCCAGCGAGAAGCAGATATGCCGCCAGCGTAATCAGAGATCCACGGCCGACGCTGTAAAATGACGCCGTGCGCCTTACCGCCGCCATCATGGCCCCCAGAAGGGTGGGGCTGGGTGGACCCATGGTTCCAGGGCCCGGTGCTGAAGGGGGCCCGAGCTCAGCCGTAAATGATTCAATTTTTTTGGGTTAGTGAAATTAAAAACAAACTAGAAAAAACTTGTTGAATATTGTAATCCAACGAAATTTTAGAAGATTCTACAGGCAGTTGTAGTAGATATTTATGATAAACCGCTTATCTTAAACGATTACATCGATTGATGCTCTTAGTTATTGCCATTGATTGGAATTGTATGTGTGTATTTACTAAGGTGACCAAATCATTGTACAGCTCTTTTTTTAGCGTGTTCTACTTCAACTAGATTACTAAATATTAAGATTACTATCTAGAAGGACCGCAGGGCCAATTTGGCCCCTCATAGCGTTTCTCTGTATTTTAGGCATGGGATGAGTTATGCCTGAGTGATTGATTGTGTGAGTAAGTGCGATCTTTTCAGATGAAGGTTATGGCCGAAAATTTACAAGTTGTATGAATGTAAACATGACATCGTTGGCAGCTTAGAGATCAGCTTTATGGTGAGTTGCTAGCTATCCTCGTATTATCAACATTCCAATCTGGACCTCCCATTGTTAAAAATCAATAAAAGCACATATGATGGTTACACTGAATTATCTTTCACAATCTGGCCGTATAAGCAATAAAACTGCATGGAGCCAATTTGGCCCCAGAGGTTCTTCTACGTAGTAGCTTGCATGCGATCCTTCTAGTATTAAATGCCAAGTAGACTAGATAGAAGCTATAAAAACGTGATATAATTAGTTCCTTTGCCCATTTTACTCTGGTTGTCATACCGCTTAGCTAAAGGAGTCGTTCTCAAGTCATACCGCTGGCGCAGCAGTTTGACGTTACTTCTGACGTGGCTTCAAAACGATTTGAGGTTGCTCCTTCGAGATGTGTATTGAACAAAATTTAATATTGTCTCTATTGATATTTATCTGCACCTTTAGTTCAACTTACGTTGTAAAGCTTCTCAAGATAGAATATACGTCATAATTGGCTGATTTATCTGATTGCCCCTCCCTCCCCTCCCCAAACTTAAAACTATTTTCTGACTACTGGGCTGCTGTGGCCATTGTATGTAAAGTCTCGATTTTAAGTAAAATAATTACCTTATCAAATTTGTACCTTGTTATACCAAGTTAAAGTAAATTCTAGAAAGGGCATGATTAAGATGAAAACTTGCATTTGAATATTTGAAACTTGCAATTACAAACTACTGCACACAACAGTAAAAAACGACAGGGGGAGGGACCGTCTCTGTTTCTGGGTCCAGGACCCGCAAGCGAATGTGGGGGCCATGGCCGCCACCAACACTCGCCGAGCCATCTACTTCACAGTAAGAATAATGTGTGGTTTAACTATTTAATAAATGTATTTCCCGCACACTCATGTGGTTTGTAGTCATTGGGTAGAAAGACTAGCCGGCAGGCTGCCGTTTCCAAGGGGACGCCCGAGTGGAAATTTCTCACTCTTCGTAGAGGCTTTTTCTGTGTCCCCAATGTAGTCGGGATTTACCCTTGATAGGACACTATCATTTAAGCGACACACTGAGAAGAGCAAAAGTCCCAACACGGAATAGCTTATTTGGCAAATTATCAACGTCAAAATAGGGAGCTAATCGAAAAGTTTTACGCACGACAGCAACGGCGCTATGTTACTCTGCTGCTGAGTGTGCAAATCCTGTGTGGAAACGGTCATGTCATGCAAACAAACTGGACCCTGTCCTGAATCAGATCTGTGAGCTTATCACTGGCTCTCGTAAACCTACAAGAGTTGAACATCTATACTTACGAAGTATGTCCACAAATTAAGTTCTGTTTAGTTATATAAACCAAACGTGAACATATACAGAAAAAATATTTATTGTATAAAAATCTTCAACTGTTCAACTATTTTTCTACATAGCTTCCGAAATTTTGTAGACACTTGCCATAGCATGGGACAGGTTTTTGTGTGTCTTCTTCATAGAAGGTTGCCACCTGTGTGTTCAACCATGTGGCAAACATGTTCATTCAGCTCATCATCGTTGAAGTGTTGACCACCAAGGACAGATTTTAGGTGTAAGAAGAGATGAAAGGAGTCTTCTTCTTCACTTCACGTTGCCGCCCGACCTCACAAGGCGAATGTGATCAAACAACTCTTACGGAAATTTCACTGGGACGTGCTTGATCATCCTCCGTACAGTCTCGCTCCTAGCGACTTTCTTCTTACACCTAAAACCTGTCCATGGTGGTCAACACTTCAGCGATGATGACGATCTGAAAGAACATGTTACCACATGGTTGAATACACAGGCGGCAACCTTCTACGAAGAAGGCATACAAAGAATTTTGCCACGCTATGACAAATGTCTACAAAATTTCGGAAGCTATGTAGAAAAGTAGTTTAATAGTTGTATACTCTTGTACAATAAATATTTATGTATATGTACACGTTTGTTTTATATAATACTTTGTGGACATATCTCGTATTATCAGGAATCGCTCCACCAAAGGTTCGACGCTCGGTACAGAGAAGAATCGAACGCTCAAAACAGATTCAAGACCAACGTCACCCATTACATGGGTACCAAACTGTACCAAAACGCCTTGAGTCATAAAGCAGTTTTCTACACTCAACGGAACTACTCGCAGACCCACCAAGACCTACCAGAGTAAAATTGTGGCTGGAGCAACAAGGACATGCCAACTATGCTGAGGAGGCGCTGCCACCAGGCGCAGAACTTGACTGGCAGAGATGGAACACTCTAAACAGACTGTGGTCAGGAATGGGTAGATCTAACAAGGATTTGCACAATTGGGGAATCAGCGAAAATGTTATGTGTTGGTGCGGGGACATACACACCATGGCCCACCTGTTGCAACGTCCGCAAGTAAATCATCCAAGATCCTGCACAGTCCAAGACCTGATGACCTGCAGCGGTACAGCAATGGTGTATGTAAACTTCTGGAAGAATGAGACATTAAGTTGATCATACCATCTTGTTCATGTATTAAATGTTATTGTAAAAATTTGTAGACATTATTATTTTATAATTTGTGAATTTATTATCTATTGTTTGTAGCTCACAATATATACAGGGTGTTTCACTAAGTGTGTTTGCCTCTGTAACTTATAAAATAATAGGTGACGGGAATTTTTAATGCGGTTGGTCAACACAAGAAATGTTAAACTTTCTGCGGAATTATGAACATAGTTTATTGTATCATTTTCCAAACAGTTACAGCACAAAGATATTTTTTTTAAATGGAACAATCGTTTTTTCTATCGTGTATTGGATTCGTTGAAACCAGCTGCGTCCAGATCAATTTAAACTACATTAGTATCACTGTTAGTTTGGGAGTTACAACCCTTGAAAGTTCAGGGGGCGGAGGCTACGACAGCGTAGCTGACTGGCTGGTGGTCATGAGACAGTGAGCCGTGCCCCAGGGGATAGCCACTCGGCCAGTCAGATACGCTATCGCAGCCTCCGCCCCCGGAACTTTGAAGGGTTGTAACTCCCAAACTAACAGTGATAGGAATGTAGTTTAAATTGATTTGGACGCAACGAATCCAATGTACGATAGAAAAAACTATTGTTCCATTTAAAAAAATATATTTTTGTGGTGTAACTCTTTGGAAAATGATACAATAAACTATGTTCATAGCTCCGCAGAAAGTGTAACATTTCTTGTGTTGACCTACCGCATTAAAATTTCCCGTCACCTATTATTTTATACGTTACAGAGGCAAACAAACTTAGTGAAACACCCTGTATATATAGTAAATGCTGTTTCATTTACGCCTCATGCCAGAGCCAAGGAAAAGATCCCACATGTTTATAAGGTTCCTTCCAAAAATGCTATGTTAACAATAAAATGTTACCTTGTAGTTGAAGGTTGCCATCCTGCAATAGGGCAATGCATTTACATTTCTTGTTACGTGTTCAGTATTTAGCAAAGGAGTAGGGTTACATCATTAGGTGTCAGAACTCATCTTCACTTTATTGCAGAAGATTATATTAATCAGAAACAACTGCCTATTATTTGCGATCTAAATTTCATTTACTGTATCATTATTTCAGTGGGAAATCACAATGTTCATCACTGCGGACAAAATAATATTGTATTTGTTTAGGTTCGCTCGACACTAATCGTATCATTACGGGATTCGACATCTTCGTATGATACGTATACCTTACGCTAGCTATGGTAGAAATATAGCTTTAACGTACTCCAATAATCTCAAGATATAATTTTGTTACCTGATGCTGAAAAGTCGTAATAGAAGTATTCGCTCAGTATAGCGAGGGTATCTCAACGTCATGTAAAACTCGTGTGAGAAAATGTTTATTCATGAAACACTTTTAAAGACACTGTCACACTTTATTATTCCTCTTCGTCGCTAGTTTTATCTAAAAACTGGTTCCATCAGTAAACCAGGTTGTAGACAACAACACAGAAATTTAAATTTCTAGAGTCCACTTAACTGCCCCCTGAATGACGGATATGGTCCTGTCGTGACGACTAACACGGTGCCTCATAAACTGTTTGAAGAGAAGTTGTTGTTGTTGTTGTTGTTGTTTGTAGAGCTTATGGAACGTAACTACGGGGTCATCAGTTCATAAACTTACAAACTACTTATGAACTAGCTACTACTAAGGACGGCACAAATATCCATGCCCGAGGGGGGATTCGAAACCCCGACCGTAATGGCCGTGCAGACTGTAACTGGCGCGCTGCAGTCCCCTCGGCTACCGGGGCCGGCATTTGAAGAGAATAAATAGCTTGTTGTAAGATGCACGTTTACTGAGGCTGACGCGTCTGATTAAATTACCTATTACAGATTTAAACTTAGATCTTTTTTTAGTTTAAATGTTCAACTGTTTAGAAATTAATGGGACCAAACTGCAGTGTTCATAAATCCCTAGACTTACAGATAGTTAAACTAACTTACGCTACAGACAACACTCACACACACACACACACACACACACACACACGTACGTCCGAAGGAGGACTCGAACCTCCAAGGGAAGCAGACAAGGCGCCAAAGAGCGCTCACGCACTCCCGCGCTTTCTTTAGTCTTAGCTGTTGGTAGGTGCTGCAATCGTACAACATGGACATACGAAAAATTTCTGTTGGGTCGGGATTCCAACCCGGGACCTCTACTTTCTAGGCCAAAGTCTTTGTCTTAAGACAAATGCACGCAAGTACGAACCCCGATCGACACAAACCTTCAGATGTCGTCCTTCTTGGGATATTGCACTCTGTGGCTAGCATATATCTACTATGGGTCCGGTTCTCGTGTTCAACCTCGCTAAAATATGCAGAAATCTTCTGCATGAAGACTTAGACTGAAGAATTGCAGTGTCTGGTCATTCAAACATGCCCGAAAGAATTGGCGTGGCAATTCTTCAATCTAAATTAGCTTATATGCCCGTGCTTCGCAACGGTTGTTAAGGAAGAGCCTGTGCGTATCATAGTAAAAATCATCAGTAAAAATAGAATCCTTGTTGGATCGCAGAGTAGTCCTCGCCAAGCCGTCAAATTTAAGCAAAAGTAATCGTCAGAAATGATGGATCTTCATAAAGTTTTTGATACAAAGAGTGAAATAAATTTAAGTCCGTACACTGTTACGATGTAAATTCAGTGTTGGGTCGTATTCGTCTGTCTGGTGTAAATTTCTGAAAACAATTCCGTCGATGAGATGAGAAATAGTAATCGTAATAATAATAATTGTAATAATAACAGCGCCATGTAGTACTACACTTTTTGTGACATTGTAGTTATTCTGTATGGACGAATGCTGGAAGTCTGGTAATTCAAGCAGAGAGCAATTCATCGGTTTTTTAATAACACGTCATGGTGGTGTCAATGTGTGATAAAGAAAGTGTAGGTAATGGTTGAAGAAGTGCCGTCGGGTGATCGTCTGTATACAGTTATCCATTAAATTTAGTACTTACAACGAGCTGTCTTGACTGTGTTAGCAGCATCGGCCACTCTTTCAGCTAATACATGTTCACTGGTCTGTCTGTTAAGCTTATGGGACTTAACAGCGGCTTCATCAGTCCCTAAACTTACCAACTACTTATAAACCACCTTATACTAAGGACAAGAAAAACCTCCATGTCCGAGGGGGAATTCGAACCCCGACGGGAAACGGCCTCGCGCATCGGACCATAGCGTCTCAATGTGCTCGGCCATTCCGCCGCGGCCATCCACAAGTGATTACTTCGTAAAGAACAAAGTTGAAATCTACCTTGTAGATATTTCTGCTGTATGTTGGCAGTGATCTCTATATAACCTGGATGTATAACTCTGGTCTTTGACCATAAAACTGCAGAGTACTTCTAGAGCTACACGATCCTCAATGAATTTCTGGGACCGCACAACCCCGAGGTGTGTAGTCGCTCGTGTGTGTTTCGAAAGACTATAACGTTTCTAGGCATTTCTATACATTCCTAAACTCACCGAAATCACAAAAAACTACATAAAATCGATTGTCCTTCCAAAGAACTCTTATATAAATGAATACAATTGAGAGACACGAAGAAATGTCATGAGTGCAACGTGCCGAAAGAAGCAAAGAATGTGGTTAAGTATGTAATACACAAAGCAAAATCAGTAACTCTGTGTTCAATGTTTGTTGGTATTCTTAGAGATAAGATTGCGTCACTTAATTCTGTCACAGACGTACGCTTCCTCGCTGTACTACGCCATACTTACCACACAGCAGTGGCGTCTGTTAGTTCATAGCCTACGTCTAAAAATTTTAGTCATCCCACTTTTATGAAACGAAGTTGATCCATACAAATCTGTGAAGTAGTTTAGGAGATTAGGGATTTGTAATAGATGAACAGGCAGTTACTGAAAACAAGATTACGATATATCTTTATTTTTATGAAATAATGCGTATTGTTGCCCAATGTTTCCAATGAAAAGCTTACGAAAATGTGTCAGTAGGTATTTTTTATACATTAGTGATATTTGCCATTTTAAAAGTTTATTTCATGATCATTCATATCTCGGATGCCACTATTTGACGCTACGGGAGAAGAGAGGTTACGTCACTGGAAATGATGCATTCTTCGCCTAAAGAATTTGATATATCCACTTTTCGTTCAATGTGGGAAAAGAATTATTTCATTCCCCGATTAATAGTGCATTAAATACTGGTGAGACTGTTCCATTCAGTTGGCTTTGTTTGGACCTGAGAGGACAGTAGCACATTACTTACGGCAGTTCAATGTATTGCGCGCACTATCCACAACTGAAGTACCAGGCCTCTGTGGTCGGTGTGGCTTGTGGCTTCAACGGACCCTTTGCCACGACACACGTCGTCATCTGAGATGAACGTGTTTTCTCGTTGTGACGCTCTTCGCCTTCACCAGACTTCTGCCACAAAATTCATAACCCGTCTTCGTAAAATTACACTCGTTGCTTGTAGTAGGTGATAGTAAAATGTAGCTGCGGAAGTCTGCTTGAAGGAAAAATCTTACAAAAGACTCCACTTCATCCTATTAACATCCAATAACTCCATTCTGAAATTGTATTTTGAAACGCAAAGCTACTACACATTTGGTTTGTGACCCCAGAGGTTTAAATACGAACTACTGTGCGGCATGGTTGCGTGGTCTGCCATGCTACATACTGAGCGACCGTTCACGACAGAGGTTCGAGTCCTCCCTCGAGCACGGAGTGTGTGTTATCCTTAGAGAAAGTTGAAGTAAGTAGTTTGTGAGTTTATGGACTGATGACCGTAGCAGTGTGATCCATAGGTTTACAAACATCAGAACATTTGACTACGTACTGTTGTCGCCCTGCTGCTGGACTGCGTGTACGGTCACACTTAGCGCTACAGCATCGACTTACACTGCTCGACTGGCGCAGTCAGAAGCTCACATGGTAACAAGGGCCGCGGTCTTCAGCGATGAAAGCACATTATACCTGCACACAAGTGATAGTCACTTACTTTGCGAGGATTCAACACACGCCGGTCGCGGTGGCCGAGGGGATTGCGGCGCTTCAGTCACGGTCTGCACGGCTACTACGGTCGGTGGTTCGAATCCCCCCTCGGGCATGGATATTTGTGCCGTCCTAGTTCGTAAGTAGATCATAAGTAGTTTGTAAGTTTAGGGACTGATGAGCCCGTAGTTAAGTCCCATAAGCTCTACAAACATTTGAACATTTGATTCAACACACGCTCGCTCCACCAAAGACCCTAGGGACTGATAACTCCGCAGTTAAATCACAAAAACTTTACAAACATTTGAACCAAAGGCCTTATGGGTTGAACAATAAGCTACAACTATCAATGACGTTTGTGGAGGGAAGACCAAGCAGCGCTCAGTACGTGCGGAATGTTCTAAAAGCCATTTTTTGCCATTTTTGCTACAGGAAGGCGATGTGTTATTCCAAGACACTGCTCGCCCACCCATTGCGTCTGGAATTCAACGTGCTCTTCAAGGCGTGCTGCAGCTTTCCTGGCCCGCACGATCACCGGACTTTTCAACACGTGCTGATATGGGACTACAATTAGCACACATCATTAGTTTGCCACAACCCTTGCAGAATTAAGTGAACTGATCTAACCTAGGTATGATAATGTACTGAACGTACGCCACAGTCAGTGACTGGAATGCCAACCAAGGACGCCACACCACTTATTTGTAAGGGTTTTTCAGTATGGCTCGAAGCTTGGTATATCGGTACCATTTGAACTCTTTATCTGTAAATATTATCATTTCATATATTTCACATGCACTAACATTAAATTACGAGTTACTAACTCTCTAAGTAGATGTACTAATTTATATTTCCAGTCTTCTACATCTATATCTACATGGGATACTCTGCAAATCACATTTAAGTGCATGGCAGAGGGTTCATCAAACCACCTTTATACTATTTATCTCCCATTCCATTCTAGAGTAGCGCGCGGGAAGAAAGAACACTTGAATCTCTCCGATCCCGCTCTAATTTCTCGTATTTTATTTTGATGATTTTTCTACCTATAAAAGTGGGAGTCAACAATGTATTTTCGCATTCGGAGGAGAATAATGGCGATTGGAGTTACGTAAGTAACCCACGCCGCAGCGATAAGCGCCGTTGTTGTAATGATTCCCATCCCAGATCCTGTATCATTTCCGTATCACTGTCTCCTCTGTATCGTGACAATACAAAACGAGCTGCCCTTCTTTGGACTCTTTCGATGTCCTCCGTCAAACTCATCTGATAAGGATCCCACACAGGGCAGCAATACTCCAAAAAAGGACGGAGAAGCATAGTGTATACAGTTCCTTTTGCAGTTCTGTTGCATCTTTAAGGGTTCTGCCAGTAAAACGCAGTCTATGGTTCGCCTTTCTCAAGACATTATCTACGTGTTATTTCCAGTTTAAGTCTGAGGCCTATGATGCCAATAATTTCGACCATGCCACCAGCCCGGCTCTGGTCTGAAACGAGTAAGAGGAAACTTTGGACGCCGGCCGCGGTGGCCGAGGGGACTGAGGCGCTTCAGTCACGGTCTGCACGGCCACTACGGTCGGGGGTTCGAATCCCCCCTCGGGCATGGATATTTGTGCCGTCCTAGTTCGTAAGTAGATCATAAGTAGTTTGTAAGTTTAGGGACTGATGACCCCGTAGTTAAGTCCCATAAGCTTTACAAACATTTGAACATTTTTTAACAACTTTGGACGATGTTTCGATTCTATGAACAAGTGGAAGACAGTAACTTCTTCACCTCCTCACTGTAGTGCTGAAAAGTAAACTTCGCAAAAGGTTGGTCGAAAACACTAATGAATTATTTTATTCATTTGTCACAATATATTTTTCGACGTTAAGTACCATCGTGAGGTGTTTCCGCAAAACAACCTCCTTTTATAAGTATGTATCCTAGTACTAGATAAATAAATTTACAAATTTCAATTATGAAGTGCAGTACGTGCGATATTTAGAGGTGTTTTGGACCAACCATTTACAATTATGTGAATATACGACATTTCAAACACTATGGGCTCAAGATATAATAAAAAGTAAACTGTTTAACTTCGAGTTCACAACAGATTTTCAATGATAGAGTACAATCAGCCAACCAGTTCCATTTAAAGGTTTACTGGAACCTTCGACTTAGGTTACGATACCAATGATGTTATCCTCTTTAAATATAATAATGGAGGTTGATCACAGAGATTAAATAAAGAAAGCAGCTCTTGTCTTAAGAGATTAAAAGCCATTGCTCTTGTTTGGATATCTGATTTTTTTTTTTTTTATCGAGAGCCTGCCGCGGAGTGCCAAATGGCCCGAGGGCCACGGGCGGGCCTAGTGACGTCACGACGACCTTGGCTTTTCGGCAGTACTCGGTACTGACGACATTTCACCTCACAGTGCGTTGCGGCCTTGCCTCCTCCGGCCTCCATCGTGATATTTTTTCAACAGCCATGACCCATTTCCATGAACTTTAAAGCTATACAGATTTTGAAAAATTCATTTGAGTTTTGGAAGAAAGAGAAAGGTTTGAAATTTTTTCCCTGATATTAACAATTTGTATTCTTTTTTTCGGGACGTTCTCAAGGCCATTTGCTGCATCAGTTGAAAGTGCCCTTGAAAATTTGCAGATGGAACTGATACAGTGTAATTCCTGATTCAAAGAAAAATTCCATTACCTTAGAACTGTTCAGAAGTTACACAAAAACATTTCCTCTGGAAGAGAATTCAAGTTCGTACCAACTTTCGTGTGAAGGATTGTTTTCAATGATTAAATCAACTAAGTGACAATTACGTGACAGCTTTAATAATGATTTTATGATAGATTTCCCCAACCTGCCAACAGTTTACATCACATACCAATTTTATTACGTCTTCAGTGAATCAAAACTAATTAAATACTTGTTTTGTTTGTGATATATTTTGTTAAGAACTGTAGTCATGGTAAGATTTCTAGATAATGTTTTGAGTATAAATACAACACACACTACTCCCCAAAACCTAAAATTAACGTAAGTAATTTACAAAGGCCTCGGTGCTGGTGTGTTGAAATAGAACCACAAAGCTGTCGAAACCAGTTTCACATCAATTGAGATGCATTTTCAGGTACATTTCGGTAATGAGTACATGTTCTATGAATGACAGCGTCTAGCATTCTCGAGGCCCTGGTGAATACCATCACAATAAGTTGTGGTCGTCAATCATTAAATAAATTGCTATTTTCTATCCAATTCAGGGCCTCCTGAATGCTGGACGCTGTCCTTCACAGAACATGTAATCATTATCGTAATGTACCTGAAGATGCATCTCAATTGTTGTGAGAACAGTTGTGTGTAAATAAACATGTTTCGGAAGCTTTGCGGTTATATTTCAACACACCAGCACCCAGTACTTTTTCTAACACTAGAGTAAATTTTAGGTTTGGGGGAGGAGTGTGTGTAGTAATTTCATTCAAATTGTTTTAAAGCTGTGGCTGCCCTTCCCATAAAATTATTTGCTAGGTAATAATTTCTTTTTCTGACATGTAGTTGTGATAATTTATTCTATGAAATGTTTAGTATCCGATAGTGATTCAGATTCCTCGCCTTCTGCTGACGTAGATATGTCAGAGGTGCGCAGGCAACGATTTTTCGTGGTCAGTACACTTGTGTCTCTGAATCGTATGCTGTTGTTGAGCTTGAAGTGTTTTATTTAGTTTATATTGTATTTAGTGTCTATTTCCCGTACAATTTTGCTGCTGAAATATGACTAAGGTGTGCTCAGCATTTAAATGCAGAAATCGAAGTGAAAAAAACGATAAGTACTGCGTGTAAGAACACCAAATGTTTGACCTTAGTCTGTCCATACTCAAACAAAATTCCTAACTAATGGCACTTGAAGCTGCAGACGACCTATCCTGCAATTCCGTTGAAGTACACACGAGAAGAAAACGCTCAATGTTCTACCTGGTGTTAATGTGTTTCTGAGATATTTCTTCTTCTTTCGCTCTTGTGATCGATGATACTACACTTTTGAGTGTCTACACCTTCTTTAAAAATATTTTCATTTTTTGTTGATAATAATTGATCGAGCATGGTAGACATGCAACCAGTACAAAGTGTGGAAGCAGTAGTAACGGACAGAATTTTTGCACTTGCATATTTCTGTGTTCTTTGCAACAAATCTATACTTAATACAGCGTGGCAACAACGGAAGTTATTAATGATACGTTATTTCGGCGTGGAATGCTTTTGCGGCAACTGAACAGGCCGCATTTTTGTTGCAACTATTCTGTTGTCACTTTCGTCTTTGTACTGAAATTTCGTCCACCAAAGTTTACAACCAAACCCTTTAATAGCAATTTTACAAGTTTGTGGACTTAATAGGTTTAGTAAACACAAGATAAGTTGTTACAACATATTAACAGTAGATGCAAATCCATGGTCAAGATTGTTGGTCGTAACAATTACTGTTCACTGTATGTTACGCAGCTCATTTAGACCACGTATTTTCATATAAACAACACGAATGTTTTCACAGCGGCACTTTGTTGTTATTTTCAACCTCGGCTAACTGTTATATTTCGAACTGTAATATACTGATAGGTTGGTGAAATTTCATTATCGCATTTTTGGGGTATTTACTACTAGGCTCGTCTATTCGCAAATTCGAGAAAATCTGACAGGACTTGATCCACATTCGTATGCAACAGTCAATCTTTATTTAAAACGTGGAGGTGTAAATAGGTAAAATTCTCTACTCGATGTGGCATACCAGCTGTCATCCGATACCCCAAATACCAAGGCGGACGCCAATTAATTTGCCTCCTACATGGCGGACCTATCGGCACTCTATGAAATGTAAGCTTTTTGTGCGCAGGCTACGAGCGGCCGCCGAACTTCACGGCGCCACTCAAATGTTCAAATGTTTGTTAAGCTTATGGGACTTAACTACGGGGTCATCAGTCCCTAAACTTACAAACTGCTTACGAACTACCTGGTCCTCTGCAATTCCTTATTTACATAAACGATTTAGGGGAAAATCTAAGTAGCTCTCTTAGGTTGTTTGCAGATGACGCCGTCATTTACCGTCTAGTAAAATCATCTGAAGATCAAAACCAACTGCAGAACAATCTGAATAAGATATCAGTATGGTGTAAAAATTGGCAATTGACTCTAAATAATGAGAAATGTGAAGTCGTCCACATGAGTACGAAAAGAAATCCGTTAAACATTGTTTACAACATAAATCAATCAAATGTGAAGGCCGTAAACTCCACAAAATACCTAGGAATTACTATTACTTCATACTTAAACTGGAAAGAACACGTAGATAATATCGTGGGAAAAGCGAACCACAGACTGCGTTTTATTGGCAGAACCCTTAAAAGATGCAACAGAACTACAAAAGAAACTACATACACTGCGCTTGTCCGTCCATTTTTGGAGTATTGCAGCCCAGTGTGGGATCCTTCTCAGGTGGGTTTGACGGAGGACATCAAAGAGTCTAAAGAAGGGCAGCTCGTTTCGTATTTTCACGATACAGGGGAGACAGCGTTACGGAAATGATACAGGATCTGGGATGGGAATCATTACAACAACGGCGCTTATCGCTGCGGCGTGGGCTACTTGCGAAACTCCAATCGCCAACATTCTCCTCCGAATGCGAATATATATTGTTGACTCCCACTTAATAGGTAGAAATGATCATCAGAATAAAATACGAGAAATCAGTGCTCGAACAGAGAGATTCAGGTGTTCTTTCTTCCCGCGCGCTGTTCGAGAATGGAATGGGAGATAAATAGTATAATTGTGGTTCGATGAACCCTCTGCCAGGCACTTAAATGTGATTTGCAGAGTATCCCATGTAGATGTAGATGTAGATATTAAGTACGGCACAAATATCCATGCCCGAGGGGGGATTCGAACCCCCAACCGTAGTGGCCGTACAGACCGTGACTGGAGCGCCTCAGTCTCCGCGGCCACCGCGGCCGGCACGGCGCCACTGCCGAAGACAGTGTTAGGCGGCACCATCCCGTAGCCACCACCTGCGACTAGGCCCGGAGACAAGGCACGGCGCTCAGTATTGATAGCACTGTCTGAGTGCGTATATACGGTTACAATCGCGAGTGGTTACGTTGTGTGTGAACCGTCCTACTACCACCGCCGCTCAGAATAGGAAAGTGGCAACGAGGTCTTCCTCACAGTGCAAGTCCGTTTGTGAGCATTGATCCCGAATTTCTCAAGTTATGGCAGCAACAGCTGCTTCAGCAAGGCAAACAGTGGTAGCTGTTGCAGCAACAGCAGACACAGCAACGGCAACAGCTGGCTTTACTATTACAGCTTCTGGAAAATCAATGGTCGGCGTCTGCTGTGTCATCGCCTCTCCGTCCATCCTTCGCTTCTTTCGACGAGACAAATGAAAGTTGGGAGGTTAATTTACGGCGCTTTGAACCCTACTGCGCAGCAAGTCAAATTGAGAACCCTGCTCGCCAGTGTGCCCTGTTATTGTCTGCCATTAATACCCTATACGAAGTGGTGCAAAAAACTACGCCCACTCTCAAACACTAATTGTTTGCAACATTCTGAAGTATGCAGTTTGTTGACTAGATATTATGGCCACCAAATATACGTACTTGCTGCTAGGCTCCAATTTAATCAGTGTGTTAAGCGATTTAAGCAATCTTATGCAGCATGGGTTGCAGATTTACATGGCTTAGCATGAAAGTGTGATTTTTCCTGTCAAAAGTGCGGCGTGTCTTAAGCAGATTCATTAATTAGGGATGTGATGATTCTTCTTGCTAACGATCGGAAAGTTAGCGCAAAAGCACAGAAACCTCGGACCACACTTTGAGTGATTTGTGACGAATTGCCAATGCGTATGATGTAACTGTCTCCGTAAAAGCTTTATTTAATTCATATGAGTACGACGTTGTTAGTAGTATTAGTCGTCGTTGGGTACTTCGATCAGCGGATGACACTAAGTCGAGGTCATCATCTACTTCTTGGAGCTCGCCTGTGTCTGGTAGCCAGACGTCACGGGCTTCAGTACTTAGTGATTGCCCACCCCTATCGTTAGTAAACGCGCACAGACAACAGCCCTTAGTTCGCCGCCGGCCGCAATGGCCGAGGGGACTGAGGCGCTCCAGTCACGGTCTGCACGGCCACTACGGTCGGAGGTTCGAATCCCCGTTCGGGCATGGATATTTGTGCCGTCCTTAGGATTAGCAAGTTCATAAGTAGTTTGTAAGTTTAGGGACTGATGACCCCGTTGTTAAGTCCCATAAGCTGTACAAACATTTGAACATTTTGTTCGCCGTCGAGGGGGCCCAAAGGGAGCGGTGTCTCAAAATGTGTTTTCCTCCTCGGCGTTGTCGCCGTCCATGTGGTACCGTTCTGTCTTGCCTGGAGTGCGGCCCATGTCATCGGCGGCGTGACTGCCTGTACTAAAGCACTAGATATACCGAGCTGAACAATCCGCCATTTTGAATCCCAATCCGACGACAGTGTTGTATGCTTTGTGTGATGTAGCGAAGTGAATCAGCGAATATTTCGTGATTTTATTGTTTTACAGTGTGAAATGGTTGGTTGTGCTGCTCCGAACTGCTCAAATAATAGCAGACGCGGTCACTATACGTTTTATCTGTGTCATTCAAACATAGATCGGCGTAAAAGGTTGCTTGTAATTAGCAGACGCCGAGTATGGACACCAAAATCGAGCAACTATCTGTATAACGTTAAGAAAAGAAACTATTTTTCAAATGTTTTTAGAGTTTATGGGACTTAACTACGGGGTCATCAGTCCCTAAACTTACAAACTACTTATGAACTAGTTAATACTAAGGACGGCACAAATATCCATGCCCGACGGGGGATTCGTACCCCCGACCGTAGTGGCCGTGCAGACCGTGAGTGGCGCGCCGCAGACTGCTCGGCCACCGCGACCGGCTCTCTTTTTTATTTGTATTAGAAATAGTTATGGTCACAGAAAGGTAATAATGAAAATATAGACCTATACATGTAAGCGATGGTTTAATTATACAACAGATTGTTAACAACACGATATACAGTCTGTTTGAAGTAAGCTACTTTTCTTGATTTTATTTAGACCAACTAGGGAGCTATTCTAAGGGCTGTTAATTGTATTTTAAGTGATGCATGAGTGCAGCTGACTTTACCCAGCTAGTGGTTTTTAAATTATATTATTTAGCATTACTTCAGTGTTTAATTTAAATGTATCTCTCAACACGGAAGTATGTAGGCCTAAGACAGGTTGTGAACAGGCTGTCTGGAAAAATAAAATAAACTGAACTTCGCAAAAATGCGAACGTGAAGGAAGTCGTATATGAAAGGCATTAGATTCAAAACTTTGCATGCAACATTCACTTTATTTCAAAGTGCATGCTACCATAGAATCTTTATTTAGTCGTTATGTAACGAAACCAGACGTTCAAAGTTATTTAACACATTTTGACTTCTCTGAAATATGTTGTGTGTAAAATATGCGAGACAAGTACAATATCGCAATTTAACATTATTCCTTAATTGTTTCCGAATGCAACTCTTAGTTACCGTAAAAGTATGTGGGCGTACTATTTATAAACCAGAAAATACGATAATTGTAACGTAATTTAACTGTATGTGGTAGATATTTAGAACGGCATCATATGCCTTACTTTGAATGTATCACATCTCTAAATATGCATATTCCCGCTAACTTTAAGTTGATTGCCTCTTACAGTCAAATGTAAGCAAACAAATCTACGAAGCTGTAATATTTTCTGAGTTAGGAAAGTATATTTAATGGCCTTAAGAACATGTTAAAAAGCGTAAGTGTTCAGTCGCCTTCAACGTGGGATTAAAAATGGTGGATTGTTCTGCTTGTACTATACAGTGCTCTAGCCTGTACTAGAGCACTGTATAGTACAAGCAGAACAATACGCCATTTTGAATCCCACATTGAGGGTGGGCATTTAAAGGCTACGGCACACTTAGGCTTTTTAATATGCTCTTAAGGTTATTAAATATACTTTCCTAGCGCAGAAATATTACAGCATAGTAAATTTATTGGCTTACATTTGACTGTAAGAGGCAAGCAACTTAAAAGTTAGTGATTAGAGGGATAGATATGATACATTCACTTACATTCCATATTAAAGCATATGTTGCCGTTCTATAGTTAAAATAAGTTACGATTATCGTATTTTCTAGTATATAAGTAGTACATCCACATACGCTTACGCTGACCAAGAGTTGCATACGAAAACAGTTACAAAATAATGTTAAATTGCGTTACTGTACTTTCCGTATTGCCCCCTCCAAAGTCTCGCATATTTAACACACACCGTATTTGAGAGAAGATTTTACGTCTTTCCTGTTCCCATTATTTGCGAAGTTCAATTTATTTATCTTTTTCAGACATCCTGTTCACAGCTTGGCTTAGCCCTACATATTCCAGTGTTGAGAGTCACATTTAATTTAAACAATAAACTAATGTGAAATTATATAATTTAAAAACCAATAACTGAGTAAAGCCAGCTGCACTCATGCATCACTTAAATACAATTAATAGACCTTCGAATAACTACCTAGTTAGTCTAAATAATATCAAGAAAAGGAACATTAAACACACTGATTGTCGTGATATATCAACGGTCCATCAAAATTAAAATAAACCATTGCTTTCATCTATAGGCCTATATTCTCTTTACTACCTCTCTGTCAGCATAACTATTTTAATACAAATAAAACAACGTTTAATTCTTAACGTTACACAGATAGTTACTCGATTTTGGCGTCCATACTTGGCATTTGGAATTTACAAGACACCTTTTACGCCGATCTGTGTTTCAAGAAACCAGATAAAACTTCTAGCGACCATGTCTGCTATTATTTGAGCAGTTTGGAGATGCACAACCAACCATTTCACACTGTGAAACAATAAAATCACAAACAGTTGGCTGATTCCCTTCGCTGCACCAGGCAGAGCATACAACTGTGTCGTCGGAATGGGATTCAAAATGGCGGATTGTTCAGCTCGGTATATCTAGTGCTTTAGCCTGTACCGTGACGTCACCTGCTTCGCATGCCGTAAGCCGGCACACTTGGCGAGTGTCTGCCGTAGCCGGCTTGTGTCAGCATCGGCCGCCAGCACCCTGCACGACATCCTGCCGCTGCCAGGCACAGCCGCTGGCGGTACGCAGCGCAATATGTTGCGACTGGACATCGACGGGGTGACGGTGGAATTCCAATTGGACACCGATGCGACCGTGCCTCCGATCAACGTACTGGTGCATTGGATCCCTGCCCCTGGATGCCCCACAGCGCAAATTGGTGACGTACAACGGTCAAACGGTTCCGCTGCGGGGTCAGATTGTGGTTGAAGCTAAGTACAAAAATATAGCTCGGAACCTAACCTTGCTTGCAGTTAATTCCTGGACGACTACTATCATTTTTAGTTTAGACACTTTCGCGCTGTTTGGCTTTACAATACAGGAGCAGGTCAACCTTGTTTTCCCGTCTATACCAGAATTAGACGAATTGTGTAAAAAATTTGAAAGTCTCTTTGAACCTACCCTAGGTTGCGTTAAGGAATTTCAGGAACACATTTCTCAAAAGCCATCAGCGGTGCCAAAGATTCGTCGCACTGGTCCGTTTCCGTTCGCCATGCGTGACCAGGTCAACGCAGAACTAGACCGACTGCAGGCTGTATCCTTTAATCAGTGGGCGAGTCCGATGGTTATTGTAGCGAAGCCTAATGGGGCATTGCGGGTGTGTGCAGATTTTAAGTCCACCGTTAATGCGCAAGCAAATGTTCATCTGTACCAATCCCTCGACAGAAGGAATTGTTGGCTAAGTTGATCGGTGGGAAACATTTTTCGAACGTTGATCTGGCTGAAGCGTATTTTCATTTACCAAATGAACGAGGAAACAAAACGGTTTCTGGTTCTTAGTACGCCGTTCAATATGTACCAATATAATAGATTCAAATTATCCCGCGACAGCAGCGCCGTTAGTGAGTCTAGTTATTATTTTACAAGCTCTTTGTGCCGAACACACAGTGTTACGTGGCGCCATCCAGTGGTCACTACCTGCGACTAGACCCGGAGACAAGGCACGGCGCTCAGTATTGATAGCACTGTCTTAGTGTGTACATATATATCGCGAGCTACACAATCGAAAGAGGTTACGTTATGTGTGAACCCTCGGAGTACCGCCGTCGTGCAGGATAGAAAAGAATGATAGAAAACAATGTTATAATACAGTACTAACAATCAAAAAATATATATTTACAATCTATAGCTTCAGCTTTCTGATTTTATAATAGAGCAAAGTATGAAAAGCAGACGCATGCAAGCTAGTTTGCGGTTCGGTGCTCGACGATTCTGCGTCTGGTGACGTAATGAGTTGAGTCTGTGATTGCACAGGAAGTGATACCGGCGCGTCAACGGACCGAGTGTGGTCGATTCTGGGGCTGGCCCTGATTTAATATATATAAGCGACTGTCGTAGTCATGATAGATACGAAGCCAACATCGACCACAATAGTACAGTTTTATATGCCAACTAGCTCTAACGATGATTAGGAGATCGAAGAAATGTTTGAGGAGGTACAGGAAATTATTCAGACAATTAAGGGAGAAGAAAACTTAATTCTAATGGGACACTGGATACCGTTGAATGAAAAGGAAGGGAAGGAAAAATTGTAGGTTAATATGGTTTGGGCAGAAGGAATGAAAGAGGAAGTCGCCTGGTAGAATTTTGCACAGAACATGATTTAATCATAACAAACACCTGGTTTAAGAATCACGAAGGAAGTTTGTATACGTGGAACAGACCAGGAGATACCGGAAGATAATGGATATATTTTATAATGGTAAAATATTAACCAGGTTTTAAACTGTAAGACATACCCAAGGGCAGATATAGACTCTGACCATAACTTATTGGTTAGGCTGAAAGTGAAAAAACTGCAGAAAGGTAGGACAATAATGAGATGGGACTTGGCTAAATTGAGGGAAACTGAAGTTCTTAAGAATTTTACAGGGACCTTTAGGCAACAATTGACAGAAACGGTGGGAAATACAACAGTAGAAGCGTAATGGGCAGCATGGAGAGATGAATTAGTGAAGGCAAAATAGGCAGAACGAATAGATGCACAAAAAATTATTGTATATCACAGGAAATACCAAAATTTAATCGACGAAAGGAGAAACTATAAAAATGCAGTAAATGAAAAAGGCAAAATGGAGTACAGGCGACTAAGAAATGAGATTGACAGGAAGTGCAAAATAGCTAAGCAGGAGTGGCTAGAAGGCAAATGCAAGTCGCTTGAAGAGTGTTTAAATAGAGACAAAAAAAAAAAAAAAACGCCTACAAGAAAATAAAAGAAACATTAGGACACAAGAAAAGCAGCTGCATGGCTCAACAAGGTAGAGAAAGTTGAAAGGTGGAAAGAATACCTAGATTTGCTATACAAAGGAAATAAAATTAAAGACAATATTTTAGGAAGAGAAGAGGGAGGAGACAAAAATTAAATAGGAGATACTATACTGAATGAAGAATTTGTCAGGGCACTTAAAGACGTAAGTCGAAACAAGGTCCATGTAGTGGACGACATCCCCTCAGAACTACTGAAGTCTCTGGGAGAACCAAACATGACAACACTGTTTCACCTGATGTTTAAGATGCATGAGACAGGGGAAATACCTTCAGACTTGAAGAAGGACGTAGTAATAGCCATTCCAAAGAGAGTAAGCGCAGACAGGTGTGAACATTACAGAACCATCAGTTTAATAATTCATGGTTGCAAAATTTTTACGCGAATTAATTACAGAAGGATGGAGAAGTTGGTAGCGGCCGACCTCGGAAAATATCAGTTTGGATTTACGAGAAATGTAGACTTATCCTAGGTGATAGATTAAAAATAAGCGAACCTACATCTCTAGCTTTTTTAGATTTGGGAAAAGCTTTTGACAATGTTGATGGGAATAGACTCTTTTCAAATTCTAAAATCAGCAGTAGTATATTTTAGGGTACGGAGGGTTATTTACAACTTGTACAAAACCGGACAGCAGTTATCAGAGTTGAAGGGCATGAAAGGGATAAAGAGGTTCGGAAGGGAGTAAGATAGACTTGTACCATTTCCCCCACGTTGTTCAATCTGTACATTGAAAATGCAGTGAAGGAATGCAAGGAGAAATTTGGAGAGGGTTTAAAGTGGAGAAATAAGAACATTGCGCTTTTTCGATGACACTGTAATTTTGTCAGACACAACAAAGCACCTGGAAAAGTAGTTGAACGGGTTAGACAGTGTGTTGAAAGGTGCATACAAGATGAAGAGCAAAATAAGGGCAATGGAGTGCAGTCTATGAAAATCAGGCAATGATGAAGGAATTAGGTAACGAAACAAAAAGGGTGGTAGATGAGGTTTGTTACTTGGTCTGTAAAATAACACACGATGGTCGCAGTACAGAGGATATAAAGTGCGTAATGGCAACGGAAAGAAAGGCATGAAACAGAGACTTTTGTTATCACCGAATATTAATTTAAGCGTAAGGAAGTCCTTTCTGAAGGCATTTGTGTGGAGTGTTGCCTTCTATGGGAGTGAAACATGGACGATAAACAGTGCGGACAGGAAAAGGATACAGCCTTTTGAAATGTAGTGTTACAGAAGAATGCTGAAGATTAGGTGGGTGCATCGCGTAAATAATGAGGAGGTACTGAATAGAAAGGGGGAGAAAAGGAATTTCTGGCATACCTTGACTAAAAGAAGGGATAGATTGGTAGGACACATTCTTAGACAGGGAATCGTGAATTTTGCATTGGAGGGAAGCGTATGGGGTATAAATCACAGAGGGAGACCAAGAGATGAACACAGTAAGCAGATTCAAATGGATGTAGGGTGCGGTTCGTCTGAGGAGATGAAGAGGCTTGCTCAGGATAAAGTTGGGTGGAGAGCTGCAACCAATCTCTGGAGTGAAGACCACAACAACAAGCAACTTGTACCAGGTGTTTCTAATACTATAACTATACAATTTCTATGGCTGTAAGGTCTATTAGTATACGTAAGGTTGATCAACATTTGAATATTTATACAAGTATTTGCTGTAACGGAGTTGGTAACTATACATATGTAGATATTAATAGTGATTGTACATCTTTTTCCTCATAACTAATAGGAAATCTACACATTAACCTTGACAAAAGGCGAAAAGCGATTCTTCATGTTGTAATTCTCTGGTGCACCTTGGATGGTCTCTGTGTGAGGCATCTCTGTGAGCCGGTATTCGTGATTTGCATATGAGCTGAACATTCGATGAGCGCCACTCGATCCGTACACATGTTGGACTCGATCGTTATCAGCGTCGTGACGTAACTGGAAATAAAAAATTACGCGGACCAATAGAACTAGGGACTTTGCACACGCAGCCGGAGTCATACGTACAGACCGATTAGCGCCCAGCGTGTGTACAGATCATACCGCGCATGCGCAAAGCGCCAGCTGCGGCTCGCAGTGATGGCCAGAGGTGCCTCAAACAGAGAGTACCCCAGAAAGCAACAACACCAAGAACTTCACAGGATGAATGTTTGGTTGTTTTTCATTAATGTCAAACTTAATTTATGACAAAAAGTTTAACAATCAAATTTTTAAATATCTACAAACAACGGCACCAAATACGTATAACCTCATATTAGTCTTGATGTTGAAACTCTTTTGATAAATTTTTCTCTAACAAATACTTCGTATTGTCTATACGTCGAGCTGTCTATAACAAAACACTGCTTTTGATTTTTATACCCATACATGTTCCGCTGCAGTTGTAGGTTCTTCATTGGATTTTTCTATTCATTTAAAGTGAACAACAGTAAATATTTTAGTTTATCTTATGTTCGTATTTTAAATTAGATAGTCATTCAAGTATTCTAAGTAGGTACCGGATGATCAAAACGTCAGTATAAAGTTGAAAATTTAATAAATCACGGAATAATGTAGAGAGAGAGGTAAAAATTGACACACATGCATGGAATGACATGGAGTATTATTAGAACCAAAAATATATAAATAAATAAAAACAAAGTATTGCTAGACGCGTGAAAGATATCTTGCGCGCGTCGTTTGGTGATGATTGTGTGCTCAGCCGCCAGTTTCGTCATGCTTGGCCTCCCAGTTCCCCAGACCTCAGTCCGTGAGATTATTGGCTTTGGGGTTACCTGAAGTTGCAAGTGTATCATGATCGACCGACATCTCAGAGATGCTGCAAGGAAACATCCGACGCCAATGCCTCACCATAACTCCGGACATGTTTTACAGTGCTGTTCACAAAATTATTCCTCGACTACAGCTATTGTTGAGGAATGATGGTTAACATATTGAGCATTTTCTGTTAAGACCATCATTTTGCTTTGTCTTGATTTGTTATGTTAATTATTGCTTTTCTGATCACATGAAGCGCCATCTGTCCGAATTTTTTGAACTTTTTTTTTTGTTCTTATAAATCCTCATGTCATTCCAAGCATGTGTGTCAATTTTTACCTCTCTACCTACATTATTCCGTGATTTATTAAGTTTTCAAATTTATACTGACTTTTTGATCACCCGGTATATACGTATATACCTCGAATTTACAATTTGTATTAGTTGCAGTTTTCCTAATTTTGAGTGTAGATCCTCCTTAACATTTTTTATCTGCAACTATAGCGTACTTATGTGTAAAACTGTTTTATGCTGAAATATTTTATCTGCTTCTTATTTTATTTTTGTGGTTAGGTCTAGTGCTACTTAGTTTTATAATTACCCGACATTTTATTCAGGATTTTTACAGGATGCGATCTCAATATGATGGATATGAATCTCTTATGAAATCTTTATTTGCCATAGATCGCTTATATACATTGATGGCGACTAATTCCGTGTAAAGCGTGCGGTTGCTCGCCGTGGAGGTTCGAGTCCTCCCTGGGGCATGGGTGTGTGTGTGTGTGTGTGTAGTCCTTAGGTTAGTTTACCTAGGTTTAAGTAGTTTGTACGCTACGGACTGATGACCACGCAGTGTGGTCCGATAGATTTACAAACATTTGAACATTTGCGACAAAGTTAGACTGGTTGAACAATTAATATTTGATAGTGACTCTTTAACGAGTCGAAAGTAGTAGTCATCAATGTATGTAAAACATCTATGGCAAATAAAGATCTCATAAGAGTTTCATAACTACTTAGTTTAGATTAAAAAGTATATATATATATATATATCTCTACGTGTGTGTGTATGCGTTTGAGTTTATTCTTCGCTTATGAAGTACATTCATCTTACCTGTGAGAACTTTGTGTTGTAAAGGAATAAAGAGACCCACTACAACTGTAGCAAAAAGTGTATGGCCGTTAATTTTTATTTATTTATTTAATTATTCATTTTTATTATTTATTTATTTGCTGGAGGCAGTTCGTCATAGAGAAATTCTCATGTTCATCGACCTTACGTCTCTTATATGTCCTGGAAAAATTGTGTTGCTCAACAAAAATAAGATACAGAAATACACTTATTATACACATCTCCCATATGGAATATCCTTTAAGCAATAATAAAACGAGAATTTAAATTATGAAGGCCAATAATGTTAGGTGAAGAGCCAGCCCACACACAAAAGCTACAGTTAAGTTAACCGCCTCGAGATTGATACTTTAATGCGCTATAGTAAAATTCAAATTATTTGCTACAAGAACAGATTATCAAGTATTGCTTGTAACCCTTTAAGTGCAAAAATGCTATTACTGTCTTTACAAAGGAGAAGACGGTACTTCGGTGGATCGAATTCGAGTTATCTTATTATTGCCTCTGGTCACAGCTTTGCTCTAAATGTCTCTATTCCATGAGACGTCGAAGACAATATTTGACGGAATCTCACTACCTTGGGAAGCTCTATCTGTGCTAGCCATACGTCTGCGGACTCAACTCGGCTCTCCCAAACTCGGAGCACGTGTGTTTGAGTCGTAAAACGCGTTAGTCGTAACATTGTTTACGTCGCAGTTTCATAGATACTCCGGTAGGAAACGGGAGAGAAAAAAACAAGGAAAGAAAGCAAGTTTTTTATTATTTCTTTTACCGTTACATCGCTTGTGATCAAAGGTTTCGACGTGGAGAATTCTATCAAGTAGGAAAGCAAAAGAGCCGGGAGATAGCAAGGTAGAGGGAGAGGCCGCGCGTGGGAGCTCAGGGGAGAAGGAGGGGAGGGAGGGGAAGGGGAGGGACTGAGGGAGGAGGGGGGTAAGGGGAAGGGGAGGTGAGGCTGAGGCTGAAGTTTTCTTGTTGGAGGAGCACTTCAAGAGTTCGCGACTCAAAGGGTCGCAGGTCACCGGGGTCGGCCCGGCGCGGCGGAAGGGAAGCAAAGGCGCCGCTGCCGAGGAATTGTGACACGGAGAGGGCGCCTGCGCCTTGATTCGTGGCTGCGGCCGCATGCATCACATGGTAATGCGCCGGCTTTGCCCTCGGCCGCCCTGGGGACTTCGGCTCCTCGCGAACCGCCCCCGCAGAAAGACGCCGCACCGCCCGCGTCGCCTAGGAGACGCCCCGCCCACTCCGCGCTCCGCAAATTCGCCCCGTAGCGTAATTAACGAGGTTGCTCAGCAGAGCGTATTCCCTCCGCGGCGGCACGGAATTCCGCGCGTCTGCCGAGGTGAGGTGACAGAGGAAAAGAGCGTGAGAAAGCAGGGGGCGGAAGAGGGGTAGTGGAGGGAGAGGGGTGGTGGCGGCAGCAGTGCGCACGCCCCTTTGTCCGCAGATGCCAATCCCAGGAAGAGCTCGGCGGCGGCGGAGCCGGCTGAGGCACAGACGCCGTCTGCTCGCGCGCGACCGCTGACAGCTCTGCGAGGTGTCTGAATGTCTCCGCTCCGCCGGCCTGATCAGATGCGGCTCTCGAATAACATCAAAGGCCCGGAGCACAATTGTCTGAGTCAAAGGGCCGGACCGACGACTTCTTAGTGTGCCTAGTCCGATATTCGGCGCGCCAAGAAAATCCCGAGTCAACTGGCAATGTGTCTGCATAATTTACTCAGCTTTCTCTCACTTTGCGGCACGCGGAGATGGCCAGAGGTGCCACGCATAGACAGCATCACCGGCTGCACCAGAGTGCTACAACACCAAGGATTTACAGAATCAATGTTTGGTTGTTTTTGATTAATGTCACACTTAATTTATGACAAAAAAGTTTATCAATCAAAATTAACGTTTAAATATCTAAAACCAAGGGCACCAAATACATATAACCGCATATTCATCTTTATGTTGAAGCTATTTTGATCCATTTTTTTTCTAACAAATATTTCGTATTTTCTATAGGTCGATCTGTCTGTAACAAAACGCTGATTTTGAGTTTTACACCCACACAGTTGTAGGTTCTTCACTGGATCTTTTTATTCCTTTAAAGTGAACAACAGCAAATGTGTTAGTTGGTACAGTTTATTTTACGTTCATATTTTTAATTAGATAGTAATTCAAGAATTGTAGCCGGCTGCAGTGGCCGAGGAGACTGAGACGCTCCAGTCACGGTCTGCACGGCCACTACGGTCGGGGGTTCGAATACCCCCTCGGGCATGGATATTTGTGCCTTCCTTAGGATTAGCTAGTTCATAAGTAGTTTGTAAGTTTAGGGACTGATGACCCCGTAGTTCCCATAGACTTTACAAACATTTGAACCTTTTCCTGTCCGCACTGTTTATCGTCCATGTTTCACTCCCATACAAAGCAACACTTCACACAAATGCCTTCAGGAAGGACTTCCTTACGCTTAAATCAATATTCGATGGTAACAAAAGTCTCTGTTTCAAAAATGCTTTTCTTACCGTTACCATTCCTGCATTTTATATATTCTGTAATGCGACCATCATGAGTTATTTTACTGACCATGTAACAAAATTTATCTACCACCCTTTTTGTCCTTCAGCCTTGCCTGATTTTCTTAGACTGCACTCCATTACCGTTGGTTTCCTCTTGTGAATACTATATGCACCTTTGAAATAACGTTCATTTGAACATTTGAACAAGAATTGTATGTATATATACCTCGTATTTAAATTTTGTAATAGTTGCAGTTTTCCTAATTTTCCGTTTAGATCCTCCTTAACAGTTTGGTACCTGCAACTATAGCTGATTATTTTTTCTCAATGCTACCGGTTTCGGTCATTTACCATTATCAAGCGTTAGCCTGAAGTACATGAAAGTTATCAAAGCATTAGTCAACCATATAAAACGTTAACAAAAATACAGTAAATTACATCTGAAATACTTACAAAGATTAGCTAATAGCTTAACATGTCGTAATACAAGAATTCAAAATTATAACATAGGTATTTGCTGTCATTGTTCTAGTCATTAAAATTATCACAGTGACTGACTGCTACAGACTGAAGCATACATTGATGAGTGTGAAATAAAATTATTTTAAAAACCAAAGAGAGCGCACATGCTTACGTTACATTTCATTGCACAAATATTATAGAGCATACAATTATGCTATGTTTAGGTATTTGCTGTCATTCCTCTAGTCATTAATATTATCACAATGGCTGACTGCTACAGACTGAAGCATAAATTGATGATTGTGAGATAAAATTATTTTAAAAACCAAAGATAACGCACATGCTTACATTAAATCTCATTGCACAAAGATTATAGGATATACAGTTATGCTATATCTATGACCATCTTTGATGTAAACAATGTGATTGCTATGTTTATAAACAAGTGCTACGCAATATGATGAAGTGGAAGTACGATATGTATATATGGACTGCTATGAAATTGTGATGTTAATATACTCTACAATTTGTAGCTATACATTACATCAATAAAACACCAAGTGACTATTTAGGTTAAGAGGCGAGAAACCTAATTTCAGATACTAAAGTGAAGAAAACGTAATTACGAAAACCTTTTGAGTTAATTTTCAACCAGTGCAGATTATGACACTAAAAGTAACGTGGTAGTGTTATTTCTATTAAACTGAACATAATAATCTGAAGTGAAAAACTTAATAGCACATCGTTGTTTTGGTGTAAACATAGTATAGTTGTAGCATATTAATTTAATTGCCCAACAGTGAAAATAAAACGTGTGAACCAAAGTAACATTCTGGTGCTTTTTATACTATTGTCTGATATGAATGCATGACGAGAAAACATTGACTGCAGATCCTTGTTTTGGTGTTAACATAACAAAGTTACAGCCGTAGGAAATTAAGGTAAGTTTTATTACATCATTCAGTTAAGAAACATATCTTTTATATGACATGCATTTCACATTTGTCGTTATGTTATATAAACCAAAAAGGTAATGTCAGCATAAAAACACAATTGTCAAGAATAAAAATTAAAATTTGATGTAGCTTAGAAATAATGTGTACTTATCTTAGATATTGCGTTCAATATAAAATATATTTTGTTCTGGATATGCTTTGATATCTTTCATGTACTTCAGGCTAACGCTTGATAATGGTGAAAATGACCGAAACCGTTAGCATTGACAAAAAATAAACAGCTATGGTCAATATGTCGTTCTGCAATTATCTCAAAGCTATTATGCCCCATCTGTTCACCTTTCTCTCATTGTCAGGCAATTCTGAGAAAATAAAATGACAAAACGAAATGCAAGTGTTTGCTTTCCACTTAAATTAACCCAGATAGTGCTGACGTCCTTCCAGAAGGACGAGAACGGCAGCTTACTTTTTTATTCTTGTCTGTAAGAATTCGTGTACAGTGTCATGTTTTATTTCTTTGAATCGCCTGCTCCCATTGCATATCGGTTTTAGCTGGTATTGGCGATTGCAAAGTCGTTGGATACAGCTGCAAAGTTAAGGTTCATACGGGAGATACTGAAGACTTCTCGTAGTTGGGTTTATATTTCTGGAATTTTCTTCAATTCTTATTACATTTATATGTATATATTTCATGTTACAGGGTGTCCAGAAAAGGGCTCCCTGATTTCAAAATTAAATATCTCGAAAACAAAGATCAGTAGATGAATGCAGTAAACGGTATGTTTATTGTGAAAGCTGTAAGAAGTTTATACAGCAGTTTGAAATAATAGTTACAAAAGCAGCTAACAGATGGCGATGCACGCTGTACAGCTCATATCAGCATACATAAGTGAAATAATCGTATGAAAACACTCTTTGCAAGCAATCACATTACTATGTTTTCAAAATGTTCACCATTGGCACTACAGAGGTGGCGCAAACGAAGAATAAAATTCGTCATCACATTTTGTAATGTATCAACCGAAATGGATTCACATGCCACAGAGATCGTCGATTCCAGCTCGTGCAGCGTGGCGGGATGCTTCGGGTAGACCATGTCTTTCAGTGTGCCCCACAAAAAAAGTCATAGGGAGTCAAATCCGGCGAATATGGTCTGAACCAGTAAATTTTGGATATTTCAAACCAATGACTTGATTTCCGAAGTATTCCTCAAGAAAGCGAAATACTTGCGATATGGTCGGGCTCCATCTTGCATAAACCATTCAGTACCTGATCGATCCTCTAACGCGACAAATTGTTCTAGAATTGCAACGTAACGTGCACCAGTGACCGTTTCTCGAATGAAAAAAGGGCCAATAATGCGTCTGCTGCATACTGCAGCCCACACAGTAACTTTAGGAGAATACAGGGGTTTCGCTACACACCAATATGGCTTTTCGGAACTCCAAAATCGCCAGTTCTACTTATTCACGTGAGCTTCATATGTAAACCAGATGCAGCCAACATCAAATCCTTCACTATCAATCACTGTGAGCATCTGATTAGCAAAGGCAACCCTTTGTTGCACAGCTCGTACGGGTATGGCCTGGTGCGTTTGAATTTTGAATGGAAACATGTGTAAGTTCTTTCTCAGTATTTTCAGCGTGCTGGACCGCTTCAAACCAGTCTCAGGCGCAATTCTACGGACGGTTGAAATTGGGTTTCCCTGAATAATTCCAGAAACTGTGGCGATATTTGCAGGCGTAACTGAGGTTTGCTTGCTGCCAAAATGCCCCACTAGATCATCAGTTAGCTGCCTGTTCGTTGAAATGGTTTTCGCATCGGGTCCTTTCGGAACATTAAATCGTGCTTGAAAACTTCGCCTTGTTGCCGTAGGACTCTCTTGTAACCTGTGGTACTCCATCACCAGAAAACGCGTTGTTCAATAGAGTACATGGTTTAAATCTCTTCCTTTTGTACGATAACCTTCTTTCATGTTTCAATAGAGGAACTGGCCGCTGTCACGCTCACTCACGCTCACGCTTCTCTTGACGGACCTCGACCTTGGTCGGATGGGTGGCAGGCTAAGCATTAACTGCTGTTCTTGCGGTACCTGAAACATATGAAAGACAAATTAGTGGCCTGACTGGAGGAAGGGTCTTAGGGTGTCAGATAATGACGGTGTGGTTTCTTCCACAGTTGCTACGAGATTATAAGATCAATCTCGTAGCAGGTCAGGCCAACGAGTCGTTGGCCTGAAGTGTTGTTGTGACCCAAGGTCCCAGACGAGCCGATTTTGTGACTGCTGCGACTTCTCGTAGAACTTCCTGGCGGTGGCGCGGAACCTCTCCCGGAGGGGCAAAATGCCGACTTCGTCATGAAGCTGGGCGGTGGAGTACCGCTTCGGAAGATGCAGGGCTGTCTTCAGGGCGCGGTTCTGGATCCTCTGCAGAGGTCGCTCTGGGCTTCGGATCACTATTTATACTAGGCATTACGTATGGCGATTACGGCGCCATCTCTTATCAGCTTTTGTAACTGTTATTTCAAACTGCTGTATAAACTTCTTACAGCTTTCAAAATCTATCGATCTTTGTTTTCGAGAAATTTAATTTTGAAATCAGGGAGTCCTTTTTTGGACGCCGTGTAAACGATGTTTTAATAATACTGATCCTTGGGATTAAAATTAAAAGACATTCATTTTGACGTCATTCCAGAAAGCAGGGCAGTATTGCAAAACTAATGGCGTGATTCTGCAAAAAAAAAAAAAAAAAAAAAAAAAAAAAAAAAAAAAAAAAAAAAAAAAAAGACTTATAACGATTATGTGCCGTAATATGGAGGTAATTATTAGCTTCTAAAAAAGAATTAAACCAAAAATAATTCTGAGCTATCAAAGTTTAAAAAAATTTAAATAATTCACACAGAACCTTACATATTTTATGGCAAGGAAACATCTTTCAGTACACAAACAACCATAAATACCTTCGTGTAAGTATGGACAGGTCACTAACGTACAAACATGACTGCCTCAACGCCAGGTGGAAGGTAGGCTTAAGGAATGCTCTACTTAAGCGGGGAGCGGCTGTGGAACGAACCCCGACATACTCCGCACCACAGCACAGGCTTTATGCTTTCCAACTGCAGATTATGCCTGCCGAGCGTGGAATCGAACTGCGCATGGCAAATCGTCGATATCGCCCTGAACGAAACGTGTAGGATAATCACTGGATTCTATGAAACCGACCCCCCTCCCTTGACCTCCTATATAAGGCCACTGACTTTGCCTCACCAAAAGACCGCATAACAGCTGCAGAACGATTCAAGCAAGGAAGACTCAAATCAATGAAAAGGTTTTTGAGAAATGTATCAAATGAACAACCTAAAAATTACTCACTGCAACAAGCACGCCCTACCGGAAGCAAACTGCACTGGGAGACATGACGAACCCTGAATAAGTTGAGAACAGTAGCTGCACCTGTAAAGACCATTAAAGCTAAAGGGGGACTGGCGGACGTTGAGGATCTACTGTGCGAATGTGGAGAACCTCAGGACGTAGCACAGTTGCTGCAATGTGCTAGTGGCCCACTGTCCTGTACCCTCGATGACTAATGGTTCGTCCACGATGCGGTAGTTGACGTGGCCCGATATTAGGATAATAATTTAGGTTGACGGAGAGTCCGAACTCGATAAGGTAAAGTAAAAATAAATTACAAAGCGAAGCAATACAATTCGTCGCTGAGGTTCTCTAAGGGCAGTAAGTTCATACTAATCTCAAAATGCATGCTTAGAGTATCGTCTCACTTGTGCTACTGGTTTCCTAATTTCCTGCCGGAAACGACACAGATCCTAGAAATTGACGCAAAGTTTTCAAGTAAAATGGAAGTGACATCTGGCGATCTCCAGGGAAGCGTTAGCAGGTCCCTACACGTCCCTCGGTCCCGTCTACAATTCTTACCCCCACACACTTCCTTCTAATGCTATCTCGACGATTCCTTGATGTCTCAGAATGTATCGACCAACATTCTTTCTCTTAGTCACGATATGTCAGAAACCTGTATTCTTCCCAATTCTGTTGAGCACCTCCACATTAGTTATGTAATCTATCCATTTAATCTTCATCATTCGTCTGTAGCTCCACATTTCCAAAACGTATATGGAGCAAAAATTTCAATTGTCCCTAAATGATGGAAACTGTGAAGATAATCCATATGAGCACTAAAATAAATCCTTTGAAATTCGTTTACGCGATAAATCAGTTAAATCGACACGCCATAATTTCAGCTAAATGACTAAGAATTACAATTACGAACAATTGCAGAGAATGCACAGAAAATGTCGTCAGGAAGACCAGCGAAAATCTAAGTTCCCAGAACACTCATAAGATGCACTAGTTCTAGTAAAGAAACTACCTACACTACTTGTCAGTCCTGTTTTGGAGTATTACTACGCATTGTGGGGGCTGGCGGAGGACAGCGTTCAGAAGAGCGCAGCTCGTTTCGTATTAGTGCAATGCAGTGGAGAGTGTGTCACAGAAATTATGCAAGAATAGGGGTGCAATACTTTGCAAAAAGGGCGTTATTCGTCGGGGCAGATCTATTTACGAAATATCCCTCACCTACTTTCTTCTCCAATTTCGAACATATTTTCTTAGCACCCATCTAAAAAAAAAAAATAATAATAATAATAATAATAAATTGTTCAAATGTCTGTAAATTTATCGAACCAAACTGCGTGGTCGTCAGTCCGTAGCTTACAAACTACTTAAACCTAGGTAAACTAACCTACGGACAAACACACACCCCCATGCCCCAGGGAGGACTCGAACCTCCACGGCGAGCAACCGCGCTCTCCGTAGCGATGTGCTTTAGACCGCTCGGCTACTCCACCGTGGCACCCACCTACATAGGAGAACATAATCATCATAATAAAACAAGAAAAATCAGCTTGACACTGCAGGATATAAGAATTCATTTTTAGGTGCACTATTAGATAAAGGACTGGTACAGAAATATAGTGAAAGAAGGTCAATGAGCCCTCTGCCTTGCATTTGAATCTAACCGAGTAAATATGTAGGCGTACGTGTAGGTTCGATATCAGGCAATGCTGAGCGAATCAGGTTACTAAACGAAGCAATACAAGTGGTAGATGAGCTTCGTTAAGGGGAGTAAGTCAGTACTGTGCCTACAGTCTTATAACTGCATTACCAATGACGCATAATCTCAAAATCTGACTGATAGAGATTGGAAATTTTTGAGGTTCTATTCCATAGGCGAACTTTTACGACACATGAGTACAAAACTCCATATCACGATATGACGCCTCAATTCTGCTGTTGACTAAGTCGAAAAAAGCTCAAAGACTGCTGCACTATTTACCAAGCAAATTTGTAACGACAGCAATGTTCTCTTTAGATTAAGAGAGGTACGTATATCCTGTACATGCTGCTTTAAATTTGTAATATTGATGACACACTATCTCAGAACCTTTGGGAAATGGATATAAGAAATTTTTGGAAACTATTTACTCAGTGCTTTTTTCTGATTTATGAACCAGAATCATAATACACAGACAAATAATAAGCTGAAATGGTTTCCAAACCATTATGTCGTAAAGCATTTAATGAAATTGTAATCTGGACTACATTATTTCAACACAAACACATAAACTCAAATATATAAAAATACACTCAAATACACTCAAATATATATATATATATATATATATATATATATATATATATATATAAATTACTTAGTTTTTTTAAAATTTATGTTAAAGTTTTTTCAATCCACTTTTACTTCTAAAAGTTGAAAATTATTATAAGTTTAAATTCTTTGGTGGTCCAGCAGCAGTATACTAAGAGAAAAAGAGTCAAATTTGATATACGTACATCTAATAGTTACTATGACAATATATTTAAAGATATTATATAAAATGTTAAGTAATTTGCTCTCAGGAAATGAAGTTTAATTATTTCACTGCATTTAACGCACATATTGAAGCATTCCAGATCGTAGAAATGGCCAGGCCCATAATCATATCTGGATGCTGATCTTGATAATGGGTCCTACAGTGATACCGAGTTCTTCTAATACAATAATTATTCCCTTATTAGCATTAATAAACGTTACCACAGCATCACAAATACCCAAACATAGATTTTAAATACCTAAACAGAGAGATTTGGGATGCGGGTTGAATTTATTTTGCAGCGGGTATGGATATTTGTGCTGTCTTTAGTTTGAGGTAGTTGATAAGTAGTTTGTAAGTTTAGGGATTGATGACCCCGCACTTAACTCCCTTAAGCTTAACAAACATTTGAAATTATATTAATGAAACTCTCAATCCGGTTTTGCCTTCGACCCGGAAGACATTTAGAAAGAAAGTCACTATGAGCCAACTCTCTACACGTTCGTTTTATAGCTTCCATCAAAGAGGATGGTATGCTATTTTTCTACTTAAATTGTTCGTCTGCGTCGCTGCCTGCGGTTCGTGGTACTAACTGCATGAATCAGCACCATATAGGCAAAGACCCGAATAGGTCCATCATCAGTGAATATTGTTTGTGGAAGACTGTACCTAGTAATGCTGTTTTCATGTCTTGTAGGCCATGTGTATTTTAATATTTCCGCAGTTCGTCAATACTGCTACGACAAGGCAACTCCGTAAAATTCACGTACAGTACCGTCATTTATGTTTGCACACTGTAACAAAACCTCAACAAAAACATTAACATTAATTCCAGGAATATATAGCTGAAAACTACAGCCTTCTAGAGTGAATAGTTAACAGACTTAAGGAAGTCAGTAGCAGAGAAGGACTGGAATTTTGTACCCTTGCACCATTGACATTGAAATAATACAAATCACACTTCCTACTGGAGTTAATCTACAAATGATGCATCAAATTATTTAGCAGATATAAAATATTATTAAGAGATAATAATCGGAAAATGACTAATTCACCATACGTAGGACCCAGCCCGATTAAGGCGACTGAAGTAGAGATGATATAGATTTATACTGCCATTGCTCAAGAAGATTATATGGAGGAGAGAGGCCCGTTGATGTCGAATATTAAGTGGTGGGATGTGTTTGTCTGGAGTGAGACATGATCTGTAAACAGTTCACAAAATAAGAGTTGTGGGCCTTTTGAAATCGGGGACAAAACTGCGCTGAAACCTAACAAGAGGTCGGTAGAGAGGACACGTTGTGAGACATCAAACGATCACCAGTATAATAATGGAGGGATTTGTTTATATGAGAGGGGGGGAGGTGTTCAAAATAGTTGAGGAGAAACAAGTGTACTAGTTTGATGAATAAGTGTAACTTTTCATTACTATGTCTCTAAAAAATGTTTTGCATTTCACTTTTGTACTTGCTTATCTGATAATGGATAAAATCCTAACAGTGTCATATTAAACTCTGTTCCTGAGGTTTGACTTTCACTCACCATTCAGACCTATTAAACAAGGAATCAGAGCTACTGATTATGCAATAATTTTCAAGTGCCTCCTACACCAAGTGACATTTACATTTCATACAGTAAGCAAGTTCAGAAAGATGTAGGTTGCCAGATGTTTTCGGGAATGGAAATGCTTCCACACGACACTTTGACGAGCTTGACTTGAACTTATAATTTTCAAAATGAAGTTACAAAATACTCAGTATTTTGTAAGCTGACATGTTTTTAACTTGTGTATTTTTTATATAGTGACTAAGTGCAACGTTGCACTTGTTATTTTATACTAAAATGATGATAGTGACACAGTTAAACGAAACCGGTCGTCAGTGAATAAATTATTAATCAGATCGCCTCCTAACCGATTATGTCAGGTACTCTTGACTCTCCTCATTGCGTGGAGAACTGTAGGACTCCCCTTCATACGCCATTGCAGGAAGGAAGTAGCTAAGTGGGTGGCCGAGTACTTCTTGGAGTAGTTGAAAGAGTTCATATGCTATTTTTTTTAGGGGGGCGTGTTGTTTTGAAGTGTTATGATGAACAGTCTCCAGTCAAAACACTGGTATGAAGCCAAGAAAGGCACATCGATTCTAAAAATATTAGCGGGAAACAAAGTTCTCACATTTCGCACACTGCTTGAAATTTGTTGCTCTCAAATTATTCTCGGGACCGAGTGCTGGCTGCGTTCTGAAGTATAAGGCATTCAGATATTTAGAGAAGCGTGAAATATGTGCCGAAAAGACAGGTTAGGCAAAACTGGATGGTGTTTGTTTATTGAAGTCGACTAAAATAATGTCTCCACTCAGGTCGACGTTGAATGCGACTGAAAAATTATCTAGACACGTATGACAGGAAAAGAAGAAATAAAGTTAATTCTGTGATGTTATTACTAGTCAACGGTTTCCACCGTGACAGTTCTAGAGACATTCAAACAAAGTTTAGGCTTTGTAATGTGAGATACCCGCACCATCAAATTTTAGTTTAATTCAACTTGAAACTACTGACTATGGGACGTGTATGGTTTCAATGGAGGTACCTCAGACTAGCAATCTTGTGAACTAAATTGACAGCCCACGCGAAATGGGAACATTTTAGACCTTGTGGTCACAAAGACACTTCACCTTGCCAACAATGTGGTCAGTGATCTGAATGTCGTTATGGCAACAATGGTTACAAATATTAATAAATCTGTCAAGAAGGCAAGGACGACGTTTTGGGTACGAGTTGGTATGAGATTGACAGCGTCTGTCTTAAACAATAGATTCACATACTTTAATTCCGGTACTAAGGACATCGGGGAGTTATGAGAAAAATTTAAACACTTTGTTTGAAGCGCTGGAGAAGTATGCGCAGACTAAGTGAATAAATAGTGAAAAAGATTCATAGCGATCGGAAAATTTTGAGGAAGCAGAGACAAGAATACGAATTCAGGCAAAACTTACTAGACATTCGTGCATCTGTAAAAAGTAAACGACAGAAGCATACAACTACCTCTATCTTACCCCAGCAAAAGATCCGAGAGAATCGTTGCTTGATGTAAAATCGATATGCAGGTTGAATACCTCGAAACAGTAACTCTCTATTTGGGGTGGAGGTAGAGGAAAAACGAAAGATGAAGATTCAAAAGTTACATTTACTAAGTCGTGTTCACAGGAGGATTAATTGCACAAATATGTTTGCCCATGAAAGGGACTCCCAAACGGCCCGAATGGAAACCGTAGGCACTAAAGGAGCAGCTGAGAGAGCTGAAAGCAAATAAGTTGCTAGGTCTGGGTGGATTCCCGTTTATGGTTTTCAAAATATACGACATTGACCATATCTTTAGATTCATCGCAAACTTTGGCATCGTCCGTCATCTCACTGGATTACAACAAAAAAAAAGAAAGGTGACCCTTCTTCAGAAGAAAGATAACAGAACATACAGACCAATGTCGCTAACATAATTTTCCTTCAGAATTCTTCATTATATTCTCAGTTCGACTGTAATAAATTTCCTTGAGATAATAACGCTCGTGTATAACTCAGCTTGCCCTTTTCTCACATGCTATGTTCCAAGCCATGGATGATGAACTACATGCAGACAGCATGTTCCTTGATTTGGAAAAAGCGTTTGATACTTTGCCGCATGCAGACTGCTAACGAAGAGGTATGGAGTAGATTTCACGTATGTGACTGACTCGAAGATGTCTTAATTAATAAAACTGCAAAATCTATCCGTCTAGCATTTCGTATTGCATTCTTATCGCATTGTCAATGACTTCCACGCATGGGGTCCGGGTTCGATTCCTGGCAGGAGTCTGGGTGTTGTGTGTTGTCTTCATCTTCATTTCATAATGATCGACACGCAAGTCGGCACAGAGGCGTAACCTAAAATCACTTGCGCTAGGCGGTCGAATAATCCCACACGGGATCTTCCGGCCCAAAATGCCATACGATCATTTTATATATATATAGGCCTCACTCACTCACTGACAAAACACGAAATGTCGAATACTAATGCACCTGTAAAGCTAAAATTTTACAGATATGTAGCCTATAGGTAGAAGACGTCTGCTAAGAAAGTACTTTGCGGCAGTATCGAATTACGGTGCAGGGCGGAGGATACTTTTCTTATAGACCGACGAAATCTGTAGTTTCATTCCGATTTACATTTTTCGCGCTTGACCTTATAAACAAGAGGAAGGTCCCCGTCTACCTAAAGTTTCATACGGTGAATGGGGGAGGGTACCTTGCAATAAAGCACCACCTCACTCAGGCGACGCCGGGTTTTCAGGGTGTCTTTATAAATGTACGAGATAAAAGATTACACGTGACAAGCTGTTGTGTTTTCTCCCGCAAGTGCTCCATACAATGTCCCAGTTAACTGGAAGTCAATATTTCCAATATGTTTCTGTATTCTATTGCAGTTGTATTTAGATGATAAAATTTTGACATTCAAAACAAGAGAAAGGTCGCTGTCTACATATAAATCTGTTCCGTGCATCACGAAGGGTACTTATGGATTTCGCTAAAATACATAGTTGGTTCCGATCTCGATGAAATTTTATACACTGAATTTCAAAATAGGAGGATGGTCAGTAGACTATGGTTAATGGCGGAGGGTACCTCACTTTCCATGTTTGACGTAATACATATATTTGCCCCGATATTTATGAATGTTTCCACACGTCACCTTGAATCCGAATTTTGTTCGCTTCAAAATATTTAACTGACTACCACCAAAGTTGACATATATGAGTTTTTCTAGATACGGGGGAGGGGGATGTTCTATTGTTTGTAAATCTATCGGATACAGCTGTGGGGTCATTAGTCCGTAGCCTAAAAACTACTTAAACTAAGGTAAACTCACCTAAGGAAAACACAAACACCCATGCCCGTGAGGATGGGGGGGGGGGAGAGACTCGAAAAAAAGAATAAATAAAACATGTGTCAAAATGTAAGGAGCAGAACAAATACCATGGAACTAAAACACGACACATAGCGGCGCGTTTTAGTTTCTTGAAATATGTTCTGCTTTCTATATTTTGACACATTGGTTTTTTTTTTTTTTTTTTTTTTTTTTTTTTTTTTTTTTTTTTTTTTTTTTTAATTTGAAATCTGAACGTGAGCTTTGTTGCTCAAGAACCACTATCAATTTTCTTGTGAAAACAGTAATAACAAAAAAATAAATATTTTTTTAAACTTCTGATGAAGGGTTCCTTAGTAGAAGCCGAAACCTTGGTTAAGTAATAAATCTCTAGTTTTGCTACCGATGAGGTGCATTTTTGAGTGTTAATCTTTTACAAACGGTTCTTTTCTCAACAACAAAGTTTAAAATTGTAATCAGGTAAGAGTTAATCTGTTTCATTGACAGATATCGATACATGGAGATAGTTTAATGTCCATGGGAAACAACATATCATAAGGGTGATAACACAAAAGAGACACTTGTTTTACTACATTACCTACACTTACACATGATATCATCTCAAACGATGAAATGTAAATGTAACTGATTTCACAGTTGTAGCGATAAATGTATAAGTGACATTTCTGTGCCTCCTTTTGCCCATGGAGATCCTCCGAACGCTATCAATTTCCGCGTAGAAGTAACAGAGCTCCACTGCCACGGCTGTAGAACGCAAACGATACCGCAGGTGTACCTCTCACCCCCAGGGATTTAAACAGCGGCGCTCGCTGAATGAATTAGAGCAGCAGAAACGAGCGTTTCTTTCATTTAGAGCGGTTGTAAAAGGCGCGCGGCCTTTTCATCATAGCGTGCGGTCGGAGGGAGAAGACGCCGCGCGCGCTATCCCCTACCTTGCGGGGAGAGGCTGCATGCGGAAAACTTTGATACCTTTCGCTATAATTTCGGCTCACGCACGGCCTTCTAAATCCTCCGCCAAAACATCCGAGCTCATCCCGGCGAGGAATAAATAGGGGTATAAAAACAGCGGGCAGCGGGGTAGTCGTATGTGTGTGTAGGAGCATGTGAGTGTGTAGGAGCATGTGAGTGTGTGTGCGTGTGTGCGTGTGTGAGATCTCCTCACACCGGGGGGCGAGCGGGCCGGAGCGCGCGCGTGGTGGAGCTCTCTATATTGCGCGATATAGCATCTCTGACTGTAAATTCCCGGCGCCGTGAATGGCTGCGAAAATCTCATAAAAGGGCCTTCAGGCTCGCGCCTCGCGCTTCGCTCCGCCATAAACAAAGGCGAGGGCGCTTCGCGGCGCTGGCCCGCAGACGTACCGTGCGGTGCAAGAGAGGACGGCCGCCGCGTTGTAAGGAAAGCGCCCAACACACCTGCGGCGCCCCCTATTCTGCAACACTTCCTGCTGAACGGAAATAACTCTCTCTGGAAACCTGTCAAGAGCCTGAATAAACGGATTGTGCTGTGGGGACGCTGCAAGTCGTACACGAAGATAGGGGTTGTGATCTTCTAGAAGACGCAGATGTATTGTAGAGGTGTGAATCTATCTTTCGTCGTCCCCTCGAACTGGAAAATGCTCGCAGTTCCGTGAGCGTCCAGAAGATATCTTTATTGTCGGCTCTGCACGCTACGAGCAACTGTAGTCGATGTGTCTCGTCCTCGCCGCAATGTTCGAAATGCACTACCATATAGAGATATCATTAAAATACTAGAGGACCCGTGCGAATACTTCGTTCATTTAGTGGAGTGACAAAAAATTTGGAAAACATGAATGTTCACTCGTAGCTTTCTTCAGAATTAATCGATGCAAGTGTTTAAAAGCGCAAATGTACGATGTTGATCCGCTGACTGTTGTTAGGTTAAAAAGAACTGCGTACTTAAATTAGAACCTAAGATATCGTAAAACAAACCGACTGAAATATTCAAAGCTAGGACAGGATACCGTGTTTGATTAAAGTAATGGATGGAGAGACTTAAGTTAATTCTGATGTCTGTCTCTCTTTGGCCCGTTTACCGCACATGCAGGATCGGTAGTGTGTTAAACTAGGTTTTGGCATGGCTTAATACTACAGGGTGGCCGGATGTCCTTCCTGTCGCCACCCCGTGCCCCCGGGAGGAAATGTCTCAAATGTTCAAATGTTTGTTAAGCTTATGGGACTTAACTACGGCCGGCCGCGGTGGCCGAGGGGACTGAGGCGCTTCAGTCATGGTCTGCAAGGCCACTACGGTCGGGGGTTCGAATCCCCCCTCGGGCATGGATATTTGTGACGTCCTTAGTATTATCTAGTTCATAGGTAGTTTGTAAGTTTAGGGACTGATGGCCTCGTTGTCGAGTCCCATAAGCTATACAAACATTTGAACATTTGGACTTAACTACGGGGTCATCAGTCCCTAAACTTACAAACTACTTATGAACTTCTTACGAACTAGGACGGCACAAATATCCACGCCCGAGGGGGGATTCGAACCCCCGGCCGTAGTGGTCATGCAGACCGTGACTGGAGCGCCTTAGTCCCCTCGGCCACCGCGGCCGGCAAGAAATGTCTACCCCTTAATGTCTGCGTATAGTGTTATATGTGTGTAAAAATGTAAAGTGTTACGTAATGGTTGCGAGTCGTGTAACTGAGGCGGGACTGTGCGACCAGCCCTGTATTCACCCAGGGGGATGTGGAAAACCGCCTAAAAACCACATCCAGGCTGGTCGGCACTCTGACCCCTGTCGTTAATCCGCCGGCGGATTCGAACCGTTCCGGTACACCTCCCAGTCTCTAAATGCGGTGCGTTAGACCACACGGCTAACCGAGCAGGTCGTCCGCCTCCGTAGTCCAGTGGACAGCGTGGTTGGTTGCCACGCAGGGGGCCCGGGTTCGATTCCCGGTCGGGTAGGAGATTTTCCCCACTCGGGGACTTGGTGTTGTGTCGTCCTCATCATCATTCCATCATCATTGACATGCAAGTCGCCGAAGTGGCGTCAGAAAAAGAGACTTGCACCAGGCAGGCTGAACACGACCCCAGTTGGGTTCTAACGGTCATAAATGCCACACGATCATCATCATCATCACCGAGCAGGTCACTATATTCTGATACCTGATGACAAATCTGGAAACGGATACCTCTTCGTTACAAGGGAAAAAAATCGGTCGGATAGAACGGCCTAACCGAATAACTTTATAGCAAGACATCCTCATAAGAAATAAACGCCATTTCCTTCTGTATTATAGAAAAAGGAAGGCGAGAGTTATGTAAAGGCACCCAATTGATGACAAATCTGTGGATGAATACCTTCCGTTTAAAACAAGGAAGGAAATCGGTCGGGTAGTTTGGTCCGGTCGAATGACTTTTTATTATATAAGAAGAAGATTTATAACGAGCTCCCTGCTATTACATAAATTATTTATTACGACAGGTCTGTTTAGGGTTGATTGCCATCGTCAGATTAACTGTAAAATACAGTGTTCAAGATCATCCGTCCACCCATTCTGTAACCGAAAGAGTCGTGCTGTTGTGGTCTTCAGCCCGGAGACTTGTATGAAGCAGCTGTTCACCCTACTCTACCGCTTCATCTCCTCGTAAGAACAGCATTCCACATCCATTAGAATTCCATGAATGAAGGAACACTTTCAAAATGATGTAAAATTGACCTTTTTTCTAGAAACAGCCTCAGTAATTACTGAAAATGTGACGTTGCCATATTCAGAAGTACTGTTATCTTATTGTTGTTGTTGTTGTTCCGTCTTGCATTAGGCTCTCCATCAGCCTGTTGCAGCTACATCTGGTCCTTCCACAGTTTTGCAGGTCCTCCCACGCACCTTTTCCCTTGACGAGTATATCGGCAAAAATGTAGGGCTAATCGTGATTCGTCCATACGTAGCAGATGGGATATCAACTTTGTTGGTATTCGTCAACCTTACTGATTACATCGAAAATATTTACTTCTTTCTTCATATCTGTATTTCTTTTTTAGTGTAGCTTGCTTTATGCTGATATTTCATTTCATTGGTTTGTAATCTTGTTCTACCTTTCGTTTTCATTACCCAAGATAAACTTTTACATGGCAATGTTGTTACTTTACGTTAGAGGGCTCTTCTGATAGTGCAGTTTAAGTAGTTAAATTGCTCATTTTGTTTTCTTTTTGTTCTATATTTCCCGGGTTTGATAACATGGTTTCCCGAAATTTGAGTCTATCTACTTGTTCTATAAATATTCTTGTTCTTACCGGATTTTTTTTTCCACAAGGAAAGCCATGGATTTTGTTTTTATATTGATGTTGACATATTATATATCTGGCGTGTTTTGTATAATTCGTAGGTAGCTCTCTGCAGTCTGTCCATCTTCATTACTCGAAATTAACACTTAGCCGTCTGCGAATAACAAAGTCGGTATGCAATATTTTTGTTTAGAGTTATATGCATAGTTCTTCAGTTTCATTTGCCATTGCCATACTATGTCATCAATGTGTATATTAAAAAGCTGTGGAGAGAGACTGCAACCTGTCGAACTCTTTAATTAATAACCTCTGTTGTTTCCTCATTATCTCTAGTTATTTGGATTCTTGTATTAACATGGGTATTTTGAATTACCTCTACAGTCTGTATTGTATTAAAATTGCCCACAATACGTATATATTTACTTTATCAAAAGCCTTTACATAATCGACGAAAGGGATGTGTGTTTCTTTATTGAATTCCTTACGTTTTTCTATAATTTGCTGTAGTATAAATATGTTGTGTGTACAGCTTCTCCTCTTTCTGAATCCATTTTTTTTCTTCTGATAACAAGCACTCCATTATGGGTTTTAATGTTTCAGTTATTATTTCGGCATACATCTTACGATAGATCTATCGTTATATCTGTAGATAGGTACAATGTATCTTGTTACTGTTGTTGATGTAAAATATTTTGTTAATCACCTGAAAATGGCCGAATGATTGCCGAAACCGGTAGAGCGTAGGAAATAAATTATACAGCTCTGGACGCAAGAAAGATTATTTCAAAGTACATCGCCGATTGACTGACACCTAATAACAATATTCTGAGATTGCATAATCGTATAAGAAACCTTCTTTTTTTCAATGTATTCGCAATACAATACTTAGTTTTTAATTCACGGCGGAGTAGGACTCCCTTCACCAGACACAAATAAGCTGCATATTATTTTGCATATTTCGCTACAGTATTCAATCGTTTCGACTTCTCGATTTATTACAGTATTAATCGCGAAAAGTCTCATAGAATATCAAAAATCATCTACCTAGTGAATAAAGTGACGGAAAAATCACTTGTAAACGCCAGCTCGATATTGATCCCAATGATGGTGATGCACGGGAATGGACGCGGCACGGAATGCGCGGCCGCTCCCCGTCGGAAGTTCGAGTCGTCCCTTGGAGTCTCTGATGTCCTTAGCGATAGTTAAATTACTTTGTGAGTGGAGGGACAATTGATCTCAGCGTTGTATTCTCATATAACTATTGTAACATTTGAACCAATGACGACATGTGCGACTCATAAGATAGTGGATCAGATGATAGTATCAACGTCGTCCGCCAACAGATAGGGAATGTTTATAGCCATCATGCTAAGTGTTCTATCACAGTGTCAAGCAAAGGGGCGCCATGTCATTGAGACGCACTCGTGGCTCCTAAGGCAACTGGGAGAGGTCAAATTGTTGCTTTCCTAGCGCTAGTGGTTGGATGGTCCTATTGAAGAATGTAAACGTAAGGTGGACGACCTGCGTCATTCGTGGAACGAATCAAGTTAACTTGTCACATCAACATTCTCATGCCAGTATTTATCTTGCAAAAAAATAGTATACATCGCAGAGAGTTAATTTTATTTCACCGGTTTCAACCTGTGATTGTTTCTCAGAAAGAATCATACAGCCCATGTGGCCGTGTGATGTCTGCAGCTACGGCCGGACATCAGCACAAGTCACATGGGCTGTATGATTGTTTCTGAGGATGACCTGCAATAGGTCGAAACCGGTGAAATAAAATTAACCTTCTGCGATCTAGACTGTTTTTTACAACATAAATATATGCAAGTAAGTTTGCTGTTGCTCCAGGGACAATGTTGTCCCAATTAATTAGCTCATACCAGTAGACGAGTTTTTTTGACTTCCACGAAACACGTCCGCCAAGATAGTCGTATTGTAACGGTAGCAAGGCTGATAAAAGAGTTTCTCAGAACGTGTCAACACGAACTGTTGCTAACCGGTTACCAGCAGTGGGACTACGGTCGCGCATACCTCTCACCCGTCTTCCATTCACGCCACAGAAACCAAATGCAAGAATTGACTGTTGCCGTCAGATGAGCGGCAATGGTCGTCAGCGATTGAAACAGATTTTGCCTACACGCATGTGATGCTCTGCCTAATACATTGTATTAGTCCTACCCCAGGCCTTCGATTCTGGGGTGAAGTCAGCTGAAAAATTCGAACCTAATAACTTTGTATTTTGCGGGCAAGCTTTCGCTGCAGAGTGCTTGCCCGCGAAAGGCAAACGTCCCAGGTTCGAATCCCGGTTCCGTCACAGAATTTTAATCTGCCAGGAAGTTTCATATCAGCGCACAGTCTGCTGTAGGGTGAAGGTTTCATTCTGGAAACGTCCCTTAGGCCTTGGGTAAGTCATGTCTCCAATATAACCTTTCTTCCAGGGATGCTGGCCCTGCAAGGCTGAAGGAGAACATTTGTGAAGTTGGAAAGTAGGAGGCGAGGTACAGGCAAAAGTTGTGAAGACGGGCTTTGAGGCGTGCCGGGATGGCTCAGTCGGTACAACGCTTGCTCGCGAAAGACAACGGTTCCAGATTCGAATCCCGTTTCTGGCACACAATTTTAATGTGCCTGGGAATTTCATATCAGCACACACTCCACTGCAGAGTGAAAGTTTCATGCTGTAAGGTAAAATTATTGTTCAACTTTGGTGTTTGTGATGTAAGCCGTGAGCAGCGCTTCAGTCTTTTAACGTTCTCGCGACAGGGTAGTGATGCATTTTTCCAACAGAATAATGCTCGCCAACCAAACATTACACTTGAAACTGAACGTACTCTAAGATTTTCAGCAACATCCTGGCCGCCGCTCTTGAATACTCATCGCAATTTGTCGAGTCTTCGTCCCTGTCCGCCTTTCAGAAAAGGTACGGTGCAGGATGGTAGACATCTAGAATAGTTCTATAGAGATTAGTATTACTAGTTTTATTGACTGAAGAATACAATACTCAACTGCTATCTTTTCTTCTCTCTCTTTTCTCGCTTCTCGCTGCATGGTCTTCTGTACGATGCTAGCTGCTCTGAGACGTAGTTACTGCCTAGTTCGTAGCAGAGTTCTGACGGGTCATCCAGACGCATGTCGGCCTAGATAGCTTGTAGAGGGCGCGCATCTCCGTTACTCCCTCCTGGATGCGCGGCGCCAGCATGCGATTGGCTGCCGGTCGTCATCCGCTGCCTTCTCCACGATCGTTCTCTTGTGTCTGGTGTGTGGCAGTGACATTACGCCGAAACAATCACAATCTCCATACTTGTCTCCAATCTAACATGTTCGCGATTTAATGGGACGACTCAATCCATAATTCTTGCAGAGCTACGTGAACAGGACGGGAAATTGGGGAAATACTATATCCCAAGACAGTGTTTACCATCGTGTGATCCAATGGATGCTAGAATCACCTCTTTTGTTGCTGTCTGCAGAGGCAGCATGGATTGAGATCTGGTATTTTAGTACCGCTTGAGTAAATGTAATCATTTCATGTACACCATAAGCAGTGTTTCAACAACAAATGTTGGGCGAATTGGAAAACTCTAAAAGGATGTCGTAATTTTTATTTCCGACGTTGTTTATTTAGTGATAAATAACGATCTCTAGAAACACTTCAGTCACACATCTAGTTTGATATTCCGTTCAGTTTGTTCATTACGTTACAGGGCGGATCAGTATCGAAAGTATCCGAAAGTAATATAACGCGGCATCAACCCGGGAGCGTGCACTTACTACTATCTCATATAGGCTGAATACTATCTTTGCTTTAGGAATTCATGTTGAATTCTACACGCTAGATTCATTCTCCCGAAATGTTATAAATTTTCTAAAAAAAGAGTAAACATGTTTCAAGGTTATGCAGTACGCCTATAGATTTGTGCATTTATTCGACGACCCTTCTTAAAAGCGGGTACGACCTAGGCTTTTTTTTTTTTCAATAATTAGGAACGCTTCGTTTCTCTAGACACTGCCAGATGATCTAACCCATACTATACACAGACTGGAATTAGTACCCTCTTACTTTCAGCTGTGTTTCCTCTGTTTAGCGTTATCAATTGCTTTTCTATTCCTCGGGCGTGGCCAGTGCTTGGTTGGGTAATGATGACAATTTTCTTTTGCTAGTGGGGACAAGTCCTTGATCACCAGTCTTTGCACCAATGTCCTGGAATAAATACCAAACCTCCCCGCAGTGTCTCATGTAGTGAGAGCATGGGACACAGTGGACGGTGATCCGTCCATCGGATGGCGAAGTTACGCTCGGCAGCACCCTTGGTGCTTTCGAGAGGAGTAGGGTATGTGCCAGCACTGGGTTTCACCCTCTCGTTTCTAACATCATCTCCAACACGAACACAACACTGCACTACATCCCATTAGTCACTTACTCCTCACATAGACACTTCAGCACACAGTTCTCACACTTCTCGAAGTACCTGCGGGCAGTAAGGATAGAAAAAAGCCATTCCAATTACATGGCTGAATCTGCTCTTCTGGATCTCCAAGCCATTGATGCCACACGACTTTAGTTTTACCGACAGCCATTTCTTCAATAATCTCTTTAGTAGGCAACTAGATTTAACATCACATTAATGTTTTCTTCGGGCTCCTCCAGTCCTGAAGAAGACATTAATTAGATGATGATACTGGTAGCCTATTAAAATAAATATTGAGGAGACGACTGATGGTGTATACTTTGTAAAACTGTATATGTCACAATTTTATCTAGGTAGCAAAAAGGAACATTGTAGCTAGACCAGTTCACCAGATAATTGTATTAATTCCTTTCATCCACTTTAATTAAAGTGCTTCAGTTGTTCTGGATTACTGGAAGTGTTTTTCCCATCGCGATTATATAGGTTCATTACTTCGATAGGACATTGTATGAATATTGGAAGCTGCACCTGCCTAGGCGTAAATAGGTTCCACTAAAGCGACGCGTCGGCACAACTCCAGCGCCCTTCCGTACTTAATTCTGAGTAAAAACCAGCTAATCCAATTAGTGGCCCCCTAATTATTCCCACGGCGCTCATGGACGTCAGCGTTAAATTATCAAACAAAATTATGAAGCAACACTATCGATGTGTCACACGCACGTGGAGACAACTTTCGGTTTTTACGAAGCGGCTTCATAATATCTTGCTGCCTACAATATTCTCCATGATTTTACTGAAAAAAGAAATTAGTGTGGTCTTAGATATAAGAATTATTTGGAGGTGAGTTTCGCAGAAACCAATAAAAAATTATTGCTCGACTTCCGCATGTCAGCATCGTTGTCAGGAACAGATATTCTGCTTTCTTTGTAGATTACATGGCACTAGATTCGATATGAAGACATGAGGGGGAAAACGATGAATGTCACTTATTTTCAAAATTTTGTTTTCTGCTTCTATTATACAGCATGAGCTCCATGTTTTCTATTGGTGTATTTGTTTCCTCTAAAAGCGATGAATATCAGCAGGTATACACGAATTTAGAATAATAGGAAGCGGGAATAATGACGATTCCCATGTAGTTTTGCTAAATAACGATGAGTGTTATCCATCTGTATGAATTTCATGTTCCTCTTGCAATGTTAGCAGTGCTGGATATCAGTTTAAAGTATTTCCATTGTTGTTTCCATTGTTATTACTTCAATTACCAATTGGATTAAGATTAGTGTCCCTGAATTTGTTATAGTGAAAAGACGTGCTATTTTGTGGTGCAAAAGTGTTATTATTTCGGTTTCTACAATGGATAAAAATGGGAAAACTCCTCCAGAGTTAATCGAAAGGAAAGGTAGAAGTATGGTTGGGTATCAGATGCCGCTGAGAACATGAGAAACCACATCCATTAAACAGGGAAAAACAACGAGTGTAGTAGATTTCAATGTTTTGATAACATTAATGAAAGTGGAAGGTTGACTATTATAAAGAATTTTAATGGGTTATTGGATAGGAATGCTCAAAACTTGCATTTGTCTGGGATAATAAAAATCGATTTCATCAAACAAGGACGAAGACGTAACCATCAAGCCGAGTCTGATCTTCACAATGACTGACACACATACAATATTCGGGTAAAAAGAGGTTAAGTAGTACACGAAGAAAGTGTATGCTACAAAACCTTCATAATATTTCATGGTATAACCCCACGACGTCTGCAAACTATTGAACAACAACTGACATTGTGTGGGATGGTGCGTCTAAATGTGCATAAGTTTAAAAAAGTGTTCTTTGTCGTTGTTATTCCACACAACTAACTACTCCTAATATGCAAACTTCATTTAAAACACAACTGTATTTGGATTATTTAATAAATGTTCACATAACATGGTTTCAAAGTTTAAAAATCGTTTTGTTCTCTGTAATGGTAAACAGTGACATTCATCGTGCCGGTCGCGGTGGCCGAGGAGACTGAAGCGCTCCAGTCACGATCTGCACGGCCACTACTGTCGGGGGTTCGAATCCCCCCTCGGGCATGGATATTTGTGCCTTCCTTAGTTGTAAGTAGTTCATAAGTAGTTTGTAAGTTTAGGGACTGATGACCCCGTAGTTAAGTCCCATAAGCTTAACAAACATTTGAATTTTTTTTTTTTTTTTTTTTTTTTTTTTTTTTTTTTTTTTTTTTGACACAAACGTCCCTGCCCGAGTGGGGATTCTAACCCCTGAGCGTAGCGGCCTTGCAGACTGTGACTGGCACGCAGCAGACAGCCACTGCGGCCGGCTCGCCGCTTTTCATCTGGGATCTGTGAAATGTTTCCGGTAGTTAAGTCCCATAGACTCTACAAACATTTGAACTTTTTTTTTTTTTTTTTTTTTTTTTTTTTTTTTTTTTTTTTTTTTTTTTAAGATTCATCGTTTTTGCCCCCATATCTTCATATAGTTTTCGTTCCAATTTATCCATAATGAGGTGATAGTCTTGGATGTAAAACATACCAGAAAACTAGAATACACAATAAATAATTACAAAATAACAGCAGATATGCTAACATACAGTCAACAGACTCAAAATAAGACAACTATGTGGATTTGAAATTGGATGAAAAGAGAATAATCTGAAGGATATTTAGTTTTCAAATATGATAAAACTTATTATGAAACAAGAAATGTGGATTATTGTTAGTTTCATACTATAATGATTAAGTTCTATGAGAACGGAGTATCACACAATCACACAATCACTGGAAGCAGCTATATCCGTATAATAACTGACATTGAGCTTAAAGAGCTATTTGACGTAGAATTTAGACATAAAGTTAATCGTGTGTAACAACGACAAGCCATAGAAACTGGTACACTTGCCGAACATCGTGTAAGCAAGCAGGCAGAACTGCCGCAACTCGACATGGCGTGTACTCGACTGATGTCTGAAGTAGGGCTGGAGGGCACTGACGCCATGCATCCTTCACGGTTGTCCTTAAATCCGAAAGAGTACGACTGTAGACTGTATGGAAATCTCTTCTGAATAGCACGTTGCATGGCGCCAAAGATATTATCACTGAAGTTTATGTCTGGACAGACTGGTGGTCAGCGGAGATCTTTAAACTGAGGGGAGTGTTCCTGGAGCCACTCTGTAACAATTCCGGACGTATGGAGTGGTGAAATTGCCCGTCAATGGACTTGAATCGATGATCAAGGATGTGTAAGTATCTGTCACCTGCCAGAGTCGTATTTTACGTATCTGGGGATCGCATTTCGCTCAACGCGCCAACAGCAATAACAGAATCTCGACCACCTTGAACAGTATATGAAGGAAGTGGGATACCAACAGTCGTATGTTTAATAGAAATATTTATTGTTTCACTACCAGTTTCGGCATTCCATTATGCCATCTTCAGGTCCCTAAATAGTAGCATAAAATCTATTAAGTAGGGATATCGAAACTGGTTTCGTGGAATTTTATATCTACGCGTATAGAAATGGTAACGGAACTTACTTTTTGGACGACTCTCGTAATTACCGGATCCAACCTTGCTTTTCCAGTCGAGGAAGTCGAACTGCAGTTAACACCACCGTAAGTTACCAATATCGTGACAGCTCTAGTATGACGATTAGTCTTGAAAGGGGTCAGTTGGGCCTGCTTTCATTATTTATTTCCTTAATTACTAAATTTTCCACCCCCATGAATCACAGACATTACCGAGGTAGGATGGCTTGCGTGCCTCAACGATGCAGATAGCCGTACCGTAGGTGCAACCACAGCGGAGAGGTATCTGTGGAGAGGCCAGACAAACGTGTGGTTCCTGAAGAGGGGCAGCAACATTTTCAGTAGTTACAGGGGCAACAGTCTGGATGATTCACTGAGCTGGCCTTGTAACATCAGCTAATGTGGCTTTGCCACACAGCTACTGAGAACGGCTGAAAGCAAGTGGAAACTACAGCCGCTACTTTTCCCGAGGACATGCAGCTCTACTGTGTGAACATATGATGATGGCATCCTCTCGGGTAAAATATTCCGGAGGTAAAATAGTCCCCCATTCGGATCTCCGGGCGGGGACTACTCAGGAGGATGTTGTCATCAGGAAAGACAATACTGCCATTCTACGGATCGGAGCGTGGAATGTTAGATCCCTTAATCGGGTAGGAAAATTAGAAAATTTAAAAAGGGAAATGGATAGGTTGAAGTTAGATATAGTGGGGATTAGTGAAGTTCGGTGGCAGGATGAACAGGATTTCTGGTCAGGTGAGTACAGGATTATAAATACAAAATTAGTTGGGGGTATCACAGGAGTAGGACTGGTAATGAATAAGAAAATAGGAATGCGGGTAAACTACTATGAGCAGCACAGTGATCGCATTATCATTGTAAAGATAGATACGAAGCCAACACCGACAACAGTAGTACAGGTTTATTAGCTCTGCCGATGATGAGGAGATCGAAGAAATATATGAGGAGTTAAAGGAAATTATTCAGAGAGATAAGGGAGAGAAAAACTTAATTGTGATGGGAGACTGGAATTCGGTAGTAGGAAAAGGAAGAGAAGGAAGAAGAGTAGGTGAATATGGACTGGGCAGAAGGAATAAAAGAGGAAGTCGGCTGGTAGAATTTTGCACGGAGCATGATTTAATCGTAACAAACACCTAGTTTAAGAATCACAAAAGAAGGTTGTATACATAGAAGAGACCAGGAGACATCGGAAGACATCAGATAGATTTTATAATGGTAAGACATAACCAGGTTATAAACTGCAAGACGTACCCAGGGGCAGATATAGACTCTGACCATAACTTGTTAGTCATGAACTGTAGGCTGAAACTGAAAAAAACTGTAGAAAGGTAGGAAAATAAGGAGATGGGACTTAGATAAATTGAAGGAAGGTGAAGTTCTGGAGAATTTCAGAGGGAGATTTAGGCAACAATTGACAGAAACAGGGGGAAATAAAACAGTAGAAGAGGAATGGGTAGCATTGAGAGATGAAATAGTGAAGGCAGCAGAGGACAAAATTGGTAGAAAGGCAAGACCTACAAAAAATCCTTGGATATCACAGGAAATATTAAATGTAATTGATAAAAGGAGAAAATATAAAAATGCAGTAAATGAAACAGGCAAAATGGAGAACAGACGACTAAAAATGAGATTGACAGGAAGTGCAAAATGGCTAAGCAGGAGTGGCTAGAAGCCAAATGCAAATCTGTAGAAGAATGTATAACAAGGGGTACAGTAGATACCGCCTACAGGAAAATAAGAGAGACATTTGGGGATAAGAAAAGCAACTCTACAAATATCAAGAACTCAGATGGGAAACCAATTCTCAGCAAAGAAGGGAAAGCTGAAAGGTGGAAAGAATACATAGAACAGCTCTACAAAGGAAATGAACTTAGAGACGATGTTGTAGCAAGGGAAGAGGAAGTAGATCAAGATGAAATAGGAGATACTATACTGAGAGATGAATTTGACAGAGCCTTGAAAGACCTAGGTCGGAACAAGACCCCAGGAGTAGATGACATACCCTCAGAGCTACTAAAGTCTCTGGGAGAGCCAGCCATGAAAAGACTATTTGAACTGGTGTGTAGGATTTATGAGACAGGCGAAATACCCTCAGACTTTAAGAAAAATGTAATAATCCTCATTCCAAAGAAATCAGACCCAGACAGGTGTGAAAATTACAGAACCATCAGTTTGATAAGTCATAGTTGCAAAATTTTAACACGAATTATCTACAGGAGAATGGAAAAGCTGGTAGAAGCTGACCTCGGGGAAGATCAGTTTGGATTCAGGAGGAACATAGGAACCCGGGAGGCAATACTCACTTTACGTCTTATCTTAGAAGATAGGTTAAGGAAAGGCAAACCTACATTTTTAGCTTTTGTAGATTTGGAAAAAGCATTTGACAATGTTGACTGGAATACACTCTTTCAAATTCTGAAATCAGCAGGGGTAAAATATAGGGAAAGGAGAGTTGTTTATAACTTGTACAAAAGCCAGACCGCAGTTATTAGACTCGAAGGGCATGACAGGGAAGCATCAGTTGGGAAGGGAGTAACAGAGGGTTGTAGCCTTTCTCCGATGTTATTCAATTTGTACATCGAGCAGGCGGTGAAGTAAAGCAAGGAAAAATTTGGAATAGAGATTAAAGTACAGGAGGAAGAAATAAAAACATTGCGTTTTGCTGATGAGATTGTAATTCCGTCAGAGACAGCAAAGAACCTGAAAGAGCAGTTGAATGGAATGGACAGTGTGCTGAAGAAAGCGTATAAAATGAACATTAACAACAGCAAAACAAAAATAATGGAATGCGGTCTTAGAAAATCAGGCGATGCTGAAGGAATTAGATTAGGTAACGAAACAATGAAGGTGGTAGATGAGTTTTGTTACTTGGGTAGTACAATAACATGTGATGGTCGCAGTACAGAGGATATAAAATGCAGAATGGTAATGGGAAGAAAAGCATTTTTGAAAAAGAGAAATTTGCTAACATGGAATATTAATTTAAGTGAAGGAAGTCTTTTCTGAAGGCATTTGTGTGGAGTGTTGCCTCGTACGGGAGTGAAACATGGACGATAAGCAGTGCGGACAGGAAGAGAATAGAGGCTTTTGAAATGTGGTGTTACAGAAGAATGCTGAAGATTAGGTGGGTAGATCACATAACTAATGAAGAGGTACTGAACAGAATTGGCGAGAAAAGGAATTTTTGCATACCCTAACTAAAAGAAGGGATCGCTTGGTAGGACACATTCTTAGACATCGGGGAATCGTAAATTTAGCATTGGAGGGAAGTGTGTGGGGTAAAAATCGCAGAGGGAGACCAAGAGACACATATAGTAAGCAGATTCAAGTGGATGTGGGTTGCCGTTCTTATGAGGAGATGAAAAGGCTTGCTCAGGATAGAGTAGGGTGGAGAGCTGCATCAAACCCGTCTCTGGACTGAAGACCGTAACAACAACTAAATTTGAATTATTGTGCAGACGGTTTGTTATGCCACCAAATTTCGGTTCATGTTTGGTCTCTTGACTCTGCCTTGTGTGAGGGAAAGTAAAAGCGTAAATTTGTTTATTGTTTAGTGTTCTTAAGTGATACAGTTCTCTTGATACCCTCTCCTAGGGGCAGTCAGTCAAGTGCTGTAGTTCTCCGGATTAAAATTCCCTTCAATAGTCGACAGAGAGGCTTCGTCCTACGCATGTTCCCCTACCAACTTTATTCGTTGGGCAGGCCAAAGACGAGCATTGGCTGTCGCCCCCGCAAAATTCTTCTGCCTCAGGGGTTGGCAACTCACCCCTCCAGGTTCCCTAGCCGGCCTCTGGCCGTTGCTGTTTGAAACCAGTACTCTGCCGTCGGTGGTCTGGTGAGGAGATACGATGGACGCTGCGCTCCAGCCTTAGTTTGCACAAAGCGCCTTCTTTTTTGAGATTTTAAAATCAGGTGCATATCACCTACGTTTAAGGTACGCATGGATCCACCTTAGGCCAATATCGCGAGCTTGTGGCGAATGATACTCAAATCATGGTATTTCTTCCCGGCTAAGGCTCGTTTCTGACCTGCTCAATGTTAATTCCAATTCATATCCTATATTTTGATTTAGGTCCCCGTATGTATTAATGATTTGTGTTTGTAGTACCTTTTGACTCTCCTCCACACACTTAAAGATGCGGATTCTATCACCTAGGTAGGGGGATGCACATTTCAATGTAAAACGTAAACTGTATTTGAAAAATGGAAGACTAACAATTTAATCACCTATTAAATTGTCCTGTTAAAACTAAATTTATCTCTATGATTGTTCTGAAAGTGCACTGCGAATTCCCCCTCCTGGTCATCAAATAAGCTGACCATTGTGTGCAACATAGGTTGAAAGAATATAACCGTGACGGGATTTTTTCAGAAAAATACACAACTGTTTGCTACAGAAAGCGTCAGCCTCGGTACAACCAATTTTAAAAATGTAAATAAATCGGAAAATAAATTATAGATACTTTTCTTAACAAACGTATCTCCCATATACAATGTACAATACTGTTTTAAATACACACATATTTACATACTTAGTGTTTATGTTAAAATATGTAGTCAGTGTGCATGTCATTAACAATCAGAGAATTATAAAAAAAAATTGAAATACTTTGGTTATGAAACTTTCGAGATTTTTGTTACTAAGGTATTCCATTTACACGCCTACATTACAGAAAATATATATTAAAAAAACTTTAGCACCTGTTCGTTCAAGTAATTATTAGAACATTGTGCTGACATGATGAGTCTGACAAACACTCAACATTTGATTTTCCTATTTATGGACAATACACAGCAAAATTAGAATAAAATGAAATATACGATTAAGGTTTATGTAAATGTGGGAAAAATTTCTAATGTAAAATAAATTGTAGCACAAATGAAACGGCTGAAATCGAATATAACAATCATTTCGTGTGTCTCACTGACGTGGTCCATGATATTCACTATTCAAGGTTAAATCTAACTTTGGCACAGAAAGAGGTGAATAAATGCTGCTACAAAAGTCTTCGGTCACTTCCCAAGTAAGATCAAAAGTCTGACAGATAGCTAACTAGTATTTAAAAAGAAATTAAAGGAATTTCTAATTGTCAACTCCTTCCATTCTTTACGTGAATCTTTAGATAAAACTTAAAAAAAAATTAAGAAAGAAAATAATAAATGAAAAAAAAATCCTTAAATTATTGATTGTCAAGTATAGTAACATTTACTAAACTGACAAGTTCCACATCATTACGAAATGTCGTAAATTTATGATCTATGGAACAGGTATTAATCTAATCTAATCTTTCGACAGAACGCCGCTTCAGTGCCAAACGCGTCCTTAACATATCCCAACTTCCCATTCGGGAAAAGGGGAACTACATTTCAACATATAATCCAAACCACATAACGTTTCTTTCGAACCTCACACCTTCGAGGTTGATGGCTGGGTTATCACTCGAAGTGAAAATATCCGTGATTACAGCCAGATTCGAACCCCTGACCTTTCACTCTGCAGCCGAGCACTTTGTCCCTAGCTCTTATTTCAAATCCAAGAACTGCGCAACTTTGTAGATAGGAATAGATAAAAAACATTGAGGTTATTAATCGAGATAAAACTGTCCTATATTTAAAGTGAAGCCAAGTCATGTACAATGAGCAAAAACTGTTGAGTAGTTTTGGAGTTCATCGCAGACGAACATCGTGACGCGAGATTTTTAAACACATGAAAATTACTATTTAAGAAAGTGTGCCTAATTAAATATTTCATGAATGTTAAAGAAGAACAGCCGTGTAACACGTCGTAGATTACCACTGTCCAACGAAAGTATTCGGTTATTTTGCCATTATTACACTTTTATGCAGACAAATCCATTAATCTTGTCGTCTACTTTTTTGCAACCTTCCCTTCTTTTTACGGGAAACTGCAGGTACCCATTGCCGTCATTACACAAATTCTGGCGATTATTCCTCGGTCTATTAGAGGGGGTGGGAGTACCATTATGGGGTCTAGAGGCGCGTTCTGATTAATCACACCGCCTCAATTAATCAGCGGCGAGGCCATTGTTTTGCCGGGAATACAGCCGGATCCACGCCTCCGCCGAGGGCAAGAAGCGCCGAGGCGGGGCGCGAGAGGCGTCGCCACCTGCAAGAAGGATTCGCACCGAGGCTGAGGCCAGGCTGCGTCACACGGCAAGCGGGCTGCACGGAAGTACACACGCCCTTCTGTAGCAGCGTGTCAATCTGACGTCGCCTCTGACATCGCTACCTCTTACCACTGCAAAGTATAATGTCACCGAAACACCAGGAAACACTCTCACCATAAAGAGCCCAATTGTTGCTGTTGTGGTCTTCAGTCCGGAGACTGGTTTGATGCAGCTCTCCACAATACCCTATCCTGAGCAAGCCTCTTCATCTCCACATAAGAACGGCAACCTACATCTGTCTGAATCTGCTTACTGTATCCGTCTCTTGGTCTTCCTCTGCGGTTTTTACCCCACACACTTCCCTCCAAAGCTAAATTCACAATTCCTTGATGTCTAAGAATGTGTACTACCAATCTATCCCTTCTTTTAGTCAAGATATACCAGAAATTTCTTTTCTCCCCAATTCTGTTCAGCCCCTCCTCATTAGTTACCCACCTAATCTTCAGCATTCTTCTGTAGCACCATATTTCAAAAGCCTCAATCCTCTTCCTGTCGGCACTGTTTATCGTCCATGTCTCACTCCCATACAAGGCAACACTCCATACAAATTCCTTCAGAAAGGACTTCCTTAGGCTTAAACCAATATTCGATGTTAACAAATTTCTCTTTTTCAAAAACGCTTTTCTACTCATTGCTATTCTGCATTTTATATCCTCTGTACTGCGACCCTCATTTGTTATTTTACTGCCCAAGTAACAAAACTCATCTACCTCCTTTATTGCTTCGTTACCCAATCTAATTCCTTCAGCATCACCTGATTTTCTTAGACTGCACTCCATTACCCTAGTTTTGTTCTTGTTAATGTTCATCTTATATGCACCTTTCAGCACACTGTCCATTCCGTTCAATTGCTCTTCCAGATCCTTTGCTCTATCTGACAGAATTACTATTATTATTACATGAAAAGTATAGATTGCAAACATCCCACCTACACGTTGCTTCTTATTTCTGGGTAGAATAGACTAATGAAGGTGTTCTGCCTCATGTTGTTTGTGTTGTTCTGGCATTAACTGACTAGGGAATTTATTTTGGCCCCTAGAATCGTGGATAGTAGGTGTTACTGCTCTTCTTGAATTAATTTCTCTACCAACATCTCTCACTCGCTGCGTCCCATGCTGGGTGTCTTACACGGATCACGAACAAATACTGAGTCCGCGATCACGAGTATAAAACAGTAAAAGGTGCAGTAATAATTAGGGCAACGGATAACGACTTAGAAGAGGAAATGGATCCACCGAGCATGAGGACCGAGAAGAGATGTTGTTATGGACAGTACAAGAACATAGACATATCGTTACAGCAGGTATATGTGCACACCTATGTTTCTAATTATATCATCATTATATAGATATTCGAAGAGGAAAATTGAAGTACAGATTCATATTTAGTATGCATTGAAGAGAATGAAACCTATTTAACACGAAAGGCGTAAAACTTAGCGGCCTATCCATCTCCTCTGCAGTATTGCAGATTCATTTGATCATGGTCGGATGCCTCGTACGTACGTGTATGTCGCATTTACAAGCTGCATATTATTGCCTCAAATACATACGGGGTATTTCACTAAGTGTGTTTGCCCCTGTATTATAAAGTAATAGGTGACGGGAAATTTTAATGCGGTAGGTCAACACAAGAAATGTTACACTTTCTAGGGAGCTATGAACATAGTTTATTGTATCTTTTTCCAAAGAGTTACAGCACAAAGATATAATTTTTTTTAAATGGAACAATAGTTTTTTCTATCGTTCATTGGATTCCTTGAAACCAGCTGCGACCAAATCAATTTAAACTACATTCCTATCACTGTCAGTTTGGGAGCTACAACCCTTCAAAGTTTAGGGTGCGGAGGCTACGACAGCGTAGCTAATTGGCTGGTGGTCATTTGACAGTGGGCCGTGCCCCAGGGGATGGCCACTGTCTCATGACCACCAGCCAGTTAGCTACGCTGTCGTAGCCTCCGCTGTATGAAACCAGTCTCCGGACTGAAGACCACAACAACTACAACAAAATAATAAGTGCAACATTGCACATAGTCACTATATATAAAATAATACACAAGTTAAAATCATGACAGCTTACAAAATGTAAGCTTTAATGTTTTTAACTTGTGTCTTTTTTATACACTCTTTGGCCATTAAAATTGCTACACCACGAAGATGACGTGCTACAGACGAGAAATTTAACCGACAGGAAGAAGATACTGTGATATGCAAATGATTAGCTTTTCAGAGCATTCACACGTGCATTACAACGTGCTGACATGAGGAAAGTTTCCAACCAATTTCTCATACACGAACAGCAGTTGACCTGCGTTGCCTGGTGAAACTTTGTTGCTGTTGTTGTTTTTGTGATGTAAGGAGGAAAAATGCGTACCATCACGTTTTCGATTGCTTTTTATCGTATCGCGACATTGTCGCTCGCATTGGTCGCGATCCAATGACTGTTAGCATAATATGGAATCCGTAGGTTCATGAGGACAATACAGAACGCCGTGCTGGATCCCAACTGCCTCGTATCAGAAGTCGAGATGACAGGCATCTTAACCGCATGACTGTAACGGATCTTGTAGTCACGTCTCGATCCCTGAGTCTACGTTTGCAAGACAACAATTAACTGCACGTACAATTCGACGACGTTTGCAGCAGCGTGGACTATCAACTCGGAGACCATGCCTGCGGTTACCCTTGACGCTGCATCATAGACAGGAGCGCCTGCGATGTTGTACGTAAAGACGAACCTGGGTGCACGAATGGCAAAACGTCATATTTTCGGAAGAATCCAGGTTCTGTTTACAGCAACATGATGGTCGCATCCGTGTTTGGCGACATCGCGGTGAACGCACATTGGAAGCCTGTATTTGTCATCGCCATACTGGCGTATCACGCGGCGTGATGGTATGGGGTGCAATTGGTTATTCTTCTCGGTCACCTCTTGTTCGCATCGACGGCACTTTGAACAGTTGCCGTTACATTTGAGATGAGTTATGACCCGTAGCCCTAACCGTCATTCGATACCTGCGAAACTCTACATTTCAGCAGCATAATGCACGACCGCATGTTGCAGGTCCTGTACTGGCCTTTCTAGATGCGGTAAATGTTGGACTGCTGCCCTGGCGAGCACATTCACCAGATCTCTCACCAAATGAAAACGTCTGGTCAATGGTGGCCAAGCAACTGGATAGTCACAATACGCCAGTCACTACTCTTGAACAACTGTGGTATTGTGTTGAAACTGCATGGGCATCTGTACTTGCACACGCCATCCAAGCCAAGTTTGACTCAATGCCCGGGCGTATTAAAGCCGTTATTACGGCCAGAGGTGATTGTTCTGGGTACTAGTTCTATGCACCTAAATTGCGTGAAAATGTAATCATGTGTCAGTTCTAGTATAATATTTTGTCCAATGAATGCACGTTTATCATCTCCATTTCGTCTTGGTATAGCAATTTTAATGGACAGTCGTGTATATAGTGACTAAGTGCAATGTTGCACTTATTACTTTATACCCATTGTTTTCAACAAGATGACCAGCTTGTAAAATATATATCAGCAGATGATGGTAACACGGTTAACCAAAACCGGTCGTCATTGAATAAATTATTAATGTGGGGTCTTGACATTTCATTTTGAAAACTATAAAGTGGTATTTTACCCGTATCTTTTCCTGTTGTTGTTGTGGTCTTCAGTTCGGAGACTGGTTTAAGCAGCTCTCCACAATACCCTATCCTGAGCAAGCCTCTTCATCTCCACATAAGAACGGCAACTTACATATGTCTGAATCTGCTTACTATATCCATCTCTTGGTCTTCCTCTGCGGTTATTACTCCACACACTTCCCTCCAACGCTACATTCACAATTCCTTGATGTCTAAGAATGTGTCCTACTAATCTATCCCTTCGTTTAGTCAAGGTATGCCAGAAATTTCATTTCTCCCCAATTCTGTCCAGTACCTCCTCATTAGTTACGCGATCCACCCACCTAATCTTCAGCATGCATCTGTAACACCACATTTCAAATGCCTCAATCTTCTTCCTGTCCTCACTATTTATCGTCCATGTTTCACTCCCATACAAGGCAACACTCCATACAAATGCCTTCAGAAAGGACTTCCTTAAGCTTAAATCAATATTCGATGTTAACAAATTTCTCTTTTTCAAAAACGATTTTCTACCCATTGCCATTCTGTATTTTATATCCTCTGTACTGCGATCATCATTTGTTATTTTACTGCCCAAGTAACGAAACTCATCTACCTCCTTTATTGCTTCGTTACCTAATCCAATTCCTTCAGAATCGCCTGACTTTCTTAGACTGCAATCCATTACCCTAGTTTTGCTCTTGTTAATTTTCATGTTATATGCATCTTTCAGCACACTGTCCATTCCGTTCAATTGCTCTTCCAGGTCCTTTGCTGTATCTGACAGAATTACTATGTCGACGGCAAAACGCAATGTTTTTAATTCTTCCCCCTGAATTTTAATTCCTTCTCCAAATTTCTCCTTACTTTCCTTTATAGCTTGTTCAATGTACAAATTGAATAACATCGGAGAAAGGCTACAACCCTGTCTTACTCCCTTCCCAACCACTGCATCCCTTTCATGCCCTTCAACTCTGACAACCGCTGTCTTGTGTTTGTACAAGTTGTAAATAACCTTACGCTCCCTATACGTTACTCCTGTTTGCTGCAGAACTGGAAAGAGTTTACTCCAATCAACATTGTCAAAAGCCTTCTCCAAATCTACAAAAGCTAGAAATGTAGGTTTGCCTTTTCTTAATCTATCTTCTAGGATAAGCCGTAAAGTGAGTATTGCCTTCCGTCTTCCTACATTTCTCCTGAACCCAAACTGATTTTCCCCGAGGTCGGCCTCTACCAGCTTTTCCATCCTTCTGTAAATAATTCGTGTTAATATTTTGCAACCATGACCTTTTAAACTGATGGTCCTGTAGTTTTCTCACCTGTCTGCACCTGCTTTCTTTGGAATGGGGATAATAACATTTTTCTTAAAGTCTACATCTACATCTACATACATACTCCGCAATTCACCGTAAGGTTTCCTATTCCACTCCCAAATTGAACGAGGAAAAAAAGAATGCCTATATGCCTCCGTACGAGCCCTAATTTCTCTTGTCTTTGTGATCTTTACGCGAAATGTAAGTAGGCGGCAGCAAGATCGTACTACACTCAGCTTCAAATTCCGGCCCTCTAAATTTACTCAACAGAAATTCACGAAAAGAACGTCGTCTTTCTTCCAGCGATCCACAATTGAGTTGCCGGAGGATTTCCGTGACACTCGCGCATTGGTCGTACCTACCGGTAACAAATCTAGCTGCTCGCCTCTGAACCGCCTCTATGTCTTCCTTTAAACCGATTTGCTGCGGGTCCCAAACACTCGAGCAATACTCAAGACGTGGTCGTACAAGCGTTTTATACGCGGTCTCCTTTACACGTGAAGTACATCTTCCCAAAATTCTCCCAATAAACCGAAGTCGGCTGTCCTTACATGCTCGTTCCATTTCATATCGCTCTGCAATGTTACGCCTTTATATTTGAACGACGCGACAGCATCAAGAAGCCCACTACTAATGTTGTATTCGAACATTATGGGATTGTTTTTTTCGACTCATGCGCATCACCTTACATTTTTCTACATTGAGAGCTAGCTGCCAATCTTCGCACCACTAGAAATTTTGTCTAAGTCATCCTGTATGCTATTACAGTCAGTTACAGACGACACCCTCCCATACACCACAGCATCATCAGCAAACAGCCGCAAATTACAACTTACTCTGTCCATCAGATCATTTATATAGATAGAAAACAATAGCGGTCCTATCACACTCCCCTGGGGCACGCCTGACGATACACTCGTCTCTGATGAACACTCGCCGTCGAGAACAACGTACTGCGTTCTATTACTTAGGAAGTCTTCCAGCCAGTCACAAATCTGTGAACCTATTCCATAAGGGTACTGAGGGTACTTCGCCTGTCTCATACATCTTACACACCAGGTGAAACAATTTTGTCATGGCTGGTTTTCCCAGAGACTTCAGTAGCTCTGAGGGAATATCATCTACTCCATGGCCCTTGTTTCGACTTAGGTCCTTCAGTGCTCTGTCAAATTCATCTCTCAGTATAGAATCTCCTATTTCATCCTCATCTACTTTTTCTCCCCTTTCTACAATATTGCCTTAATGTTCATTTCCTTCATAGAGCGTCTCTATGTACTCTTTCCACCTTTCAGATTTCCCTTCTTTGCTGAGAACTGGTTTTCCTTCAGTGTTCTTGATATTCATAGAGCTGTTTTTCTTATCTCCAAATGTTTCTTTTATTTTCCTGTAGGCTGTATCTATTCTTCCCCTATTTATACATTCTTCTACATCCTTGCATTTGCCTTCTAGCTACTCCTGCTTAGCCATTTTGCACTTCCTGTCAATCTCATTTCTTAGTCGTCTGTACTCCCTTTTGCCTGTTTCATTTATATTTTTTATATTTTCTCCATTAGTCGTTTAAATTTAGTATCTCCTGAATTATCCAAGGATTTTTTGCAGGTCTTGCCTTCCTACCTATTTTGTCCTCTGCTGTCTTCACTATTTCATCTCTCAAAGCTACCCATTCCTCCTCTACTGTTTTATTTTCCCCCGTTTCTGTCAATTGTTGCCTAAACCTCCCTCTGAAATTCTTAAGAACTTCAGGTTCCTTCAATTTATCCAGGTCCCATCTCCTTATTTTCCTACCTTTTTGTAGTTTCTTCAGTTTCAGCCTACAGTTCATAACCAACAAGTTATGGTCAGAGTCTATATCTGCCCCTGGGTATGTCTTACACTGTAAAACTTGGTTCCGAAATCTATGTCTTACCATTAGAAAATCTATTTGGTATCTCCTGGTGTCTCCTGGTCTCTTCCACGTATACAACCTTCTTTTCTGATTCTTAAACCAGGTGTTTGATTTAACTAAATTATGTTCCGTGGAAAATTCTACCAGGCGGTTTCCTCTTTCATTACTTTTGCTCAGACCATATTCAGCTACTATCTTCCCTTCCCTTCCTTGTCCTACTACCGAATTGCAGTCTCCCATAACAATTAAGTTTTCCTCTCCCTTAATTGTCTGAATAATTTCCTTTAGCTCCTCAAATATTTCTTCGATTTCCTCGTCCTCGTCAGAGCTAGTTGGCATATAAACCTTTACTACTGTGGTCGGTGTTGGCTTCGTATCTATCTTGACTACGATAATGCGATTACTGTGTTGCTCATAGCAGTTTACCCGCATTCCTATTTTCTTATTCATTATCAGACCTACTCATGTAATACCCCTAATTGATTTTGTATTTATAATACTGTACTCACCTGACCAAAAATCCTGTTCGTCTTTCCTCCGAACTTCACTAATCCCTACTATATCTAACTTCAACCTATCCATTTCTCTTTTCAAATTTTCTAGCTTCCCTACCCGATTAAGAGATCTAACATTCCACGCTCCGATCCGTAGAATGCCAGTGTTGTCTTTCCTGATAATCACATCCTCCTGATTAGTCCCCGCCCGAAGATCCGAATGGGGGACTATTTTACCTCCGGAATATTTTACCCGAGACGATGCCATCATCATATGTTCATACAGTAGAGCTGCATGTCCTCGGGAAAAGTTACGGCTGTAGTTTCCCCTCGCTTTCAGTCGTTCGCAGTAACTGTGTGGCAAAGCCACATTAGCTGATGTTACAAGGCCAGCTCAGTCAATCATCCCGACTATTGCCCCTGTAACTACTGAAAAGGTTTCTGCTCCTCTTCAGGAACCACACGTTTGTCTGGCCTCTCCACAGATACCCCTCCGCTGTGGTTGCACCTACGGTACGGCTATCTGTATCGTTGATGGACACAAGCCACCCCACCTCGACAATGTCTGTGGTTCATGGGAGTTCTTATGTCCTTAATATCATCTATCGGTCAGTTGGGTTTATCTAGTTGCTCAGAATCGGCTGTAAAGTTGTTGTGGCCTATTACGGCGTGAACCTGTGCTATTTTCAGGATTTCTTGGCACCGTGCGTCCTGTTACTGTTTCTTGAGCCCGAAGCAGTGACGTGTACGCCGCCTGCGGTGTCGGCATCCGGTCGTTAGGCTACGTTTGGGTGCCGGGATTTATACCGGAGACTGTTGCTGTTATGCCAGTTAAGTAACTTTCGTACCTCGTGCCACGACAGGGTGTCGTGTAATTGTCATTAAAATTCAATAAATATCCCAGTTAAAAGTGACCGGTTTAATGTATGCTTTTTCTCTCGGTGTTTCGTATTGTTCACTTCTATCAAGTTTACCTGATTTTTAAACACGTTGCAGCTTATTACTTATTACTGTAACCTTCTTTAAGTTCTGCATTCACCCTGTCAGCTTACTCTACTACTTTTGCAGATATTGTGTGTTCAGTGCTAGCTAATTCCAGTTAGCCACAGACATTGTTGTGTGTGTGTGTGTGTGTGTGTGTGTGTGTGTGTGTGTGTGCTTGCACCTCAAAGGGGGTTAGTTAGCAAGCTGTGTTTTTTTCTTAACTTTCAAGTTGGCCATTGCGTTTTTAAAAGAATTACTTTGTAGATTACCCCTACCTACTACATATTAAAAGGTTTGATGAAAATTACGGGCCACAATTGTGGTGTTTAAGAGGCTATACGTCATAACTCTGGCTGTAGTTTGATGTTAAATACTGGCCCTTACCATTTTATGTGGGCAGTTGTTCTTTTGGACGACGTCCAGGGCTCCTAACTCACCAATGTCACCCGAATTATACCAAAAGCTGAGCCTGAGATTGTTTACTTATTACATAAATCTGTTTTTACCTTAGGTTAAATTTGGAAATCCAATTCTTGACGTTGTTTAAAGCTATTGTCATTTTATCTAAGCCTTTCAATTATTATTAAATTAATTAATGCTTGCTAATTTTTGAAAGTCTCTCGATCTGAGTGCCGTCACTTGTTTGTTTTCTGGACTTTGTTATTGCCAAAAATTTATTAATATTTAATTTAGAGATTTTTTAGTTTATTTATGTCCTTCAGTTGTAATTAAATTAATTTATGTTTGTCAATTTATCTTGTACAACAGTTATCAGTTGTTGTAAAATGTTCTAAGCTAATGAGGAGGGAAAAATCTATTCGTTACATGAACTTTTATCTCCTTTCACCATCTCCCCTCTCTCATCATCCTTCTCTCCTCTCTATATGTTTCCTCCTCTACCCTCTACCGTCTCCTCCCTCTACCGTCTCCTCCTCAAGCTACTCCTCTCCCTTTTAAATATGAAAAAAAGCACCAAGTTTCATGGTGATTGGTGAAACGGTGTCAAAGTCGCAAGGTACCCTCCGTCATGCTAAATTCACCGGCTGGCAGATAATAAAAATCTTCTTCATGAAAAAATATGTTTTTGTTGACTTTCATGGTGATCAGTCGAACAATTTTGATGTTTGTTGTAACGTACTCTCCACCATGCACCTACGGAGTCTTACGAAAGGTAGCCCATGCATTAATTCGGGGTACGTCTTCAGTCCACTATTCATTCACGTCTGTCCAGCCGTTGCAGCGTGAAGAGTAACAAACGTGTTAACTCACTGTAAGGACACTCCGCCATGCACCGTACGGTGGCTTCCTAATGGAACCCCATGTGTGAATTCGGGTTGTCAGCTATCTGCAATCCAATTTTCATACAAATCCGTCCATCTGTTTCAGCGTGAAGAGAAAAACAGCCGTATTAAAACATTGTAAGGTATCTTCCGCGACGCACCATACGGTGGCTTACGAAAGATAGCGCATGCGTTAATCACGGTATAAGATAATTTTGTTCCAAATTTCATTCATATCCATCCAGCCATTTTATCGCGAAAGCGTAACAAACAAATTAACTAACTGTAACACACCCTTCCCCATGCACACTACAAAATTAATTTCAGTATGCGTATAACCTTCGCACGAGTGCAAGCAATGAGTTGACGAAGTTTTATCGCAATCGCATGTACGGTATGGCAGTGCATGAAATACGAACAAAAAGACATAGAAACAAACATTAATTTTTATATAACAAATTTTTTAAATGATTTTACCACTTACAGGTCCAATATTCACTGTTGTTGTGTATAATTTACAATTTTAATGCTTGTGCGAGTAATAATCGCTGTCCTACTTGAAATTGCTAAATAATTCCAATAGAGTGTAATAAAATTTGTATTAATAACTTTGCTTACATTTGGTAAAATATGATCTCGGATTGTAAATTCATTAACTTACTGCACATTATTAAGACTTGTACCTAAATTTGCTAATACTTAATTAAATATTGGTCTTAATTATGACTAATTTTGAAATTACATGTTTAGAATCTTTAGTGGCGGGTGGTGCTTCAGATGACTAGGGGTTCACTTCTTAGAGTACCGGATCTTGATAGTTGCGCCCTTGCGCTAGGCGTCGAAACAGACGACTCGACTAGGGAAGTCACCAGGGTTTGCCCCCCCCCCCTCTCCACGCTTTTAGATATACTTTCATTACAAGAACTGCAGAAGTCTTACCTCAGCTTCTTTGCGCTTGCTTCCTCGAGCTGAGGCGTCGGTCTACAAAGCTTCTTTCACATTTCTCTTCCAAGCTTATGGCTGATTAATTTGTTTCCAAAAGATAATGAACGTTGTTCATTTTTCTCTAACAATAAACACCAAGAGCTTATGAATATGCAGAAGAATACTAAAACACAGTAAATAACAGATTATGCTGTTAACTGACTGTAACAAAACGAATGTGCTGCGATAAAGAGACCAGCTACCTTCAGGTCAAGTGACACCTTACACACGCGCAAAGGCTGCTCTCCCCTATATGTTTTTAAACAAATATTTGTTACAACGAAGAATAGAAATGTCAATATTCAAAATCGCGACAGTTTTGATAAAAGTTCTAATACAATACAATACAAAAGTTATTGTTGTTCCCGTATCTGTTAAAAAGAAGATTGGGTTTAAAAGAAAAAGTTGTTGGAGCCAGTTTCAGACCCACTATTTATGACACCGCAGCTCGATGCCGCTAACCACACGGCTATTCTTGCTAGCTAGAGAGTAGTGACTTCATTATTATTCGTGAGCGGATCTTCTGAAGGCTTTTACAGGTAATGCCTCTTTATAGTTATATTTTACCAAATACGGCCTGTTTTTACTGAATCTTCAAAGATCCAAAAACTAATATGGAGGGAGGATGTTGACTTCATTGAGGATTTTCGCATGCGCAAGGCGAGGTGCGCAGTAGCTGCATTGTCTTGGCTTCGGGAACATACGTGAATACGTGAGTAACCGCCGAGCACGAGTAGCCAGACGCTGGCGTCTCTACGAACCGCAACGCCAATGTTAAAAGTGGCGTTTCTCTTCGACCCTCCTTTTCCGCGGGAGCGTTCATATGCTGCCTCATGGGGGTTCAGAAGAGAATTAGAACCTCAGCCGCGCATGCGCATTACAACGCTGCGGACACTGACGCCTATATTAGGCAGTCGCGCTACGACTCGTATACGTGTTGTCTCCGCGACGTAAAACGTTTCTTATACTATAAAAATACTTTTAATGTGCATATAAAATAATCTGATAGAAGAACGAAACGAAGAATTATACTTTAAAAAACGCTCTTTATTTTATCAACAATAACACATTTCCTTGTCTCGTTATATAAAAGATATTAAATACAAGGAGAGGCTTTCAGTTAAAATTTGTGCTGTGACCGGGAGTCGTTCTATGTAGGAGGTCCCCGGTTCGAATCCTGGTCACAGCACAAATTTTAATTCGAAGCCTCTCCTTATGTTTAATACTTTTTAATTTAATTATTTACTTATTTCACGACGAGCTTTTTCCGTGGGTTCACTCACTAAACTAGTGAACACCTAGGACGCGCCACCACTGAGTATCTTATTGCTGCACAGCTATTTAAATTAATAAACTAGAAAAAACTTTTTTGTTACGAATGTTGTTCAGTTTTAACTTGGCCGGGTGCTTCCGTCTGCCCCTAAGCGTACGCTAGTATGAAATCCCAGTGTATGATGCCCGTCTATTCAGAGCATTTAATATTTATTAATACAAATAAAGAAACCCAGAGACGGATTTACGTCTCAAATATGTCAAAGACATTATTGATAGATCTGAATCATTGAATTAAAATTTGTGGTGCGGCCGGGAATCGAACCCGGACCTCCATGCTTACTAGGCAGACGTCTTAGACTACCAAACCACTAGTGGTGTGGTAGTCTAACGGCCAGTCTGCGTCGGGCAGCGACGCGGTGAGGAGGGACCTGTTTACGTCCCGCCGCAGCGTGCGCTTCGCGGTGTTTACGTGCTTCAGCAGCTTTCGCGCGTGTAAGTGATTTTCGATTATCATGGCCAACTCATACAGGAAATCGACACTGAAATTCACCTTCGCGGCCGAATATGCACCACCGAAAGCGCTAGAAGTGGAACGATTCCTTAGAGAAGATGTAAAGACCCCTTGTACCGACCTTATTGGAATCCACCTGTCCATTGTGAGCAGCGTGGTTTACGTTAAACTAGTAAATGAAGCTGCGTGTAACGCGATATTAGAGCGAGCCAAAGACAGACTTAAATTTCGACATAGTGACGGTAACGTTGGCCCAGTGAATGTGGATCATGCGGGTCTCGGTCTCCGAACGATTCGCATATTCGAACTCCCTTTCGAACTGCCGGCAGAAGAAGTAGAGATTGCTCTCAGGCCTTATGGAAAAGTCCTCAGCCACGTTGCAGAGAAGTGGACACAATTTACCACCTACCCGGTGCTAAATGGAGTCCGGCAGTTACGCATAGAACTCACTAAACATGTGCCATTCTACCTTAACATTGCAGGATGCCGAGCCATCGTAATATATGACGGACAACCGAAGACCTGTTCGGGTTGTGGCAAAGAAGGCCATATCCGATCAGAGTGTCTACAACGAAGGATTGCCCAACTTCCGTCTACGGATCCACTGCCTGCTACCACATCGACAATCCTGCCTCTTACAGATGTAGCGGCAGTACGAGGAGACACCGGACAGAGCCACGAGCCTGAACTACCGCAGGATCTTTCACAAATGACGGTGTCAGGACGAGAAGAGGAGGAACGACTGACAACCAACATGGTCCCCCCTCCCGCTCCACCGGTGCAGGAAACAGTCGAAGAGAAGAACTATGACAAAATGGAAGAGGATCAGTTGGTAGTGCCTACGGGCGCCTTTGTACCTGATCGGCGAAACTCAATTCCGTCGTCTGACACGGAAACACATCCTCGAAAACAGCGGTCTCCAAAGAGGCATAAGAAGCGAAAGAAGTCTTCATCCGATGAGGCATCGACACAATCACAAGACAACGAGGCCTCTCCCTACCACACTGACCTGGTGACCAATGATTCAACGACGAATTGTACCATGTCCTCTACGACAGGCCCCGACACAGCTCCGCACACACAAAGTGTGCAGGTGACACCTTACGATCAACACGACGAACGGCGCCTCGAGTACAGCGAAGGGCCAGAAAAGGCCTCGGAAGACGCAAGCACTCATCCGATGGCATGGGCAGACGATCTTGACCCTGGGTCTTCTGCCGAGGATGCAGCGTCAACTGCCACCTCGGCCACACACGACATCCAAAACGTTTAGCGCAGTGAGGGGGCGACTTGACGTGGTCGTTCTTCTGCTGCGACTACGCCGCTTCCCCGAGTAGTAATGAGTGTCCCACTAATTGCAGACCAACCGCAAACTTACAGAATAGCTTCCATCAATCTTAACATGATCAGTTCACGTGTCAAAATTCAACTACTACGTGACATGCTCCGGGCGGCTGACGTGGATGTTGCGTTAATGCAAGAAGTTCGAGTGGACGCTATACCAGTCTTTTACGGATACAATGCTTATGTTACCCCTGCTGATACGAGAGGAAGCGGAACGGCTGCGCTCGTTGGAGAACGTATAGAGGTCACCAATGTAATGTATTTACCGTCGGCGCGAGGACTTGCCTTCGAGATGCAGGGAACACGAGTTATTAACGTCTACGCCCCTTCTGGGACAGATAAAAGACGGGAACGGTCACATTTTTATGCAGAAGAAATTACGCCTCTCTTTTTGGGACGTTACAATAACCTTATCCTAGGCGGAGACTTCACCAGCGTACTCTCTCCGAAAGACCAACAACCCAACTACACTCCATGCCCCGAATTGAGCCTTTTGGTACAACACCTCCGTCTTGCAGATACTTGGGAGGTGATACATGGTGACCGCCCTGGTTTCACGTATGTGACCAGCCACTCAGCCAGCAGACTCGACCGCATCTACGTCTCGTCCGACCTCGTGACAGCGACTGTACAAGCGGAGACCTGGCCCACGGCCTTCTCGGACCACAGTGCATACATTTGTGCGGTTCATTTACGGAGACAAACCGTGTGGAGAAGTCGGGGAATATGGAAACTAAATGTGGCACTCCTACAAGATCAAGAGTGTCGACAATTAACAGAGAGTACCTGGACAGAATGTGAGCGTCGGTTACGGAGGTATCCGTCAACGATTCAATGGTGGCTTGACTGCGTCAAACCGGCCTTGAGACGTGCGCTTATACGTTATGGTAGGGAAAGATCGCTCTGGCATCGACAAACAACGGACTTCTACTACACACTCCTTCGAGAACTTACTGCACTTCCACCATCCCCAGATCGACAAGCAGAGATTTGTCGCGCCAAAGCGCAGATTCTCACCCTCGTCCGCCACAAACTTGAAGGTGTCGTGGTGCGAACGAGATGCCAAGATAGGATTGTCGGCGAACCACCCTCTATGCATCACATCATTTCTGAACGACGTCAAAAACGACGAACACTGATACATGCACTAGACCTACCAGATGGCTCTAGAGTGACGACACAAGCGGGCATAGCACGTGCCTTTGTCGACCACTATCATTAACTATATCGGGACGTGCAACATGATGAAGACGCTTTCGCTGACGTCACCCACACCATCGCCAACACACTTGATGCTGCGGCGTCAGAATCACTTTTAGAAGATATCACGAATGATGATGTTGCAGACGCCCTTGCCAAAGGGAAAATTAATAAATCACCAGGGCCTGATGGTTTTCCACTAGAATTCTACAGGACATTCAGGGATGTGATGGCCTCACGATGGAAAGACATGTACAACGAATTACTATCATCAGCAGTTCCCATACCACCGACTTTCATCGAGGGCATCATCATTCCTGTACCCAAACCCTCTGGACGTACCCGAACTGAACATTATCGCCCAATCACACTCCTGAACAGTGACTTCAAGATATTCACCAGAATCTTGGCGCTACGGATTAAGCGCATACTACGCCAGGTTATTTCACATGAACAAACGTCTTTGGGAGGAGATAGCAATATCCAGACGACCCTTAGTGACTATCGCGATGTCATTGCCATTGCTTCGGCGTGTCGGCTGCGTAGTGCACTAGTCTCCATAGACTTCAACTGTGCTTTTGACAATGTGAGCCATTCTTTCTTGAAAGCTGTAATGGATCGAATCGCTTTCCCGGCTGCATTCACCGAAATGATCATGCATCTTCTCCATGATGCCACTTCTAAGGTGATTGTGAACGGACGAGTTGAAGGGCAGATTCCTATCTTACGTTCGGTACGACAAGGATGCCCAATCTCAATGATCCTCTATGCAATAGCGACGGAGCCACTCATCTGTGGGCTGAAACAACGACTAACAGGCATCACGTTACGAGGAACTACCTTTCAATGCCGAGCTTACGCGGATGATCTCGTTTTCATCGGTCGCTCAGAAGCAGAGATCCGGTCAGCACTGCGATGGATCGAACGATATGGGGACGCAGCTGGCAGCAAAATGAACATATTAAAATCACGTGCCATGGAAATAGGCAGAGGGCTACCGGAGGGAACTGAAAGCCCTTTGCAGATGACGGATAAATTGCGGTGTTTGGGCGTCACCTTTACGAAAAACGTTCGTCGCACTTCGGCGCTTAATTACAAATGCCTACAACAAGTTCTCCGCGTCACCGTCCGTGAACACCTTCTCAGATCATTGGATATGGTCCAAAAGGTCTCATTCATTAATACCATCATTGCATCGCGAATACCTCACAGGGCGCAAATCCTACCGATGGCTCCAGTGGTGGCACAGCGGATACAGGCGGCCTTTGGATATTTTGTGAGTCATGGACTTCTCTTCAAGGTACGGTATGCAACCCTCACCCTCCCCCCTTGTAGTGGTGGATTGGGTCTTATCAACGTCCGCGCGCGAGCAACGGCCCTCTATGTCAAGACCATGCTCAAGATGTCGACCCATCGTCAGCACAGTTTCACTGGGCACCTCATTGACGAACTCGCCCCTACGTCCTGCATGCCGCCGCCGGCACTCGGGCACATCGCGCCTACGCTTTCCCACATCCAAACATTCTTTTTGGAATACAGCTATATACGCACGGAACTTCCCAGAAACAGGACACCGACAGCACGTGATGTGTACAACCTGCTGATGAGGAATCATCATCAGAATAGCATAGAGAGATGACACCCAGAAGTGACGTGGCCAAAGGTGTGGCGAGCGATTCACCAAAAACACTTAACGACGGAGATACGTGCCACCTGGTACCTCGTCGCCAACGAAAAATATCCGACAAGGAGCAGATTGCACGACATTGCACTGGCCGAGTCTCCTATGTGCGTGCGATGTCGTGTGCCTGACACAGATAATCATCGCCTGGAATGCGGATCTTCAGCGGAAGTGTGGCTTCTAATCCGGAAGATACTTGCCTTTTATCTCAGAGTGCCACCACACGTGATCGAGCCTAAAATGCTCCTACAACCGGACCAAACATACTTTCCTCAATCAAAGACACAGACAATAAACTGGATAAAAGGACTGTCCGTGTATTATCTCTGTCGTGACGGTCTGAAAGATGTCCTTGATTTTTGGATCTTCTTACAGGAAAGACACGATAAATTGCAGTACTTTTCTAGATATCGACAGAATTTTGCTAATTATTTAGGTAGTATATTCAATGATCCCCCTCATAGCTGGAGGGTCCCGGGTAAGAGAAGATGAGGCAATGATCACTGATTCGCAATTAGAACAGAACACGGATCTTGATGATAATACGAGAAGACGTACTCGGATCCTCGCTTGGAAGAGTTGGGACAAAAAAAAAAAAAAAAAAAAAAAAAAAAAAAAAAAAAAAAAAAAAAAAAACAACTTTGCTTTCAGATACTTTGAATAGTCATCATTTTAATACCAGAAGGGTACCTTCAGTTTCACTCTCTTGTGTTTACTTCTTTACTATTTTATATTCCTTACGTAACTGCCATGAAAGAGTTCCTTTAGTTCTACTGTAATATACGTCAAAAAAAAAAAAAGTCATATAAACTGTCGATCAACTGATCTTTTGTGCAGCACCGTCCATCTGGGCAAAATGGCGCGTGAGTGTCGCACTTTCATAAAAAAAAATAAAAAAAAAGTAAATAAAAAAATAAAAAGAAGCAATAAAATAACACTTTTTTTTCTCTTTTTCTAGCCCTTATCCTTTCCCTTAGCTTAATCTTTCATTAGTATAGGGTAAAAGTGGCGGTGGCACCAGACCTCTGTTTTTAGCAGGCGAGATGTTGTTTAGTTGTTTAGTTTATGGGTCATAGCTGGTAGGCGCCAACGCCTGAATAAGAAAAGCTGAGGCAAAAAAAAAAAAAAAAAAAAAATAAATAAATAAATAAATAAAAATAAAAAAAAAATGGACAAGTCCTTGGAAAAGAAAAAAAAAAAAAAAAGAAAAAAAATAAAAAATTTTTAATACAATGCTTCAGATCTATCATTTAATTTTAATTCAATGCTTCAGATCTATCATTTAATTTTTGTTCAGTGAAAAGTAAATGCGAGATACGCAAGGAGGTAATCGGAGAACGTCGTAAGTCGGAGGGGTTTCGTCGGCGCCATCTACCCTCAGCAGGGCGCCTGGAGGGGGGGCGGCGCGGTAATTTTCTCATCTCTACCGAGAATAGCCGGCGGCGCCGCCGCTCCACAATCGATCTCGTCGTTCGACCCGGACGTTAATATCGGCCGTCGACAGGCGGGTCAGGTCGACGCGTCTTCGCCGTCGCGGCGCTGTTTTAATAAACGGGAGTGCCGGCGGCGGCAGCTCGAGGGTGCGGCGGCGCCCGCCAGGGGTCGCGATTATCCGGGGCTTCCGGCAATACCTCAGGGAGCATACACAATGGCGACCAAGTGCCAGCTCGCAATTTCCCCGACTTGTGAGGCCGCCGCCGGAGTAGGCTGCCGGAAATTTCGCTCCGATGAGTCTGGAGCACGAGCGGGGAAGACGCCGCGCTGCAGGGACTGAGGGGGGGGGGGGAGTTTCTCTCGATTCTCTTAGAATTCAAATACTGCCAAGCCGTCAATTTGCACCCGATAACGGCGGAATATTGCTGTTATTTATGGACTCCCAACAAATTATTTGAGATTTCGGCATCTTCCATTCCTTACAGGTTTATTTCTTTCTTGCTTTCATACTTTCTTCGGTATTTTTATTTTTTACACCCGAAATTTGGCACGTCTCTCGTAGCTGACAAGGGAACGTCCTAAGACCGGAACGACACTGAAGGACAAGCACGTTAAGGAGAGCGATCTCTGTTATCTTCCGAATCTGAATTCAAAATGTCAAGTCCTAAAGCCAAGATCGCAATATTGAAATGTTATTCATTATACAATTATATAAAAACTACTACTACAAGAGGAGCAGACAAGCCTTTCGCCTACAACAGGGGTGTCCAAAATACGACCCGCGGACCGGATTTAATGAAATTTCTTTTCAGTTTGACGCGAGATTTCAGCTCATTTGAGAAATTGCTTACGAGCACTACAGCTTTCAGAGCCTAGTAATGATTTGAAAATGTTCAAATGTTTGTAAAGACTGTGGGACTTAACTACGGGGTCATCAGTCCCTAAACTTACAAACTACTTATGAACTACTTACGAACTAGGACGGCACAAATATCCATGCCCGAGGGGGCATTCGAACCACCGACCGTAGTGGCCGCGAAGAGCGTGACTGGAGCGCCTCAGTCCACTCGGCCACCGCGGCCGGCGTAATGATTTGAGATTTCGGCATCTTTCATTCTTTACAGGTTTATTTCTTTCATACTTTCTTCGGTATTTTTATTTTTTACACCCGAAATTTGGGACGCCTCTCGTAGCTGACAAGGGAACGTCTAAGACCGGAACGATCCATTGACAGGTCACTGAAGGGCAAGGTCGCTAAGGAGAGCGATCTCTGTTATCTTCGGAATCTCAATTCAAAATGTCAAGTCCTAAACCCAAGATCACAATACTGAAATGTTATTCATTATACCGTTATATAAAGACTACTTTCGGCTATAAGAGGAGCAGACAAGTTCTTCGCCTAGAAAACAAGGTCGTTAAGGAGAGCGATCTCTGTTATCTTCCGAATCTGAATTCAAAATGTCAAGCCCTAAAGACGAGATCGCAATATTGAAATGTTATTCAGTATACCGTTATATAAAGACTACTTTCGGCTATAAGAGGAGGAGACAAGTTCTTCGCCTAGAACAGGGATATCCAGAATACTACCCGCGGGCCGGATGTGATCGGCGATATTTCTTTTTAATTTGATGCGAGATTCCCGCTCGTTTGAAAGAAATTGCTTACGAGCACTGCAGCATTCAAAGCCTACAAATTATTTGAGATTTCAGCATCTTTCATCTCTTACAGGTTTATTTCTTTCCTGTTTTCATACTTCCTTCGGTATTTTTATTTTTTACGTCCGAAATTTGGTACGTCTCTCGTAGCTGACAAGGGAACGTCCTAAGACCGGAACGAGCCATTGACAGGTCACTGAAGGACAAGGTCGTTAAGGAGAGCGATCTATGTTATCTTCCGAATCTGATTTCAAAATGTCAAGTCCTAAAGCCAAGATCGCAATATTGAAACGTTATTCATTATACCGTTATATAAAGACTACTTTCGGCTATAAGAGGAGCAGTTCTTCGCCTAGAACAGGGGTGTCCAAAATACGACCAACGGGCCGGATGTAATGAGCGACACTTCTTTTCAATTTGACGCGAGATTTCCGCTCCTTTAAGAGAAATTGCTCACGAGCACTGCAGCATTGAAAGCCTAGAAATTATTTGGGATTTCGGCATCTTTCATTTCTTACAGGTTTATTTCTTTCATACTTTCTTCGGTATTTTTTATTTTTTACACCTGAAATTTGGTACGTCTCTAGTAGCTGATAAGGGAACGTCCTAAGACTGGAACGACTCATTGACACTGCAGTACAAGATCGTTAAGGAGAGCGATCACAATTATTTTGCGAATCTGAATTCAAAACGTCAACTCCTAAAGCCAAGATCGCAATATTGAAATGTTATTCATTGTACAATTATATAAAGACTATTTTCAGCTATAAGAGGAGCAGTTCTTCGCCTAGAGCAGGGGTGTCCATAATACGACCAACGGGCCGGATGTAATGATCGAAACTTCTTTTAAATTTGACGCGAGATTTCCGCTCCTTTGAGAGAAATTGCTTACGAGCACTGAAGCTTTCAGAGCCTAGAAATTATTTGAGATTTCGGCACAAAAGCATACGATGCAAGATAGAGGTTGAAACCAATAGCTGTCTAAACTTTCTAGATCTGACCATAGGAAAAGCACAGGGTAAACATACATTTCGAGTTTATAGGAAATCGACGTCCACAGATATGGTGAACAATGCGAACTCGACGCATCCAACTTGGTATAAAAGGACGTATTTCTATTCTATGCTGCATAGGCTCGTTAACCTCCAATTATAGCAGTTAGAATCCATTGACAATGAAATCGTTATGGTGAGATGAATTTCCAGTAGGAATAGCTACAGTACCGGATTAATTGTTGAATTACTTAACAAGGTGAGAAATAGAAATTGGAATAAGGGTAAAATCGCAAAACATTTGAACATTAGATGTGAACATAAACCGGCCCCATCTCCGATAATATCGAGGGAACCTTTCGTAAATCTAACATCAAGATAGCCTTTAATGCAACAAATAAGTTGCAAGCAAAGTTGCGCCAAAAAGTGGGAGCAAACGAAGATATATTTTAAAAAATGTGATGTGTACGACTGCGAAGGTTTTTGTGTTGGCAAACAGGTAGACAGTTTTTAGGAGATTCCGTGAGCATACAGGTAACCACAATAAAACTTCGTTTGGTGAGCACTTACGAGAAAATCCAAAATATTCGACAAAATATGAAGATCGTACATAAAGTACCCAAATGAAAGAAAGTAATCATCCTACAGAATATACAGATTTAAGAACATAAAAAAAGAATCATAAGCAAAATGTTCCCAACGATCTGCTGTCGATGGTGGATTATAAGTATTTAAATATTTTTGATAAGGTGTTGTGAGGTAGGAGTGCCCACACCATAAGCAGGAGTGCCCCCACCATAAGCGGTTACTATTGCCGTAAATAATGTGCTACTGACACCACTAACTACGAACGCCACCTAGCGGTTTATATGGTAACTGCTTTCAGTAAGTCTAACGTGAGCCCTTACAGTTGGGTTTAAAGTGGTGTAAGAAGCGTGTCGACAGCCGTTTATGTTATGGGGGCCATGGTTGGTTTTTATTTTGTGACTATGCAATTTTGTGTATTTGACAACCCGACGAAACGCCGGATAGACAGAGCCACACATATGGTATGATTAGATAAACCACGGTTCCACAGGTATGTAATATCAAAAATAAAATGTATAAGCTGTGGTTTTTTGCGCTCGCGTGTAGTTAGTGGCAAGTGCGTTGAGGAGTCCTTTTATAGATCGGATGATGACTGTGAGATCAGTTGTAGCCGGTCATGAGGTAAATCAATAAGCTATTTTGGCTAAACAATAAGAAAGGTTCCACAATTAAGGAGATCGCACCCAGCAACATGTGTAAATCGTTTAATAAATAACAGGGGCACACTAGGAACACCATGTCTGCAAAAGACCGATTTGTTGTTCATCTCTGTGTTTGCCTGCGTTCATCTTGTTTAATTTGTTAGTTTTGCTACTTCCAGATATCTGTGTTTAGAGAATGTGTACGTTATATGTTCAGGGTACTTGTGTAGAAATTCGGTTGAAGCTAAAAAGAGAATAGGCGTTATTGTGAGAGTAATATGTTCAATTGAAATACGTCGTTATAAAAGAGAAAAACAACACAATAGCGTTTGTTTTCTTATAAACGTATTGCTTTTCTCTAGTAATATGACATTCGACGTCACTATGTAAAAACCAGTATTTGATGAAATCCAGAATTGCCTATGGAATCTCAAAACGAGTGAATCCATTCACATTACATGTTAATTACAGCTATAGAATGTTCCTTGAAAAAACAGAGCAATGTAATATACAACCATCTTCTTACTCGGATGAAATGTGTGTCACAACTGATGGAGGCAGAAATATGTGTAGCAACTGTGCAGGTATCATCGGGAGACTAAATTCAATATACGCTACCAGATATGTTACCAAATAATTTACAAGGAGCCCTGCGTTCTTCATTAGGGATGTCTTTGTGCAAAGTCGGTCGATATCTTCTGTGTGTTCCAACAAGAAATTTATCTTGTCAGTTTTATTCGAAGCAATGGACAGAAACAACTGCCAATTTAAGTGATTCTTAAAAGAGTTGACATCACTATCAAGCAAGCTTCCTAACCACAAGGAGGTAAGGTAGTACGACTTTATAACGTTTATTTTGTTTGAGAACACAGGCCTAAATATTTCTAAACGAGAAATATGATCCTCTGGACATTCTATCGCACAGAGAATAACAATTCAAACTATATTTATAAGATGATTTTGCTGACCATTTGAATGAATTGTGTTAAGTACAAGGGGAGGACAACATCATTCGTGATATTTAAAAGGGTGTTAGGGCTTTCAGGTACTAAATAGTACTATTAGTAAACAATTCCAGAAAATTACCTCGCATTTCCACAGTTACTATTAAATAAGACGTGAATATTTATCAAGTCTTTCACTCTCTTTTTAAGAAGAATTTCTTGTGTTCTGAAGAATTAGTTCTTTTTCAGGTTCTCAGATTTAGATGCGAACTCTAAGGAAAACTAAATGTTCCAGAACCCACTTTGTGTGAAATGAAAACTAAATTTAAAGAAGTTATAAGTTTCCTTCAGTAGAAATCTGCCCTGATATCAAAGACTTCGCATAAACTTTATTATATTTGGCACTACCTACAGGTGAGAAAAAAATTTCTTTGGTGATGTATATTAACTATAAATCGAGAAGTAACTTAAGTGAAGAAGGCTTACAAAAGAAAATGATTCATGCAGCAGGCTTTATTGGTACCATAATTAATCGAGAAAATTTTGAGTTCAAATGACAAATTTCATACATCACAGTAACAAGGGGAACACCACGGAATTTGGTGGGTCGTAGGTATGTTGTGAAGGAATTCCTGCAGACCATCAAGCTAAAAGGATTTGTTCCAGTGGGCCTTGATTTCTAATAAAATCGAAATAAAATCCGCAGCAAATTACCACGCGTGACGTGTCTACTTATACATGGCGGTTACCGCTCAGGGAGACAGCGTGGTGTAGTCGGCAAGATGCGAAGCTGCCATGCAGGCGGTCTAGGGTCAAGTCGACATCGGTCAATTACTTTTCACACCTGTCCGTTGATTGTGCATAATCATGTATTTTTATAACCATTCTTATGTAAACGTTTGCAGTAAATTTCAGGATAGAAACACGAAACATTCGCTCAATATGTTATGTATTGCACGACGATTATTTTATTATTTTTTAAGCACACATTTAAGACGATTGAAGCATATTTCTAAATCATTTGTTAATATCTATAATATTTGGGCAACATTTAATACCTATGTTTACAGTTCCTGACCGTGCTTCTCTTTATCTCCTCCTATGACGTATGTACCCACATGACGAGTCCCAGTGGACTATTATGCTACGGCCAGTCCGTTAGCGTGTCGTTCATGCGTGCGGCAAGAAGTGCAATGTGGAGAACAAATGCGCTATGTTAGAAGCAGGCCGGTCACACGAAACCTCTTCGGAAATGGGTGTGATGAGCAGTCAAAAGGTGATGAAAACACCTTGCGCCTGTAAAGCAGTAGCATTTATTAGATGTGCGTGGTGCTACAATGTTCTGTGTTTTCGGTGCTTCTAACACAGTTATTACCCAGAATTTTGTACAGGTGTTAAAGATAGTGAAAATGGCGACAGTGAGTGAATAACACTGCGCAATAAGTAAAATAATCAGTTGCTACTGTGTTATTTTCTATAATTCTGACTGTTTACTCAAGCTGTAACATATGAGTGGGCATAAAGGCATATAATTACGCACAATAAAATAAGAGAAATGAAGAAAAGTGAGAAATAAATTACCCGAAGGGGAAGATTTTTAGTTTTTTAATTTTCTTGGTTATTTTTTTAATCGTTTGACTTTTCATTATTCTTGTTTTTCTTTCTTTATATATTTTTCTTTGCTTAATTGTTTTTTCTTTAAATATCAAAAGTAGGAATTACAATTTTTAAAAATTGTTCTGCCGCTAAGTATCGAACCCGGTTCTCCTGGATGGTTGCCTACCACATTGCCGATTACACCACGCTCTCCTCTCGCTGACCGGTAACCGCCATGTTATGATACGCGTGGTAATTTGCTGCGAATTTGATTTCTATTTTCTCAGAAATGAAGGCCCATTGGAACAAATCCTTTTAGCTTGATGGTCTGGAGGAATTCCTCACAACATACCTGCGACCCATCAAAATCCATTGGTACCATACTTGGTGTTCTCCTTGTAAGTCTAGTAAAGAGTAATACAGGTAAGGTACTGAATATTGCGCATGTGTTAATAACATTAACATTCATTGTAGTTTTCTCCCTATGAGAAACTGCATTTTCAACAAAAAGTTTCGATTCCTCAGATTGTGTACGTAGATGATGTGTTGAAGTATTTGGGTAAGTTAATTAATTCGCATGTTAATTCAATTTGTTTCACGGGGTAATAAGAAATATCGTGGTGGTCATATTGTACACGCACGGAAAAGGGGTGCCCGCCATCTTGATGACGTTACAGGTGAAGTTATACGGCTGGTATTACTACTTTGGTAATCAAAATCTATGTCGTTCGACTCTTATTGAGAGTCGAAACATGATATGTGGCCAATACTGTCTACTTATTTGAAGACCCCTAGCCTGTATCAATTATTTGTTGAATAATATTTATCATGTTCCGTAAGACAGAACTGAGGAGCATGACTCTATGATTATGGAACGAATCAGTGCATCAGATTGTAACAAAGGATTTGTATATAATAAGTATAGCAATCTTAAGCACATGATAGGTCAAACCATGAATGAAAGCAAAAATGTAACACAGAAATTAGATACATTTTTAATTCTTCCAGAAATTCCTCGATAGAATGGAAAGAGTGAGCCAAGAGTAAAGTTTTCAGTTTAGTCTTGAAATTGCGTGAATTACTGCTAAGCTCCTTCTATTCTTGTGGCAGCTTATTAATATGGATGCGGCAGAATACTGCGTACACCTTTCTGCACAAGTTCCCGGAGTTGTGATCCAAATGCAGATTCAGTTTTTGTCTAATATTAACTAAGTAGCCAAATATTATCAGCAACAAACGACATTAAAGGAAATATGTATTTAAAGGCGAATGTCAGAATTCCTAGGTTACTAAACAAGGGTCTACAAGAGGTACGCGATCTAACCACAACATATTGCTTGTCTCGGATGTTTCTGTGCAATAAATATCATTTTTGAAACAGAGGTGTTACACCAATAAATAACAAAATACGTCATAAGTGAATGAAAATATTCAAAGCAGACTACTTTACTCTTGTTGAACTATCACTTACGAGAGATGGAACTCAATTAGTGGCAGCACTGCTGTGAAAACAGTATGCAATGGGATCTACTGTTCTCGCTAATAGCACACGTTGTTGACAGACTTAAGGACGCCCCACCGTGGTTCAGGTTGAAATAAGTAAATTTTCGGTTTTCATCATATTTCGATAGAGTGAGGTTGTATTTAAGTACTCTGAAAAGGATTTTGCTGAATATTGTTTTTTCGAGCATTTAAACAGCATTTTTCTACCACGTATGTTTATGTGTCATGCTCACTTTTCAGTCACCCACATTCCTGCATATATTTTATATCTTTATATCCCCTACATTGCTCATTAGGATTTTTTTTTACTCCTGAGTGTGTTGGCTATCCTTGGAAAGCTACGGTTGGTATTCTTTTGTTTCTTCAGTTTGTAAACAACACGCTTTCAAACAGGCGCTTAGTTTTGTTCAAGTGTGATTGCAAGTAGTTATTATACTTACGTTTGCAGTGCTTGTTTACGTGTTTTGTTGTGTTTATTGAAGATGAGGAAACGTAAAGGCGTTTTCAAGAAACGACAATTTAGAGAAAATAAGTTTCAAAATGTTCAAATGTTTGTTAAGCTTATGGGACTGAACTACGGGGTCATCAGTCCCTAAACTTACAAACTACTTATGAACTACTTACAAACTAGGACGGCACAAATATCCATGCCCGAGGGGGGATTCGAACCCCCGACAGTATTGGCCGTGCTGACCGTGACTGGAGCGCCTCAGTCACCTCGGCCACCGCGGCCGGCGAAAATAAGTGTAGAAAGCTTTCTGTACTAGAGGTAATGTCGCTTGGCAACGATGTTCAAAAATCAAGTTTTCAAATGTTTGTAAATCTATAGCACCAAACTGCGTGGTCATCAGTCCGTAGCTTTCAAACTACTTAAACCTAGGTAAACTAACCTACGGACAAACACACACACCCATGCTCCAGGGAGGACTCGAACCTCCACGGCGAGCAACCGCGTGCTCCGCAGCGAGACGCTTTAGACCGCTCGGCTACTCCACTGCGGCTGGGAACGATGTTTCTAATTGCAATTCTTCAACAAGTGCATCATGAAAGATGCTTTCATCGTTTCTGGAGAATTACACCGAATTTACTGTAAGTGGCATGGAGTACAGTAACATTATTATAAATTTGGGAAAATTATCAGATGTTATTTCTAAATCTGAACTATGTTGACAATGTGGTGAGTCACAGAGTGTGAAAATTTGTTCGAGTGCCAGAGGGATAAAAGGCCTAATATAGTAAAGTCCCAAAAACTCTGTGTAATGTGGATGTGGACCGAAGGCTGGCCGAGTTTGTAAAAAACGGAGTTTAAAAAAAAAAAAAAAAAAAAAAAAAAAAAAAAAAAAAAAAAAAAAAAAAGAGAGAGAGAGAGAGAGAGAGAGAGAGAGAGAGAATAGATGTTTTATTTTAAAATACATTCAGTTTTTACTTTAGAATACAATACAAATGATGGAATACAGTAACAAGAAATAAATTTAGGACAATATCTTATAAATGATATTCGTTACTTACACTCACATGGACATAACAAAACGCGGCTAAGAAAAAGACAAAGGCTGCAGGCGTCCGCGTCACATGTACGTCATTGTTGTCTGCTGTAAACAAATTCATTATTTGTCCATCATGGTTAAGCTGATTTTAAACGACACTGTAAGAAAATGCACTGCCGCAGTTTTGATAACGACTATTTTTAGTATCAAAACGCATCTACATACTGCATTAATGGACCTCAAAGTATTCTTAAATAGAGTGTAGGAGGCACAAGAGGAGATAATGTCTTGTTCCATACATATCATAGCCTACAACCACTATACACTACGATTTCACTTTTATCCTGCATTATGCGAGCACGGAATAAGTCCAGGGAGTGTGCCGGGATTTGGCCGAGTTATCCGCACTGCCGGGTAACCGAGAGCCGAGTTTTCAGGACTCTATTGTAATAGCTTTGTATTTAATTTGCAATAAACGCTCAGCTGGGATTTCATTTATGAGTTCTTCAAAACCAGTTGCAAATGGCCCTAATCAAATCCATACTAGATTAGTTTATGCCTTACGATCCATTGGCAAGGCCATGTCTGCAGGGAGAACATTTTGTTCAGTGATGAACTTACATCAACCACCAAATGAGTGAATGTAGTCTTTCCCGGCTTATAAAACTGATGAAATCTTCTCGGGCTTCCAACCGGGTAGCTGCGATAAAATGCAGCGGAATTTTATCACAGCTATCCGGATGGAAACCCGAGAACATTTCATCAACCACCAAATAAATTTGAAAAACTGAGTGCAATATTAGAGAAAGCTGCATGTGAGGTTAGTGAGGAAAGCATGAAATTGACTGCTAGGGAAGCAGTGGACCACTACGGTCGGGGGTTCGAATCCCCCCTCGGGCATGGATATTTGTGCCGTCCTTAGTATAAGGTAGTTCATAAGTAGTTTGTAAGTTTAGGGACTGATGACCCCGTAGTTAAGTCCCATAAGCTTCACAAACATTTGAACATTTGAAGCAGTGGAAGGAGGTGATGGATTTTCGGATATTGCAATTGCACGTGATGGAAGTTGGCAGAAACGAAGAGTTACAACTTCTCTGAATGCAGTAGTGACTGCTACGAGTGCAAACACCGGTAACGTGTTAGATGTGGAGATAATGTCCAAATATTTCAATTGTTGTAAAGTAAATGAACATAAAGAACACAACTGTATGGCTAGAGGAACAAATGGTGGTATGGAAAGAAACAAGAAGAGTACGGTGTAAGAAAATTGCCTGTTGGAGGTCGTCAAAAAATCTCAAAATTTAGAATGCGTAATAGTATACACTAGTAATAATAATTTTGTTATTGAATGTTGTAGCAAATCACAACTAATGGGTCGCAAAAACACTTTCGCATTGTAAGTTAGAATTTTGAATAAATAAAAAAATTGATATTAATTAACTTAAAACATTCACTGTAGTAATTAATTAAGCTTGGCCCTATCTGACTTAGCATTGACTACAGCCTTCAACTAGCACCTCTTACGATTCACGAACAGCACAACGTCACTAATAAATGTGTCAGAATTCATGTAGTGGTGATGGCGTGTTCGTGTTATAATCAAAATTGTAATAGCAGATAGACTCTGATTGCAATGATAATAGCTCAATAGAGTGAAACTCGGTGGTGCAATGAGCTTCATAAATACTACAGTCAAAGTTCTCAATTATTTTAATAATATTGTTTAAAGCATTCAACTTCCTTATAAAACTTTACGTAAACTATTTTTTTTTTTAATTGGTTCCCGGGGCTGGGTAGCGTACGCGTGTAACTGGCTAAGCAGAGTTTGGCATTTAACGTATTTCATAAAAAAGTTACTTCAGTCAAGTCTGGTAAAACTACTATAATACTTTCACTACTGTTAGCATGGTTACTTTCTACATAAATGAAACCAACTTTACTTTACTTGCAAACTCTGTTGCACTTTAATTACTAGTCTCTGTGGTTGCAACACGTTTAGCAATTCTTTAACTCGTCTAGCAATTTCTTTAAAACTGATCGTAATTACTTTGAAAATGATTGAACTTGTTAGTCAATGTACAGGCTTGCATAATCAACATAATCTAATAATGGTGATAATGGGGTGACTACTACTACTTACAAAATTAAGACTGGTTTCAAAATAAGTCATGTATAATTGAACCAAAGTTCTGATTAGGTTGACACTACATTTACATGCATATAAAATAAAATGTTACAAAAGTACTCATCTGCTTTCGTCGTCTTCGTCGTGAAGTCCAAAGAAGACACATATGATTACAAAAGGTACTCTTACTACAACAACGATCACACTCGGTGACAATAGACTTGATACCAAACAATTACTTTTCTTGCACACATGAAAAAAGATTACACTGATCGAGTGTAAATAAACTTATTTCGCACTTCCTTCAATACATTAAACAGTACGCCTCTCAGGATTATTACGATTGATTTAAACTCGCGCCACACTGCGCCTACCGTGCCTCTGCACTATCAACAAAACATTTATGTGTTTACTATAGCGAGTCCACTTCGCGACTGCTTCAGCAGCGCGACACTCACAGCTACTACTACTGTACCAAAGACAGTCTTTACAACAGGCTCAACATTTTCTCTGGCGCATTGCTAACTTACAGCATAAGAATATCCGTGCATTCATGCGGGTTTACACATATAGTACATGTTTACACTAAATGATTCAATATAGAAAATGACGTTACATAAGAAATATATGTAGCATACAAGAAATGAAAAATACATGAAATAAACACATTTAAGACAATATATACATTACGTTAAATCAAACTGTAAGATATAGCGATAGGTACACTCTTACAACGGTACATCAAATATTTGGGTAGTGGTGACAGTAAGGCATACAACAATGTGGTGAACTGTAAGCCATATAGAGATGCCATTAATAGCAAATTACAATGTGTATGCCATATTCAGAAAAGTTTGCGAACAAGGCTGAAAAAACTAACTGTTGATACGAGAGGAAAAAATTAGAAAATGGGAAAATTGTTGACCGGACAGGGTCGGTTAACTAAAACTGAAATAGAAAAGTTGCAGATATACTATTGGCAGGCCATAAAATCTGTAGGCAATGAACAGAGATGTTTGGGCCATATTCTTCCATATGTCCTCTACTGATGATAAGCCATGTCATGCATTCTGTCCATCAGGAGAAAATTCGTGGTGCAAATACAATAGGGCTCAGGCAACTGGAGAATCTTATTCTCACCAAAATTCTCTTCCTGCTGCTGGTATTACAGCAACTAAATGTATTTTCAGAGACGTGACTCATCCTGACCTTCTAAGGAAATGTCTGCATGGGCAAACGCAAATGAATGTTTCAACAGCTTAATTTGGGACCCTCTTCCTAAAACTGTTTCTGTAGGCATGCATACAATGAAACCAGGAGATCATTATGCTGTTATTATATTCAAATGTGGTAACATTGGAAAGTGTTGAGTACTGAAAAAGCTGAGAATTAATCCTGGTGAAAATGTGATCACTTAACTGCAACATTCCGATAATATGAGGATAGCCGATGCAGACAGGTCTGCATCTAATATGGCCAAAAAGCAAGACAAACACCCTGGAACGTGAAAAAGAAGCTGGAAGATTTGATAGAGGCCAAAGTAGGGCAATCGTATGCAGCAGGACCGTTTTAATTAACTGTAAGTAACAAATTTCAAAAGTTTTTTTTCTTTAAAGTCAATTTCCCGGAAACTATAATTTTCAGTACATATGCCTCATTATATCAGAAACTATCATACATAACTTACTGAAATTTTCAGAGCCTCTACATAATATAAAAAGCCACCTCTGGTACTACATTCATTAATATTCCTCCACTAGGAAGTTCTCAAAAATATTTTCTGCCAAAAATACTTAACAGTTTATTGTTAATAAATTAAAAAAGGATGTCTTTAAAAAGTATAAAATAGATAAAGTAGATTTTAGTGTGATTGACTCTATTTGCATCATGTGACATACAGTGAAAATATTAACGTCCGGCATCAAATAGTAGTTTTCGGAAGTGGCCCAGTTAAAATACCGCCGTGCAGATGGACTCGCCCGCCCCACGTCACCGGCGTGCGCACAATCGAGGGAACCAGTCGCTTGTGAGCGAGTGGTCTAACGTAACGGTGTCACTAAGTCTTCGAAACAGAAACAACTGAGTGCCATCAGGGTGTTCAAGAGGCGTGCGGGGAATCGGCATTGCCGTACAGAACATTGGCACGTTGTGTAAAAGCCTTCAGCTTAAGTCGGACTGGGAAGTATTGTACCATCCATCACACTGCGAGACTTCAGACCTTGCTGACTGATTCTATTCCGAAGATGAAGGAACCACTTCGTGCCTTTCGCTTCCGAATATTTCCAGGGATTTGACAGGCAGTAGACCGCTCCGTTCGCACCACCAACAGAACAAGCTCTGCTAACCGTATACTACGCCTTCCAGATCGTTGGCAACGGGTCCCACACAAGGCTGGTGACTACTTTGAAGGACAGTAACGGATGCAAACATGTAACGCTTTTGTATCAGTTTTGAATAAATAGTTGCCACTAAGTTACAACCCTCTTATTTGCCGCGGTGGAGTAGCCGAGCGGTATAAAGCGTCTCGCTGCTCAAATGTTCAAATGTTTGTAGAGTCTATGGGACTTAACTAAGGGGTCATCAGTCCCTAAAGTACAAACTACTTTATTTATTTATTTGTTTTTTCTGTTCCATAGGACCCATTTGAGGAGTAAGACTCCATGGTCATGGAACAAGTCAATACATTGTTACACAGGAATGGTAATAGAAAAATTTTAAGTAGTCCTTTGCACACGACAATCTTAAGACAAAGTGAAAAGAATCAATAAAGAAAAACTGAATTAGCTTAATTGTTTAACTTTTCTAGGAGCTCCTCGACAGAATAAAAGGAGTGAGCCACGAGGTAACTCTTCAATTTAGATTTGAAAGCATGTGGATTAGTGCTAAGATTCTTTAGTTCTTGTGGCAGCTTATTGAAAATGGATGCCGCAGAATACTGCACCCCTTTCTGCACAAGTGTTAAGGTGGTGTGGTGCAAATGTAGATTAGATATCTGTCTAGTATTCACCGAGTGAAAGCTACTAACTCGTGGGAATAAGCTGATATTATTAACAACAAAAGACATTAAAGAAAAAACGTATTGTGACGCCAGAGTCAAAATTCCCAGACTACTGAAAAGGGGTCGACATGACGTTCGCGAACTTACACCAGGTATTGCTCGAACCGCCCGTTTTTGAGCCAGAAATAATCTTTCTGCATCAGGCGAGTTACCCCAAAAAACAATGCCGTACGTCATGAGTGAGTGAAAGTAAGCGAAATAGACTACTTTTCGTGTTGAAAAATCACTTATCTCAGATATTGTTCTAATGGTAAATATAGCAGAATTTAGTTTTGGAACAAGATCCTGAACATGGGCTTTCCATGACAGCTTACTGTCTATATGAACACCTAGAAATTTGAACTGTTCAGTCTCACTTATCACATGCCAATTATGTGTAATCATAATGTCAGATTTCGTCAAATTATGTGTTAGAAATTGTAAAAACTGAGTTTTACTGTGATTTAACATCAACTTGTTTTCTATTAGCCATGAACTTATCTCTTGAACTGCATTATTTGATACTGTGTCAATATTACGAGCAACATCCTTCACTACCAAGCTGATATCATCAGCAAACAAAAATATTTTACAATCACCTGTTATACTCGAAGGCATATCATTTATATAAATAAGAAACAGCAATGGTCCCAAAACAGACCCCTGGGGCACCCCATACTTAATTGTGCCCCATTGGGATTGCACGTCATAGCCATTTTCTACACTGCGGAGAATTACCTTCTGTTGTCTATTATTAAAGTAAGAGGTGAACCAGTTGTGGGCTACTCCCCGTATTCCATAATGTTTCAACTTCTGCAACAATATTTTGTGATCAACACAATCAAACGCTTTTGTTAAATCAAAGAAGACGCCTAATGTCCGTAGCCTCTTATTTAACCCATCAAGTGCCTCACAGAGAAACGAAAATATAGCGTTTTCAGTCGTTAAACCACTTCTAAAACCAAACTGTACGTTTGACAGGAAATTATGTGAACTGAAATGATCAATTAATCTTGAATATACAGCCTTTTCAATAACTTTGGAAAAAACCGATGGCATAGAAATAGGTCTATAGTTGTCTACATTATCCCTTTCTCCTTTTTTATAAAGCGGTTTCACTACTGAGTACTTTAATCTGTTAGGAAACTGACCATTCTGAAAGGAAAAATTACAAATATGGCTTAGTACTGGGCTAACATATGGAGAACAGTACTTTAGAATTCTGCTAGATACCCCATCATATCCACAAGAGTCCTTAGTCTTTAGTGATTTAATTATTGACTCAATCTCACCTATGGAAGTATCATGAAGGATCATTTCAGGTAACAGCCTCGGAAACGCATTTTCTAAAAACGTTATATGATTACCTGTAGAAACTAGAGTTTTGTTTAGTTCCTCTACTATATTCAGAAAGTGATTATTGAATATTGCACATATATCTAACTTGTCAGTAACAGAAACATTCCTACTACGCACTGACGTTATATCTTCTACCTGCTGCTCCTGACCAGACACTTCCTTCACGACTGACCAGATAGTTTTAATTTTATCCCGAGAGTTTGCTATTCTTTTTGCATACCACATACTTTTTGCATTCTTAATGACTGTTTTCAGAACCTTACAGTACTGTTTGTAATGAGCTACTGCATCTTCATTCTGACTGCTTCTAACATTTTGATACAACTCCCGCTTAGTTCTACATGATACTCTTCTCCCCTTTGTCAGCCACCCTGGCTGTCTGTTACTGAAAGTACCCTGTTTTGAGCGTTCTAGCGGAAAGCAACTTTCAAACAGCATAATAAATGTGTTCAGAAAAGCATTATATTTATCATCTGCATTATCAGCACTATAAACATCCTGCCATTCTTGTTCCTTAATTAGGCTTAAAAAGATCTCAATTGCAACTGGATTAACTTTTCTGAGTAGTTGATATTTATGTTTAACATTTGTTTGAGAACAAATACTTTTTAGAATTAAAAGTTGGGCATCGTGGTCTGATAGGCCCTTTACTATTCTGTTGGCAGAGTGCCCCTCTAATAATGAAGAATTAACAAAAATATTGTCAGTGGTAGAACTGCTATGTCCTTGCATTCTCGTTAGTAAAAATACTGTTTGCATCATGTTATAGGAATGAAATAGATGTAAACAGCTGACTTTTCCTTGAGCTATCACCTACACAATTAATGTTGAAATCTCAACACACAATTAAATTTTTATACTTCCTATACAGTGAACCCAGAACCAATTCCAGCTTGGGCAGAAACATTTTAAAATCTGAGTCAGGGGATCTATAAATAACAACTATTGCTAGTTTAGTTCCATTAACATTAACAACTCCTGCACAACATTCAAATATCTGTTCTGGGCAGTGTTTAGAAAAATCGATTGACTCCGATGAAAAATCGTTTTTTACATACATGGCCACTCCCCCACACTGCAAGGAACTCCTAGAGTAGAAGGCAGCTAACCTGTATCCTGGGAAAGGAAGTCTCTTAATTGTCACACCACTTAAAAAGTACTCTGAAATTCCAATAATGTCAGAATCAATATCAATAAGCATTTCATTAACTTTATCTCTAATACCCTGTATATTTTGATGAAAAACAGTAATTCCCTTATTACTTATATTCTTAGACCTTGTCAAAGGTGGTTCATTTCTTAGAGGGACTTCCTTTAAGCAGGAATATCTATCAGCTGTCTTCAGTCTAAAAAAGGTGCAGCCCTAACACCAACTACTACAGGAATTTTTCCATGAGTGAAACCCCCACCCCCTACTACACTGTCACCTATGAGCTTTGCCAACCTCCCCTTCCCATACCTATTGAGGTGCAGACCGTGCCTAGTAAAATCCGACCTTTGGATAGTCTCAACTGGCACCACTGCAAGGTGATCCATGCCCTCCGTCATCAGCGCCTCCTCAAGCCCCAACTAGCAACAACTAAGGACGGCACAAATATCCAAGCCCGAGGGGGGATTCGAACTCCCGACCGTAGTGGCCGTGCAGACCGTGACTGAAGCGCCTCAGTCCCCTCGGCCACCGCGGCCGGCTGTCTCGCTGCGGAGCGCGCGGTTGCTCGCCGTGGAGGTTCGAGTCCTCACTTATTTCAGAAACGGTTCTAATGGGAAACAACGCAACATTTAGTTTTTGAACAAGATCCACACCATAACACCTTGAACATTTTGTCTAAATTTCGTTTATTCGGCCCCCATTTATCCGGATGTTTTCTTTATCCGGATCGTTTTTTATGTTCTCGAGAAAATATGTGGTTTAGAGTTGTAGTTTGGCGCACTGTATGTTCCGTTGTTATATTGAAACTGAAGGCAACAAAAAGATCGGCGGTCCCACGTTTTCAGTAACATTTATTATGGACATAGTCTGTCACCCGCGTACGAGTTTGTGATTCAGCGTAGTGATAGAAATGACTTTGAAACGGAAGAAAGTGATTGTTTCGATGGAGAAGAAGTTGGAATCAGTAAACAGAATAAACGAAGGAGAACTGCTGAAAAATATAGCCGCACAATACTATGTAGGCGCATCAATTTTATGAGATTGTAAGAAGAATCTGAAAGAGATTGACGACTAAAGATGGTTTGCAGAATCGTCGTACAATAATGAGAGCAAGAGACAGAACACTGGATGAAACAATATACATTTGGTTCAGTGACAATAAAAGAACAAGGAGATATCCGTTCGAATTCTGCAGGAAAAGGGGCTAAAGTTAAGCCCGACAGTAAGCCTAACTTCACTGCCAGCCAAGGTTAGTTGGAAATATGTCATCTCTCAGAGACGGGTGAAACTTCTTCCGGGGATACAGTAGGTGCTGAATTTGAAGAATTTATTTCCTCCGAAAACGTAATCACACACTAGATTTATAATGCGGACGAATCTAGGCTATTTTTTATCTAATATAACCTTGTAAGACACTGGCTTCCAAAGCAAGTTACTAGGCAAGCGGTTACAAGTGGTGTAAAGACTGAGTTACAATTATTTTTCTGTTTAGTACAAGGTTTCCGGATTGTCCTGATTTTCGACAATCTGCTTTGGTCATCAGTCCCTAGGTTACAAAATACTTGAACATATCCTAAGGACAACACATACACACACACATGCCCGAAGGATGACTCGAATCTCCTATGGCGGGCAACCACTCAGTTCAATATAAGTGCCGGCCGCGGTGGTCGAGGGGACTAAGGCGCTCCAGTCACGGTCTGCACGGCCACTACGGTCGGGGGTTCGAACCCCCCTCGGGCATGGATATTTGTGCCCTCCTAGTTCGTAAGTAGTTCATAAGTAGTTTGTAAGTTTAGGGACTGATGACCCCGTTGAACATTTTTTCAATATAAGTCGAGGCATTGAATTGAAATTTGTACTTCGGTCGGGATTCGAACACGGGATCTCCTGCTTACTGGGTAGTCTGTTCCCACTTTTCTTTTCCTTTTTTCTTCTTGTTTTTCGGGTAGTTTGGTCTGTTGCTACCGTGTATCGTTTTTGTTCGTTGTTCATCATTTAGTTCTTGGTTCACTTTTAAAAAAAATTATTATTATAGAGAGCGTTCAGCTCTTTCACCGAACGCGTTGATCCAGCGCTCCGGCAAATGCAGTCTGCCACTGAGGCCACGTTGGTAACGCGGATGCGTGAAATAATCTATGCACATCGCCCTCTACATACAAACCTTAATTCTGTCTCGATGTTCTCACGTTTAAATATCAACAATAATTTAAACTTTTAAAGACAGCAACCTTTCGTCAAAATATAAAACAATCACTTGAGAAACAGCTCTTCGGTTGCGGAAGTTTCGGTAAAATTTTTACTCTACCATGGTTTCGGCTTCACTAAGGGATCCTTCATCAGAAATAAAACGTTTTTTTAAATGTGAATTTATAGTCAGAAGATGGGTTTGAGCCCTATCGCTCAAGACCATCTGCTGACTATACATTCATATGAAAAAGAAAAAAAAATCCTTTTCATGAAGGCTCCCCTAGTGAAGCCAAAACCATGGTAGAGTAAAAATTTTACCGAAACTTCCGCAACCGAAAAGCTGTTTCCGAAGTGAGACATATTGTCTCATTATAGCCTACCACAGGTGTTGAATTTAAGGAGAGGCATTGAATTAAGATTTGTGCTCTGGCCGGGATTTGAGCTCGGGACCACTTGCTTATTACATGCATGTTTTAAACTGGGCAGGTAATCTATCTTTATGGACTGTCCTCAAGCATGTCTCCCTCCACATCACATCCGTTAATTCTGCCACAATGATCCCTCCCTGTGAAATACATATCAGGGTGGAATTGATCCTATTCACATTCTTTGGTGGAGTGCTATTCCAATATATGAGAGCCTTTGCAATTTGAAACGCATTTCATAGGGAACATTGAGGCAGATTTAAATTATGTGGTGTGGAAGGAGGCGTAATGCTGTTTGTACTGGTACATTTACAGGCCGACGACTTGCTATGTAACATCTGCAACATTGTATATTTTCTTTAACTCTGTATTATTTTTCTGTATAGAAGTCGTTCATACCAGATCCCAAGATTATTCATAGCAGATTCATCTTTTTACAAAGCCTGTATAACGAGGGAAGTCAGTTAATGTAGAACTAGTAAATTTTAGTTGCAGTGACTTCATATCTTAGTTATAATGTTGTTTATCCTGTTGCTGTCACAAACATATCAGTTTATTTTTACTGCGCGAGCGTTAACAGTTTTTGCTGTCAATTTTTATGGCAATTAAGTTTTTTTGAATAATCTTTAGAATTCACTAAGAAGTCTCTTGGATCTAACATTAGATATTACTTCGAAATATATTTTCGTGAACAGTCCACAGTCATAGATACTTTTACCCTGTCTTTGCGCAGTCACGTTATCTCTGGTTTATTTACACCCTGAATTTTCGAAATATCTTCAATTAATTTTAACCAGTTAATTTGCAAAATTAAAACTCTTAGACACACTTATGTGTTAAAACTAGCAGTCCTGTAAGATTGAATCTTTGAATGCAGTCAGAGATTAATGTGACAAAAATTAACATTTCGTTAACTCCACTTCAAAGATATTGTTAACCCGACTGTTTTCACCATAATTTGATTAAAAAGAAATAATCCAAGTATGTTCAAGAAAACCGTCACAATCACAGAAGAAATTATTGAAATCTTCCATCTACAAATTCACAAGTCTTCATAGTTCGTAGAAATAGCTTTAACCAAACATTTTATTATTTTTTTTTTTTCTTGAATACAAAATGCTTCTCGTAATAACACAACCCGTTACAGGCATTATAAATACAATGATCTGTTTCGATCAGTGTCATATCATGAACTAACTTTTTACAATCCAAATTTTTACTAAGATTTTTTTCATTATTGAAAAAATAACCGCAGTCGGAAATCGGCGCACGAGGCATCTTCTTCTTTGGTGGAGCCGTCGACTGGATGTTGATGTCGACCAGATCTCGAACGGATTTTTAACCTGCTGCTTGTAGTTGAAGACTACCGTCGTCGTCGAATCCCTCGTGCGATATACATGCAACAAAGAAAATTACATTTCGCAGCAACCAAACTTTTAAAATAAACATACAGTATTTTAAAGTACAAATGTAACAAGTACCTATATATTACGGTCCGTGTGCCTTTTCGCGGCTTCTGGAAATCATGCAATGGGATCCTCTATTTTGTCCCATTACATGTGTTACCTTATCGGTTTAAAGCGCCTTTATAGTTAGCATGAGATTCCCTGTTCAAATCCCGGCCACAGCACAAAATAATTAAACGCATCTCCTTATCACATTTAATTAGTATCAATATTGCGAGGTTCTCCAATAGCGGATTAGCGTCTATGCATTGGACATAAGTGGGAACAATCCAGGGGTAGGTGATATTAATATCAAACATTAAATTCATTTCTCAAAGACATTATGTAATCATTACATATTGAGTATGAGGTGTGTGCTGGGGAAGGAGACGTGTTATTGCGTGCAGTACCGGCGAGGTGGCTCAGCGCTTCCAGTGAGAGTGCTAGATGCCCCCTCTAATAAAAACGTGGGCCTTGAACGGAGGATTAACATGGAAACACAACGATGCAAAGTCCCAGCCACTACTTAGTAAGCTCTCAAATCCCGACAGGGGACAAATTTTAATTCAATGCCTCACGTTATATTATCGTTGATTTGTTGAGACCACATATATTTCTGGGAATTGGATTTAATTTTCGATATTAATACAACTCATTTGTTTAATATAAATTTACATTTAACCTTTATATACTTAGCATCTAACAATATATGAAAGTCTTCTTCCAGACATACATTTATGTCTGGCAAATTTATCGTTATTCTTAGATACATAGCTTCGTCTAAAGTAAAAAAAGTCTTCTATAGACTAGAATCTACTTCCCTAACAAAGATATTACCTAAAGCAACAGCTGCAATGGACGTTATTTTTAGTTTGTAACACAGTGTGCAAATATACAGTGTTCTCCAACACGTTGAAAGTATCATGGCGATCGGAGCAAGACTGACATAAAGCACACACTGTTAATAAACAGTAATTGATTGCAATATCAGTAGAAGGCTACGTTGTTAGTATAAAGAGAATTAAACAGGTGAGGGGTACGCCTTACATCTCTCTTATAAGGCAGCTGATACGACAGTTGGTTTGTATATTAGCTATGCTGCAGATAGCTACTTCATCACCCACCAGATGACACTAGCAAATGAAATGTATCAAAACATAGAGTTAAGCTCGACAAAATATCATTTTTGTAAATATTATGTATTTCATTAATTGTTACTGATTTATGTGTGTTAATTACTGGAGTGAGTGAAGTACGAATATGAAATTAAAATTATATAAGTTAAATGTACTGGCTGATGAAGGAGCGCATGTTGTCAAGTTATGCTGATTGGTGACGGTTTTGTTTCCGGCCAATAGGAATGAAATCAAGTCACGCGTTATTTTCTGGAAAAATTAGGCTAGGTCTAGGCGACAAAGAGTTGGTGCACAGTAACAGACAGCAACATAAGCTTAGTAAAGTGTTTTGTTAATTTTCCATAAAACTGAAAGTATTGAATCAAGATAAATGCAAAGCTGTTGTTTATTGCTTGTGTTTGGTGAAGAGTTGAAAAAATTGCGATTCCTATGAGTGAACTGTGTTATAAGAAACAACCTAAAATCCGCATGTCATGTTGTGCATTCTGTGCTGTTACTTTACCCCTAACAGCATGCCATGAACCTGAGCTAGGCAGGAAAGCTGATTCAATCCCCGGCAGGCGTCATACCACAATAAACACATGACTATATGTAAACAGAGTATAATCGAGCCTGATTTGGACCTTCTCTTACACCGAACCAGCGCAGTATTCCTACGCCAGCTTGAGATTGGCCGGCGATCGCCATTTAGGTACCAGCAAGGCGACTCGCCAGACAGTCTCGCATCCACCAAGCAAACAATAGCTTCGAGGAAGTCTCTGAAGAAGAAGAAGCCTGCTACAGAAGAAGTCACCAAACATCGTTCAGCGCCATACTGAGGGACCACTCTGGCTGCTCCAAAGGACTTCTGTAACCACCTTCGAAGAAGCGACTGTTGTAAATAGTGTACAAGAAGTTTAGTTGCAATAAATTAGTTCTTCAAGGAGAAGATTGTGTTCACGCTAGATTGTCGACGAGTAAGGCCTCTATCCCTCGCAGAACATGTCGGACCAACGTCATCAAACATCAATTCAACAGGTATTGACCCAACTTTTGCATCTGTTTGCTCAACTGGAACAACAAATCATCACCTAAGTTCAGAACCTCCTCCGTCCTCCACCACCGCCATTCCCAGCATTCAACGAAGATTCCAGTAGTGACTGAAGTGCACGAAAATCGAGCGAGAAAATTTCTTCGAAACACAGATACACCGTTTGATTATTTGGTGACTATTTGATTATTTTTATCAGGCTGCATGAGTGACTGTGCGAATGTATGCGCAAAAGTGTGTTTTTTCCCTAGGTACAAACTTGGCAGAATTTTTTGAGATACAACGATCGTTAATGAAAGAATCTAGGCAAAGTAAAGTCAGTAGGCCAGACCAAACTACCTAGCGATTTCCTTCAGTTTTGTTTTTAATGAACGTTTTCCATCCACAGATTTGTCATAAGAATTTTCATAACTCTCTCCCTGCTTTTTCTATACTCAAACACGATTTTTTTTTGTATATTTCTTCTGAGGACGTCCCTGCTGTAAACTAAAGGCAGTCGGTCAGGCCATTGTGTGAAGCCGATTTCCTTCATTTTTTTCTTTAAACGAAAGGTATCAGATTTGTCATCAACTATCAGAATTATCTTTCTCCATTCTTTATTTTTATTCAAACGTGCTATCTTTCTGTCCTTTCATCGAATATTTTAATCGTTTTGTTTTACGTTATCTTCGGTTACAATTAAGGTAGGCAGTTCTTTTTGACCTAACAACACTCAGGGAATCTAGTTCTTTAATGTGGGCTTTTAAACACTTGGATTGATTAATTCTGAATAAATCTATGTTTGAATATTCAACTTTAATTCCATTTTTCCCAACTAATGTCAGTCGCTCAGGCCGTTCTGTCCGACCAATTTCCTTCAATTTTGCTTTAAACGAAAGGTAGTCATTCGCTGATATGTTATCAAGTATCAGAATAAAATTAAGTCTCTCCATCCTCTATTTTTATTCAAGTGCGGTATCCTTCTGTCCTTGCATTAAATACTTTAATCGGTTTGTTTTACGATATCGTCGGTTCTAATTAAGATACTTCGTTATTTTTGACCTATAAACACTCACCGAAGCAAGCTCTTTTATTTGCGCTTTTAAACACCTGCATTGATTGATTCTGAAGAAAGTTATGCGTGAACATTCAACTTTACTTCTATTTTCCCCATTTTTTGTCATTCCACCAACAGAGCGAAATATTCACACAGGTCCTCTAGTTACCTTTTTAGTGTAGACATACAGAGTAATAATATTCATACTTTGTATACGCTAAGATCAAACACTTAAAATGAATGAGATAAGAAACAAATTATGTTGCGTGACTCGTTACGTTTTCCCAGCGTTTAGAATATACGAAGAATCGCGGGTGTGCAGTCGGATAAGTGCATCGACGAGCGCCGATACTTCGACAGGAGAACAGCCTGCCACTCTAAGGCAATAACTGTAAGAGGAAGCACTGGGCACGGAAGTTTTAATATCTCTGCTTGCAATGCAAACAGGAAACATAACTCACTTAAACAAGTAAAAGCAGCGCCTCGTACAACCAAGGGGATCAAGCATATCGATGGTGAATAACAACGTATGTTGTTGCATTAATTCTGTCTTCCTGATTTTGTATATAAACTTGATGGAAAAGAACCACCGACAGATTTGCTTAACAGCAAAACAATAACAATAACAATAACAATGGAAATCTCCCCTTACTGTCTCATACTTCCAAAATAATGTTAAACATGATAAAACGTCGAGTAAAAAGGAAAATTGAGGCAAACCTAGGGGAAGACTAGTTTGGTTTCAGATCTGGAAAGGGGACTAGAGAAGCAATACTAGCTCTGAGGATGGTATTAGAAAGACGAATTGGAGTTAATAGAAAAACATACTTGACCTTTATAGATTTACCAAAAGCATTTGACATGGTTAATTGGAAATTGTTATTCCAAACAATGAAAGAAATAAATCTTGATCGGAGGGACAGGAGATTAATATGGAACCTGTAAAAAGATAGGATGCAGAGATAGAAGTGAATGGTGTGAAGAAGAAAAAAATAAGGATGGGAGTAAGGCAAGTAGCCCATTATCGCCTTATTCGGGCAACTTATTTATTGAAAAAGCCATTGAAAAGTTGTAAAGAGCAACCAAAAGAATTAAAATTAACGGGGAACGAATACACTGTATCCGTTTTGCAGATGATATAGTGGTACTTGCTGACTCAGTAAAGGAAATGGAGTTGCTAAAATTTGCCAAAATCCTAAGAGAATTTAAGCTAAAAAGTAATAAGAAGAAAACAAAAACTATGGTTGTTGGGAAGACAAAAGAAAAGGGTAAAATTACTATTAAACTAGAAGATGATGTTCTAGAGCAGGTTGAGAACATCTGTTATTTTGGGAGCATAATAACTGACGACAATAAATGTATCACAGATATAAAGAGAAGAATAGCCTTGGCAAAGCTAGCTTTCAAAAATAAAAGGAATTTACTAACAGAGAATCATATAAGCCTAGAAAGGAGGAAAAAGTCTGCCAAAACGTTTGTTTATGGTGTCTTAACATACGGATGTAAGCGTGGACTCTTGGGAAAGACAGAGAAAAAGAGACTGGAAGCAATGGAAATGTGGATATGGAGAAGAATGACGAAAACAAGCTGGGTAGATAGGAAAAGTAATGAACAGGTCTTAAGAGAAGTGAATGAGAACAGAATTCAGAAATTATATAGGAAAAAGAAAATAAAAAATGATATGGCACATAATGAGACACAACCAGTTCCTAAAGAATGTATTTGAAGGAAACGTTTTAGGGAAAAAATCAAGAAGCAAGCCAAGAACAACGTAGTTTAATAACATCAAGGAAGATATGGGGATAAAATCGTATGAAGAATCGAAGAGGATGACAATGGAGAGAGAGACGTCGTTAAATCGACAAGGCATGATGATGATGTTTTTTGAAAAGAGATGAAGCAGGAATCGACGCTTAATTTAAGCATTAATAACTAGTTCAGCTGCTTACTTATTTACACAGTCCCAACAGCTGGAAGTGCATGCTAGATTCTTGGTGTTGCTATAATGCATTAGGTGACTTGTGTCTAGGCAATGTTCTGCAGTACCAGATTTACTCGGCTGTTTTGTACACGTATTGCACTTATATCAGTTTCATCGGCCCTCCACATTCTACACTATGACGAATATATTGTGACATCCCGAAACTGCACGGGATACGATAGACACCCACATTGTGCAAACCAATGTTGATATAATCAATCGGGTGGACTTTGTCTAAGCAGTGTGTTACGTATGTTACGCTTATTTCAAGTACACCGGTCCTGCATATTCTACAGTCTGACAAATGTTCGCCTCCGTAGCTTAGTGGGCAGCGTGACAGGTTGCTTCGCAGGGGCCACGGGTTCGATTCCCGGTCGGTTTGGAGATTTTCTCCGCTTGGGGACTAGCTGTTGCGTCGTCCTCATCATCATTTAATCATCAATTGACACGCAAGTGCCGAAGTGGCGTAAGAGGCAGTCCGAACACAACCTCAGCTGGAGTATAACGCCCACAAGTGCCACACGATTGTCACCATGTCTGATCAATATATATTTTAGAGACATTTTTCCCCTTTGGAAAGACGTGTCGCCCTTCTGATATTTTTTGTATAAAATAGTGTAGTGCGAAAAATTAAACTTGCATTATCAACTAGTTTCAACAAAATATTGGTCCATGTCCAGGATGATGCTCCAAGGTAGTGTGATGTCACTACTACCACTGTCAGCACCTAACGAGCTCACAGATTCTGCTCAAATTAAATGTTCAATTGTTTGTAGAGAGATGGGACCAAACTGCAGTGGTCATTACTTCCTAGACTTACAAACTACTTAACTAATTTATGCTAAGGGTAACACACACACACACACACACACACACACACATACACACACACACACACACACACACATACACATACAAACGCGCGCGTTAAATCACGCCCGAGGGAGGACTTGAACCTCCGACTGCGAGCAACCACGCGTTCCGCAGCACGGCGCCTTGGAGCGCTCGGCCAGTCCAACACGGTACAGTTTCAAATAATGTAGTTGAAGACAGATGTTAATGGCTTGTAGAAAATAAATTGATGCTAAATCACATTAAGACTCAGTTGCTACATTTTCTACTATAAAATTCAAAAAAACCTGATGTTTTAATTCTTCAGAATGCACGTAAGTTCAGAGAGACTGATCACATTCCTAGACACACAGACAGATAGTAAACTGTCGTGATATCCACGATCTAGATGTCCTCAAGGAATAAATACTGCCTTCTTTATCTTTACAACAGTATTTGAAATCAGGAACAGATCAACACAATTTACTCTGCTTATTTTCATTGGTTAATGACGTATGTTTTTATTTTTTTTTTTTATTTATTTATTTTTTTTTTTTTTAATATCTTCTGATTCAAAACGGATATTTTTGTCACAGAATCGAGCGATGGGCGTTTGGGACAAAGCTGAGAGCTCGTGAATCTCTTGTCGAGCCCCCAGTTCAGTAGTCTTGGGAATCAGACAAAGGCTTCTCAATACAATTGTCAATAATGTCGTCTCTGACTGTTGAGCAGAAAGGCGAGCAGTACTCTTCTACATCCATTTTCAATAAGCAGGTGTATCAATTCAAAAGACTTAGTCATCCACGTACTTGCAAGCAAGCCACATCACACTGGCCCCACGGCGTACTGGCCCCACAGCTTACTGGCAGTGGGGTTTTAGCAACTTTAGAGTTCCACTCAGTGACCTGCTAACACAATGTCTACTTGAAGGGATGCCAGCTATGTCTACCCTACATAGCACTACATAATTAGTTCGCCACGTGAGTATTACACGCGGACACATGCGCTTACAACAAATGTTATGTTAATAAAAGTTCTTTCATCACCATGGCGTGTGCCCTATCATGTCTCCTCTTTCCGCATCTGTTCAGGATTTCTTATCTGATGTCGAAATATTAAGTCCCATTGGATGTCTCCTCTTCTCAGATCGCAGCCAGTATGTAGATTTCGATGCGTGTTGTTGGAACATTTGGTAGTACAGGAAAATGTCGCTGCCTACTTGAAATGGAAAAGGATCTTCAAATAATTGCTCTTTATTGCTACCAGCGTAGAATGAAATACCTTGGATCCAGATGCATCGATAAAACTAAATGTAACTCAGTAATAAAGAAAATATCCTAATGAGCACGTTCTCTTAATAATAATTCTCAGTACTCAGCTGCAATATCAACACACACCGTAACACGCCGGTACAGAGCTACAGCTCGTCTGGGTCACAAAACGCGGGCACGATGCCTCCACATGCTAATAACACTACCGTAGGGCGACTTAGGACCGCCAGCGGAATAGCACAAGCAGCTTACTAAAGCCGCTTAGAAACTATAACCCGCGGCAACGAAATACGTGTTGACCACCGCCGACTGGGTACCGAACACACTCACTTGCTTGGCACCTGCAATTTTAGTAGCTGCCACACGATTGGAAGATTAACAGCATCCGGTAGAAACTCACTTTCTAGATTTTGATACCTTTAAATAATCTAGACTAAACTGAACCTTCGAATATTAATAAAACTGTGTTTAACCTCATCAAACATGATGGAAATCCTTTGAATGTTCGAGCTATATGAAGCAATGAGTTATTACTAAATAAATGAAGCGTTGGTGATTTCCGCCACACGACTTAAAATCCCCGCGCTGCCCTTGCGACCCAGAAGCCTTCCCATGATAGCTGACCCTCTCTTGTGGCTGGTCTGCACCTGCTAGCTTCCGAGTATGGTAGCTAGCAGCTCTGAATAGAATAGCTGGGCTGTAGAAGGCAGGTCAGGCGAAAAATGTAAACTCATAAATCGGCAACGAAATAAGAATCAATGTGGGGTAACACCACAAAGTGTCAGTCTCTCCCTGCAGTTAGGGAGATTTCTTTCAATATTTTTGGGGGTTGAAATTAAAGGTGAAAGAAATTAACCATCTAATATTTCGACATAAGGTATAAGCTTTCTAGTCGTATTGAAATTTAATTGTTAATGCTTAAAACTTACTTTTGGGTGTCCATTTGCCCTATCTTGAGCCTAATTCCCCATGGTAGTTTAATGAACAAAGTAACAGAATACGGTGTATCGGACGATTTGTGTGACTGGATTGAGGGGTTCCTAGATAACAGAACGCAGCATGTCATTCTCAATATAGAGAAGTCTTCCGAAGCATGAGTGATGTTAGGAGTGCCACAGGAGAGTGTCGTAGGACCGTTGGTATTCTAAATGTATATAAATGACCTTGTCGATAACATCGAAAGTTCACTGATGCTTGTTGTCGATTATGCTGCAGTATATAGAGAGGTTGTAAAAGTGGGAAATTGTACTGAACTGCATTGGGATCTGCAACGAATTGACGCTTGGTGCAGGGAATGCCAATTGAATCTCAATGTAGTCAAATGTAATGTGATACGAAAACATAGAAAGAAAGATTCTTTATCATTTAGCTACACTATAGCAGGTCAGAAACTGGAAGCAGTTAACTCCATAAATTATCTGGTAGTAAGCATTAGGAGGGATTTAAAATGGAACGACCATATAAAATTAATCGTCGGTAAAGCAGATACCAGAATGAGATTCATTGAAAGAATCCTAAGAAAATGCAGTCCGAAAATAAAGGAAGTAGGGTACAGTACACTTGTCCGCCCACAGCTTGAATACTGGTCACCGGTGTAAGATCCGTACCAGGTGGGGTTGATAGAGGAGGTAGAGAAGATCCAACGGAGAGCAGCGCGCTTCGTTACAGGATCATTTAGTAATCGTGAAAGTGGAAGTTTCGAGACTATACCTTTACCGAGGAGTCAAGCTGTATATTGCTTCCTCCTACGTATATCTCGGGAAGAGATCGTAAGGTTAAAATCAGAGAGATTAGAGCCCAGACAGAGACAGACCGACGATTTTTGTTTCCGCGAGCAATAGAAGACTAGGTGTGCGAATCGATAGTGGTATTCAAGGTACCTTCCGCCACACATCGTCAGGTGGCTTTTGAAGTATAGCTGTAGGTGTAGATTATTCCTATTTGTTCATTAGATAGACCTACATCTACATCTACATGGGATTACAAATAACATTGAATAACAATGTCTGTAAATCTATCGGACCAAACTGCGTGGTCATGAGTCCGTAGCTTACACACTGCTTAAACCTAGGTAAACTAACCTACGGACAAACACACATACCCATGCCCCAGGGACGACAAGAACCTCCACGGCGAGCAACCGCGCGCTCCGCAGCGAAGTGCTTTAGACCGCTCGGTTACTCCACCGCGGCCTAAGTGCCTGGTAGAGTGTTCACCGAACCACCTTTATACTATTTATCTCTGTGATGTTTTACAGTACTTTTATCTCGCGTTTTTCTCGGAAAGGTGAAAAATAAATAAAAATTAAGTCCACACAAAAGGAAAAAATAATTGTTAGCAGAGGCTTCATTCCAAATTTCCTGATTTCATTTTTTTATATACATTCGCTGCTCTGCTGTCCTCCGTGGCGACGCCCTTAGCAGCATCACACTTCGCGCAAAATTTCGTTACCCGCCGAGCCCAAACAGTGCGAATAAATAATTGCGCGGGCTGCCCTGTGTGAGAACACGGCAAACGTTTTTCCGCCGGCGGCTTTTCGGGGTGCCGCTTCCCGCCGCCCTGGCTTATCCATTCATATATGTAATTACTTAACGGCCGGCGGCAGCCTGCTTTGTTCCCGCACTTTAATGTCCGCCCGCGCAAATAGTGCCGGCTTGCTTTGCAAATAATTAGGGGATGCGTTTTTTACCCTCGGGGTATGGGGGTGGGGGGAAAAAAAGCGCGGCCGGTCTCTCGGCGGCCCTAATTTGCTGGCGCCAGCACGTGCCCTCGTCCTCACTGGCGCCAGCGCAGGGACGCGCCGTGTGGCCGCCTCGCGCCGCTACTTGCGTGGGATTACGAGTCCTAAGCGGACTCCATTAGCGAGTCCATTACCGCAAGCGGGTGGACTCTCCCCCCACCCCCGCGGCGACCTTAAAACACGGCGTGGGTGGCCGCAGCCTCGCGCCGCTCCCACGCAGAACTTGGCCCTCCTGGCCACCTGCTGCCTAGGTGCAGACTGGCGCCTTGCCGCCCCTCCCGTAGGCGACGACAATGAAGGAAGAGCAGGTAACTAGGGCTCTCGGGAACGACGCTTTTCCTCGATGCTTTACAGCCACTATTCGCCCGTTGTACCATTGAGGTTTGATTTTGTGATGAATGAGTGCGCCTCGGTTGCACAGTGGTAGAGTGCCAGACTACAGATCCGAAGGTTGCAGGTTCGATCCCCGCAAGGTCCTAGGATTTTTATGTCACTTTCCACTTCTTTCACCTCTGGCATTATTGTTCATGTGAAAAATACCGAGTAGCACAGTGGTTCGGAACCCACGTTAAACTGTAGGTCCCCTATAACTGCCTGGGTAAGTCAGTTCGAAGTTCAGAGGAAGGAAACGGGGCATACCACCTTCAAACTGGACCATGCCTAGTAAAGTACTGTGGTGTTCAAACCAATCTTCGGATTGTTGACTGCTTTACCTTTTGAAGGGATAGACAGTGATAAAAGGGAATCATTCAACAATTTTTGGGAACGTTTACAAATTAGCTGCAATTTTAAAAAGTGAAGAATTTTAACATTTTCAATAGCACTGCACTCTCAGTTTCCCCATTTTTTTTAATTTTATATATATATTACTAAGAGTACTGTTATTGAAATTAAGCCGTCACAGCTCCTGTTTCTTCGACTGACCCTGTCCTTTATTTAATTGAATCGGTCGGTGGAGAAAGGAACTATGTCACTCTTTTGTACTTTTCAGGAGAGACAAAAAACTGTTTTATTGTTAAACTATTTAACAAATTGCATTGAAATTTTCGAAATTTGCTGTACTCTAACCATACATACTATGAATGAAAATAATTTTTGTATATTCTACAAAGTATCTTTTGAAAAAAAAAAAAAAAAAAAAAAAATGAAATTTGGAACATAACTCCTTTCTCCAGTCAACGAAGGAGAGTATAATACATTCAGAGATACACATTTCTGCATTAAATCTCAAATTTATCGGTAAATTATCTTCAGCTGAACATGAAAACAACTATTTAATAGAATTCAAAGATCGGGATAGTTCATATCACAGTGAGTTATCACTTGAAGTTAGCCATTTCAAAATCTCTTCATAAAAAAATCTCAGTGTCTTCTCCACGAATGTGTTTCATCAGTTTCCGAAAATATCTTCTTTTTTTTATATTGAACAATATACAAAAAACAATCATGATCGCAGAAATTAACAGTTTCAATTACCGGTTTCGACCTGATGTAGGTCATCTTCGGAATTACAAGTAACCCATGTGGCCAGTGCTGCAATCGGCTGGGCTGGGCTGTCCTGGGCTGTTCTGCAGGTAACTGTTACCTGCTAACGGTTACCTACTGGCAGCAGAACAGCCCAGGACAGCCCAGCCCAGCCGATTGCAGCACTGGCCACATGGGTTACTTGTAATTCCGAAGATGACCTACATCAGGTCGAAACCGGTAATTGAAACTGTTAATTTCTGCGATCAAGACTGGTTTATATATATATATATATATATATATATATATATATATATATATATATATATATATATAGATCGCTGTTTTCTCCTGTGACAATGTTGTCAAAATTAATTCTTTATATTGATTCGCTCTTTGTAATTTTCATGAAAATGTTTCCTATAGAAGTCGTATTTCACATTTACGTCTGTGTATTTTTTTACGGGACATTTCGTGCAACGTTTTCAGATCCAATCTTGCATCTAGGTATTTCATTTCTTTCCCAGCATAGTGAGTTTCTTTGAGTGGGAAAGATGTGATACTGGGTACTATCAAATTTATTACATTTTCCGGAATTTTAGTTATGCATGGATTTCTTCCACCCATTTGCTTTTGACATTTAGAAAGACGGTATTAAATCACTTACAACACTCAACAATAATCGTGACTCCTGACGAAGTTGGCACGAAATTACTGTTTTGTTACGCTTTCTACACCTACATGCCGCAGACCAACGCCATCTAGCATGTAGCTGGTGTAGTACAAGCTCGCTGACAGTAAAATCTACTGATGGGATGCGACGTGCGGCGGAGAAAGGAACTAAGTCACTGACTTGATTCCTTTCTCCTCAGCGCATATAAAATTGACCTCATGTTATTCAAATGTTCAAATGTTTGTAGAACTTACGGGACTTAACTACGGGGTCATCAGTCCCTAAACTTACAAAATACTTATCAACTACCTTATACTAAGGACGCCACAAATATCCATGCCCGAGGGGGCATTCGAACCCCCGACCGTAGTGGCCGTGCAGACCGTGACTGGAGCGCCTCAGTCCCCTCGGCCACCGCGGCCGGCCCTCATGTCATTTCCACAGGAAGAAGGCAAACATAGTTCCTTTCATCACAGTAAGGTGTATCTTGGTCTGTTTACGGCATTTATGTAAAAAAAAGTGAAAATCACCAAAAAGTGACTTAGTTCCTTTCTCCACCGAGAATTACTGTTGCAAGTACCATCGATCTCTCTGTGCTTTCGCCGCTGGTGGTACTGTTTGACCTATCGCGCGTTAATTGTCTTCTGACCTGGTGGCGCTACGGTGGCGGGTTAAGGTAGTTAGAGAGAGGACTGAGTAGGTCGCTGCGGGGATAGCAGAGAGAGTATGGTACAGTCAGGGTCGCGTTATTCTGATTAAGAGGCCGTTTCTGGCAGAGCCAGTCGTGTGCATCGAAGTAGTTCTGGGTGGGACTCTGCCTGATGGTGGGAGCCACAAATGACATGAGCTGAAGAGTTGAAGAGCCTGGTTCGGAGAGGCATTTCTGTCAAGTTATAACAGCACCTCGGCGCGGACTGTTTACGTCCTCTCCCGGCTATGTGGTCGCGTGCCGTGGCCGTGCGACACCGCGTCCGTCGCTCTCCAAGCGTCGGAGCTGTCAACAACTGCTACAGTACTCCGCACTCAGCCCCGGCTGCGCCTCGCCGCTTTTCAAAAATGTTCAAATGTTTGTTAAGCTTAAGGGACTTAACTGAGAGGTCATTAGTCCATGAACTTAAAAACATGAACTACCTTATACTAAAGACTACACAAACGTCCATGCCCGAGTGGGGATTCTAACCCCCGAGCGTAGCGGCCACGCAGACTGTGACTGGCACGCCGCAGACCACTCGGCCACTGCGGCCGGCTCGCCGCTTTTCATCTGGGATCTATGAAATGTTTCCGGGCGTTGGTTGACACCCTCCTCCTACACCATCGCGTGGGTGCCTGCACTTCTCGTGGAGCAAGAAATAAATAAGTCCTGCACCGCAGATTTGTGTTTGTGTATTTGTCAGGATTGGTGGCCGTTCGCCAGAGGCCGTCGTTCCCTGTGTGTACGTCGTTAGTTGTTTATTCATGTGTTCCGCCCCACTTCTAGTTCGTTTCAATTGAATTTTTTTTCTCTTTGTTATGAGTAGCAAGTACTCTATATTCATTAACATGGTTAACGTAACTGGGGGATTTATCTGGTTTGTGCAACTCTGCTTGTTCTCATCTGCATGGGCGGTAGTTTTATATCTTCGTTTTGCTTTTTTTTATCTTCTTCTTGCAGAAAATTTCCCTCCGTGAGGCATCGCCATCCCGCGGTTTTAATTTGGCGCTCTATGCATTTGTGTCCACTCCCATGAACCACAGACATTGCCGAGGTGGGGTGGCTTGCGTGCCTCAACGATACAGATAGCCGTACCGTAGGTGCAACCACAGCGGAGGGGTATCTGTGGAGAGGCCAGACAAACGTGTGGTTCCTGAAGAGGGGCAGCAGCCTTTTCAGTAGTTACAGGGGCGACAGTCTGGATGATTGACTGAGCTGGCCTTGTAACATCAGCTAATGTGGCTTTGCCACACAGCTACTGCGAACGGCTGAAAGCAAGGGGAAACTACAGCCGTTACCTTTCCCGAGGACATGCAGCTCTACTGTATGAACATATGATGATGGCAGCCTCTCGGGTAAAATATTCCGGAGGTAAAATAGTCCCCCATTCGGATCTCCGGGCGGGGACTACCCAGGAGGATGTGATCATCAGGAAAGACAATACTGGCATTCTACGGGTCGGAGCGTGGAATGTTAGATCCCTTAATAGAGTAGGAAAATTAGAAAATTTAAAAAGGGAAATGGATAGGTTGAAGTTAGATATAGTGGGGATTAGTGAAGTTCGGTGGCAGGATGAACAGGATTTCTGGTCAGGTGAGTACAGGATTATAAATACAAAATCAATTGGGGGTATCACAGGAGTAGGATTGATAATGAATAAGAAAATAGGAATGCGGGTAAACTACTATGACCAGCACAGCGATCGCATTATCATTGTCAAGATAGATACGAAGCCAACACCGACAACAGTAGTACAGGTTTATATGCCAACTAGCTCTGCCGATGATGAGGAAATCGAAGAAATATATGAGGAGCTAAAGGAAATTATTCAGACAATTAAGGGAGAGGAAAACTTAATTGTTATGGGAGACTGGAATTCGGTAGTGGGACAAGGAAGGGAAGGGAAGATAGTAGGTGAATATGGTCTGGGCAAAAGGAATGAAAGAGGAAGCCGCCTGGTAGAATTTTGCACGGAACATAATTTAGTTATAACAAACACCTGGTTCAAGAATCACAAAAGAAGGTTGTATACGTGGAAGAGACCAGGAGACACCGGGAGATACCAGATAGATTTTATAATGGTAAGACATAGATTTCGGAACCAGGTTTTACAGTGTAAGACGTACCCAGGGGCAGATATAGACTCCGACCATAACTTGTTGGTTATGAACTGTAGGCTGAAACTGAAGAAACTACAAAAAGGTAGGAAAATAAGGAGATGGGACCTGGATAAATTGAAGGAACCTGAGGTTCTTAAGAATTTCAGAGGGACCTTTAGCCAAAAATTGACAGAAACAGGGGAAAATAAAACAGTAGAGGAGGAATGGGTAAAATTGAGAGATGAAATAGTGAAGGTAGCAGAGGACAAAATAGGTAGGAAGGCAAGACCTACGAAAAATCCTTGGATATCACAGGAGATACTAAATTTAATGGATGAAAGGAGAAAATATAAAAATGCAGTTAATGAAACAGGCAAAATGGAGTACAGACGACTAAGAAATGAGATTGACAGGAAGTGCAAAATGGCTAAGCAGGAGTGGCTAGAAGGCAAATGCAAGGATGTAGAAGAATGTATAAATAGGGGAAAAATAGATGCAGCCTACAGGAAAATAAAAGAAACATTTGGAGATAAGAAAAACAGCTCTATGAATATCAAGGACACGGATGGAAAACCAGTTCTCAGCAAAGAAAGGAAAGCTGAAAGGTGGAAAGAGTATATAGAGGCGCTCTACAAAGGAAATGAACTTCGAGACAATATTGTAGGAAGGGAAGAGGATGTAGATGAAGATGAAATAGTAGATACTGTACTGAGAGAAGAATTTGACAGAGCCCTGAAAGACTTAAGTCGAAACAAGGCCCCTGGAGTAGATGATATTCCCTCAGAGCTACTGAAGTCTCTGGGAGAACCAGCCATGACAAACCTGTTTCACCTGGTGTGTAAGATGTATGAGACAGGCGAAGTACCCTCAGACTTTAAGAAAAATGTTATAATCCCCATTCCAAAGAAAGCAGGTGCAGACAGGTGTAAAAACTACAGAACCATCAGTCTAATAAGTCATGGTTGCAAAATATTAACACGAATTATATACAGAAGGATGGAAAAACTGGTAGAAGCCGACCTCGGGGAAGATCAGTTTGGGTTCAGGAGAAATGTAGGAACTCGGGAGGCAATAGTCACTTTACGGCTTATCCTAGAAGATAGATTAAGAAAAGGCAAACCTACATTTCTAGCTTTTGTAGATTTGGAGAAGGCTTTTGACAATGTTGATTGGAATAAACTCTTTCAAGTTCTGAAGCAAGCAGGAGTAAAATATAGGGAGCGCAAGGTTATTTACAACTTGTACAAAAACCAGACAGCTGTTGTCAGAGTTGAAGGGCATGAAAGGGATGCAGTGGTTGGGAAGGGAGTGAGACAGGGTTGTAGCCTTTCTCCAATGTTATTCAATTTGTACATTGAACAAGCTATAAAGGAAAGCAAGGAGAAATTTGGTGAAGGAATAAAGGTTCAGGGGGAACAATTAAAAACATTGCGTTTTGCTGACGACATAGTAGTCCTGTCAGATACAGCAAAGGACCTGGAAGAGCAATTGAACGGAATGGACAGTGTGCTGAAAGGTGCATATAAGATGAAGATTAACAAGAGCAAAACTAGGGTAATGGAGTGCAGTGTAAGAAAATCAGGTGATGCTGAAGGAATTAGATTAGGTAACGAAGCAATAAAGGAGGTAGATGAGTTTTGTTACTTGGGCAGTAAAATAACAAATGATGGTCGCAGTACAGAGGATATAAAATGCAGAATGGCAATGGGTAGAAAAGCGTTCTTGAAAAAGAGAAATTTGTTAACATCGAATATTGATTTAAGCCTAAGGAAGTCCTTTCTGAGGGCATTTGTATGGAGTGTTGCCTTGTATGGGAGTGAGACATGGACGATAAACAGTGCGGACAGGAAGGGGATTGAGGCTTTTGAAATATGGTGCTACAGAAGAATGCTGAAGATTAGGTGGGTGGATCGCGTAACTAATGAGGAGGTACTGAACAGAATTGGGGAGAAAAGAAATTTCTGGCATACCTTGACTAAAAGAAGGGATAGATTGGTGGGACACATTCTTAGACATCAAGGAATTGTGAATTTAGCATTAGAGGGAAGTGTGTGGGGTAAAAATCGCAGAGGAAGACCAAGAGATGGATACAGTAAGCAGATTCAGACAGATGTAGGTTGCCGTTCTTATGTGGAGATGAAGAGGCTTGCTCAGGATAGGGTATTGTGGAGAGCTGCATCAAACCAGTCTCCGGACTGAAGACCACAACAACAACAACATGCATTTGTGTAAGCCACTTCGTGTTAGAACTCTAGTTCTTGTTGGTCGTTGGGCACCTTACTCCTCTCCTCCTTGTTTTGAGTCAGCTCATCTGTTTTACCTGTGTGAGTGTATTAAACTGACGAGTAGCCACCTCCCCACCTTTGTGCGATTTTCCTGTAACTAATCTCAATTGCTGGCATTTAAATTGCAGGGCTTCTGCCTAAATTTTACTGTCTATTGTTTAAATGCTCTTTCATTTAAAATTTCCCACTTTCACTTAAATTGCAGGCCTCATTGTGTCTTTTATTGTAATTACAGGGTTGCTTTTACTAAATTTCGAGCCAATCTTTATGATTATTTGTATTATGAAAAATTGCTTCGGGCTCTCAACCCGTTATTAACTTATCAAAAAACTGATTCCCTCAACTTTGCCTTCTGCCTTGCATCACTTCTCTGAACTGTCTCGTTGGGCCTTCAGCCTCTGATTGTCCTCTGATTGTAATATCCAATATATATTAATTACAAAAATGGAACCTGAAGTGACTACCCTTGCTTATCTTCACCAATCAAATACCCACCGCTCCCACAATCCTATCCTCTCAGAAATACATACATACATTTTCTATGATGAATTACTGTTTCTGTGTGTTTCGTTTAGACTACACTGACTTATTCATTTTCATTCCGTATTTTACTACTAGCTACCAACTATTCCATCAATCATTTTCACTCTACTATGAAATCAGATCACCAATGTTTTATATTTCCATCCTTTTCGGTATCACCTAACATAATGTCCCACGAACAGCACCTCTGCTAACTTTTATCACTCTCAACATTTCTACTGAGCGTCATTAGCCAAACTTCATTATCTCTATAACAATTTTTGGATACATATTTTTTGGGGGGCAAACAGCGATCTACTGGAAAGTATAAAAACAGTCACAAATCGCAAAAAATATAATTTACACAAATTATAACCGGTTTCGGCCTGTTTACAGGGCCACCTCCAGATCTGTACGATATTAAGCATACAAGGTTGTAAGACAAGTAGAAAGTCATACATGAAATAAAGATTAAAATATGTATCAGAGGCATTACCTATGTGACGGAGACTTGACGTCCAGGCAGCAGGCTGCACTGCTGCTAGTGGCTGACGCTGACGCTGACGCTCTTATGTACGGGCCTCAACCTTGGCCCGATGTATTAGAGTATAAGCAATGGTTGCTGTTCCTCTTTTTTCCTATCTTGATGTTATAGATGTTTCCTGACTTCTTGATTCGTCTTAGGCTTGTTGGTCCTGCAACAGAAAAATTATGGGATCCTAGGTGCTAGCGACAGCTAGCGGTGTGGTTTCCCGCGTGCTCCACTAGGGCGCAGGTCTCTTCTTTCACATCTAGTGTACTCATCTGCCTCACGACAGATGATTTCCCACTGATTATGGGAGAAGATGGGATGGGAATTAAGGAGTCTGAACTCCTTGTTGGACAGCATCGGGGATAGGTGTTCTCTCAGATGCTGAGGGAGACGGACAGGCTTGTGAGGGAGACTGGGTTTAAGATTGGACGGAAGGAAAGGATAGGTATTATCTAGGTGTGGGTATGTCCCGTCTCAGATGGAGGAGACGAGCTTGTCAAGAACTTTCTTGACACTGTGCTTCTCCGGCATGGGCAAGCACTCATCCGTTTCCGGAAGCTCGTCCTCCATGACCACAGTTTCTGTGGTCGTTGTACTCCAGATCCATACGTTCTCTTCTTCGGCCTCTTCATGTCCAGGAGGAGATGTGTCCACCTCCATGTGCGTCCCCTCGGCCTCCTGCATTGCTACAGGGACCGTGGAAACGCCTGTCGGTGTGACTTCTTCTTCTGTCTGCGTCCCTGCGTCCACCCCTGCTTTCTTCCCCGCTTGTGGGTTGGCAACAAGGGCGGTCGCCTCTTCTTTCGCGGCGCGAAGTTCCGACACCAGATCCTCAATTTGGCGCCGCGCCGCGTCGAGTTCGGCGCGAAGCAGCGCTCTCCTCCGCCATGGCGGATTTGAGAGCGCGAATCTCGTCGATGGCCGCAGACGTATCTACGTGGCTTGATCCGCTGTCCCCTCTTGGGGGAGAGTGCATATCGGCAGCGGACTCTTCCTGGTTCTCCATCCCCTCAAAGGAGCCCTTGTCGGTGTGCCTACTTCCTCCGACGTTCCAGCTACAGATGTAGCTGCAGCGGCGAAAGTTGGCGGCGTATGGGCCACCACAGTTGGCACACTTTTTCGCGGATTCCCCCGTCTTCTTGCAGTTGCATGTGTCGTGCGCCTCAGCGCACCTCACACACGCAGCTGCGTTTTTGCAGTACTTGGCCAGGTGACCGAATTTCTGGCAGTGAAAACACTGCACCGTCATCTGCTTCTTCTTCTTCTTCCGCTTCTTCTTCTTGTCGTTTCCGGCCATATGCAACACCTCGAAAGCGAGATGCTTCATAATGGCCGTAAGAAGGCCACCCTTTGACCTTCCCGCACCTCCTCTTCCGCGTCCGGACTTGGCTGTTGTAGAAGTCGGTAGCGAGACGAATGATGCTGATGCGCTGCCGTGAGTCTGCTCCGGTCGGCTGCCCGCTATAGTCTTTTTTTTTTTTTTTTTTTTTTTTTTTTTTTTTTTTTTTTTTTTTTTTTTTTAATTAATCATACAAGGTTGTAAGACAAGTAGAAAGTCATACATGAAATAAAGATTAAAATATGTCTCAGATGCATTACCTATGTGGCGGAGACTTGACGCCCAGGCAGCAGGCTGCACTGCTGCTAGTGGCTGAGCTGCCACGGCTTAAATACAGTCAAAGCGCGAGCGTTTTACCGCTGGGAGTATGCCTCAGCCAATAGCAAATGTTCACGTGACGTGGTTTTGAAATAACGAATGTAATATTGTACAGGGTTTCCAGAAAATGACTCCCTGATTTCAGAATTAAATATCTCGAAAAAATAGGTCGATATATGAATGCAGTAAACGGTATGTTTATTGTGAAAGCTGTAAGAAGTTTATACAGCAGTTTGAAATAATAGTTACAAAAGCTGCTAACAGATGGCGGTGTAATCGCCATACGTAATGCCTAGTGATCCGAAGCCCAGAGCGATCAGTTCCACTATTGAAACGTGAGAGGAGGTTAGCGTACCGAAGGAAGAGATTAAAACCACGTACTCCATTGAAGAACGCATTTTCTGGTGCTAGAGTACCACAGGTTAGAAGAGAGTCCTACGGCAACAAGGTGAAGTTTTCAAGCACGATTTAATGTTCCAAAAGGATTCAGTGCGAAAGCCATTCGTATGCTCTTCGCAAATTTCAACGAACAGGCAGCGTAACTGATGACCTCGTGAGGCATGTTGGCCACAAGCAAACCGCAGTTACGCCTGAAAATATCGCCACAGTTTCTGGAATTATTCAGCGAAATCCAATGTCATCCGTCCGTAGAATTGCATCTGAGACAGGATTGAAGCGTTCCAGCACGAAGAAAATACTGAGAAAGAGCCTACACATGTTTCCATTCAAAATTCAAACGCATCAGGCCATACCCGTACGAGCTGTGCAACAAAGTGTTGCCTTTGCTAATCAGATGCTCACAATGATTGATAGTAAATGATTTGATGTTGGCTGCACCTGGTTTACAGATGATGCACACTTCCACCTGAATGGATACGTGAATAAGCAGAACTAGCGATTCTGGGGTTCCGAAAAGCCATATTGGTGTGAAGCGAAACCCCTGTATTCTCCTAAAGTTACTCTGTGGGCTGCAATATGCAGCAGAGGCATTATTGGCCCTTTTTTCATTCTAGAAACGGTCACTGGTGCACGTTACGTTGCAATTTTGGAACAATTTGTCGCCACACAGCAAGCGTTAGAGGATCGAACAGGTACTGAATGGTTTATGCAAATGGAGCCCGACCACATCGGACCGAACAAGTATTTTGCTTTCTTGAGGAATACTTCGGGAATCGAGTCATTGCTTTGGAATATCCCAAATTTACTGGTGCAGGCATGGATTGGCCTCCATATTCGCCGGATTAGACTCCCTGTGACTTTTTTTATGGGGCACACTGAAAGACATGGTCTACCGAAAGCACCCCGCCACGCTGGACGAGCTTGAATCGGCGATCTCCGTGCCACGTGAATCCATGTCCGTTGAGACACAACGAAATGTGATGGCGAATTTCATTCTTCGTTTGCGCCACCTCTGTAGTGCCAATGGTGAACATTTTGAAAACATTGTGATGTGATTTATTGAAAAGAGTGTTTTCATACGATTATTTCACTTATGTATGATGATATGAGCTGTACAGCGTACAGCACTATCTGTTAGCAGCTTTTGTAACTATTATTTCAAACTGCTGTATGAACTTCTTACAGCTTTCACAATAAACATACCTTTTACTGCATTCCTCAATTGATATTTGTTTTCGAGATATTTAATTTTGAAATCAGGGAGCTCTTTTCTGGACACCCTGTATAATATTATTTTGGGAAGAATTTTTATAAAAAGGATGTATTAAATTGAACTTGAACGTGAGTTGTCACCTTTATAAATACAATACCGTTTGCTATTCGTCTAATAGTTTAGTAAAATCTAAGTTAAAAATGATTTTAGACAAATAAAGTGCAACATAGGTAATGTAGTTCCTGAAACGTTTAGTTGATGCTGCGGCGGAGTGGCCAAGCGCATTGAGGCGCTATGCTCCGATGCGTTTGGCCTTTCCCCGTCAGCGGTTCGAATCCCCTCTCGAGCATGGATGTTTGTGTCGTCTTCAGTATAAGTTAGTTCATCAGTAGTTTGTAAGTATAGGGATTGATGACATCGCAGTAAGCCCCTTAACAAAAATTTGAACATTTTGTTTAGTTCATAGATACTAATGTACTAAGATGAAATTATTACGTTATACAACTTATCCACCTCCCAACAATTACTTTCTACCTCTCCCCATTAGTCATCACATGGTAGGTTATGAAATTTGTTTTCTGCAATCAGTCCTGTAGTTTTAAGGTGATCTGCCACTCACGACTATTATTTGTACATTGTTTCGAACTATACCATACTACAGATCACTGTCAGTGCTATAGCGACTATTATGTTGCACTTTACTTACAGAGATACCAATTGGCCCTGTAAAACTATTTCTAGAAAGCTGTTTTACGTATATAAAACACATTTGTCATTTCCACATGCAGAGTTTATCATTAATTGCGGATAACTATCTGTTTATTGATCTTCTTGAGCTGCACCTAGTTAATTACTTTATGTTTAGTATGCCATGATAGATTAATACGTCGACTACCTCCCTGCTAACCTTTCTACATCTTTATTAGTTGTCAATACCGAAATACTTCGTTCCATGGTAACACGTGTCTTTGATATCATCGTCCTTTACACAGTAATATATGACTCTGCTAGGCGGTTAGTAGACCGGTTTATGACTCTGTTGGGCAGTTAGTAAGCTGGTTTTGCACACTCAGATCTCCGCTTACTTGTAAGATTGTAGTTTTATACGACCCTTACATCCTATTACTTTATTTCCATTTTCTATGGCGCGTCCAGAAAGTAAGTTGCGTTTGGTTATATAAAACGAACGGGTACAGATACAGAAAAAATATTGATTGTACAAAAATCTACAACTGTTAAACTACTTTTCTACATGGCTTCCGAAATTTTGTACGCAATTGTCATAGCATGGCACAAGGTTTTGTGTGCCTTTTTCATACAATGTTGCCGCCTGTGCATTCAACCATGTGGTAACATGTTCTTTCAGCTCGTCATCATCGTTGAAGTGTTGTCCAGCAAGGACAGATTTTAGGTGTAAGAAGAGGATTACTGTCAAAAGACTTTTTTCTTTTTTTTCACGATAGTGCTTGACCTTACACACCGTATGTGACCAAACAATTCTTACGGAAATTTCAATGGGACCTGCTTGATCATCCTCCATACAGCTCGGACCTCTCCCCTAGCGACTTTCATCTCTTCTTACAACTAAAATCTGTCCTTGGTGGTCAACACTTCAACGATGATAAAGAGCGGTTACCACATGTTTGAAAACACAGGCGGCAACCTTCTGTAAAGGATGCATGATAAAACTTGTGGCACGCTATGACAAGTGCCTACAAAATTTCGGCAGTTATGTGGAAAAGTAGTTTAAGAGTTGTAGAATTTTGTGCAATAAAAACTTTTTCTGTATCTGTGTAAAATTTCATTTTATTACCAAACGGAACTTCCTTCTTGACGTGCCTCCGCATTTCATTTACATTTCAGATTTGAGTTACCTGTTAAAGGAGGTATTCGAAGTGTCTTCCTTGCATCTGGATGCAATACTATGTTCATCCGTGGAATGAATTTCGAATTATTTCGGAAACCCCATGATAATTTCGAAATTCTTGACAAGCGTTTACAATTCTCCGCTCCAGTTCTTCAACCGTATTAACAGCGGTGTTGTACACTCCGGTTTTGAGGATTTAGACAGGTGATCTTGGAGGCCATGGTACAGGTACGCCACGACCCATCCATCTTTGGTAGTATCTAAGAGTTATATGGCGTCTCACAGCAGCAGCAAAATGTTCCGGTGCTCCATCATGCATGTACCACATACTCTGTTGATGGGGAACATCCTCAAGCAATCCAGGAAGATGACTCCGCAGAAACCTAAGGTACCTCCGTCCATTAATTTTGGTGGAAGAATGTGTGGCTGTCAGTGACGGCTTGGATCCGTACATTCGTAATTATGTCGAAAACTGTTTGTTTTCGGACACAAGTTGACTGGGACAAATCAGCTTCTATTATAGCGTACTTTCAAACGTGTAAGTATGCGTCATCCCTTTTTATACACCCTGCATATTTATATAGGGAGTCTCTCGAAAGTTATCTACCGAAATTATCTCTGGAACTGCAAAAGATATTGGAAAATGGCATTCACAGTCATTAACGTACGGCAGGAGCTTATGAAACTAAGTACCAGGGTTGGAACTGAATTAGTGGCAACACTACTGTGGAGATACTGTGCAATGGAATCTACTACTGTCGCTGATAGCAAACTTTGTTGATATACCTACTTTACCCCAGAGAAAACGTACTCTTCAGTCCTACGTCACCGGCGTACGCACTATCGAGGGGAAAACAGTCACTTGTGATCCAGCGGTCCAACGTAACGGTGGCACTATGTTTTCGACATAGAATCAACGGAGATAGTACAGCACGACAGTGTTATCAGGGTCTACAAGAGACGTCAGAGCTCCAGTATGGCGAAAGTTGATTCTTGTGTACGACTGTGATGGGGTTATCCTAATGCATTGCGTTCCTCCACGGGAGACCGTCAATGCACAGTACTACTGTTCGCTTTTGTAGCATCACCTGCGACCAGCTTTACAAAAGAAGCGGCAACTCTTCTGCGCAACCCAGCCATAATTTTGCTCGACAATGTGCTGGGTCATACAGCGCAAGCTGTGGCTGCTCTGTTCGGTCGATGGGACTGGAAAGTACGGTACCATCCGCTCCTTGTGACTTTGATTTGATTCCAAAGATGAAGGAACCACTTCGTGTCTTTTCCTTCAGAACTGTTCCAGAGATTCGACAGGCAGTAGACCGCTCCATTCGAATCGTCAACAGAAAACGAAAAAACGGGACGAAAAACAGTCGACTGACCACTCGATTGTTAAGAACTATCGGTTCTTCCGCACATGTTCCAACACTTCCATGTGTGTTATTAACAAACACTTTCCTTTCCCTTACGAGTAGTAACGTTATTAGAGCCTGTAATTGTTCAGTGACCGAAAAATGAGTCGTGAAGTATCGTTTCTTCCTTAAATAACAGTGTACCAGTGGTTGGAGTGAGTGACTAAAGACGTTGCTGCAATTAACGGCAAACTAACGGATTGTTTTGGAAAATCTGAGCGTAGGACCAAGAACTCTTGTAAAGATTGTGAAGGTGGTTGTCAACAGGATCTGAACCGCCACAGGCATGTTGAAATGTATGTAAATCTGTGGCACTTGTATGCTTATCAGTCCCTAGGCTTACAAACTACTTAAACTAACCTAAGTACAAAGAAACATACCCATTCCCCAGGGAGGACTCCGCAAGCAACCGCGCGCTCCACAGCAAGGCACCTTAGAATACCGGGCCACTCCACAGCGGCGCCACAGGCTTGTGCATCTACAGTTTCGACAACACAAAACAACTGGTAAGGGTCATGCCTTCTTGAGGTGTTATTTTAAAAAGTACTACCTTCACGTTTTTGGGGTGTTTTATTAGTAGTTATAGTTTAACTGAGTAAGATTGCTGACGGTTTGAAAACGTTTACAGTCAGATCAGATTTTTAAAGACGCCATTCATCTATAAGAAAGTAAAGAATTCTTTCACAGGAACCAGCGTTGTTTGGTTATTTTTTACTGGAAAATTATCACTTAACCAATCGTGGCAATATGTATTTTGGGTGAATTGTGGATGTAAAAGTGGGCTGATGAAAGTAAAAGACATGAAACAGTGACTGTAGACTTAACGGACTGTAACAAGCAATTTTCCCCAATTTATAAATCTTACTTTAAATATTTTGGACAATTCCTGTTACCAAAAACAGTCCTCAATGAAACTTCTCCACTATGAGACGAATATGGGTTGAAAATGGTAAAATTATATCAGATTATTTGGTAATAATTCATAGTCAAAAAGAAAAGTTAAGGAATAATGATGTAGGTACAGTATTAACAAAGAAATGGATCCCTAATGTAATGAATATCTCTGATGTGAAAGACAGGATATTGATGACTAAGTTAAGAGTTTGTCCAATGAACATAGTAATAATGAATGTTATCTACCAAAGATTGTTGTCAGTAATACATCGAATTAATGAAAATTATAACCAATAATCTCATAAGAGAGGAACCAAACAAGAGAATTAAAATATGCTAGTACATTAAGAGTTGGAAGAATGAATTCAAGAAGGATAATATTTTGAGAGATACGAGAAAACATGAGTTGGTTGTAACTAACACATTTTCTGACGCTCTAAAGAAAAGGCACTACAGTGGAACAATCCTGGTGATGTTGTGTAGTATATGTCTTATTACTCAATAGTAATGAGTACGTTTACGTGCCGAAATTTAGTCACAGTTCCACATGTGTTAATATAAACAATAGTGTCTATACGGTTGTAGGAAGTAAGAGAAATAAAGTCTAAATAAACAAAGCTAGTGGCGTTATACAGACTGCAACATGTAGTGATTGTGCAGAAATTAAATCATGTAACAAAGAAATCAGGCAGTTACGAATTTAACTGGGATGTTCCACCATAAATATAGAAATTCACTAAAACCGAGAAAATAGGACAAAAGCACTGAACAGAACGCACGTACACACACACACACACCACACACACACACACACACACACAAACAAGGATATAACACGGTCCTTTCTAGTGAAAGAAAGGTGGCTTGTAAAAGACACTGAAGAAGAATGTTCTAGTGTGTTAGAAGTGATTAAACTCAAAACAAAACAGCTCTCACTCACAAAAATAAAAACACGGTAACGCATAAAACGGTAAGCAATTATTAGACATAGAAGATAACATACAGGGATATTTAAATTGAGGATATTGGTGCTGAAATTGAAAGCTTGAAAAAATATACTGAGGATGGAACACTAATTGATGAAAACTGTTAAGAACCAGGAACAACAAAAAAAAATTTTCTTCCTTTCTGGAATTATATTAAAATGAAATGTATCAACAGGTACAAATCACAGACCTGAAAGGTACCTACAGTATTGTCATGACAACATGAAAATTAAGTTATTTTCTATATTTTATAAACTGAACATTGTATCACCTGATTTTACGGGAAGAAAAGCTTCTTTATATGCTCATATCGTCTAGTAACAGCTAGATTACATTAGATTAGATTAGTTGGTTTGTTCCATAGATCCGTGTTGAGGAGATCCTTGTGGTTGTGGAACACGCCTTCGTTTTTTCTTTTTCCTACAAGTTGATAATATAATAATACTAATACAGGTACATACATTTTTTACAAGCTGGTAATATAATATTACTAATAGTATGAAAACAGATACATGCATCATTTGGTTCTATTTAAGAAGTCGTCAGTAACAGATATACATATAAAGTAGTTGCTAAATATATTTGCCACGCTATGACCATCAGTAGATGTATCATCTACTTTTAATGCTATCTCATCCTGTTCCTTTCTGCGTCTATAAGTCCCATATTGTAGAGTAGAGGGAGTTGGCCACTAGAAAGTATTTTGGGTTCTCTTAAACTAATCTTTAGTTGTAGTTAAATTTTTAGTGGTTGTAGGTAAATTTTTGAAAATTTGTTCGTGAGTAGTGGACCCCTTTTTGAAGTAAAGTAAGTGCTTTCAAGTCCTTGTGTAGATCATTTTTGTTTCTAGTATTGGAGATATTAACATAGCTGTTTGTTGGGAAAAGGGATGTATCATTTACGACAAATTTTATTAAGGAATAAATAAACTGAGAGGCAGTAGTTAATATACCCATTTTTTTGAAGAGGCTTCTACAGGATGTCCATGATTTTACATAACAAATAATACGTATTATACGCTTTTGGACTATGATAACTTATGCTTGACTTGAAGAGTTACCCCAAAATATTATACCATATGATATTGTTTTTATTTTTTGTCTGATTTTGCTATCTTTTTCTCACAGTGCATTTGTTTAGATGTCTGACTTTTTTAAATATTTTACAGTACTGTTATATTTAGCTAAGTCATTATCATTGGAACTACTCTTAGCTGATGGGTACATTTTCCTTTTTGACTTACACGAAATCTTTATTCCTTGTGTAATCCATGGTTTTATTACGGACGTATGTTTCATTTGAGTTACTTTTAGAGGAAAACCGTTTTTAAACATAATACTGACATTATTAATGAATATGTTACCTTTTCATTCATTGCATGAGCACTATAAAAGTATTTCCAGTTCATATTTTTGAGTAGTTTTCTAAAATTCTTAATTTTGGTGGATTGACTACTCTCCTGTATGTAGATTTAGCACTCTTCATAATATGCTTAAAATATGTACATTAAAGAAGGAGCTGCATATCATGATTTGCATGATCTAATAGGCCACTCATTATTGATTTTATGATATCATTTTGTTCCTTTCATTTGTCTATAAAAATATTACCAATGGCTGTCTTAGATGATTTAGTTATCCTAGATGGAACGTTTACACGATGAGTTAATAATAGTGACTGTTATAAATGTTTCAGGAAGAATGAATAAGAATATCTGTATTAAAGTGACAAGCAACCAATATTTCTTTGTTTCTTCCTGTTGAATAATTCAATAGCGCTTCTAGATGATTTAGGAATAATTATAATTTCCTGCAGGTGCTCGGTAAGTAGTTACTCAGAGAGGTAAATTATGTCACAAGGGTTACAAGAATCTATTTCATCAATACTAATTAGTAGTTCATCAGGTTTATTTCTGAGTGCTGGGATGTTCTGATGTAATAAAGGTAACTGAGATTACATACTAATAGTTGATCAAAGATTTACTGCTAGATTCTGAGTACTTTCTGTTAAACATTATTTGCTAAAATCTATCTCATGTTTATCTGTTTTCTCAAACTGAGGGTGTTTTCCAAGCTGGTTTTCTTTCCCCCTCCCTATCCGAATAAAGGCAACTCTCTGACCACTGGTTTTTTACCATTAGTGACAGTGCCCCCCCCCCCGTAAGTTACTTAAAATTAGGCACTTACAAACTGTTCACATAAGTATAAATAGAATAAACTGAAAGGGCACAGAATAGGAGAAACTCGCTCACAAAACAAAATTAGGTCTTCAACCACGGATAACTACACACTTTATCTAATCACGAAATTTTAATCTACACTGCTTTATTTGTCATTGATAGACGTTACAAATCTTAACTACTATATGCAGCGAATGAAAAATAGACTAATGGGTAATTAGATACAAGTTTTAGTCACTGTTTACAACGATTTGCGAGCGTTGAATTAGGCCTACAAATACGTGCTACAGGCGCGAGAAGAAGAATACACTTTTTACATAGTTTAACTTACTTAACACTACGCTAACATTTATAACAATTTGAAATATTTAAAACTATCTGAGAAACAACTGTTTTTATGATTATTTACTGCAACAAATACTCGGAACGTACACGCGGGCGCAGTGTTGCCAACAGATCGCTAATTATTGTGCTTCGAGAATTTATGTAATTGCCTCTTTCCAATTACAGCCTCAGTTTCCAATAGGCCACAGGCTATACTTTCATTATCTACTATGTAGAAGTTACTGGTATTCTAAAAGAGAGGAGTAATGGCATTCTGTCTTGCCAGTAGCAAATTTGGGGCTGTTTGCATCTGCTTTTATTTATTTATTTTTTTACGATATTTAGAATTGGGTCAGTTTTCCAGCTTTTCTGTCAATTTGGAAGACTTCCAATCTTTTTCATATGTCTGTTCCTAGTCTAGAAAACGCTCAGCAAAGGTCTATCAGGACTGACACTCTTTACGAATGATTTTATACACCTCACTTCATAATGTGTTGGCTGTTTGTCCTTTCAGGTAAAGAGACCTTCATCTAATGTATGTGGGACATAGAAAAATAATAAAAATTCTGTTGCCTTCAAAATGTTACCTAAGAAAGGCAATCTACACCATCCTGTATTTTTATCTGTGTGGTGTATACTGGGTACAACAGGGATGTCCCATTTTTTGTTTATTTTTTTCCTTATGAAGAATGTTGTTAATCACGACAGACAGAAATTCATTGTTTGTTGCTACAGTTTTCATTGTTCTTTTCGTAGATGAATATTTTGCATTTAAATGTCCACTAATCCTTTTAGAACAATAGGAGAGAAGGTACTTCATCGTTTTGATAAATTGAAACATACCATTTTCTTCAATTCTACTCATTAAATTTATCTAACTGGACGTATAAACCACTTGCTGGTATAATGAAGTCGCCTGTCTCTTATTCCAATCTCCTCATATCTGCACACCTCCTACAACTTAGAGCACCGTCATATACACCGTCGATACACGCTCATATTCTGTACCAGTTTTTTTATATACCTCCGATGCTGGTGAAAATTACGCTGCTTATGATTTCCGGCATATATGAGAATTTTGAATTCACACACTTCCTCTTGTATTCTCTGCTGTATTACCAGTACTTAACCCTTTCAGGCCCTCTGGCTACAATTGTGTACATTTACACTGTGTAAGACAGAAACATTTTTTCTCAATTGAAACAAAATATATATGACTATGAGTGTTCAACCTTTTCATCGTGCACACTTACTGTCAACTGCGGAAGATCACTATAAAAATACCAAGTAGTCAGTGTTGCACTGCGCAGCAGCTTCACAAGTTGTGGGTTACTTGTATTCCACTGTAAAACTTAAAAGTAGTAGTAATTATTTTGCATGGCAACTATTGAATGATCAGTTTACTTAGTACAAAAGTTAGTGCTACAAAATTAATTTTTTTAGTCCATGAAAAGAAGCCTTGCTTTTCAGCATATGCAATTTTGTAGTATGTAAATGGATGCATACAATAGCGTAAATCTTGCTTCTAAAATCATTAAAAATGTAACTTAAGAGAAATACAGCAAAAAAAAATAATAATTTTGTAGTATGTAAATGGATGCATACAATAGCGTAAATCTTGCTTCTAAAATCATTATAAATGTAACTTAAGAGAAATACAGCAAAAAAAAAAAAAAAAAAAAAAAAAAAAAAAAAAAAAAAAAAAAAAAAAAAAAAAATAATAATAATAATTTTGTAGTATTTAAATGGATGCATACAATAGCGTAAATCTTGCTTCTAAAATCATTAAAAATGTAACTTAAGAGAACTACAGCACAAAAAAAATTCCTTCCTACAGAAAAAAATCTGCTCTGAAAGGGTTAATTGCAAAATATTTCAATTTTTTTTTGTTATATGAAACAAACGTGTACAGTTACAGAAAAAATATTTATTGTCCAATAATCTACAACTGTTAAACTTCTTTTCTACATAGCTTTCGAAATTTTGTAGGCACTTGTCATAGCGTGGCTTAAGTTTATGTATGTCTTCTTCATAAAACGTTGCCGCCTATCTATTCAACCATGTTGTAATGTTCTTTCTGCTCGTCATCATCATCATAATCTTTGGAGTGTTGACCAACAAGGACAGAATTTAGGTGTACAAAGAGATGAAAGTCTCTAGGTTGTGCTTAATCTTCTCTTCAACTGTGTGAACCAGTTCATCAGTAACCACAGACGGGCGTCTACTTCGTTCTTCATCGTGCTCTTGATCACGTCATTCACTGAAACAGTCTGACCCATCTTGTAACCATTGAATCACTCCTGGCATTTTGTCCGCAAACCTCACAGATTTGCCGATGAATTTCCTTTGGTTTAACTTTCTTTGCGTTTAGAAACCGAATCACAGATCTCATTTCAACGCGGCGGCATTTTCAATTGCGGGTGACATTATAAAGAAGCACTGCAAAACACGCCGGCATCAGCGATCTGAAAATGGCGTACATGTCTTCTACGAGGTACGCCCAGAAAGTAAGTTCCGTTTGGTTATATAAAACAAACGTGTACAGATACAGAAAAAATATTTATTGCACAAAAATCTACAACTGTTAAACTACTATTCGACATAGTTGCCGAAATTTTGTAGGCACTTGTCATAGCGTGGCACAAGTTTCTTTATGCCTTCTTCATAGAATGTTGCCGCCTGTGTATTCGGCCATGTGGTAGCATGTTCTTTCAGCTCGTCATCATCGTTGAAATGTTGACAAGGACAGAGCTTTAGGTGTAAGAAGAGGTGTAAGTGGCTTGGAGCGAGGCCCGGGCTGTACGGATGATGATCAAACACGTCCCAGTGAAATTCCTGTAAGAGTTGTTTGGTCACATTCGCCACATAAGGTCGGGCACTATCGTGGAAACAAACACCACCTTTTAATGGAAGTCCTCTTCTTACACCTACAATTTTTTTTGTCAAGTAGGCTCAACCACATAGATCGTGTATAAAACACAATAATAGGACGCGTTTCGAGGGTCAAGCCCTCATCATCAGATAAAATATACAAGAATCTTTAAAACCCGAGACAAATAAAATCTAAAACGTAATAAAAGAAAACGTGGTTACTTCCCTTGTAACCGTGTCTCCGTAGAAAGCTCAGCATACTGTGCTTCGTCAATATTAAAAACAGTCCCCAGTACTGGCGGCGCATAGCACTAGTGAAGCGCACGGAGTCAACAACACGAGTGGGGCGCACGTATGAACATGAAAACAAAGACCTCTAAATGCCAAAGACTATCCACAAGGCAGTGGGTACATTCATGTGTACAGTAAGACAGAGGTTGAAATTTAAAATAAACGACTTTTGTTATAATAGATCCACAAAGTTTTTAAAAAAGCTGTATGCATTGCCTTGAACTTATTCATTTAATGAAACGTCGCTTTTTGCGTTTTGTATTGTAATCTCTAGCTGTTCTAGCAGATCTAACTTTCTTCCCTTATCCTGTTTATGTAAAATCTTTAGGTCATCTTCAATATGCTTTAATGGGTGGCCAGTTTCGCGGATATGTGTAGCTACAGCGGACTTGTCAAATTGTTAAGTCGGAAGGCGTCCACGTCTTCCTTGTACCTAACTTTAAACGATCTACCGGTCTGACCAATATAGCTGGCATTGCAACTACTACACTGTATCTTATAAACCCCTGCTTTGTCATATTTATCAGTCTTTTGGTTTAAGTTATTTCGTAATTTATGATATAAAGTATTATTAGTTTTAAAAGCAGCTTCTAATTTAAAAGGTTTTAGTATGTTGGCCACTTTCTGAGACAGATTACCAAAATATGGAACCATTACCCTCTTGATATTATCTGTGCCATTTGTATATGATTTCGCACGTTGTTTCTTTCGTATTAGGTTATTAACTACGTTTTCTTGGTAACCATTCGCCTTAGCAAGCTGTCTTATAATGTTAAATTCAATGGTTCTGTCTTTTTCATTCATTGGCACTTTGAAAACTCTATCGACTAAACAGTGTAGGGCAGAAAGTTTTTGGCCATTAGGGTGACAAGAGCTGTTATGTATTAGAATGTCGGTAGTTGTAGGTTTCCTATATACTTTAAATACATGTCTGCCATCCTGCTTCGTAATGTTAAGGTCAAGGAACTGAAGTGTGCCATCCTTCTCTTGTTCATCGGTAAATTCGATTTTCTCATGTAGGCTGTTAAATTTATTAACTATTCCACTAATTTCAGTTTCACCTCCATCTATCAATAGCAAAGTATCGTCAACGTAGCGTTTATAATATAAGATTTTATCAACTGGATGCTGCATATTTGTGAAAAGCCGGTTTTCCAAGTTATTAATAAAAATGTCTGCTATTGTTCCTGAAATTCTTGAACCCATAGCCAGTCCATCCTTTTGCATATAAAATTTCCCGTTAAAGGTAAAATAGTTATATTTCAGAATAAACCGAAGTAGGTCAATGAATTCAACGATTTCTTGCTGAGATAGTCTCTTGTGTTTAAGTAAGTTTGCTTTAATCAACTCGATGGCCTCGCCAACCGGAACATTTGCATATAAATTTTTAATATCAAGAGACATAAGGTGGGATGTATCTGCTATAGGCTTATCTTTAATCTCATTGATCAACGTAGTGTTGTTGCTAACTGAAAAATTATCCCCAAATACAAAAAACTCCTTTAAAATTTTATCGAGTTTTTTCGTAATTTTGCATAGGGGACCCTTCATTGAATTTACGATAGGTCTAATAGGATGACCATTTTTATGGACCTTTAATTGCGATCTTAGTCGAGGAGCTGTGGGATTCATGACGTAACATTGAAATTTCTCTTTTTCAGTCAATAGGAAAGACGTCCTTTTAAGCAACTGTTTTAACTCTGCCTGTACCTTTTTAGTTGGATCTTTAGCTATTTCAGTCACACCGTTTTCAGAAAAGAACTGTAGTGTTTTATTAATATATTGTTCTTCACTAACGATAACAGTAGTATTGCCCTTATCGGCCTTAGTAACGATCGCTTTATTAGAGATGAGCTTGTCGTTAATGGAGGTTACGGTTTTGTGATCACTTATTATGCGTACTGTTACAGGATTTATTCGTTTCGGCTTTGATGGCGTTAGCTAGTTTATATCCCACGTGTCCTTTTTCGTTTTCATTCAGTTGAGCAACATCTACCGCCATTTTAGTCGCTACGATAAGTTCTTTTACAGTTTTATCATTTAGGCTAGGTTGCACGTTAAATTTAAGACCTTTGTTCAGCAGCCTTAACTCTTCATCGTTAAAAGAGATGTTTCATTAACGACTCTGGGGTAAAACTGAAAATTGTCAACTTTTTGCGCGTTGCTTACTCTACAGTCAATTTGTCTCATCAGCTTCTTTAGTTTCTGATCCTGCCTACTTTTTAAATTGAGATATTCGACCTGTAGTTGTTCATCAACTTCGGATTTAACCGTATCCCATACGTCATTGTGTACCGCACTAGCTGCTTCTAAATGCGCCTTAAGTAATTGCCCACTAATACATTCTTTTTTCTTATATAGGAATTTAATTTCGGAATTCAACCAAAATTTCCGTGCTTTATCAACCACTGCTCTACCTACATTGGACTTTCAATTACATATTTTAAACTTGATATAGTTCGGGATATATTTATTCTTTACACAAGCCTTGTTGAAATTTATGTTGGCCGTTGTTTTTAGCCATTTTCGTTTAAGATTCTTGTATTTATAGATACACCTCAATGCTTCGCCTGGCAACATAGACTTAATTATATCCATTATTGATTTGAGGTCGTGGTTGTATGCTTAATTATTTTGTCAAGTAGGCTCAACCACATAGATCGTGTATAAAACACAATAATATGACGCGTTTCGAGGGTCAAGCCTTCATCATCAGATAAAATATACAAGAATCTTTAAAACCCGAGACAAATAAAATCTAAAACGTAATAAAAGAAAACGTGGTTACTTCCCTTGTAACCGTGTCTCCGTAGAAAGCTCAGCATATTGTGCTTCGTCAATATTAAAAAGAGTCCCCAGTACTGGCGGCGCATAGCACTAGTGAAGCGCACGGAGTCAACAACACGAGTGGGGCGCACGTATGAACATGAAAACAAAGACCTCTAAATGCCAAAGACTATCCACAAGGCAGTGGGTACATTCGGGTGTACAGTAAATTTCAACCTCTGTCTTACTGTACACCTGAATGTACCCACTGCCTTGTGGATAGTCTTTGGCATTTAGAGGTCTTTGTTTTCATGTTCATACGTGCGCCCCACTCGTGTTGTTGACTCCGTGCGCTTCACTAGTGCTATGCGCCGCCAGTACTGGGGACTCTTTTTAATATTGACGAAGCACAATATGCTGAGCTTTCTACGGAGACACGGTTACAAGGGAAGTAACCACGTTTTCTTTTATTACGTTTTAGATTTTATTTGTCTCGGGTTTTAAAGATTCTTGTATATTTTATCTGATGATGAGGGCTTGACCCTCGAAACGCGTCATATTATTGTGTTTTATACACGATCTATGTGGTTGAGCCTACTTGACAAAATAATTAAGCATACAACCACGACCTCAAATCAATAATGGCTATAATTAAACCTACAATTTGTCCTGGCAACACTTCAACGATAACGAGCTGAAAGAACATGCTACCACATGGCTGAATACACAGGCGGCAACCTTTTATGAAGAAGGCATACAGAAACTTGTGCCGGCCGGCCGTGGTGGCCGAGGAGTCTGAGGCGCTCCAGTCACGGTCTGCACGGCCACTACGGTCGGCGGTTCGAATTCCCCCTCGGGCCTGGATATTTGTGCCGTCCTTAGGATTAGCTAGTTGATAAGTTTGTAAGTTTAGGGACTGATGACCCCGTAGTTAAGTCCCATAGACTTTACAAACATTTGATTTTTTTTTTGAATCTTCTATGACAAGTGCCTACAAAATTTCGGTAGCTATGTAGAAAAGTAGTTTAACAGTTGTAGATTTTTGTACAATAAATATATTTTCTTTATCTGTACACGTTTGTTTTATATAACCAAATGGAACTTACTTTCTGGACGTACCTCGTACTTGAGTCACAGTAACTGCTTCGCACACTTGGAACTGTGATTGTATCGCTGCCGCGGAACTTTGTTTGCGAACGACCCTCGTATTTATTTGGCTGCAGAAGCGTGGTTGCTATCGTTTAGTTCGCTCCCAGCCTTTTTGCGTCAATCGCAAATTAAATACATGTAAAATCTTTACCTCGGTATCTTCACACAACTGTAACAAAGCAGACAATTTTTGTTGCATTGAAACATTAACATGCCACCACTGTTGTTCATACTATTCATGGATCATATGTTGAAAACAGTAGACTGGCAGGGCGGGATTAAAATAGGTCAAAACAAAATAAGCAGTCTCGCATATGCGGATGACTTAGTTGTAATGGCAGATTCGATTGAAAGATTGCAAACTAATATTTCAGCGCTCGATCAGGTGCAAGGATTATGATATGAAGATCAGCATCTCCAAAACGAAAGTAATGTCTGTGGGAAAGATATTCAAACAGATTGAGTGCCAGATAAGAGGAACAAAGATAGAACAGGTAGACAATTTCAAGTACCTGGGAAGTATTTTCTCACAGGATGGGAACATAGCAAAAGACCTCGAATGGAGGTGCAGCAAAGCTAATGCAGTGAGTGCTCAGCTAAGATCTACTCTCGTCTGCAAGAAAGAAGTCAGTAGCAACACTAAGTTAGCAGTGCACCGCTCTATCTTTCGACCAACTTTTGTTGTATGAGAGAGAAAGTTGGGTGGATACAGGTTACCTTATTCACAAGGTAGAGGTTACAGATATGAAAGTAGCAAGAATGACTGCAGGTACTAATAGATGGAAACAATGGCAGGAGGGTGTCCATAATGAGGAAATCAAAGAAAAACTGGGAATGAACACCATAGATGAATAGGGTTGCCAGATCTCCGGGCGCCGCCCGGAGTGCCCGTGTTTGGAATGAATTCTCCGGGTCTACGGGCCAATGACTCTCATCTCCGGGCTTGAATGTAACCTTCATCTTAACTTTTTTTTACGGCGCTTTTTAAGTACTATGCTCATGTAGCGACGATCTACATCGAACTTAACGTAACTTAAACTAAGGACGAACACAACATCCATGCTCTGGGGGGGGGATTCGAACCTCTGGCGGGAGCAGCCTCGCGCACCGTGGCAAGACGCCTCAGTGCGCTCGGCCGTTCCCGGCCGGCTCCTCTCTAGTAATTATGAATGACTTTATATAAATGTCAATTTCTTATTGCAACAAAACGCTACTTTTCTATTCTTCCTCTGAAAACTTTCCATTGTTGCGTCGGTAGTAATCGGCTAGCGCATTATTAAAACACTGTTGCGGCAACGTCTCAACTGGCGACGTCTATTATTTGTGTTCGTTCATTCATTGTTTGTTATCAGTTTACCGGCAATTTTTGGAATACTCGGATCATGTGTGAACAGACAAGCTTACATTAACTTAGATTAGTGAGTAATAACAGTGAAATGAAGAGACGATATCTAAGTTCGTTCCGTGAAGAATGGTTGCAAGAAGAAAATTATAAAGAGTGGCTACAAAAAGTCGATACTGATGAGTGTATGTGTAAGTGCAGAATATGCAATATCTTATTTACTGTTAAGTACGACGGAGTGAAAGCTCTGAATAAACGTTTACAATCAGAAAGACACAAAGCGAATATTACCACACAAAAGAAGAATCAGTCGCTTATTAAATTCTTGCCGAAACAATTTTCTGCAGAAGACGACAAAGTCACTGCAACGGAATTAACTTTGACTTACCATGGTGTGAAAATATTGTGGTAATAAGCTATATCCTTATGTTTTTTAGAGATTCCTCAGTGGCAACGAAAGTAAGATGCGACCGAACAAAAAGCGAGGCATTAGTGAAAAATGTGCTTCTGCCTTATACTAAAGAGAAGCTACTAAGCGAATTAAAGCAAAATGTCCCGTTTTCATTAGGCATTTTTTTTTCTTTTAGAATTCACGTGTAATCCTGGTTGGGGGGGGGGAGATGGTTGCAGATGTCGGGGGAGGGGGGGGGGGGAGGGAGTCATTGGCCAAGGGGGAGGGGGGCACGTTTGGTGTCCGGGCCTGCCTCGAGTTCAATCTGGCAACCCTATAGATGAAGCAGTTAGAGCGAACAGACTGTGAGGATACAGGGTTTTAGGTTAGTAACCTTTTTGGTACGTTTTGGTCGAACGATAGTCATCATCGGTGTGCAGCGAGAGCTGCTGGCAACAATGCTTAGGTTGGAATGTTCTTTGTTTGTTGGCCGGTGTGCGGCAGTCTCCCGCCGACCGCAGAGCGAGGCGGTAGCATGTCGGCAGTGAGTTCGTAACCTTCGTTTAGTGGTGGCTAAATTTTTTGCCCTTTAGTCGTATCGCATATGCAGTTGCGTATGTTTCAGTGTGTACTTGTAGACATTTATCGTGGAGGAACGCGGCTATTTAATCAGTGTACAGAGAGGAAGAGTTTTCAACATTTATCGTTCCATAAGGAAGTTAACAAAGTTTACTGTTATGGATCAACCTAGTAATTGTCCGCATCCCATACCGTCAAATCATTGGAATAATTATTAAATGATTAAGCATAAAATAGAATGTAATGGCAACTTCGCCCATCGAGGATTAGGTGGACGCAGTTGTGACGTTACGAGACTGAGATGTTGGGGTCATGTTACACGCATGGGACAAGCAAGGTTACCTAAGAGACTCATGAGCTCAGCAGCGGAGGGTAAGAGGAGTCGAGGCAGACCAAGAAGAAAGTACTTAGATTCGGTGCAGAATGATTTTGAAGTAAAAGGCATAACATCAGGCGCGGCATCAATGTTAGCATTGAATAGGGGATCATGGAGGAATTTTATTAGAGGTACTTTGCTCCAGACTGAACGCTGAAAGGCATAATCAGTCTTTAATGATGATGATGATGATGATGATGTTGAAACATTAAATCAGACTGGTCGTGTGGATCGTCCCACTGTACGCGTGACTTTGTAGACGTTACGTGGCTCTGGTGGATCTGCGGGTTTCATCCCGCCAGAGCAGATCAGCTGTAATTCAGTTTTGATGGTCGCGCACGGCCGGCTGCAGCTCAGCACTATTAATTCCGGAATGATTAACGCGCTAATGGCGGCCGGCCGCGATAGCGGTGAATCCGCGAATGCGGACGCCGACCGCGGTTCAGGGCACGCGGCGTGGCCTATCAGATGCCGTGCCACGTGTCAAGTCTGAGCAATGAGGTGAGGGCGGAGCGCCGATTTGTTTTACAAGGGAGAGGAAATTATGGTTATAATTAGACGCCTAGGACGATACATCCTTCTTAATCCACGTCTCTCTCCTGATAGCGTGGATGACACCCGTCATCGTCAAAATACGCCTTTCAGATTGATAGTTCGAACTGTCACCCTCATGAACCACATACATTGCCGAGGTGGTGTGGTTTGCGTGCCTCAACAATACAGATAGCCGTACCGTAGGTGCAACCACAGTGGAGGGATATCTGCAAAGGATGTGTATACCAATATAAAAACATAAGAAATTTATTTAATGTGTAGTGTAATTATTTTGATTTTAAGTAAAGTTTTAGAAATGTATTGGCTGAGCACTGTACGTTGGAAGTCGGTTAGAACAGCTCACATGGGGAAGTTGATGACGTAGGGAAAAATCGCGGGCAGTTGGGCTTTTGGCTCGCGCACGCGCGCGAGGGCAGGAAGTGAGGAGGCGGGAGCACGTGGGGAGCTGGCCGGGCGGCGTCGGTTTGCAACAGTCGGCATGTGGATCTCCAGGTGGAGACTATAGATTTTTGTGTGGCAATTGCCATGTGTGGTTGCTCGACGTAGACTGCACCAAGTTGAATCGAGTGCTACTGTGTGTCGTGAATATTTAGCCGGTGGAACAAGGTGTGCATCGCACTGAATTAAAGTGACTGTGTTTTGTTAATGTAACACGTGTCGTCGCATAGGCATGAACATAAACGGTGTTTGAGACAGGCACATGGTGTAAAATCAATTTGCGTCAAATATTCACTTTGTCTGGGGGCTCACGAGCTATAACTTTATTTGATAAATGTGTCGACGTACAGACGTATCAGCCACGTGTTTTCAAAAATAGTAGTTAGTACACCCTTTTCTCACATGAACTTACTTTATTATGAATTTTTTTGTTAATCATATGCAGGGAAGGAAAGCTGCGAACGTGTGATATCATCCCCTAGAAAACGAGTCAAACAGTAGCAATCACAGTTCCAGTGTTTTTGCATGTTTAGGAATTTGGTTCGCAGTTGTTGGTTGTGAGTTTAAAAAAAATTAAAGTTTACCTATTTTAAACTCTCACCCCGACCTTCACCCTCGCATTTGGAGGCTCGTTACGGGATAAGTTCACGTTGGACTTGCTCGGACGGAGAGATTAGGGTGTGTATAGGACAGTGAACAGTTACGAATAGTTGCTAACAAGTGCGCGGACGCGACGGATAATTTCAAGTGTGTGTGGTGGCTGGCAGCAGAGAGCGGGATAAATTCACACTGGTTTTGCTCGGACAGAGAGGTAGGGTGTGCTTAGGACAGTGATAGTGGACAAAACAGTTAGCATAATCGTATACGGTACGCGAACGCGTCGCGCGGTTAACGACGGTTGGTGGCTGGCAGAGTTCGGGTGCGGGCATCCGTAAGTACTAGATGAGTGGCTTACTTTTCTGTCAATGGCCTTCTTCTGCGTTGCTCTCTGTAATTCTCAAAGCTGCGTATTCTGGAGCCGGACGGCCTGCTGCTGTTTGCTGCATTGCGTGGTGGACCGCTGTACGATCGCTGCTGTTGCTAGAAAGGATATTGCATCCTTCGGAGCCTTTCTGGCGTCTTCTTCTAGGTCTATGAAGGCTAGGTTGACTACTGCGTTCCCTACAACATGACGAAGTATTGCCTGTCGTCTAATGTTGACTTTTGGCGAATACTGCCTGACCGTCGAATACTCGCTGGAGACTCGCTGGGTACTCGGCTAATACTGCCGGAGACTGCCTCTCCGTCGTTTTCTTGCCTGTTTCATACCGTCCACAAAGATTTCTGGATGCTTCCGTTACAGCTTGCTGACCCGCAAACTGGTACGAACTTCGTTGCGTAGTACCGGTAACTCCTCTTTGGTCACGAACTCGCTGAAAACACTTTGTTTACAAGTACATGCTAGTCAGGCTGCTTCCGATAAACTCGTCCTGGTTCCTGTGTTTTGATATTGATTGTTAAATGCGTCGGTGGCCTGCTTTCGTGTAACCGCGCCTGCTCCTCTCTGTTAACTGCTGTTTGAAAAACACTTGTTCGCTACCACTACCAAAATCACTCCAATAATTCACTTTCACCTATTTCACCCCTACAGTAGGTGGAGAATGTCCTTATGAACGGATAATCTTTGATTATTTGAATCTTATGGTACTCAATCATCAAGTAACGGATCTACGATGGTAGGATGGAGGAATATGGCTTAGTTCAGGCAACCATTGAATTGATGTTGTTCTGATCGTTCCCATGGTCATACTCATTGTGTCATTAAACTTAGCGTCTACTCTCTACACATGACGACTGTTAATTCAGTCAGTGGCACAATAATCCGCAGTGAACTAAACTTGCCGGTCGCGGTGGCCGAGGTGATTGAGGCGCTCCAGTCACGGTCAGCACGGCCACTAAGGTCGGGGGTTCGAATCCCCCCTCGGGCATGGATATTTGTGCCGTCCTAGTTCGTAAGTAGTTCATAAGTAGTTTGTAAGTTTAGGGACTGATGACCCCGTAGTTAAGTCCCATAAGCTTAACAAAAATTTGAACATTTTGAACTAAACTTAGAGCTGAGCAGCGTAGAGTAGTTGCACTTGCACCCCGAGAAGAATGTTCAAATGTTTGTATAGTCTATGGGACTTAACAACGGGGTCATCAGTCCCTAAACTTACAAACTACTTACGAACTAGGACGGCACAAATATCCATGCCCGAGGGGGGATTCGAACTCCCGACCGTAGTGGCCGTGCAGATCGTGACTGGAGCGCCTTAGTCCCCTCGGCCACCGCGGCCGGCCCCAAGAAGAATGACACAGTTTTCGAATTATGTTGTTACGTGTTTGAATCTTGGGGACACTCTTTTGGTGCTGTGTTAATCTCATTTCTTATTTATTGACAAAAATGTATTTTATTTTATAATCTAACAATGGAAACATAGTACATATAAACTCTGTTTTTAAATAGTTACAAATCCATCGCAACACTTTGTAAATTCCCATACATTCTACATGTCCTTTACATATTGCCATCCATTTTGTGCTTTCAAAACGTTTTATATTTATTTGCTCTCTTATTCTTGCGTTTTCCTATGAAAGCTACAATGAGGCGACGTCTGCCATGCCTGCTCTTCTTCTATCGGCATATGGAGGCAGGCCACAGCTCACGACCTTTTCGTCTTTGGATCGTTGTCTGAGCCACCGGCGGAGGTCAGCCTCGGCTGGCGCCTCTGTGTGTATTTTCAGCTTATCGATGTGTGAAGTGGAAGCCGGACGTTGCTCGCGACCTCACAATCTGGTCTCGTCTCCTGCCGACCATAGCTTGCGTCCCCATGTGTCTTTGAAGCGTCGTCCGTTGCACATATCGATACTTTCGAATCGATCTTTTGCGAGCTGGCCGCGGTGGCCGAGGGGTCTGAGTCACGGTCTGCACGGCCACTACGCTCGGGGGCTCGAATCCCTCTTCGGGCAGTGATATTTTTGCCGTCCTTATTCTTAGTTAGTTCATAAGTAGTTTGTAGGTTTAGGGACTGATGACCCCGTAGTTAAGTCCCATTAGCCATACAAACAATTGATCTTTGCTATCACTGCAAAATTTATTTAACTTACCTATGGCTTGTGTGCATAGGGGAAAGGGTTGTATCTTGGGGCAATTTTTACATTTTAATTTTTTATACTATAATTTTTTACAAGGAATTTGAAAATTTACCCCATCACAGGCACCACTTTTAGGTAATGTTGAACGAACAGCAGTTTAGGCTAGCTCCAATATTTACACAATTACTCACCAATAAAGACCTTTGTGGCACTTGTCCCAAGGTACAACCTATGGTTTCACCTTGGGACAGTGGTGGTTTTACCTTGGGACACGGTGATGTATTTCTTAGTTTTATGAATCGTTTTGGAATCACGTAGTAAATGTGTTAGTCAAAACACAAAAGTTATTTTACTTTAAAACAAGAGATGCTGGGAATAAAATATTAAATGAATGAAACCTACGACACACCACTGGAGCTGGTAGTTCTTTCACTATATTACTGCGATTAACAGTGCTGATGTTCTCAACATTAGGGAATACAAAATGGTCCTTTGCTTCCTTAAGAATTTCACAGTTACTTCTTGTTCTGTGTTTTCTAAAACTAATCCAGCAGAATATATACATGACATCTGCCACTGATGTCAACTTTTACCAAGACCCAACTACCTTGAGAATAAGAATGTGTTACTTTTCCAGATAGTAGGAAGGATGGCAAATCCTCTTCTTCAGATGACAAATCAAATATGCTACCTCCAGAGCTACTGCCAAGCTGGGTAATTCCTTCATCAGAAGAACTCGAAGATGAAAACTCCTTTGTCCGTTTAGTGGCTTCTATCCTTGGAAAAAGACTTCTTTTTTTCCCTCTTCAATTCATTATTTATCTGGTGTATCGGTGACAATCATACACCTTAGATGTATCCCAAGGTGCAACCAGAGAAGTGTCCCAAGGTAAAACCAAATACACAATAACAGAAAACAGTATCCTAATCTATGTACACATTTATATATTTATACTTATGGTATCAATAGCTTACTTAAATAATGCCCTACAACATTGTATTTAAGAAATATCAATAATGATACTTATCTTTAATTTATATCTTCTAAGGATAGTTGCTAAATTTTACTTTCGAACGCGAAAACTTGTAAAACTCCTCCTCAGATCTCAAACATCATCCGAATACAACATGGCCTCTTATTCCATCTGAAAATAGGCCTGACAACTTTACTTCATAGTTCTTAAAGTTTCCACTAGAGTTCACTGCCTGTATTAAAAAGTGTCCCAAGGTAAAACCGTCCCAAGGTACTACTCTTTCCCCTATTGAAATGGATTTTCAATATATTTTCCGTTTAGAGTCACACTCAACTGGCCAACGTCAACGTTAGATGGTGGGGCTTCTAGTATTTAAAGGATGACTGCACGAGCTTCTGCAGCAGTCGACATCTAACGTCCTAATAGCTTTTGCTCAATGTAGCCGATGGCAAACACTATGGGTACATTTTATATCTTAAATTTTAAAATACTTGTTTCAGATCATTGTTTATCCCCTCTAATATTACATTGTATTATTTACAGTTTTATGGTCTGAAGATGGCCATTTAAAATGGTCGAAGCCGCTTACATATAAAAATCATAAATTGCGATCTGGACTGATTATTTTAGCTAATTTAATCATTCAAATCGTGGTATCACCAAAATGTTTTTAATAATAATCTGTAACTTTTTCTCGCCTAAGAAGATGGTACCGAAGCTATGGTTGAAGTCGAAACTAGTAGCAATCGCAAACCAGGGATATCAAGAGATGATGACAAGAACTACTGTCGAATATTGCTTTTATGTTGCCCGTTCCGCAACAAGCATGATTCAAAAGCCATTGGTACTGCACTGGTCAGGTCCTTTGCCTGACTTTACAGAGGATGGGAAAAAACTTATCCCTTCAGTTATTGCCATAATGCTTATGTGGTATGGCTCATTACACAAGAGTCCAATCACTATCAAGTATTTAATATCTCCAGTAATAGACAGCAAAAAATACTGTTTGGGAGCCACACGCGGGATTCCTCCACTGAAATTCATTAGGCCAGTGTCCCAGCGACGTGGTGCAGTGTTCAGCTCGCTGGTCATGCATTCAAACTGACGGCGGTTCAAACCCCACCTACGCCCCTTCAGATTTAGGTTCTCCGTGATTTCCTAAATCACGCCAGGAAAATTCCGGGATAGTGTCTCTTTGAAATGGCACCTTAATGTTCATTCATTTTTCTCACTTCGTTGAATGCAGCTAAGACTACCACTAAATCCGTATTTGGGAGCGGATCAATTGTAGATTTCTTCTTCAATAACTATCAAGGTAATTCTGGCACCAATCAGAAGTAACCCACTACAAATATGATACGATGGACTTTTTTTTTTTTTAGGGTCTTCTCAGAAGTGCTGCCTTCTTTGAAAGCTGGACTTCATGTGTGCCAAGTCAACTGATCACTTTAACAGCAGTTCTACGTTAGCAGGACTTTTGAGCAGTCGCTCTTTTGCCCTACTCAGATGGTGGTCACCTTTATTATCGGAGGTCCCGCACCTGCTATTATGGTGGATCTTCAATAATTGCACGTGGAACTCTCACACGATGCCATCTCGCGGGGTGTACTGTGCCCGTATATTCTAGGTGCCTAGTGGTCGGTCGCAGGATTTCTACTTTGCTTAGTAAGTTCCTTGTGTGCTTGATTATGAAGTCTTGCACAGTGTCCATATGGAGCTCGTCATGCAACTCTCTCGTTCTGGCCCATCTAGGGGCTCGTAGAATGAGTCGGAGGCACTTGTTTTGCAGTACTTGTAACATTTTTATATTGGTGGGACATGCCGTTCCCCAAGACGAGCATCCGTGTGTCATGGCAGGGAGGACCGTGGATTTGTATAAACGAACTTTGGTTTGTGTGGCCATCTGTGTACTATACAATAACGGAAACAGTTTATGGATTAATTTAACCATTTTTTCTTTCTTAAGTAAAATGTGGTGTTTAAATGTTAACTTATTATCGAGCTGCACTCCGAGATATCGAACTTGCTGAGACCAAGGAATATTTGTATTGTTTATGTGGAGAGTATCGCGTAGATCAGGTCGTCGCCTGGTGAACATTACTGCCTTGGTTTTGTCGGCATTTATCTTGATCATATTTTGATGTGCCCAACTTTCAGTAAGCGTAAGCTGACGCTGGAGTCTGATGATGGCGGCGGTCAGACGCCGACTGATAGCCAAGAATGCAGTGTCATCTGCGAACTGAGCAATTGTAACTTGGCGGACGGTCGGTAGGTCGTTAACATATAGGATAAACAGTGTCGGCGATAAAACAAAACCTTGTGGTATGCCTTCCTGGAGCGTTCGAATACCAGACCGTTGATTTTCCAGCCGTACAAAGAATCGTCTGTCTGTTAGGAAATTGTCCACTAGTTTGATCAGGTGTAGTGGGATTAATCCAATATTATGCAGTTTAACTATTAAGTTAGCCATCCAGACTTTGTCATACGCAGTCTCAATGTCTAAAAACGCTGCAGCTGTGTAATACGCCCGGTTTATATTATACGACAGAAACTCCGTAACTCGCAACAGTTGGAGTTCGGCTGAAAGGTGGGGTTGGAAAGCGTATTGATCTGGTCTTATTACATCGTGTTCTCGTAAAGGAATTCTGAGTCGGTGAAGGATGATCCTTTCAAAGATCTTGGACATAGTCGGTAACAAGCTTATGGGTCTATGATTGCCAGGTTGTCGTGGGTCCTTTTCAGGTTTTGGTATAGGCGCAATTCGTGACGTCTTCCAGTCAGTGGGGAAATAAGACAGTAACAGACAGCTATTTAGGATTCTTGTTAAAAGAACAAGTGGCTTCCTAGGAAGGTGTTTCAAGTGGACGTTGGATATGCCGTCTGGTCCTGCAGCTGAATGCGTTCCCAAGTTTCTGATAATTTTACGGATTTCTGTCGGTGTTGTCAACTGTGGTTGCGTGTCATCTCTTGCTCGTCGTATGACCTGAAGTTGCCGTTCTACGTCTCGAATGTGTCGACGTGGTATATCGAAGTCATCAGCCCGTAATGTATTTTGGTGCTCATAGGTTTCTGCAAACAGTTCTGCCTTCAGAAAGGCAGCTTTAGGGGTTTTCATCGCTTTAAGGAGGTTCCAGTCCTTACGTTCATGGAGCAGAAAAGACTCCATTCGATCATCCCACATTTCTTGTCGCCACTCTACGGCCCTCCTATGTAGTTCCCGGGTAAGTCTACGCAGTTCGCGTTTGTCTGCCGGATTTCTGAATCTTGTCCACCTCTTTCTAACCCTATTTTTCAGCGATTTTAGATCTTGGATGAGAGGAGAAAATTCATCCGTGGGCCTCCTTTCAAACTGGACCGAGACTGTAGCATGTTTATATGCGTCTTTTATGTGTCTGGACAATTCATTGATAGAGTTATCAATAAAAGCGGTGGATGAGACATCGGCTGTGGGGCGTATATGTCTCTGTAAATAATGTGCATATTGGTCCCAGTTCGTGATATACTTCAAGGGAGGTCTCGGAGGTTCAATAGCCCTGTTTAAGTGACCAATCACAGGGTTATGGTCTGAGGTGAGATCATTTATCGTGACTAAGTTCGGATTAAACCTCGAGTTCTTAAGTATAGTGATGTCCAGCACATTCGGTCTGTGGTTCCGGTTCCTTGGAATGTGTGTAACATCGACGGGTCCGTAGGTTATTGCTTGCAAGCGCTCTTCTAAATTGTAGAGTTGTTGGCCCTTAGGATTATTTGCGCGAGAATTCCACGCAAAATACTTTGCATTGAGATCCCCGCATAAAATAATCTTGTCAAAACTATCGAAAATGGTGAGAAGATCCTCTTCGTCCATAGGATCAGCTGGACGAATGTAACCAGCCACCAGCGTGACATTTCCATACTGCGTGTTTATGGTGACTGCAGTGGCTTCGAGTGTGTTAAGCGGCGGTAAAGTTTCGACTGAATGTGGAATGAAGTCACGTAAATATATAGCGGTGCCTCCCCCTCGCTTTCCCTGTCGGTCTGTCCGATACCCCACCATGTTCGGAATTTTGAAGGTCTGTGTTCGTCGTAAATGTGTTTCTGTCAGAAATAAGATGTCCACTTTGTGGCGGGTTAGAAAGTCACAGAGTTCTGTTTTCTTATTTTTGACTCCTTCGGCGTTAAAATTACAAAATGTTAAGTCGCAGGTCCTGTGGATCCTCGCAGCCATTACGGAGCAAAGATTTGCATTACGCCGTCCACCAGGACCATTATTTTTGATAAGATGTCAGGTGCTGTGTTGAATTGACGGAAAGTATTTGTTATGACTGCAAAGATGTTTCGTTGACGAAGATTTGAAAAGAATGAGTGAATGCCTCTCACAGTCTCAAGTATTTCAGCAAAATCAGATGTTGGTTGGCCTTGAGTGGCATCTGATGTGTTCGCGGCGGTATGTTGTGCGCCAGGGATCTTCCAAGGATTCTTTTTTCGCAAGACCATGATACGATGGAAGTTGGTCACTATACAAATCTTTTCACAGAGCTTTTTAACTGCGAGACAATCCAAAAGAGAAATATTCTAAGAAGGAAAAAGTTATCGAACAGAAAGTAGTAGTCCAATATCATTTCATTTTCGTAGGTATGCATGCCATTCATTTGAAGTTAATGATTAGATTTACACAGCAAAAAATGTTTGTTAAAAGTACGGGACTTAACTGTGAGGTCATAAGTCCCTAAACTTACAAACTACTTATGGACTAACTTATACTAAAGACAACACAAACATCCATGCCTGAGAGAGGATTCGAACCTCCGATGAGGTTTGTTCTTTAGGTAGATCGATGGATCGCGGTCGTTAGGTCATTTTCATTCTAGGTGATCGTGTAGTAATTGTCTCAACTTCTTTTATTACCTGACCGGGGGTTCTGAGTCAGGCGCCTGGCAACCGATCGGCTACTCCCTCGCGGCATTTACAAAATCAAATGCTTCAAATGTTTGTATAGCTTATGGGACTTAGCTACAGGGTCATCAGTCAACTAACTACTTACCAACTAACTTACACTAAGGAAGGCACAAATATCCATGCCCGAGGGGGGATTCGATCTCCCGACCGTAGTGGCTGTGCAAACCGTGACTGGCGCGCCTCAGTCCCCTCGGCCACCGCGGCCGGCGGCATTTACACATCTTTATAATATACAGATGTAATGCATGTGATAGACAAAAGATAGAAGTTTCGTAAGGACTTATTATTAACTTACTTTTATTAATATCGAGAAAGCGTATGACAATGTGCATAGACGGGAGGTTTGGCATTTTTTACGGAAAAGTAAACAGAGTAAAAGTGGAAATGGTAAAACCTATGTTCAAGTAGTTTGTCAGTAGTGTAAAGACCAGTAAAGGAGTAACAGAAAGCTGTAAGGTAGAAATGGGTCTCCATCAGTGCAGTGCATTGTCCTCCCAATTCATCATAATCATGGATGCAATTCACAGGAATGTTAGAGATTGGGACAAAAGGCAAAAAGGGTCATGTTGTTTGCCGATGATATAGTGATATGAGGTCGACAATGAAAAGGTAGTACACAAACAATTAAAGGTATGGGACCAAGTGATTGATAAATTTAGGATGAGAGAAAAGCAAGACAATGATAATGTCCTGGGGAAGAAATAAACATGGAAATGAGTGAGAAAATTCTAGAAGTGCTGAAAAGTTTCTAGAACACAGGACGTATGATGATGGAAATATTGGGGAGGAAATTTGAAACAGAATTCAACAAGCGAACAGTTTCTATCAGAGTACAAGGCAGGCTGTTCCAACAGGCTGCTCCATGAGCAGGAGAACACACGAGCGCCACTACCCCAAGTCGGAGCTGCCGTGGAGGGGCCGAGGCCAACAAGAAAGACAGGCCGCGGCCCGCCTGTCAAAACACGTAGTTAAGGTAGGCCTTAGCAGGAGCGATCGCTAGCTGATAGGCCGGCCGCTGGGGCACAGCCCACTGCCTAATAGGGGCCAGCCACTCAGCTAGCGATTGCGCCGGCTCGGGCCTACCTTAACTACATGATTCGACAGGCGCGCTGCGGCCTGCTTTCTTGTTGGCCTCGAGTGGGGCAAGGTGACGTCATGCATGCCAGTACTCAGCAGGCATAAGGGAACAGCCGCGTTAGTTGAGTTCTTGTCAATGGGTAGTTCTGAAAACAACGAAAGTGTGTAGCCGCCGACTTCTTTACAAGAACTGTATATCTTCACTAACAGAGACTGACGTTCGCAATGTGTACAGTATGACAACTATTATTGCATAAAAATATTCGATCTACAGCGTCTGGGCCCCATTTCCTAGCACTGCCTTTGTAAACTGAAAACCTTAGTATTTGTGCCATTTCTTTTGATAAATGCTGGGTGGACTGTTATGTCAGTTATTGATGCTCGTGTTCAGCGCGTTCCGAAATCTTTAAGAGAGGCGACTTTAGTTACTCTAGTGATTATTAGTTGAGGTGATGTTTTTCCTGAAGTAACCTATTAAGCCTAAAGGCAAATGTACTATTTCTTTAAACATAAAAAAACATAGCCTACTTTTATCGAAGACCGAAATCGTAGTTATGAAATGCACTCCAAAATTCGTAATGCCACTTTTTTTATTAACAGGGGGGAAACTAGGATGCGGTTTAGAGCGATAAATCATTCAGTCATAATCTGGCTCCTTTTGATATTCTAGAAATAGCTTCTAAAAGTCAGACTTCTTTAGTAAAACAGAGGAAAAACTTATTAAAACAGAGAAATTCGTTGCACACATGTTGGTTCCATGAAAGAGGCATTTAAAAATGTAAAATAATGCCACCATGAACAGGCTTTATTAATTCCAGTGATGAAACCACACGCCGCGACGGATTATCCATGCGCACTGGGGTGCCGTGCTGCGGTGCGGGCGACCGTTCGCTGTCGGGCTTTCGAGTCCCCCCCTCCTCCCCAGGGTATGTTTTTTTTTGTTGTCTTTAGGTTAGTTTACCATAGTTTACGTAGTTTGTAAGCTAGAGACTAATAACGAAGCAATTAAGTCCCATAGATTTACAAACATTTGAACATTTGGACATGAAACCACGTTATTGATATTCAGGTTCACAGAGCTTTTACATTAATTATAATAACAAAAACATTACTATCGTTGAGGATTGACATGGAGTCAAGTGTCACGCACTTCCATGGAGAAAATGAAGCTTTCGTTACAGCTGTTTCAGGAACAATTGTACCCGTCGCGGGAATTGGAATGTAACTGGCAGTTTCTCGTGACATCACAGCCCATCTGGCTGCTTCACTTGCACGTACGCTCGCTGCAGCCGTGTTCCCCATGCGACAACAGCTCACGGCCGAGAAGCGGTACCCTGCGAGCAAGTTTGCGCTCCCTAGCTTACGGGCGAGCGTGCGAACTGGAACAGCCTGGTGTAATGGGTATTCTGTGGAACAGAGATGTTCAAATGTTCAAATATTTGTAATTCTGTCGGACCAAACTGCGAGGTCATCAGTACGTAGCTTACAAACTACTTAAACCTAGGTAAACTAACCTAAGGACATACACACCTATAGAGTGGCTACAACATATTTAGGTTCTGCCCTGGTGATCACGATCCTCAGACGTCGACATCATTCAGTACGATTGGGATGACATTGCTAAGGGGTCTCCCTTCCAGGAATAGCCTACAGGATCCTGAGGGACAACTGCAACAGCTGTGGAGAGGTTGGGATCAGTGGACTTCCTGACCTGGCGCCAACATTCCACACGTAAGTGCCAACGGCGAATTCTCTTTCATCACTTATTGTTATCAGTTAATTAACATCATATGGTAGTTTTTCCACTTTCTGGATGCATTACTGGTGTTTCCAGGTAATTTTATAGAAACAATTCGAAATACAAGATACTGATAGTTTACGTCATCATCTTATAAAATGGGCTGTGTGTGTCTATGTGTGTATGTGTGTATGTATGTTCCACATCACCTAAACTAGTGGACAGATTTAAACCAAACTATGTACAAATGTTCCTTACTATCAGGAAATAATCGCTGTCGTGGTAAGAACCACCTATGACATTTACGTAAGGAGAACTGACGTCATAAACGTTGCGTCATGAAAAACGACCGCTTCATGCGATAATATTCTACATCTCCTAAACTAATCGACCGATTTCAACCAAATTTGTCAAAAATATTAAGGTCTCGAATCATTTGCTATTGTTACAAAAACCGCCTATGATACATATTTCATATGATATCAAATGATAAACGCTGAAAAATGCCCCTCCTTGCGGCGCGTGATAGCGTGATGATATTCGTCAACTATTTGACAATGACACCATTTACCGACTTGCAATAAAACTTGAACATAAATCCAAATCTTTACGAAACTATTTCTCGCTGAAAAGACCAGCAAAATGATGAGAGGAAAACAAAGTTTACCGCTTACTACTCTTCCGATGTTCATTGTGTATATCTACGGCTTTTGCCATGTAACAAGTTATTACTTCTTCCACACTGTGGATTGTATTCGTGAGACAATTCACAGACAGTACACATACATATTACTGAATGTTTCTTCGATACAATATCATACGTCGACCTATAGTTCATGAGATATTGCCGCGAGAGACGCCGAACACCGACTGCCGGCGTGGCGCAGGGGATAGCGTCCCGGACTGTTGTGCAGAAGGTCGCCGGTTCAATCCCGCCCACCGGCAAAACTTTATTTCTTTGTAGTTAACAATTCCAGAAGATTCTACATCTTTCCTATGTTCACTTGTAAATTCTACTTGTTTCTTATGTTAACTGTTCTTCCAATTTCCGGTAAAGTCAGTCTGTGTATAAATAGCAGAGCACTCTGCCCGAGAGGCAGTCGGTGCTGCGTGTATGTTGAGTTTTTAATTAACGTGCTTTCAGTATAAATGCTGTGTTTAGTTGCCTTCGAAGTCAAGCCTGCTTCCATTTCAACGCGACAATGTTTGGTGGAGGCGCCGGGTACACTGTGCAACAGCTGCATCACCGTGGCTCCGATTAGGCAACGTAAAAGCCGTCGCTTACACGGACTGGAACCGGAATACAAAGGATACACCGAGTACATCCTTCCTAAAGTCCGTATTATCAGAAGAACATGGAGACGAAACCAGCAATAAGCCAGCTGCAAATCAGACACCCGTCGGTGTTCTCTGGAGACGCTGGACAGGACCCCAACAAATGGCTAAAAGGGTTCGACCGAGTCGCCAAGTACAACAGGTGGGATCTTACCATGTGCTTGGCCAACGTTTATTTCTACCTGGACGGAACAGCCCAGTAATGGTTCGAAAACAACGAAGACAAGTTGAATGACTGGGAGACGTTCCAGGAGGAACTTAAGAAGACGTTTGGAGACCGCCAGCGACAAATCCGCTCGGCGGAAGAACAACTGAAGAACCGGGCCCAACGACATGGTGAGCCGACATAATCGTACATACAGAATGTTTTGGCCCTGTGTAACATTGTCAATCCGAACATGACTGAGGCGGACAAAATCACGCACCCGATGAAGGGATTTGCAGAAGATATGTACCAAGCTCTTCTGATAAAAGACGTCGCTGCGGCAGAAGAATTCATCAAGTGGTGCCAGCGTATTGAAGAGATGCAACAAAGGAGGGTTGGACGCAAGAAATATGACAGACTCCCAAATGTAGTCCCTGGGCCGTTGTGGAAGACCGGCATGACTTCACTTCTCTCATACGACAAATCGTGAGAGACGAATTACAACAGTGCCTGGCAGCCGGAACTATTAGGCCGAGCGAGCATCACATTATGGCCATGGATGTGAGCCCTGTAAGTCACGAGGGAGCCGACGCCGCTGAGGACGAGGTATTTCAAACATTAGCTCATGTTTGCCCCGTCAATCGCACCCGACGTGAAGAATGGCGTCGCCCTGCTATGACTTACGCTGCAGTCGCCAAACGGCAGCCCATGAACCGGCCGACGCGACCACAGCCAACTCCCCAGGTAACTATGACGCCCCGCAGAAGAACAGACGTCTGGAGGGCAGAAGACAACACAACCACTGTGTTTCCACTGTGGACGCCCTGGACATGTCGTACGCTACTGCAGAGAGAGGAGGCGAGTATTTGATGAGCAGTTCTATCGCAGGCAGTCACCTGCTGATGAGTTCAGTCGACCTATGGGAAGAAGCCCATCGCCGTACCCTAGACGAGGTCGCTCCCCGACGCGCCGCAGCCGTTCACCGTCGCCGTACAGAGGTACCAGCCGCTCCCCTAGCCACCGCGCCCAGGAAAACTAAGCGAGGCGACCATCTACGGAGACGAGGCCGCAGATGAAAATCCTCCATGGACGACAGTCGCTAAGATGTCGGGAAATCTCATCGACGTCATAATCGACGGCCAACCTGTCCAGGCACTTGTTGATTCGGGAGCTTCTTTTTCTGTATTATCGGATAATTACCGCCACACACTAAAGAAGACAATGTTCTGTGATACGAGGGCAACTGTGCTGAAGGTCGCGAATGGAAAGTACGTCCATCCAGCAGGAACTTGTGTCGTAAGAATAACCATCAACAACAGGACGCAGCCGTTTGAATTTGTCGTGTTAACAGAATGTAGTCACAATGTCATCCTCGGATGGGACTTCCTTCAGGCATCCCAAGCTATCATTGACTGTGGAAGATCTGAGCTGCAAATTGAAGAAGTGGTTCCGCCGGATACATGTAATACAGAATTTTCTGGGAAGTTATTCGTCGCTGACAATGTGAAGATACCGCCGTTGACAATGAGAAGCGTTGCAGTCACAAACTGTGAAGCTCTAGTTGATAGTAAAAAGTTTATCAGGCTCACAAACGAAATTTACATACCAGCGGCTATCATAAGTATTACCGGTGGTCAAGGAGAGATTTGGATCACAAATTGTCACGAGCAGTCAAAACTTATTCCCAAGGGAATGTGTATCGGGACAGCTGAACCAATCCAGGACGGTGAGCTCAACGTCATCAATGAAGACCCATGCCCTGCTGTTAGTACAGACAACATGCTGGAGGAAACAAACGTGGAACTGCCAATAGGTCCTGGACTGACCAAGGAACAACGCCAGCAGGTGTATTCACACCTCAATAGGGAAAAGTCAGACGAAACGGCCCACGATAAAGCACCGTATCAATACTGGGGATCATCCGCCAATTAGCCAGCGTTCGTATAGAGTGTCGCCAGCTGAAAGACGAATAATTCGGGAGGAAGTGGAGAAGATGTTGCGAGATGACATTATTCAACCTTCGGAGTGTCCTTCGTCTTCTCCGGTGGTTCTCGTAAAGAAGAAGTATGGCATGTGGCGATTCTGTGTCGACTATCGGCGGCTGAACAGAATCACAAAGAAAGATGTCTACCCACTGCCGCAAATTGACGACACCTTAGACTGCTTGAAAGGAGCTACATACTTCTCAACTATGGACATGCAGACTGGCAAATCGAGGTTGACGAAGCTGACAGGGGGAAGACGGCTTTTATTACACCTGACGGCCTCTATGAATTTAAAGTAATGCCATTTGGATTATGTCATGCTCCAGCCACATTCGAACGCATGATGGACAACTTGCTTCGACACCTTAAGTGTCTCTGCTATTTAGATGACATTGTCGTTTTCTCGAAAACATTTGAAGAACGTCTGACTCGCCTGTCAACTGTGTTGAAGTGTGTTCAGGCTGCAGGTCTCCGCCTCAATCCAAAGAAGTGCCTCTTGGTCGCCAAAGAGATAAAAATCCTGGGGCACCTAGTCAACGGAGATGGTGTCCGCCCTGATCCAGATAAAGTAAGGGCAGTCACAGAATTTCCAACTCCTCAGCACATTCGTGATGTGAGAAGTTTTCTCGGGCTGTGCTCATACTACCGACGTTGCATAAAAGGATTTTGTAAGAAGGCGCGTCCATTACAAGAACTTCTGCAGGGAGACGCCAAATTTTACTGGGATGAGACAAAAGAAAGAGCTTTCCGGGCACTTAAGGAGGCTCTAACTTCCGCACCAGTGCTAGCCGTGGACGACGAGCATGCAGAAACGGAACTTCACACAGAAGCCAGTGGCTATGGGATTGGGGCAGTGCTTCTACAATTTCAGGAAGGTGCTGAAAAAGTGATAGCCTATGCGTCAAAAGTACTCTCAAAGTCGGAGATAAACTACTCTACAACTGAAAAAGAATGTCTCGCGGTTATCTGGGCTATCAACAAGTTCCGGCCGTATTTATTCGGCAAACCATTCACCGTCGTGACAGACCACCATTCCTTGTGTTGGCTGACTAGCTTGAAGGATCCATCAGGTCGACTAGCAAGATGGGCACTAAGACTCCAAGAGTACGATGTCACAGTGGTATTGAGGAACGGGCGCAAACACAAGGATGCCGACTGCCTTTCGAGGAATCCATTAGTGGTACACAACAGCATTAATGAAATTTCAGCTCTCACTGAATTAGATGACATTACAACTGAACAGAGGGAAGATCCAGCACTATTAAAAACGATAGAGGCCTTTTAGAAAGGAGATCCGACAAATGGAGAGTTCCAACTTATAAACGGAACATTGTATAAGAGCAACTACGATCCACTGGGCCCCAAATGGCTACTTGTTGTTCCAGCTCATCTCCAGCAAGCTATTCTCAAATATTTCCACGATGCTCCAATATCCGGTCATCTGGGATTCGTGTAGACCCTAGACAGAATCAGACGCAGGTATTACTGGAAAGGTCTCTACCGATCTGTCAAGCACTATGTGAGTCACTGTAAAGAGTGCCAGCGACGGAAGCATGTGCCGCAATTATCCCCAGGACATCTCGTACCGACTCCGCCGGCAGCAGCTCCATTCCACCCAGTTGGGATCGATCTTTTAGGGAGGTTCCCGAATTCGACAACCGGTAATCGTTGGATAATAGTCTGCACTGACTACCTCACACGCTACGCTGTCACCAAACCTGTGCCGACTGCAGAAGCTCCAGAGATCGCAAAATTCCTTGTAGAAGACATTATTTTGAAGCATGGAGCACCACGTGTCATGATATCTGATCGTGGAAAAGTATTCCAGTCAAAACTAGTATCAGAGGTAATGTATCGGTGCGACATTGTCCACAGAATGACAACTGCATATCATCCTCAGACAAATGAACTTACGGAACGTTTTAACAAGACGTTAGCCGATATGCTGTCGATGTACGTCGATGTTGGGCAGAAGGACTGGGATACAATTCTGCCAGTCGTGACATTTGCTTACAATACCGCAATACAAGACACCACAGGTGTGGTGTCGCACAAGTCCAAAGTGCGCGCCACCTACTTTCGCCGCGCGCCGCCATGCACGCACGGCGCGGCGTTCTTACGACGACAGCCACGAGCGCCCTCTGTTAGAACTCCGCTCGTGGCCACCACTGAACGATATCGTTCACTTGGGACTGAGATAGCAACCAGTTAAGACTTCGGAATCAGATAGGCACCAGTGAAGACTTGGCTATCGTATAGGCACTAGGAAGCAGTACTAGGCAGGCCTATAGCTCAATTATGTATCTGCAGTACTGAGCAATGTAAAAGTTAAGTATTGTATAAATTCTGTGCAATATATATCTCTTTCTAATCTACTCTAGTGTTTCTAGTTTCCGGCTACTCCCCTCCGTACCCGCACCAGCGTGCTATCTTTATTCCTGTGTCGGTCTCATTCCACTCGGCCACCGACACCTACGACGGAAACGAGACACAAAAGCGGCGACGAGGATGGGACAGAAAAACAGGCTTCATTCCGTTTTTCCTGCTCCATGGCCGTGAAGCTGAGACGACAATGGATACGCTGTTCCCGTTCCAACCGGACGACACTCAGGATGACTATGTTAAACAGCTCATCACCAGGGTCAAAGAAGCAAGACAGCTGGCTCGCATACGGACACTGGACGCCCAGGAGAAGGGCCCTCAGCGGTATAACGACAAGCTCCGACCTGTTGTGTACAGCCCAGGAGATCTGGTATGGACTGTCAGAAAAGTTATAGAAGCGATACTTTGGTACGTATCATGTCATACGCCGCCTGTCAGACGTCACATATGAAGTTGAGGATTATTAGCCGTCGTCGAAACGTTAAAAACGAAGAGACGTTGTTCACGTCCTGCGCATGAAGCCTTACTACGATCCTGAAGAGCAGGTAGACGACAATGGCTTCTTCTTTAAGGACTTTAAGGACGGTAGTGTTCCTGATGAAGCCACGACAGGAACGTCTGTCGTCGATAATCGTGAAGAAGGGAAGGATTCTCTTGAACTGTCATACAGGCCATTGCAGCTGGCTCCACAGGGATCATAACAGCGGGTCGCTGTTTCTCCAGGAGAGGGAGCAATGCCGCGAGAGACGCCGAACACCGACTGCCGGCGTGGCGCAGGGGTTAGCGTCACGGACTGCTGTGCAGAAGGTCGCCGGTTCAATCCCGCCCACCGGCAAAACTTTATTTCTTTGTAATTAACAATTCCAGAAGATTGTACCTCTTTCCTATGTTCACTTGTAAATTCAGCTTGTTTCTTATGTTAACTGTTCTTCTAATTTCTGGTAAATTCTGTCTGTGTATAAATAGCAGAGCACTCTGCCCGAGAGGCAGTCAGTGCTGCGTGTATGTTGAGTTCGTAATAACCGTCCTTTCAGTATATAAGTGCTGTGTTTAGTTGCCTTCGAAGTCAAGCCTGCTTCCATTTTAACCCGACAATATGAAGTGCCAGCTGCAGTGGCCGAGCGGTCTGCGGCGCGCCAGTCACAGTCTGCGCGGCCGCTACCGTCGGGGGTTCGAATCCCCCTTCGGGCATGGATGTTTGTGTCGTCTTTTGTATAACGTAGTTCATAAGCAGTTTGTAAGTTTAGGGATTGATGACCCCGCAGTTAAGCCCCTTAAGCTTTACAAACATTTGAACAATTTCTGAGATATGAAGTCATAAACTATTTCGTACTTGAAAAACGGCATCATCATGCATGAGGTTTGCATTTATTACGTCTCTACTACTAACACTATTCACGACATATTTTGCAGACATTAGGCACATATACCACCGTATGTAACTTCAAATGTAATGATAGTACGACACATATTTCAGGAGATACGTCATAAACAATGAAATATCATAATAACTGCTACATCATGCGTTATCTTTCAACATATCCTCCTAAAATAACGGAAAAATTTCAACTAATCTTGGTCCACATATTGGCTACTATCAGACAACAATCTCTGTGGAATTAAAAACTAGCTAGCTCAAGATATATGACGTCATATACAATGAGTCACTACAAGATTCCCATCAAGATACGCGTGGTTTACGAGAGTTCATTCATCCACTATTTATTTATCGCAGACAGTTTCCTAATATTACATTTCACAACTCTGAAAAATTGTATTATTGTAGGACAGATAGTCAAGGATGTATGAAGTCGTAAGTATTACTCTGCATGAAAACGAAACTTAAATGGAGAGATAGTAAGGTAGACGCCGATGGATAGAAAGAGAAAAACCTGTAGGACCAAATATTGTTCACAGCAAAGATTTGAATTAATTTTATACATCATTTGTATTTTATTACAATTTTTCTTTCTTTGTATACTACACTTTGATTTTGTACATTATGCATATTTCATTGTTTTACTGCCTCATAATTTCTAAGCTGTTTTTATGAATACATGACGAAATTTTATTTACGTTTCGAATATAAGACTGGAAAAATGCATATATACCCGGGAGATACCGGGTTTAGCAGTTAGTGTTATGATAAAATTATTTACTGTTCCCAGCCGTTCATTAATTTGATCTTTATGTTTGGATAGCTCAACGTCACGGCTTGTTGATGAGGCGCTCCGTAGTTGGTCTTTCTAGTTTGTCGACAGTCATAACTAACACGGCTGAACGGCAAAGGAACACCGTACGCGGCTACCTTCGTCGTGTACTGTGTTTTCATGTTGTACATGCATTGTTTGTCTGCACAGAATGGTAGACAATACCGCGACCGCCCCAGCGACGTAGACAAACACTGAGTTAATGGGCGTGGTAGTTTTCTCTCGGGTGCATCGATTTGTGATGCACTGTACGCGATTGTATCTTTTCCTAGAAGAACGTCTGCTAATGACAATGCTGCTGGCAGAGGACAGCACAAACACGCTATGGCCGAGGGGACTGAGGCGCTCCAGTCACGGTCTGCACGACCACTACGGTCGGGGGTTCGAATCCCCCCTCGGGCATGGATATTTGTGCCGTCCTAGTTCGTAAGTAGTTCATAAGTAGTTTGTAGGTTTAGGGACTGATGACCCCGTAGTTAAGTCCCATAGACTATACAAACATATGAACATATGAACAAACACGCTATGCAGAGGTTAATTTGTTCCGGTGGACACGCAAGTGGTTGTTTTAGTGACCAGATGTTTGTGTTGGAACGTATCGACAAACACTGTGCTTCCCGCAGCGAACACTTGGTTTCATCCCGCAAATCTCATCAGTGACCTGCATGTTAATATATGTTGCCATATGAACATTTGGATCCTGTGTTGTTATACTTCTCATTTCAGCACTGCTTGTAATTTATTTTCTTACTAGTATTGTTTTCGTCATACAGCTCGCCTTTGGAACTCTCATCTGTGTTACTGATGGTTCCTTTGTCATATAGTCAAAGCTAGCAGTTAGCTATGTTAAGCTTAAAAGTCGACCACTGTACGAAACAAAAGCTTTGTTCTATCACTAACATTAGCAAATGAGGTTCGTGTGAACTACTACCCTGCTACAAAGCCTTGTTCCCTGGCCCAAACTGAGAACTCACTCGTTTCAAATTACTTCAATAACAGGGAGTTAATACTGCAGTGATGAATATATATAGCAGCTCACACGGTACTACACACAGACATTAATAAACAAGCAATCACAATTAAAGTTATCTTAAAAAGGTGGCTAAGAAAACATTTATGGCGCAACGGAATTTATTCAATTTTATCGGCTTTAGGAACCACGTGGGTCCGAGTTCCGACGTCCGGGGTTTGCAGCTAGTCGCCTGAATTCACTCCACTTCTCATATAAAACCAGTAACTAGATCGATTTCTAACAGACTGCAACTTAAGAATCCACAGTGATTTAGTATAATTAATCCGATTTTCAACCACTTCTCCTTCAGTGAGTGCTTTCATGTCACGTAGCGGTATGTTTGCTCGCGGTCCAATTCAGATGTAATTTAACTTGGCTATACACACGCACCATTTCAAAACAGGCAAGACAGACCAGAGCCAGCTTCAAAATGTTTTTGTATATTGTGTTTTGTGCTACCTCCGACTTGCTGAATTTCGCCTACGATAGCGGCGCCTGCTTCCGCCTCGTCTAAGGACGCTGTTTTTGGTGAGTTTCGCTGTGGCATTGCGTGTGTGTGTGAGCGAATGAGTGTTGTTCGTAAATCCCCCCTTCCCAAGTATTGAATCATGTATTATTTAGGCTGGTCACCGTCCGCATTAATCCATGTAAGAGATGCATTTTTTTTTCTTTTTTTTTTTCCTATCTGAATAAACAAGTTTAAGCTCAACATAATCCGTAAGTTGCCTATAAATTGTAGTTTTAGAGAACCTTCCCTCTTTTATTTAGTGTTGTTCTTCACTAGTGCTGAGAACAAGTTCAGATACAATTTTTTGTGTCTAAATTACGTTGCGCCATAAATATTTTCTTAGTCTCCTTGATTGATTGATTTATTTTCTCAGGGAAGCTAAAATAGTCTTGGTCCAACCCGCCACTGCCCGCAGCGAAACTAAGTTTATTGAGCGGTATCGCTCCCTGTATATCTAGTAAAGCAAACCAATGTCCTTGAACAGTGCAAGACACAATTTCTTCGGGTCTGGTTGTCCCAAATGTTCTGTGCCTTTTACTCTCCAATGCAATGCATTAGAATTAGTCTCCTTTCTAAGATAACTTTAATTGTGGTTGCTTGCTTATTAATGTCTGTGTGTAATAACGTGTGAGCTGCTATGTGTGTTGATCACTGTAGTATTAACTTCCTGTTATTGGAGTAATTTGAAACGAGTCAGTTCTCAGTTTTGGCCAGGGAACAAGGCTTTGTAGCAGGAAGTAACCAGTAGTTCACACGGACTTCATTTGCTAATTTTAGTGATAAAAAAAAGTTCTTGTTTCGTACAGTGGTCGAAGAAAATACTCTGAATCTCCGAACTTTTTCTGTCTTCACGGCTAGCTTCTCAGCACGATTAGAAAATATCATCCATCTCTTATTAAACATTGCAATTAATTGTGATAGCACCATCACCTGAAGTCAGGTGAGTAATGGAACAAAGTGGAAACGCGTGGAATTTACGTAAAACTAATTTACTTTTAATTAAATTGGTTGTACTTCATCAGAAAGGTCAATTCCTAATCACAATATCTTTACAATATTTGGACTTTGAGATGTTTGTACTCCTTAATATATTACTAGCTTCCATAAATTAGCTTTGCACATCTTTTGCAGGACAATCGGTGGCCATAAAAGCTCTCTTCCCCCCTCCCCAACTATCGACCACCAGCAAGTAAACTCTACAGCAACACTTCATACTGGAGCTATGTTAATATGCTTGCATTTTTCCTCCATTCCAGTAACGCCTCTTTTCGTCTCATTTCTGAAGCTCTCCATTTGTGTCACTCAAACTGTAACATTACCTTTGTGTTTTTGCTTGTACGCACTAATGTTAAACTCCGCGATTAAAACATTAAGAATTTTTGTTAAAATTTCGATCATAGAAAAATCGGACAAAATGTGATTATATACTTTTGACAAGGGTGGATGAATTTAATACACGAAATGATTGAATAGGTGAAATGGCGGAATTCAGTTTGCGGTTGAGGCAACACACAAAAATAAAGTCACAGAGAAAACTTACGGAAAGTAACCATTGTAGCTTCTTTCTGGAAATGTTGATCACAGCAGCTGAAACTGTTAAGCTGTTGAATTGTTTAGATAAACTTTATGATACTTTCCGCAGTAAAACAATGTTCTGACTGTTCGCCTCGTAAGTCATTGTTGACGGACCGTGTACAAAAGTTTGATAAGGCAAATAACAATTCAATCCTGAATATGCCGGTGACGGGCAATGATCCTTTCGTTAGTAAGGAGGGATGGGCGAAGTTTGAGGCCCTTACTCTTACGGTAATTAGTACATATGGACTAAGCGTTTGAGTACTGTGGTCAGGGTAAAGCTGGGAATTTGGGAGGCATGCTTAGGTAGTCCTTGCAGGTGGGGTGATCAGTGTGTCACCACTGGTGTAGATGTCAGCGCAACTGCCTAGAAAACGGGAGACCCGAGTTCGAATCCCGGCTGGGTGCACATTTTAAGCTTTGCCCATTCGCAGTTGATGTCATATAGTCTGTGAATATGAAAGAAAGGGATTTAATCAAAGCAATACACGAAGCGATAGTGATGGCTTCTGAACATTATGTTACGACGGAATATGGAGGAGCTGAATATCGCAAACAAAATGAATAATTAAGGAAGGAGGGGACATTATTAAATGAAAACAGGGTGGAGAGATGGCTCTTAAAAAATGAGGGTATATTTTAACGTAAAATTTAACAGCACTCACACTTACATCACAAAACAGTCTGCATACATGTCCACACTTAATAAGCTCAAACAAGAGAGTCATCGCAGTTCCGTCCTCTCGACACGCCGGAAGAAACGAAAGACGAGCGAAAAAAACCTTCTCACTGATAAAATATTTTGAGAAGGAGGAAAACACGGCGACAAGCGTGTCTGATTGATAAAAAATTATTAATTTAATTATGTATCGTTACAAAGCCTTAGACCATTTCGCCCTGTAATTATTATTTTTGGAACGGTTGATGCCGAATAGCCAGTAATTACACTAAGAAACTGGTTAAGGTAATGTTAGAGGGAGCATTGACATTTTTGAGGGATTTGGGTTTGTGGAATTTTACGTCTGGGTTGGAGAGGATCAGGAATGGATAGTACGGGAACAGAGTGAAGGAGGAGGTGTAATGTCCATATATTCTGCAGGGTCGGTTGTTTGGAGTAGGCTCTGTGTTGCAGCGCTTCTGCACTGTTTCCACCACCAGATGGTAGATAATTGTTGAGTAACTGAAGAGGGTGGTATGAGACGTGGTGCATGTCCTTAAATGTGGATTGATGAATGTGAATGGTTAAGTAACTGTTTCCGGACGATGTTAATGATATATGTTGGTTTTGTATGGAAGTTTGTGGTAAGATGGAAGTGGGGGGCAGGCAAAGAAGATCGAAAGAGTTCATGAGAAGGCATTTAAAATTATACAATTTGGTCATCTTACTTTATTTAAAATGGAGGGTTAATAGTACAGTTTTATATGACCAGATGATGGTGGCTTAGCCACTGAAACCGGTCGTCATAGAATAAATAATTATACTGCGATCTTGGCTTTCTGCTTCTTTTGAATATAATTAATCCATCAGATCGTAACCACATTCTTCGACGCCAGGTAATATCAAAATAGGCTGGTGTTCATTAGGAGGTGCCCCGAGTGCTTTTAGTGGGAGCGGCGAAAGAGGTGGTGTAGGTGTTGTTGACTACTGGGGTGCCCATTGTGGCTTACAGTAGACTTGCGCATAATAGTTCGTGATCGCTCTTTTAGTTTCGTCCGCTCCCAGTGACGGCTGAGCGACGTGGTCTGCGCGAGCAGACCTGGCTGCTTCATGCGCTTGCTGCTTCAGCCGCTAACGATATCACACAGACCAAAAGAAACAGTTTGTGGATAATTTCTCGCGTTTAAGTTTAGAGTTATCTCTATATCTTGGCATTATGGAATTTATTAGTCAGATATTGCAGCGTGCAGAACACATCAAACCAGAAATTTTATAGCACTGAACTATGTAATCTAGCAGGCAGACGCTCACCTCGAAATGACTCATCAGCAAAAGGCAAGCACGTGATTTTTAATTCTGCTACGCGCCCTCTCGTTATTTCCCGTCGGTCTTCGGAAAAAAAAATCCAACGAACTATGAAGCGAGATTCATTTGGCATAATCGTCCGCTGCTCCTAGTTCGTCCACTGCTCCTAGTTCGTCCGCTGTTCCTACTTCGTCCGCTGCTCCTAGTTCGTCCTCTTCTTCTAGTTGTCCACTCTTTTTGGGTTTTGCTACCGCTACTAAAAGAGCTCTTTTTTGACAGCTTTTTTATATAATGAATCAGTGTTGCCAAAGCGTGTGCTGTTACCCGTATTTTTGGGCAATTTGACATAAAATACTTACCTAAATAAACCAGTTATTTACACGAATGGGTGAGACAATGGTTCAAATGTTAAAATGTTTGTATAGTCTATGGGACTTAACTACGGGGTCATCAGTCCCTAAACTTACAAACTACTTATGAACTACTTACGAACTAGGACGGCACAAATATCCATGACCGAGGGGGGATTCGAACCCCCGACCGTAGTGGCCGTGCAGACCGTGACTGGAGCGCCTCAGTCTCCTCGGCTACCGCGGCCGTCGAGGCAATGGTATTCAACTACTTTGCATACAGAGTACTCGTAGATTTCTTGTGGCAGTGATCTATGAAACTACAGCTGAGCTGCATCTCAGCTCGAAATGAAGGTAACTGGCAGAAGGTCATCACGCGATTCTGCGCGCTCTCGCGTCCTTTCGCTGTTCCCCGTCAGCCTTCGGAAAAGGAGCGGACGAACTAAGAGGCGAGGGATCTGCGACCTAGTTCGCGTAGTTCGCCGGTGGGAGCGCTCTTCCGAACTTCTTCGTTCGCGAACTACACAAGACTAGCTTACAGACATAGAATATAAAGTCGCAGAGTTATCGACCATCGCCTCGACGACTACCCATTGCCGGAAATTGTTATCGACTTCACCTACCACCTTCGTGACCTACCATTCATGACCTATCCAGCTCACATATACTTTCAAATGTTTCGGATTAACCACCGACTAGCAACTAAATGGAAAGCTCAACTACTAACTATCCAACGATAAACCAACGAAAGAAAAAAAAAATACTTGGGTAGTTAAGTATTCCATACTTCGTACATCTTCCTCGTGTGTCCATCACCATCTGCCCTACTGTATCAGTTTCATTTTCAAGCAGCTCAGTCCTTAAAACGTCATCGGTCAGTATTTTATGAACCTCATTCATATGATCTCATATCTCATAATATGTGAGTCGTAATATCGAAGATACGTTTCCTTGGGTGCACTCAGTGGTATATGTGCATACTGTCTGTAAAATGTGTGACGAATACAATAATTATTGTAGACGTAATAAATTGTACTCTCATGCAGAATGTTGTAGTCTTACAAGGAGACCACGTGGGTGTCGGATTTTAGAATTTTTTGATATTTATGGTACGTTAAGTTCACAACTCAAATAACAATCAGCCAAAGCAATTCAACGCAACTCTCAAAAATTGTCGAGAAAATCTACTTTGAAGTTTTGCAGGTAAGCGTAAGTACCAATAACTAAAACACGTGTAGCATCTGTAGGTGTAGCTCATGTGGTACACTTCTGGCCTTCCAACTGTGGGGTCAGTGGTTCGAATCCTGTTATGAAAGATTTTTTAATATTTTTTTTCGTTGTGTTCGAATACTTACACAATTTTAATATCTCATGGTAATATTTACGAAAATTGTATGTATTTTTGTTTATTCCTAATTTTCTATATTTCATAGACGGTTGTTAATAACTATAGTTTCTATCAAGAAAACGTAACGAAACTTCCTGGCAGATTAAAATTGTGTGCCGGAACCGGGACTCGAATCTGGGACCTTTGCCTTTCGTGGGCAAGCGCTCTACCGACTAACGGACCAAATTGATAAGGTCATTGGTCCTATACTTGCAAACTGCTTAAACTAACTTATGATAAGAATAAAACAGACACACACACACACATACACACATACACACACACACACATACACACACACACAAACAAACAAGCTTGCGGAAGAAGACTCGAACCTCTGGCAGGACTGGCCACGCAATCCGCGACATGGAGCCCCAGATCGCACGGCCATTTCTACGCGGATAAAGTTTGTTAAACGTCGCTATATGCTCTCATTCTAAAATAGTTGATGGGTATAGTCTCCATGCAACGCTTTGGGGCCATCTAAAAGTTTATAGCGCCATATCTCCCGAACTGCGTGTCGCAGGTGCTTCTTAAGCTCCATAGTAATTGTTTCCTGACGGTACAGAATAGTGTTCAAAGTTTAGTTACGGTCGGTGTTAGTTCCGGAACAAGTGAAGAACGTTGGCGTATGTTACCGTAGTTTCTCGTGCATTTCATTGCTTATGATTTCCTATCTCATGAATGTGTTGTAAACGCTTCCTATCCCCCACTGCAGTTGTTGCCTAGCAGCAGTGGCGAACACAGCACATAGCTGGGGGAGGGGGGAAGGATATTAATGTAAAGATATGTATTGTAAGTACGACATAAAATCGTCGAGGAGACAGGCGACCTTGTGAAATGAACTGGTAGTGTTGCCGGAAAGCTGGGTAGGTCGCATATTTTTTTCTCTTGAAAGCCATACACTTAAAATACAATGCGACTTGAATGACACGTTTCGGATTAACAAAAATAAAAACAGTTCACATAGGGTACATCACAGTAGTAGGCTAGATATCACAATATTAAAAAAATGGTGATTTACGTTATGTTATACCTCCTTTGTGAGGCAGCCACACAAATGAAAATACATGGAATTAGAAATGTTGTTAATTACACACACACATATATATACTTACAGTAGGCACAGACGAAGAAAATATTTATTGGCACCAGGTGCCATTATAAAGCGTACAGTGGCGCCATAGCGCTTAGGATACCTCTATATCTATATAGATACTCCTAAAATGACATTTAAGTGTCTGGCAGAGAGACTATTAACCACTATCATTACATTTATCTACCTTTCCATTCTCTAATAGCGCGCTGGAAGAAAGAACACTCAAAAGTTCTGTTTTCGATCTGATTTCTCTTATTTTATTTGGAAGGTCATGTCTCCCTATGTAGGTCAGTGCTAGCAAAAAATTTTCACATTCAGAAGTAAAAATCGGTCATTGAAATTTCGCAAACAGATATATCCGCAACGAATAGTGTCTTTCTTTTAATGATTTCCACCACAAATCGTGAACATTCCCGTGACGCTTTCCCCCCGTAACGTGATAAAACAAAACGAGCTGCCCTTCTCTGAACCTTCTCAATATCTTCCTTCAGTCCCACCTGGTGAGGCTCCCACACTGGGCAACAGTACTCCAAGAGAGGACGCACAAGTGTGATGTAGGCAGTCTCTTTGGTGGAGCTGGTGCATCTTCGAAGCGTTCTGCCAATGAAACGTAACCTTTGGTTCGCCTTCCCCACAATATTTTATATGTGTTCTCTCCAGTCTATGTTGTTCGTAATTGTACGTCCTAGGTATTTGGTACAATTTACGACCTTAAGGTTTGACTGATTTATGGTGTAACTGAAGTCCAGCGGATTTCTTTCAGTGGCCATGTGTATTACTTCACACTTATCATTATTTAGTGCTAATTGCCAATTTTCGCAGCACGTAGAAACTTTTCTGCTTTTGATCCTCTGTTGACTCAACTAACCGATAAACGACAGCATCGTCCGCGAACAGTCTAAGGAAGCTATTCAGATTGTCTCCTAAATCGTTTATAAATACAAGGAAGAGTAGGGGCCCTATTTCGCTTCCCTCGAGAACGGCAGATATCACTTATGTTTTACTTGGTGATTTACCGTCAATTACTACGAACTGCGTCCTTTCTGAGAGGAAATCGTGAATCCAATCGAACAATTGGGGAGATATTCCATAAGCACGCCACTTCATTAGAAGCCGCTTGCGAGGTACAGTGTCAAAAGCCTTATTATGTATATATTAATTATATAGGATAGCTGTGAAATTATTGTATGCACAGGTTAAAGAAAGAGATATCAGTTATTTTACAGATGTTGAATATTTGCTAGTTAATTATAGACGTGATACACAAGAGCCATGGTTTTAGTTTTTGTGTGTGTCCAGTTCTTACACGGTGTAATTGACGCCATATTCCGCGGGGCTTTGCAATCCTGGGATTAGTTGTTTGGGGTCTTCTGTGTTGCGCTTAACGTCTCTATTATTACATTTAGTTCCCCGGGATCTAAATTTAATGTAGAATGACAATTTCTCAAATGTATTAAGCATAATAGAGATATACTGTCCACTCTTCAATTTGATGAACATAGTTATACATAAAGTACCTAGTGTTCTGAAAATGTAGTTCCGGAAAAATGAGAAAAGAATGTACATAGTGTTTTTGACTCACCGTATGCCTCTTTCAGAACATTCCAGTGGTATAATATTGCAGGCCAGCTGCATCTTTATTCTCTGCAGACTTTTTCAGGAGACTTTTCCTTACTCTTTCAGCTTCAACTAGTCGCTGACGATCTACGGCAGTCAGAGAAGCTATCACATTATTTCCTGGTTGGGTACCTAATTAGTCCAATACTTTTGTCCTGCTAATTGCACCATCACTGAAACAGATAACATCATCCATCACAGCTATTTTGAGTAGTGTGCATCCAACAAACACTGTTTCAGACACTCGTTGCCATACTAAATAATTTTTTATCTGCAAGATCCCTGTATATTAGATTTATTGTTTCCATGACTGTTTATTCCTTGCCTGAAGCGTCAGCGATGCCAATGGGCAGGCATTTGTTCAACGACCGTTAAAACTATAACTAACTATTTAAAAGTAAATAAACCATACATTCTTGGAAACGGGAGAAATTTGACTTTCAGATGGAGGAAAATTTTCACGTTCCAGTCGCATTAAACCAGGTATACTGAATTTGATGATTTTCCCCCCTTTTTCAGTTCGTTTGTAGTAAAGGGTTTCAATAAAATTCTCTTTACTTCTTTCAGCTGGTGTTGGACTGTGGATTGAGTCTATTTACTGAGCGTTGCGTATTAGCCCATTCTTTTATGAGTGAGGCAATGTGGTGTGGTGATATTGTTGGTTTCAGGGCTGGTGTATGAGTTGCTGCACGCAGATGTCTTAACAATGCCAAATTTTTCCGACTTGGATGGGTAGAGTTAAAGTTTTCTGTAATCCCTTCACATCCACACTTGCTTTGCTCGTTGAGTGACTCCAATATTTGACACACTGTCTATCGAAAATGTAAATTTGCTGCCGCGCGGGAGTAGTCGAGCGGTCTGGAACACCAAAGTTGCGGATCGCGAGGCCTCCCGCGTCGGAGGTTCGAATCCTCCCTCGGACATGGATGTTTGTGCTGTCTTCAGTATAAGGTAGTTCATAAGTAGTTTGTAAGTTTAGGGGCTGATGACCCTGTAGTTAAGTACCATAAGCTCTACAAACGTTTGAATATCAATTAATAAAATTCAGCAACCAGTTGATTGTGATTATTTATTTTTGACGACCGGTTTCGAACGCTTGAGTACCCTTCTTCTGGTCTATTTTAGTATTGTTGGTTAATGAATGTACATACTAGTAGTAGAATCAACACTACGTGCAGAGATGATGCAATGTCTTAACAATGATTGCATAATAACTGCACTTAATGTTGATTCTCCTTCTAGCATGTGCATTCATTAAGCAACAATACTAAAATAGACCAGAAGAAAGGGCACTCAAGCGCCTGAAACCGGTCGTCAAAAATAAATAATCACAAGCAACTGGTTGCTGAATTTTGTTAATGAAATACATCGCAATTTGCGATGTTATGGCATCACTGTATTAGGTTTAGATGGGATACCAAACTGTGGCGAATGAAAATTTGCGGCCGGCCGGGATTCGAACCCGGGATCTCCTGAGACATGGCATTCTACTGATGAGTTCCGACTAATTTCGTCTACCCCAGAGGCTTGCTGGCACTGCAATTTATTGACCACTCTCTCCTCTTCCTCAAATAAGATCTGTTTCCATCATCATTTATGTCCAACTGTAGTTAGAAATCTGACGTTACTGGACGTTTCCTCAACATTGAGAAACTCTTCAAAATATTCCCTCCACCTGCTCAAGGCAGCCACAGGATTCATAGCTGCTTTCGTGAATTGTCAAAAACACTTGCTAATTCCTTCTTCCCTTTCGAAGACTGTTAATTGCACTCCAGAAAGGTATCCAGCAGCTTGCCCCAAAGTTTCCAGACTATTTCCAAAGTCTTTCCATAATTTCTGCTTGGATGCTGCAATCCTCTGTTTTGGTTTGCTTCTTTCATCAACATAACTTTCTCTGTTTGCCTTAGTTCTACTATGGAGCAATTTTTGAAACAACTTTCTTCTCCCTTTTACAGGCTGACTTGACCACCTCATTCACCTAAACTGCCAGTTTCTTCGTACATCGACACACTACTGTTCGAAGAAATTATGTAGCCACATCCTGTACAGTCTTCCTGCATCTTGTTGACTCTTTTTCTAATGACTCTAAATGAAAACAATCAATTAAGTGATATATTTGATATATATTTGTGCCTGATTTCCTTGCCCTGAAGTTTCTCCACTTTATCCTCCTACAGACATCCTGGAGTTTTGGTTTCACAAAACTAATTTCGTTGTAAATTAAATAATGGTCGGCGTCATCAAAGAATCCACTGAATACACGTTTGGCTCTGATCGCCTTCCTGAGTTCCTGATCTGTTCTTATATAATCAGTCACAAACCTGGTCAATTTTGCGGGTGAATGTATTTACATTTATGAAAGGAGTTTATGATAACTAAGCCCAAGCTGACCACTCCGCCACCGAGGACACAGTGACCAGCCCGACTGCAGAGGACTGTTCCCTGCACGTCTCCCGCCACACACAAATCTCCATTCGCCATTCGTATACCACAGCCTACATATAATTGAATTTTATTAATTTTTAACCTGAAAAGTTGCTGAAATGCATTAATTACTTCAAACGTTTGAATATTTGTAAATTTTCCTGTGTTCGTCTGGACAGCACGAAACAGAACAGAATTTTAGGGAAAAGGGGAAAGTTCTATGATCCATTTAAATCAGTGCTTGCATTAGAGTCGACGCAAAGAGCTTAATACAGGGAGATGCGGCGCCAATAGCGGGCGGCGTGGCGCGCTATTTGTAAGTTTACTCGCCGCCCGTAAAAGCCCGGCTGCCAGAGGTAGGCCAGTGGCGAGAGCACTTTGTGACAGCGGCCGCCGCGCGGGATGAATATTTCAGCAGCATTAGCCCCGAATATATACGGCCGTCCAGTCGTATAGGGCCGCACTATTTGATCTTTCCCTTTTCCTGTCTCGTCCCCGGCGGGCGCGCGCAGCCGTGTACGCCGGCAATACGGGACAGAGAATTTTATGTATCGCCCGTTCATATTTACGGCCGGACAATAAAAAGCGCCGGCCCATCGACGTGTTTACGACTGCAAACGGAGCGTAAATCCGTCCTGGGTGGCCGGCGCCCGCCCCGACGCCTCGGGAATAGCAACCAGGCGGGCGGGCGGGAGGCGCTGGGCCTCGGCGGCGTCTGCACGCGACGCTGGCTGCCGGCGTCTGGCATGCCGAAGGCACAGACAAATATATACTGACGGGAAACCTCCTACGCTGAGGCACAGAGTAATATATACAGAGAAGCAGCCCTACCTAAACCACTGTCTTACGCTCCCCTCGTAGTTTCGTAAGATGCTAGTAGGTGTCGGGCGGCTCGCTGGCTTAGGGTGCCTCTCGCGCGTGAGAGGGTAGCGTGGAGGCTGAGGGGAGAGCTCGTGCCGCCTGCCACGAGGCCACGGCTGTGTCCGGCTTGCTGGCGTTTGAGGGGAGGTGGTGGTGAGGGCAGCCGCTACCTGCCGCCTGCTCTGGCCAGCTGCTTCTGACCGCAGCGCCATCATGAGACATCTTAGGGAACTGCTGGAAACCCCCCCTCCCGCACCTCTGAATGTAGGACCGGGCGCTTACGGAGGTTTCCCGTCTGTATATATTTGTCTGTGGCTCAGGGGTGCGGGGAGGGAGGGTTTCCGGCAGTTCCGTAAGATGTCTCATAATGGCGCTGCGGTTAGAAGCAGCCCTTTAAACTTGCCAGAGCAGGCGGCAGGTAGCGGCTGACCCCATCACCACTTCCCCTCAAACGCCGACAAGCCGGACACAGCCATGGTCTCCTGGCAGGCAGCACGAGCTCTCCCCTCAGCCACCCCTCCACGCTACCCTCTGACGTGCGAGAGGCACCCTAAGGGTACGGCCATAGTGGGCCGCTCCACGCTTCCTGCTCCTCGGCGGCAGGGAGGCGGCTGGAAAACCAGTGGGTGATCCCATTGGGGTGGCCATAGTTCACCAGCGCGGGCAAGAAAGAATTTATGTTTCTTGTTCCGCTCTCAGCTCGCGGGTGCCGAGGTTTCAACGCTGTGCGCTGCGCGTCGTGTTTAATGGGGGCTGATAAAGACGCGTTTATCTCAAACGTGTTGAATGAAATGCTGTTAATCCACTGTAGCTGAATTTTATTGAACTTTTGTAGACTCGCACAACCGGTTTTGTAATGTCTTTAATTGCATCTAATTGTTCATATTTATGCAAGAATACCAGTACTTTATTGTAGCAAACAAGTACACATTCAAGATAATTTACGTGTAGATAGGTTATTTAGCTCATAATATGAAATGTTTACTTCTTTGCTAAATGTTTCACGTGAAATTGGCTCTTTTGTGAGCCACTAAAACGAGGCTACTTCATTCAAAATTACGTTGCTGCCATTCCATGTCAATTTACCTAAGCGGTATAAAATGTCGGTATGTGATTGGGAACCTTGACAGTGAAATAATTGTAACTACTGTCCTACTATAATCTCAAAATACATACACTGTGACAGACGGTACACTGTCAGTTGCAATGTAATTTCAAGTAAAAATAGTCTTGGTTGCAAGATGGTGTTATTAATTACCAATGACGCGTTCTGCCCTCACAGCAGGCCATCATCTTATCTGTATGATAAACGTTACATAAGAATTACTACAATACTTAAAATAGTAAAAGAGGGGCTGTTGGAGTAATTCGCGTAACGTTTGTCATGCAAATAATGTGATGATACCCTGCTGTGAGTGCGAAACGCGTCATTGGTAATTAATAACACCACTTTGTAACCAAGACTTTTTACTTGAAATTAAAATTTGACCTTACATAGTCACATTTTATGTATATTGAGATTTAGGACAGCAGTTACAACTTTTTCCCTGTCATGATCCAACGGTTACAACTCCATGCCATCAACTAGTAAGTCCAGTTTTGGCATATTATGCAATTTGCGATGAAAACATTTTCTTTTTTTCATCATCATCATCATCCACGGTGCCAAGTTATAAGAGCAGTTTCATTATAGCGCCACTGATTTACTTGCATTAAACGCAAGTAGAGAGAAGATGCACTTAAGCTGCACATACGAACTGCATATTCCAACTTAACAGTGTCATTGTAAACATCTTTAATGTCCCCCGCTGTTGTTCCTTGTGGAGAAACTCTGTCAAAAATTCTTCTGATAATTTTAGTCTTCCCATTTCTATTGCATATCGGAAGGGACATTCAACAAAAACACTAGCATTCTCTTTTTCTTAGAACCCTAAAGTCCCCATTATGAACTTGCAATTTTCCGTTATTGACAGATAACAATGCAATATTTGTAACTATAATACATAGAACCAGATTTACTGTCCTTTTTTTTTTATCCGAACTTGTATGGTATCATTATTTTAAAACCAGTTAGAGAACTGGCATCTGTCCCAGAACAACTTTGCTATTTGTTAAAGTCATTTTCTGTTGTCTTGGGCATGTGCTTTATTAGGAAGGTTGACTGACTGAGCTGCAGGCTAGAGGCTCAGTAGTTGTGCACATGGCGCACCGAAGGAGAGCGCGCGGCGCTAGCGCCCTCAAATTTAAACACCCTGTTCGCTACACTGGAGCGATGTATCGCTTTCTATTCAGGTTTAAAAACAATTTCACAATGTTGGCTACATTTCGTATGCAGTAATGTATAACCCAAAGTTAACCAAGCGAAAAGTAGTCAGTGACTATATTTTTCACTGCAAAAGCTTGAAATGTTATGCGACAGGTTAACTGGAAATTACTATGATGAATACCGGAAAAACAGACACTCCGTTATGAAGCTGTTATGTTAGCCTGCAAGATGTGCAAAACTCAGTGAGGTACGACAATTAGTTTTCTCAGAATCGAGTGAGAAGTACCCTACGTCAAGGATAACGCACAAAACAGGGAGAGGTGGTTTTTATTTTTTTACAGCAGAAGGAAAATTTTTATCGAAAACCTGACACCAGAGTGGGATGTAGCTTTGTTTCATACACATGCAGTATTTTTTTCAGCAAGAAATTCGAAAAGTAATTTTGGTCATGTATCGGTATCAGCAGGCGCGCGGTTGGCTGCGCACTGTGGCCGCCACCAGCTGCCATCGCGCCGTTGCAGCGCGCGCGGTCCGACCGCTGCGAGTTAAGCGGCCGAGCAGCTAGCGGGGAGCCGTTCACTATGGCCGTACCCTAAGCCAGGGAATCGCCTGACATCTGCTAGCATCTTACAGAACTACGAGGGGAGTGTAGGACAGTGGTTTAGGAGGGGCTACTCCTCTGTATATGTTACTCTGTGCCGAAGGCCGCGGTCGGCGCCACCAGGGGCGAAGCGGGTGCCGCGCTTCAGAAAAATCTTCTCGGCCTACAAGCCGCGCGACACGTCGACTACAGTTCTCGAGCTTTCGATGGTAAAGGCCGCCATCGTCATCAGGAGTAAATGAAGTGACTAGTTGCTGGTAGAACCTTCGGGTTATAAGGCTGTGGTCCATACAACTTTCCAGTTTCACCTAACATTTCGTCGAGAGCTGCACTGGACATCTTCACAGGTCTTCTTACTTGCGTCTAGTCTTGCCGACTGTACTATTGAGTAGAAAGTCAAATGCTGGAGTCGGCAAGACTCAACGCAAGTAAGAAGACCTCTGAAGATGTTCGGCGCAGCTCTGGACGAAACGTTAGGTGAAACTGGAAAATTTCATGGACCACGGCGTTATAGCCCGGAAATTCTACCAGCAACTATGACATCCGGTCGTGAAAGCCTTCGTTGCAAATTAAAGTGACTGCGGGGCTAGCTGGATGTCCCACTTCTATAGCTGCAACAGCTCCGTCTGGAAGCTTGTGGAGATTGCACACCAACGCAGTTAGTTTGTCCCCAATGTAGGATACAATTTTGGGAGCAGGTAGAGAACGCTTTCGAACGCTTGGGAAGGAACTAGTAACTGGGACTTGGTGGTGAAAGGTTGTGACTGGCGGTCTGAATCCGCGTTACGATCTTGTGATTTGAAGAGATCGGCAGATGTGAACTTAGAAAATTTACGGGACTATGACTGCATAACTTTGGTTAAAAAGTGGTAAACTGTGGACGGTAGTAGGGCTGTGGAACTGTATAATTCAGCTATCGTGTACTCGTCTGGTCACAAACAGTGTTTCATAACCAATACTGTAATTAAATGCGAATTAACGTGGAACTGCTATGTTCGATGGACTTCGCTAATTTACGAGTGTTAATTAGGAACTTTTACTCTCAAGTGCGTGTGATACTTATTGGGCTCTCATGAACAATTGTAGAGGAAATATTCAGTTATTTACCGATGTATAAAGTAGGACCATCTCCGCATTGTAATTTCCAAAAAAAGAGTAATAAACTCCATTTGTAAAAAATACTTCTTGAATGACTCTCTTCTAAACATTATCTTAGAATCCATTTGTTGGTTATTCAGAGCTTTAATTTATGTTTGTTTAAATATACTTTTCGCGTCACCATCTGCAGATTGATAGACTGGCTAAAATACAGCCACGGTGGAGTAGCCGAGCGGTCTAAGGCACCTCGCTGCGGAGCGCTCGGTTGTTCGCCGTCGGAGGTCCGATTCCTCCCTGTCGCATGGGTGTCTGTATTTAGGTTAGTTTACCTAAGTTAAGTAGTTTGTAAGGTACGGACTGATGACCACGCAGTTTGGTCCGATAAATTTACAAACATTTTTTTCCTAAGCTACAAATTCAAAATGTTCAAATGTTTATAAATCTATCGGACCAAACTGCGTGGTCATCAGTCCGTAGCTTACAAACTACTTAAACATAGGCAGACTAACCTCAGGACAAACACACACACCCATGCCCCAGGGAGGACTCGAACCTCCACGGCGAGCAACCGCGCGCTCCGCAGCGAGACGCTTTAGACCGCTCGGCTACTCCACCGCAGCGAATAGCCTGCCTGATGAACAACTGTTGTAAAGGGATCCTCAGAATTGAAAACGTCCTATATGGTTACTATATTCAAAACAGGGAATTGAAAAGACGCAAACTGCTATAGAGACATATATGAGCCACTTATTTGGCAAGATAATGTTTGAAATAATTAGTCAAAATATTGGCTACCATATTGGGGAAAGACCAGAGCGGCTTTAGGCAAAACAGATTATGTACAGGTAACCTATTTACTTTACAACAACTAATGGAGAAATTTGTATCAGTAGAGAAAGAGCTACACATTGCCTTTGTACATTTAGCAAAAGCTTACGATACAGTCCTTAGATCTAAGCTGTGGGAAGCCATGAAAGATATAGGTATGGATGATCACCTTTTACAAATTATTACTGAAATGTACAGAAGTAATGTGGTACAGATTAAACGAGGTTCAAGGTTATCAGAACCCAACCTATCCAATTTATACGTAGAAGTGGCTACCCGAGATGGGAAGAACAGCTGCAGAGGAATGGGAATCACTGTCAACAATGTAAGATATTTTATTGCGTTTAACTGACTATCAAGCCATTGTAGCATAAGATGATTATGACATCATGATACGACGATTATATCATGAATACAACAAATGGGGGCTACAAATGAGTCTAACAAAAACAGAGTATCTGGTGCTGAATAGTGATGCCAAATTTGAAGTATATATCAATGACGGCGTCAACAGCGGCGAAGCACATGCCGCGCATCAAAAAATCTTTTCGGCGAACAAGCCACACGACAAGTCGAATACATTTCTCGAGCTTTCGGTGGCAAAAGCAGCCATCGTCATCAGGGTGTAGATTTACACACCGACCTGTATCTGCCAGCTATGAGCTGTCGTCATCCATCTCAACGCAGCGGTGCACTACGGACACTCGTACACAGATACAGCTTGTTTACCAGCAGAACTCTAACCATCTTCGCTCTGTGTTTGCCCAGAACGGCTACACTGAGAAACAGATGCGTGCTGCATTTCGACCTGCTCGCTTGAAATCTCAAAAAAATTAAAATGTTTGTATAGCTTATGGGACTTAACTACGGGGTCATGAGTCCCTAAACTTACAAACTACTTATGAACTAACTAGTACTAAGGACGGCACAAATATCCATGCCCGAGGGGGGATTCGAACCCCCGACCGTAGTGGTAATTGAAGAGGCCGTCGAAATACGCATCGTCAAAGATTTAATTAATAGAGACTCGGAGTTCCAACTCAGTAAAGCATGGGAACCTGCCTTGACAGTACTGAGGCAGCATCCGCCGCAGACATATGATGGGTCATCAGAGACAAGACGCGTAAAACACGCACTTTTTCCTGCGATTGACTCGCGCACAAGGGGTCCGCCGCCAGCGGCCGCTCTTTCCCGCACCGCGCCTGCGCAGACCACAAGCGGCCCGCTCAACGGCCCTCCGGTAGGGCAGGAGGCTCTCCATGTTTACGCCGTCGACGCTCTGGTCTGCGATGACGTCACAGCAGCGGAGCCTGCGCCGTGGTAACCAGCCACCAAATATATTGCGAGCAGAGAAGCAAGAGCGGCAGTACATCTTAAGATGGCGACCAGCTGTGTCGCAGAAATATTGTGTGATTATTACAATACGATCCAATGGTACTCCAGTGAACCATTCAAGAAGATAACAATCTGTTGTGAAAACCCCATGTTCAGGACCGTATGCAAATACCAAATGCCGCGGTGTTTACCATTTGAAGAGTTTTTGGAATAACAGATATTTCTACACGAAAAATTGTCTATGTACCTTTCTTATTTTCATTCAATTATTTTAGGGGAACTCATTTGATTCAAGAGGAACAGCCGCCGAAATGGATGGTAATGGTAATGTATTCTCACATGACAACTTGCGAGCCATGGATGAAGGCCAACAGGCGGATTGTCTTTTTTCTCGACTTCAAAATGCTTTCGACGCGGTGCCACACTGCAGACTGCTAACGAAGATACGAGCTTATGGAATAGGTTCACAGATTGTGACTGGCTGGAAGACTTCCTAAGTAATAGAACGCAGTACGAAGGCGAGTGTTCGTCAGAGACGAGTGTATCGTCAGGCGTGTCCCAGGGAATTGTGATAGGACCGCTATTATTTTGTCTATATAAATGATCTGATGTACAGAGTAAGTTGTAATTTGCGGCTGTTTGCTGATTATGCTGTGGTGTATGGGAGGCTGTCGTCTTTAACTGACTGTAATAGCATACAGGATGACTTAGACAAAATGTCTAGTTGGTATGAAGAATGGCAGCTAGCTCTGAATGTAGAAAAATGTAAGTTGATGCGCATGAGTAGGAAGAACAATCCCTTAATGTACAAATGCAGCATCAGTAGTGAGCTTCTTGATGCTGTCACGTCGTTCAGATATCTAGGCATAACATTGCAGAGCGATATGAAATGGAACGAACATGTAAGGACAGTTGTGAGTAAGGCGGACAGCCGACCTCGGTATATTGGGAGAATATGTAATTCATCTGTAAAGGAGGCCGCGTATAAAACTCTTGTACGACCACGTATTGAGTATTGCTCAAGTCTTTGGGACCCGCAGCAAATCAGTTTAAAGGAAGACATAGAGGCAGTTCAGAGGCGAGCAGCTAGGTTTGTCACTAGTTGGTTCGACCAATGCGCGAGTGTCACGGAAATGTTCCGGCAACTCAATTGGGGATCGCTGGAGGAAAGACGAAGTTCTTTTCATGAATTTCTGTTGAGGAAATTTAGGGGGCCGAATTTGAAGCTGAGTGTAGTACGATCTTGCTGCCGCCTACGTATATTTCGAAAAGTGATCACAAAGACAAGAGAAGAGAAATTAGGGCTCGTATGGAGGCATTTAGGCATTCTTTTCTTCCTCGTTCTATTTGGGAGTACAATAGGAAAGGAATTGCCTAGTAGTGGTACAGTGTACCCTACGCCACGCACCTTACGGTGGATTGCAGAGTATGTATGTATGTATGTATGTATGTAGATGTACTTGTGCTTAGGCGTGGAGACTTGCTCTTCAATGTGGTCCTCTTTAACTTGATAAATTATAAAATAAGGAGAAGAATTAAAAAAGAAAAAAAAAACACGCTCCTGCTTATTTTTATAAAATGTACTGCCGCCGGCCGCGGTGGCCGAGGTGACTGAGGCGCTCCAGTCACGGTCAGCACGGCCACTACGGTCGGGGGTTCGAATCCCCCCTCGGGCATGGATATTTGTGCCGTCCTAGTTCGTAAGTAGTTCATAAGTAGTTTGTAAGTTTAGGGACTGATGACCCCGTAGTTAAGTCCCATAAGCTTTACAAACATTTGAACATTTTTGAAATGTACTGCCTTTCACTCCTGCCCCTCTTATCCGACGCGTGTGTCGTTAAACCGACACGACTTCTTAAGATGAACATTTTGTCAACTTGAAACATACGTTTCAATAAATAAAATAAATTCTGATAATATGGCTGTGTGTGTGTGGGGGGGGGGGGGGGAGAGAGAGAGAGAGAGAGAGAGAGAGAGATGGGGGGGGGCGAGAGAGACAGACAGAGAGGGAGGGAGGGAGCGAGGGAAGGAAGGAGAGGGAGAGAGAGTGTGTATGTGACAGTGTCCTGGACTGACACTGCACTGTGAATGTCTGTGATTAAAGTAGGAATAAGCAACGTGATTAATCAGCCGGGCATCGACTTAATTACCCAGATCATCAATTTGGCAATAATGGAAATCTTACTAAATGACAAGTCCAGATTTAGCTCAAAGTAGAATTAGTTAAAATAACAATCAAGTAGTTCATTAAACACAATACAGATCAATGTTTGACACGAATGTAATATTGAAATTAAATGTGACTGTGGATGGAGTAACAGAATTTCTAACTGTGATTGATAACAATAGATTAGTTCGTACAGAAATAGCACAGTGGAATCGCTAAAGTTGAAAATTGTGTGTACTTTAATTATTTTAAGAAAAGATTGAAGTTTAAATTACGAATTCTAAAACGGACTGGGTCTGAATTCTTTTGCGAATTTAGGAATGATTGTTGTGCTTTCCAAGGCCTTTTGAGTACAAGACTTAATTTCATTACAAAAACTAATTATTGTGTAATTTTTGTAATTTGAGAAATTTCCAGAACTTGAAAAGAAATAATGGCAACCACCTGACAAACTAAGTACGTTTTTTGTAACGGAATGTAAGAGCATAACAAACCGGCATAATAAAATGATTAACAGACATACAAGATTCTTGTTCCCTATTGGGAATGACAATCATGAATAAATTTAATTTCACTCACTTTCTCTGCCGAGAGCAGTCACTCTTCAGGTGTCGTATGTAATCATGAATTATACTTAGTAAAGTAGAAACCTTACCGCTACTGTTAAGGCTCACAGCCTGAGATTACTCGCTAATAATGCTGTAAAAATTAATTACGCAGTTCATGAATATCATGAAACACTATAATGTTGAATATGTAAAAAAAAAATCCTTTTACTAACACTATCGTTTATCTGACTGCAATAAATATAAAAATGACACAATTGCAACTGAAGCTATAGCATAAAATAGTGACTAAAAGAAAATGATCTCAGATAGAAATAAAAAAAGAGAGAAATTGCAAATTATAAATACTGTTATTAATGTTCTAATTGATCTAGTGACAATCACTGTTAAAATACAATAAAAGAACGAAATTATCTTATAACAATTTCCTCGATTAAGTGTTAAAAATTTCATTTTCAAAGTCGTTAACTAGAATAAATACATTCTACCCAAAATTTCATAATCTTCATCTCAGTACAAAATGTGTTCCACATTTCCTCTCGTCCTCAAACTGAACCAGACTCTCCTTCTTGCGGCTAAGAACAACACACTACTACTCGCTACAGATATAAACTGCTAACTGCTGCAACAGACGCCAGCCACCGCTATCTCTCTCTGACGAAAGTCAATGACAATAATCATATTTGGTGTTTCCCCCTTTCAAACTCACTTGAACTTTGGATGATGGTCTTTGCACAACTTTCTACTGTAATGAAGTAGTGTCGCGTTTGTTTCTGCTTTTGTTTCTCTATTTCTGTTGCATTCCAGTCCTTTGTAAATGCTTATTGCATCTGTAATTTGTGTTCCACCATTTTTTGTTTTCTGTGGCTAGAATGAGTTTTGAGACTTGCACGAAGAGAAAACGAATGTGCCAATACCGATGCACACACCACAGCCTGCAATTGATATAACCTGTTATTTCTAGTTTTAGATGCAATAGATGACCCATAAGGTGAATATCATGAAGCACTTGTCTCTAGCACGTATGGTAGCTAAACCTGCACTAGCCCTCATGGCAGTGCTGTAGCCAATATAACCAAAGCTTTCGAAACCATAGGGAAGAACGAAGATAAAAGGGACGGACTCAAAATCGATCTTAATCAAAAGCACATCGTTCATCTCATACAGGTGAGGATTCGTATTTCTTAACAACAGCGAGAGTGACCGTCCAAAACGTAGGTCTAAAATTGTTTCTCACTTATCAGGCTCAAAGGGTAGGCTATTATCAAATAACTGCGGCGCTCAATAGGGATAGTAAATCAAACAGAATGGCATGATAATGTTATGATTAACTTTGGAGAGAATATCGAGGTCAACAGGAATATTTAATATGTATTGGATTGACATTATCTGACATCGAAGGTTGTGGTGGCGATCTGATAGGTTAATAATCTTCAAAAGTAAAAACGCCAAGATCGCTAAATACTTATTTATTGAGTGACGACTGGTTTCAGTAGGTATGCCACTATCATGTGGTCATATCAGATTTTGCAATTTAGACATCTGTCAAAAACGAACAACTTGTAATATTTGATTTGACCATATGATGGCGGCATAGCCCACCTAAACCGGTCGTCATTAAAAAAATAAGTATTTTGCTAACTTGGTGTTCCACTTTTAAAGATTATTAAGGTATTGGATTTTTGTCTCAGTTTGGGCATAGTTATTATAAACTCCGTTCTTAAACGTTAATACATTCACCCGCATAATTGACCAGGTTTGTCACTGATTATAAAGAACAGACCAGGAACTGAGGAAGGCGATCGGGGCCAAACGTGTATTCAGTGGATTCTTTGATGACTCTGATCGTTATTTAATTTACAACGAAATTTGTTTTATGAAGCCGAATCTTCAGGTTGTTCGTAGGAGGATAAAGTGGAGAAACTTAAGGGCAAAGAAATCAGGCACAAATATGTAACAAATATCTCATTTAATTGATTGTTTTTATTTAATAGTCATTGGAAAAAAGTGGACAAGATGCAGGGAGACTGTACTGATGTGGCTAGATAATTTCTTGGAACAGTAGTGTGTAAATGTAAGAAGGAACTGCCAGCTTAGGTGAATGGGATGGTCAAGGCAACCTGTGAAAGAGTAGAAAAGTTATTTCAAAAATTGCTCCATGCTAGAATTGAGGCAAACAGAGAAAGTTATGTTGAGAAAAGAAACAAACCAAAACAGAGGTTTGCAGCATCCAAGCAGAAATCGCGAGTAGAAATAGACGAGAAACTTTGTGGCAAGCTGCTGGAAAACCTTTCGGAGTACAATTATCAGTCTTCGGAAGGAAAGAAGGAATTATTAAGTTTCTTTTGACATTTCACGATAGCAGCTACTGAATCCTGTGAATGCTTTGAGCAGGTGGAGGGAATATTTTGAATAGTTTATCAGTGTTGAGGAAACGTCCAGTTATGTCAGATTTCTAATTACAACTGGGACAGAAATGTTGATGTAAACAGATCTTATTTGAGGAACAGAAGAGAATGGTCAATAAATTTCAGTGCAATGAAGCGGCTCATGTAGACAAAATTAGTCGGAACTCATCAAATAGAGTGCAATGACGTCTCTCAAATGGTTATACAAGATAACTGAATTGGCGTTGTAGTCGGGACAGGTTCCATATGACTGGACGAAAGAAATAATCACACCAATCTTCAAGCAAGGAAAGTCGTCGAGTAAAACAGAAGTGATATCTGGCGTTCCACGGGGAAGCGTTATAGGTCCCCTATTCTTCCTTGTGTTTATAAACGATTTAGGAGACAATATGAATAGCTCCCTTAGACTGTTCGCGGATGATGCTGTCGTTTATCGGTTAGTGACGTCTACAGAGGATCAAAAGCAACTGCAAAGCGATTTAGACAAAATTTCTACAGGGTGCGAAAATTGAGAATTAACACTAAATATAGAAAAGTGTGAAGTAATACACATGACCACTAAAATAAATCCGCTTAACTTCAATTACGCGATAAATTAGTCAAACCTTAAGGTCGTAAATACTACCAAATACCTAGAAGATACAATTACGAACAACTTAGACTGGAGAGAACATATAGAAAATATTGTGGGAAAGGCGAACCAAAGGTTACGTTTCATTGGCAGAACGCTTCCAAGATGCACCAGCTCCACCAAAGAGACTGCCTACATCACACTTGTGCGTCCTCTCCTGGAGTACTGTTGCCCCTTGAGAGACCCTCACCAAGTGGGACTGACGGAAGACATTGAGAAGGTTCATAGAAGGGAGGGCTCGTTTTGTTTTATCACTTTACGTGGGGGAAAGCGTCACGGAAATTTTGCACGAATTGGGGTGGAAATCATTAAAAGAAACACACCAGATGTATTTCGCAGCATTGGCCGTGGAGCCCTCCAGGAAATGGAATCAAACCTCATTAAAAGAAAGACGTTATTCATTGCGGCGTGATCTGTTTGGGAAGTGAAAATATTTTGCTAGCACCCACCTACTTAGGGAGACATGACCACCCCAATAAAATAAGAGTAACCAGATCGAAAACGGAACGATTTAGGTGTTCTTTCTTCCCGCGCGTTATTGGAGAATGGAACGATAGATAAAAGTTATGAAAGTGGTTAATAAACCCCTCTGACAGGCACTTAAATCTGATTTGCAGATTATCTATGTATATGTAGATGTAGAAACAGAAAAAGATTGTTACAAATCAGAAGTATCTCTTTAATTAGTGTTGTAAGCAAAATTTTTTTCAGGTAGTACTGTAAAAAAGGTATGAGTATTAAGGACAAGTTGGATGAAGATTAGTGTGGGTTTCAGCCACTTAGAAACTCCTAGGGCCATATCGTTAACATACGGAAGGTAATGCAGAAGTGGAAGAACAGGCAATTGTATATAAGCTTTTACAAAAGACTGATGACCGTGTTCCTAGCAGGAAGCAATTGTTCGTTCCACAAGAGAATGGAATTTGAGGCAAACTTATACTGCCAGTTAAAGCTCTTTACGTAGATAGTCAGGCAGCAGTTAGAATTAATTCAGATCATGGTCCAGGGTAGTTTTGGGGTAAGACAAGGCTGTAAAGTCACCACTATTGTTCCTATTAATTATGGATCATATATTGATAACCGTTAGGATGAGATTAAAATAGATGGAAAGAAAGTAATCTGTCTTTCATATGTGGACGACGTAGTTGTGATGGTAGATTCGATTGCAGAGATGTAAGTACGAAAGTCAGAATCTTCAAAACGAAAGTAATCGAAATTAATGTTTGTAGGAAAGAGATTTATACAGATAAGATGCCAAAAAGGAGGAATAAAGTTAGAATAGGTGGACAGTTACAAATTCTTAGGCGTATTTTCTCACAATATGGGAACATAACAAAAGGTGTAGAAAAACTAATAAAGTAAGCGCTCATCTATGAGGTACTCTCTGCTGCAAGAAGGAATTAGTACCAACACTAAGCAGTATAACGTATGGGAGTGAAAGCTAGGTAAATACAGATACCATATCAATAACGTTGACGTTTCAGATACGAAAGTAGTGAGGATGACTACAGGTACTAACAGACGCGATCAGTGGCAGATGGCTGTCCATAATGAAGAAATTAAAGAAGAATAGGTGAAGCAGTTACGGCGAACAGGCTTAGATGGTGGCGTCATGTTACACGCTTCAATGAAGTAAGATTACCTTAGAGACTAGTGGGTTCGGCAATACAGTTTATTAGAAGTCGATGTAGACCAAGGAGAAATTATATGGATCGGTCAGGTATGATTTTGAAGTAACGAGGTTAACATCAGACGAGGAATGAATGAATGCATTGAGTTTGGAACGATGGAGGAATTTTATAAGGGACGCTGAAAGGCATATCACTCCAATGATGATGATGACTCATTAAATATTTTAAGAAAAAGTGGACGTAGTTAATGCTCATTGCTGAGATGCAGAAACAGCCAGGTCAGTCATACAATTTACAGGTCAAAGACAGTGTTAGTCTAACTGTGACTGTGGGTAATATACAGGGTGTCCAGAAAAGGACTCCCTTTTTTTCGAAATTAAATATCTCGAAAATAAAGAGCGATAGAGGAATTCTGTAAACGGTATGTTTATTGTGAGAGCTGTAAGACGTTCATACAACAGTTTGAAATAATAATTACAAAAGCTGCTAACAGATGGCGCTGTAATCGCCATACGTAATGCCTAGTATAAATAGTGATCCGAAGCCCAAAGCGATCAGTTACACTATTAAACGTGAAAGGAGGTTAGCGTACCGAAGGAAGAGATTAAAATCATTTACTCCATTGAACAACGCGTTTTTCTGGTGCTAGAGTACCACAGGTTAGAAGAGAGTCCTACGGCAACAAGGCAAAGTTTTCAAGCACGGTTTAATGTTCCAAAAGGAACCCATGCGAAAGCCATTCATACACGCTTCGCAAAATTTCAACGAACAGGCAGCGTAACTGATGATCTAGTGGGGCATGTTAGCCGCAAGCAAACCGCAGTTATGCCTGAAAATGTCGCCACAGTTTCTGGAATTATTCAGCGATATACAATGTCATCCGTCATTAGAATTGCATCAGAGACTGGTTTGAAGCGTTCCAGCACGCAGAAAATACTGAGAAAGACCCTACACATGTTTCCATTCAAAATTCAAATGCACCAGGCCATATCCGTACGAGCTGTGCAACAAAGGGTTTCCTTTGGTAGTCAGAGGTTCACAATGATTGATAGTGAAGGATTTGATGTTGGTTGTATCTGGTTTACAGATGAAGCACACTTCCACCTGAATAGATACGTGAATAAGCAGAACTGGCGATTTTGGGGTTCCGAAAAGCCATATTGGTGTGAAGCAAAACCCCTGCATTCTCTTAAAGTTACTGTGTCGGCTGCAGTATGCAGCAGAGGCATTATTGGCCCTTTTTTATTCGAGAAACGGTCACTGGTGCACGTTACGTTGCAATTTTGGAACAATTTGTCGCCACACAGCAAGCGTTAGAGGATCGACCAGGTACTGAATGGTTTATGCAAGATGGTGCCCGACCACGTCGGTACGAACAAGTTTTTTCGCTTTCTTGAGGAATACTTCGCGAAAAGAGTCATTGCTTTGGAATATCCCAAATTTACTGGTGCAGGCATGGATTGGCCTCCATATCCGCCGGATTTGACTCCCTGTGACCTTTTTTGTGGTGCAGAGTGAAAGACATGGTCTACCCGAAGCACTACGCTGGACGAGCTTGAATCGGCGATCTCTGTGGCATGTGAATCCATTTCTGTTGAGACACTACGAAATGTGATGGCGAATTTCATTCTTCGTTTGCGCCACCTCTGTAGTGCCAATGGTGAACATTTTGAAAACATTGTGATGTGATTGTTTGCAAAGAGTGTTTTCATACGTTTATTTCATTTATGTGTGCTGATATGAGCTGTACAGCGTACAGCGCCATCTGTTAGCAGCTTGTGTAACTATTATTTCAAACTGCTGTATAAACTGCTTTCACAATAAACATACCGATTACTGCATTGCTCTATCGATCTTTATTTTCGAGATATTTAATTTTGAAATCAGGGAGCTCTTTTCTGGACACCCTGTATGATAATATTTTGGGAATTATTTTTATAAAAAGGAAGTATTAAATTGAACTTGAACGTGAGTTGTCACCTTTATAAATACAATAACGTTTGCTATTCGTCTAACAGTTTAGTAAAATCTAAGTTAAAAATGATTTTAGACAAATAAAGTGCAACATAGGTAATGTAGTTCCTGAAACGTTGGCGAGTGGCCAAGCGCATTGAGGCGCTATGCTCCGATGCGCGAAGCCTTTCGCCGTCAGGGGTTCGAATCCCCTTTCGAGCATGGATGTTTGTGTCGTCTTCAGTATAAGTTAGTTCATAAGTAGTTTGTAAGTATAGGCACTGATGACCTCGCAGTAAGTCCCTTAACAAAAATTTGAACATTTTGTGTAGTTCATAGATACTAATGTAGTAAGATGAAATTATTACGTTATACAACATATCGACCTCCGAACAATTACTTTCTACCTCCCCCCATTAGTCATCCGGGAGCCCTTTTATGGATACCATGTATCTGCAAAGATATGTAACACTACGTAAAATGTTGCTGAGTCTAGAATTCTTGGACAGATCAACAGATCATGAAGTATCTTTACCCCTTCTTTTCAGCAGAGTTTTGAGAGTATAGAGTCTCAAGATTCGTCTGGTAGTGCAGAAGACAGTTTTGACAAAGCCCTATTTGTAGGGCAGCACAGCAAGAGAAAACTGAAAGCTCTTATATCGCGTGCTGCTGCCCCAGCGGGCTCACAGCGACGTACGGACGTGTCACAGCGGGTCACGGCGTACAGTATGACCCTGACTGTAACAAAGTGCACAAACACCAAGCATGGCCTTCCTATGAATTGAAATGTTTTATCTGCGGCAGACGCGTGTGCAGTCTGTATGCTTCCAGAAAGGTAAAGCAAACTTTTCAGTTTACTCACGCAAGACTAAGTGCCATTCAGTGCATGTTTTAAATTCTTTTACAAACAAAGTTCACAGTGTACATCAGTACAGTGTACATTAGCCGTGAAATGAAATCACAAAACCCTTTACACTCCAACGTGAGGCCACAAGCTTATTTGTCAACCGTGTTATTGCTGGCAGAACGTTTGTTTGCAACTAGACAGATATGAGGGTATTACTTTGTTCAGTCATAGCATTTATGACGTACTAGAAAAGCAAATGTTCGAAAGTTCAAATCTTTGTAAACACACGAGATCAAACTAGTATGACCAACAGTACCTACGCTTAGAAATTACTTAAACTAAACCAACCTAAGGTCAACGCACACACCCATGACCGTTGGAGGGCTCGAACTTTCGGCAAGAGCGGCCACGTTGTCCCTGACATGGCGCCTAGAACCAGGCGGCCATTACCGTGTGACACTAGAAAAGCCCAAGCTGTGTAATCATACTCAAGCCTTACAGCATATATTGTCCACGACTTTCCTAGTTCAAGGAGTTGTAGCCACTACTTTTCAGAAATTAACAAATGCACTGGAACTTACAGGACTTTGTTCGTAGGTGAAAATGTTTTTGGACAATGTTCATTTGATTTATGTTACACATTCCGGACACTGACTTATCTTTTGCTTCTTGTAATGCTAAGGAATATTTGAATAACGTCAGATCCTCGAGGGCACAGGGCAGAAGGGAGAGCGTATCTCCACTTATAATTACGTGTAATCAGCTTCTCACTAGAAGCGAAATATTTTCACTTTTCTGTGAAATTCTTGCCTCATTTTATTCAATTTATCGCATGCTCGCGTGTATATTAGATTCAGAATCGCGTTACGTATTCTCCCACGACCATCTTCTGACTTTCTTCTGAATCGAATTCCAGTTGGTTTAGTACAGTTAGCCATCCACAGGCTGTACTCAGAGCGCACAAAACTTCCAACAAGCTATTTTTACTTGTCTGCTAGTCAGTTTTCATCCTTACTTTCGTTGCTTGCTTTTGGTTATTATAAATTCGTATAGTTTGATAGCTATGTATTGCGTCTCCTCTATCGCTAGATTTGTGAGTTTCTTATATGTGGGAGTTGTACCAGTACTGCCGGCTGCGGTGGCCGAGCGCTCTGCGGCGTGTCAGTCACGGTTTGCACGGTCGCTGCGGTCGGGGGTTCGAATCCCCCCCCTCGGGCATGGATGTCTGTGCCGTCTTTAGTATAAGCTTGTTCATAAGTAGTTTGTAAGTTTAGGGACTGATGACCCCGCAGTTAAGTCCCATAAGGTCTACAAACATTTGAACATTTTTTTAGTACCAGTACTAATCGTCTTTGTCTCCATTTGCTACTGACAATACAGTATACATCGAGCTTTTGTAGTAGTTGTTTATCTGGGAATTGTGGTCATGGGTATGACTGTGATCGCTGTGTGCAGGTTATGACGATCCCTATTTGAACTGGGTGATCACCACATTTGCCGCGATGGAGTAGCCGAGTGGTCTAAACCATCTCGCTGCGGAGCGCGCGGTTGCTCGCCGTGGAGGTTCGAGTCCTCCCTGGGGCATGGGTGGGTGTATTGTCCTTAGGTTAGTTTACCTACGTTTAAGTAGTTTGTAAGCTACGGACTGATGACCACGCAGTTTGGTCTGATAGATTTACAAACATTTGAACTTATTTATTTATTCATTTTTTGTCGCCAATTTCTCAAAATTAATTGATTTTTCCTTCTGTACTTGACATTACATGATAATAATATCAAAAAGGAACAACTTCCTAATGTTCTGCAAAACTTGTTTATTGGTCACAAACCAAACCCGAAAGCCGGTTTGTGACCAATAAATAAGTTTTGCAGAACATCAGGAAGTTTTTCCTTTTTTTTTATTTTTTTTTATTTTTTTATTTTTTTATTTTTTTTTTTTTTATTTTATAAATTTCTCGTTAAAGTAAACTCGAAATAAAGCAAAATTTGTAAAGGGGTGTTTTAAATGATACATCTTATTCCAGCTATGTTCCACCTCTATTTTCAATAGCATCAAGATGACACTGAGATGATACTGATCTAACAGTGACTTACACTGAGATACACTGAGCTACTAAACCCGTGCATAGCTTCTATTTATTACGTTATTAACAATCGTTGATAATATGATGTATTAATTATCACAATGTAATTATGCGAATAGATTCTTTTATACACAATAAGTCTTTGTAATTTCCAATATGAAGGAACTAGAATAACAAATACATGATTAAATAGTTTTGTCTTATTATAATAATAATAACGAGGATTCTTATTGTTGAGTTGATGTTAAATAATTCGCTCTACAATGAACTGCAATGATTGACAATTAGATACAATGACAATTAGTTGTAACAACAGCTTTAAATTACAATCTGTGCTGATATTTGTTCAGGCCAAAAATACTACTAAATTAACCTAATTTTAACAAAGGAAATGAGACGAAATAAATACTACAAAAATAAATACTATGAAATTGCTGGGGTTTAATAATGGGAACAAAGGTAAATGAGTCTTATGAAATTATTGAGGTTTAATAATGGGAATATAAGGAAATAAGTATTACGAAGTTATAGGAATTTTATTAATGGGCATAAAAGCGGTAATTACTACGAAATTAATGGGATTTTATTTATGGGAATAAAATAAGGTAGATACTTAGTGACATAAACAATGTAGTTGTTACAATGTAGAAATGAATAAAGGTGGTGTCATAATCTTTACTACAGAGAAAGGTGGTATCGTAAACTTTACTGCAGGGAAAGGTGGTATCATAAACTTTACTACAAGGAAACAAGGGTATCCTGGGCTTCAGTAAAGAGAGGTATCATATACTACAGTAGACAGAGGCTCATGTTGCTACATTACAAGATGCAGATTAAGTTCGCTCCCAGTTTCATAGTCTGCTAACCTTGATTGCACAGCAGGAGACTGCGGTCGAAGGGCCGGGCGTCTGTCGCGTTCGGCGTGTCCACCGATCGGATCACGGCTCCGACGAGCCCTGACCGACGTTGAGGCCTTCCCGGTTCTTCTTACCAAGAGGTTTGAAGCGCCAGGCAATAGTCCTAAGCAGTAACGTGTCTCTTCACCCCAAGGTCTCCCAGTATGCAAGATCCGGCCTATCACAGAGGGTGGGATTACGCCAGTCCTGCTTGCAAGATAAAAGCAGAGCTCCCCATCTGCTGCTTAGTTTACAGGACCGACTGTAGGCCTCTGGTACAGAGCCGAATGAAGGGTCTGAATCAGAGGTTCAGATGGTTCTACTGACTCTTCGACTTTCACCATCTCGTTGTAGAGTCTAGTTTCTGTTGAATAGGTCATGAGTCCACTATACACACGAAGCGGCTACGGGTACCGAGAGCTAAGAGAGGTGGACTGGGCAGTCATTTTGTTAGACGGCCTTTGGAACAAAAAAAGGGTTTCACTCCCAAAGGGTACGGGTCAAAGATAGGACAAAAACATATCTAAAAACTATTGGTGTATGAGTAGTAAGTTGTTGTACCTGTGTAGTGAAAGTACCAGAGCTCCAGGGTCTAATGCAAAGCACTGAAGCTCAAACCAGTTTAGGTAGCGAAAGCTGGCTAAAGCCGGAGGTAAGTTCAGCTGAATTATTTACAATGGCACATTTGGTGTACAGAAAGGATAGACTAAATGAAACAAGTAGTGGCGTATTTATTGCTGTCACAAGTCGGTGATATTGAAGTAGATAGTTTCTGTTACTTGGTATGGGTACCTGTCAACAGAAATAAATTTAATAATTGGTTCTTTCTATCGACCCCCTGACTCAGATGATTCAATTGCAGAAATGTTCAAAGAAAGTCTGGATCTAATTTCAGAAACGTACCCTAAGCATACAATTTTAATTGGTGTTGACACTAACTTACCCTCGATATGTCGTCAAAATTACATGTTCAAATCGGGGGAAAACATAAAACGTCGTCCGAAATTGTACTGAACGCATTCTCCGAAAATTCCCCTGAGTAATTAGTTCATAAACCTACTAGAATAGTAAATGTGCCGGCCGCGGTGGCCGAGGGTACAGGCGCTCCAGTTACGGTCTGCACGGCCACTACGGCCTGGGGTTCGAATCCCCCCTCGGGCATGGATATTTGTGCCATCCTTAGTATTACCTAGTTCGTAAGTAGTTTGTAAGTTTAGCTACTGATGACCCCGTAGTTACGTCCCATAAGCTAAACAAACATTTTAACAACATAGTAAATATTTGTGAAAACGTAATTGACCCGTTAGCAACAAATAATCCAGAGCCAATAAAGAGTATCAGACAGGCATTAGTGAACACAGAGTTGTATCGAGACTGAATATCGTATTTCCAAAATCTATCAAAATTAAAAGAAAAATATTTTTATTCAAAAAAGTAGATACAAATTCGTTCAAACCTTTCCTGAGTGAGAATCTCCAGTTTTTCGACATAAAAATTACATTCAAAGACATAATACCGACAGCTATTGACAGATTTTTGCCAAGGAAATTAACCATAGCGGGGACTTCCCGGCGTGGATCACAAAACATATTTGGGAAAGCAAGGAGAAACAAGCATGCCAAAGTTAGACACAAAATCTCCGGGACTGGTTAACTTTTAGAGAAACTCGTGATTCAATGCGACCTCGCTGCGGAGCGCGGGGTTGTTCGCGGTCGGAGGTTCGAGTCCTGGGGCATGGGTGTATGTGTTTGTCTTTAGGTTAGTTTACCTTAGTTTAAGAAGTTTGTAAGCTATGGACTGATGACCACGCTGTTTGGTCCGATAGATTTACAAATATTTGAACATTTCATTTGATTCAATGCTAGGTGCTCATAATAGTTTTCACAATCACTTTCACGTAATTTGGTACAAAATTTTAAGAAATTCTGGAAGCATGAAAAGTTCACTAGTGCCAAAACACAATCAAAACTTAGAAGATACCCAACTTCTGGTGAAGAAACAGCCTACACTACACTTGTCCGTCCAATTTTGGAATACTGATGCCCATTGTGGGATCCCACCAAGTATAACTGACAGAAGATTTAGAGAAAGTTCAGATAAGATCTCCACGTTTCGTATTATCGCGATGTAGGTGAAGGAGTGTCACGGAAATCATGCAAGATTTGCTGTGGAAATCATTAAACGAATGTCCTTATTCGGTTTGGCGACATTTATTTGCGAAATTTCTTTCACCAACTTGCTCCCCAGAATGCGGACATATTTTCTTAGCACTCACCTACATAGGGAGATATGTCATCGAAATAAAATAAGAGAAATCAGAGGGAAGCAGTTCGTGTTACGATGTGGCTCGCTGGAACACAGAAACATCAGACTCGTAACATGGGCAAGTCGGGTGAGCAAACTATTTCTAAAGAGCAACAATATACTATATATATCGCAGAAACAAATTGTGCATAACGGCTATTGAGTGTGGCGCAGATCGGTGGTTTGTGACTCAATATTCACTAGCACTGAACAGTTTCTGAACACTCATATTGTAATAAAAACTTATGAAGACATTGGCAATCTCACGTTACAGATTCAGATAAACTGGAACAGCACATTTATATAATTCATTCCTCTTACACAAGCTATCCGGTTACCAATACAGTTCCAGTTCTGACGTGTAAACTCGGCACCTATCGTCGAATTCGGATTTACAAATAAGATTTCCATCTTCCTTAAGTTTTGCAGCATGTGACAACGGTACCTCGTTGTGGTGTCGCACAAGTATGAAGTGCGCGCCACGTACTTTCGCCGCGCACCGCTATGCATGCACGGCGCGGCGTTCTTACGACGTGAGCCACGAGCGGCCTCTGCTGCAACTCCGCTCGTGGCCACGACTGCTGCATCTGCCACTTGGGACTGAGATAGGAACCAGTTAACACTTGGGAATTAAATAGGCACCAGTCAAAACTTGGGTATCGGATAGGCACTAGGAATCATCACTAGGCAGGCCTTTATCTAATCTATGTATCAGCATTCTGCAGTCAAGAACTATGTAAAAGCTAAGTATTACCAAGACTCCACGAAATATATATCTTGTTCTAATTTAGCCTAGTGTTCTAGTGTCTGCTGTCGTACTGGCTGGTCACCTCCGTACCTGCACACGCGTGCATCCTTTATTCCTGTGTCGGTCTCTTTATACTCGGCCACCGACACCTACGACAACTGTCAGACGAGACACAAAAGCGGCGACGAGGCTGGGACACAAAACTCGTAACAACAGTATTACTTCCCACTCCAAAGTAACCACGAAACCGAACGTCTCTGTTGCAAAGTTTTTCACTGGAGTTTGCAAATAATTTGCGTGACGCTTTCAGTCTGAGCTCGGCGGCCGTAGCGTACGCCACGCTGCACGAGCGCTCCGTCAAGCCCTGCAATGTAAACTACGCCGGCGGGGCTACGTCCTGTCTTCTTGCTGCAATGCAACTTCTGGCGGCTGAAGTACTTGAGGCGGGGAGCAAACGACGCTTTCGCAAACGTCCAGTACAGTGCTTTCAGTGCCAGAAACTCGGACATGTCGCCAAGTACTGCAAGGACGCCGCGGCGTGTATACGCTGCACCCTTGTGCACGACATGTGGGATTGTCCTACGAAGACCATTTCGCCGACCTGCGTTAACTACGGTGGCCCGCACGCTGCGAACTGCAGTTACAAAGTCAACTGGGCTCGCCCCCGGACATCTAAACGACCGACAAAGGTCCGCCAGGCTAGTGCAGTTGTTCCAGCGGCGGCCCCGGTTCGTCCTGCCCCCCTCCCAGTTGGAACGGCGGCGGTGCGGAACGGCGTTGGACTGTATCAGCCGCCACCGACGACGCCCTGGCTGCACTGTCGGCTGCGTTTGCGCCCGAGCGTGTGGCTTGGAATCGAGAGCTGGCGGAAGTCCGACGAGAACTTTCTGGCCTCCGCGACGAGCTGCGGAGCCTGCGTGAAGCGTCGTTCCCTGTTCCCTCCCTTGCGTGGGCGCTGGCGAGAGTTGACGCTTCCACTCAGACTGTCGTCGACATCACTCCTGCTACGCCGCTGGAGACGATGGAGACGTGCGATAGCGCCGAAACGCCAACTCGCGCTTCGACGCCATCGACAACGGCCTGTGACGTCACCAACGCGAGTCATCACAGCACTGATGCGTTTTCAAAGGCACTCGTATCACCCGGCGCTATCCACTGGCAAGAAGAGGATTGATAAAAATAACAGTCCAGTTCTCAAATTATTTTTACAATTTATTAATATAGGTGACCGGTTTCGATCTAGGTTTAGATCATCTTCAGACCTATGAAAATAGAATAAAAGAGATATGCTATAGGGGGAAACAGGTACACTATTAATCACTAAAATAAATTTACAAACATGATTAAAAAATTACTTAAAACAGTATACCTCGCTGTAGATGTTCAGGCGGTGAGCGTGCGGCGACTGCTAACCAGCGAGAGACTGCTGTGTGTTATAAAGGCAAAGCCCCGCCCACCGCCTGAAGCAACAGCACATCTTAAACCAATGAGGAACGTCATACAGTAAGAAATAAGATATATATATATATAATCCATAATGGGTACAAAATGCATTTTGTTAACAATAAAAGATAGTTGGCATGTCTATAATAAAGAATAATTAAGGCATTAGACAATAAAAAGAAGTTGTCTGTCTAGGAAATATCTGCCATCTAGTGGCCGTTGATAATAATAACTTTCAAATCGAAGACAGTGTGGGTCAAAGATAAATTACAGCGACGCCGATGGTTGCCGTGGATACGGCGTCGTGGAGACATCGATAAGTAGTCGAGCCAGTGGTGCAGCAGACGACGAGCCAAAGATGTAGCTGCCAGGGACGCGGTCGGTCACCATGGAAACAGGCCGCGGTAGCCGAGGCGACCGGTGTTAGCACGTACAGCAGCAAAGCAGACTGCGCGTCAGAGATGTAACGGTCAGGGGACGCCGTCCGTCACCGCGGAGACAGGCCATGATAGCGGCGAGGATCGGTGTTAGCACGTATAACGGGAAAATGCCCAAAAGTCGTCGATGCCATATGTAGCAGGTGATAATAGTATTCAATTTATCTTTTATTCCATTTTCATAGGTCTGAATATGATATAAACCTAGATCGAAACCGGTCACCCATATTAATAAATTGTAAAAATAATTTGCGAACTGGACTGTTATTTTTATCATTAAATAATAAGTTCGCTGTTTATTCCAAACAAGGAAACAATGTTTTCCACACTGATTAAGAAGAAGATTGCCTACCGCTGTCGCGCGGCAAAAGCGTCGCGCTAGCGCTGACGAAGATCTATCAGTCCATACAAAATGGAAGTTATCCCCACTGGGATAACCCCTTCCCATACCCCCCCCCCCCCCCCAAATCGGAAGCCATACTTGCCACACCCTAAAGTTATTATATCCTATCCCGTTATTGTAGACCTTAAAAGCTGGCTCGACCGAAGAGACAATCCAAACATCCGACACCTTGCCTCATTTCCTGTCTTCACTCATGGTCAGTGGGAAGACATGCTCCGGGATCTCATCTACGACGTCACTGGCGAATCCTGGGAAGCCACTGGAAAGTGCGTGAGTCCTCCCACGAAGAACTCGGAGATGATTTTCATCGAGCCACCAAACAGAAGAAGAGCTACACAAGAGGACTCAAGACACCGTACGAAACCACAACACTGAAGATCATGCACTTCAAGACGCCGACATAGAAGAACAGTCGACGCTTTTCAAGAAATAACACTACAACATCTGAAGATTGCGGGCAGTAGTAACGCCGGTCACGTAACAAGAAAATGAATTCCTCGTCGACGATGACATCGCCAACAAGGCAACAAGAAGATCAAAACAAAAATTAGTACCCACAAGACAACAACTAGTTTCCGCCAAACATTGATGCCAACTATAAAATAAAGATGATATATCCTTCCCAATCGCTTTTAAGATGCAGGAAATGCTCTTGAGTAAACCCTGCTCCTTCTAGCTATTAATAAGTAGCATTAAGATCGCGGAGTGAGCGTGACGCTTTCGCGGTTATTAAATGAACCCGTAAAGAGGCGTACAGCTCCCCGTTGGATCTTATCTATGTCATCAACCCTACTTGGAACGGATCCCTCACTCAAGCGCTGGCCGAAGAAGACTTTTGTTCTCTATCTTCTTTTTAGCCGGACTACGCTTACTGACGATTCTTTCAATGAACCTTAGTATGTCATCTGCTTCTATGGTTGTTCCATTTCATATCACTCCTTATATCCACTCCTACACATTTCATGCAAGTAACTTCTTTCAGTGTGTGCCCTGCTGTTGCGCAGTTATATAATAACAATGTGATGGCAGCACTTTCCACTTATGTTTCGGCTCAATTGCCATTCCCTGCACCAGGCCCAGGCCCTGCAAATCATCCTTCATTTTTCTATCGGCGACGACGTGTGGTCATAAAGTCGCAAAAAGGCGTGCTGGGAGAAGTAGGCACCACACAAGTCTTCAAATTCACGAAAATCGCAGTGAGGGCGTGGGGAGGGCGATAAGCGCAGACCCCATATTGAATCACATCCCACATGTTAAACGTTTACCACTGTACGAAACAAAAGCTTAATTCAGGTAGAAGGTACACAGATAAGAGTTTACTGTTACATAAAAAGCTAAATTTTAGCAGTAAAACTAGCAAAGAGGTCCATGCGAACTACCGTCTACTCCCTGCTGCAAAGTCTTGTTCCCTGAGAACTGACTTGGTTCAAATTACTCTAATAACAGGAAGCTCACGATACAGTGGCCAATATGCGTAGCATCTCACACGAAATTACACACAGGCATTAGTAAACAAGTCACCACAATTAAAGTTATTTCATAAAGGTGGCTAAAGGAAAACATTTATGGCGCAACGGAACTTAAACATAGAAATTTCCATCCGAGTTTGTTCTCAGCACTGGTGAAAAACAATGTTAAATAAAAAAATGGGGAAGGTGCTCGAGAACGACAACATATAGGCAAGTAAAAACTATACTGAACTTAACTTTTTTAGTCAGATCGAACGCAAGCAAAATGGAGAACCAATTTTGTTAATACGATAAAAATGCATCTCATTACTGCTGCGTTACATGATCGCACTGCACTGAATGTGAAGTGGTTAAAAATCTGATTCATTACACAAAATCACGGCGGACTCTGAAGTTGGAATCTGAGAGTAAACTATCTAGGCTTAAAAGTAACAGTACACATTCTCACAGCGACAATAATAAATTATTAAAATAACAAAATCGTAGCAGTAGTAACTAACATTTCAGAAACTAATATTATAAAACATGAAATAGAAATGCCATTACTCATGCCTCGTTTTAGTGCTAATATAGTGACATCAAATAAATTATAATTTTATAAAAGAAATTATGGAAGACGACAGACGGTCGTGGCCAGCACATTAATTGCGACTCGCTACTGTGTTACTCGAATCACTTCATCACACTCCTGGGCGTGTGACAGGGCGCATTATCTTGTTGAAAAATACACCTGGCGTTTAGAAAACGCGATCGTCACTTGGTCTGCGACTATAGTTGGAACCAGGAACGACGGCGATCGAGTTTCGGCTGCTTCTGCGCACCTACGTCACGACCGATGAGGGTTCACTATTGCTCTGAGCCCTCGCTCTGCTGTGAATGGCGTAACATTTATCAGAATTTAAAGTGACTGAAGCGAGTTGTTTAATTTTTTTTTATTATCCTAAAATAATTTTTAATGTAATAACCAACAAGAAGATAAAGCCAAGATCGCATGTGTAAATTACTCATTTACTGTATGTCATAAAATACTTATTACAAGATGCAAGACGTATGAATTAAAAACTGATACAATTCTGTACATATCCATGATGTATACTACACAAAGGACATAATATCTTTGAAAACTGATGCTTGCACATTTAAACAAGACGCCGAATTCAGCAGTACAAATTCTTCATAATGGACGCAAGAATTTGTCTAATTTTAACTTCAAGTATGCAATCATCAGATGACCAAGGAATTATGACAATGGTCCATCAAACAACATGTGATTATGCTATATCAATTATAAATTTAAATGTACAATCATCAAATGTCAAACATATTATGTCCACTATGTACCAAACAACGTGTGATGTGAAACTTCCTGGCAGATTAAAATTGTGTGCCGCCAGTACCTCGCCTCCTGGAAGTAAAGTTGTGAGGCGGCATCGTGAGTCGTGTCGGGGTAGCTCAGTGGTAGAGCGCTTGCCCGCGAAAGGCAAAGGTCCCAGGTTCGAGTTCCGGTTCTGGCACACAATTTTAATCTGCCAGGATGTTTCATAACAGCGCACACTCCGCTGCAGAGTGAAAGTTTCATTCTGGAAACATCCCTTAGGCTGTGGCTAAGCCATGTCTCCACCATATCCTTTCGTCCAGGAGTGCTAGTCTTGCAAGTTTCGCAAGAGAGCTTCTGTGAAGTTTGGAAAGTAGGAGGCGAGGTACTGGCGGAAGTAAAGTTGTGAGGCGGCATCGTGAGTCGTGTCGGGGTAGCTCAGTGGTAGAGCGCTTGCCCGCGAAAGGCAAAGGTCCCAGGTTCGAGTCCCGGTTCCGGCACACAATTTTAATCTGCTAGGAAGTTTCATAACAGCGCACACTCCGCTGCAGAGTGAAAGTTTCATTCTGGAAACGTGTGATGTGTACAATGCTGTATCACTTTTTAATTCATATGTCTTGCATTTTGTAATAAGTATTTTATTAGGTGATGAAGTAACGTTTGATCATTTGATAATGGAAATATAGCTTCCCGAAACTATTTCTGACATACAGTAAATGAGTAATTTATACATGTGATCTTGGCTTTGTCTTCTTATTGAAGCCATCACATTAAAAAAAATTCATTTTATTTGTTGCAAACTGTCATCACTGATAGTGCTGGTATGCGCAAAGCAAGCGATGTAAGCTTTCTTGAAACGGGAAACCCAAGTATACGTATAACGTAGTTGTTCCTTCAAACCGGCAACAATGCTGTCCCCATCTGGGCTCAGACATGAGCGACTTGCCATCGTTCGTGGGTCCAACTACAGTGCCTTGCACCGGATAAGGACTTATTGATGCCCAAAGGAAAGTTCCCCTAGCTAGTCTCCTTTCTGCAGGACAAGTGTCAAGCAGCTCTTCCCTCGAAGGCGACAGGTAAGCACCCTCCCATCGATACGATGAAGAAGTATTAATCAAACAGTGCAAAGCTCTTCCAACGTCAGTGGCCATAGTAAGCATTTGAGTCGTAGGCTCCGATGTTGCGGTGTTCATATAAACTGCGGAGACCCATCTATTGAGATATTTGATGCACTATGTGTTAAGACACACAAGTATTACGTTAATTCCGACACGCCGATTGCCTTGTTTTACTGGCCTGCGTAGCCGATTATATGTAATGCGGAGTGGCCACCTAACCCCTGCACGTTTGGAAGGAAGATTATGCTTTAACGTCCGGTAGACAGCTCGGTCATTCGGGTAAGGATAGTGAAGGAAAGTGGCTGTACCATTTCAAGGGAACCATGGCTGCATATGCCTGCAGTGATTCTTGGAAATCGCGGAGGACCTAAATCTGGATGGCCGGAGGTGGATTTGAACAACCGTCCTTACGAATTCGAGTCCAGTGCGTTATACTTGCGCCAGCTCGCTCGGTCCTCTACGTTTGGGCGTCGTTTCAGCTTCGTGTCACCATTTGTTGAAATCACTCACCACAACATTCCACGAACACTCAACTAGAGCCGGATGTATGACATTTAAAAACGGATCAGAAACATGTTAGTGGCGTCCCTCCTTGCTAGGTGTCGCTCCTTTGGCGTCTTGCCCTCCGCTCTACGTCCCTCCCCCTTTCCCCACCCCACGTTCGTCAGTGTCACGTCACACATGCACACATGTGACACTGTCTTGGAAAACATTTGGCGCTTCTTTGCGAGTGGTGCCCGGTGCAGAAGACAACCCCGGTTCCCTTCCTCCTCCTCCACCAGCAGATTCAGCATTGAACCTCAACAAGTCGTGAATGTTCATGCCAAGCCTGTTGCGCTTCAGAATCGGACGTCCGTCAAACTCAGATGGAGACCACATGGGTATAGGATTATAAAATTTTACGTATTCGTGGTACGTGAAGTTCAGAGTTTAAATAACAACCGGCCAAAGGCATTCGGTGGAGCTCTAAAAAATTATCGAGAGAATCTACTTTGTAATTTTGTAAGTTCAAGTACCAATAATAAGTTGCAGCAACTCTTGGTATAGCTCAAGTTTCGCCAAGCGCCGTGGCTCAGCGCGAAGGAAGGTTATACTGCCTGTTGTCAGTACAACTATTGTCATACACGTAAAGTGATCCGAGGATGCCTAGAAATGAATCATCAATGTTAATAAATTTGCGGTCAAGACCATACATATTGTTTACTTAATCAAAAATATTTAGATCGCCTCCCAGACAACATGTAAAATAACATAAAAAAGTATATTTCTATTTTTTACAGTATTGGCTTCACTATTAATTGACGACCGTTCATTTTATTAAGAGCTATGACGCTGTTTTTGGAAAGTCATCTTCATAGTTACACGGGGGTAACCTAATCAACCATCGGTTTAGGTGACGACAAGGTGTTCCGCTCATATAAATACATATGAACTGACACAACACGTGGAATTTGAAATCCCGAAATGTTTTATATAACTGAATTTGAAATAGCGTACATTTATTTACGTCTTCCATAAAGTAAATAATATAGAAAATTACGAACAAACAAAAAGACGTGCATTTTTTCGTAAAATTTGCCATTAGATATGAGAATTGTGTAAGTGCTCAAACACAATTAAAAATAAAACTATCACTGCGGGAGTCGAAGCACCGACCCTATGCTTCTAAGGCAAGAACGCAACCACCTGAGATATACCGACAGATGCTGTAACGCCGGCCGCGGTGGCCGAGGAGACTGAGGCGCTCCAGTCACGTTCTGCACGGCCACTACGGTCGGGGGTTCGAATCCCCCCTCGGGCATGGATATTTGTGCTGTCCTAGTTCGTAAGTAGGTCATAAGTAGTTTGTAAGTTTAGGGACTGATGACCCCGTAGTTAAGTCCCATAAGCTTAACAAACATTTGAACATTTGAGATGCTGTAACCGTTTAATGGTACTTTCATGGTACTTTAATGCAATTCAAAGTAGATTTTCCTGATACCTACTAAGAGTTGCCTCGAATGACTTTAGCTAATTCTTATTTGTACTAACGTTCACGTGCTATAAATATATTAAAAGAAAAATATAAAATCAGAACGTCGTGCGCTCTTATCACCCAGACGAGTTTGTATAACTAGAAGATAAGTGGTCATAATATTATGACTGATTAGAATAGCTTTCCCTTGTAATACTTCATGGACTGGATTAGGAAATAATACGTTATATTCGTGTATGGCGCACAGACATACATATTCGGACAACTGCCGTGACATAAGGCGGAAGCCCACAGTCCATTGTTATTGAAAACCAAGTACCTCTGAAACTCTATTCATGGTTTTCTCACCTAAAACTGTTGCCCAGCAATAAAAATTGTTTCTTGTTTTCTCGTTAACAGAGCGCAGTACATACGTCAGTACCTCTCACTGACATCCTAGATGTTTGACTATCTACCAACAAATCTTAAAAATAATATGTGCAGCGCATTAATGGGTAGTTAAATGAAAATTGTGGCACAGACCACCATATGACATCTTCGAGTGGCGACACCAGTCTTCTTGCATAAAAAATAAAAATTGCGATCTTGGGAGAAGTCTATATATTACAGTTTCAAAAAACATTTCTGGAGAAACAGGGATCGTTTATGAAACTATATTTTTTTACACACATTCTCGAACGCTTGTGGGAGCATCTTCAGGTAAACTACAATACAATATAGTCCAGTCAACTTGTGCTCAATAGGGCCCCTAGCCGGAAAGTTTCGGGGTAGTTTTGATTTCTTCTATTCAGTATGTTTTTGGGGTGCTGAATCCGAATCTCGCATTTCCCAACAAAATTTCGTGACGCAACATTGAAAAAAATGCAAAAATTCCAAAAAAATTGCATTTTTCGGCGGTTTTCTGCTTATAACTTGGAAACTATCAACTTTTCACAAATTGCCTCCAAGTACAAAATTGAAGTCCATACGATTTCCTACAGATTTCACTATTTATATTTTGCTGTCAGGCGAGACGTTCCGGCGCAAGTCTAATTCATTATTAAAACCTGGCATTTAGTGAATTCCTACAACTTCTAAGTCGTATAGAATGTAGACTGGTATCCACTGCTCCTCCCAGTTCTCTATGCACACCTTCTTTAGATCATATATGTAAAGTTATACAAGATTAAAAAAAGAAATTACATGAAGATCAAGTTATTAATAAAATCAGAAATTGTACAAATTGTCACAGAAAGTTGAAATTCCGAACAAAACTTTGAAGATTCTATACATATTATTACATTGTATTACACAGAATACATTATTATGTGCATCAATTATATATGCCGCTGTCCTTTCCAATGCAACCTGCCTGAGGTTCTTCGAAGGCGGTAGGTCCTGGCATAGGTGCAGGTTCTTCTGTCGCCAGTGTTCGGACTACATCATCTGGAAAACGAAGGAGGTGGGTAAGAAATCAATGACCAGTGAACATATCTCAAGGAGAATTGTTACGAAACAGATTGTGAGATTTGACATACACATGGTGCAGGTGTGTTTCTTCAGCCTGTTCTTTGTCTTCTTCTTCTTCTTCTTCTTCTTCTTCTTCTTCTATCTCTTCATCTTCTACATCAGAGCTGATTTCTGGAAGATTGACGTTATTACACAGCCCTTCACAGGATGTGCAGATGGGGGAGCAGTGGAGGCCCGCTTTCCTGCATCCACAATTACGTTGGCAGCCGTTCTTGCATTTACAAGAAATGTGTCGGAGTATAGAGTCCGGAGCAGAGTCCAAAGTTGTTGGCACAAGGACAAGACCATTCCTTTTCTTTTTTTACATCCCCACTCGCTTGGGTCTCTTCGTTGTTCGTCGAGAGTAATTTTACCGGATAATCACAGCTGCAACTGAAAATAAACTCTCAGTGAATGTTGTCGTGCAGTAGTTTCGGTGGGGAGTAGTGAGGCAATGTTGGTTTTACTTTTGTAAGAAATAGATACGCATTGCCTGTATCGCAAATCGTTCTGGCTAGTCTGACGTCCTTTCCCGTACAGTTTCTTGAGAAACATGTTCCCTGCTTCGGCAAACATCCTGATGTGCACGAGGGTTGTAGGAAACATCAATCACTGTTTGCAAGTCATTGTACTTCTGCAGGACTTTTATAAATTTGTTTTCTCTGGTTAAACAAACAGAAGTAATGTCAGAAAGAAGACATTATTTACGCCAGGGCTACACAGACCCATTAAAATCACCAAAAGGTCTATATCTTCTCCCACCACCGTCACGTATTCATTTGCCGGGGCTAAGTTAAGGGCTGTTGTGTTAATTAGTGTTTCAGCAACCTCCACAGCTTGCCGTGAATCAATTTTTGCAGCATGAATTTTTTCCATTAACATACGTATGAAACGTCCCTTGTTTTTGTAATTTGCATGGAAACTCTCCTGCGAAACAGTAGGCATCATCGTTTCTGTAAAGGATACTGTAGCAGATTGCTTTCTTTGCGCTCTTTTTAATCGTTCTAAGCCCTTGGTGCTTTCACAAACTTCGTCAGGGTAACCATCGAACATGACAACGACATTTGATTTGTAGTTTAACTTCACGTAAGATACATAACTGTCGCAAATTTCTGCATATGTATGGACATGGTGCCATTTGACCCTATGTAACAGAAACCCGCCGTCGATTACATATTTTGTACCATTCAAGTCTGTGGTGTCGCACAAGTACAAAGTGCGCGCTACCTACATTCGCCGCGCGCCGCCATGCACGCACGGCGCGGCGTTCTTACGACGACAGCCACGAGCGCCCTCTGCGGCAACTCCGCTCGTGGCCACCAGTGAACGACATCGTTCACTTGAGACTGAGTTAGGAACCAGTAAAGACTTCGGAATCCGATAGGCACCAGTGAAGACTTGGCTATCGTATAAGCACTAGGCAGGACTCTTACTCAACTTTGTATCAGCATGTAAAAGTTAAGTATTGTATAAATTCTGTGCAATATATATCTCGTTCTAATTTACTCTAGTGTTTCTAGTTTCTGGCTGCTCCCCTCCGTACCTGCACCAGCGTGCTATCTTTATTCCTGTGTCGGTCTCATTCCACTCGGCCACCGACACCTACGACGGAAACGAGACACAAAAGCGGCGACGAGGCTGGGACACAAAAAGGTCTGCCTGTTCAGTCGGTGAAAAAGCCTTGTACAAGTCCGATTTGGTTCCTTTCCTCATCCCATGCTCATCGAAAAGAGAGAGCTCTTCATCTGAATGTTTCATGATGGTCATTCTCTGAAAAAGTGTAGTTAGATTTATGACTACAGTCCTGTCTTTTATCTGAATGGGAGCTGTTCATGATTGCAAGAGGCCGCACTCTTTCGCTTAGTTTGAATTTTATTCTTTGGAAATCACCAGCAACAATGCACTGTATACTTTTCATGCCCATCTCTTTGGACAAATGGCAGTTTATCGTCTGATCTCCGACAACACCTGTACTTAGTGACATTAGGTCAGCGGTCTCTGGGAAAGGAGGATGCTCGTGAAACCAGTTCAGCAACTTATGTGCGTCAGTGTTGTCTCGCTTTTGCATGGTATCCCTACTGTCAACGTGTTGTTCTGACGTTGCGAGTTCAACTCCCGTAAAGTGCTGTCATCCCCTGTGTCCATCTTGCCAAAACGCCTGCAGTTACTCCGCGGCCATGAGTAAGGCCACCACTTGTCTTCATTGACTTCATTAGAGTTTGTTCAATAGCCATACCACTCCGAGTGCCACACCACAGTTTCTCACACTTACGAATGTTGAAAGATCCCTGGGTGGTGAAACGCTCGTATTCTGCGGGTGGCATTGTAGTTTTCGAGGTATTCATGTCCTGAAGGTAAAGATGGCTGCATTTCGCGTACAGATTATGGCCACTTCCATGAAAGAATGGGAGCATTTCATATGTGGTTTGGAGGTGTAGTTCCCAGTTGCTGCTTCTTTCTGCTTCAACAAAGCGCTTAATCAAAGTCGCCATTTCAAAATACACAACCCAGAACTTGGCTGGAAAAGGGTATTTAAAACAGATGGGTCAGTTATACAACGATATAAAGAGGTCGGGAGAGAATAAATAAAATTAAAATAATTCAGTAAATGTCAGCTTTTAATAATTAATTATTCTTGAGTGGAAATAGTGGATTTTAGAGGAGACAGCCAAAATACGCCAAATTTCAATTAGCGCTTGAGCCGGAACGCCTCGTCTGACAGGAAAACATAAATAGTAAAATCTGTAGGAAATTCTATGATCTTCAATTTTGTACTCGGAGGAAATTTGGGAAAAGTTGATAGTTTCCGAGTTATAAGCAGAAATCCGCCGAAAAATGCTATTTTTTCGAACTTTTGCTTTTTTTTTCCAATGTTGCGTCACGAAATTTTGTTGGAAAATGGCAGATTCGGAATCAGCACACCAAAAACATACGGAATCGAAGAAATCGAAACTACCCCAAAACTTTCCTGGTAAAAATACATATTGACTGGACTAATAATAATAAAAACATTAAGAAGGATATACACAAAATGATATTGTGGTAACTAACCGTAAAATAATAACAAAGTGCCATCAGTATAACATTTCACTTGGTTATTATTTTACTGTTAGTTACCATAATATCACCTTCTGTAGATCCTTCTTAATATTTGTAATATTATTGTATTACAGGTAGCCTGAAGATCGTCTCACAAGCAGACTGAAACCGGTTGCCTAGCAACAATTAAAAATTCTCTTGTGCTCGGGACTACATTTATAAAGAAACTGTAATCTCTTTGTATTAAAAGAACTAGGTCTTCTTCATAATACTTCTCTAAGATCAACAGTGATTTTATTTTTTATTTCATCTTATTACTAGCAACCCTCCCGAGCTTCCCACGAGTGGAATTTACATTCCTTATCTAGAAAAAACGTAGCGTGTATGTATTTTATTGGTTATCGTGTTCTCCTTAGTAAGATTAAATAAAAATACAAGGAGATATTTGGAGAAGGAATTAAAGTTCAGGGTGGAGAAATAAAAACATTGCGTTTTGACGATGACGTAATTCTGTCAGAGACAGCAAAGGACCTGGAGGAGCAGTTGAACGCGGTGGAAAGTGTGTTGAAAGGTGCGTATAACATGAACATTTACAAGAGCAAAACATGGGTAATGGAATGCAGTCTATAAAATCAGGCGATGATGATGGAATTAGAGTAGGTAACGAAACAATAAATTTGGTAGATGAGTTCTTAACTTGGGCAGTAAAAAAACACAAGATGGTCGCAGTAGACAAGATATAAAATGCAGAATGGCAACGGAACGAAAGGAGTTCTTGAAAAAGGGAAATACGTTAACATCGAATATTAATTTAAGTGTAAAAAAGTCCTTTTTGAAGGCATTTTTGTGGAGTGTTGTCTTGTATGGGAGTAAACTTGGACGATAAACAGTGCGGACAGGAAGAGTTTAGGGGCTTTTGAGATGTGGTGCTATAGAGGAATGTTGAAGATTAGGTAGGTTGATGGCGTAACTAATGAGGAGGTACTTAACAGAATTGGGGAGAAAAAGAATTTCTGGCATACCTTGACTAAAAGAAAGGACCGATTGGAGGACGCATTGTTAGACATAAAGGAATCATGAATTTAGCATTGGAAGGAAGTCTTTGGGGTAAAAACCGCAGAGGGAGACCAAGCGATGAATACACTAAGCAGATTCAAACGGATGTAGGTTGCCGTTCTCATGAGGATACGAAGAGGCTTGTTCAGGACAGAGTAGGGTGGAGAGCTGCATCAAACCAGTCTTCGGATTGAAGAACCACAACAATTTTCAAATGTTTGTTAAGCGTAAGGGACTTAACTGCGGGGTCATCAGTCCCTAAATTTACAAACTACTTATGAACTACATTATACTAAAGACGACACAAACATCCATGCCCTAGGGGGGATTCGAACCCCCGACCGTAGCGGCCAGTCTGGCCGCCGCAGACCGCTCGGCTACTGCCGCCGGCTAACAACACAATCCCCACCGTGTTTAATCGACATCTACATACTACATCACAGTGCCACGTGTATGTAAAAGCTTACGTCTGGCATCTGGAAGAACAGGAGTGCCCGTAGCGGAGAAACAGTCAACCGCAGCGGTACTATCATTGTGCAGTAAAACAAGGAGATCACATGGGTATAGTATTTTAGAATTTCTTTATATTTATGGTACGTGATGTTTAGAACTTAAATAACAATCAGCCAAAGCCATTCGACGCAACTCTCGAAAATTCTTGAGAAAATCTACTTTGAAATTTTCCAAAGTGCAGTAATTATAACGGTTGCTGCATCCGTCGGGTTACCTCACGTTGCCGGGCGCCGTGGCTCAGCGCGCCCGGGCAGGGGGCTCATCACGCTCTAATAAAATATCTGAGCCAAATATTGAACGAACAGCCATGAGCAGGCACAGATCTACCTGAAGAAAAAAAAAATAGAATTAATAAATAAAAAAATAATAAAAACAAAAGATAAACGGTGATAACGTACTGGCGTTACAACCATAGTGTTGCAGGTTCGAATCCCCCCCCCCTCCCTTTGGGACTTATATATGTATTTTTCGTTATCGCATTTTGTTATATGACACATTTTCGGATCACTAATTTCAAGTGCTGTGACAATTTTATTTCTGATTTCATGCTTTCCTGGCGAAATGTTGACATTCTGGAGTAGTCGGGTGTTCTGCCGGATATTTGTGTCAAACTTGCATCTTCCTATCATAATCTGCCTTCAATAGGATCACGGAGGCGTTACCTTTGTCAGCTGGAATCACTACAATGTTTTCATCTTCCCGGAGTTGCCTGAGTGCCTTCATTTCTGCACTTGAGATGTTAGACTTGGGCATCCTGGTCCTGGTGAGTGCCCTGCAGGTTTCTCGTCCGATTTCTTCCGCCACACTAGAAGGAAGTGTGTTGGATGCCTGCTCAACTGCACTGATAAAGGCCGCCACTGGATCTTGGATCTTGGATCTGTTCAAGCATGTACTGACCTCGACATACTTCCTCTACGGAGGTCAATTTTATGAGCAGACAGAAGGGGTGGCAATGGGTAGTCCCCTTTCACCAGTAGTAGCCAACCTATTTATGGAGAAATTCGAGGAAGAGGCACTAACATCAGCCACACATCAACAAAATTCTTCTACAGATATGTTGATGACACCTTTGTCATCTGGCCCCATGGGAAGGAGGAGCTGGACAACTTCCTGGAACACCTGAACTCACGCCACCCCAATATAAAATTCACCATGGAACTGGAGAAGGATGGACTACTCCCCTTCCTGGATGTGCTGGTTAGGAGGAAGGCAGATGGCACCTTTGGGCACAGTGTTTACCGCAAGCCCACACATACGGATTTGTATCTACAAGCCAACAGTTGTCACCATCCAGCACAAAAGAATGGTGTGCTCAAAACTCTTATCCATCGGGCACAGGTGCTCTCTGATGCTGACAGTCTGATAACAGAGATGGCACACTTGCGGTCAGTATTTGACAGGAATGGATATTCTGCCAGAGATATCCAGAGGGCGTTTAACCCAGTAAGTACAGTGAAGGAAGCGGGAGAGGAACAGGAAGAGGCCAAGAGGGTAGCATACCTACCATATGCAGGGCCAGTATCTGCCAAAATCAGCAGAATTTTGTCCAAACACAACATCAAGAGCATATTCTGCCCTCCCACGAAGATCGGTGCACTATTGGGCAACACCAAGGACGACCTGGGACTACAGAGGTCAGGAATATACAGTATACCATGCCAGTGTGGGTTGTCATACATAGGTCAGACAACCAGGACGGTTCAAATCAGGTGCAAGGAACACCAAAGGCACACCAGACTGGGACAAGCCACGAAATCAGCGGTGGCTGAACACTGCCTAGAACTTGGCCACTCCATGGACTACAACAACACCAGAATAGTAACACAGACGCCGAGATTCTGGGACAGTGTCATAAAAGAATCCATTGAGATTAAAGTCAGTGAAAACCTCATCAACCGTGACACTGGATACCAACTCAGTGCAGCATGGAACCCAGCACTGGAACTTCTAAAATCGCAACGAAAAACGACTAGGAGAGCACCTGGCACGTTGCAGACGGCAGAGGGAACCCCCAGAGCGGCGCAGACGATGGAGGGAGCACCTGCAGCGGCGCGGACGGCAGAGGAAGCGCCTACAACAGCGCGGACGGCGCAGGGAGCGCCTGGCGAGGCGCGGACGTCGCAGGGAGCGTCTGGCGCGGCGCGGACTTCGCAGGGAGCGCCTGGCGCGGCGCGGACGGCGCAGGGAGCACCTGGCGCGGCCCGGACGGCTCAGGGAGCACCAGGCAGCAACCAGACACCCCCTCTCGGGAATGGACCTATCACAGAGCAACTGACTCGGCGCGGACCGCATGTGGAACGCCTAACGCCTAGGCATAAATACTGGACGCGTTCCAAACAGGGACAAGTCCCAGGAAGCACCTGAGGAAGACAGTGAGGCACACTGTCGAAATATTGTGCAAGTTTGACACAAACATCCGGCAGAACACCCGACTACTCCAGAATGTCAATTTTATTTCTGTTTATGTTGATGATTTGAAAACCTTGTCGTCACGTAAAACGGTGGTTGAGTAGGGTAGTGTCTCGGAAAGCCATTAGTATCCAGGGAGATGACTTAAAAAAAAAAAAAAAAATATAAGTCTATCGGACCAAACTGCGTGGTCATCAGTTTGTAGCTTACAAACTATTTAAGCCTAGGTAAACTAACCAAAGGAAAACACGCACCCATGCCCCAGGGTGGACTCGAACCTCCACGGCGAACAACCGCGCGCTCCGCAGCGAAACGCTTTAGACCGCTCGGGTACTCCACCGCGGCCTGACTTTTCAAATATAGTGCCGTAGTTCTTCACAAACTGAACAATCAAAGACTACCGTCGTCAACTAATAGTGAAGCCAATACTGTAAAAAATTTAATTTACGTTTTTGGATTGACTATCATTATTAACAAATTCCATAAACTATAGACAATTACGAATAAACAAAAACACGTGTTCTTTTCGTAATAATTACCATTAGATATTAAAATTGTGTACGTATTTGAACACAACGGGGAAAAAATGCCATCGCAGGATTCGAACCACTGACCCTTTCAGCGTGACAAGCCAGAACGCTACAGTACTGAGCTACTCGTACAGATACAGCAATCGTTCTAATTATTGGTACCCAGTCCTTACGTTTACTTTGCAAAACTTTAAATTCCATTTTATCGAAAATTTTTGACAGTTGCCTCGAATGATTTTGGCTGATTGTTATTTATGTTCTGTACTTCACATACCAAAAATATAAAGAAATTCTATAATCCGATACCCCTGTGGTCTCCTTGTAAGACCAAGTCATGTATACGACGTAGGACTCCAGTAAGATAAAAATAGCATGGTACGAACGGTTGGCACTTTCTCCGCTAGGGGCGTGCCACTGTCGTTATAAGTGGCAAACGTAAGCTTTTAATTATAAGTTAATAAATACCTTGATCCGATCGCTACCAAACTTCACAGAATCACTTGCTGTGCAGATCAGAAGATTTCATTAAAATTGCTCCAGCCGTCATTGAATGAATAGGAAACTACATCCATACAGCCGCGGTGGAGTAGCCGAGCTGTCTAAAGCGCCTCGCTGCGGAGCGCGCGGTTGCTCGTCGTGGATGTTCGAGTCCCCCCTGGGGCATGGATGTGTGTGTTGTCCTTAGGTTAGTTTACCTAGGTTTAAGTAGTTAGTAAGCTACGGACTGATGACCACGCAGTTTGGTCCGATAGATTTACAAACATTTGAATTTTGAAACATACATACAAACATCCATATTTATAGATATCGGTTATGTTTTTGTTTTGAAATATTTTCATTGTAATATGACAATAGCATGGATGTGGTTGTAGTGCTCCAGTACGTTATATGAGTATGTTGCGGCTCTGGAGATGCAAGCCATATCGTGTAGCACTTCTGTATTTTGCTGTATACTGCATCTACCAATGGATATAGCATCCAGTGATGTTTCATTTTTATTTCAGTGTTACCTGCGCTCTAATGGACTGTATGAACAAGGGAGCAATTTGAAAAACAACCGATTATAGGTTAAATAGCAACGAAACAGAATGTTTCACCAGAGAGCGTATATTTTTCATCACAAGCACCGTGTTTTCCCCCCTTTTTTTTGGCTAGGTCGTAGGCAATCAGATACAGCTGCGCCCGCTTTTATGCAACGCGCGCATAACACATTTGTATTCCCCCTGATTAATTCCGGCCGCAGGGCCGGACTTGCCGGATAGTATTCACTTCGTTTCGGCTCGGGTGGCCGTGTAATTACAAAACCCATAAAGCACGGTATCGCATCAAATAAAGAGCAACGTTGATTTCATTGCGTCACCTCATTTGTATATTAGCAATTAATTAGAAATGTAATTAGGGGGGACAGTTTAAATTAATTGTGGTATCGGGTCGTCGTGTGTTATTAATTGCCACGGCGCCGCTACTCGGGCGCCGGCGTTAAGCGGACTAATGGCGTGGCCTAGCGGACGTGGGGTAGGGGGGGAGGGGCTGGGAGGGGGCGATATTTTAATTAGAGCAGTCGGTCGGCGCAAAAACTGTGTGTGTGTGTGTGTGTGTGTGTGTTGTAAACACGCCGCGTGACGGGCGGTCTAGCGTCAGCCAAGTGTGTGCGCTGCAAGCTACGGGTCAGCTGTCAAAGGACACTTGTTTATTATCGCCGATCAAACTTTTTCATTATGAAGCAGCGTTTAGTCGTGATTGCATTTTTTGTTTAATTTAGAGCCTGTTTGTTTTGAGGCTAATATTCCCATCAAAAGGGGCTGAAATTTTGTTAAATTGGACGCAAAGTATTCACGGAATTACCTGACATCGTCTGGTCTGGAGGCGATCAATTCGTTTTATAGTTTCCAAAATGACAAGCCAAGATCGCAAACTAACAATTTATTAAGTGACGACCGGTTTCGGTGCACTGTGTCACCATCATCTGGTATATATTATAATCTGGTCATCTTGTTAAGAAATTAGATATATAATAAGAAGTGCAACATTGCACTTCGGTATTTTTTTTAATATAGTGACTTAAGTTAAAAACATGACAGCTTACAAAATACTCAAGCTGTCATATTTTTAACTTAAGTATTTTTTATATAGTGACTAAGTGCAATGTTTCACTTCTTATTTTATACCCAATTTTTTAACAAGATGGCCAGATTATAATATATATATGACCAGATGGTGACACAGTTCACCGAAACCGGTCGCACTTAATAAATTGTTAGTTTACGATCTTGGCTTATCATTTGGAAACTATTCACGGAATTATTGGCCGCAAAGACTCACCAACTGCGTTTGTTCGCACGTAGGAAACGGTAGCGAAATGCAAGATGATCTGAAACGTTTCGCCGCATGATGCAGCGAATGGCTACTGATCCTCAACGTAAACGAATATAACGTGATGCGTATACATTTAAGGATCTTTCGTTACATTACTACTCAGTAGCACGGCAAATACTGAAAGCAGTTACTAAATTTCATAAAAATTTCTGGGATCAGAGTGATTTTAAATTGAACGACTACATAAAATTCGTCGTGGGTAAGGCTGGTGCCAAACTTAAATTATTTGGAAGAATCCTCAAGAAGTGCAATCCATCAACAAAGGAAGTAGTTTATGAAATTCTCGTTCGGCCGACACTTGTTTTACACTTCAACACTTCGGGTTCCGTACCAGGTACGATTGATAGAAGACATAGATAGGATCCGACGGAGAGCTTCACGCTTCTATACAAGTTAATTTAGTGAGCGCAGGAGCGTCACAGGAGGTAGCCGTTCGCTCTAAGGCGCCTTGCTGCGAACTGCGCTGCCGTTCTCCGTCAGACGTTCTAGCCTCCCTCCCCCCCCCTCGGGCATGGGTGTGTATGTGGTGTTTTTACCACAAGTTAGTTTTTAAGTTTAGGCACCGGTGACCACTACGGTTAGGTCCCATTGCTTTTGAAACATTCGGCATTTTCTGAAACACCAGTGGAAGATGCTGAGAGAGACACTTTCTACGACGAGGTTCGGTCTTTTTTCGAAGCTCCAAGGGCATAGATGTCAACCAATAAATTGCTCCCTCTCGCGTATATCTCGCCGCCTTGCCCATACAATGGCATTTTATTTATTTATTTATTTTTTCTTACGTGGCGTGAATAGGAGGATGAGACAATGGTACAGAAAATAGCCTACAGCACGCACCAAGATGTGGCTTGATGAGTATGGATGTGAAAATGTGAATGCAGGGTAAATTTTTTTTAACGCCAAGTGGGACCACTTCCGCGCCAGTGATGATAACACACCACACTCGGTGCCCCGGCGGGAATCGAAACCGGGCTACCTACACGCTTGCCAGTGACACTACATACTGAGCTACAGAGGCAGACAATTCACTGCTAATTTCCATTGCCTGGCACTTGAGGAACGAGTCGATCTAACTGAATTAAACCACTACGCCCAAATGCATATGTAGCTAAGATCGCAGTTTTAGAACATTTTGTTTACTGACTGCCAGGTTTCGATTAAATAAGGCACTATCTCCTGAACAGCATTGTCTATAAAATACTTGTCATTCACTTGCACATATTTGAAGTAACGTTAAAATGCTAATGTGCCGAAACTGCACGAAGTCATAAAAGATCTTCTTAAACTTTAATTTTTATGACTCCGTCTAATGATGGCTCAGGAACATTTTACGTTACTTCAAATATGTGAATGGGAATGACCAATATTTTGTAGACAATGGTGATATGAACATGCTGACTTAGTTCGTCGAAACCGGTCGTAAGTAAATAAACTACTGTAAGAAAACTACATTCACAGTTTTGGTGAGTGGTAATAGCCGTCATGTATTTAAGAAAATGCATCTTTAACCATCCGCTGTTTTATTAAATCCTTAAAATCGACTAGTTTCGGTCCAGGACAATCATCATAGACAAAATGGTATTAAAACAGGTTAGCCAACAGCATTATATCAGTACATCTGTCTGTAAACGACAGAAGTCACTTCTACTAAAATTACAAATGTCATATTAAATTCAATCTAGTATGACATTTGTAATTTTAATAGAAGTGACTCCTATCGTTTTCTGACAGATGTACTGATATAATGCTGTTGGCTAACCTGTTATAATATCATTTTGTCTATGATGATGGTCCTGGACCGAAAGTAGTCGATTTTAAGGATTTAATAAATGGTAACGATGCATTTTATTAGAAACTATCTTCGCTAGGTTTCCTTTTGGGAGTTGTTCATCATTACTAATTCACCGTAAGAAAAGGTGCCGTACTGAAAAATATTTCCTGTGTGATTTTTATTCTCTTCGCAACGACGATTAAGAAGATACACGTCACGCGTACAGTGGTAGTCAGTCGTAGTAAAATAATGAAGCACCCAGTAAACATTGCGCTAACATACACAACTGGGCTACCTATATTTTTCTGTAAAGATTGATTCATTTACCCTCACTCTCCATTTACTACACCTTTCCTCTCTAACAATTTCAACTACTTTGCAACCAAATCTCAGTGGACAACATTTGAAGAAACTTTGGATATGACCATATATTTTTAATCTAAATTTGTACTTTCATCTGTTTTTCCATTTTCTCATGTTATTTCTTTATATTATTTTTCAAACAGTAGCTTATTTCCCGTTGTTATTTCTTTTTCAACAGATGACCATACAACTAACACAATATTTTATAAATGCTAACATATATTACTTAATGTACGAAAATCAGCACCCTCCTTCAGATTCGTCACTATCATTTCATTTCACCACAGCTGATACCAGATATTCATATTTTTAGCTTCATAGTGGGTGACGACATGAATATACACTTTGAAATGTGTACTTCGTCTCATCTCTCTCACATGCGTATTGATATTATGCCACATCGATTATTTTCCAAACCCTCCCCATTCCTTTTTTTTTTTTTTTTTTTGGTAGAGTGCCAGACTACAAATCCAAAGGTCGTGGGTTCGATCCCCACCAGGTCCTAGGATTTTTATCTGTCACTTTGCACTTCTTCCACCTCTGGCAGTGTTGCTGATGTGAAAAATACTGAGTAGCACCGTGGTTCGGAACCCACGTTAAACTGTAGGTCCTCCTATAACTGGCTAGGTAACTCAGTTAGAAGGTCGGAGGAAAACAAGGGCATACCACCACCAACCAGGACCATGCCTAGTAAAGCACTGTGGTGTTCAAACCAATCTTCGGATTGTGGACTGCTTTACCTTTTTTACCAGACCTATAGAAATGACGATATAGACATGAGCATGCTTTGATGACCTACGATTTCACCTTTAAGATCCAACATTCCATATTTAATTTTGTCGACGTCTTTCATCAAATGAATACTTTGTTCAGTTATTGGCAAAATGTACCAAACCTTAATGGCACTTCTTTATCCTGAAAATGTACAAATTTATTGGACCAAACAGCTTTGGTCATCAATCCCTAGCCTTACAAACTACTTACACTAACTTATACTAAGGACGATACACAGACCTAGGCTGGAGGCAAGACTCGAACTTCCGGCGTTAACGACAGCACAGTCCTTAGTAGGACGCCTTAGCCCATGCAACCATTTCCTCACGACTTTCTTTCAAATCAAATGTCCAAATGTTTGTATAGCTCATGGGACTTGACTATGGGGTCAACAGTCCCTAAACTTACAAACTACTTATGAACTAGCTAACACTAAGGACGACACAAATATCCATGATTCTTCAGTTTCTCCCAGCGTATTTGATAATCAAAATATCCACGGGTGTACTGCCGATCTATAGTGTCCAACGGGCACAATATTTCGGCGATCATACATGTCGCCATCATCAGGTGAACTGACGGACTGAGCTCCTGGAAACGCGCCGTCTCGGAGATCCGCACGCTACGGCTGCTCGAAGGGAACTGGATTCTAGCGCGGCAGCGGGCGATTTAAATACCCACCCTGCAGGCGCGTTTCCAGGAGCTCAGTCCGTCAGTTCACCTGATGATGGCGACATGTATGATTGCCGAAATATTGTGCCCGTTGGACACTATAGACCTGCAGTACACCCGTGGATATTTTCATTAACTAATATCCATGTCCGAGCAGGGATTCGAACCCCAGACCGTAGTGGCCGTGCAGACCGTGACTGGCGCGCCTCAGTCCCCTCGGCCACCACGGCCGGGGACTTTCTTTATCCTGTTACAAATTAGTTCTTCTTTGACCTTAATTCAAATAAAATAAAGGTTTATTATTTCAAGGCTTGCTATGAAAAGGCTATTTATTAAATTTTCTCTTTTAAATTGATATATTATGGATATGATTCAAAAATATTAACCTATCGTTCCACTAACATATTCTTAGCTGCGTGAAAATAGTTTTGCAATATAATACCGACTTCAGTGTGTTGAAATGAATTTGTATGCTTGCAGTATAGAAGGAGACGCCGAGGGAAATGGCCACTGAGCTTGGCAGGAAACATCTCGTCAGAAAATAGAACGTTCCATAATGCAAACAGAAGGCGAGGCGGCCCACGGCTCGGTCGCACTGAACATCGGGGTCTGCTAGGTGGGTGTCTGAATACTGCAGGGGAACACGAGGATGCCTCGAGTCGCGGTAGTTCGGCCCGCCGCCGACAGGAGCGCTAACGACCTGCTCGCTGCGGAACAAAGCCGGCAGCGTTAATTATTGGGCATCAGCAAGTGGAAGGCTCTGTTCCCACGCAGCAAGGTGACTCCGGCCTGTCAAGCTTGTCTAACTAACGGCTCTGACAGACTCCACTCTAGACGAGACAGCTTTATTTGTAAAGTTTAAAATTCTAAATGTTGTATGACTAGCTCAAAGGAAACCAATAAAGATATTACAATTCCGAAACAAAGCCTTTTTATGTATTCTCAGCACAGTACGCGCTGTTTTGAAGGATAGAAGCATGTTGAGTCTCAAAGCCAATCTCTGTCGCGAGCACTTCTCTCGCCTGCTGTCAGTGTCACTACAAGCAAGGTTTCAGTACTTCATTGAACCCCTCAAAAAGAAGCTAACTATTTAAGGTTGAAAACAAACTGTTTTTGTTCTACTACATTTTGTTTATTTACTAACTAGTTTTCGGCTTATTAGGCCATCGTCAGGTAAACTGTTGATATGCGTCGACAAAGACGCTATTGCTTGGTTCTCAGAGATGGTACAACAAAGATACAATACACAGATTACTTCGTCTTTGGATATGACATTTGTTGGAATTACAAACAATATCTGTTGCCATGCAGAATTATGTTCACGTAATCAGTGGCCACCTTAACATTTTTACATTGTAATTTGCGAGTGAACAGGGTGAAACACATTACTTTTCAAATATTAATGAATTAAAAACTATGTTAACATTATTGACTATCCCAACATATACTACAGTGTCAAATAGTTAGTAAATAAACAAAATTTAGTAGAACAAAAACAGTTTGTTTGTTTTGAACCTTAAATATGGAAGCTTTCTACCAAGAAGCGACGGAAGAATCCTTTTATAAGAAGCTGACTATGTTAATTCTACGCTGCACTGACGAAAACATTACGCACTCAGACAACTGGAAGTGTTTGAAATACGTATAATGAAATACGATGTCACTTTATCGGACTAACTACGATGCGGGACGAAAGGATAAAGGCCGCTAGCTGTTAAAGGTGTTATAGGGCGACGCATTTGTATACTCCCGTGAGGGAAGTTTATGCAGAGTTGTTACAACTGTCATCCGATACGTGCTCAATAAGCGAGATATACGGTTATCTTGCCCTGTAAGGTTACAGATGAACCTTACTTTTACATATGGGAGCACACCTCCGTACACATTCTAAAAATGTATGCTTTTAATTATTTTGTATTCTCGATAGACTTACATGTATGTATTTTGTAATTCTTTAATTTTATTTGTATGTTTGTTAATATTTTCATGCCTCATTTGATCACATATGTCATTTGAACAGAGATAAAAATGTAGCTGCTAGCCAGAGACAGAATTTTGTAAACAAACAACGATCAGCGCGGAGCATGCTGGGACTATTGTGTGTGTGTGGGGACGGAGTAGTCGAGTGGTGGGTCGCGTCGTGAGCGGACGGAATTCGCGGATCGGGTGCAGTCGCCGGCACCGCCATGAAATATCGCGTATACTGCGTGGTTAATAGGATGTAAATGTATCTACTGTGAACAAAAGTTTACTTTATTCAGTGCGGGAGTGACGTAGCGAGTACGTAGTGAGTGCCAAAAAGTATCTGGCTCGGGATCGCGCCATTCGCAAACAATCGCGTCGCGCGCCGTCGACGACCAACGTTCCGTGTCTCAACCGAGAGGCGAACACGAAATCGCGTATTTAGACCCACAAGAACTGTTATGGATGCAAAAGATATTTTTATCCACAGTATTTGAAAGTGACACTGTACGTTGTTTATTGGATTGTGTTGGTGAATGGAAAATCAGCTGTACCATCAACAAAAGGATTCTTGAGTTGCACATGGAAAACGCGGAGGACGAAGAGAAGAGGCATGATAAAAGATATTTATCTAATATGTTATAAAACATTTAGTAGTGAATAATAACTTTACAAAAATTATAAAAAAAAACAAGACTTCTTCTTTGCACACCCGTCACACAAGAATAGACAGCATTGTAACTATAAACAGTGAACGAAAAGGATTGAAAGCAATTTACGTAAAAGAAAATTATACATTGTTTTAATGAAGGACTTCTGTTGTTTTGAGAGCGAAAGATAGTGTGCACAAATTTCATATGAGTCTTGCGATAGTATTTGCAATCCACAAGTAGGCAAACGTATACAAATGTTTATGAACATTGACATTTTATTTTAAAAAAAGTAACCGTATAAAAAAAGGAGACAAACAATGATTTGCAAGCGATTTGATACAGATCTGTAAGTGGTAAATACAACTGAGTATAGACATTTTCAAGTTAAATGTAATTTTAAGAAGCTGAGTGAAGTTTAAAAAAATACAGTGAACTTTTTAAATGATTAGAGCTTTTTGCGTATGTCACAGAGTACCATTTCTAGAGACAAAATCTGAGTCACCATAACTTGCAAACATTAATGAGTTATTTTATGATATTTAATAACATAATTACTGAAAGTAATTATCAATTTAAATTATTCAGAATAAGCCTTTCATATATTTTAGTGTAGCATATGCCACAGCAAAAGATAGATCCTGATCGAAAATCTGTAAATCACGTAAGAATTTGTAACGTGCACTTAGACATTTTACACATTTTCACGTGACGCATCCGTTCGACATTTATAAGATGGATAGTAAGTACCTCAACTGTGATGCAGTGCAGATGCGTATTCGAGTTACTGGGGCGACTACGTAAATACTGGTAATTCATTTTTCTAGCAGAGAATTAATTTAGAGGACAAAATATTCCATAAACTGTTGTATGACATTGTATGCAGCTTGACAGACACGAAGCTTACATCAGATTTTAAACCGACGATTTATAACTCAGTGCCATTATTTTAATTAATTTCCACTCCAAATTTAATTTCAACTACCACTACCACCTTGTAGCCCCATAGAACGACCTCATCATGCTGTAGGCACTCGATATCCATATATGCTGTGTGGGTGTGCATTATCGTTTTGGAATATTGTCTCAGGTGCTGCGCCATCAAAGGTGAGGTGGGACGAATGGATGCAGGATGTCTGTTGTGTATCAGTGTGCTGTCAACACCTGTGGAATCACGACTAGAGGTGACCTTCACGCATTTCCATTGGTTGCCCACAACATGATTCCAGTGGTCCACCAGTACAATATTCGTTTTGGTGCCCTGCACTCTTGACGCCACATCAGAGCCTGCCCTAGCTTGCACGGGACTCTGTGCAAAACTTTCTCGCGGGGCTTTCCCGCATCTTCCCCTCTCTTCCCATCCCCATCGTCTCCAGCAGAGGTCATACTCCTTTGTCTTGTTTAAACAGTTCGTCATTGACTTGCTCCAAAAATATTAAAAGACGTACTACAGAAGACCTACTGTTACGAAAGGAAAATGATTAACCAGGAAAGGAATCTTAATAAGTATGCAAACTAGAAAAATCTAAATAAAAAATCAATGCAAGACTTATGGGTCTCGAGAAAGTTTCTGCGATCGTCATATGAATAAAATTCTTGAATAGTAGTCTCTAGATCGCTTTTATTTTCTAGAAGATTACTGGTTTCGGGACAGCTGCCCATCTTCAGATCAAATTTATGAAGACGGGCAGCTGTCCCGAAACCGGTAATCTTCTAGAAAATAAAAGCGATCTAGAGACTAATATTCAAGAATTTTATTCTAAATAAAAAAGTTTCACAAGTGTTGTTCACATATACACTTAAATGTTTTCAGCACTTTACAAACTCCCTGTTTATAAGATATTAAATTACTTGCAGATTATAAACACTAAGGGTCTTCTGCTCTACACGTCTGGCACAAAACATTTATTCAAGCTTTTTGACGTGCAAATTCATCAATTATATGTTCAGACCTCATATTGCAATGACTACATGGCAAGAGAAGACAGGCGTTCCTGCGAGATTCTGTTACTGAAATAATGTTATGAAAATAAATTTCAGGATGGCAATAATTGAATACAATTAATTTACCTATCTCTCTGTCCACCTTTCAACTCAGTGGCAACGTTGTTGACCATCAATGCAAGAGGTCCAAAAGCGATTCTTGGCAGGGGACTGGTGTTGTTTGTTACGTCACGATCACAAAGAGTGTATAAAAACTGAATAAACTGCGTTTGAATAAGTTAGTGAATAAAAGACGAGAGAAAAAACGAGAAACCAGCAATGAGGCTACATTCGAAGTAAGAACATCTACTGAAAATGTGAACTCGTCTCCTAGCAGTTACAAGCGAAAAATTAGTGAGGTGAATGGTGCATACTACAGTGATGAATGTCGGTACACTGGATATAGATACCTGCACTTCTCAAAAAGTGTGTTTATGGCAAAACCCAGAATCCAAACGAGTACCTAAATTCACTCATATGGAAACGATGCCCTAAAACCACATTTGCGTCTTCTACGGTTGTCAGAATTGCAACTTACGTTGCATTTCTTTTATTTAATGATGGGAACGTCGGCAGGATGAAGGTTTTAGAAAGAATGGACTTCATGATAGGAAATTTTACTCGAAACATCCTGAGGAAAATAGATTCAGAGCGCGTCTCTGCAACTGAAAAGTCAAATGTTCAAATGTTTGTAATCCTATAGGACCAAGCTATGTTGCTCATCAGTCCCTAGTCTTACAAACTACTTAAGCTAAGTTAAACTAACCTAAGGACAACACACACATCCATGCCCAAGGGAGGATGTGAACCTTCGTCGCGGGAGCCTGCGCGATCCGTGACGTGGCGCTCCAGACCGCTCGGTTGCTCCAGCGAAATGTCTGTTGAAGACCTGGTAAAGGAAAGACAGACAACAAGAAACCACAACAGAAGCCTTGAAGAAGGGCAGAAAGATCAAGAGTATAAATGTGGTGCCGTCTGTAGGAGTGACATAAGGGAAGAACTTAGGTTTAACTTTAAATTACGTTTCCTGGAAGGTTTTTTTTTTTAAGTATATGTACCTTCTCCTTAGATTATATGAATGCTAGAATTATGAAATTTTGTACACATATTTCTGTAATTCTGGTAAACGTTGTCCCAATAGCAAATTTTGAAATTTTGATCACATGCTCCGATATGTGGCAAAGTGCTTAGAAGTTTCCATGAATTTAAAATTGTTCATGTGGAAATATAATTTAAAAAATTATGAAAATTCTCTTATTTGAACTATTCCTCATGAGAGAAGCTTAAAACATATAAAGAGAAAAAAAAGAGAAATTTTTGTAAAAAAACCTTTTGAAAGTCTTCTGAGAAAGAAGAACATACATTATTTTCTGAAAACAAAACTTCAAATTTCATTGAAAAACAGTTGAAAATATATAATCAAAGGATTTTCCATGTAAATGTGTAAAGCTTCGTACAAAATGTCTTTGCCATATCTCTAAAACTGTGCATTTGGGGCATTTTTGAAATATTGTGTGTTTTTCGTCAACGCCCCCCCCACCCCCTTAACAGGGTAGAGAGGGATACCGACGCATAGTGGCTTAGGCGGATGTGATGGTCACGACAAGGGGTGAAATGAACAGAAAAACTATGTTTTGCCTAATATAAGGACGAAACCGCTCAGGTCATTAGTCCATAACCTTACATACTATTTAAACTAATTAATTCTAAGGTCTAGTCCTATACCCGAAGGAAGAATCGACACTCCATCTCCGCGAGGTAGTGGCCGGGCGTTCTAAGGCGCCTTACTGCCGGAACGCGCTTTTGTTCGTCGTCGGGGGTTGCAGTCCTCCATCGGGCATAAGTGTTGTCCTTCGCATAAGTTACTTTAATTTAAATAGTTTGTAAGCCTTAACGTAGTTAAGTCCCTTATATTTACAAATCAAATTTTCATTTGGATCTCCGGCAGGAACGTCCACGCAATCCGCGAAATGGCAGCTCAGACCGCGCGGCCATCCCACGAGACGAACAGAATTAGGGACAGCAAGACAAGGACAGAGGTAGTAGACTGGGGAGTGGGAGGAGTCGGTGGACAGAGGAACTAATGCAATAGCGTAATAAACGCAGCATGCAGGAAATGTTACCGTGAATTACACGTACCATATTTGAGTGGGGAAAGAGACACCAAACAGGGAGATTGGCAGAGGAGGTAGATGGAGGGGAAAAGAAGGTGGCAGAGAGGGCTCAAGACAGGGGGGAAGGGGAAATAAAATGTTTGTCAAGCTTATGGGACTTAACTGCGGGGTCATCAGCCCCTAAACTTATAAACTGCTTATGAACTTACTAAAGATAGCACAAACATCTATGCCCGAGGATCAAACCCCCGACGGGGAACGGTCTCGCGCATCGGAGCATAGCGCCTCAATGCGCTCATCCACTTCGCCGCGCGGGGGGGGGGGGAGATGACATGAACAGAGAGAGAAGACGGGGAAAAACTGAGTGAGCGTGAGGGAAGTGACAAAAAGATGAACAAATACAAGGGATAAAAAGAGGAGCTGAAGGAAATGGTTGAAAGGGGCAGACGTGAATAAATTCACAATTTAGGAAATATTTCTATCAATAACACGTACCATTGATTACATTAGAAGTTGGGGATAGAGGGAGGAGGAGAAGTAGAAGGAAGAGACGTTTGTAGACTGAGCAGTGAGTAGGAGAATGAGAATGGAGAGACGAGGAGATGAGAGACGACGAGGTGCATTGACGGAAAAGTGGAACAAATGAATAAGAGTGGCTTTTGATTTTTTTGCAGTTAATTCATATTCCTCGCAAGTACTGACCTATGATCCAAGATCGTAAGTTGATTATCCTCGTGTGATAAATTATGTACTAGCACTTCCCCTAGGTGTGGCTAGAGAGGCTATACCGCCTACATCAGCGTATAAGCAGTGAAGCCCGGCAGCCATCTTGGTTGGGTGTAGAAACGGAGTTGGGCCGATAAATGCGTAGTTCTTCAAGTGGCGCTCGCACATTGTTATTTGAACCGCTTAGGCAAGGAAAAAAAATTACCAAATTTTTCACGTAGTCAGATGAATATTGAATAAATGTAACAGTGTTCTTAGAAATTACAATACGTATTGTGTTTGTATAGAAACATTAATTAAAGATATTACTTTTATATCCAAAAATTGTGACACGAAAAAGTTAGTCGTCTGCCACATTTTTATTTTGTAGTCAGGAAATTTTCGTCAGCGAGAAAGTTGTAGATAATGAACTTTTATTTTTATTTAAACAAATTTTTTATAGCTCCCCTGGTTTTCTCATAAATTTGAATACAATATAGCGGTGGAACTTTCAAATTCTGCTCGTTACTTTCAGCGAGCTTGCCCACCAGCGAGAACAGATTGTGTTGCCCATTCACCTTGTAATTGGTGACCATTATTGATAAACAATTGTAATTTGACTTATAATTTTCGGTATCCAATAATTATGACTTAACACTTTTTATTTATTTTATTATTAACTAGCTGAGCCGCTCGGGTGGGCCTAATCTTTAAACTACTTTAAATCCAGAACTGCAGAACCTAGTGTTATTCGTTTTTTTCAATTACTTCAGTATAATCCTGTGTTCAACGTAGGCTATATGAAAAAAAAAGACCGCAAGATCATAAGTGCACCTTTTACAGATCTCCCACAATCACTATATCTGTAGTCTGACGTCATCTGGTGCCAACGCTTTAGAAAATAAAAATTATAAATGTGTTTTTCTTTTCCTTGTAGATGTTTGTGACTTCTGCAAGTTTATACTATGTACACTGGCCTAGCTCCTATACTTTAGGCTCCAGAGCTGACTAAAGTGCAGATTCTAAATTTCTTATTTTAGTTTTTTTCGTACATTCATATTGACAATAAATGTAACCAAAGATTATCCAAGGATTCCAAAGAAGAAATTAAAAGAAACCGTCATTACGATAAGTTCGGTACTCCTCGATTTATAAAAGTTTTAAGGGACAAACAGAGGAAAAATGTGATTGTATTTTATATAATAGTATGATTTGATATCCCTAGCTGAAATTTGTAATTATTTATGGCAAAAATAGATAGACATACAGGAACGCCTTAAAATATATGAAAAAGGAATTAAGTTAACAGACAGCGAACTCAGCCGCCATATTGGTTGGGTGTCGCGCTCTCAGCCGGCTTCATTTCACTATCATTGTTTAGATTAGATTAGATTAGATTAATACTTGTTCCATAGATCATATATACGACATTTTGTAATGATGTGGAACGTGTCAGTTTAGTAAATGTTGTCTATACTTACCAATCAATATTTTAAGGATTTTTTATTTACTTTATATATTTCTTTTTAAGTTTTATCTAAAAATTCATCTACATTGTAGAAGGAGTTGCCATTCACAAATTCCTTTAATTTCTTTTTAAATACTAGTTGGCTATCTGTCACACTTTTGATGCTACTTGGTAAGTGGCCAAAGACTTTTGTGGCAGCATAATTCACCCCTTTCTGAGCCAAAGTTAGATTTAACCTTGAATAGTGAGTATCATCCTTTCTCCTAGTGTTGTAGCTATGCACACTGCTATTACTTTTGAATTGGGTCGGATTGTTAATAACAAATTTCATGAGTGAATATATATATATATATATATATATATATATATATATATATATATATATATATATATATTGTGAAGCTACTGTGAGTATCCCTAGATCCCTAAAGAAATGTCTGCAGGATGCTCTTGGGTGGGCTCCAGCAATATTCTGATTACACGCTTTTGTGCAATGAATACTTTTTTACTCAATGTTGAATTGCCCCAGAATATGATCCGATATGAAAGCAGTGAATGAAAATAGGCGTAGTAAGCTAATTTACTGAGATTTATATCACCAAATTTTGCAATTACCCTGATAGCATCAGTAGCTGAACTCAGACGTTTCAGGAGATCTTCAATATGTTTCTTCCAATTCAGTCCCTCGTCAATGAAAACACGTAAGAATTTTTAATATTCTACCTTAGCTACAGGTTTATGTTCAAAGTCTAAATTTATTAATGGTGTCATGCCATTTACTGTACGAAACTGTATATACTGGGTTTTATCAAAGTTTAATGAGAGTCAATTAGTAGAGAACCACTTAATAACTTTCTGGAAGATATCATTTACAATTTCATCAGTTAATTCCTGTTTGTCAGGTGTGATAGTACTAGCTTAGCATCTTCGTGTATGTAGAATGGCAAGACATTAATATATATTAAGAACAGCGAAGGGCCCAAGACCGAACCTTGTGGGACCCCATTTTTGATAACTCCCCTGTTAGAAGAATTAATTATCTCATCTACATCATGCGAACTTCTTATTTCAACTTTCTGCACTCTTCCAGTTAAGTATGATTTAAGAGTCCTCTCTATGGTATTCTGTGCTCGCTGGTGGCTACAAGACACAAGAAGAAACATTCTGAAGCGGAAGTATTGCACACTGCACTGTAACCTGTCACAAGTTCCGTCCAGTGCGATTAAAAAGCCAGTCACTGCGGGCCGTTAACCCGGACGTTCCGGAATCAGAGCTGGCGGCCACGCCACCGTGCTGCTGCTAATTTGATGGAGTATTCACGCCACTGTGTGCGCGCGTGACGCGCGGCCCGTGGCGCCGCCGACAGTCGGACGGGGCGGGTGCTCCACTCGCCTTTATGAACTGTTTTACGCCCGCCGTAACCTTTTACAACTCCATTACAGTTTTCGCTCATGCGGCTCTCCGGGGCGCCGGTCGGCGCGCTGTGGCGCGGCAGAAGCAATGCAAAGGCTTCGCCGACGCTGGCCAGCTACTGTCCGCGTGTACACGCAACTCTACTTGTGTCTACTTCTATACTCTTCAAGCAACAACAAAGAGCAAGAAGAGGCGTACAGCCATTCTAACTCCCTCCTTATCTTCTTCCTATGGTAACAAAAAGTGCTGTTTGAAAGCCTCCGTGTGAAAGTTTGTAATTTTATCCTCATGGTGCTTTTCCGAGACATATAGTGTGGTGTCGCACAAGTATAAAGTGCGCGCCACCTACTTTCGCCGCGCGCCGCCATGCACGCACGGCGCGGCGTTCTTACGTCAGCCACGAGCGCCCTCTGCTACAACTCCGCTCGTGGCCACCACTGAACGACATCGTTCACTTGGGACTGAGATAGGAACCAGTTAACACTTCGGAATCAGATTGGCACCAGTCAAGACTTGGCTATCGGACAGGCACTAAGCAGGCCTCTAGCTCAACTATGTATCAGCATTCTGCAGTACTGAGCTGTGTAAAAGTTAAGTATTACTCTCTAAGAAATATAGATCTCGTTCTAATTTACTGTTTCAAGTTTCTGCTGTCCCACTGGCTGGTCACCTCGTACCTGCACAAGCGTGCATCCTTTATTCCTGTGTCGGTCTTTCTACTCGGCCACCGACACCTACGACGGAAACGAGACACCAAAAGCGGCGACGAGGCTGGGGCACAAAATATAGAAAGAAGAAGCATATTATTGATTGATGCGCCGAGCAACGTAACCTCTCCAAACTTTGACAGCGAGCCATATCGTCACCCAAAACGCCTCTTTTATAGTGCTGCAACTGCAGTTGTGCTGTCAACTTCGTAACACTTTCACACTTGACAAATATACAGACGCTAGATATAAGTTAGATTAAGTTAGGCTTAAGAGAAAACACGAAAACAACACAGGGACTGCAGAAACAAGGACTACGAAACTCTACTTGTGTCTACATCTATACTCTTCAAGCAACAACAAAGAGCAAGAAGAGGCGTGCTGCAATTCTAACTTACTCCTTGTTCCTATCGTAACAAAAAGTGGTGTTTGAAAGCCTCCGTGTGAACATTTTTAATTTTATCCTCATGGTGCTTTTCCGAGACATATAGAAAGAAGAAGCATATTATTGGTTGACGCGTCGAGCAATTTAATCTTTCCAAACTTTGACAGCGAGCCATATGTCAATCAAAACACCTCTATTATAGCGCTGCAACTGCAGTCGGGCTGTCGACTCCGTAACACTTTCACACTTGACAAATATAAAGATAACGAAACGTGCTGATCTTTGGTGGAACTTCATTAACTCATCCGTCATTTCCCCCTAGTACTGATCAAAAACTGATGAGTAAATATTGGCCACAAAACTATTTTAAATCGGCTCCTTTGTTGCTGTATTCCACTTTCTGTGGGTTCTTCCAACGAATCTGTCATCCACCTTTTCAATATCTAATTTTATGTGATCGTCTCACTTAAAATAGCTTCATATTCATCCTCTCAAAATTTTTATGGAAGTTACTGCTTCCACCGATTGTTCTGCAGTCGCTCATTCATATGATACAGTTTCCTTCTATATATTTTCAGTACGCTTTGTTTATGTTGGTCAACTACCATTATAATTACCTGAGATCTTATTCAGTATTTATATAGGATGCGACCTCAATATGATACTTATCAATCTCTCATGAGATCTTTATTTGCCATAGATTGCTTATTTACATTGATTTTACATTGGTGACTACTTTCGACTCGTTTTGGTTTCATCTGAAGTGTGTCTTACCATGCCTGGACAATTAATATGTGAGAATCTGTATCTACATCTACATAGATACCCTGCAAATCACATTAAAGTGCCTGGCAGAGGGTCCATTAACCACTTTCATAACTTTTCTCTACCGTTCCATTCTCTAATAGCGCGCGGGAAGAAAGAACACCTAAATCGTTCCGTTGTCGACCTGATTTCACTTATTTTATTGGGATGGTCATGTCTTCCTCAGTAGGTGGGTGCTATCAAAATATTTTCACATTCAGAACTAAAAGTCGGTGACTGAAACTTCGTAAACAGATCACGCTGCAATGAATAACGTCTTTCTTTTAATGATTTCCACCTCAATTCGTGCAACATTTCCGTGACGTTCCCCCCTCCCCGTAACGTGATAAAACAACAAGAGTTGCCCTTCTCTGAACCTTCTCAATGTCTTCCGTCAGTCCCACCTGGTGAGGGTCCCACAAGGGGCAACAGTACTCCAGGAGAGGACGCACAAGTGTGATGTAGGCAGTCTCTTTGGTGGAGCTGGTGCATCTTCGAAGCGTTCTGCCGACGAAACGTAACCTTTGGTTCGCCTTCCCCACAATATTTTCTATGTGTTCTCTCCAGTCAAAGTTGTTCGTAATTGTAACTCCTAGGTATTTGGTAGAATCTACGACCTTAAGGTTTGACTGATCTATCACGTAATTAAAGTTCAGCGGATTTCTTTTAGTGGTCATGTGTATTACTTCACACTTTTCTTTATTTAGTGACAATTGCCAATTTTCGCACCATGCAGAAATTTTGTCTAAATCGCTTTGCTGTTGCTTTTGATCCTCTGTTGACATCACTAACCGATAAACGACAGCATCATTCGCGAACAGTATCGTAACACAAAGTGCTGTTTGAAAGTCTCCGTGTGAACCTTTGTAATTTTATCCTCATGGTGCTTTTCCGAGACATATAAAAAGAAGAAGCATATTATTGATTGATGCGGCGAGCAACGTAACCTCTCCAATCTTTGACAGCGAGTCATATCGTCACCAAAAACGCCTCTCTTATAGTGCTGCAACTGCAGTCGTGCTGTCAACTCCGTAACACTTTCACACTTGACAAATATACCGACGCTAGATATAATTCAGATTAAGTTAGGCTTAAGAGAAAACACGAAAACAACACAAGGACTGCAGTGCAAAAGGCCAGCCCAGTGCCAGGGGCACGCCCACCGGAATTAGTTCGGGGGGGGGGGGGGGGGCACAGGCCAACCAGTAGGTTTGTACATTACTGGCACACCTGCGAGCACTGCAGGGGGGGGGGGGGAAGGGGGCACACAAAATAAGACACTAAACGTAGCAGTAGCGACTTCCACATGAAACACAACATGCCAACGCACCCTGCATGACACAGCACATACGGCAGACACAACAGCAAAAACAAAACATATCATGTAGCTCAGTAGAAACATTAGAAGTAGCATAAAAAGCACAAAAAATGTAGTATCATAAGAAGACCCATTTATGTATAGGTATTGGGTTATTGTATAATTAAAAGAATAAAAGAAGTTGTACCAATAAATTTAAATATATATATATATACCGATAACGAAACGTGCTGCTCTTTGCTGGAACTTCAGTAACTCATCCGTCATATCCCCCTAGTACAGATCCAAAACTGATGAGTAAATATTGGCCGCAAAACTATTTTAAATCGGCTCCTTTGTTGCTGTATTCCACTTTCTGAGGATTCTTCCAATGGATCTGTCATCCGCCTTTTCAATATCTAATTTTATGTGATCGTTTCTCTTAAAATCGGTTCATATTCATCCTCTCAATATTGTTATAGTATTTACTGCTTCTACTGACGCAGACGCTTAATCTTCAATACGCTTCGTTTATGTTGGTCAACTTCCATTATAATTACCTGACATCTTAATCAGGATTTAGGTAGGATGCGATCTTAATATGACACTTATGATTCTCTTTGAGGTCTTTATTTGCCATAGATTTCTTATATACATTGATTTTACATTGATAACTACTTTCGACTCCAATAAAGCTCATATGAAATATATGTCTTACGATGCCTGGACAATTAAGATTTGTTAATGACTCTTTAAAGAGTCGAAACTAGTCACCAATGTAAAGTCAGTGTATATAAGCGATCTATGGCAAACAAAGATCTCATAAGAGATTCATAAGTATCAATTGCCATTCCCTGGAACATACATCGATGAGCTGTACATTGTCTCGCATTTTTCTACAATTTTCCAGTGGTGCGATTACAGCAACATCCGTGAGAAACCTCATGACCTTCCGAGGTGATCTACGATGTCATACATGTTGTGAAAAGCAACGGTCTTATAACATTCCGTTGGGGTACGCAAGAAATCACAAGTCGGAAGACCAGTCCATAGACAATGGCGTGCCGCCTTAGAAACTAATCAATCGAATAACACAAAAATTCGTCTCTTATCCCTTACGCTTTTAACTTGTTAATTAGACAACAATATGGAGCCATATGAACGACTTACGAAAGTCATGGAACAAGACATTAACGTCGTAAGCGGTATATTCTAGTTTCTGAGTCTGATGGACGAACTGAAGGAATTGTTTTTCACTCGATAATTGCTTTCGGAACCAACTTTGATTCCTAAAGCGATTCTCGGTCTCCAGAAATGTCGCCGCGGTGGAGTAAACGAGCGGTCTAAGGCCCCTCGCTGCGGAGCACGCGGTTGCTCGCCGTGGAGATTAGAGTCATCACTGGGGCATGGGTGTCTGTGTGCTGTCCTTAGTTTAACTTATTTTAAGTAGTTTGTAAGCTACGGACTGATGACCACGCAGTTTGGTCCCACAGATTTACAAACATTTGAACAAAACCAGAAATGTGCCGGCCGCGGTGGCCGAGGAGACTGAGGCGCTTCAGTCACGGTCTGCAAGGCCACTACGGTCGGGGGTTCGAATCCCCCCTCGGGCATGGATATTTGTGCCGTCTTTAGTATAAGGTAGTTCATAAGTAGTTTGTAAGTTTAGGGACTGATGACCCCGTAGTCGAGTCCCATAAGCTTAACAAACATTTGAACATTTTGAACCAGAAATGTCATAATACAATTGCATAAAGAACGCGAGTATTGTTTTCGGAATCAATGCTGAGTCCTACAGAAAAAATGTCCTAAAAATATACAATGTACCGACGTCAGAGATATACGTTTCACTGTTGCTCATCGATACGATGGCCCTTGCTGAAAATGGACTGACCTCATCTTTTCTCCAATCAAGCTTTGCTTCTTGTCGTTGGTCAGCGCTTTGACGTCTTGATTTTGGTGTCAGGTCCTCAACCTGACTCAATACATAGAAGATGGATACGAAAGAGAACAAGTTACATGAGTGGTATTCATAGATCTGTCAGCAGCGTATGACACTGCCAGTCACAAAAAGCTGACGAGAAAGGTGTACTCAGTCATCAAAGACTATCGGCTAACACAGTTCATCCAGTGTTTGTTGCAAAATCGGAGGTTTTTTTTGTGATTCTGCATAATAACAAGAGTCGATGGAGAAGGTTGAAGAATGACCTTCCTCAGGGTAGCGTACTGGCATCCCTGCTGTATAACATCTACACTAACGACCAACCAATCAAACCTGAAGTAAGAATGTTTATTTATGCAGATGACACAGGAACTGCAGCTCAACGCAAAACCTTTGAGGAAGTGGAGATGACGCTGACAGCAGCCCTCGAGGACCTCAGCAAGTATTATGATCACCTAAAGCCAAATCCTGGAAAGACGCAGGTCTGTGGCTTTCCTCTGAGAAACAAGGAAGCCAGAAAGAAGTTAAAAATTACCTGGAGAGAGCAACAACTGCGTCACTATATGCTTCAAAGTATTTAAATATTTGGGAGTAAAGTCAGACCGAAGTCTCACATTCATAGACCATTGACGGGAAACCAAGATGAAAGTATCTTCTCGGAATAGCATGATACGTAAACTCACTGGCTCCACCTGGGGATCACAGCCAAGTGTGCCCTGGCACTGTACTTCTCTGCAGCGGAGTATGCAGCACCAGTCTGGCGAAACTCAACACATGCCGGAGAGGTGGATACGGCAATAAATGAGACTGGACGCAAAGTGACTGGCTGCCGTAGACAAATTCCTGTTAGAAAAATGTACGAAATTATGGGCTTACTGCCTCCAGACAAACGCAGAACAGCTGCAGAAATAGAGTAGAAAAAAAAAAAAAAAAAAAAAAACATGAGCCACAAAAACCTAGGCTTAAGTCAAGGATGAGCTTTATGAGCACAACAACATCAACTCCATTGCGGCCTGAACTCGAAGAGACGAAAGGGCCGGAGAGAACATCGAAGAAGAACCTACCGAATGATTCCATTTGCCATAGGCAACATGGAAGGCACTAAACAGACTGAGGACAGGAGTGTCACGCTGCAAGACGAATCTCAGAAAGTGGGGCTTCACAAACGAAGATGAGCTTTGTGAGCCTGGCGATGTGCAGGACCCACAACTTCTCCTGATCTGCAGAAACCTTCCCAACCCCTGCCCGTAGAGGACCTACACGCAGCAAATGATGTGGCTAACAAGAAAGCAGAATTTTGGAGCTTGTTGTCCATCTAGCAGAAGCTAGCAGTGTTCTACGTGCTAGGCCATCAGCAATTGTCACATGAAAGCCATTCAAAGAAATACACTACGGGCCATTAAAATTGCTACACCAAGAAGAAATGCAGATGACAAAACGGGTATTCATTGGACAAATATACTAGAACTGACATGTGATTTCATTTTGGGTGCATAGATCCTGAGAAATCAGTACCCAGAACAAACACTTCTGGCTGTAATAACGCCCTTGATACGCCTGGACATTGAGTCAAACAGAGCTTGGATGGCATGTACAGGTACAGACTAGCATGCAGCTTCAACACGATACCACAGTTCATCGAGCCAGTTGCTCTGACACCATTGACCACACGTTTCCAATTGGTAAGAGATCTGTAGAAAGTGTTGGCCAGGGAAGCAGTCGAAAATTTTCCGTATCCAGAAAGACCTATACAGGACCTGCAACATTTGGTCATGCATTATCCTGCTGAAATGTGGAGTTTCGCAGGGATCGAATGAAGGATAGAGCCCATGGTCGTAACACATCTGAAATGTAACGGCCACTGTTCAAAGTGCCGTCGATGCGAACAAGAGGTGACCGAGACGTGTACCCCATGGCACCCCATATCATCACGCTGGGTGATACTCTAGTATGGCGATGACGAATACACACTTCAAATATGCGTTCATCGCGACGTCACCAAACACGGAAGCTGTAAACAGAATTTGGATTCAGCCGAGAAAATGACCTTTTGCCACTCGTGCACCCAGGTTCGTCGTTGCGTCGCAGGCTCTCCTATCTGTGATGCAGCGTCAAGGGTAACTGCAGCCATGGTCTCAGAGCTGATAGTCCATGCTGCTGCAAACGTCGTCGAACTGTTTGTGCAGATGGTTGTTATCTTGCAAACGTTCCCATCTGTTGACTCGGGGATAGAGATATAGCTGCACTATCCGTTACAGCCATGCGGATAAGATACCTATCATCTCGACTGATAGTGATACGAAGTCGTTGTGATCCAGCAAGGTGTTCCGTATTGCCCTTCCTGAATCCACCGATTCCATATTCTGCTAATAGTCATTGGATCGCGACCAAAGCGAGCAGCAATGTCGCGATACGATAAACCGCAATCGCAATAGGCTACAATCCGACCTTTATCAAAGTCGGAAACGTGATGGTACGCATTTCTCCTCCATACACGAGGCATCAAAATACCGTTTCACCAGGATTCACGGGTCAACTGCTGTTTGTGTATGAGAAATCGCTTGGAAATTTTCCTCGTGTCAGCACGTTCTATATGTCGCCACCGGTGCCAACGTTGTGTGAATGCTCTTTAAATCTAATCATTTGCATATCATAGAATATTCTTCCTGTCGGTTAAAATTCGAGTCTGTAGCACGTCCGTGGTGTAGCAATATAATGCCCAGGAGTGTATCATCGATATAGGCTTTCGGACTCGAAGCCCCACTTGTGTGCTCTGGTAACAGCACGATTCAAGCGTTTACCGTTGCCTGGGCCCGTCAACACCGACAAAGGTCTTTATTGCCTGGAAACCTGTAGACTGGTCAGCCGAGTCTCGTTTCCAATCGTATCGAGAGGATGGACGTGCCCAGGTTCAAAGACAGTCTCATGAATCCATAGACCCTGCATGCCAGCAGGAGAGTATTCAGGCTGATCGAGGCCCTGTATAAGAGTGTGGTGTGTACAATTGGAGCTTCGACTGTCACAGGTAACACGTACATAAGCATGCTGGCGGATCATCTGCATCCATTAATGTTTATTTTGCATTCTGACGTAATTGCGTAATTGCAGTAGGAAAATGCGACTCCACGCGTCAAGAATTTGCTGCAGAGTGGCTCCAGGGACACACTTCGAAGTTTAAACTCCTCTGCTGGCCATCAAACTAGCCTGACGTTAACGTTATTGAGCATATCTGGAATGAGTGTTTTATCCATGATGGATGTGTTCGAACTCTGTGAATGTTCCAACTATAGGGTTGAGAATGAAATCCGCTTCGAGGTTGTGCCCATCTTCAGGTGCTTAAAACATTCAGAATTTTCATGAGTAGCATGTTGGTGGAGTTCTATTTAATACTGTATCCAAATTGAGATTGTCCATGTGACGCACTTTTTGCACATTTTTGTGAACACACATTTCTCTTTACTCGTATTTCTATTCTGCTTGCCATTTTTAGTACAATTTATATTCATCACTGCACAGAAATGTGAACTCATACTATAAGCTTTGTTTATATTATTTAGTACAATTTATCATTATCACTGGATAGAAATGTGAAGTCACGCTATACGCTTTGTTCATATCTAAATATAAACGAAACTTATGGTGTGAGTTCACATTTCCGTGCAGTGATAATGGAAAATTGTACTAAAAATGACAAGCAGAATACAAAAGAGAGTAAGTAGTAAAGTGTGTTCGCAAAAGTGTGCAAAAAGTGCGTCCCATGGACAATCGCGATTTGGATACAATATTAAATTGGACTCCACTAACAATACGCTCTTTAATTTGACTGGTAGCAGATTTTATTCTCAACCCTATATCTGGAATGCCTTGCAATGTGCTGTTCACAAGAGATCTCCACTCCCTCGTACTCTGACAGCTTGATGAACAGCTATGCAGAATGCATGCTGTCAATTACCTCCAGTTTCTGTCACATGTGTGAGTAGGACACATGTTTAATCAGTATCGTGAGGGAAAACCAATTGTGACCATGTAGATTGGTGGTATTGACATGGCCTTAAGATTATCTTATCGAGATATCGAAACTGGTTAAGTAATTAAAACAATAAATATCAACAACAATTTATGGCTGCTGGCGGAAATATAAACATTTTGAATGACTACTCGGCCATACTCTGAAACTCCATTACAGTGTGGAGCTACATCGACACAACTACTTCACTCGTGTTGCAGCACTTCTATGTGTCGTACACGAAATAAGGCAAATGTACCAGTTTCTTTGGCTTGTATTTTGCCCAGGAAAATTTTCGAAATTTATCGGAATAGTGGTCTATGTTTTTATATGTGGAGAGCAATGCCTAATGGGCCTACTGACACTCGAAGTCTTCATGGACGGTATTGGGCCGTGTCTTTACCACAGCGCGAGAGCCATCCTGTGGCGTAGTTTTCAGAGAACGCAGTTTGACGCAGACGTTGTGTAGCGATCGTGTAGACGCCGAGACGAGTTAGTCAGAGTACATACATATCTACATCTGCATCGTTGCTCTACTAATCACACTGAAATGCCTGGCAGTAGGCGCCTCAGATAATGACATACTATTTATCAACTACTCCAATCTCGAACTGCACGCGGAAAGAGCAAAATTACTCCGTTCGAGCTCTGATCTCTCTTTATATATATATATATATGTGTGTGTGTGTGTGTGTGTGTGTGTGTGTGTGGTAGCCAACAACATATTTTCGCATTCGGGGGAGAAAGTAGACGATTGAAGTGTCGTAAGAAGACCATGCCACTAAAAACGCCGTAGTTGTAATGATTCCCACTGCAATCCCTATATCATTTCCATGTAGGTGCAGAATAATAGGAGGGATTGCGGGCAGTGGCTACCATATCGGGTCAGAACGTGAATGCTAACATTAGTAGTTGAGAAGTAACCCAGGAGCTATGGAGTGGATAGGCTACATAAGCAGATAACATATTTAAATCAAGATGTAGTATAGTGTAATAATGATTAAAATGTAGGTATTGACATCACAGGAAAGCATTGAAAAAATCTATAAGCAAAAAGTAGTTATTAAAAAAGCAGTGTGGTAAAATGTTCCCTGAGTAAGTCGATCATGAAAAAGGTAGCTGTTTGAATAAATCATTGTGGATAAATTCTAATGGTGAGTGATAACATGGATAGAATGTTGAAAGTTGCATAAAAGAAATTTATTGAAGACTAGATTGTAGAGGTAGACTAATACTTTAAGAACTAGCTCAAAGCAATGAAAGATGATCTTCAATCAATGGCGTGGAATAAAAAAGCAATTTATGAAAGTATCAATGGGGAGGCAGATAAACGTGAAGCTTGCCAACCTCTCCATCTTATACCGAGTGAGGTGCAGGTCATGCCAAGTGAAACTCGATTTGTTCTTAGACTAACGTCGCACCACTGGATTGTGAGTCAGCACCTCCATCATTAGTGCCTCCTCAAGCCTTATATTAATAGGCATAATAGTTGTGTTAATATACAAGACCGACCATAACGCTGAAACAGTTGCAGGAAATGCAGATTCGTAACACCAGTTTTAGTAGCAGCCTTTTCCAGATCTCCACCTAAGCCCTACTGCATGTGTCTATCACGACTTCTTCTAGTTCTAACGAGTATCATTACATAATCCTATTTTGAAAAATTCCTATATAATTCACTCTGTTAAGTCACCTGGAGCATCCCTGTAATAGGCTGCACAATGTTAGCGACCTTCTACTTACTCCCCGACACTTTCTGCTACTGCTGGTGTACAACTTTGCCTTGTGAATTATCTAACAGCAGCACGTTCCTCTTTAAATCAAACTTATTAACTGTCTTAGGTTTCATAACAGCTGAGGTCTGCTGCAAACTTCCTACAACTGCAATTATTCCTCTCCACTAAACTTTGAAAGTTGTTGCTGCTATTCTAGTATGTCCTCATCCTAGCTGCCTTGCGGCCTGTTCCCGCTCCACAATCCCCTTTTTCCCTAATCATACTATATAGTTTCTCGTTCGCGTTTTGCACATATTCGCAGTGCACACATATCTTACGGTTCTGGTTCTTCGTCAACTTACTCTTACTGTATATCATACAATTTCGGAAGAGGAATTCACTGGAATGCCCAGTTGCTTCTCCACTTTATTCCACCTCACGGAAATACTCTGAATAAATTTTACACCTTAATTCACCACTCTCAAACCTACGACAAGGCCTACGCTTCTCACTAATCAAAATATTTAGACAATTGCCGATAAAAATCTGATCGCATGTTTTTGTAAGATCCAATACTACACCAGACAAATTTATAAACTAACTACGGTAATCAGATATTCACTCTCGGCTAACAACGTAACTTTTTATTATCAAAAGTATTAATCCACGGGAAATAACACCAGAGAAAAATGACGGCTTATCTAAAATAAAGAATATCAAACGACTACTGATACACAAACAAAACTGAAACCGTGAGAGAATACGAAAGTATCAAAGTGAAATTCCCCTTCTGATATTACGGCAAAAACATCGTTTGGAAATTATGTACTTTAATAATTAACCGCAAGGCACAAACAACCTATCAGTTCCCAGGTGTTGGTAGCAACTACAGCGACAGCTTCTCGCCACGGAAGGTAAACACATTAAAGAGATGAAATCTTATTTTTAATGAAGCAAAGTACTCGTTATCTAACTTTAACACCCTTTCACTCATCTGAGCAAACGACCTTTTGCCGTTTCTGTTTTTTCGTATACTGCAGTGCCCTGGGATACGAAAGACGTCAGCAGCATCCTTATGCGGGTCACCTGAATGGTATCATCTAAATGCAGCTGCACATTAGGTTGGCCTACCTGCGGTGCCCGCTTTAGATCGTTAAATCTCGTCATAACTGCGCAGCGCTTGACTCGATGTTCACAACAGCGAACTTTATGATGGCAAACTCATCTTAAGATACCGTAACTACCTCGTGTAGGTTAATGGAGTCGTAGACGAAACACAAATGAACGTGCTGCCTGGTATCATATCCTGAGAGATATGAAGAGATTAAGAGCCCAAGAGAATCAGCGTGGCACTGAATTCATAAACAGCTCGAGTTTAATTAGCACACAAGTGTGACCTGTATGTCACATTATTGACTTTTTTTACCCAAATACCAGGCGATTAGTTCAAAAATCCAGTAAATGGCTCACACCATTTTTAAACCCTTACGTGCATCATATCTCTTACTAGTTGATCGTGATACAAGCACAGTAAAATAGCTGCAGTCAAACAAAACAGAGACACGAAATAACAACGTCGTTACACGAAAGCAAACAATTGGAGGTACAAATTAACAATGATCGTTCAAAGATTTTGTAGTTACCTAAACGATCGCACACGACCACAGCAGTTTTCTGCCCAATTCCTTTACTCACTGGCAGATCGCCGTCCCCGTCTTAACATAAAATATTTCTTTTTATTTAATTTTGAGCACTTCCTCGCTAACTTCACATTTTGACAGTATGAAATATAGAAAAGTTGTAAACATTCAGACACCTTCCTACTATTTATCGGCAGTACAAATACTGAATGAAATAAGTAAAGAAGCCGACGCTCTTGAGCTTGACCACATATACTATATAATATCTGCATAAAGTTACTGGCAAAGTGTACAAATTTTACTTAAATAGTTACATGAATATTGAGAATAGATGGGATTATCATGCTGCTTGCAACTGCTGAGTTACTGTCGAGGATATGATTATCTCAATATATTTCCAATGCCAAGTGTGATTATAAATAAATAAATATGTTGCTATCAAGTGATAGCTTGAGGTAATAAGCTATCATCCAAGACATGGTTTGTCGAAATAGCGTGACGCATTCAAAAATTGATAATTTTGATTTTCTTTTTTTCAGATATTGTGAACATAAACTTTTGTAGGTTTGATGATATTAACAATATTATTGGTTCATGAGATTGGCCCAATTTTTATGACTTCGTAGTTGCTATGGAATTGATGGGAACATTAAACTATGATTTATTATTTATTTTCGTCTGTACGTGGTACCGTCCAGCCTCTCTTACATTGCCAGCAACTTGAATACTTTTGTGACTTACGCAGTAAGTATCCCTTATGTTGCAGCAGCCTAGCATCTGCCTTAACCAGGATGAATTTTATGCGATAGTCCCACTTCAAATCGCTCCTAATGTCTACAACCAATTTTTTTGCACGGAAGTGAGGCTACCAGTGATTTCTGCAATTTTGTAACCTGTAAATATTATAAAAATGTACAAATGAATGTTCGTGCAAGTGTATGTGTGTGTGTGTGTGTGTGTGTGTGTGTGTGTGTGTGTGTGTGTGTGTTTGTGTTCGCGGCTTAGAACCAGGGATATATAAAATACTGCAATAACCATTTTAGATCTACATTTAATCCTGATCGTCGCCCAAATTATTTACCTTTGTGGTTCTGATCTTACTTCACTCGATAGTCATACCTCCACTTTCACTGTTCAGCCTATTCTTGTGATATGCGTCATCGCCGGCCGCGGTGGCCGAGGGGACTGAGGCGCTCCAGTCACGGTCTGCACGGTCACTACGGTCGGGGGTTCGAATCCCCCCTCGGGCATGGATATTGGTACCGTCCTTAGTATTAGTTAGTTCATAAGTAGTTTGTAAGTTTAGGGACTGATGACCCCGTAGTCCCATAAGCTATACAAACATTTGAACATTTTTTATACGTCATTGACCCTGAGCTTAGACTTTCACTGCTATTGACATTTGGCTTTAGCCAGCTTTCTATCCCAATTATTACGTGGCAAATAAATATTTACTTCTTTCTCCGTTCTGTTATTTGAAACGCTGCTCTGCCTCAGAACGCTTCTTTTCTAGTCACTGCAGGACTTTCTGTAAACTAAAACACGGTCATCCGCACAAAGTACTGTATCAGCTAACCAGCCAGCTGCTTCCTGTGTGGAGTAAACGCCTGAACTACTAAGGCAGAAAAACAATGCAACGCATGACAGCAGAGGTCGCGAAATTTCAATTCTATATCGACACAGTTGCCTCCAAACCATAGGATAGCGATAGGTTCTGAGATCGATGCCAGTAGTCGACAGTTCTGCTTTCGCCACGCAAGGCTAGCCGTCTACACCAAATCTGCTGCCTGTAGAAATCGAGGGTAGTCTCAGAACCCAGCAGTAGGCGTGTGTCAGCATATGGAATGATTTGCTACTCTTTGCTTCCAGTGCTCTCTAACGCTGCCTTCAAGGCTTCCTATACATCTCGGATGAAACACGCCCATACACCTTGACAAATAAACAGGCTTCCCGATCTGCTCGCTATTGCTGTAAGGTGATAGATCATCCGCTTGAGCCGGCCGTTGCCGAGGAGACTGAGGCGCTCCAGTCACGGTCTGCACGGCCACTATGGTCGGGCGTTCGAATCCCACCTCGGGCATGGATATTTGTGCCGTCCTATTTCGTAAGTAGTTCATAAGTAGTTTGTAAGTTTAGGGACTAATAACCCCGTAGTTAAGTCCCACAGACTATACAAACATTTGTTTTTAAACATCCGCTTGACATGACAATCTAACCCACACTCTGCACTAGTCTGGACCTCTCAGGAAGATCGAGCACTGCCCTGAGGTGGCTTGTTTGAGGCACAGTTCGCCAATCACTGCCAGCAACTCGACTTGCAGGGACAGAAGGCGCTGGGTCATCAGAGATCCCAAACTCGCCTTCAAGCGCCAGAGATAATGATTCATTAGCGTGAGGTAGTCCACTGGCCCCGCAGATTAGGTCAGCAGCATGTCGATCACGACCAATATAGCTTCCAGAAAAAGCGTCAAAAACGACGTCTGTTATTTATGACATGTCCGAATGATTAGACGCGGCCCTTCTTGGTAGCTTCATCTGTGTCCAGTTGACCAGTTCTCCCTATATCCGTTCCTATTCACATTTTATTTCCCGTAACGTGACTGCCTATCAGAAGCAACGAACATACTGTATAAATAACAAATCACTGTTTGGAACTCTACAGACTACTTGATTTACTCTATGAACTATAAGAAAAAGCGAGAAGAAAGCTCCTAAAAACAAGCATATTCACGAAATTTAAGAACTACCTACTACCAAAACACAAAAGTCAAGTTACGTAACTTAGCGTCTGGAATGATACACAGCTAGTGTCAGATTACTCTTTCCTCCCAAATGCAACACGTTAAATCTCTGTATAAAAATAACAATCTTGATCGCAGAGGTAAAAAAATATTTTTTTTTTATTATTATTATTCATTTCACCGGTTTCATCTGCTCACAGTTTGCAACTTACTGCCAGAGAACAGCCACGGCATCCCTGCAGAGTCCAGCACAGTCCTCATGGGCAGTATTTTCTGAAGATGAACTATACCAGGTCGAAACCGGTAAAATAAAATAGAAATATTTCTTTACCTCTGCCATCCAGACTGTTATTTTAATACAGATACTGTCAAGGAAGATCGCTGTTTTCTTCTACGACCCCGCGGCAGAATAGCCGTGCGCACGGATGCGCCATGCTACGTTGCTCGCTGCCGTTCGCCGTGGATGTTCGAGTCTTCCCTCGGGCATGGGTATGTGTGTGTGTGTTGTCGTTAGCCCTTTCACTCCCTGCACGCACAGTTGTGTTGTTCTGGTCTCGCTAGTTTTATTTGCTTGCTAGGAAGTTCGGTCCTACATCACACAATCTGGATGGACTGTGGTAAAGTACGCAAAGTTTTCCATGTTTCTACACTGGGTGACAGGAGCAGTCGACAAACGTCTTGTACACTTACAATGGCGGCAAGAAATACTCGTTGACAAAGTGTTGATATTCTTGTTTTGAAATGTGACAGTCAGTTGATTTTATATAATCCTGTGATGGTATTATGTCATGTAACTGTAATACGGCACGGATCATAAACGTTTGTCGTTAAAGGTCCAAAACAGAAAATTTGCGCGTACAAATTTTTTGAAAAAAAATTATTTCTTTTTTTGTAATTAATTACTGTATGCATTTTGTATCGTAAACGTTTCTCTCTATATAAATGTTACATTACCTACAACCTTGGGTGTGAAAGAGTTAGGTTAGTTTAACTAAGGTAAAGTAGTTTGTAAGCTAGGGACTAATAACCAGGCAATTAAGTCCCATAGCTTTACAAACATTCGAACATTTTAATTTGAATTTCCTACGAATTGTTATCAAAATTAAAGTTAAATCTTCACTCAATACACAATTTTTACTGCTTGTCAGGCTAACACTTGTTACAGATGCTTATATAAAAGAAAATCAGCATCCAATTTCCTTGTCTAATTTCCCAACCGTTACAAAATTCGTCACTGTAGACGCGCAACGCTAATGAATGCAGGTTTTTCAAGACTTATTCGCTGACACCACCCTCATTGAACTGATAAATCGTGCTTTGTTTTTCGGGCCGTATCTCACAGCTGCTTTGTAGGCGGGAAGCAGCAATTGTGAAAGCGGCTGTATTTTCTCCGAACGACGCCCACGGCCTGTGTAGGCCTTTGTTTAGCTGACTAGACGGCACATTTAACGGAAATGGCGCCCACTTTCTGTGCCCCACAGAAGTCACTACGCTCCTATTTCAAGAGTTTTCCCAGTTGCACTCTCTCTTTCATCTGTCCCGACTGACATTTGCCTAGTGGCAAGGTGGCTGCCGCTGAAAAACACTGCTAACGAATCAGAATGCAACATAGAGAAACGGAGATGTAATAGCCAATTTTATTAGGTAGATAACTCGCTGTACGAAGGTCACAGCCCCACGTGAAATGTAGATGAAGAAATCAGTATTGAGTGCTGCCTCATTGGTGGTTGTAACCGCTGTTACACGCTTCAACAATGAATCAAATTGTCTTGTTAGGGTACAGGACTTCACGCTGTTTCCACATATTGCCGAGGTTCATTTGTGGCAGTAGTTGGTACTGGATCCCTAGCCAATGGTTTCACAAGATGTTTTGGATAGGCGTGGGCAAGGCAGATGCTAGACAGATTTATTGGACGAATCCTCAGTATGTGTAGTTGATCAACAGAGGAAGTAGATCTACGATGTTATTTACCAGTATTGGATTGGTACAAGGTGGACTTGATAAAAGACAGAGATGATGCAACTGGAAGCAGCACACTTCATTATAGGTTATTTCAGTAAGCATGCAAGCGTCACAGAGATGACCGGGAAACTTGAGTTGCAGACGCTGCAAGAGAGACTTTCCATATCGCTGTATGGGTTCGTGTCAAAACTCCAAGAGCATATGTAGCTCTAGATATCAAGCACTATATCACCAGGTCCAGATGGGGTACGAATTCGGTTTTACAAAGTGTACTCGGTGACATTGGCCCCATACTTCCATTTATCGCAAATCTCTGATCAAGTGCAAAGTACCAAGAGGTTGAAAAAAAAAGAACAGGTTCAAAATATTCCTATGTTTGCTAAGGTTAAGGTACTCAACTGCGGGGCCAGCAGTCCCTAAACTTTACAAACTAACATATAGTAAAGACAGCACAAACATCCATCACCGAGGGGGTAAACAAACCCCTGACAGGGAACGGTCTCGTGCATCACAGCATAGCTCCTTAGTGTGCTCGGCCACTCCACTGCGTCAAAAGAACAGATAATACCCGTGCATAAAAAAAGGCAACAGAATGAGCCCACGGTATTACAGACCTATATCATTAACAACAGTTTGTTGTAGAATTCTTCAACATTTTCTCAGTTCTAATATAACAAATTTCTTCTAGACGGAAAAGCGTCTGTCCATGCACCAGCAAGGCATTAGGAAGCATCGATCGTGAGAAACCCAGCTTGCCCTTTTCAGTTGTGGCATCTTGCATGATATGGGTGAAGGGCAACAGGCAGACTGCATATTTCTCGATTTTCGAAAGGCGTTTGAAACGGTACCACGCAATAGACTCCTAACGAAGATACGGGCTTATGGAATAGGTACCCAAATATTTGATGTCTCGAAGATTACGTAACAAATAGACCCCAGGAAGTTGTCGTCTATGGCGAGTGTTCACCCGAGACTAGGGTATCGTAAGGTGTGCCCCAGGGAAGTGTAATAGGGCCGCCTATTATTTTATATCTATATAAATGACCTGACGGACACAGTGAGTTGCAATCTGCGGCTGTTTGATGATCATGCTGTGGAGAACTAAAGGGTGTCGTCATTGAATGACTGTAGTAGGATGCCGCGCGGGACTAGCCGCGCGGTCTCCAGCGTCGGAAGTTCGAATCCTCCTTCGGGGCAGGAAATTTCTGTTCTCCTTAGTATCAGTTAGTTCATAAGTAGTTTGTAAGTTTAGGGACTGATGACCCCACAGTTAAGACCCTTAAGCTTAACAAACATTTGAACTTTTTTTGTAATAGGATGCAGGGATACTTTGACCAAATTTCTAGGTGGTTTCAGGAATGGTAATTACCGCTAAATGATGAGTAGGAGAAACAGTCCCATAATGTTCAAATATAGTATTAGTAGTGTGCTGCTTCATAGAATCACGTCAGTTAAATACCTAGGCGTAGCGCAGCACAGTGATATGAAATAGGAAAGATCATATGTCTTGGACGGCCGTGGTTCAGAGAATAACAAATATTAAACAATATTAATCTGTCCTTAGAAAACGTCATAAATTAGAAACACATGGCATACTTTCTTTGTCATAAAAATGAAGAATGCGCAGTTGTGGATTACGGGATAGCGGCTGCCGCGTCCGGGACCAGAGATAATCCGTATGTATTGAAACTGTCAACAGAGAGCTACGACACTTGTATCGTGACGTCTGAAAAACTATCTGTAAAATCCAGAGCTTTCCAAACTGGATGTCGTGACAATCTGGGATGTCGCATACTGGCATCAAGGGGGTTGCGACACTAGTAAATTCAAAATACAATAAATAAATAAATACAAGCTTGTGGGAAAAATACAAAACACCCTACCCATCATTTAGTACGTATTGAACTTAGAAATGACTCACAGGATTAATATTACTTTTCAGAATCATTTGTTTCAATATAATCTCTCTTTCAATTATTAATGATGAAATGGCGTGGCATAAAACTGTATGAATTACATGTGTGTTGACATTAGGAAAATTTTTTGAGCTGTATTCTAACATATACATTAAAAGCAAATTCATAACTTACGGAATACAGCCCTGAATCGATGTACAAAAATAAAACCTTATGTCACTAATTAAGACTGGGGAAAGGGTTGATTCAGGGGTTTTTGTAAGAAAAGAGTATTTTGAATGGTGTGGTGGGGTGGGAAGAGAAAATGTATGCAACTGAGGCGTTATTACAAAATTTTACAAATGTTTGTTAAGCTTATGGGACCCAACTACGGGGTCATCAGTCCCTAAACCTACAAACTACTTATGAACTACTTACGAACTAGGACGGCACAAATATCCATGCCCGAGGGGGGATTCGAACCCCCGACCGTAGTGGCCGTGCTGACCGTGACTGGAGCGCCTCAGTCACCTCGGCCACGAGGCGTTATTATTTATTCATTTATCGTATAGTATATAAATGATCAGTTAAAAGATTAATATCTACATTACTTACCTATGGCATCGCCGGGAAAAAATTACTTGTTTCACCATTGAAACGTCTCAGTGGGCATTCTTGTATGATGTGCTTCACAGTGTGCCTCTCAGCACCACATTGCAGCAGGATGATTACATTTTCCTCCATTTATGCGGCAGATCTCCACGAACACCGATTATTGCTTTGGCATGTGTTTTTTTAAATGTGTGCTCTCGTCATCGTCTACTGTCATTCCACCGAATGTTATTTAATCTGTGAGAGTTTTAAGTGTGCATGTATGTCTGTTTTAACCACCATGACTTTTCAAATTTCTGAATATATATTTTTAATTTCTTTATTTTCTGTATAAGTCTCAATATTTTTCATCTCCTATACGTTTTTAATTCTGCAAATTTTTTCGCCGTTACATGTTTTGTGCCTTATTGACTAATTTGTACAACCGATCGGCTGAAGAGCAGCACTGAAGCTGCTGTCAGCCTGCCGCCACAGGTGGCTTTAAAATATCAATAAAAAGATGAGAAAAACCACACCATTGTTAGTCAGGATCACGTTAAACTTCGACAATACATTCCGAAGTTGTTTACTCTTCACAAGTTTGTTCAAAGCCAGGTACCTTCCGTGTAGTGCATGGGTAATTAAAGATTCTGCTGGAGAAAATTGTCTCCATTCATAAAAACCATCTCCCAGTCGGGTTGAAATTGTTGGCTAAAAGGTTCTGCGCCATACAGACGGGTGGACGTCTTACGTCTTTCTATACGTAGGTGGGGAATAGTTTCATGAATGGGCAATCTTTGATTAGTCTGGATCTTACTGTATTCATCCACCAGAGCAATGCATCTACGAACGTGGGGTGGAGGAATACAGCTTAGTATGGGCAACCATTGATTTGGAGTTGATCTGCTCGTGCCCGTGATCATCTTCATTGTGTGATTTAACTTAATATATTTTCTCATCTGGTTCATAGTGTGGGTTCCTCTAGTCATGTCCTAGTTCATGAACCACGGGCAACGTAAGAGTGGCCAAGTAAGTGGTCCTGACAGTTGGGATACCAGTTACTTTGGAATAAGGTTGGGCATCTCGGACATATTCTGAGTCGTAGCCGCCTTTGTGCTCTGACGGCAAAGACTACCAAATCGACCGGTTAGTCCCTCAACCGTTAGGGGTAAAATCCAGTGGGGCCCTGGGCAAGTAAGGCTAGCAGCCTGCTTCCCAGGTACTTCAATATCACGCTGGCAACAATCAGAGTAAAATGCCTCGAACCTTTGGCGGTGATGGAGTCCCACCTCTAATTGACAGACTAGGGACTTTTCAGATACGACTTGGCGAACGATCTGGAATGAGATGGGGAGCTATTAATATCAATGGAGATTACAATGGGTACAAGGTAGAGCTGGCGGACGCTTCAAGTAAGATGGGGTTAGATGTTTTAGCTGTTAGTCATGTTAGAGTAAGGGGAGAGGATGAGGACGAAATCGGAGAATACAACGTCTACCTGTCAGGAGTTAAAGTAGGAAGAGCACAGTGGGATGTAGGATTTTACATCAGGAAAGCAATCGAACCCAGCATAATTGCAATAAGGTATGTAAATGAACGGCTGATGTGGATAGATTTGGTCACCTCCAGTAAGAAAATTAGGATTGTGGCAGTGTATTCACCCTGTGAAGGAACAGATCTAGAAGAGATGGACAGATTTTACAACGCACTTAGTGATGTAGTTGTTAGAGTGAAGGATAAGGATAGTGTTTTACTCATGGGTGATTTCAACGACAGGATAGGAAATCGAACAGAAGGTTATGAAAAGGTTATGAGTAAGTTTGGAGAAGATATGGAGGCCAACAGAAACGGAAAACAGCTCTTGGATTCCTGTTCCAGTATGGGCTTAGTTATCAAAAACTCCATCTTTAAGCAAAAGGACATTCACCGCTATACGTGGGAAGGAAGGGGAACCAGATCTATCATTGACTATATAATAACAGACCAGGTATTCAGGAAGACAGTCAAGGACACACGTCTTTTCGGGGGGTTCTTTGATGATATTGACCATTATTTAATCTGCAGTCAAATTGGTTTTGTCAGGCCAAAAGAGCAGAACGTCAGGTCCATGTGTAGAGGGATAATAGTGGAGAAGATTCAAGACAAGGAAATTAGGCACAAATACATAACAATGACCTCGTAAAGGTACCAGTTAGTTTTATGCAATGATTTACAATCACTGGAAGAGGAATGGTCAAGATACAGGGACACACTACCGGAAACAGCTAGAGATTGTCTTGGACCAGTAGTGTGTAAAGGTAGGAAGAGGCAGACAGCCTGGTGGAATGACACAGTCAAGGCAGCCTGTAAAACTAAAAAGAAGGCATATAAAAATGGCTCCGTACTAGAAATCAGGCAGACAGAGAAAGTTATCTTGAAGAAAGAAACAAAGCAAAACGGATAATGGCAGAATCCAAGCAGAAATCATGGGAAGACTTTGGAAACTAGAATCTCTGGGCCAAGCCGCGAGAAAATCATTTTGGAGCGTAATTAGCAATCTTCGAAAGAGAGGGAAGAAGGAATTAACAAGTGTTTTGGACACGTCAGGAAAGCTACTAGTCAATCATCTGGATGCCTTGGGCAGATGGAGGGAATATTTTGAAGAATTGCTCAATGTAGGTGAAACGCTCAATGATGTATCATATTTTCAGGTAGAATGGGACAGGAACGACGATGGAAACAGGATCTCATTGGAGGAAGTGGAGAAAATGGTCAGTAGATTGTTCTTGTTATGGTCTTCAGTCCGGAGACTGGTTTGATGCAGCTCTCCACCCTACCCTATCCTGAGCAAGCCTTTTCATCTCCTCATAAGAACGGCAACCCACATCCACTTGAATCTGCTTACTATACGCGTCTCTTGGTCTCCCTCTGCGATTTTTACCCCACACACTTCCCTCCAGTAGAGAGCATTTAGAGATGAAATAGTGAAGGCAGCAGAGGTCAGTAGATTACAGTTCAACAAAGCGGCTGGGGTGGATGAAATTAAGCCAGAACTTGTCAAATACAGTGGAATATCAGATCTCAAATGGTTACACAGGATAATTGAATAGGCGTGGGAATCGGGACAGTTTCCGTCTGACTGGACGAAAGCGGTAATCACGCCAATTTTCAAACATGGAAACAGGAAAGATTGCAACAACTATCGAGGTATCTGTTTAATTAGCGTTGTAGGCAAAATATTCTCAGGTATTGTTGAAACGAGAGTACGAGTATTAATTGAGGACAAGTTAAATGAAAATCAGTGTGGGTTTAGGCCTCTTAGAGGCTGTCAGGACCAGATCTTTAGCTTACGGCAGGTAATGGAAATGTGCTATGAGTGGAACAGTGATTGTATCTATGTTTCATAGATCTGGAAAAGGCTTATGGCCGTGTTCCTAGGAGGAAGCTACTGTCAGATCTACAAGATTATGGTATAGGAGGTAAACTTCTGCAGGCAATTAAAGGGCTTTACGTAGACTGTCAGGCAGCAGTTAAGAGTAGATGGCAAATTAAGCTCATGGTTTCATTGGTAAGACAAGGCTGTAACCTGTCACCACTGTTGTTCATACTATTCATGGATCATATATTGAAAACAGTAGACTGACAGGGCGGGATGAAAGTAGGTGAGAACGAAATAAGCAGATTCGCATATGCGGATGACTTAGTTGTAATGGCCGATTCGATTGAAAGCCTGCAAACTAATATTTCAGAGCTCGATCAGAGTTGCAAGGATTATGATATGAAGATCAGCATCTCCAAAACGAAAGTGATGTCTGTGGGAAAGAGATTCAAACAGATTGATTGCCAAATAGGAGCAGCAAAGTTAGAAAATGTAGACAGTTTCAAGTACCTTAAATGTATTTTCTCACAGGATGGCAACATAGCGAAAGAACTGGAATGCAAATGCAAAGCTAATGCAGTGAGTGCTCAGCTAAGATCTACTCTCTTCTGCAAGAAGGAAGTAAGTACCAAGACTAAGTTAGCAGTGCACCGCTCTATCTTTCGACCAACTTTGTTGTATGGTTACCTAAGGTTACCTAAGAGATTCATGATCTCGTCAGCGGAGGATAAGAGGAGTCGAGGTAGACCAAGAAGAAAGTACTTAGATTCAGATTCAGTGCAGAATGGGCCGGCCGCAGTGGCCGAGGGGACTGAGGTGCTCCAGTCACGGTCTGCACGGCCACTACGATCGGGGGTTCGAATCCCCCTCTCGGGCATGGATATTTGTGCCGTCCTTAGGATTAGATAGTTCATAAGTAGTTTGTAAGTTTAGGGACTGATGACCCCGTAGTTAAGTCCCATAAGCTATACAAACATTTGAATCAATGTTAGCACTGAATAGGGGATCATGGAGGAATTTTATTAGAGGTACTATGCTCCAGACTGAACGCTGAAATGCATAATCAGTCTCTAATGATGATGATGATGATCTATTCTCTTCACATGAGGATTGTAGATCCAGACGGGGACACAATGCTCCGCCGTAGAATAAAATAAGTTTAAAGCTGAGCAGCATAGAGTAGTTGCACTTCCACCTAAAGAAGAACCACACAGTTATCAAATTATGTTGTTACCACTCTTGGTCAGATGACTGTAAGTTTTTTTGTAATATGACTGCAGCTTCTGCAATATGAGGTCAAGTAGTTCATTACAGAGTATTCTTCAAACGAAGAGACTCTACGAAGATTGGGTAATCTTGTTAAAAACGGAATCATTGTTTATTATCATTTATATTGATAGATACAAATCAGTACAACATTTATTATACCACAAGCGACAGCATTATTGATATTATAAACGGCCTCCGACTTTGTTAATTATTCTTGAGTCATAGCCTATTTTAATACGTGCTTCCTAGTTTCTTGGTACCTGACAAATGGCATAAAGTATCCGTCAAATATTCTTAGTGACTGAAAAAAAGCGCAGGTGACTCCCGTTTATAAGAAAGGAAAGAGAACTGGCCCACATAATTACAAGCCACTATCGTTTCCTGCAATATTTGGAGCATATTCTCTGCTCGAATATAGTAAATTTCCTTAAGACGGAAAAGTTTCTTTCTATGAATCAGCACGGGTTTGGAAAACATCGTTCGTGTGAAACTCAGCTTGCTCTTTTCTCACATGACATCTTGCGAGCCATGGATGAAGGGCAACAGGCGGCCTGTGTTTTTCTCGACTTTAAAAAGGCGTCTGACGCGGTGCCACACTGCAGACTGCTAACGAAGATACGAGCATATGGAAAGGTTCACAGATTTGTGACCGGCCGGAAGACGTACTAAGTAATAGAACGCAGTATGTTGTTCTCGATGGCGAGTGTTCTTCAGAGGCGAGTGTATCGTTAGGCGTGCCACAGAAGTTTGTGATAGGACCACTATGATTTTCTATCTATATAAATGACTTCATCGACAAAGAGACTTGTAATTTGCGGTTGGTTGCTGATGATGCTGTGGTGTATGGGAGCGTGTCGTATTTAATTTACTGTAATGGCTGTAATAGCATACAAAATATCTTGTTGGTGTGAAGAATGGCAGCTAGCTGTAAATGTAGAAAAATGTAAGGAGATAGACATCAGTAGGAAAAACAATCCCATAATGTTCGAATACAACATTATTAGTGAGCTTCTTGATGCAGTCGCGTCGTTCAAATACCTAGGCGTAACATTGCAGAACGATATGAAATGGGACGAACATGTAAATTACAGTAGTGAGTAACGCAGTCAGCCGACTTCGATTTAATGGGAGAATTTTGGGGAGATGTACTTCACCTGTAAGGAAGACAGCGTATAAAACGCTTGTGCGACCACGTCTTGAGTCTTGCTCAAGTGTTTGGGACCCGCAGCATATCAGTATAGCAGTTCAGAAGCGAGCGGGTAGGTTCGTTACTGGTAGGTTCTGTCAATACGCGAGTGTCACGGCAATGCTCCGGGAACTCAAAGGGGATCGCTGGAGGAAAGACGACGTTGTTTTAGAGAAATTGTCGAGTAAATTTAGAGGGCCGGAATTTAATGCTGAATGTATAACGATCTTCCTGCCGCCTACTTACATTTCGCGTAAAGATCGCAAGATGAGAGAAATTAGGGCTCTGGGAGGCACATAGACATACTTGTATCCGTCGATTTAGGAGTGGAATAGGAGTTGCCTAGTAGTGGTAGAGTGTACCTTTCGCCACGCACCATACGGTTTTTTTTTTTCATTATTGTATTTTAAAGCCCCAGGGGGCAGGCTGTCAGCAGCATACAGGGCTGCTCTTCAGCCGAGCGATTGACAAAAATAAATAAACATATTTTAACCAAAAAGGAGGTGATAAAACGCTGAATTTATACAATTGCAAGGTCTAAAATTGCTGAACATTCACATTTAAAACCACTTGAAAGATAATGGATGACAATAAAGAAGTTTAAAAGTAGACATAGACACATTCGTTGAGATTAAAAGAGCCACTGTGGTCAAAATAACGAAATTGTTGTAGAAAACACTGGACCGAAACATGGTTAAGAATGAAGGAAATTTATAATACGTGGCAACACAATTGTTTGGCGGTCGCTCGGAAGTCTTAAAATAACACGCGTAATCACTGAGCACTGAACACTGACACAACACTGATATTAAAAAGTTGATTGTCGGACCCCACAGTGGATAGGGAAGGAGAGGGGGAAAGCGCGGGGGCGAGAGTAGGAGGGGAGGGAAGATGGGGGAGGGGGATAGGAAGGCTTCTGAAGGATGGGGTGGGAAGAGGAGGAAGAGGATAGCCAAGCGAGGCGGGAAAAGAAGGGGATGGGGGAGGGGGTGGCCATGATCTACAGGGAAGGACTATGGTTGGATGGAGGGGTAGATGTCGGGACAGAGACCATCATCTGGGAGGGTAAGGAGACGGAAGCTACCCTGGGAAAGGATGTGGAGTGTGTGTAGGTGAAGGGAGGGAGGGATATGTTGGTAACGGCGTGGCAAAGGCCCGGAATTGAGGAGGAGGATGACGGGATATGTACTTGAGACGGATGTGTTCAAGGAACTGGAGCAGGTGAGGGAAAGGAATGAGATTATAAAGGGTCCGCGTGGGGGAAGGGAGGCACATACGGTAAGCGGTGGATTGCGGGGTATGTATGTAGATGTGGAACATTTCATACTGACGAAAACGTTTGTATAATTAATAAATTATGCATAATTTGCCTCTCTAGTTCAAGACTGAAATGTACTATTGTCATATATTGATTTTACTGTTGGAATTGTTGAGAGGCTGTGTGAGCCACAGAGACGCTCTCCAGGCTGAGAAATAGAAATCATTGCAGATAACAGGCTAAAACAGACACGTATATCTTACGGGATGTAGGCACTAAAGAAATCTCCTAGCGATTTGCTGATGCCCTCAGCCACAGTCCCAGGGTGGAGGTTACCTTTCGGAGAAGATGGGCGTAACTTCATATAGCGTCTAGACGCTGTTGTAAGACGTTACATTAGTACTTGGTGGCCAACTGGCACGTTTTAATGTAAGTATCAAAGTTGATACCAGTCACTTGGGAATAGCAATGTCAGTGGTTTCACGAGGCTAGAGTGACTGCAAGTTAGCAGCTCCCCTGAGTCGTGGCCTAAGGCGGAGCCTAAGGCGTGGCCAACTGACGTAAAACATTGTTGTTGTTGCCCATATTGGGTAGCGTCGTAACGTTTTACTTTCAGCTGAACAATGTTGCTACCAAGTATGGATTTTGTTAGTGCACAAACAAGCCACCTCCCCACCGGGGGAATGGCAGAAAGGACAGGCTGAAACGTGGTTCGCTAGAGGACTCAGAGAGAGGGCAAGCCACAATTTAGATTGGTCGAACCAAGCAGCGGCCAATAGGAAATTGTTAAGTGTCGGAAAGTGGGGGAAAGAGGTGCGCCCACACCGGCCGTTAAAAACCCAGGTTTTTGGATGAAGAGGGAAGTTCTCAGTCAGACGAGTCGGGCGCCAGCCCGTGACTATCGCCGTCGGCCTCGGTGTGCTCCATGACAGTCTGTTTCTCGCGGGGAGTGCGTCTGTCTAGGGGATGCTGCTAGGGAACGTAATTACTGGCTTATGTTGTGGCAAACAATTTCTACTTTTTTTTTTTTTTTTTTTTTTTTTTTTTTTTTTTTTTTTTTTTTTTTTTTTTTTTTTTTAATAACTAACTTCAGTGTAGTAGACTTAGTATGGGATGCAATAAATTCAATATAAATTCAATGCAAGGTACCTAGGAGTTCCATAAAGTTTCCTAAACAAGTATCATCTCGAGTCCAGAAATCCGCATCTCTAGTAGATGCCTGTACTGTCTCTCTGCAATCATCCCTTTCCGCTCGGGATATGCAGCCTGACTTTGCTACCTCTTCCCTGTTTCCTATGTAGGACACGACACTATGGTGTCAAAACAGGTTATTCAAGTATTAGCTGTTCACTCGAACCTGTAAGCTCATAGCGACGCAGTGTAACTACAGAGCATGTAATCACAACGCGCATGCGTAGCGCGCATTGTCGCTGGGAAGAGCCGTACAGGGCCGGTGCAGTGCGCGCAGACTGTAACACGGCTGCGACAGCGCCTGAGCTGCCCCTGGGGAGCGACACGTGGATGGCCCGTGTCATCGCAGCCGGCTGCGTGTAGCGCTCCGAGGGGCGCTGCAGCCACGCCGCCAGTAGGGAGCCCGTATAGGGAACCAGTGCCCAGGCGGCCGGAGTCCGCCATGTTTTCACCAGACTGCGCAAGGTACGAGCGTTTGGATAGCGACCCAAGCAGAAGGGCTGCTTCGTAACGAATAACATTAGATCCGCCGGAGCGGTCAAAATGACCGCTATACGTTTTTGAAACGTTATTTCTACGGCAGTTTTATTTATTTATTTATTTATTTATTGCACACTTTAGGTTACGGTAGTAACACAAAAGTGGGCCTTTGCGATCGTCTTTTGACAGCTCGAAATTTAAATGAAAATAACGGCTTAACTATTCATCTGACACGAAAATTGAATAATGGAATTTGTAGAGGAGAATATTCTCTACAACTTTCCTCTCTTATGTTTTTTTTTCATATCTCGTAGCGTTTAAAAGATATTTGCAAAAATAACGGCGATTTTGGGATGTCTTTCTGGTCTGTCTGTCCGTCCGTCTGTCTGTCTGTCCGTAAGGTTTTCAAGACGAACCGTTCAACCGATCAACACCAAATTTTACAGACATGATTGTAGGCCGCCAGAGACTACAACTTCCCCTTTTAAAATTTTTTGGACAAAAAATACGGTAGTACAAAAAAAAAAGTTTGTAATGTAATTGCAAACGATCCGTCCATCTGACACGAAAATTAAATAACCTAATTGGTAGAGGAGAAAATTCTCTACAACTTATCTCCCATGTGTTTTTTCATATCTCGTATCGTTTGAGACATATTTGCAAAAATAACGAAGATTTGACACCGTCCATTGGCCGGCTGCGGTGGCCGAGGTGACTGAGGCGCTCCAGTCACGGTCAGCACGGCTACTACGGTCGGGGGTTCGAATCCCCCCTCAGGCATGGATATTTGTGCCGTCCTTAGTCTTAGCTAGTTCATAAGTAGTTTGTAAGCTTAGGGACTGATGACCCCATGACCCCGTAGTTAAGTCCCATAAGTTGTACAAACATTTGAACATTTGAATTTGAACACCCTCCATTGGATTAACGAAAACCAGCCGTTCGGAGATGTCACGTGACATTCCACGCGTATTTGATGATTTTCTTATTGTAACTTACAAGTTGTCGTTTCAAAGCAACGGCACACAGAGGAATTAACAAAAACACATCGTTCTTCGTACGATAAATGATAACCTAATGTCTACAAATGCCATATTAACATCAGTTAACAACGGCCATCAATAGTATGAGATTGAAGGACCCCCTTTTCTTGTTTTATAGCCGTAGCGTAGTGGGCAAGGTGCTGGACTGGGACGCGAAAGGTCGGTGGTTCGAAACCCGCTACTATCTAAATTTTTTCCTAAAAGGGTTTCAGACCCTCTTATTAATTAATTTATTATTATTTAGATTATTATTTTGGTCCAAAATGTTTGAAAAAACTTATAAAACTACATATCTAAAGTGGGCCGAAAAACACGTCAGTGCAATTTTTTATTATTTTTCTTTTTCCCCGTATTGCTTGGCTTCATTGACTTTTCAGTATTATCAGTCGGAATTATTGATACTAAAAATTATTTTTTGAAACTTTTGGTGTAGGGCTTTGTTCATGAGTATAACTATAACCGCCTGGAGTTTCCACACATATGCATGCCCAAGGGAGGACTCGAACCTCTGTTACGAACGGCACCACAGTTCGTCGTATAAAGTCTTACACCACATAGCAAAATTTTGCCGCTGTCACCTTAACGCTGAAGATTGAGATTAAAAATTTTGTACGTAATTCTATGTTTCGTGTAGAAATCAGTTGTCCACGTTTTGCAGAAATCATCAAATTATTAAATTTAATCTGATTCTAACTACGAAAATTTTTGAGTCGGATGTTGTTATTTGTTTTCCCAGACGGTAAAGTTTTCTAAAGCTTTAGAGAGATATTTGTAACTTCACTCTTGTTTTAAAAGACTAATGTAGTCGAACTGATAACGATTGTAAGATTTATCAAATGCGTTGATTAATTCAGCTCTGATTTATTTATGATCCTGACTATATATAAATGGAAGTGTCCTGGTTGACTGACTGACTGACTGACTCATCATCGCCCAGCCCAAACCACTGAAGATAGAAACTTGAAACTCCTAGAGGGTGTTGATCTTACTCTTACTCGTCATTTAAGAAGCGACTTTTCGATATTCCGTCCGTAAGGGGGTGAAATAGGGGATGAAACTTTTTTGAAAATACGTAGCTATTTAGGCAATTTTGAAGCTAGAACTGCAAAATTTCGGATTTTAATTCAGGGTTCGAATTTAAAAAACACGTGTTTTGGCATTTTTTGAAATTCGACAAGTAAGGAGATAAAATAGGTGACGCAAAAATTGATTTTCAAAAATATGTTGCTCTTAACTCAAATTTTAAGCTACAACTACGAAACTTCGGATATAGAATCTTTGTCAGGGTTAAAAATCCATGCTTTTTAGTATTTTTGGAAATTCAACAAGTAAAAGGGTTAAATAGAGGATCAAAATTTCTTTTTGAAAACACGTTGCCTTTGATACAATTTTGAACCTAGAGCTGCGAAAATTGATATTTGTATAGTTAGTTAGACGTTAAAAAATACGTGTTTCGGTATTTTTGGAAATTCAACCATTAACGGGGTTAAATTGGAGAGAGCGTGTTTTTCGAAAATATGTTGCTATTTAGGCAATTTTGAAGTTAGAACTACAAATTTTCGGATTTGTATTCGGGGTTCAAATTTAAAAGACACGTGTTTCGGTATTTTTTGGAAATTCGACCAATAAGAGGGTGAAATACAAGATGCAAAAATTGATTTTAAAAAATATGGTGTTGTCAACTCAAATTTCAAGCTATAACTACGAAACTTAAGATATGGGTTCTTCATCAGGATGAAAAAGAAATAACTGGTGCAGACCAACCAGCCAAGGAATGCGAAGCAGCGGGGGTTCATCTAGTCTTATACAAAAGAAATATGTATTCCTCAAGAAACTGTGAAGTGTCCCAGTGGGGGTTCGTAACTTCCACTTAATCTTCCTATCCATTTCCTTTTCCTGAGGGAATACGTAGGTTTGCCTTTCCTTAGCCTAATATCTGTCGTAATATGAGTATTTCCTCACGAATACTTATATTTTTCCTAAATGCAAGTTGAACTTAGCCGAGGTTGGATTCTACCAAATTTCCCATTCATCTGTAAATCATAATTCAATTTAGTATTTGGTGGCCATGATTTATTAAACTGATAGTTCTGTAATTTTCACACTTGTCTGCACTTGCTTTATTTGGAGTTGTAATTATTATATTCGTTTGGAGGTAATTTTGCACACAGAGTGAAACAGTTTCTTCATAACTGGCTCTATCAGCGATATTAGTAGTTCACAGGGAATACCATATCATCCAGAAGCCTTGTTTTGAATAAAATCTTTCAGTGGTCTTCTCGTAGAAGACTGCGTTCTTTTTCCTTGTATAGTCCCTCAATATGTTCCTTCACACCTTTCAACTTTCCATTAGTGCTGATTTTCCATCTGAGCGATTAATATTCATGAAACCGAATTTTTTGTCTCCAAACGTCTCTTTTATTGCTATGGTGTCTGTTTTTTCGGACATGTCCGAAATAACAAACACCATTTGACGATATTAACGGCCGTAATTTTACGAATCCGAAATATTGAAACATTTAGACCGTTTCGAGGCGTTGAAATAAATTAAACGGCGAAGCTGAATCTTTGTTCTAGACCCGGATTTCAAATAGGATTTTCCACTTCGAATCAGGGACATGTCCGGGGGTGTCAAGTAAAAATTTCAAACTGCGTTGTTGAATGTGTTATTTCAATGCCCCGAAAGAATCGAAAAGTTTCAATATTCCAATTATTTTTAAGCGATATATCTCTTTCTCGTAGTTATACATTCTTCTATATCTCCTCTAGCGTCTTCTGCTTATCCAGACTTCTCTTCGTGTCATCCTCAGTTTTCAGCCTACTCCAATTGCTGTCTTCTCTGTATTTTTTCCTTGCATCAATTATCTTCATTAGCTTCAGTATTATTCAAGGATTTCTATTACGCCTACATTATCATATGCGGCCTTAACTACTATGTCATTCTTTCCTATGTTTCGATCAATCCTTCCCTCATGCTCTCTCTGAAACTTTCGGCAATCTTTGGTTCCTTCAATTCGTCAAGGATCTCTTCACTTTTCTACCTTTTTTATGGTCCCTTACTTTTTAAGCTAACCAATAACATATGGTCAGAGCCTATTCTACCCCTGGATATGGCTTACAGTTTAAAACCTTGTTTGTTCAAATGTTCAAATGTTTGTAAAGTTATGGGACCTAACAGCAGTGGTTATCGACCTCTAAACTTACAAACTACTTGAACTAATTAATCCTAATAACAAAAAACATTCATGACCGAGGAAGGACTCGAACCTCCGACGTGGAATGGCTGCGCGGACCGTTGCAGGGCGCGTCAGTGCGCCCGGCTATACCACCGCGGCATAAAACTGGTTTTGAAATCTATGTCTAACCATTATAAAGTGAATTTTGTACATTTGTCTCCTGATCCCTTCGATGTATACAAATTTTTTTCACGGTGGTTAAACCAAGTTTAAGTCATGACTGATTTGTGCACTGCGCAAAATCATGCCAGACGATTCCCCTTGTCCAGTTTCCCCTACTATTTTTCGTTCACTTCATTTTCCTACTAATGAGTACCAGAACTCCATCTCAATCAGGTTTTCGCCGGACGCGGTGGTCGAGGGGACTGAGGCGCTCCAGTCACGGTCTGCACGGCCACTACGGTCGGGGGTTCGAATCCCCCCTCGGGCATGGATATTTGTGCCGTCCTTAGTCTTAGTTAGTTCATAAGTAGTTTGTAAGTTTAGGGACTGAGGACCCCGTAGTTAAGGCCCATAAACTATACAAACATTTGAACATTTCAATCAGGTTTTCCCCTTTTTTAACTGTCTGAATCATTTCGTTTATCTCCTCATACATTTTGTAAATCTCTTGATGATCAGCAGAGCTCACGATAATGCGTTTACAACGCTCTTAATAGTGAATCATAATGAAGTGTTTTTGTAGCCACGATGTCTCAGAAAACTGCTTGAGCGATGTGGGCATACTGTTTCAAATTTACATCTATATTTCTGCCTTTTTTTAGGTAGCCCATAAGAAGATATTTGTTCATCAAGTATCTCAGGAGATATATTCTGCAAACCGAACCGTGATTCATCGTACCTATTGGAAGACGGTATTTCATGCTACATGGCCGCTGCCTCATTGTCATCACAATCCCCACTAATCAAAATTTTCATTCAATCTAAAGATGTTGGGTAATGTTCAAATTTTTCTGTTCCTAAGGGACCAAACTGCCAAGTTCACCGTCGCTAGACTTGCAGGTTACTTAAACAAACTTACACTAAGGACAACTCACACACAGGCACAAACACACGCACTTGGGAGGACTCGAAACTCGGACCGGAGTGAGCGTGCAGTGCGCAACGTGTCGCCCCAAACCATACAGGCATTCCCGCGCGGCATGTTGAGTGACATGCGTGGCCCACCCTAATACGAATGAAAGACAACACAGGAAATTTACATGTCTATATGGACGAACCATGGTGGTACATATACTTTTACGAATTATTTATGAAGAAGCGGAAGCATGAAGATTTAGGAAGGAAAGGATTAACATTGCTTGCATTGCCCATAACTTGTTGTTCATGAACTGTAGGCTGAAACTGAAGAAACTGCAAAAAGATAGGAAAATAAGGAGATAGGGCCTTGATAAATTGAAGGAACTTAAAGTTCTTAAGAATTTCAAAGGAGCTTTAGGCAACAATTGACAGAAACAGGGGGGAAATAAAACAGTAGAAGAAGAATGGGTTGCATTGAGAGATGAAATAGTGAAGGCAGCAGAGGACAAAATAAGTGGAAAGGCAAGACCTACAAAAAATCCTTGGATAACACAGGAAATAATAAATTTAATCGATGAATGGAGAAAATATACAAATGCAGAAAATGTAACAGGAAAATGGAGTAAAGACGACTAATAAATGAGATCGACAGGGAGGAAAAGTAGCTAAGCAGGAGTGGCTAGAAGGCAAATGCAGGTCTGTAGAAGAATGTATAAATAGGGGGAAAATAGATTCCGCCTACAGTCAAATAAAAGAAACATTTGGAGACAAGGAAAGCAGCGGTATGAAATTTGTTAATATTAATTTAAGCACATGGAAGTCCTTTCTGAAGGCATTTTATAAAGAACTCAGATCGGAAACCAGTTCTCAGCAAAGAAGGCTAAGCTGAAAGGTGGAAGGAGTATACAGAGGTGCTCTACGAAGGAAATGAACTTAGAGACAATATTGTAGGAAGGTAAAAGGATGTAGATGAAGATGATATAGGAGATTACTGAGAGAATAATTTGAGAAAAATCTGCAGGACCTAAGTCGAAACAAGGCCAGCCATGACAAAACTATTTCATCTGGTGTGTACGATGAATGAGACAGGGAAAATGCCCTCAGATTTTAAGAAAAATGTAATAATCCCCATTCCAAACAAAGCAGGTGCAGACAGGTGTGAAAATCACAGTACCATCAGTTTAATAAGTCATGGATGCAAAATTTTAACACTAATTATTTACAGGAGGATGGAAAAGCTGGTAGAAGCCGATCTTGGGGAAGACCAGTATGGATTCAAGAGAAATGTAGGAACACGGAATGCAATCCTCTCTTTACGGCTTATCTTAGAAGATAGATTAAGGAAAGGCAAACCTACATTTCTAGCTTTTGTAGATTTGGAGAAATCTTTGGACATTGTTGATTGGAATACACTCATTCAAATTCTGAAATCAGCAGAAGTAAAATGTAGGGAACAGAAGGTTATTTACAACTTGTACAAAAACCAGACAGCAGTTATCAGAGTTGAAGGGCATGAAAGGGATGCAGTGGTTGGGAAGGGTGTAAGAAAGGGTTGTAGCCTTTCCCCAATGTTATTTAATTTGTACATTCATCAATCTATAAAGGAAAGCAAGGCGAAATATGAATAAAGAATTAATGTTCAGGGTGAAGAAATAAAAACTTTGCGTTTTGCTGATGAAATTGTAATTCTGTCAGAGACAGCAAAGGACCTGGAGGAGCAACTGAACGCAATGGAAAGTGTGTTGAAAGGAGCATATAAGATGAACATTAACAAGCGCAAAACTAGGGTAATGGTGTGCAGACTAAGAAAATCAGGCGGTGCTAAAGGAATTAGATTAGGTAAAGAAATAATAAAGGAGGTAGATGAGTTTTGTCACTTGGGCAGTAAAATAACATATGATGGCCGCAGTACAGATGGTATAAAATACAGAATGGCAATGGGAAGAAAAGCATTTTGGAAAAGAGAAATTTGTTAACATCGCATATTAATTTAAGCATATGGAAATCCTTTCTGAATGCATTTGTGTGGAGTGTTGCCTTGTATAAAAGTGAAACATGGACGATAAACAGTGCGTACAGGAAGAGGCTTTTTAAATGTGGTGCTACAGAAGAATGCTGAAGATTAGGTGAGTGGAACTAATGAAGAGGTTCTGAAAAGAATTAGGGAGAAAAGGAATTTCTGGCATACCTTGACCAAAAGAAGGAATCGATTGGTAGGACACATTCTTAGACATCACGGAATCGTGAATTTAGCGTCGGAGGGACGTGTGTGGTGTAAAAATCGCAGACGGAGACCAAGAGATGAATATAGTAAACAAATTCAAATGGATGTAGGTTGCCGTTCTTGTGAGGGGATGAAGAGGCTTGCTGAGGGTAGAGTAGGGTGGATCTGCATCAAACCAGTCTCCGGACTGAAGACTACAACAACAACAACAACAACGCAACAGGGCACTGAAAGTAAACAATGGCGCCAAGTGAAAATGTGAGCCGGGCCGGGAATCGCTTGGGACCAGCGATCGCATTAACCACTTGGCTACCCGTGTTCACCTCGCCTCCTTCTCAAACTTCCAGAAGTCCCACGCTATGGCTGTAGCGCCCCTGTCGTCCATGTCCTCTTACATTCGCAGATGCGGTCTTAACGTTCGTGCGAGATCGAAGTAAATGCAGCAAAAGCCGCCTTTGCCTGTAAATAATTATTATTACATTGTTGTTCTGTCTGTTCTTTCGAATATATTCTAGGCCTATACGCTAGGCGCCTTCCTTTAATCTGCTGTGTCTTCTATTGACAGTTAGCCTGCCGCGGTGGCCGAGGGGACTGCGGCGCGCCAGTCACGGTCTGCATGGCCACTACGATAGGGGGTTCGAATCCCCCCTCGGATATGGATATTTGTGCCGTCCTTAGTGTTAGCTAGTTCGTAAGTAATTTGTAAGTTTAGGGACTGATGACCCCGTAGTTAAGTCCCATAAGCTATACATACATTTGAACATTTTTTTATTGACAGTTCGACTGAATTTTCCTTCAATAACGTTCCATTTTGATCGAGGGTTGATTATTTTGTGATGTAACATACAACGATATCCTTATCCATAATGATTACCTCTCTGTTACTTTCCATTAACTATCATATATAATTCAGTCTACTGCTGTCTTCACATCAAAACGTGTCTTGCAGTAAAATCTGTGCCGAGAGGGACGGCTGAGGTTGTAGCGCCGACAGAGATGATTTTCAGTCTAAATCCAACTATGGATATATATTATTGTCGTAATACTAGCCTTATAACTCTTGCTTCTTTTTTCTCTTCTTCTTTCACCAGCCTATATTTGTGGCCTTAATCTGTGAGAAATCAGCTTTCAATCTCATGTACAGAATGATAATCCAGAAAAAGAAAAATGGTACCTACCAGCTATAAAATAACTCAGAAGCAATGCCAGCTCACATAATGCATGGCACCACAAAATTAAACATCCAGGCGATAACTGGAACAAAACTTGGTTAACGATCAACATTAACAATGTGGTCATTAGTGAGTTTGCTGGAAACCAAATCAGTCCCGCAATTATTCCAAAATTCCGGTAAGTGTGTTATGTGGTGAAGGTAACACGCAGAATTCGATTAAATTCACCGTGAAACACAGCACTGCTTTGCTATATGTTAAAAGGTATTCTACATCACAGTTTGATGCGTTGAAAATAAAAATCTCCTGTCACTAATTATATTTAATTTTAACAGAGCGTGCAATAAAATTGACAACTTAGTAACAGGTGAGTATATTACAAGGCGTATAATTAAAGTAAATACCGTTTCGTAATAATAAAAACATCGCTGATACCACACGGGTTTTATTTCGCTGTAATATGTGACCAAGCATCTAATTGTGTATTCTACATAATCACCGAACACATCCATCCACATTCTGTAACCCTTTTGTTTAATTCCTCGGCATAGAATTTGTCGCTTGAGACCTGAACCAATTGATAACTCTTGTATCGAGTTAATCGTCGGTTTAAAAATTATTGTCCACTAGCCCACCGTTTCAACTGCAGGCATGATAAATAGTCTCTGTGCAAGGGCGAGCGTGTATGGACGGAAGGAGTTCCCATCGAAACTGTTGCAGCTTTTCTTTGGTTTTGGCAGCGGTCTTGCAGGAGCATGATGTCAGACGACAGTATCCTGCGTATTCGATTTTGGATTGCACACGTCATTTTGGAGAGCATTTCACAGGTATATGGTACCTGTTTGTAGATGTACATACAAATAAACATGCAAGGTACGAAACAATGGCGTCCTCAGCAGTAAATATGTCATGCCCAAATGCACGGCCAGGAGTGCTATATTACACCCTCCGCGTCCAACAACGAAAATATTACAATCAATCAGTAAATAAATAAATTTTTGACAAAACAAGATAATGCTACATTCAAATATTCATGAATGGAATGGAATTATAATGGTAGAACTTATACCAGTACCACAGTATTGGTTACCAATTGGTGACATACCAAAATTTGTGACAGATATGGACTCCAAATTAAAGTCAACACATATTATGTACGGAATACCTATTAGAAGTTTTTTGAATAACGATTATTGTCTTAACTTTCGTAATATGGCTTAAGCCCATTTGTTGTTGCGGTCTTGATTGCGCAGACTGGTTTCATGCAGTTCTCCACGCTACCCCGTCCCGTGCTCATCTGAGAATACGAACGCAACCTACATTCTTTTGAATCTGGTTACAGTATTCGTCCCTCGGTCTCCTTCTACGATTTTTACCCCACACATTTCCTTCTAATGCTAATTAACGATTCCTCGATGTTTCATAATTAGTCCCACCAACCTATCCTTGTTACTCTGGATATGACAGAATCTCTTTTTCTTCCCGAATCAGTCGAGAACCTCCTCATTAGTTACGTGATCTACTCATCATATCTTCGTCATTCGTCTATTAGTCCAGGACCTTTTTGCAAAATAAAACAAAAAAATAAAATAAAAAATGCCTGAATAGGAAAAAATTAGGGGAGAGTTGAAAACTCTTGCAAGTCTCAGTTTGATGGTCTAGGTCACCTACTAAATGTCCCCCCGAAGTTACGCGATGGAATCGCGGTTAAGACGTCATCAAAAAGGCGGCTTAAGAAAGTGTAGAGTAATCTCTGAACGGCTATAAATTCTCACAGGATGTATAATTCCTTCTGAGTTATACTCACAAAAAAGAAAAAAAATTCAATCTTTTTCTGAAATTTCTCTATTAATAAGTGCGCAATTATGCAATGAAATGATATTTTTTAATTAACTATGTAATTCTTAGGGATTTAAAACAATAGTAGTATGTTTTTCCAATCATTAATAATACGGGAGTTATCTGCAATTTTTTACTGCAAGGTGTGATTATTAACTAGTCAGATCACATGTTACAGTAATATATATCTAAATATACACTACTGGCCATTAAAATTACTTGAACAAGAAGAAATGCAGATGATAAACTGGTATTAATTGGACAAATATACTATATTAGAACTGACATATGATTATATTTTCACGCTGTTTGGGTGCATATATCCCGAGAAATCAGTACCCAGAACAACCACCTCTGGCCGTAATAACGGCCTTGATAGGCCTGGGCATTGAGTCACACAGAGCTTGGATGGCGTGTAGAGGTACAGATACCCATGCAGCTTTGCCACAGTTCATCAAGAGTAGTGACTAGCGTATTGTGACGAGCCAGTTGCTCGGCCACCATTGACCAGACGTCTGCAATTAGTGAGAGATCTGGTGAATGTGCTGGCCAGGGCAGCAGTCGAACATTTTCCGTATCCAGAAAGGCCCGTACAGGACCTGCAACATGCGGTCGTACATTATCCTGCTCAAAGGTAGGGTTTCGCTGGGATCGAATGATCTGTGATGCAACGTCAAGGGTAACCGCAGCCATGGTTTCCGAGCTGATAGTCCATGCTGCTGCAAACGTCGTCGAACTGTTCGTGCAGATGGTTGTTGTCTTGCAAACGTCCCCATCTGTTGACTCAGGGATCAAGATGTGGCTACATGATCCTTTACAGCCATGCGGATAAGATGCCTGTCATCTCGACTGCTAGTGATACGAGGCCGTTGGGATCCTGTACGGCGTTCCGTATTGGCCTCCTGAACCCATCGACCCCATATTCTGCTAACAGTCATTCGATCGCGACCAACGCGAGCAGCAGTGTCGCGATACGATATACCGCAATCTCGATAGGCTACAATCCGACCTTTATCAAAGTCGGAAACGTGATGGTACGCGTTTCACCTCCTTACACGAGGCATCACAACAACGTTTACCGCGGGGACTGAGGCGCTCCAGTCACGATCTACACGGCCACTACGGTCGGGGGTTCGAATCCTCCCACGGGCATGGATATTTGTGCCGTCCTTCGGATAAACTAGTTGATAAGTAGTTTGTAGGTTTAGGGACTGATGACCCCGTAGTTAAGTCCCATAAGCAATACAAACATTTGCACATATCAACGATGTTTCACCAGGCAATCCCGGTCATCTGCTGTTTCTGTATGAGAAATCGGTTGGAAACATTCCTCATGTCAGCATGTTGTAGGTGTCGCCATCGGCGCCAACCTTGTGTGAATGCTATGAAATGTTAATCATTTGCATATCACAGCATCTTCTACCTCTCGGTTAAATTTCGTGTCTGTAGCACGTCATCTTTGTGGTGTAGCAATTTTAATGGCGAGGAGTGATATGGTTATGTGCATTTATTATTGTTGTTGTTGTTATGGTCTTCAGTCCGGAGACTGGTTTGATGCAGCTCTCCACCCTACTCTATCCTGAGCAAGCCTTTTCATCTCCTCGTAAGAACGGCAACCCACATCCACTTGAATCTGCTTACTATACGCGTCTCTTGGCCTCCCTCTGCGATTTTTACCCCACACGCTTCCCTCCAATGCTAAATTTACGATTCCTCGATGTCTAAGAATGTGTCCTACCAAGCGATCCCTTCTTTTAGTTAGGGTATGCCAAAAATTCCTTTTCTCGCCAATTCTGTTCAGTACCTCTTCATTAGTTATGTGATCTACCCACCTAATCTTCAGCATTCTTCTGTAGCACCACATTATTATTAACAATATTATTTTGTCAATGAATCAGCTAATATGGGTGCACTCTGACTAGCAATAATAAATACATATGTACAAAAAATGAACAGATTGCACACTGAACGCCAATATGGATTGCCACTCACGAATGAACTTGATACAATATAGGTAGCTGAATGTCTTCATAAATTTGCTGTTAAAATGTGGATCACATCTTAAACATCTTATATTAGTCAACTTACTCATCAAACTTCTGCACAGAAGGTTCATCATCATCCTCATCAAAATCGGGAATATTTGAGTTGCTACACGCACTGCCATTGCAATATCCACACAAAACATAACACTATAAACCAACACTGCAACAACTACAATTTTCTTCACATCCACACTTGCAAGATATTTACTGTAAGATGAAGTCAGGGGCAGGAAGTTCTTGGTATAAAACTGGCTGAAGACAACCATTTTTAGAGACGCATCCCAATGAAGTGGGTAGCAACTCTTTGCTCCTCCACTGCTGCACCTGAAAATAAACAAGTTTTTAATGCTCTCTTGCTGCCACAGGTGTTGGAGGACGTCGAGGAAGATCTATCTGATAGGTGATTGGACGTGTTGCCACAGATTTTAGGAAACGATGATATCTAAGACTATTTAATAACGTCGTTCCTTTAGGTGCATCATGTGATGCTAACATAAACTGCTCTCCAGCTTCAGTAATTTCTTGAGCATTTGTGCTGTCATTATTAAATATAAAAGTAATTTTCCGTAGATTAGGATGTGTTTGGAGGAGACTGAATGCTGTTTTTCTTCCATTGGCCAAACAACGACGATGTCACCTTGACATACGTGGTGTGTTAGAAAAGTAATGAGATTGGCAACACTGCGGGAGATCTGGCAACGTTGTGTCAACCAGCCGATGCTAAATCTGATTGTTGATCCCTTCCACTTCCTCAGTCCGAGTTACATCTCCGTACAGTTAACACATTAGTTTTCACAACGCCATTAGTAAAGTTGTCTTTTCCTTGTGGGTCACAGAAATGGAGCATCGGAATTTAGAGCAACGTTGTGCAATAAAGTTTTGTGTTAAACTTGGTGAATCCGTGAGTGTGACTTTTGAAAAGTTGAAACAGGCCTATGGGGAACAGTGCTTATCGAGACCACAATTTTTTCGCTGGCACAAATCATTTTTGGAAGGCCAAGAACACGTTGAAGATGAAACTCGCTCAGGGAGACCTTCGACTTCAAAAACTGACGAAAACTTTGATCGTGTCATGGCTCTTGTGAGATGAGACCGTCGTTAAACAATAAGGATGATCAGTGAACAGCTAAATTTTAACACTTTCACTGTGCATCAAATTGTGACAGATTATTTGAACATGCGAAAGGTTTGTGCCAAATTGGTGCCGGAAAATCTCACAAGAGAAGGACATTCGAAGAAACGTGTGCGTTGATCTTCTTGAGAGGATTGCTAATGACCAAGAATTCTTCAATTGTGTGATCGCTGGTGATGAATCCTGGATATTTGAGTACGATCCCGAAAGAAAGCGGCAAAGTCAAGAATGGCACACTCCGTCATCTCCTCGGCCGAAGAAATGTCGAATGAGCAAGTCAAAGATCAAGAACATGCTGATTTGATTTTTGACAGGAAGGGCATCGTGCACAAAGAATTCGTTCCACCAGGACAAACTGTCAACCACGTGTTTTTATAAAAGTGTCATTGAAAAGTTGAGGAAAAGAGTGATCCATGTGAGACCAGAAATTGCAGACAAGTGGATGCTTCACCATGACAATGCTCCGTGTCACACGGCCATTTGCATCCGTGAATTTTTGACCTCAAAACGCATTACTGTTGTTCCTCAACCCCCCCTATTCACCTGATTTGAGTCCTTGTGACTTTTTCCTCTTCCCGAAATTGAAACATGTCCTAAAAGGACGTGATTTTGGAACTCTGGAGAACATTCAAAAGACAGTGACCGACCAGTTAAAAGCCATACCAATTGAAGAATTCCAGAGTGGGAACGACGACTACGCCGATGTGTAGCTGCGCAAGGGAACTACTTTGAAGGGGATAACATTGTTGTTTGAAAATAATAAAAACTTTTGTTAGTATGAAATCAGTCTCATTACTTTTCTCACACACCTCGTATATCTCCAATATTGCTTCTGGGAGGGATGTAATATGATATGTCCGTGGAGGGCCATTTCCCACAGACGACTTCTGAAAATAAATGGGCACGTTACCAGGAGCAAGCGCAATTACAAGGACTGTACCAACCACATAGTTGCCTTCTGCTTTTCCATTTCCATTGCTGTTCCAACAATCAGTTCATCAGCATCAGCCTGTGATTGCTGCATGAAAATATTACCAAACTCCAGATTACTTCTTAAACCAGCAATAAATCGTTCTACATTGTAACAGGCTTCTTAATAGAAGCGACTTATTTTCATTTCGTTTGTGCTTTCTTTTACAGTTCTTAAAAGTTTAGTGTGCTCGCTTGTTTATTTATTAGGAATCGCGTTTAGTTGTCAGTTCAGTTCTTGATATTTTGATTTATTAGCTCGCGTATATATTTTTAAGATTTGCCGGTAATAAAGAGTTTAGTGTTAGGTTCACATTTTATCGAAGCTCACTGTTTATCAAACCTGTGTCCTCAGTCGTAATTATTTGGAACATATATAGGTTTTTAGAACAGCGAGGAACTGTGACTGCTGGAGGCAGAGTTAGTGACTGTTTGCTCGCAGCTTCAGGCGGCGTTGGCTTCGCTGGCAACGCTTGAGACTGCGGTGGGTGGGCGCCGCTGTTGTGGGCCGCTCGCGGGGTTGTAGCAGACGCCCTGTGCGTCTGTTGTGCCCTACGATCGGCCTGCGGCTGTGGCCAGCCCGCTCACTGCCCTCGAGGAGGTAGCCCCCGAATCCGTGGTGGATTGGGAGGTCTCCTCAGCGCGTGTCAGGCCGTAACACTTCTCGGGGGACCGAAGTGGAGGCCTCCCCGGTTAGTCTTGCCAACAGATTCGAGGCGCTGTCTGTGTTCAGAGGATGTTCCTGACGCAAATGGTATCGCTTGTCCTGTACTCGCCCTTCTGCCTGCAAGATCCAGGCACTCACAGGGGGTGGGTTTGTTAGTAGTTGGGATCTCCAACGTTAGCAACGAAAGCAGAGCTCACCATCTGCAGCATTGTCGACAGGACTGACAGCGGACCTTTGGTTCAGAGCCGAGTGGAGGGTCAGAATCAGAGGCTCAGACGGTTCTGCGACCATGTGGGCTGAAGATTCCTCGACTTGCGCCAAAAGGTGGTGGGTTTTCGAGTTCCGCTAAATAGGTCAGGAGTCCATTAGACTCAGGAAGCGGCTACACGAGTTGCGGGGGCTGTGCGGCGGGGACTGGATGGTTTCTTTTTTTAGGTTAGGGGGCCTCGTGAATACACAAAATGTGTTTCAGTCTCAAAGGGGGCAGGTCAGACACAGGAAGAAAGCAGATCTAGGAACCATTGGTATAACAGTTGTAAATTGTCGTAGCTGTATTGGGAAAGTTCCAGAGCTCCAAGCGCTGAGAGAGAGTACTGAGGCACAAATCGTTATAGGTTCTGAAAGCTGGCTGACGCCAGAGATACGTTCAAAGGGCCCAATGGTCTTCAGAAAGGATGGAATAAATAAAAAAGGGGGTGACGTGTTTATTGCTGTTACGAACGATTTATCCTGCAACGAAATTGAGGCAGATACTTCCTGTGATTTGGAATGGATAGTGGTTATACCTGACAGCAGGAATAAATTAATAATTAGATCATTTTATCGGCCGCCTGACTCAGATGATGCAGTTGCCGAAATGTTCAAAGACAGCTTGAATCACATTTCAAATAGGTACCCGAAGCATACTGTTATAATCGGTGGCGACTTTAATTTACCCTCGATATGTTGGCATAATTACGTATTCAAAACCGGCGGCTAATATAAAACATCATCCGAACTAGTTCTGAATGCTTTTTCTGAAAACTACTTCGACAAGTTAGTTCATGAGCCCACTAGAATAGTAAGTGGTTGCGAAAATACCCTTGATCTCCTAGCAACAAATATTCCTGAGCTAGTGAAGGGCATCAAAACAGATACAGGGATTAGCGAACATCGGGTTGTAGTATCGAGACTGAATGTAGAAATTCCCAAATGCACCAAACATAAACGAAAAATATATCTATTAAAAAAATCAGATAAAAATTCGCTTCAAGCTTTCCTGAGTGATAGTCTCCAGTCTTTCAAAACTAAAAATGCGAGTGTAGATCAGTTGTGGCTTACTTTCAAAGACATCGAGAGATTTATACCAAATAAATTAATAAAAGAGGGGATGACCCCCCCCCCCCCCCCCCCCCCCGTGGTACACAAAAGAAACAAGGAAACAAAGAAAAACGCATGCAAAATTTAAAAAGACACAGAATCCACAAGACTGGCAATCTTTTACTGAAACTCGCAACCTAGCGTGGACTTCAATGCAAGAAGCCTATAGTAGTTACCACAATGAAATCCTGTCTCGTAATCTTGCAGAAAATTCAATGAAATTATGGTCATATGTGAAGTACACTAGCGGCAAAACACAAACAATACATTCACTAAGCGATAGCAATGGTAATACTACCGATGACAGTACTGCCAAAGCAGAATTACTAAACACAGCTTTCTGAAATTCGTTCACTAAAGTTCACGAAGTGAACACTCCAGAATTCAATCCAAGAACAGCTGCCAGCATGCGAAACTTAGAAGTAGATGTTCCTGGAGTAGTAAAACAACTTAAGTCACTAAACAAAAACAAATCTTCCGGGCCAGATTGTATACCAACTAGATTCCCCTCAGAGTATGCTCATGCAATAGCTCCGTACTTAGCTAAAATTTACAACCGGATCACTCAACGAAAGATCCGTACCCAAAGACTGGAAAGTTGTCCAAGTTACTCCAATATTCAAGAAAGGCAATAGGAGTGATCCCCAAAATTACAGGCCAATCTCATTGAGCGGCATCTAATGAAATTGCGTGTTTATGGAATATCTCCCCAATTGTGAGACTCGATTCACGCTTTCCTATCAGAAAGGACACAGTTCATTGTAATTGACGGTAAGTCATCGAGTAAAACAAAAGTGATATCTGGCGTTCCCCAGGGAAGCGTTATAGATCCCCTACTCTTCCTTGTGTTTATAAACGTTTTAGGAGACAATCTGAATAGCTCCCGTAGATTGTTCGCGGATGATACTGTCGTTTATCGGTTAGTGAAGTCAACAGAGGGTCAAAAGCAACTGCAAAGTGATTTAGACAAAATTTCAACATGCTGCGAAAATTGGCATTGACACTAAATAAAGAAAGGTTTGAAGTAATACACATGACCACTAAAGAAATCCGCTGAACTTCAATTACGCGATAAATCAGTCAAACCTTAAGGTCGTAAATTCTATCAAATACCTAGGAGTTACAATTACGAACAACTTTGACTGGAGAGAACACACAGAAAATATTGTGGGGAAGGCGAACCAAAGGTTACGTTTCATTGGCAGAACGCTTCGAAGATGAACCAGCTCCACCAAAGAGACTGCCTACATCACACTTGTGCGTCCTCTCCTGGATTACTGTTGCCCCTTGTGGGACCCTCACCAGGTGGGACTGACGGAAGATATTGAGAAGGTTCAGAGAAGGGCAGCTCGTTTGGTTTTATCGCGTTACGGGTGGGAAAGCGTCACGGAAATGTTGCACGAATTGGGGTGATATCATTAAAAGAAAGACGTTATTCATTGCGGCGTGATCTGTTTGAGAATTTTCGATCACTGACTTTTACTTCTTAATGTGAAAATATTTTGCTAGCACGCACCTACTTTGGGAGACATAACTATCCCAATAAAATAAGAGAAATCAGATCGAAAACGGAACGATGGAGGTGTTCTTTTTTCCCGCGCGTTATTAGAGAATGGAAGGGCAAAGAAAAGTTATGAAAGTGGTTAATGAACCCTCTATTACAGGCACTTGAATATGATTTGGAGAGTATCTATGTAGATGTAGTTGTAGATTTTCAGAATTGTACATAAATTTTTCTTGGCACACTGTGCACATCATATTTTCTGTAAGTGGATGTTAAGTGATTGACATTTTTCCTGGTTTCGTCTGCCCTCTTCGCATTTTGTACTGGTCATGGAATCAACATCAGAAACGACAACACAGTTATTACCAAAATGTTTCCTCGCATAATTTACGTATTTTCCATATAATTATTTGTAAGTCAATCATTGCGGCCAAACAACTCTTCGCAATAAATATCCACCATCTACAACATAGGGACAATCTTGAGGGAGTGATAGATGCTTATCACTTGATACACAGTTATTTAATATATCATAGAATACGGATATTTGTGTTTTTTTCCCTCATGTAATAATCATCAAACAAGGATAAGCGATGAGTTGTTAGTTCGTGGTTTAAGCATTTCTGGAGGTCCTCATCAGTTTTCGCAGCACAACTAACTCTGAAGACTAGGTGCATGGTGTTAATAGGTGTAACAATGTCATCTTTAATCTTTTGACAGCGCTAGTCATGTGTGCTAATATCCGAAGCTTGTCACTTCGATGTAAATGAACATCCGTGAATGTTTTCCCTACAGTTCGTCCCACTGCATCTTTTCAGACATTAACTGCATCGTCACAGTTAGTAGGCTCACTTGCTATAATACCACTTGACAATATGAGCTTAGAACGATTTTTGAGCGGAGAATGTGAGGCGATCCACGCCGCCACTTTTGAACAATCGTTATTATCACGTGCTTGTAGTGTTTTCCTTAGCTGTACGTGTTGGCCAGAGGAGGTTACTTCCAAACCACAAAATTCCTCAAAGTGCTGAATGAGCTCTGAATATGCATGCATCCCGTGCACCCATCGATCCAGGGTACTACTCGTTATTCCAGGTCCATCTCAAATGTTCAAATGTTTGTGAATCTATCGGACCAAACTGCGTGGTCATCAGTCAGTAGCTTACAAACTACTTAAACCTAGGCAAACTAACCTAAGGACAAACCCATACCCCAGGGAGGACTCGAAACTCCACGGCGAGCAACCGCGCGCTCCGCAGCGAGACACTTTAGACCGCTCGGCTACTCCACCGCGTCCACGTCCATCTGTCAGGCTACAGACGATTTGAACGATCTCATCAGTACTTGTTCTAGCATCATGTCGCTCAAATTACCAGCCCACATTTTATCGGTACTTCTAACCGCAAACTGTCCTATGCTGACAAATGTTTGAAACTTGTCTTCAAATGTTGGCATCAGTTGTAAGTATAAATGCGCGCACTTTGCAGCTGCATGGATAAAAGAAATAATTTTTCTCACCATTTCTACAAGAAATTCCCAATCACCTGTGCACTCAGCACAGACAAAAAGCCTTATTATGCTAACTTGTTCATAGTACTGTACCCACGATTTGGCAGTCCGACTGCTAGATGCTGCTAGAAGCTGGTTTTGAGAAAGTGTGAGAAAATTGTATTACAGAACGTTAGTCTGACTAGCGAACAGTTACACCTTTCGGTAAACAAATTAAGGTAAAACTATATTATTAATGGTAAGAAAACCCAATAGGTATTATTCTAAAGCTCTAAGAATGTGATACATGATTACTGATCTCGTCTATTTGTTCCATATACATAGGTAAACTCCAAAAAATGTTTTAAAAACTAATATTTTTCCTTTTCGATTAATATAACCCAAAAGGTATGTTATATATACTGCTACATTAAAATTGTAGTCGGGGACTTCTGCATCTTAACTAGGCCATGAAACTGAGATTATTGCAAAAGGTTTCATCTTTCCCCTAATTTTTTCCTGTTCAATGCATAAATGTCCTGGGGTGCATTTCGCCGGCCGCGGTGGCCGAGGGGACTGAGGCGCTCCAGTCACGGTCTGCACGGCCACTACGATAGGGGGTTCGAATCCCCCCTCGGGCATAGATGTTTGTGTCGTCCTTAGTGTTAGCTAGTTCATAAGTAGTTTGTAAGTTTAGGGACTGATGACCCCGTAGTTAAGTCCCATAAGCTATACAAACATTTGAACATTTTTTGGGGGGTTCATTTCGAACTCCTTATTGTCCATGTTTCACTCCCATACAATGCTACATTCCAGACAAATGGTTTCAGAAATGATTTCCTAACATATAACCTAATACTGGATGTAAACAAATATCGCGTTTTCAGCAACGCTTTTGTTCCCATAGCAATTCTGCATTTTATATCTTCTTTACTTCAGCCATCATAAGTTATCTTGCTACTTGAATAACAACGTTGCGTTGCTTTCCTTGTCTCAAAATGTCTCTTTTCTTTTGCTGAAGGCGGTATCTATCTTTCCCCTATTTATACATTCTTCTGCAGTCTTGCATTTCTCCTCAAGGCACTCATACTTACTCAATCTGCATTTCCTGTCAATCTCATGATTCGCTATTGACTGCTTCACTTGATGAATTTTTATATTTTCTCTTTTCATCAATTAAGGTCAGTATCTCCTGTGTTATCCAAGGATTTCTATGACGACTTGTCCTTCTGTCTATATGATCCTCTGCGGTCTTCACTAATCTCTCGGAACTATCCATTCTTTTTCTACTGTAATACTTCCCTCCATTTCAGACAATCATTCCCTAATGCTCCCTCTAAAACTCTCAACCACCTCTGGTTCCTTCAAATGGTCCAGATTCCATCTTCTTAATTTTCTACTTTTCTGCAGTTTCATTCTACAGTTCATAACCAGTAAATTATGGTGAGTCTTACAGTTTAAAACCTGGTTTCTAAACCTTTCCCTTACCATTATAAAGTCAATCTGGTAGCTTCCAGTGTCTCCCGGTCTTCTCCACGTCCGTAACCTCCTTTCGTGATGATTAAATCAAGTGTTTATGATTAAACTGTGCTCTGCACAAAGTTATATCAGGCGATCTATTCTTTCATTCCTTTTCCTCTGACCATATTCACCTACTACTAATTGTCTTCCTTTCCTACTAGCGAAGTCCAGTCCCCCATCACAATTTTCTTCTCCTTTAATGGACTGAAAGATTTTTTCTGTCTCCTTATAAATTTCTTCGATCTCATCATCGGCAGAGCTAGTTGGCATATAAACTTGTACTACTGCGGTCGGTGTTGCCTTCGCGTCTATCTTTACTACAACAATGCGGTCACTATGCTGTTCACAGTAACTTACCGCAATTCTTTCTTATTGATTATCAGACCTACCTCTGCGTTACCACCAACTGATTTCGTATTTATAACCCTGTACTGTTGTTGGGTTTTTAAAGGGGGCTAAACGGCTTGGTTATCAGTTCCCTAAATCTGTACTCACCTGCCCAGAAATCCTTCTCGTCCTGCCACCGAACTTCACTCATCCCTACCATATCTAAATTTAACCTATCCATTTCTCTTTTCAAATTTTTTAAGTTGCATACCCGATTTATGATTAGAACACTGCCGAGCGCATTGAGGCGCTATGCTACGATGCGCGAGGCTGTTCCCCGTCGGGGGTTCGAATCGCCCCTCAGGCATGGATGTTTGTGCCGTCTTTAGTATAAGCTAGTTCATACGTAGTTTGTAAGTTTAGGGACTGATGACCCCGCAGTTAAGTCCCATAATCTTTACAAACATTTGAACATTTGGTTAGAACATTCCACGCTCCTTTCCGTACAATGCCTGTTTTGTTTTTCTTGATAACGACGTCCTCCTAATTAGTTCCCGCGCAGAGATCAGAATGGGGACTATTTTACCTCCTGTGGTTTTTATTTATTTATTTTTTTCACCCGAGTGGGTGTCATCAACATATATTGATACAGTAAAGCTGTATGTCCTTGGGAAAAGTAACGGCTGTAGTTTCCCCTTGATTTCAGCTGTTTGCAGTAGCTGTGTGGCAAAGCCACATTAGCTGATGTTACAAGGCCATTTCAATCAATCATCCAGACTGTTGCCCCTGTAACTAATGAAAATGCTACATTAACTGATGTTACAAGGCCATCTCAATCAATCATCCAGACTGTTGCCCCTGTAACTAATGAAAATGCTACTGCCCCTCTTCAGAAACCACAAACGTTTGTCTGGCCTCTCTACAGATACCCCTCCGCTGTGGTTGCACCTACGGCACGGCTATCTGTATCGTTGAGGCATGCAAACCACCCCACCTCTGCAATGTCTCTGATTCTTGAGGATGGAAGGCCATTTATCACGTATAAAATGTAACAGGGAATCAGACAGGCAGTAATTAACAGAATAAGGATTCGGTTGTTTGGATGTGTGTAAAAAAAGCAGAACACATAACACGTCCCAGGTCCGAATTCCGGTTCTGGCACACAATTTTAATCTTCCAGTAAAAAAAAAAAAAAAAAAAAAAAAAAAAAAAAAAAAAAAAAAAAAAAAAAAAAAAAAAAAAAAAGAAAGAGTCGTAGATCTGATGAAGACACTAAGATTGTCGAAACCGGCCATTAAAATAAAATAAAATATTCAACAAGAGATAAGGGCATATATATTCTTAACGGATCCATTCCTTGAAAATAGCGTAGCTGTACTAGGCCATAGAATGGAGGAACGTGTATTTCTTCGATCCTTCTTGTTGTTGCTATATCTATGGTAAGCAGTGTACGTAGCGAACTCTTTCGAAGAATTTGTACAAATGGCGCCGCGACTGGCGCCTATTTCTGTAAGGGCAGCGGCGAGGTGGGGCAGCAATTCGGTTGCGTTTCGGGCGCTGGCGGCGGCGCCTCATCAGGAGCTGGCAAGCTGCCGGGCCGAGCCGCCCACGGCGCCACCTCGCTGTTACTAAATATCCGAACCGCTCTGCTAGTACCACCTGCATTATTCATGAGGCGGCTCCAAGGAGCGGGGAACTCGCTTAAAATATGGTCGCAGATGCGCGTGCAGATTAGCTGAGACAACGCCCCGCCGGCTGCCCACTGAGCGCCTGCTTTACGGCGCATTGTTTATGATAATAAGCCGGTAACCGAAGCAGGCGGGGGGGGAGGGGAATTCATACCGGGGTAGGCCCGGCTGCAGTCACGAAGACCGCCGCCGCCGCCGCCGACGGCGACGACTGCTCGCTTACGCCACACTCTTTCACGCAGTTTTGGGTATAAATGGCTTCATTAAAGGCGACACGGTCGAGGTGTATTTCTGCCGTGTTAGGAAGGATACTTTCAGGCACCAGGGGAAGACCAATTTGTTTGTGCAGCGTACTGCCGGGCACGCGAACGTCCGTGTTGAAAAAGAATCATTAGAAACGTTACACATTTCTAGCTCCCCGACTACATTTCTACCCCGGTCAACAAGTTGTTCGCGTAAGTTACTGCTTTCTCGTTGGATCTACAATTCTAGTCACACTCTGTCGAAACGGTTGGGCTTTATGATACATTTGTAGCTGTATTCTTCTGAGAAATGTTCAAATGTTTGTAAAGCTTATGGGACTTAACTACGGGGTCATCAGTCCCTAAGCTTACAAACTACTTATGAACTACTTACGAACTAGGACGGCACAAATATCCATGCCCGAGGGGGGATTCGAACCCTCGACCGCAGTGGCCGTGCAGACCGTGACTGAAGCGCCTCAGTCCCCTCGGCCACCGCGGCCGGCTCTAAGAAATGAAAAGAAATTGAAATGAATGAGTGTTCGTAGTCACTGACGAAAAGTCATCGAGTAAGGCAGAAGAGATTTATTACGTCAAATAGGGAAGTGAAATCTAACTTTTCATTGTCTTCATAAACGATTTTGGAGACAATCTCAGCTGCCCTCTTAGGCTGTTTAGGGATAATGCTGTCGTTTATCGTTCTGTAAAGTCGGCGATCAAAACCAACTGCAAATCGATATTTATAAGATGTATGTACGGTGAAAGCAATTCGAAATTGACCCTAAATAATGAAAAGATTCAGGCTGTCTACATTAAAACGAAAATGTGTCATCAAAACTTTTCTATCCCGTAAGTCAGTGAAATCTAAGGGCCATTGCGGGGTCGCACAAGTCTAAAGTGCGCGACAAGTACTTTCCCCGCGCGCCGCCATGCAAGCACGGCGCGGCGTTCTTATGACGTCAGCCACGAGCGCGCTCCGCTCGTGCTCACCTCTGAACGGCATCGGCCACTTGGCAATCGGACAGGTACAAGAACAGACTCTCATCAATAGGCAGGCTCCAACCTAGTTAAACTATGTATCTGCATTTCACTAGTCTTCAGTTAACAAAGTATTGCACTATCTCTACGAAATACATATCTTATACTAGTGTTCCTAGTTTCTGCTGTCCCACTGGCAGGTCACCTCAGACTGTACCCGCACACGCGTGCATCCTACTTACCTGTATCGGTCTCTCTCTCTACTCGGCCATCGACACCCAGGACAACTGGCGGAAAACAGACACAAAAACCATAAATTCAACGGAAAATCTAGGTATATTGGCTACAAACAACTTAAATTGGAAAGGGCAAATAAAACTGTTGTGGGGAAGCTAAGTTCTCAGTGGCAGCACACTTAAAAGGAGACCACATGGGTATCGGATTTTAGAATATCTTTATATTTCTGGTACGTGTAGTTCAGGATTTAAATAACAATCAGCCAAAGCCATTCCACGCAACTCTAAAAAAATTCTCTAGAAAATCGACTTTGAAGTTTTGTAAAGTACACGTAAGTACCAGTAACTAAAACAATTGCAGAGTCTTTCGGTGTAGATGACGTTGTAGAGTTCTGGCCTCACAACCATAGGGCGGTGGTTCGATTCCCACTGTGACAGAATTTCTTTTCGTTTTCGTATTCAGTTATGTACAATTTTTTGCAATCTCTCATTCCACGTGAAGGGGCAATTTTTGTTTATTTGTATGTACACGAGCCGAAAACCTTGTCACGTAAAACGATGGTTGAGTGGGTCATCTGCTTGGAAAGCCATTAGTAGCTATGGAGATGAATTTCCAAAAACAGTGTCGTAGCTCTGCACAAAATGAGCAAAGACTATCTTCGTCAACCCAATACTGCAAAAATTGTAACATTTTTTATTGAAAACATCACTATTAACAACCTTCTACAAAACATAGAAAATAACGAAAAACAAACATACGACCACTTTTCGTAAAAATTACCATTAGAAATTAAAAATAGTGTAAGTATTCGGAAACAACGAAAAAAGTGAGAAAAACATAAAAAATCCACCAAAACAGGAATCGAACCGCTGACCCTAAGTTTGCAAGGCCGCAACGCTACCACGTGAGCTACACCGACAGATGCCGCTTATCATTTAATGATTTATACTTACGCATACTTGCAATACTTCAAATTCGATTTTCTCGAGAATTTATGAGAGTTGCGTCGAATGGCTTTGGCTGATTGTTATCAGAGTTCTGAACTTCGCGTACCATAAATATCAAATTATTATAAAATTCTACACCCAGGTGGTCTCCTTACTAGAGAAGGCAATGCGTCTGCTGAAGACTCTGCCCTGTGACGTTACAACAACGTGCAACGCCGTTTGAAGCGCAAATCGCGCTGGTTTGACAGCGGATATCGTCGGAAGTTGTGACGAGTGAACAGGCAACCGGTAGCTGCGAGGCGGTGCGACGCCCAGCTTCGCTTTGGCGGTTCGCGTGCAAATGGAAAGCCCGCTGGCGGTCGTGACGTCTGCTCCAACTGCCATTTTTCCCGTCGAAAAACGTTGTTGGCTTTATTTTTAGATACTACGCTGACACTGTTAGAATTACAGATTAGCACATAGTGGGAAATGGAATAGGAGAACAACTCGATTCAGATGATGAAATGTTTGTAGAGCTTATAGGACTTAACAACGGGGTCATCAGTCCCTAAACTTACAAACTACTTATGTAGTAGCTACTACTAAGGACGGCACTACTATCCATGCCCGAGGGGGGATTCGAACCCCCGACCGTAGTGGCCGTGCGGACTGTGAGTGGCGCGCCACAGAGCGCTCGGCCACCGCGGCCGGCGATTCAGATGATGTGTTGACATCACTTACATTAATTTTATTTCAAAAGTTATTCAGAAAACTAATATTCATTCACTACGAAAAATCGAGAAGCTAAACTAATTGAATTACAGTAACGAGCGAGCGCTTAAATGAAAGATCTCATCGAGACGCAAAGTTTAGTATAACCATATTATCTGCACTTTTAAGGGAGGACTAATTGTGATTTGTTTATAGCAATTAATACAAAACAGATACACAAACAGCGAGGCAGTGAAAAGTTGCAGGTGTCGTAAACACACATTATGACCTGTTTAGAATATATTATTTTAATCAGTTGTCACTGTGTAAGCCATATTACTTTGTTTATCGACCGTAATTTGTTTAAATTCTGAACACTACATTAAAAAGAGGACTGAAAAATCTACCTGAAAAGCACTTTACCTAAGTGATTACTGAAATCTTCATTGTGTGACGGCCGGAAGACTTATTTACTGGTCATGCTGAAGATACTCAATTGTTTACACTTATGATTTTGGGGTATTATTAATGTTAGATCTTAAAATTAATGTATGTATTTGCATTAGAATCTTAGCGTCCCTCTAACGTTGCCGTCATATCAACATTTCAATAATTATGCAAATAGTTTTTACACTATTGGGAGCGCCACTGAACCACGTTAGGGGGACGTATTACTGGGAAGACCCCACAGATCGTATATGATCAGTCGGCGGCAGTTCAGTCTTGATGGCTGAAGTGTGTTGCGAGTGCAGTGAAATCCAGGAGACGATAGGTGAGGAACATAGCCGCAAAATCCACCACGCTGGCGGACTTGGATTATTGAAACAGTTGTCGTAACTCAGAAAATTTTCATCACATTCTAACTTGGGATTTTTGGATAGAACAACGAACTTTAATAGCAATCATTTTCGGAACATTATCCAAATGATTAAACATTCGTATAGCTATTTTGTTATCAATATTGGCGATCGAGCTAAACGTACCAGACAGAGTCAAACGGATTTAGTGTTTCTTGCCAGACGTAACCATGCAGTGGGAAATAAACAATTTTAGTAAAAACGCAAATCTCAAAAAAATGTTCAAATGTTTGTTAAGCTTATGGGACTTAACTACGGGGTCAGCAGAACCTAAACTTACAAACTACTTATGAACTACTTACGATCTAGGACGGCACAAATATCCATGCCCGAGGGGGGGATTCGAACCCCCGACCGTAGTGACCGTGCAGACCGTAACTGGAGTGCCTCAGTCCCCTCGGCCACCGCGGCCGGCACGCTAATCTCATGTTGTAGTCAGTTATTTAGTAGATGTCGCCATAGTTGAACATTCCCTATCTTATAAATTGAAAGTTTAGTTTTACAAATAAATGTATATTTGTATGGACGGCAACGATACAAAAGTAGCAGGAATAAGTCATCCCCTAAGACGAAGTTAGTTAAAGGGTTCGTACCGTTACAGACTACTCTGCATTTGTCCTTCACCGTTTCGTATATTGCTGCGCAATGTGGGTTGGATCCTTACCAGGCGATACTGACGGAGGATATAAAGTTTATGCAAGGGCAGCTGCAGCGGCGAATATAGCATATATTTTCGGAGGGGGGGGGGGGCAAGATTAAAGATTAATTAAGTTATTTTAAGTTGAAATGTTCAAATATTGGACCAAACTGCTTTGACATCAGTCCCTAGACTTACAAACTACTTAAACTAAGTAACCTACGGATACCAAACACACCCATGCTCCAGGGAGGACTCGCACCTTCGTCGGCGAGCAACCGCGCGCTCCGCAGCGAGGCGCCTTAGAACACCTGGCCACTCTAATGGGACGTCATTTTAAGTAGACTCTCCATGATATTTTGTATCAGTTTTGTTGCTGATATTCAAAGGATAAATTGTCCTGACTTCCCATTTTACTTTACTGAGATTAAGCTTCTACATTATTGACATTAAATCATAAAAATGAAGCAATTTATTTTTAAAAAACTGGGACGTAATCACACCACTAACACCCCATCCCCCCTCACCAATACAGATAAGCATCATTGTCTAACACGACGATTCCTTCACGCACGGTTCATTAAAAAAATTCAGATACTGCTGTTATTGTTTTCTTTACATTCATTATTTCAGTTGGGGAGGCCTCCTGCCCCCTTATATAGGACAGTGGACAGATCGTTTTCTATTGTCGCGATACGTTGGAGAGAATGAGGCACGAATTAGAGTAGTACTCACTTTATAAAAACGCTAACACGTAACGGGTCAATATAATGTACGATACAATTTTTAAAAGATACCAACTATCGATATTTAATTAGATATCTGTATCGTAGTTTTTACTTGAGAGCGTAACGCTGTAACTTCTTGCTTATTTTTGTTTCAGACGCTAAACTTCGAAGAATAACATCGTTAAATAATATATAGTGTACATTGGTTATAGTATGTAAATTACTAGTGCATTGTTTCCTTTAACGATAAAAAAGTAATTCATAGCATGTCTTTCATTTATCATACATATTTGTTACAGTAGCTAATAATTATATGCCTGTTAGCTCGTTCGTCGTATTATCTTTGGTATATTAATAATCGATAGATGTCACATGTTCAAATGTTATTACTTCCATACATTTGCTTCGTTTATGAGGTCACTGGTCAAAGCTGACGTGTAGTATCGTACTCTTGACCAATCGCCGCCTCCTGCCACGGTGGTCTCCAGCCGCCCTCTGGGCCCAGAACTCGCCGCCAGCTCCTCGCCGTGTTGCTGCTGCAGCCGTCGTCGTCGTCGTCGCTGTTGGTCCCCATCATCACCGCTTTCTCTCACTCTCTCCCTCCTGTCTTTCTTTCTCATAGCCAACGTCCCCACAACCAACACCTCCCAGTACACATCCCCGACAGAAGCCTTCACCACCACTACGTGGAGCACCTCCTCCGTCCTTCCCCTCTCCCTTATCTTGTCTGCCGCCACCTCCTCTCAAGTCCTTCCCTCTCCGTCCACCATGCAGCTCCCCCTTAACAACCCCAATGAATATCCCACCTTCTCACCCGCCCACATCTATATAGATGTAAATGTAGATGTAGGTTTATATCACGTTTCCAACAACGGTAGCAGGAAACCGTTTGGTGTTGCAATGATCCAAAAAGAGATCACGTGTCGTCGATGGTTAGGGCATATTCTAGGAGCCGGTGATGAGTCTACTGCCAAGACGCGTTACACATTTGAAGTCGTCGGAAGAAGGCCAACGCTTGCCTTCATAAAGAGCATGGACATCTATTCATATGTAGCCAAGGGCAGATCGAAACGGAGACCACGGACCCATGTAGCGGAACCCGCAGTCTTCCGGGACAAACCCTGAAGATAAAAATTGAAGACGTTAACCCTTTAATGCATGGTGTAACTGATCAGCTACACACTTTATTTTTTCCATTATCTCTCTAACTGGTGAATATTTTACCACAAATTCATCTATAGCTGCCTCTATACATACTTTTACACATGCAAGTAGCTCGTTGTAGGAACTATAAATTGCAGAATGCTGCTGAATCAATTCGTCAGCTGCATTGAGTTACTCGTAACATGTGAGTTTGTCATGTAAAAGTAGTCAATCACATAGTACTGTTGCATTATGAGTTACTTTCTAGAAAAATTAGAGGCATAATAATGACATATACTACATCGGGTGCATCATGGAAGCACTCTATAGCTGACCAGCAATGAACTTTTTGTTGCTAGTACTGCGTTATAATTTTAAGGATTTTATTCACTATTTTTCTCAGTATCCATGGGGAATCATCTAATACTTGCACCGCAAATATTGCGGAAACGGAAAGTGAGGATGATGTGCGGTTTTCACAGAATGGATTGGTTGTCAAGGACTCGTATTTTTAGCCAACAAACAGATTGTAATATTATTTTGAAAGTGTACTTTTTGTGCATACATACACTTTGTTAAATAGAACAGTGGTTGTTTCTATGAAGCACTGGAATTTTTGAGACCAGCTATGTACAAGGAAATTTGAATGACATTTTTATCACGTTTAGATTGGCAGCTATAACCGTTCATAATTTCGGGGATGGAGGCTGCGATAGCGTTGCTGACTGGCTGAAAGGCTGGCCCATGGGGCACGTCCCACTGTCTCCTGACCACCAGCGAGTCTCCTACGCTGTCGTAACCTCCGCCCCCAAAACTTTGAATGGTTGTAGCTGCCAAACTAAACGTTATAAAAATGCCATTAAAAATCTTTATACGCAGCTGGTATCAAAAATTCCCGTGCATGATAGAAACAACCATTATTCCATTTGAAAAATTGTATGTTTCCATAAGAAATACACTTTCTAGCTGTTTTTACAATCTGTTTATTGGCTAACAAGACGAATACTTGACTACCAATCCATTCTGTGAAAACAGCGCATCAATCGCACTTTACGTTTCCGCAATATTTGCGGTGCAAGTGTTAGGTGATTCCCCATGTATAAGCACTATACATTAAATTTTTAGAGCTTCCGATAACAATAATAATTTCGTGAGGGTCATGGCCTGATGCAAGTCTACATCTACATACGTACTCCGCAATTCACCGTAAGGTGCGTGGCGGAGGGCACAGTGTACCACTACTAGGCATTTCCTTTCCTATTCCACTCCCAAATAGAACGAGGAAGAAAAGAATGTCTATATGCCTCCGTACGAGCCCTAATTTCTCTTATCTTGTCTTTGTGATCTTTTCGCGAAATGTAAGTAGGCGGCAGCAAGATCGTACTACACTCAGCTTCAAATTCCGGCCCTCTAAATTTACTCAACAGAAATTCACGAAAAGAACGTCGTCTATCTTCCAGCGATCCCCAATTGAGTTGCCGGAGCATTTCCGTGACACTCGCGCATTGGTCGAACCTACCGGTAACAAATCTAGCTGCTCGCCTCTGAACCGCCTCTATGTCTTCCTTCAAACCGATCTGCTGCGGGTCCCAAACACTTGAGCAATACTCAAGACGTGGTCGTGCGAGCGTTTTATACGCGGTCTCCTTTACAGGTGAAGTACATCTTCCCAAAATTCTCCCAATAAACCGAAGTCGGCTGTCCGCCTTACTCACAACTGTTCTTACATGTTCGTTCCATTTCATCGCTCTACAATGTTACGCCTAAATATTTGAACGACGCCACAGCATCAAGAAGCTCACTACTGATGCTGTATTCGAACATTATAGGATTGTTTTTTCTACTCATGCGCATCACCTTACATTTTTCTACATTGAGAGCTAGCTGCCATTCTTCGCACCAACTAGAAACTTTGTCTAAGTCTTTCAACTGGACGTCACTTCGGCGACTTGCCTGTCCCTAGCTTACCGCAGTTATCCAACCAGGGAAAGGGAACCTACAGCTTAACGTGGAATCCGAACCACGTGGCGTTTCTGGCGACTCCTCACATCGTTGAGGGGTGAAGGATGGGTTAAAGTGCAGACCGGGTTTCGAACCCGCGACCCTTCGATTTCCAGTCGAGCACTTTATCTCAAGACCACCGGGCCCGAAAGCTTCAAATAAAAAGGCATGTATTAAAAAGGGTTAATTTTCGTGTGTTTATATGTGCGTTTGGTTAGGTCGTCACGTTGTGTAAGAGTTTATACGTCATTGTCATCATGTTGATGACGTCACGAGTCAAGGCGTAAGGGTGCAATCACGAAGAAATTTGATGCCCGAGCAGTATAATTATGTCGTCTTATGGAGACGTGCTCTTCCTGCCTACTGCAGTTATCCAACCAGGTAAAGGGAACCTACATCTTAACGTGCAATCCGAATCACGTGGCGTTTCTGACGACTCCTCACATCGTTGAGGGGTGAAGGATGGGTTAAAGTGCAGACCGGGTTTCGAACCCGCGACCCTTCGATTTCCAGTCGAGCACTTTATCTCAAGACCACCGGGCCCGAAAGCTTCAAATAAAAAGGCATGTATTAAAAAGGGTTAATTGTCGTGTGTTTATATGTGCGTTTGGTTAGGTCGTCACGTTGTGTAAGAGTTTATACGTCATTGTCATCATCTTGATGACGTCACGAGTCAAGGCGTAAGGGTGCAATCACGAAGAAATTTGATGCCCGCGCAGTATAACTATGTCGTCTTATGGAGACGTGCTCTTCCTGCCTACTGCAGTTATCCAACCAGGGAAAGGGAACCTACAGCTTAACGTGGAATCCGAATCACGTGGCGTTTCTGGCGACTCCTCACATCGTTGAGGGGTGAAGGATGGGTTAAAGTGCAGACCGGGTTCGAACCCGCGACCCTTCGGTTTCCAGTCGAGCACTTTATCTCAAGACCACCGGGCCAGAAAGCTTCAAATAAAAAGGCATATATTAAAAGGGTTAAATTTCGTGAGTTTATATGTGCGTTTGTTTAGGTCGTCACGTTGTGTAAGAGCTTATACGTCATTGTCATCATGTTGATGACGTCACGAGTCAAGGCGTAAGGGTGCAATCACGAAGAAATTTGATGCCCGCGCAGTATAATTATGTCGTCTTATGGAGACGTGCTCTTCCTGCCTACTGCAGTTATCCAACCAGGGAAAGGGAACCTACAGCTTAACGTGGAATCCGAACCACGTGGCGTTTCTGGCGACTCCTCACATCGTTGAGGGGTGAAGGATGGGTTAAAGTGCAGACCGGGTTTCGAACCCGCGACCCTTCGGTTTCCAGTCGAGCACTTTATCTCAAGACCACCGGGCCCGAAAGCTTCAAATAAAAAGGCACGTATAAAAAGGGTTAAATTTCGTGAGTTTATATGTGCGTTTGTTTAGGTCGTCACGTTGTGTAAGAGTTTATACGTCACTGTCATCATGTTGATGACGTCACGAGTCGACGCGGAGGGATGCAATCACGAAGAAATTTGATGCCCGCGCAGTATAATTATGTCGTCTTATGGAGACGTGCTCTTCCTGCCTACTGCAGTTATCCAACCAGGGAAAGGGAACCTACAGCTTAACGTGGAATCCGAACCACGTGGCGTTTCTGGCGACTCCTCACATCGTTGAGGGGTGAAGGATGGGTTAAAGTGCAGACCGGGTTTCGAACCCGCGACCCTTCGGTTTCCAGTCGAGCACTTTATCTCAAGACCACCGGGCCCGAAAGCTTCAAATAAAAAGGCACGTATAAAAAGGGTTAAATTTCGTGAGTTTATATGTGCGTTTGTTTAGGTCGTCACGTTGTGTAAGAGTTTATACGTCACTGTCATCATGTTGATGACGTCACGAGTCGACGCGGAGGGATGCAATCACGAAGAAATTTGATGCCCGCGCAGTATAATTATGTCGTCTTATGGACACGTGCTCTTCTTGCCTGTCTCTAGCCTACCGCAGTTATCCAACAAGGGAAAGGGAACCTATAGCTTAACGTGGAATCCGAATCACGTGGCCTTTCTGGCGACTCCTCACATCGTTGAGGGGTGAAGGATGGGTTAAAGTGCAGACCGGGTTTCGAACCCACGACCCTCGGTTTTCAAATGTACAAATGTTTGTTAAGCTTAAGGGACTTAACTACGGGGTCAACAGTCCCTAAACTTACAAATTACTTATGAACTACCTACAAATAAGGACGGCACAAATATCCATGCCCGAGGGGGGTTCGAACCCCCGACCGTAGTGGCCGTTTTGTGTCCCAGCCTCGTCGCCGCTTTTGTATCTCGTTTCCGTCGTAGGTGTCGATGGCCGAGTAGAAAAGTACCGACACAGGAATAAAGGAAGCACGCTTGTGCAGGTACGAAGATGAGCAGCCAGTGGGACAGCAGAAACTAGAAACACTAGAGTAAATTAGAATGAGATATATATTGCACAGTAGTTATACAATACTTAACTTTTACATAGCTCAGTACTGCAGACTGCTGATACATAGTTGAGCTAGAGTCCTGCCTAGTGCCTATCCGATAGCCAAGTCTTCACTGGTGCCTATGTGATTCCGAAGGTCTTAACTGGTTCCTATCTTAGTCCCAAGTGAACGATGTCGTTCAGTGGTGGCCACGAGCGGAGTTGTAGGAGAGGGCGCTCGTGGCTGACGTCGTAAGAAAGCCGCGCCGTGCGAGCATGGCGGCGCGCGGCGAAAGTAGGTGGCGCGCACTTTGGACTTGTGCGACACCACAGGCCGTGCAGACCGTGACTCAAGCGCCTCAGTCCCCTCGGCCACCGCGGCCGGCCTTCGGTTTCCAGTCGAGCACTTTATCTGAAGACCACCGGGCCCAAAAGCTTCAAATAAAAAGGCATGTATTAAAAAGGGTTAAATTCCGTGAGTTTATATGTGCGTTTGTTTAGGTCGTCACGTTGTGTAAGAGCTTATACGTCATTGTCATTATGTTGATGACGTCATGAGTCGACGCGGAGGGTGCAATAGCGAAGAACGTTGATGCCCGCGCAAGTATAATGTCGTCTTATAGACACGTGCTCTTCTGCGAGCGTCTGTAGCTAACGTAGGAGCCAGTATAGATGTGTATATGTGTGGCCGCCTGTGCTGCTGCTGTTTGCTCGCTGCGGCTGGAGCGAGCACAGACGGCAGATAGGGCCGTGTCCAGGAGGCGTCCGCAAATAGCTTGTGCCGCGGAGGCGTTCGTCTTGCATGAGGCTGGCCCGCCTGCCCGCCTGGCTGGCCCCGTGTCGGCGCCATCGACCTGCCGCCTCAGACTCCCGCAATTATTCACGGTCGCGGCGCCACCCGCAGCCCACTGCCCGCGACCCGCAGCCGCCTAAGTGACCGCCGCCGCCACCAGCACAGCGGCGGGGGCGCGGAGAACCGGCACGGCGTATCGGGATACCAACGGTCCTAACACACAATTTCTATGTCTCTGTTTTTAGAGGCTAAAACGGTTCCAAGTTCCCAAGGTTATTACCCTGGTCTTAAAATCTCTCTACGCAGGTTACATTAATTTCACTTTCTTTAGACAATGAAGTCATTCAGTTCTAGGAGGATTCCTCTAATTGGAAGGAAAAAAAAAAAAAAAAAAAAAAAAAAAAAAAAAAAAAAAAAAATCGCACTGGCGTGTTTTACGGCCCAGTTTAGATTTGTAGTTTTATAAGTTTTTGCAAACATTTTGGACCAAAATAATATATAAACCATAATAAATTAATTAATAAGAGTGCCTGAAACCCTTTTAGGAAAAAAAAAACAGGTAGTGACGGGTTTTGAACCACTGACCTTCAGCGCCACAAAAAAGTTCAAAGTTCAAATGTTTGTTAAGCTTATGGGACTTAACTGCGCGGTCATCAGTCCCTAAACTTACAAACTACTTATGAACTACTTACGAACTAGGACGGCACAAATATCCATGCCCGAGGGGGGATTCGAACCCCCGACCGCAGTGGACGCGCTGACCGTGACTGGAGCGCCTCAGTCCCCTCGGCCACCGCGGCCGGCTTCAGCGCCACAATCCAACGCATTGCCCACTATGCTATTTTTATTTTTTTACTTTTTTTTATTTTTTGAGACCAAAATAATAATCTAAATAATAAAAAATTAATTACTAAGAGTGTCTGAAACCCTTGTAGGAAAAGAAATATTTTATATACTGGCGGGTTCCGAATTACTGACCTTCAGTGTCACAGTTTTTTTTTCGGATAAAAGGAAAAAAATGTTCGGAATAGGACTTGGTTTTTATGTTTCATTTATTTATTTATATTATTTTATTTATTTATTTATTATTTTTCTTCTTCACCGGTCGCTTCGACCCTTTTTCAAATTTATCTTTATTTAAATAAATTAGGGACAAAGGCAATAAGGAGAAAAAAATGTAATTAAAACAAAGGAGCCCTTTAAGCATAAACAAAAGAATATCTCTCATCTTTGTAATAAAATTAATGATTCCATCGGACCAGCACATCCTCACAAGACTGGTAATCGTTACGCTACGGCCAACACTTAAAACGTGCGTTTTTTAATCTGATGCTATTCATAGCCGTTGTTAACTGATGCTAATATGGCATTTGTAGAAACTAGATTATCATTTATCGTACGAAAAACGACGTGCTTTTGTTAATTATTCAGTGCTCCATTGCTCTGAAATGACAACGTGTAAGTTAAAATAAGAAAATCATCAAATACGCAACGCAAGATGGTTTTCGTTAATTCAGTGGAGGGTATCAAAACTCTGTTATTTTTTGCAAATATCTCTCAAACGATACGAAATATGAAAAAAACATAAGGGAACAAAGCTGTAGACAATCTTCTTCTCTAAAAATTCCGTTATTCAATTTTAGCGTCAGATGAACGGATTATATGCAATTAAAATTAAATTACAAACATCTTTTTTGGTATTACTAACGTATTTCTTGTCCGAAATTTTTGAAAAAACGAGGTTCTGGTCTCTGGTAGCCAACAATAATTTTTGTAAAATTTGGTGCCGATCGGTCGGACGGTTCGACCTAAAAAGTGGGAACACGTTACAGCCAGACAGACATAATCAAATCTCCGTTATTTTTGCAAATATCTCTGCAACGATGCAAGATATGAAAAAAACATAATAGAGCGAAGTTGTAGAGAATTTTTACCAATTAGGTTATTCAATTTTCGTGTCAGATGAACAGTTCGTTTGCAATTACAATTATATTACAAACGGCTTTTTTGGTAAAACTACCGTATTTTTGGTCCGAAAAATTTGAAAAAGGGAGGTTCTGGTCTGTGTCTTCCTACAATTATGTCTGTAAAATTTGGTGTTGATCGGTTGAACGGTTCATCTTAAAAACAGGGGAAAACCTTACGGACAGACACACAGACAGACACACATACATCCCAAAATCGCCGTTATTTTTGCAAATATTTCTGAAACGATACGAGATATGAAAAAACGTAAGAGAGCAAAGTTGTAAAGAATTTTCTCCTCTACAAATTCGGTTATTCAATTTTCGTGTCAGGTGAATGGTTAAGCCGTTATTTTTATTTAAATTTCGATCTGTTAAAAAATGATCGCGAAGGCCCACTTTTAGTGTTACTACCGTAACCTAAAGTGGGCCAAAAGGAAAGGTTGTTATTTTAAAGTGGGCAAAGGCCCACTTTTAGTGTTACTACCGTTACCTAAAGAGGGCCAAAAGGAAAGGTTGTTATTTTAAAGTTTATTTCCCTCTATTTCTCAACTCTCACGAGATTTACTTCCTTCCGATTTAGTTGGCAGGTACATTCGGCTATAGCCTTAGGTTTCTTTATTTACACAATGTTCACCTATCACGAGGATATTGCTTAATTTGTTCAAACTTAATGGACAGGAGAGTGCACTTTATTTTCATTGTTTGCCACTGGAGTCATTAAACCGCAGAGGTTTCTTTAATTTTACTTATTTTTCTAATGGTGTGCGTTAGGCAGGGTTGAAAAAATGATAAGAAAAGAAAAGAGAGAGAGAGAGAGAGAGAGAGAGAGAGAGAGAGAGAGAGAGAGAGAAAGAAAAAGAACACCGAACGCCCCATCCTACCATCCTCAGCTTTAAACTGAAACGAATCGCATCGGCGCACTCACGGCAAAATGAACATTTTAGGCTGCCAAAATTCGATTGTTTTTTTTTTTTTATTTTTATTTCCTTCGTGTCTCAGATGACTGAGACACGACATATGATCTACTTCTTTATATTCTAGCGTTGAAATGGAAGCAGTCTTGACGTCGAAGGAAAGGTTGTCGATTGAACACAGCACTTATACTGAAACCAAGTTTATTGCGAACTGAAACGTACACGCAGCACTGACTGCCTCTCGGGCAGAGTGCTCTGCTATTTATACACAGACAGAATGTACCAGAACTTAGAACAACAGTTAACATTAGAAACAAGTAGAAATTACAAGTGAACATAAGTAACATGTAGAACTTTCAGGAAATGTTAATATCAAAGAAATAAAATTTTTCTTGGACGGGATTGAACCTTTTTTTTTTTTTTTTTTTTTTTTTTTTTTTTTTTTAACCGGCAACCTTTAGCACCACAGTCGTTGACGCTAACTCTTGCGCCACGCCGGCAGTTGCTTAACCTAGAGTGTCGCGGCTTTGTCCCTCTCATGGAAAAACAGCGGCCCGCTGTTTGGTTCCCTTTGGAGCCAGCTGAAGTGTCCTGGATCTTGATCTTGTCATGGGTCCTCTGTAATGGCAGTTCTGGAGAATCCTTCCTTTCTGTACGATCATCGGCGACAGAGGTTCCTGTAGTGGCTTCGTCACTATCATTACCATCCTTAGAGTCCTTGAACAAGAAGCAATTTTCGTCTATCTGCTCTTCAGGGTCGTAGTAAGGCTTCAAGCGGAGGACGTGAACAATGATATATATCATTACACGAGTTTTATATCTGAAATATACATGACATCTATTATATATATGATTACACGAGTTTTATATAGGACAACCAAACGGCAGATTTTAATGTGTGACGACCCACCAGTACTATACAACTTGCTACAATATGCATTTCTGTAATAATGTTATAATTTAGTGCAGGTATGTGAGAAAAAACTATTGACATATGATACACTTACGTGTTATGTTCCTTTGTTGATTTTTTGTAACCATACATTTTATGTTCGCCCTTAGACACCAGAAGATGATGTGTATGTACAACGAAACCGGTCGTCTGTTATAAATAAAGACGAAATACAGCGATCTCGGTATTTCATTATTCACAAAAAATCTTCCAAGAAATTCATCTACACCGTTCCCATATTGTTCAAAAACTTGCTTACTTGGTCTGTAACTCCTCCACTGCTGTCATATTACTAATACGAATAGCACTGAAACCGTGCTAGAAGAGACGGAGTTCAAAGCCAGCCATGGTCAGGCAGGAGCAAAAGTTCAGGTGAGGTATTGATCGCGCCGGCCGCGGTGGCCGAGGGGACTGAGGCGCTTCAGTCGCGGTCTGCACGGCCAATACGGTCGGGGGTTCAAATCCCCCCTCTGACATGGATATTTGTGCCGTCCTAGTTCGTAAGTAGTTTGTAAGTTTAGGGACTGATGACCCCGTAGTTAAGTCCTATAAGCTTTACAAACATTTGAACATTTGGTATTGATCGCCACTTCTCCAGGGGGAGCAAGTGGCAAGCAGTCATTTGCACAGAATTTAATATTCCCATGAAACAACCATAGGGCTACAAACTGTATTTAAAAAAATAGTTAATGAAACAAATCGCAATTTGCGATCACTTATGACTTCACTGTACTAGGTTTAGATGTAATACCAATTTGCGGCGAATGAAAATTTGTGCCCGGCCGGAATTCGAACCCGGGATCTCCTGCTTACTAGGCAGACGCGTTAAATACTCCACCACCGGGGACACAGTGACCAGCCCCACTACAGAGGACTCTTCCCTGCACGTCTCCAGCCACACCCAAATCTCCATTCACCACGCTGCAACGTCGTCAAAAATATATAATTGTACACAAGCCGAGGCAGGGCTCCTGACGAGAATCGTGTCTCGATACCTCATGGTCTGTTCTCCCTGATGCAGGAATACAGTATTGTGGCTGCGAGCATTACAAAACAAATAGGCTGTGTAATAGGAAAGAGACAGCATGGCGAATGGTGATATGGGTGTGGCGGGAGACGTGCAGGGAAGAGTCCTCTGTAGTCAGGTTGGCCACTGTGTCCTCGGTGGCGGAGCGCTCAACGTGTCTGCCTAGTAAGTAGGAGATCCCGGGTTCGTATCCCGGCCGGGCACAAATTTTCATTCACCGCACATTGGTATTACATCTAAACCTAGTACAGTGAAGCCATAAGTGATCGCAAATTGCGTTTTGTTTCATTAAAAATAAACGCTGTAACGTCGTCAAAAAATATATAATAAATAGTGTGCATTTCTTTCGGAATGACCCTCGTAACGGCCGAGTGTGAAAGCCTACGATGTATTAATGTTACATGTATTCTCTTTATATGTATTCTCTTTATATGTAGACAGTGAGGTGCTTTTCGTTGACAGTAAATTGCGATGTTGGGAGCTCAGTGACCGCAAGGAATCCCTTCCTCTCTTACTCGCCTTCGGGGAACTGCACAGAGGGTGCCTGTGATAAAAAGTAGGAAAAACAGAGGCGAGAGTTTCTGCCACTAAGAGGGAGGCGTGGCATGGCATGGCGTGGGCCCAGAGACACATTTTGCAGCGCCGGACGCGAAAGTGGCGAGGCGGAGAAAGCTTCTAATTTGCGAGTCGTTATTTATGGAGGGAGGCGGGCGGGCGGCGGAAAGGAAGTCTCGCCGAGGCAACAACGATTGGAGAATTTAAATCTGGCCCAGCACGCGCCAGCGCAGTGGCCATGCAAATGGCGTGTCAGGTGGAAGGGGTGGGGGAGGGAGAGGGGGGCGTGGGCGCGCGGTAATTACGCCGTTGACACGTGAGGCGAGTTCTGGGGGCGGCGGGGGCGGAGGAGGCGGCGGCGGCGGCGGCGGCCTGCCGGACAGCTCCGCACGGTTCCGGCGGCGCGCGCGCGCATTCTAAACTCGCCCACAATTTACTGTCAGCGCAGAAAAGGCGCCGCTAATAAATTTCAAAGCGCCCCCTGCAGGCGGCGGATAAAGTTGCCCTTCCTGCGGAAATCCCCCCGACACGTTTTCGCGGCGCCCCCACGTGCTGTGCGAGCGGACACGTGTTGCCTCCTGTGTCCGAATCCAAACAGTCGATGGCTCTGTCTGAACGTGGGACGTGAAAGCACGGCTGGGCTGCTCGTGGTTTCATTTTGCATCGCCTCGCGGGTCACAAGGTTCACAGTATGGGCTAAGCGGTGGAGGTACAGAACTCGTCCCTTAAATTTATCAGATACTAGCTTTTGTATCCCATCCTCGTCACCACTTTTGTGTCTCGTTTTCGCCGGTTGTCTTTGGTGTCGGTGGCCAAGTAGAAAGAGACCGACACAGGAATGAAGGATGCACGCTCATGCGGTATGGAGGTGACCAGCCAGTGGGACAGCAGAAACTGGAACCACTAGAGTAAATTAGAACGAGATATATATTTCATAGATACCTAGAATACTTAACTTTTACAAAGTTCATTACTGCAGAATGCTGATAAATAGTTGAAGTAGATAGAGGCCTGCCTACTGATGATTCCTAGTGCCTATCCGATAGCCAAGTCTCAACTGGTGCCTATCTGATTCCCAAGTGGCCGATGCAGCAGTCGTGGCCACGAGCGGAGTTGCAGCAGAGGGCGCTCATGACTGACACCGTAAGAACGCCGCGCCATGCGTGCATGGTGGCATGCGGCGTAAGTACGTGGCGCACACTTCAGACTTGTGCGACTCCACACTAGCTGTAAACCCGGAGTTGCCCGCGTATTTATCTCTTTATTCCTGCCATTTTTCAGGTATATATTCATTTGTATAAGGCCTGTATGTCTGTAAAATCTCTTCGAAATACAAATAGTAGTAAAGAAGATATAGATTAAAACTTGGTGTGTGATGGGGCAGTATCCATGAACGCTATTATTTATGTGCTCATATAGAATGGACTACGTGTCGTACTGTGATAAAATTTAGAAGGTACTCTCAACTATATGTGTATATACTGTCTGAAAAAATTCCTGAGGATACAATTTGTAGTGTAGAAATTATAAATTGTAATGTGATGCCGAATTGCAGAGTTTTATTAACATAATGTTGTGCAAAGGCATTCAGATAGAACAAGTTGAACACATTCATATACATTTCGTTCAAGTAGCGTCAGTCAGTTACATTTCTTAGATCATAAGGTAAAACACATAACTTTCGCAGCAAACGTAAATTTTGTAAGAGAGAAGGACAAGCAAGAAACTTTCAACAATCATATCTCTTGAATATGGGCTGAGGCATAGAAAGCTGAAATATAATAACCAATAAGTATTTCCTTAATGTAGTAGAAATATCACTGAAAACAATTATTGGCTCTCTTAGATGCACTATTGTCGCTGCAGCGCGACACCTAAACTTGCATAGCATTGAATCATATTTTGTAGAACATAGCAACCCAGAAAACGATATGGTAAATTAAAAAATTCAAAGAGTAAGTAGTATTTTCAAAGCTAATAATCCGATCGCTGCCCCGAACTTCACACGAACACCCGCAGCGCTATCTATTAGTTCTTTGCTACATTACGCCGTTCTTTCCAAACATAAAATACAAGAGAAACTTCAAATTACGATATCTTTTACTTTCCTGATCTGATTTTGATAAAATGTAGCCAATATGTTGCCCCAGGATACTTTCTATTTATCTGTGATACCCGCATGAATGTTCATTTAGTACTTTTGGAGATTATTCTCTACAAATAGACACATGCGACTGCTTTCAGAGAAATGTTTAAATTGTGGTATCTTACTTTTTGTGATCCGATTTTCTGAAATGAAGCGTTTCTGTAACCTCCAGATACCCTCACGTTTTATTTATTGTTTTTTTTCTGTTTCATAGGACCCAATAGAGGAGTGAGAACCCATGATCATGGAACAAGTTTCCAGTGAAACCCCATGAAAATTCGTCTATTAGTTTTGGAGATGAAAAAGAAAGACATGACGGGTATCGATGAAACGCTTTAAATTGTGATGTTCTTCTTTCCGTGATCCGATTTTTATGAAACTATGTCTATATGTTGCCACAAGGTTCGCTGAAATTACCTGTGAAACCCCATGCGAATTCCTGAAGTAGTTTTAGCGAAGTGGTTTTTAATAGATGAACAGACAAACACGACGGTCAGTGAAGACCGTGATTCTATTTTGATGAAATCATGTCTAGATCCGGAACCAATCTTCGCTCATGTTTCCTGTGAAAACCGTATAAAAATTCGTTCAGTAGTTTTGATAATTGAAGCAAACAGCGACAGGCCTAGATTTATTATTAGTATACATATGTTGTACAATTGTAGAATTCTGCAGGAATATATTGATTTGTATAAGTGCTGTATGTCGGTAAAATCTGTTGCGGATACAGTTAGTGGTAAAGAAGTAATAGATTAAAACGTGATGCTTGATAGGGCGGATTTCCATGAACGTTACTCTGTACGTCCTCATATCTCATGAAATACGAATCGCACTGTGATACAATTTCGAAGGTACATTCATCTGTATATGTATATAATGTTTGTAAAATTTCCTGTGGTTACAATTTGTAGTGTACAAATTATACATTGTAACGTTATATGGAATGCCCCAGTCTTACTGCATAAACAGCGGAAAAGTAGTAAGCCAGATAGTATTCCCTTTCATTATTTTGCTGTGGTTGTCACCGAGAAAAAGTTTCATAAAGGTTTGAAATTATGTTTAAAGTTTGTTGCAAATCGCTAAGTACTCTCATTCTTATATAGTGTACTAATAAAGTCTCGTCGCATTATGTGTCAGTTTCTTGCAACTCTTAAAGTGTATAATGTTATATGTCGTGAACCATATGTCGTATGTGGTTCGTACTCCTACATCGTTATCTCACATATGTGTACGAAATTTGGTTTGACGCAGCAGTTTATCGTGCATGTCATTGTTTATGTCGTCATATCTCCTTACGTATATGTCGTAGGTATTTCTTACCCTGACAACGATTGTTGGCTGATGTTAAGGATCATGTGTACCAAGTTTAGTTGAAATAGGCCCTGTAGTTTAGAAGGAGATGTGGAACATACATATATACATTCTAGCGCGCGTAACTTTGCTGTGATGTAATCTTGTACAAAATTCCAACTGATTTTGTTGTGCTACCTATCTGACAGTGTACCCGTGGCGCCTCCATGGAAGAACCTAACAGCAAGTCGCGTAGAAGTCAAAGAGATGTCCTCCGCCGGATTAGGATATGTTTCTCCAACATTACTAAACTCAGCACAGATACATCACCTGTAATCTATATATAAACATTGCTAGTAAGGAAAAATGGGGTACAATTTTAAAAGAACTCCAGAATTTTATTTTTTGGGTAGAAAGCAAGTGGTTTTGGAAGAATAAACAGAATTTTTAACTTAACTTTCAGGTAAAGAAAACTGAACACGACAAAAATGGCTGAAACAATACGCCCAATTTTATTTTAGATGAACAAACAAAGCTGCAGATATGCTCGAGGCTGTCGCACTAAGTGTGTGATCTAAGCATGAGTACTGCACACAGTACCGTTTGCTGAACTGGCTGCAAGCTGGTGCGCCATCACAGGAAACAAACCTAACTTGTCTGGATATATCAACTTCTGTTGATCGAAATATTTCCTATGTCTCAATGATGTTGAGAACCCTAATAATTCCTAGTCTCGCTACTGGCGTGGTACGCTGATTGTATCAATCAACCCACCGTGATGCCACTGCAATTCGCCCAGAGGCGTTAACTTTTTCACTCTGTGTGTATTCCCGTCAGACAAGAAGTGGGTTACCAACACAGCGAATATCGCAAAATCTGATTACTCTTAATAAGAGGTAATTTCATATTTGCTTCCCACAGAGCTGCTCTTTTCAGTAAAGCTCTGAAAAAGAGTCTTCTATCTCTCTCACTTGGTCCACACTCGTAAATGCGCAAATCGCGCCCACAGAGCGCTCGCTCGCATTCGACACAACCTGTCGCCGCCAGGCCAAACACCAGAGTAGTCACTGTCACTGTCGCTGGCCGCAACAAACGTTCCACCCCATTTTCGCCACGTCAGCGAACTTTCGCCTACCGGGGATACGCTTTTATCTCGGCCTTAGGCGCTCCCACGAACCGACCAATAACGCACACGCTTATGTCGCGTTCCGGCTCGCCCACGCTTCGAAGTTCACCTGCCGCTAAAGCAGAGACGAGCACTCCCACATAACGAAGTATTACACCATAATTTGTAAGCATCTGAAATTGCTGCCAAGTACTGTATGCAACTGTATTTTCACTGATAAATTGGAACCAGTGTATATGTATAAACGGTTACTTGCTTCAGCCTCAAGAAAAGCTAGTTAACCCACTCGCGATTTAATTCTGTACTTCAAATAATTGTTTCTTTCCAAGCAATAAACAAAGTAATTAACATATCAGATATCACTTGTAAGCAACAAATACTGTGTTACATGTCCGAATATGTAGGACAATGTGTCTAAATGACTTGACTCCTTACATATCCCTCCCCTTGAGACAAAATTTTTGTCTCGGATTTGTTAATACCGAGGAAACATTGAAAAATTCAGGCAAAAATTGACGATTTTAAAGAAAGTTGAGCCATTAAAAAAATAATAATAATTTTCTTTTAAAATCTGTTTCCATCTAATTATAAGACATACATATTTGTTTTTTTTTTTATATAAAAATTTTACCATTACAAACTTTTAAACATATCTCTTCCGTTGCCATTACATGTTTCTGTTTTGTTGCAAAAAATGCTTTACAATATTATAATAATTCTTTAAATTTGTTTGTGTGCACAGTATAGTGTAAGTGGTAATTTATGATTTTACATTCTAGACCAACTCTGCATAAAATGTTTGAAAAAGCGACAATGAGTATATTTGTTTTACTTTTAGATTCAACTATTATTTATTTGTGTTTCTGTATAACTGAAGAATGAAGAAGTGTCATTTCTTATATTATCCTCAGTTACATTTAAATACTATGATATTCATGTTTTCCTTTACACACATTATAATAACCTTCCAACATATATTATAAAAGTGTACTAAATATTCAGATTTAAACATATAATAATATTAAACCAACATAAATAATAAAAACATTTACAATATTACAAAAATACATTAATTTTCCAAAAAAAATTCTACAACCTAGGTGAATTAATATTTTCATTTCATGTGCCACACAATTTGCGTTTTTTAATATATTTCACTGACTCTACAAATTGTGAGAAACAGTTTGCACTTTTTATAGTCTTTGTTTCTTTTCCTGCTGATGACCCATGGATTGATCATCCACTGTGATTGCTGAATCTCGTCGACTCATTTTATTGGTTTTATGAATCAAGTGAGGAGCACCATAGCACCAAGATATTACCAATGTCTGCTAACTCAGCATCTATTTCTCTATGAATTTCTTGCACCATTTCTGGCAGAAGTGTTTTGGAATCATCTTTAAATCTGTACTTAGCATGTTTTACCCATTCTTCCTCATTGTTATTAATTAACTGAAATTGTTTTATTTGACCTGATTCCTCTCCATCTTTTAAACTTTGCATAAATATAGTACAATATGATTTATAGTTACAAATCCCTGGTGAATGCAAATATGTACCCTACGCTCATTTATAAGGTCTAAACCTATGATCATGTCAGTAGTGAGCTTAGGTATTATAAAAAAAATTGTTCTCAAATTTATGCCCATGGCAATTAAATGATAGTCGTCTCATATTTAACTTCTGTTGCGTCTTTTCCCACTGTGCCATAAATTCTTATCTTTCTTGTTTTTAAAATCTGTAATTCCTGCACCTGTCTACATCTTTCATAAAGACTCTCAGAAATCGCAGTTACCTGACTTCCACTATCCACAATCACTTGTACTGTGATTTCGTTAGTATTCACTTTCAGTATAGGCTGAATCATAGTAATTGTCTTACTTTCTTTCTTATACATTAAATCATCTATTGATTCATAACTCAATCTACTAATATTAATATCCTTCTTTCCTTTATGTACACTACCTTGTGATAAATATGTTAGAGGAACAGCCTGAGAGATGTTTCTCTTCGTCTCTTATCCAACTCCTCCTTCTCACGTTGTCTTGCCTCCAAACATTCCCTAATACTCTCTCTCTCTCTCAATATCATCATAGGTACCCATGTTATATAAATTACTTGTTTGTACCTTACCTGGTGTTTGTGTAATACTCTCTAACCTTCCTTCCTGACCCTTTCCCATGATTTTCACTTCATTATGGTCATCGAAAACATTGACTAACCCACTTAGTAATTCATGGTCCACAATTTCTATAATCTTTGGACGTGGTGGTAATCCATCCTCATCATCTGTGTTTTCCCCATTAAAACTATTTTCCCAAGCTGTATATCTTATTCATTTTTGTTGTGTTATTAACTTATCTTCACTACATTGAATCTTCCACTGTTGATTTGAAAAACTATTATCTGGTTGCTTTGTATCTGTTTCATATATATTAAGCCAATGAATATTCTGTGTTGCCTGTGATTTAGGATGGACATTTTACCTATCCCCTTCCATACTAACTAGTCATTCTTTACTATTGTTAGGATTGCGTGGTCTGACCTCTACATCCTGTTTTCCTTGATTGAAATACTCTATCACTTGTGAATCCCAATTTCCTTTATAATTATTCGACTCCTGTTCTCACCAGTTACCTTTCCTTACATCTTTTCCCCTCTCAAAATAACCTTGTCCATTATTACTATCATTGCTGAACACATAGCCTCCTCTGTATGAATTACCATTATTGTGATTACTCCTATTCCCCTGATTGTATTTGCCATTATTGTTCGATTTTCCCTCTTTGTTCCATTGTCTTCATCATCTGTTCCACTATTCCATTGACCTGAATTGCAATAATTATTTTTATTTCTATTAATCCCAGAATAATCATTCCTAAATCTATCATTCTCTCTCTCTTTCTTGCTCTGTTTCTCTTAAATCCGCCTCCTTAAACATAAACTCTAATTCCCTTAATACTTCCTTAAATTCTTCTATATTCTCTTTCTTTCCTACAGTTGCCTGCTGATATTTTATAGGTACCTTCATCCTACATAAAAGTATTAACTCTCCATTTTTGTATGGTTTATTGAAACATTCATTTTTCTTATCCATAGAATCAAAAAATTTAAGTACACTTTTCTCCCCTGAACTTTCATATGGTGACATCTGAATTAACTCATACTTTTCCCTATTCTGAGTTTCCTTCGAATAATACCTGTCTAAAAATGCTGATCTAAACTGTTGAAAAGATGAACAATTTTGTGCAACTCTCTGCATCACCCCTTCTACAGTACCTGATATATGAGCAAAAATAAAATCCAACCTATATGCCAACCTCCAATGATTCGGTAGCCTTACCTGAAATTGATCTATAATCTTGTATGTATCCTCCTTCTTCTTTAAAGTGCTGAAATTTTCTTACTGTCAATAAGTGGACTGTATCGTATCTATTCATGTTACCAAACTGTGGTTGATTCATAGAATCACACAATCTGCTATTTACCATGATCTCCTGTCTACTATGTGGCATTGCATCACCAATCTGTTTATTACCTGTCGCATATGCAAAATTATCATAACGTTGCAACGGTGAACAAAAATTCTGTCCATCAACCACAGTTCTTGTCATTTGTGGTACCTGTGGCACTGAAAATGTATTGCTACTAAATTGTGTCATATAGTTTACTGGCTCGGTTGTTTGCCTTTCTAATGGAATTGGCTGTATATTATTTTCACACCTTTCTATATCCTTAGTTCGTGCCAATGTCAATCCCAATGTCGATTTGGTAGCTACGTTGGGCCTTGACTTTTCCCCTTGTGTTACCTCTGCTCTACGTTCTACATGTTCCTTTTCTTGCTGCGCCGTCCTACACATTGAATCAGTTCGGATCTAAACTTCTCTAACTGATCTTTAGTCATACCCTCTATTTTATTGATACGTAGATCATAACATTTAAGCACTACTTTTGCTACTTTACTCTGTATTTCCTGTTCTTCTGTTACTTGAATTGCTGTACGTGTTACCTTTTTAGTAAAACCTTCAACTTACTTGTCAACCTTAATCATGTCTAATATACATCCGACCTTGTCTACATCTGACCGTAACTCTTGTTGACTTTGTGTCAACCCCTGAATTTTCTCTCTCGATTCTTTAGCATATTTATTAATTTGAATTATTTGGTTATCGATCCTAGCTATCCCTTCTTCCATTCCGATTTTCACTTGTTGAATGTCCTCCTTTATTTCTTCGGTTTGCTTTTTCATTTCTTTATTTTGTCTTATCATTTCCTGCTTTATCCCCTCCCTTGCTTTTTCATCTCATCCCCTTGCTTTTTCATGTCATCCCCTTGCTTTTTCATATTACCATTAATTTGTCTTAACATTTCCAATAAAGCGTCCTGTCCTGGTCTAACATTGTGATTATATTGAGAAGCAGTTGCGTCTGTCACTGTCCCATGAAGTGTTGCATGAAACTCCGCCAACTGACCTCCCTGTTCTGTCTGAATCATGTGTATCGTCACATTTGCTTTTGTTACAGAACCATGTAGTGGCGCTTGCAACCCCGCAAACTGACCTCTCTGTTATGTGTGAGTCAAATATCTCGGCACATTTGCGTTGGTTACAGAATCATGTAGTGGTGCTTGCAACCTCGCAAACTTATTTTGTTCCTGTATTTGTGGCATATTTACAATCGGTTCTACATATTCTAAATGTTCTTCCTCACTTGTTCTGTCATTATCTCTACTTCGGTTCGTTAATTGACCGTGAACTTCTTGTAATGACGAGTACTCTCTACCAGAATATGCCGCCAACAAACGAGTTTCTTCTATTCTTTGTGTCTGTATATTCTGCATTTTCCTATGTGGACATTCTAACTCCGATTTGGAAACTGCCTTCCTTGAAACATCATAATCAACTATATCATTACCACTTCCTTCCTTATCCTGAACTGTTGTATTAATCATCTAGAGCCCGCTGTTTCTGCTGCTCTGATTCTTGCCTACTCGCAACTATGTCGTCAGTCTGTTTACCTACTTCCACATCTTCCATCTTTTCGATCTGTAACATCAATTCGATAACTTTCTCGATTGGGCTCTGGTCAACATCGACCTAATTCGCCGTACCTTTAATCACAACAACAACACCTGACTACAAAACTATATGACCACTTACCAGTTTGTTAAACCAACAACATCTACGTAGAAAAATTCTAACTAACTCTCCAGCTGCTCAGCAACAATCTCCAAATCACGACCTGTGCGCTTGCAAAAGAAATACAAAACACATATAAAATTAACTCTTCGTACTCCTGTGCAGTGTCAGTTATGCATCCATCTGCACCCTGCCTACCTCTGAAAATCCTAAGTCCTACTATTCACAAAAATTGTAAGGAAAATAAAATAATTTTTAACTCAAAAATGTATGATACTTTCCCCTGAATACTAACTGTACTATTATTTACACCTACCTTTACGTTACCCTTCTTCAAACAAACTCTGAAATCTGCTTTCCTGACAATTTCAATGTTACACTACAACCTACACAATTTTTTTTTTCATGAAATCAATCAACTTTCTACGAAAAACTTACTTAATACCCTTCACTAAACCTAACACTGTCTGAATATATTGAAAATATTAATAAACAATAATAAATACTTTTACGCTGTGAGCCAGTATCAGCTTAACCCAACTATCCTTAATATGAAAAAAAAAAAAATAATAATAAAATAAAATAAAAAAAATCACAAAGTTACAACTCTCGCCGTACCTGTCTATCTCCTATCATTTATTCTTCCTAACTGCTTTGCTTTTCTGGCAGGGTCGCTAATTTCTAACGCGTGTAACTTTGCTGCGGTGTAATCTTGTACAAAATTCCAACTGACTTTGTTGCGCTAGCTATCTGACAGTGTACCCGTGGCGCCTGCGTGGAAGAACCTAACAGAAAGTCGGGTAGAAGTCAGAGAGATGTCCTTCACCGGATTAAGATACGTTTCTGCAACATTACTAAACCCAGGACAGATACATCACCTGTAATCTATATCTAAACATTGCTAGTAAGGAAAAATGGGGTACTAATTTGGTATTACTAGCTATTGAAAGTAAACACGTTTTCTGTGTAAGTACTTGATTAATTTAACCAAAAAATTGCGTATTAAAAGAATTTAAATTTTAAAAGAACTCCAGATTGTTATTTTTTGGATAGAAAACAAGTGGTTTAGGAAGAATAAACAGAATTTTTAACTAAACTTTAAGGTAAGGAAAACTGAACACAGTAAAAATGGCTGAAACAATACGCCTAACTTTATTTTAGATGAACAAACAAAGCTGCAGATATGCTCGAGGCTGTCGCACTAAGTGTGTGATCTAAGCATGAGTACTGCACACAGTACCGTTTGCTGAACTGGCTGCAAGCTGGTGCGCCATCGCAGGAAACAAACCTAACTTGTCTGGATATATCAACTTCTGTTGATCGAAATATTTCCTATGTCTCAATGATGTTGAGAACCCTAATAATTCCTAGTCTCGCTACTGGCGTGGTACGCTGATTGTATCAATCAACCCACCGCGATGCCACTGCAATTCGCCCACCGGCGTTAACTTTTTCACTCTGTGTGTATTCTCGCCAGACAAGAAGTGGCTGACCAACACAGCGAATATCGCAAAATCTGATTACTATTAATAAGAGGTAATTTCAGATTTGCTTTCCACAGAGCTGCTCTTTTCAGTAAAGCTCTGAAAAAGAGTCTTCTCTCTCCCTCACTTGGTCCTCACTCGTAAATGCGCAAATCGCGCCCACAGAGTACCCGCTCGCATTCGACACAACCTGTCGCCTCCAGGCCAAGCGCCCGAGTGTTCACTGCCACTGTCTCTGGACGCAACAAACGTTCCCCACCACTCTCGCCACGTCAGCGAACTTTCGCCAACCGGGGATACGCTTTTATTTCGGCCTTAGGCGCTCCCACGAACCGGCCAATAACGCCTACGCTAACATTGCATTTCGCTCCCACGCTTCGGAGGTCACCTCCAGCTAACACAGAGACGCGTGCTCGCGCATAACGAAGTATTGCGCCATAATTTGTAAGCCTCTGAAATTGCTGGCAAGTACTGTCTGCAACTGTATTTTCACTGATAAATTGGAACCAACAATATTCCCTAGGTGTATATGTATCAACTGTTACTTGCTTCAGCCTCGAGAAAAGCTAGTTATCGCAGTCGCGATTTGATTCTGTACTTCGAGTAATAATTTGTTTCCAAGCAATAAACTATCAAATATCACTTCTAAGCAACAAATACTGTGTTACAGGTCCGAATATGTGGTACAATGCGTCTAAATAACTTCACTCCTTACAACATACACACATTCAGCCTATTTTGTAAGACGATTTTATTCCAACGCCGAAAAAGTACCACGCATGTTTGGCGCTCCGTCAGTAGCAATAACTTCCATGACTATATAATGAGGAGACAAACGAGAGAGAGAATATCCATTAAAATTATTGTACGTAGACTACATAATGGATTGTGTGCCAGACCACAACAATCTTCTATATAAATAAAAATGAATCTCCAAATGTGTTGTTCAGCAAATTGCTAACAACACGTCTCTCCCTTTAGATTCATCATGTTGAGAAGACATCTTCATCTTTACTTAACTAGCCACTAGGTTCTTCCTATATCTGTATACTTTCAAACAGGGTACACCATCCCACTGACACTACCTTTTATTAAATACTTTGAAAGGTACATTACGGAATCTGTCGTCTGAATATTCTAAGCCGTGCACAGTGGCCGAGCGGTCTGCTGCACGCTAGTCACAGTCTGCACGGGCGCTACAGTCGGTGGTTCGAATCCCTCCTCGGTCAGGGATGTTTGCGTCGTCTGTAGAATAAGGTAGTTCATAAGTATTTTGTAAGTTTATGTCCCTTAAGTTTATCAAACATTTGGACACTTTTTTTAATATCCCAAATTTTAATTGTAGGTTCGCACTTATCCTACCCATTATCGATGTCACTTACTGCAACCATGGTTCCAGTGTTCTTGGTTTTACTGTTCCCATTTGCCTTCTCGAATTCCTTTAAATTTAAGTTATCAAACATTCTGGATGTGTGGATACCTTTTTCCTCACGCTTACCTTTTAGAATGAATGACCCAAATTAGACATCCTATCTTCCAATTCCTCATCCCAGTTTCGACATTTGAGAGATAAATTACGGGTTTTCTCCTTCTCTCTCTCATTTAGACTCTAAATGTGGCCATTTCTCCTCCTCATCACAGAAAGGAACATACATCATATACCCACTTCTGATTCTAGTAACGTAACATTAGTACTCATCTCTCAGGGGTATTAGTCTCAAATTTAGAGACTGGTTACTAGTCATTTCTGAACTAATATCGCTCCTCAAACTTTTATAATTAGAGGTATCCCAGGCCAAATTGAGTTTTTCACATACTGATTTTGCAATTTTTATAATCTTGCAGCTCTACTGTATGACTATATGATGATGGCGTCTTCTTGGGTTAAATATTCCGGAGGTAAAATAGTCCCCCATTCGGATCTCCGGGCGGGGACTACTCAGGAGGATGTCGTCATCAAGAAAACCAAAACAGGCTTTCTACGGGTAGGAGCATGGAATGTTCTAACCCTTAATCGAGTAGGTAAGCTAGAAAATGTGAAACGAGAAATGGATAGGTTAAAGTTAGGTATGGTAGGGATTAGTGAAGTTCGGTGGCAGGATGAACAAGATTTCTGGTCTGGTGAGTACAGGGTTATCAATACAAATTCAGTTGGTGGTAACGCAGGAGTAGGTCTGGTAATGAATAAGAAAATAGGAATGTGCGTGAACTACTATGAACAGCATAGTGAACGCATTATCGTAGTAAAAATAGACACGAAGCCAACACCGACCACAGTAGTGCAAGTTTATATGCCAACTAGCATGGCCGATTATGAGGATATCGAAAAAATGAATGAGGAGATAAAAGAAATCATTCAGAAAGTTAAGGCAGACGAAAATTTGATTGTGATGGGGAACTCGGTAGTAGGAAAAGGAAGAGAAGGAAATGTGGTAGGTGAATATGGACTCGGAATAAAGTAATGAAAGAGGAGATTGCTGGTAGAATTTTGCGCAGAGCACAATTTAATGATCACAAACACTTGGTTTAATCATCACAGAAGAAGGCTGTATATGTGGAACAGACCAGGAGACACTGGAAGGTACCAGACTGACTTTATAATGGTAATAAATAGATTTAGAAACCAGGTTCTAAACTGTAAGACATATCCAGGGGCAGATATAGACTCTGACCATAACTTATTGGTTATGAACTGCAGATTAAAACTCAAGAGACTGCAGAAAGGTAGAAAGGTTAGGAGATGGAACCTGGACAAATTGAAGCAACCAGAGGTGGTTGAGAGTTTCAGAGGGAGCATTAGGCAAGGATTGGCTGAAACGGGGGAAAGTAATACAGTAGAAGAAGAACGGGTAGCTCTGTGAGATAGGGTAGTGAAGGCTGCAGAGGACCTTATAGGCAGAAGGACAAGGCCTAATAGAAATCCCTGGATAACACATGATGTACTGAACTTAATTGATGAGAGGAAAAAATATATAAAAATTCAGCAAGTGAAATAGGAAAAAAGGAAGTACAACAGTCTGAAAAATGAGGTTGAGTGGAAGTGCAGACTGGCTAAGCAGGAGTGTCTAGAGGACAAATGCAGAACCGTAGAAGAATGCATAACTGGGGGAAAGATAGATACCGCCTACAGGAAAATAAAAGAGATATTTGGAGACAAGAAAACCGGCTGTATGAATATCAAGAACTCAAACGGATAACCAGTACTAAGCAAAGAGGGGAAAGCTGAACTGTGGAAGGAATATATAGAGGGCCTATACGAAGGAAATAAACTTGAAGACAGTATTCTAGAAATGGAAGACGAAGAGGAGGAAGATGAGATAGGAGATATGATACTGCGAGAAGAATTTGACAGAGCGCTGAAGGGCTTGAGTTGAAACAAGGCCCCTGGAGTAGATGATATTCCGTCTGAACTAATTATGTCGTTAGGAGACCCAATCATGAAAAAATTTTGCAAACAAGTGTGAAAATCACAGAACTATCAGTAAAGTCGTGAGTGTAAAATACTAACACGAATTATTTACAGACGAATGGAAAAACTTGTGGAATCCGACCTCGGGGAAGATCAGTTTGGATTTAGGAGAAATGTAGGAACACGGGAGGCAATACTCACATTACGACGTATCTTAGAAGTTAGGTTAAGGAAAGGCAAACCTAAATTTTTAGCATCTGTAGATTTAGAGAAAGCTTTTGACAATGTCGACTGGAATACAATCTTCCAAATTCTGAAGGTATCAGTGGTAAAATATAGGGAGCGAAGAGTTGTATTCAACATATACAAAAACCAGACAGAGGTTATTAGAGTCGAAGGGCAAGAAAGGGACGCAGAGGTTGGGAAGAGAGTAAGATAGGGTTGTAGCCTTTTTCCAATGTTGTTCAATCTGTACATTGTGCAGGCAGTGATGGAATGGAAGGAGAAATTTGGAGAGGGAATTAAAGTACAGGGAGAAGAAATAAAAACATTGCGGTTTGCTGATGACATAGTAATTCTGTTAGAGACCGCAAAGGATACCGCAATTTTAAGTGCATTTACTAACAGCTTACACGTATTTTAGTGTCCTAAGCAAATCTAGTAACCCTTGTATTATTATTTAATATATATTGTCAATATCACGTAGTAACAATCATGAATGCAATGTGTTTGAGCTGCAGTAGGTTTGTTCGTTTTGGGTTTCGATGCAGCTGTTGTAACAAGTGGTTTCATTGGGGGGGATGTAGCGGTGTGGGAAAGAGGGAAGCAAATGAGTCTCTTCCTTTGTTTTGCAAAGTGTGTTCAAGGGACAGAAAAATAGCTGAACAGGAAGGGAAGATTAGGGCCCTTCAGGCTGAACTGGATAGTGCTAGGGAGGAACTTACGAGGTTAAGGGGGGAGAAGGGTGAGCATGGGTGGGAAGTGGTAGCAGGGAACAGGGACCACAGAGAGAGTATAGTTCCTGACAGCTTCACAATTGGCACAACCAATAGATTTGCCTTGCTACCACAGTCAAGTGAGGAAGAGGCTCCTTTAGAAGTAGGTGCAGTTAGGAAGCAACAGACTTTCACAAGGAAACCAACGGTTTCAAAAAAAGTAGATAGTAGGAGGAAAGTTCTGTTGTTAGGAAGTAGTCATGGAAGAGGTGTGGGCCAGATTTTACAGGAAAAACTAGGTGACAGGTACCAGGTCACAAACATTTTCAAGCCCAGTGCAGGTCTAAGCCAGGTGGTAGAGGATATAGGTTCCTTGTGTAAGGGTTTCACAAAACAGGATCATGTAATTATAGTGGGTGGGGTGGGAAACAGCATTGATAGGGATCAGGGCTACAATATTGAGTGTGACCTGGTTAAAATAGCTTCTGCAACGACTCAGACAAATGTTGGACTGTTGCCTGCTTTCATGCGGTACGATCAACCCCAATTGAACCGCTCCGTCAGGAGAGTCAATATGGAGATTGATCAACTGCTTAGGGCGGACACTCTGTCGGACATCGGTTTGGTTCCTGTGGATGCTATTGATAGGTGGGATTTCACTAGACATGGCCTACATCTCAATAGGAAAGGGAAGGGGAAACTAGCTGGGTTGATAGCAAAGTCCTTAAGGGGGGACACTGCAATTCATGAAGGTACTTCTTTTTTAGGCTAAGATCAGTGTCCAGTGAGAAGCTCAGGCAGGCAGGTGCTAAAAATGTTGAAAAATCAAATATTTCTCAGAGAAGTAAAGTAAAAAATAATGTTAGCATTTTTCACCAGAATATTGGGGGACTAAAGAATAAAATAGATGAGCTTTTAGTTTGTTTAGATGCTATAGAAACTGATAATGTAATAGATATACTATGCCTGTCTGAGCATCACATTGTCACCGGTATGGAAAATGTGAATGTCAGTGGATATAAATTAGTCTCAAATGTAAGTAGAGATAATAAGATAAGAGGAGGAGTTGCCATACATGCCAAAAGCTATCACAGTGTAAAAAATTTAGAAACAAAAAAGTTTTGTGTAGAGCAGCATATTGAAGCATGTGCCTGCCAGCTTAAACTTAATGATGATTATCTTATAATTGTAACAGTATATAGGTCCCCTTCAGGGAACTTTCAGTTACTTCTGGAAAACTTGGATGCCTTGTTGTGCTATCTGTCAGATAGGGGGAAGCAAATTATTATTTGTGGTGATTTCAATGTAGATTCACTGAAAGAGTGTAATAGGAAGAAAGACCTGGAAGTCTTACTTGGCTCATTCAATCTGACATCCGTTATTGATTTTCCTACTCGGGTAGTAAAGGACAGCAGTACATTGATAGATAACTTTTTTATAGACCAAGATAAGTTTAACAACATAAATGCTTGTCCCATTGAGAATGGTCTCTCGGATCATGGTGCACAGCTAGTAACAGTATATGAAATAGCTCCGTTCAGTAATTCGAAACTGTCCACCAGAATAGTGCGCTCGATTAATGACTTAACAACTAAAAATTTCAAAGAAAGTCTACAGCAGTTAGACTGGGATGAGGTTTACAAGGAACCTGATGTTAATTTAAAATATAATTTATTTCACGATACATTTGTAAGGGTATTTGATAACTGTTTCCCCAAGAAATTAGTAAAATTTAATTCTAAGAAACCATGCAAAAAACCATGGCTTACTAAAGGTATAAAAATATCGTGTAACCGAAAAAGGGAACTATATCTGTCCGCAAGAAAGAGTAATAACCCAGAAACAATAAAATATTATAAAAGCTACTGTGCTACATTAAGAAAAGTTATTAAAAAATCAAGAAGCATGTGCATCATGTCTGAGATTAGCTCCTCTGATAATAAAATTAAAACAATTTGGAATATTATTAAAAGGGAGACAGGGCAACCAAGAGCAGAGGAAGAGGGTATTACCATCAAAACAAATGAAAACTTTATCAACAAAAAGTCAGAAGTTGAAAACATTTTTAATGATTACTTTTTAAATGTTGTGGAGAAAATAGGATCTAAATGTTCATTAGAAGGAGCAAGGCAATTAATGGAAGAGGCCATACCCACACAATTTGATACAATTGAAATTCCGCCCACCTCACCTTCAGAAATTAGGAAAATAATAAACTCTCTCAAGAGTAAACGGTCATATGGAATTGATGGCATTTCCAGCAGGGTATTAAAAACTTGTTCCCAAGAGATAAGTAGGATTCTCAGTCATATTTGTAATAGCTCATTAAAGCAGGGTATTTTCCCAGATAGACTGAAATATGCTATAGTTAAACCTTTGCATAAAAAAAGGGGATACATACGATGTCAACAACTACCGGCCCATCTCACTTCTGACAGCTTTATCAAAGATTTTTGAAAAAGTTATGTATTCTCGAATTGCTTCACATATTAGTATAAATAATGTTCTAACAAAATGTCAGTTTGGTTTTCAAAAAAGCTTTTCAACTGAAAATGCTATATACACCTTCACTGATGACATATTAAATGCTTTGAATAACCGGACATCACCAGTAGGGATTTTTTGTGATCTTTCAAAGGCGTTTGATTGTGTAAATCATGGGATTCTTCTAGATAAGCTTAAGTATTGTGGTATGAGTGGGACAGTGCACAAATGGTTTAAATCATACTTAACTGGAAGAGTGCAGAAAGTTGAAATAAGCAGTTCACATGATGTAGATGACACAATTAATTCTTCTAACTGGGGAGTTATTAAAAATGGGGTCCCACAAGGTTCGGTCTTGGGTCCTTTGCTGTTCTTAATATATATTAATGACTTGCCATTCTACATACATGAAGATGCTAAGCTAGTACTTTTTGCTGATGATACAAGTATAGCTATCACACCTGACAAACAGGAATTAACTGATGAAATTGTAAATGATATCTTCCAGAAAGTCATTAAGTGGTTCTCTACAAATGGACTCTCATTAAACTTTGATAAAACCCAGTATATACAGTTTCATACAGTAAATGGCATGACACCATTAATAAATTTAGACTTTGAACATAAATCTGTAGCTAAGGTAGAATATTCAAAATTATTAGGTGTTTGCATTGACGAGGTACTGAATTGGAAGAAACATATTGAAGATCTCCTGAAACGTCTGAGTTCAGCTACTTATGCTATCAGAGTCATTGCAAAATTTGGTGATATAAATCTCAGTAAATTAGCTTACTACGCCTATTTTCATTCACTGCTTTCATATGGGATCATATTCTGGGGCAATTCAACATTGAGTAAAAAAGTATTCATTGCACAAAAGCGTGTAATCAGAATAATTGCTGGAGCCCACCCAAGAGCATCCTGCAGACATTTATTTAGGGATCTAGGGATACTCACTGTAGCTTCACAATATATATATTCACTCATGAAATTTGTTATTAACAATCCGACTCAATTCAAAAGTAATAGCAGTGTGCATAGCTACGACACTAGGAGAAAGGATGATATTCACTATTCAAGGTTAAATCTAACTTTGGCTCAAAAAGGGGTGAATTATGCTGCCACAAAAGTCTTTGGTCACTTACCAAGTAGCATCAAAAGTCTGACAGATAGCCAACTAGTATTTAAAAAGAAATTAAAGGAATTTCTGAATGGCAACTCCTTCTACAATGTAGATGAATTTTTAGATAAAACATAAAAAAATATATAAAATAAAATAAAATAAAATAAAATAAAAATATATAAAAAAAATTAAAAAAAATTTACAAAAAAAATTCTTAAAATATAGATTGTCAAGTATAGACATAATTTACTAAACTGACACGTTCCACATCATTACGAAATGTCGTATACATGATCTAAGGAACAAGTATTAATCTAATATAATCTAATCTAATCTAATCTAATTGAATGGGATGGACAGTGTTTTGAAAGGAAGATATAAGGTGAACATTAAAAAGAGTAAAACGAAGGTAATGGAATGCAATGTTAGAAAATCAGGCGATGCTGAAGGAATTGGATTTGGTAATGAGACAATAAAAGTAGTAGATAAATTTTGTTATTAGGGTAGCACGATAACTTCTGCTAGCCGAAGTAAAGAAGATATAAAATGCAGAATGGCTATGGGAAGAAAAGCGTTCTAAAAAAGCGAAACTTGTTAACATCCAATATTAATTTAAATGTTAGGAAGTCCTTTCTGAAATCATTTGTCTGGAGTGTAGCATTGTATGGGACGATAAGGAGTTCAGATAAAAAGGTGATAGAAGCTTTTGAAATGTGGTGCTACAGACGAATGATGAAAATTAGAGGGTAGATCACGTAACTAATGTGGAGGTGCTTAACCGTATTGGGGAGAAAAGGGGTTTCTGGCATATACTCACTAAGAGAAGGGATAGATTGGTTGGAAACATTCTGAGACATCAAGGAATTGTCAACTTAGCATTAGAAGGGAGCGTGTGGGGTAAAAATCATAGAGGGAGACCGAGGGACGAATACAGTAAGCAGATTCAAAAGGATGTAGGTTGCCGAACATATTGTCAGATGAAGAGACTTGCACAGGACAGGGTAGCGTGGAGAGCTGCATCAAACCAGTCTGCGGACTGAAGACCACAACAACAACAAAACTAGTCATAATTTTAAGGAGACCCCTAATTACCCTAGGAAACAACATGTTCATGTTTACTCCAATACCAAATCCTTATTGCCAACAGTATCGATCATATAGTCGTATCCTGTTGGGACCAGCAACGTAGACTTTCCATATTTAGAGACGAGTTGCTGGAAATTCCGGCCTGGATACCTAATGACGCATGCAACGTTTAATACGCTAATTTATTGATACATACGTTCAATATCATTTTATCTTTCCAGAATCTAGTGCACTAAATTATACTCGACTACCTTTGCTAAAAATTTAGTACACAAACCTTATATATAATTATGCAATCTCATTTTGTAGTCCGTGTTCCGATGTCTTCAGATTTTTACATCCTAATGGTCACAGCGCCCGACCACCCGTGTATTACGGTGAGCAGGCGGTTGATGGCCAGATTCTGTTTGATCTAGCGGTTTACAAACTCTAAATATTCCCAATACCACCATCTGACAAATATAAACACACATTTCCTTGACTTACCGCAATGCAAACAGGTCGAAACAATCTTACTACGGTATTTTCTCACTATTAAATATTTGTAGTTAGCACAAACGCGAAGATACAGTACGTTATTGTACGAGATAAGTAAAACAGTCATTATTCACACTTACATGCCGAAAATATAAGCCATATACACAGCTGGATGAGTGATATTTCGATATGTAGCAATTACAGAATCAAAGCAATGCAAAAATGACTTTGCGGTGTAAGGTGTCATGTCTTAGATTGTACGACCACTCCAATTCCGAGTCCTTTCTTCGGCTCGTGTGTGTTAGCGTTAAGTAACTTTGAGTTAGTTTAACAAGTTTATAGGTCTAGAGACAGATGATCCCCAACAATGTGATCTCTTATGTTTACTAATATTTTGAATATATTCAAAATAGAGGTTTAGAAAACGAGGAAGAATGTGGAAGCTGAGGCTATACTTTACCCAAGGTGAGCCTCTGTAAAAGTATGAAAATACCTCCATATATAATGTACAACCTTGCTTTAAAGAAAGATTTATTTACTTGTAGGCTGATACAACACAGATTTACAACCCCAATACCGTAGCAATTGTCACAGAGGACTAGATTATGATGGAAGATGCATATTTTATGATTGTATCTACTGCAGTGTAAAACAATTAACTTCATTAATATAACTAAAATATTCGGGGCTATTACGCCGTGGTCCTATGGATTTGCTACCGAAACCCAACGTTTCGTCCCCATCTGCGGAGGACATTTTCAAGGGGGATCATGGCTCTTTTGTACGTCCGATACACACCTTGGCTCGTTACAGTCAGTAACATTTCGTGCCTATCTGTGGAGGACATTCCCAAGGGGAATCGATCCCCTCCCTTGAGAATGTCCTCCGCAGATGGGGACGAAACGTTGGGTTTCAGTAACAAATCCGTAAGAGCAAAGCATAAAAGGCTGGAAAATTTTAGTAATATTGACCTTTTCGGTCGTGAAAGTTTACATTTTACAATCAACTTCCTTCTTCTGTAGAACAGCCCACAGAAGTCAAATTTAATTCATGACTAGATATCAAGCAGTATATCTTACACGCCAAGTGCAAATAACCGATGACTTTTATTCTCTAGAAAGGTATTTAATCAAAACGTATGCCTTATATTTGTAGTGGATGTCTGTTGCCGACAACAATGGACATCAAGCATACGATGAATGCTAACAATGTCTCAAATATACTGTATAGAGTAACTTCTCCATCGTCAGGTTGAGGAGAAACAAAACTAATTCGATAAATTGAGCCAATTTTTAACAATGTTCTTCGTAAACTTGAAAACTGTGTGCACCTCTTCACAGACATTTTCAATCTTATATACTCCTACTATACTATTACAAGCACATCTCGACCTAAGTAACACAGTGAAAATACACTATGAAGTACGTATTGCAGTATTTCTCTTTATTAAACGTATGCAGTTAGCACATATGCGATGATACAGTATGTTACTTAAAGATATAATTACAGCAGTCCTTATTAACACGTACGTACCGATAATACAGCTAACGATAAACCGTGCATACAGTTGTAAGAGTATTGCTGTATCAGTACAGGAGCTAAACAAGATTTTAGAAACACCGCGATGGAGTAGCCGACCCGTCTAATGCGCCTCGCTGCGGAGCGCGAGGTTGCTCGCCGTCGGAGGTTCGAGTCCTTCCTGGGGCATTGGCGTGTGTGTTGTCCTTAGGTTAGTTTACCTTAGTTTAAGTAGTTTTTAAGCTACGGACTGATGACCACTCAGTTTGGTCACATAGATTTACAGAATTTGAACATTTGATTTGAAAGATTAATAAGAAGATTGGGATCTAATGTATACTTCCGCAATGAGTGTCAACCTCCTCCAACACACACGTATGTGATGCACTACTCTGCTTTAATCGAGTGTCTGCTTATGTGCAGACTGAGGCAACACATAATTACACCCCTGATATCAGAAATCATCTACCTTGTAAATTTAAACAGGTGTTCTTACTCATGGGATAAGAAATTATATTTCCTGAAAGTATTAACAAATTGCGTTAGATTCCAGTGAAAAATAAATAATATTTTAGGAATAGTCGTTGTTGAAAAATCATCCACTTTCTTCTCCCCCCCCCCCCCCCCCCATAGAACACCCACCGTGAATTTACAAACACTTCCAGCTAGATCTCACAACTCAATCCGACGCTATCACATACTGGTTTGCAAATAGATGCAAACTATTTTTCTTTCATGAACAAAAATTCACACATTGAGATGATTGAGATGATACTAAACTGCAAGTTGTTACCCTCCTCCAGAACAACTTCATTATAAATATGTGGAGCGAATAAAGGGAAATCGAATATGTATGTATGCGAGAAACAAAGATCGCGTTACTAAAAAGACTAACATTGCGATACTGATTCCTTGTAACTTATGGCTCTGTCCTCGAAATGTTTCGGTAAGCTATCGAGGAAAACTAACAAAGTATAACATCCAATAGGTATGTGTAAATTACTAACACAAAGAGGCAATAAATCGCATCTACCAACGAATATGTTTTCTCGAAAGATGGCTATGCATTCTTTAGCGATATTGTTCATCTCCCAAAGCCCTAAAACGATACAGCAGAGATAGTACGCACATTTACAATATATACGTTTGTCTACATTAACAGCAGTCTACCTTACTCCCTTTCTTCCATTGTAATTTAGGTTACTATTGTAGAATACATATTACTGCATATTTAAATGATCATTCTCACGATTGCATACTCATGCTTGCACATCTCCTACAAGACAGAATGAATACCCAATATCTTATAAACCTAGCAGACAGCATGTATGGGGATTAGGTTTTAATACCTCTTATCACAATATGAGAAGTTGTTATTTTTATTCCTATATCCCACTAATACATTAAAAGTGAGCATTCATCAACACTCCACGTACCATTTGTTTAAGTTTATGCATCTGTGACGTGTTTCTTAAATATGTCTCGCATTATCCAGAGTAACGTTAACCTTAACTGAATGAGTCTGTTGCTCTGCACTTCCATGTTTAACATAACTTCTTAGTGTCGAACACTTTCTCAGTGGAGAGAGCAATGTTTTTTTGTACATTCACAGGTAAAGTGACCAGCCAGCAAAAGATTTTCCAAATTCCTGAAGAGTTGATGAGAGGTGTTTCATACAGTGGTTCTCTGGGTAGCAGTTTCGAGTTGAAGGCTAGCACGGTATTCCAGTCAGTGTGTTGTGACACGATTGTCGGTGGGAGTCACCTCATTTCTACAAGTTATGGTAGGAGGTCACTAATAGAATCTGGGGTATGTTTATTGTAACCTGCTTGGTGCGAGTGCATGATGTGTGCAGCTAGTGGTAGAAGCAGATTAACTTAAGCCGGAAACAGCGCAGTATTTCCTGACTGAGCGCTGGTAAGCGCAGTTATCGACTTTAAGCAGTGTAGCCCTTTGTGAGAAACGCCATTAGTGTGGAACCCTGGCAGGCCCCATTCTCTGGGCATGGTCGACAGTACCTCCCGGATCCCCAAGCAGTTCACAGCGTGTGGGAGAGTCGGTTTGAGTATGCATTAGTGTCACCTCTATGAAGCACGATTGTGTTTCCGAATATGTTCAGTGCATGCGGGCAGAAATCGAGTATGTGTTTAGTGTGCAATCTTAAATTATTTGTGCAAATGCTTGATTTGTTCAGTGAAATTATCAGGAGTTGTAGATCGGATTTTTTTAAAGCTAAGTAAGAGTGCAGACTGTTAGTATGTAACATTTTATACTATGTTTGTATTTATTTTATTTTCTGTCAATAGAAGCTCCATCCAACTACTTGCTTGTCTGATTATACATGTGAAAAAAAATGTTTCGCCTATAAGATGAGAATTTCTTTATACTTCGACCACCTAACCAGTATGCTTATTTGACAACACTTTGCACTTCGAAGTATGTGGGAGATGTTGGACTTATTGAGTAGTGTCATTGACTATGGTGATTTGATTAAACTGAGTGTAGTGCAAACGACAACGAAAGTTAGCTCATACACTGCGGAGAAACTATGTGGCATTCATGCATAAAAGAAATATATTCATATCAACAACAGTCCTAGCCAAAATTGTTTATTTTGTAGGTGTACAGCACAGACTGCTGTCTTTCTCTGCAATGGTGAGTTGTGGTGATAACGGAATACGACGAGAATTCACTCATGTTGTTTACATAATGTGTAAACAACATACATTCTCTTTGTTTGTTATCTTCCCTGGGGCTTTCCTAGAAAGGAGATGCGGAGGGGTTGAAAATTTTTTGAAATTCTTACATCTTCCAACAGCTTGTTTATAAACTATAAATCTCAATTCAGTATACTCATTTTTTAAACTTATATTTTACTCTTTTTAACTCCTACTTATCAGTCACATCCACCAGTTCGATGTAACACATTGGGAGACCTCAAATACTAATAAGCGACTGAGGATGTTGAGTTTTTTGCGGAGGGTGGGAGGGCTGTGAATGTCATACGCATGTCTGGAGAGGGCGGATGCTTAAATTTTTCAACCTGAGACTTTCCCAGTGAAGAAAGTGAGATTTTCTCCTGGGTACAACACACACTGAGATCCATAGCAAAGGAGAGGTGTTTGTGTTTGGACAAACACATGTCTCTATCGAGGAAATTTTGTATTTTAATGACACTAATTTTCCACCAAATTTGGGACGGGAGGTGGTGGAAACACTTTCGGAAAGGGGGGAGGGGTAACTACAGAACATTGCGATGCTTCTGAATACCTGAAAAAGTGGGGGCGGGGGGGGGGGGGCGTGCAGATCGGATTTATGAATCTCCCGCCAGCCGCCATCTTGGATGATGATATTGAGATATTGCCATATTAGTATCCGAATGAACGACGAGGAGATGAAAAATCTGGCTGCACTGCAGTCTGTCCGAGGAACCTCTTTACTGGCAGGGAATGGCCTTTGGCGGATTGTGATTACGTGGTCGAATAGTTAAGGAAGAATCTTACTAAACAACCAGTCCATCAGTTCATTATCATTGTTCGGCGGATAGGTTTGACGGAGGAGATACCGAAGATTTCCAAGAAGAGCAGCATATTGCGTTACAGACTCATTTAGCAAGCAAGAAGCATCATTATCGCCAAAAAATGAAGGCAGTTTCTTCAGGACAGGCGTTTTGCATTACGTAAACCTTTGCCTCCATAATTCCCAGAGCCTATAGTTTTACGTAGATCACTTCACAATACCACCATGAAGATAAAACGGGAAATATTTGTACATACATGGAAGATTACCAGACGGCGCTCATTCTCTCGAAATATATATGACCTACGCAGGATAAGAAAGAACTGACAGAGGATGACGAAGTTCCCTCCACCACATACCATGAAGTGGCTTGCGGAGTATAAAAATGTACACGTACATGTTGAAATTTTGTAAACATTGAAACATAAGGGAATATTCGAATCTTATTGTTAAATTATCATTCATGTGTACTAAAAATAGTCTCATTGGTTATCGTCAGAGAGCAGAATGGGGTGCTCCGAGGAACTCGCGGACTTTGGTCAGGTGATGGTCTATCACTTACGTCAGAAGGCTATACGCAAAATTTCCACACGCCTAAATATCCCTACGTCCACTCTTTATGATGTGATAGTGAAGTGGTACCGTGAAGGGACACGTACACCAAGAGAGCACATACGCGGGCTTCGTCTGTTGACTGAGAGGGACCGCCGACAGTTGAAGAGGGTCGAACAGTGTAATTGGCAAGCAGCTATCCAGACCATCATACAGTAACTCCAAACTGCATCGGCATCCACTCCATCGGCGGGAAGTGAAAAAACTTGGATTTTATGGTCTAGTGGCTGCCATAAGCCACAAATTACGTAAGTCAATCTAAAACGACGCCTCTCTTGGTGTGAGCAGCTAAAACATTAGACGATTGAAATGTGGTAAAACGTTGTGTGGAGTGACGAATCACGGTACTCAATTTGGCAATCCGATGACAGGATGTGCTTAATGCCCAGTTAATGTCATCTGGCAACATGTGTAGTGCCAACAGAAAATTCGGAGGCGGTGGGGCAATGGTGTGGTCTTGTTTTCATGGATGAAGCTTGCATCACTGGTTGTTTTGCGTTGCTTTATCACAGCACAGGCCTATACTAATGTTTTAAGCACCTTATCTCTTCCCACTGTTGAAGACCAATTTGGGGATGGCGACTGTGTCTTAGTATCTAGCATCTGTTCATAATGCACGGCCTGTGACGGAGTGATTACATAACAGGACAGCAGCACATTGATAGGTAACTTTTTTATAGACCAAGATAAGTTTAAAAAACTGAATGCTTGTCCTGTTGAACATGGTCTTTCTGATCATGGTGCACAGCTCGTTACAGTGTATGACATAGCTCCTTTCAGTAATTCAAAAGAGCCCTAAAACGTTGTGCGTTCTATTAATGATTTAACAATTAGAAATTTCAGGGAAAATCGTCAGCATTTAGACGGGAATGAGGCGTATAGGGAACCTGATGCTAATTTAAAATATAACTTATTGCATGATACATCTGCAAGAGTACCTTCCCGCAAGAAGATTGGTTAACCTAACTATGAGAAACTATGCAAAATATCATGGCTTCCTAAAGGAATAAAAATATCTTGTAACCGAAAAAGAGAACCGTATCTAATAGCAAGAAAGAGTAATGATCCAGAAACAGTCAAATATTATAAAACTACTTTGATAAATTAAGAAAAATTATTAGTAAGTGCAGAAGCATATGCATCATATCTGAGATAAGTGCCCCTGATAACAAAATTAAAACAATTTGGAATATTATTATAAGTGAGACAGGGCAACTAAGATCACAGGAAGACGGCATTACCAACAAAATGAATGTAACGTTTACAAATAACAAGACAGAAGTTGAAAACCTATTTAATAATTATTTTTTAAATGTAGTGGAACAAATATAATCTAAATGTTCATTAGAAGAAGCCAATCAGTTAATGTAACAGGCTATAATTACACGATTTGATACTACTGAAAGTCCACCCACCTCTCCTTCTGAAATTAAGAAAATAATAAACTCTGTCAAGAGTAAAGTCTCTCATGGAATTAATGGTATTTCCAGCCGGGTAATAAAAGATTTTTAAGAAATAAGTAGCCACATATGTAATAGTTCTCTGAAGCAGGATATTTTCATGACATAATGAAATATGCTACTGTTAAATCACTGCACATAAAAGACGATACTTCTGATATCAATAACTACCGCTCAAACTCACTTCCGACAACCTTATCCAAAGTTCTTGCAAAAGTAATGTATTCTAGAGTAGCTCCACATTTACGTGAAAATAAAAGTTCTAACAAAATGTCAGCTTGGTTTTCAAAAAGTCTTTGCAACGGAAAATGCTGTATATACGTCCACAAATGAAATAGTAAATGCTTTAAATACATTACCCGTTGGGATATTTTGTGATCTCTCAAAGGCTTTTGATTGTGTAAATAATAAAATTATTCGAGATAAGCTTAAGTGTTGTGGTATGAATTGGACAGTGCACAAATGGTTTGTATTAAACTTAACAGGAAGATTGCAGAAAGAAAGAGCTTCGGGGAAATAGAAAATGGGCAATCTCAAAGGGTTCAGGTGGATCACAGGAGAAATGTAGATCCGGAAACTATCGGTATAACAGTTGTAAATTGTCGTAGCTGTGTCGGGAAAGCTCCAGAACTGCAAGCGTTAATAGAAAGCACCGAAACACACATCATTATAGGCAGCGAAAGTTGGCTCAAGCCGGAAATAAGTTCAGAAGAAGTATTTTCAAAAGATCTAACGGTATTCAGAAAGGATAGATTAAACAAAATAGGTGGGGGCGTGTTTGTCGCCGTCAAAAGTAGTATTTCATGTAGCGAAGTTGAAGTTGATAGTTCGTGCTAGCTATTATGGGTAGAGGTTGTACCCGAAAATCGTAAGAAGTTAATAATCGGTTCCTTTTACCGGCCTCCCGACTCTGACGATACAATAGCAGAAAGGTTCAAAGAAAACCTGAGTCTAATTACAAAAACGTACCCGACTCACACGATAATAGTAGGTGGTGATTTTAATTTACCCCCGAACTGTTGGCGAAATTATATTTTCAAATCAGGAGGTAGGCATAAAACATCGTCCGAAATTGTACTCAACGCATTCTCTGAGAATTACTTCAAACAATTAGTTCATGAGCCAACTAGAATTGTAAATGGATGTGAAAACACACTTGATCTCTTAGCAACAAATAATCCTGAGCTCATAATGAGCATCAAAACGGATACAGGTATTAGTGAACACAGAGCTGTAGTAGCGAAATTGAATATCGAAAGTCCCAAAGTTACCAAAAATAAACGCAAAGTATATTTGTTCAGGAAAGCAGATAGAAACAAAATACATTGCTTCTTGAAAGACAGCTTCCACTCGTTTCTAACACTAAACGTAGGTGTAGACCAGATGTGGCTCAAATTCAAAGAAGTGGTATCGACAGCAATTGAACGTTTTATACCTTATAAATTAATAAAAGAAGGAGGCGATCCCCCTTGGTACACAAAACAGGTTAGGACACTGTTGCAAAAGCAAAGGAAAAGGCATACTAAATTTAAACGAACACGAAATCCCCAGGATTTGCGATTGTACTCAGAAGCTCGAAATTTAGCGAGGATTTCAATGCGAGATGCCTACAACATTTATCACAACGAAACTCTTTCTCGTAATTTGACTGAAAACCCAAAGAGATTTTGGTCATATGTTAAATATAATCGGGGAAAGTCACAAACAATACCTACACTACGTGATAGTAATGGCGATCCTGCCGATGACAGCGCTACTAAAGCAGAGTTACTAAACTTAGCTTTTAGAAACTCATTCACTAAAGAAGACGAAACCAATATTCCAGATTTCGAATAACGAGCAGATGCCGTAATGAGTAACATAGAAGTAGATATCATCGGAGTAGTGCAGCAACTAAAATCACTTAATAAGAACAAGTCTTCTGGTCCGGATTGTATACCCATTAGATTTCTATCTGATTATGCTGAAGCGATAGCTCCTTACTTAACAGTCATATACAACCGCTCTCTCATAGAAGGATCTGTACCAAAAGATTGGAAAGTTGCACAGGTCACACCTATATTCAAGAAAGGCAGTAGGAGTATCCCACTAAACTACAGGCCTATTTCATTGACGTCAATTTGCAGCAGGGTTTTGGAACATATCCTGTATTCAAATATTATGAATTATCTCGAACAGAACGATCTATTGACCCAAGGTCAACACGGATTTAGAAAATATCGTTCATGCGAAACACAACTAGCTCTATATTCACACGAAGTGATGGGTGCTATCGACAAAGGTTCGCAAATCGATTCCGTATTTCTTGATTTCCAGAAAGCTTTTGACACCGTACCTCACAAACGGCTTTTAATCAAATTGCGTGGTTATGGTATATCGCCCCAAATTTGCAATTGGATAGGGGATTTCTTGTCAGAGAGGACACAGTTCGTAGTAATCGATGGTAAGGCATCGACTAAAACAGAGGTGATATCGGGCGTTCCACAAGGTAGTGTTATTGGTCCTCTGCTATTCCTTATTTACATAAACGATTTAGGGGAAAATCTAAGTAGCTCTCTTAGGTTGTTTGCAGATGACACCGTCATTTACCGTCTAGTAAAATCATCTGAAGATCAAAACCAACTGCAGAACGATCTGAATAAGATATCAGTATGGTGTAAAAATTGGCAATTGACTCTAAATAATGAGAAGTGTGAAGTCGTCCACATGAGTACGAAAAGAAATCCGTTAAACTTTGTTTACAACATAAATCAATCAAATGTGAACGCCGTAAACTCCACAAAATACCTAGGAATCACTATTACTTCAGACTTAAACTGGAAAGAACACGTAGACAATATCGTGGGAAAGGCGAACCAGAGACTGCGTTTTATTGGCAGAATCCTTAAAAGATGCAACAGAACTACTAAAGAAACTGCATACACTGCGCTTGTCCGTCCATTTTTGGAGTATTGCAGCCCAGTGTGGGATCCTTATCAGGTGGGTTTGACGGAGGACATCGAAAGTGTCCAAAGAAGGGCAGCTCGTTTCGTATTGTCACGATACAGGGGAGACAGCGTTACGGAAATGATACAGGATCTGGGATGGGAATCATTACAACAACGGCGCTTATCGCTGAGGCGTGGGTTACTTGCGAAACTCCAATCGCCAACATTCTCCTCAGAATGCGAAAATATATTGTTGACTCCCACTTATATAGGTAGAAATGATCATCAGAATAAAATAAGAGAAATCAGAGCTCGAACAGAGAGATTCAGGTGTTCTTTCTTCCCGCGCGCTATTCGAGAATGGAATGGGAGATAAATAGTATAATTGTGGTTCGATGAACCCTCTGCCAGGCACTTAAATGTGATTTGCAGAGTATCCCATGTAGATGTAGATGTAGATTCACATAAACTGGGGAACAATAAAGAATGGGGTGCTACAAGGTTCGCTCTCGGGTTGATGAGGGGTTGAAATGGAAAAAGACATTGAAGATCTGCTGAAACGTTTGAGTTCAGGCATTGTACTATTAGGGTAATTACTAATATACATCTCACTAAATTAGCTCACTATGCGTATTTCCATACTCTGCTTTAGTATGGCATCATATTCTGGGTAATTCATCATTGAGTACAAACCTATTCACTGCACAAAAGCGTGTAATCAGTATAATTGCTGAAGCCCGTCCAAAATCATCCTGTAGACACTTATTTAAGGAACTAGGCATTTTCACAGTACATTCACAGTATACATATTCAGTTATGAAATTTGTCATTACCAATCCGACCGAATTCAAAAGCAATAGCAGTGTGCATAGCTACTACAATAGGAGAAAGTGATCTTCAGTATTCAAAGTTAAATCTAGCTTTGGCACGAAAAGCGGTGAATTACGCAGTCACAATAGTCTTTGGTCATTTTACAAATAGCATCAAAAGTCTGACAGATAGCCAAATAACATTTGAAGATCAATTAAAAGAATTTCTGAATGGCAATTCTTTCTACTCATTGGATGAATTTTTAGATGTTACAAATCTGGAAAAACAAGAAAAATTGTGGCATGTAATATTTTGTATAATGTAACATCTTGTAATGACACCTTTTAATAACCTGACACGTTCCACATCATTACGATGTGTCGTATTCAAGATCTATGGAAGAAGTACCAATCTACTCTAACCTAATATCCTGTAATGGACTGGCCTGCGTAGAGTCCTGAGCTTTGAGATAATTTGGAATGCTGACTTCATGCCAGACGACATCGACGTATTCAATTCTTATGTTAGTATATGTCCATCTTCCCCTCAGACTACCGCTTTTTGTTCCTGTCAGTCCATTTCACCTGTGTCAGTTACAAATTTTGGGCTGTATTTCCATTTACCCATAGCTTAATACGGATCGTCTTCAAAATGATGTGTCATACAATACACACTTTTTCCAAATATGTAGATTGGAAATTTAGGAAACTGTTTCTGAAATCGTTTCCGACTACATTCAGTAATAAATAAGTTGTGAATATAAACCTGATGCATTTTTCGGTGAGTTTTCATGCATTGTATTGTTTATGATTTCATAACTTTTGAACAACACCAAAGGGACATGGTGTTGAAGATGAAGTGTGCAGAATTTCATCAAATCAAATCAAAACTGATATGCGGACAATCAAATTGACTCTTCTTATATCCAAATATGTAAAAAGAAGGAAAATAAACATTTTCCTGTAGTTCTTTAAGAGTCATTTTCGTCTTCGGTTGGACTAATATCTTTTAACCGAAACGAAAGATTTGGAATTTATTTTTTTAACTTATAGAGGCTTCAGATTTGATCCCTTCGATACCTAAAAGAATACAAACTCTCAACTTGACAAGGCGCACTTTTTCTCCAAGATTATAATAACAGTCCCTCTACACGTCTCCTTTCTCCCTTCACGTCATTGCAAACCTTGATGACTAGTACTTTTATGTGCTAAAACGATTTCATTTCTGATGTAGGAAAAATATAAAAGAATACTTAAGATACAAAAACATGACATGTTTCAGTAATACAAAACTGTAAAGACCTATCGGGCTCGATTCCATTTTGGCTCTTGTGCTCAACCATTGTTTTAGGTTTGTAGAAAATTTTCAGCAATTAGTCGCAACTAAACCTGCAACATGGAGGTCAAAAACATGGAGGTTAACTGTTTGTTTTAAGCAGTGATAACTTTCACACAGTGATTGAAATCTAGATCTTGTGAATAAAAAAATATTCACGTCTGATTTTTGACAATTTTCTACTGATGTAAATATTTATTTTAGAAAGCCACTCACCAGTCATCCTGATACGGTGTTGAACTGAAACAACTCGTTGCTGCAGTGAACCACGAAAACTTGCTCAAGGTTTTAATTACTAACCTATGTTCTCTACGTCTTGAAACAAAGGGCCATGCCTGACGAAAGACTTTTACATATCATATGGTGAAATATTTCATCAAAGAGAGGTCACTGGCAGACAAATTCTCAATTTCACCCACCCCTATATTTGCTTCCTGGACCTTCGAAATTTTAAACTTGGCGTCAATTCCACCATTTTAATCTACAACTAACCGAAATTCTGTTTAATGGGTTCAACATTTTGGAGGTTTTAGTAAATTTCTTTTCTACTGAATGCCATGCCCTTAATTTAGAGTTTTAGTCACATTTCCTATTTTTCTATGGAATGAAGTAAATGAATCCATATTTACAAATGTGTAAGTGTTAAGAATGGGAGAGGAAATAGACAAATAAAGATTAAGTCGATAAGGGTATGTTAGGATGATGTCTTGGCAGAGACAACCCACAATTATCGAGGAACAAAAGATGTCGCAGTGGAGTGGCCGAGCTTTCTAAGGCGCCTTTCTGCGGAATACGTGGTTCCTCGCCGTCGGAGGTTCGAATCCTCTCTCGGGCATGTGTGTGTTTGTGTTGTCCTTAGCATATGCTAGTTTAAATAGTTTGTAAGCCTTGGGACAACCGCAGCAGCTAAGACCCATAGATTTACACACTTTGCAAAATTTTGAACTAAAGATAGCTGGCGAAGACCTAATGGTGCCCAAAGGCACGGTGGAAAAAGGGATTGAGAACATGTGTGGAAGGAAGAGGTGTGAGTTGGCAGCAAGTGAAGGAAGAAATGTGGTGGAAGGACAGAGCCACGGGGGGGGGGGGGGGAGGTCTTATTGGCCCCCAGACCTGGCAGTAGCTGGACGGGATATGGATATACACATCAAACAAATGTGTTCTAGCAAATTTATTATTATTATAATTCGAATGGTACTTTTACAGAGCACGTTCAATCAATACATCAATTGCTGCTTTCTTGCTTCTTCTTTCTTTCTGCCCACATTTATTTCACGCGTTGTCTGCCTGCGGAACTGCTCGATGTTTTGAGGCTGCTTTCTTTTTCTCTCTTCTTCATTCCTGAAGATCCCTTTCTGAATTTTTTCCTGTGTAAGTTACTATTGTGTGTGTCCATTATGTCAATGTTTGCTTCTTTGAGGTCATTTAAAGTGTGAACCAACTGGTTGTCCTTTAAGCTTCATTATTTTATTAAAGATTTGTTTGTCAGTCTGTCATTTTCCATTGTCGCCAAATGTCCAAAGAATGACATTATTCTTTTCCACATGGTATGAATTTTGTTTTCTACATTTTAGTAGATTTCTCTGTTGGGTCGTGATCTGCTATGTTCTGTCCCTGTTGTCATTAGGCGAAGTATGCCTCTTATCTGTCTCCTTTCCATTTTCATTAATTTATTTATCCTTCCTTTTTAGACTAGCTTTAGTGTTTCAGTACCATACACCACTGCCTCCGTTTTCTCAACTGCGCTGTAGTGTTTAGTTTTGGTGTCCCATGATAATGCCTTCTTCTTGTATAAATTTCTGGTGGTCTGAAATGCTATGTTCACCTTTTTTGCTCTTTCTTCTAGGCTTTCATTCTCATTGTTGTTTATGGACAACCACTCACATAAATAATGATGGAATTGACTTTCTTGATTTTCTTTTGATTCATGAGTAGTTTCCCTGAGCAATGTTTTACATTTGTTATAAAATCTGTCTTTGTGAAAGAAATTTGTAAACCGACTTTTCTTGCTTGCTCAGTTAAGTTTTCTATTTGGATTTTCGCATTCTCCGGTGTGTCTGTGATCAGAGCAATGTCATCCGCGAATGCCAAGCAATATACAGAGATGTGATTCTTGAAGTTTTTCCGGCGTACGGAATGTTCCATAAAGTTTCGGGATTGCAGCCGGATTTCGTCAATTCTTGCCACGATGTTTCGGCTGACAACCGTTCAGCTATCTTCAGGTGAGTGCGTTCCACTGGAAATTGCTAGTTCTCGTAGACGCCTTTATAACAAAAACTGCCGCGGAGGCGCATGCGCATCAGTGGCCGTCATAAGTGCGCTCTCTTGCGAAATTACCGCCCTCCGCGAAATACAGTCCACGAGTGGCACACGGGCGACTACACAAAGTTGAAACTGCATGCCCGACATCTGTCGAAATGCGTAAATACGGCATAAGGTAGAAATACAGTACATGTCCGCTCTCTGAATGCGTATTCAGTACTTGTCAGATGTATAAAATTTTTAATTATTGCTAGAAGCGTCGTCCTGGATAAAATGTTTCCTCTCAGATGATATTAAAGAAATCACCGGGTCTCGAGCCTTGTCCAGGCGAAAGCCGCCGTCACGATTATTAAGGTTTTGGGCTAAACTTATTTCCAGAGTTTCTTTGACTGATTAATCCTAGAAGGTTCTCGTCGTGGCCAAGATTTCAGTGGCGGAGTAATCCATAGAATGTCCTGTGGTAATACAATGCTCGGCTACGGCAGACTTAGTGGCCTGCAACAGACGAGTGTGGCGTTCATGTTCAACGCACCTTTGCTGTACTGTGCGTGTCGTATGGCCAATGTCTAGGCCGTTTCACACCGCAGCCACACTATGTCACGTCACGTAACGTGACAGATGTGAAGTTCACACCGTCACCGACGTCTATCAGATATTGGGGCATCGTGTTTGCTCTGTGAGTCGGTTCATTTGAAGTAGGTAACATGCTAAGTGGTTCGCGGTGCGATTTCGCGCTTATTGAAAATGTGCCTTGTTTAGATGACGGCTATAGTAGTTCGGTTAGTGAAGAGGAACTCACGTTGTTGTTCTCGGTTACAACCGAACGTATTGGGCGCGCCCCATCAACCAAAGACGGAAAAGTGCGGCGAGTACCGTAATCTGATGTAGGACTTGGAGCTAGATGACGACAGATTCACAACATACTTTCGGCTATCTAAACCTGAGTATGAAGAGATCTTAACATTGATAAGTAACGATATTAGTAGAAAAGACAACAACTACAGGTGATCTATTTCCAGCAGAGAAAGAATGGTACTATGCCTAATGTAAGCCTTATAAAAATAACTTTTTTGAAATCTTACTGTAGGAGGTTTATAATATTGGTAAAATTTATTTCAAACATATAACCAATGTTAATAGTAGGAGCCCTTTCCTTCTCCATATTAACTTAAAATAACTTGTAAGATTGATAAATAAAGTAGCCCGTCAGCTACAGGTTAATAATTTTTAAATAGACACTAACTAATTTTCAAAATTAATACATATTTGTTTATATTTCAACTAGTACAATTAAGAGCTAATCTATTTTGTTCCAGTTGCTTTGCTATTTCGCCCTTGCTGTGTCCTTTAAATTGTTTTCTCTATACTCCTCGAATCTATATTCCACAGCAGTGGACGCGTTCCGACGGCTTCAATTAACTGGTCCATAACAAATAAAAAAATACAGCTTGTTGTAAAGAGTTACAGCACGAAACTGCGCGAAAGGTGTGGTCATGCGCGCGGCTGAGTAGCGGGTCAGTGCGCATAAGCGGGGCCACAGACGTCGACAGACGTTTTGAAAAGATCGGTCTCGGAGCGATCCCGCAGATTCGTCTGTCGACGTCTGTGGCGTCTGTGAGGCTCTGCGAGTTCGGTGTGAATTACACCATTTAAAACTGTGGAAACAGATCTTTTGAAAAATCTGTCACGATACGTAACGTGACATAGTGTGACCGCGGTGTGAAACGGCCTTAAGCTTTGCCACACTGACAAGGTATTCTGTAAATTCCTTTTCTCAATCCCAGATCATCTTAACTGAGCCGAGAAGTGCACTAATCTCCGCAGGTGGTCGGAAGATGCCTTTAACATAATGCTTTCTTAAAATTCTGCGTAATTTAGACATAAATGTTACCTTTTCCATTTTTTTATCATTTCTACAAGGGTACAATTGAGAAGTATAGGCGACAACCAATCTCCCTGCCTGACTCCTGTTTTTATTTCATAACTTATGGAGAATTATCGACTGAATCTGACTTTAGATGATTACCTACTTACTCACATAAAAAATTACCTGAAATTGCGTTCCGAATTACCTCTCTGTATTCTCGTTTCACAAACGCTGTTTCCCGTCCGTCTTTGATTTAGTATTACGCAATGTATTATAATATGCGTTTTTTTTAAAGAAATCTCCTTCAATGTTCTTCCTCCGATTCCTTGTGTATGTTCTTCGTCTCCATGAGAAAAAAAGGAGATGGAGAGAAAGAAAACCTTACAAGAGTCGAAGAGAAGGTTAAAGACTTAAGAGCCAGAGTCTTAGCATACGACACACCCTCCCTCTTACGCGCACAAACAGATTCCCTCTCTCTCTCTCTCTCTCTCTCTCTCTCTCTCTCTCTCTCTCTCTCTGACACACACACACACACACACAAACACACAAACTCGACGAAGCAATTTCTCTCATATTCCAGAGTTACGTGCCGCGAAAGCCGTTCCGTTTTCTGAAGACTAGCAGCTAAGAGCCCAAGTATTTGCATCCTACGGGCGCTGAAGGCCGCGCAGAACACGGTGTAGGGGAGGCCACGTAATTACGGTGCTAATTACTAAAACGTCTCCCCCCTGATCCTCCCACCCCTGCTCTCGACGCCGCCACACCCTCATACCCGGTGCCAGGCTCGGCGCTGTCCCGCCGTGCAATAAACAGGGCCGCCAACCTGCCGGCTGCTGACGCCTTATTAATTAGTTCTAAATGCCGGCAGGTGCGGCCGTCCCGTGTGGCGTCACCTACGCCCGCCCCTGCTTCCGCCCCCGCCCCCCCCCCCCCCACCACCACCACCATCTTCCTCCCTTTTTTTGTTCCTCGACATCGCGGAACCCTCTGTTTGCTCAGCCGTTCTCTAATTACCCTGCAGCACGCGTGTGTTTACTCAGGATTAAAAACAAGCGTTTCGCGCAATATTTTATGACGGTGCTAGAGGCAGCAGACGAAAAACAGGCTCTCGTTCCCTCTTCCGCCGCTCTTTTTTTTTTTCGCTCCCTTTCTTTTTCTCTCTCTATCTCCCCTTTTTTTCCCCCTCGCCGCTCCTGTAAAAACGGGGGGCGTGCGTTCTGGAGGTGCGGGCAGGAAAATAACGTTTCGGACGCGGCCGCAGCCGCCGACGCTTCGTCGACGCACGACTGTCGCTCGAGCGTAGTGGATTCGCACACCCGGCCCAGCATCGCATTGGATCCCTCGCCGCGTGCAAAATAATTCGACGCGCGAAAAAATCCGAAGCGAAAAATGCGTTCGCCATTCTTCTCCCCGCTGCGGACTAACGCGTCCTCGTCAACCGGGAGAAATCAATGGCAATCGTTTGGTTGAGAAAATATCGAACAGCGCCACACAGCAGATTGAGAGATTCTTCCTGCAAACAGCCCCCTAACTGTGGCTAACTCACTCCTTCGTCGATTGCTCGTCCCGAAAGGTGTGCAGGACGATTTCCGTCGAGCTTGTAAAGTACTAGTAGCACAGTTAAATGAATTCGAACATTTATCGTTAAACCAGCATTAGTTTAATTATTGCCACGGCGGATTAGCCGTGCGCACTGGGGCGCGCGCGGCCGTATACCGTCGGGGATTCGAGTCCCCCCGTTGGACATACGCGTTTCTATAAAACACACTTATTTCAGCCAAGATCGCTAGTTTATTTGTACTCCATCTGCCTGGCTAGGCACAATGTTATAATTAAGTGGCATATTATGCCTTTGGAGAGCGATCGAAATTTATATAAAACACACTTACTTCAGCCAAGATCGCTAATTTACATATATATATTGACCGCTCTTCATAGGCATAATATGCCACTTAACTATAGGTGTTTGTGTTGTCCATAGGTTGATTTACTTAAGTTTCAGTATCCTACTTCATAAGATTCAAACTAATAACCCAGCAGTTGAGTCCGATAGATTTAGAAAAAGAAAAGTTTAATTATCAGTTAACATTAATTTGAAGCTACCAATGATAACACTGTATCATTTAAATTTTAGTGCAATGTTATCTGCAATTTTGTGTGCAAATCACAGGCGTTTGGGGGATAACAAAGACACGTTAATGATCTACTTTGAAAAAAAAATCATTCTTATGCCAAGACTGTAAAATACTTTTATTTGTTATGTTCTACCGGTTTCGGCAACTGCTGCCATGAATAGGAAATCAACAAAATATTTTACATCAAAGACAATAAAACAACATTTTTACTTTACTTTAACGTCCAATTTACAGTACTCAATAAAAACGTTATCTTATTGTCTTTTATGTAAAATATGTTGTTGATTTCCTGTTAATGGCAGCAATTGCCGAAATCGGTAGAACATAACACAAAAAATAAAAATAGAAGTATTTTACAGCCCTGGCAAGAGAATGATTTTTTTTCGAAGTACATCGCGGCTTTAGATTGCGACCTAAAAACAACATTAACGTTAATGATAGAGATATTTTCCACACGAATTCAAAATACTTAAAGAAGCTGACCGTTGTCGATCACTGAAATAACTTCAGTGTCAAAGTTGAAAGGTTTCGGACCGGGGTTCGAGCCCCGATTTTCCTCTTAGGGCCAGTGATCGCCTTGACGAATAACTGAACTTATTTCAGTGCCCTGCAACTATCGAGTTGTATCAGTATTCCTAAATCATAAATTTACAGTCGTTAATGTCATGTACGAAGGAACAGAAACCTTATCAAACATTGTGTGTATCCTACAACAGTCAATTAACAATTTCTGTGCGGACGCATAAACACGCCCAATGCCTTGCGAGAAAAGTCATAGTTTGGAAAAAGAGGAAGTAATGGAAAAGGGGGCACTACCTTCGTAATGAGCGATATATTGAGAATTTGGGCAGAACAGAAGGTGTGTCTTGATAGCGTAATTGGTTAAGGCGACCAATGGCACGAAGAAAGTAGTCCGGATTGGAATCCCGGTCTATTGAAATTTATTTCAGTGCCCTGTAACGATCGAGTCGTTTTAATACCTCGAATTCATTAATTTTCGGCCTGTAATGTCAAACAACGGTGTCCGTTCTTTAGGATGTGTCTGAAAGAACAAAATCCATATCAATAATATTTCCCATAATTTCTGATGGATCTCTCCATTCTGATGTTCAAGTTTCCGCATGGTTTCGTATTTGTTTCAGTCAGTTTTTTTTTCAATTCTTTGTATAACAGAATACTGAGATTAACTCAGTAGTAGGTAATTTTTACGAAGTCATATTCACTGTTGTGAAGACGGTTTTTGTGCTACGTTGTCCGTTAGTTCTTGCATACAGTAAGAGGTACAAGGGAAGCTGTTCTGACCACCGGAAGGAATCAGTGTTTTCGAACCTCATGCATCTATGTAGCTTACCAAAAACTGTACAGATGAGTGAAGATGGCTAAGGAAATTCTCCGTCGGCAGTTTTCTTCGTAAACGTTAAAACTGGTTACTATGGGTACAATAAGATCCACAGAAGATGTTTGGCTACTTCCAGAAACGACTAATAGTGTTGATTTTCTCTAATAGCAACTTTCAGATACGCCAGAATTACGTTTCAGTTGATTGCTAAGTATTAACTGAAACAACAGAAAATCATGTTTTTCGGTACTTACAACAATCAGATCCGCTACTTGCAACAATAAAATGAGTCACAATTACTTTTTGAATTGGTAATTAAGATCACATCCAGAACACCGAAGTCAAATAACCACCCTGTCAAGTTCTTCCGACATCTTCTATGATTGTGTATTTTCTATCGCGTTATCAATTACCTTTTTCATTTCTGAGTTCGTATGTTTTCGCTCATTAACTAAGTGGATTTTTTCATTGCCTCAATGCTGTATTTCTATCCAGGAATGTCAGTTTGGTAAAGTCAGTTTGGTCAGTTTAGCTCCAATTTATTTGACTTTTACCTTAGTTGTGTGACCACATATATAAGTGGAGTTGTTCTTCTTCTGTCGTCCTTAATATATTAGCAATCTGATTGTCTCGATTGTGGCTATGGAGGCACAGTAGAATCACGTCCGTAGTTGGAGATGAATTCCATGGTTTAGGCTTAGTCAGGGTAAAGGGTGCACCTGTCTACGTTACCTAGCTGCAACTGTATGTGCCGCGGTGGAGTGGCCGAGCGATGTAAAGCGTCTCGCTGCGGAGCGCGCGGTTGCTCGCCGTGGAGGTTCGAGTCCTCCCTGGGGCATGGGTGTGTGTGTTTGTCCTTAGGTTAGTTTACCTAGGTTTAAGTAGTTTGTAAGCTACAGACTGATGACCAGGCAGTTTGGTCCGATAGATTTACAAACATTTGAACTTTTTATTATTATTATTTTTTTTATTTAACTGTGTTTTCACAAGCTTTGATCATACGTCGATAGTGCAGTCTATAAGACTGATCGACTTGCTTTTAAGCATGGAAATCATGGTAGATGATGCATCCGCATTATCAGCTTGTTTAACTTACAGTCCATGGTGATGGTAAAGAATCTAATCGGATCGAAGTTATAAGTAAAATTAACAGCTGATGGATCATAACATGCACTTCCTAAAGTATAATAAGTGAATCTCCAAGATGAAAGGTAACAGATTTAAATGCAGGTTCGGTACACATGCGTAATTTGCCAGGATCATAACAACAGCATACACGAACTCTGTTGCGAGCTGAAAAAATAATGCAGTCTGGAATATTTTATCATGTACTAGTATTTCAAATGAGCAACCGAGTACGCAATACCTTGTAGCGAAACATACGATATTTGTAAGATAAACGCGGAGCTTACCGTTGTCGACTGCGGTCTCTTTTCAGAATAACCTCTGACCCGTTTTTAACATTCAATTTTTACCGCCCTTTTTTGGAAAGAGAACGAAACACAAAGCAGTCTTACGTCGTCTTTCACAGACTTTGGTTGTCTTCAGATGTCCCACACGGATGCCATGATTCTCCGACATCTGCATAGAATAAATGTAATAGTGCATTTCACTTGAGGCTTTGCTCTTTAAATGAACCCCCATAGTTACACATTTCAGGATTTTGCTTTTATCATTAATGATTCCACCCTCTTTATCCCGTTGGGTGTTAAATTGCTGTTTTGAGTAAAATAAGTTTTACCATTGTATGAGGTTTGCAAGTCATCTTCCTTCCCTTTAACATTCGTGTGGATATTAATCCAGAAAGCCAAATTTCAACGGTGAATTGTTACCATGATTATGTGAAGAGAACCTGCAGGCTATTAAATATTCTTCCGAAGTGCAATAATCAGAATAGTTTTATTCGCGGTGTGATCAAATTTTTGTACGGTCATTGACCTATTTTTACATGAAGCTTATTATGGCCAAATCTCCTTCTACGGTTAGAAGTTACCATTAATCACCTCGTTCAATATTTAACAAATTTCACCAGATCTGACTACCGAGCTTCCTTTTTTTATAACGGTATTTCTCACCTCTTGTCACAACATTAATTGTTACATCCGCCATCTTATTTCAGTTAATCATTTACGCTATTGATTCAATCTTCCCTTTATGAGGGTTGAGAGTAATTGCAATTTGTCACACATTACTTACTTTCTCTTTTTTCACCAACAGATATAACCATGTTTTACGTACTTCAACCTCGACCTATATAGACAACGGAGTCTTGTATCACTATAACCTACATCGGACTGCTGTCCTTAAGGGACTACCGCTATTTTTTTTTTTCATTTATCTCACGTTATTATTTAAAGACAGTGGCAGGGACGTATACATATTAACCTATTATTAATTTTGTTATTTCTTAATATTACGTGGGGAATACTTTATGTGAAATAAAAAAATGCATTTGCCACTGCCTTAAAAAGTAGGCTGTCTGCAGCGGTAACGAAAAGAATGGGAATCTGACCTAAATTATAAGGAATGACTTACTACTGAGGCTGGGACTCAAAAAAAGCCTACTGCAAATACTGCCGTGTAGCTATATATGCAAAGTCGAGTGATATTAAGAAACGTTTAAACAGTAAAAAAATAGAGACAATGTTGTGCGTATTCTCTGATTCCCAAACAGCTAGTAATTTAAGATTACATTGAAAAAAAAATGTATCGACTATTAAAACCATAGGTGAGGGTAAATGTAGCTTAATCTTTGATGAAAGTACAGACATTAGTGTTACAAAAATGTTGGGGGTAGTTGGTAGATTCTTAGACAGAAATCGTGGCAGCCCTGTATGTGCATTTCTCAGTCTAGTTCCTGTGAAGTCCGCAACTGCACGTCATTTGGAAACGGACTTAATAAACTACTTAAATAAACTGAAAATTAATCTTAAAAACCCTTGTTGGGATAGGAACTGATAGGGCATCCGTTATCAGGCACCAATAATGGTCTATTTACTATTCTGAAAAATGACCTTCATTTGCCAAACTTAATTTTAATTCGTTGTACTTGTCATTCTTTGCAACTATCTCTTTTCCCATGCCTCTGAAGAATCTCTAAGAAGAAATATAGATTTTCTAATTAGGGAAACATATAATTGGCTCTATAATTCCCCAACTCGGCAAGAGGAGTACAAACCGATTTATAAGACAATAAATCTAGAGGAAGGACCTCTCAAGATCCTTAAGATGTGGTCAACTCGCTGGCAATCATTTGAACCAGCAATTCGCAGAATTGTGACACAATGGGATGAACTGAAACTTCATTCTGAAATCGCAAAACAGAAGAATACCACAGTCTAACATAACAGTCACGACACTCCCGATGGTGTTTATTATACACTACGACAGCAGCGCTCCAAGCGACCGGAAAGCTACATCTCTGAATACGGTATCGTTTGAGTATGAATTGTAGCGATTATATTTATTTCAATTACATTTTACATTAGGAAAGCTTTTGACTGCCATAAAATAAGTAATAACATAAAGATATCTCCATATTTGTCTTTATTAAATTTCCTAAGATCCCTGACAAGGTTTGAAACGGTTCATTTCAGGACAATTTATTTACAATTGTAGCTTACAGCTTATTACTGAACAATTTCCTTTTCTATTAAACATAAAAAATGGCTAGGAAACACCAGAAGACCTGCCTTTTGGGCAGACAGAAGTCGCTTTTCTATTCAAGAACGTTAAGGTTTCTTTACTACAATTCCAGAAAAATCGGTGAGATTGGAACGTGTGAAGATTATATACAATTCAATAACTACAGTATTTAACGCACCAAATCACGTACCACAGCTGTCGCTGAAGGGAAAACGTCACAGACGTGGCAATAATACGGCAAAAGCAATCGAACTGTTTTCTAACAAAGAATAACCCGATTCCACAATTTTTGCTACAGCTTAACCAGAATCTTCAAAACATTGGCTTTTCAAGTCAAGGTAATTACACTCGAAAGAATATTCCCGTATAAAAAAGACGAGTGAGGTTTAAAAATGTGCGAATGATTAGAATTCACATCGAACTGATACACGTCCAAAAACTGCCTGTCAAATAAGAACAGACCATAATAGACATTAATGTTTCTGTAATGTTTATATTCTACTTACTTTCAGCGGAATAAGCTGCAAACAGACGTAATCGTAAGTACTCTTTCATGACGGAGTTGTCGTTTATACCACTGAACCAGTGGTGGAGTAGCCGAGCGGTCTAAATCATCTCGCTGCGGAGCGCGCGGTTGCTCGCCGTGGAGGTTCGAGTCCTCACTGGGGCATGGGTGTGTGTGTTTGTCCTTAGGTTAGTTTACCTTGGTTTAAGTAGATGGAAGCTACGGACTGATGACCACGCAGTTTGGTCCGATAGATTTACAAACATTTGAATTATATGTTGTTGTTATGGTCTTCAGTCCGGAGACTGGTTTGATGCAGCTCTCCACCCTACTCTATCCTGAGCAAGCCTTTTCATCTCCTCATAAGAACGGCAACCCACATCCACTTGAATCTGCTTACTATACGCGTCTCTTGGTCTCCCTCCGCGATCTTTACCCCACACACTTGCCTCCAATGCTAAATTTACGATTCCTCGATTTCTAAGAATGTGTCGTACCAAGCGATCGCTTCTTTTAATCAGGGTGTGCCAAAAATTCCTTTTATCGCCAATTCTGTTCAGTACCTCTTCATTAGTTATGCGATCTATCCACCTAATCTTCAGAATTCTTCTGTAGCACCACATATCAAAAGCCTCTATTCTCTTCATGTCCGCACTGCTTATCGCCCATGTTTCACTCCAGTACAAGACAAATGTCTTCAGAAAAGACTTCCTTACACTTAAATTAATATTCGATGTTAACAAATTTCTCTTCTTCAAAAATGCTTCTATTCCCATTGCCATTCTGCATTTTATATCCTCTGTACTCCGTCCATCGCATGTTATTTTGCTACCCAAGTAACAAAACTCATCTACCACCTTCATTGTTTCGTTACCTAATCTAATTCCCTCAGCATCGCCTGATTCTCTAAGACCGCATTCCATTATTTTTGTTTTGCTCTTGTTAATGTTCATTTTATACGCTCTCTTCAACACACTGTCCATTCCATTCAACTGCTCTTCCAGGTCCTTTGCTGTCTCTGACAGAATTACAATATCATCAGCAAAACGCAATGTTTTTGTTTCTTCCCCCTGAACTTTAATCCCTATTCCAATTTTTTCCTTGCTTTCCTTCACCGCCTGCTCGATGTACAAATTGAATAACATCGGAGAAATGCTACAACCCTGTCTTACTCCCTTCCCAACTGATGCTTCCTTTTCATGCCCTTCGAGTCTAATAACTGCGGTCTGGCTTTTGTACAAGTTTTAAATAACTCTCCTTTCCATATATTTTACCCCTGCTGACTTCAGAATTTGAAAGAGTGTATTCCAGTCAACATTGTAAAATGCTTTCTCTAAATCTGCAGAAGCTAAAAATGTAGGTTTGCCTTTCCTTAATCTATTAAGATAAGACGTAAAGTGAGTATTGCCTCCCGGGTTCCTACGTTCCTCCTGAATCCAAACTGATCTTCCCCGAGGTCAGCTTCTACCAGCTTTTCCATTCTCCTGTAGATAATACGTGTTAAAATTTTGCAACCATGATTTATCAAACTGATGGTTCTGTAATTTTCACACCTGTCTGCGCCTGTTACTCCTTCCGCGGCTTGCCCACAGCTAGTAGCGTTACTGTCGTTGCAACTGTCAGTTGGTAACAACTTTTAAAGCTGTTGAGTGTTGCGACTGTATATGTCAGACAGTGTTTATACCTTTATAGTAGATTTCGGAATACACCAGAACTAGAAGTTGTTTATTAAGGAGGCATCTAAACCCATTTCACGAACAAAACATTCCTACGTAATCTCCAAAAATAATTGCATCGTGGGCCGCGGACCAAATTGTCGTTGTTGACGTTAGACACAACACGTAAACAGTAGCTGGCTGCCAATCTCATGTCACATCGCTCCTACTGCCTGACCTCAATTGGACTAACTGGAACTAATTGCTTGATGGTCTTGAAACAGCAAGCAGCCTATGAGGATACAAGTCCCAGACTCGATCTAGCTGAGAATGACTCAGCTGCAAGGAATGTGGTGTCGCACACATTTTTACTGTTATGTACAAGCACAAAAAATTAAGTTGCAAACACCTTACTCCTAGGTCTTGAACTTCTCGTTACTTATAATCTTGTAAAACACATTTTGAAATCTACGTGTATCGATTCATATGCTGTTAGCCACTTTCGGTTTTCTGCTTAGCATACCTCGAAGCTCGACGTCATCGTGAATAAAGCTCTATCACGCGACTAAGACAGATTTGCTTTTCGTATTTTAAATATATGACTATGGAACAATTAAGAAAACATAAACACATATACGTGAATATAATACCAGTGTCTGTCACCATGGTGCAATACAAGGCTAAATGAAATATCAATTCAAGACATTTTTGCTCAGAAATAGTTTTTGTGCAGTCCATTCATTCCCCACCTACCTCTCCAGAACCTTCCATTCATCTCGTGTGTTTGAATTCCAGTGATGTGAAGCGGTGTTTTGGTTGAAAAGCAATGTGTATCAAGTTAAACTCTTATTCAACAATCTATTACAAGAACTCGTAATGGTAAACCGATGATATTTATTTATTAATATTTGATATCATACGTGTGTCACCATTTTAATGGTGCGTCACCATTCCTTAATGTGTGTCACCATTTCTTTTTTAATTTCTTAATTCTTCTAAGTGCGGCAGCCGGAGGTGATGGTTGTATGTCTGTGTTGTGTGCCTGTGTGATTGCGTGAGTGTTCTATTTTCTGAAGAAGGCCATGACTGATAGCTGAAAGTGCTGTATGTGTGTGTCTTTTGTATGTGCCTTTGGCAGCTCGTCGCCACGTCTTTGTGGTGAGTTGTAAACTGTCCTTATTACATTATTAATTCCAACCTGGACTTTCCATTATTACATTTCATCATCTCTTAATATTTTTGAAGATCTTTCTGCTGTGCTTACTGAATAATTATAACGTGTTTCAAGCTTTATCCACAAATTACTTTATTTCCGTCCCATATGCTTATACAATATTAAGATGTCAGTCGAAAACGGTAGCCTATGTGCCTGTTCGAATTCTGTCGTATTTAACATGTCTCGCGTTTGGTCGTCGCTTTTTATAGACGAGCCAGCAATTGCATAGGGCACCTCGCATTGCATTTGTACCGATATATTTTACTAAATGTTAGGTATCCACAATTGGAGTTTTTGTAACAAGTATCGATATTTATGTATCTAGCCGTTCCTGGCATCAGACTGCTGCCACCCTCACCAACTCCGAAGTTATGCCTCAGTAATTGTTTGATGAAGTGGTATGGCGTTGTCTGCGGGAGCGGATGATTATCTGGTCAATAATTACCCTGCCCGTCTGGGCCAGCTACGTCGCATATGCCACAGCCTGAAAGCAGCGCACACTCCGCTGCAGAGTGAAAGTTTCATTCTGGAAACATCCCCTAGGCTGTTGCTAAGCCATGTCTCCACCATATCCTTTCTTCCAGGAGTGCTAGTCTTGCAAGTTTCGCAGGAGAACTTCTGTGAAGTTTGGAAAGTAGGAGGCGAGGTACTGGCGGAAGTAAAGTTGTGAGGCGGCATCGTGAGTCGTGTCGGGGTAGCTCAGTAGTAGAGCGCTTGCCCGCGAAAGGCAAAGGTCCCAGGTTCGAGTCCCGGTTCCGGCACACAATTTTAATCTGCCAGGAAGTTTCATATCAGCGCACACTCCGCTGCAGAGTGAAAGTTTCATTCTGGAAACATCCCCTAGGCTGTGGCTAAGCCATGTCTCCACCATATCCTTTCTTCCAGGAGTGCTAGTCTTGCAAGATTCGCAGGAGAACTTCTGTGAAGTTTGGAAAGTAGGAGGCGAGGTACTGGCGGAAGTAAAGTTGTGAGGCGGCATCGTGAGTCGTGTCGGGGTAGCTCAGTGGTAGAGCGCTTGCCCGCGAAAGGCAAAGGTCCCAGGTTCGAGTCCCGGTTCCGGCACACAATTTTAATCTGCCAGGAAGTATCATATCAGCGCACACTCCGCTGCAGAGTGAAAGTTTCATTCTGGAAACATCCCCTAGGCTGTGGATAAGCCATGTCTCCACCATATCCTTTCTTCCAGGAGTGCTAGTCTTGCAAGTTTCGCAGGAGAACTTCTGTGAAGTTTGGAAAGTAGGAGGCGAGGTACTGGCGGAAGTAAAGTTGTGAGGCGGCATCGTGAGTCGTGTCGGGGTAGCTCAGTGGTAGAGCGCTTGCCCGCGAAAGGCAAAGGTCCCAGGTTCGAGTCCCGGTTCCGGCACACAATTTTAATCTGCCAGGAAGTTTCATATCAGCGCACACTCCGCTGCAGAGTGAAAGTTTCATTCTGGAAACATCCCCTAGGCTGTGGCTAAGCCATGTCTCCACCATATCCTTTCTTCCAGGAGTGCTAGTCTTGCAAGTTTCGCAGGAGAACTTCTGTGAAGTTTGGAAAGTAGGAGGCGAGGTACTGGCGGAAGTAAAGTTGTGAGGCGGCATCGTGAGTCGTGTCGGGGTAGCTCAGTGGTAGAGCGCTTGCCCGCGAAAGGCAAAGGTCCCAGGTTCGAGTCCCGGTTCCGGCACACAATTTTAATCTGCCAGGAAGTTTCATATCAGCGCACACTCCGCTGCAGAGTGAAAGTTTCATTCTGGAAACATCCCCTAGGCTGTGGCTAAGCCATGTCTCCACCATATCCTTTCTTCCAGGAGTGCTAGTCTTGCAAGATTCGCAGGAGAACTTCTGTGAAGTTTGGAAAGTAGGAGGCGAGGTACTGGCGGAAGTAAAGTTGTGAGGCGGCATCGTGAGTCGTGTCGGGGTAGCTCAGTGGTAGAGCGCTTGCCCGCGAAAGGCAAAGGTCCCAGGTTCGAGTCCCGGTTCCGGCACACAATTTTAATCTGCCAGGAAGTATCATATCAGCGCACACTCCGCTGCAGAGTGAAAGTTTCATTCTGGAAACATCCCCTAGGCTGTGGATAAGCCATGTCTCCACCATATCCTTTCTTCCAGGAGTGCTAGTCTTGCAAGTTTCGCAGGAGAACTTCTGTGAAGTTTGGAAAGTAGGAGGCGAGGTACTGGCGGAAGTAAAGTTGTGAGGCGGCATCGTGAGTCGTGTCGGGGTAGCTCAGTGGTAGAGCGCTTGCCCGCGAAAGGCAAAGGTCCCAGGTTCGAGTCCCGGTTCCGGCACACAATTTTAATCTGCCAGGAAGTTTCATATCAGCGCACACTCCGCTGCAGAGTGAAAGTTTCATTCTGGAAACATCCCCTAGGCTGTGGCTAAGCCATGTCTCCACCATATCCTTTCTTCCAGGAGTGCTAGTCTTGCAAGTTTCGCAGGAGAACTTCTGTGAAGTTTGGAAAGTAGGAGGCGAGGTACTGGCGGAAGTAAAGTTGTGAGGCGGCATCGTGAGTCGTGTCGGGGTAGCTCAGTGGTAGAGCGCTTGCCCGCGAAAGGCAAAGGTCCCAGGTTCTAGTTTTTAATAGTTTTTATGAATGTAAATTCAAAGACACTTGAACCACCAGCTTTACCTTCATACTCTCTTGGGAAAATTTCCATTAACGTTGTAAAGATTGAAGACTTGATGAAAATCGAATCTCACATACCTGAAGAGCACGATATCTACAAAGATATAACTGAGAAAAACGAAAACGTTTTACATTCTTGACATCAGTATTAGTCTTGAAATACATTTTATATGTTATATGGAGAGTTGAAACATGACATTTCAATTAATTATATATAATACGAAGAAAATGCACGTAATTCTGACATTATTTGTTCAATTTTTGTTTTTAAAGAGACGTAAGAGAATAACTTTTACAGTGCAATAAATATTAGTATTAGCTTTAATTATTCCTAAAATAGATTGCTCTGAAAAGAACTCAGACAACCTCCTGACATTATTTTGCGTAGCGTGGCCATATCGATGAAACTAACTGTAGCTGCAAATTTCCTCTTAAGTCTGAATTAATAACAGATGGAAGAATGAACTTTCAAAGAAGAACCGACTAATTCCTTAGTAGACCAGTCATCTGCAGATCTTCTCTCCCAGACGTTCGGACTTCGTTCCTTGCAGTAGATACTTCGTCGCCTGGTAAAGAAGTAATTTTCAGTGGCGAACAGTAGGGGAAGGTAGCCGATCGAAGCAAATATTCTTCATAAAACATATATATCAGAGACACCGATGTCACAAGTTTTTATAAACAATTTATTAGTCACTGAATTTAGCCCTTGGGAAAGAAATATGTTTGCTGTAGAATGTCAGAAATAGAATGATTTACACATTACGAGAATACAGTCCTCAGAGAGAGCTCGTAAATGACATAGAAGAAATTATTTGTTGTTTAAGCGAACAATCACAGTAACAGGGGCCAGACCGAGGTAACGATCACGCTACATACTATTTCTGCAGTGTTCGAAACTGTTTGTGCATATGCAGCAGTAAACACAGCCGCAATTGCGGAGTATGTCCTAGCCCTGAAAATCGCGTGTTCGTCGCGGATGGCTAAGACAGCTGTTCCCGATGTAATTGGAAGCGCGTTCCACTAACTGCTTCAGTTACTCTCTCGATGTCGGTACCTCTAGATACTGAACGAAACGGGGCAACGGAGCAGCAGCTCGGGTTATGTAAGTCACTGTCAACGAATTCCTGTGCATCTCCGTAGTATGCGAAAAGTTCCCTGTAGCTAACTTTAACAAAGAAAGGGTGGGTAGTCTAGGGTGACCAGACGATTCGTATTTCACGGTACCGTCCCTTATTTGGCCTAAGTGTCCAATTGTCCCGACAAAAGACATACGAGATGTAATTTGGCCCGTTTTTTTACCGTACAGTATTTTGAAACTGTGTTTTTAAATAAAATGTTCCATAATGACACGGAGAACTCGATATGTGATCTTACTCATAGGAAAAAAAAGTGAAGTACACTGTTTAAAGCAAACGGTACGAGGAACGATTTATGAATTTCCTTGTTTGGTACTATGTAATGTTTTCACATGACGAGTTGCATGCGGAATGCGAAGAAAGCAGTAAAAAGTATTTTATTTTATTTTTATCTAGTGTCTGTTCTTTCGGACGTGACCAAATGAGCAGTCACTGCATATCAATTAGCGTAATTTTACGAATCAGAAATTAATCATTTGTAATAATATAATCATTTACAGTTTTCTTGATTTCTGATGTTTTAGGGCACTCCCTTTAACATCAAAACATCAGTTCGACTTTTCCAAGAAAAGTTCCTCACGTCTGGTATGTGTGTGTGTACTTCACGTCGTTGCACTTACGTACGCACATTGACTGCCAGATCATAACCTGCAAGTCTGACAACAGCAGGGGTGCGTTGTACAATCCATAAAACTAACAACGAAAGGTTGAAAGGTTGGAAAAGAAATTTTGGTCGTTTCAATACAAATAAATAGGCATCAACGATGGAATATACCATATGTGATAAAAGCTATTGGAACACCCTCAAAGACCATCACACAGGAATTACAAACTGCATCAGGGTCTACATCTACATGGGATATTCTGCAAATCACATTTAAGTGCCTCTCAGAGGGTTCATCGAACCACAATTATACTATTTATCTCCCATTCCATTCTCGAATAGCGCGCGGGCAGAAAGAACACCTGAATCTCTCTGTTAGAGCTCTGATTTCTCATATTTTTTTCTGATAATCATTTCTACCTAAGTAAGTGGGAGTCAACAATATATTTTCGCATTCGGAAGAGAATGTTGGCGATTGGAGTTTCGCAAGTAGCCCATGCCGCAGCGATAAGCGCCGTTGTTGTAATGATTCCCATCACAGATCCTGTATCATTTCCGTAACGCTGTCTCCCCTGTATCGTGACAATACGAAACGAGCTGCCCTTCTTTGGACTCTTTCGATGTCCTCCGTCAAACCCACCTGATAAGGATCCCATACTGGGCTGCAATACTCCAAAAATGGACGGACAAGCGTAGTGTATGCAGTTTTCTTTGTAGTTCTGTTGCATGTTTTAAGGATTCTGCCAATAAAACGCAGTCTCTGGTTCGCCTTTCCCATGACATTATCTACGTGTTCTTTCCAATTTAAGTATGTGTAATAGTAATTCCTAGGTATTTTGTGGAGTTTACGGCTTTCACATTTGATTGATTTATCTTGTAAACAAAGTTTAACGGATTTCTTTTCGTACTCATGTAGATGACTTCACACTTCTCATTATTTAGAGTCAATTGCCTTTTTTTACACCATACTGATATCTTATTCACATCGTTCTGCAGTTGGTTTTGATCTTCAGATGATTTTACTAGACGGTAAATGACCGCATCATTTGCAAACAACCTAAGAGAGCTACTTAGATTTTCCCCTATATCATTTATGTAAATAAAGAACAGCAGAGGACCAGTAACACTACCCTGTGGAACGCCCGATATCACCTCTGATTTAGTCGATGCCATACCATCGATTACTACGAACTGTGTCCTCTCTGACAAGAAATCCCCTATCCAATTGCAAATTTGGGGCGATATACCATAACCACGCAATTTGATTAAAAGCCGTTTGTGAGGTACGGTGTCAAAAGCTTTCTGGAAATCGAGAAATACGGAATCGATTTGCGAACCCTTGTCGATAGCACCCATCACTTCGTGTGAATAAACAGCTAGTTGTGTTTCGCATGAACGATAGTTTCTAAATCCGTGTTGAGCTTGGGTCAATAGATCGTTCTGTTCGAGATAATTCATAATATTGGAATACAGGATATGTTCCAAAACCCTGCTGCAAATTGACGTCAGTGAAATAGGCCTGTAGTTTAGTGGGTTACTCCTACTGACTCGACTCCAAGTACTATGACAGTTAGTCAGGAGGTAAGGAAAGCTTGGATTTCAAGAAGCTGCCCATAAGCCACACATGACGTAGGATAATACCAAACGACGCCTAACTTGGTGTAAGTAGCGTAAACATTGGACGAATGAACAGTCGAAAAACGTTTTGTGGAGTGACGAATCACGGTGCACTATGTGGCCATCCGATGGCAATGTGTGGGTATGGTGAAGGTCCGATAAACGTAATCTGCTATCGTGTGTAGGGCCAACAGTAAAATTCTGAGGCGCTGGTGTTATGGTGTGGTCGTCTTTTTCATGGAGGGGCTTGTATCCCTTGTTGTTTTGCGCGGCACTGTCACTGGAAAGGCGCACACTGATGTTTTAAGCACGTTCTTGCTTCCAATGGAAAAGCTGGTAGAAGATGACCTCGGGGAAGATCCGTTTGGATTCAGGAGGAACATAGGAACCCGAGAGGCAATACTCACTTTACGTCTTATCTTAGAAGATAGATTAAGGAAAGGCAAACCTACATTTTTAGCTTTTGTCGATTTGGAGAAAGCGTTTGACAATGTTGACTGGAATACACTCTTTCAAATTCTGAAGTCAGCAGGGGTCAAATACAGGGAAAGGAGAGTTATTTACAACTTGTACAAAAGCCAGACCGCATTTATTAGAATCGAAGGGCATGAAAGGCAAGCATTAGTTGGGAAGGGAGTAAGACAGGTTTGTATCCTTTCTCCGATGTTATTCAATTTGTACATCGAGCAGCCGGTGAAGGAAAACAAGGAAAAATTTGGAATAGGGTTCAATGTTCAGGGGGAAGAAATAAAAACATTGCGTTTTGCCGATGACATTGTAATTCTGTCAGAGACAGCAAAGGACCTGGAAGAGCAGTTGAATAGAATGGACAGTGTGTTGAAGAGAGCGTATAAAATGGATATTAACAACAGCAAAACAAAGATAATGGAATTCGGTCTTACAAAATCAGGCGATGCTGAAGGAATTAGATTAGGTAACGAAACAATGAAGGTGGTAGATGCGTTTTGTTACTTGGGTAGTAAAATAACATGCGATGGTCGCAGTACAGAGGATATAAAATGCAGAATGGCAATGGGAAGAAAAGCATTTTTGAAAAAGAGAAATTTGCTAACATCGAATATTAATTTAAGTGTAAGGAAGTCTTTTCTGAAGGCATTTGTGTGGAGTGTTCCCTTGTACGGGAGTGAAACATGGACGATAAGCAGTGCGGACAGGAAGAGAATAGAAGCTTTTGAAATGTGGTGTTACAGAAGAATGCTGATTATTAGGTGGGTAGATCGCATAACTAATGAAGAGGTACTGAACAGAATTGGTGAGAAAAGGAATATTTGGCATACCCTGACCAAAAGAAGGGATCGCTTGGTAGGACACAGTCTTAGACATCGAGGAATCTTAAATTTAGCATTGGAGGGAAGTGTGTGGGGTAAAAATCGCAGAGGGAGACCAAGAGACGCGTATAGTAAGCAGATTAAAGTGGATGTGGTCTGCCGTTCTTATGAGGAGATGAAAAGACTTGCTCAGGATAGAGTAGGGTGGAGAGCTGCATCAAACAAGTCTCCGGACTGAAGACCTTAACAACAACAACTTGCTTCCCACTGTTGAAGTGCAATTCGGGGATAGCGATTGCATCTTGCAACGCGATCGAGCACCTGATCATAGCGCACGGTCTGTGTCGGAGTGGTTACATGACAGTAACATCCTTGTAATGGACTGCCCTGCACAGAGTCGTGACTTGAATCCTACAGAACCCTTCTGGGATGTATTGTAACGCCGAATTCCTTCCAGGCCCACCGACCTACGTCGAAACTTCTCCTCAGTGCAGCACTTCGTGAATAATAGGTTGCCATTCCCTAAGAAATCTTGCAGCACGTGACTCAATAATGTATGCCTGCGAGAGTGCAAGCTGTCTTCAAGGCTAAGGGTAAGCCAACAGCATACTGAATTCCAGCATTACCGGTGGAAGGCGCCACGAACTTGCAAGTCATTTTCAGCCAGGTGTACGGATACTTCGAATCACATAGTGTAATAGTGTAGTGGTGCAATAGCACAAATTTAAACACTGGTGATTGAACCGAGGGGCTCCTCTTGCTTAAATCCGCCGCGCTGCTTTTTTCTTGTTCGTTCCTTCTGTCTTGTGGCGGTGCTAGTTCACGTCTAGCCGGCCGCGGTGGCCGAGGGGACTGAGGCGCTCCAGTCACGGTCTGCACGGCCACTACGGTCGGGGGTTCGAATCCCCCCTCGGGCATGGATATTTGTGCCGTCCGTATAGGGTAGTAGATAAGTGGTTTGTAAGTTTAGGGGCTGATGACCCCGTAGTTAAGTCCCATAAGCTTAACAAACATTTGAACATTTTGAGTTCACGTCTGGTTTTCCACCTTCCTCATCGTCGTCGTTTCTGCTGGCGACGAGTTGTAATTTTGCAGTTCTTGTGTTTTGGTTGATCATTGTTTGTGGGCTAGTCATTGTCGATAATATGTAGCATATATGTGCTTCCGTTACCTGATAGTTCTTGCCGCACCTTGCCAAGAAAAGTAAAGGGGAAGGGTTTACGCTTAAACCATTTTCTTTTGCCTTCCCCTCCACTCACGTCCTCCCTATACCTATCAGCCGTGGCGGTGCCTTCCCCACAATGTTGTTATACTGTGATTTAAAAATGTACTCAGCATGCCCTGGAGATATTTACACTGTTTTGGCTTCCAAGACCCGTCTTTAATTAATGCTTTATCTTGTAAATTTTCCCCTGAAAAGGTGTTTTTCCTCAGATCCGTGATCTTGCTTCCACCGACAGAAGTGGATTGTGTGTTTGCCGAGATAGTGTGGCACTGACTTGCAGAAAAGTATTAAATGAGCTGTGGTTAAGCATTGTGAAATTCGGAGACATTTTAAAACTATTGTTCTTTGAATTGATTAATCAGGAGGTTTCTTATAAATTTTTGTTATATTATTTAAATTATTAATCTTGTTGGTTTCACTATGACAGTATATTTTCCCTGAAATGGTTTTAAGATAAACCTCTTTTCATAAGGAAATTGTTAAGCATACCCAAAGGTTTTCAAAGGATTTATCAAACTTCAAAACTGTGTTACAAGTACATGTGTTGTTTTATTGCTTCAGTAAAATGGATTATGTTGTACCTTACCAGTGAAAACATCTATCAGTATTAGTGTTGTATGATATCCTTATTAACTCTGGTTGGTGATATAAGATCTAGCTTGGTTTCCGAGCCCCAGGTGACAATCATGTATGATAGTCGCTGCTGTTTTACAACAACGCACACAGTGGAGGCTTAAACTGTACAGCATATGGTGATTCGTAATTACAGTTACGAATACATTAACTGTGTAACACCTGAGTCTGGAATCAGTCCTAATAACATTCACGTGTAATTCTCAGTGTTATTGTGTGAATGTGGATTCACGGTGTGATGCATTTTTACACTACACTAGAACATTTTGTGTAAAACACCTTATTGTGTCGGTCGTTCGGTGGTAGATCTCGTAGTTTTAATAGCTTGTCTGCATTTTTTGTATGAAAGCATTAAGACGACGGGTTCTTAAACGTCATATGGAATTAACCATGACATGTTTCATTTTATGTATTTTTATTTGTATTCTTTTATGAAGAACACAAACAGAAGTTGACATGATATTGACTAAAGTAAGACTAACTTAAGACTGACTGTATTCGGTAAATCTTAAAGATTCCATAACTAATGACTTAATACTGGCTCATGACTACATTAATACTGAGACCAACTTCGCGCCAATTCGCGCGTATATATACACTATATGTTTTCTACTACATTTTAGAATACGGACGTTACAGTGTATTGTATTAAATAGTCTGTTCATGAAACATAGAGAAATAGTTCATGAAGAAAAGATAAGAAACATTATGAGAAATGTAGTGATATGATTTACGTATCAAAACAAAACAAAACATCGTAAGTAATTGGCAACTAGAGCAGTGTTAATATATGTTTATATTATTTAAAATGGTTAAATTAAGGTAATTATGCAGTTTTGTAGTCATCAAAGTATTACATTAAGGTCAATACATTACGGAAAACATGAGATAATGTTAGTGACGTAATTTGTGTTAAACTTATTATGTTGTGTAATGCAGCTATCAGGTTTTGAACGAATACAGTTTTAACAAAATAACTCAAAGAAACTTCCTGGCAGATTAAAATTGTGTGCCGGAACCGGGACTCGAACGAAGTTTCATATCAGCGCACACGCCGCTGCAGAGTGAAGTTTCATTCTGGAAACATCCCTTAGGCTGTGGCTAAGCCATGTCTCCACCATATCCTTTCTTCCAGGAGTGCTAGTCTTGCTTGTTCGCAGGAGAGCTTCTGTGAAGTTTGGAAAGTAGGAGGCGGGGTACTGGCAGAAGTGGAGTTTTGAGGCGGCATCGTGAGTCGTGTAGGGATAGCACAGTCGGTAGTCCGCTTGCCCGCGAAAGGCAAAGGTCCCAGGTTCGAGTCCCGGTTCCGGCACACAATTTTAATCTGCCAGGAAGTTTCATATCAGCGCACACTCCGCTGCAGAGTGAAAGTTTCATTCTGGTAACTCAAAGAATATTGTCATTGTTGTAATAAAATAGTTTTACAACATATTATCACATTTCATAAACAATTACATCAATATAGGTAGATAAAGGCTCGGTTAAAGACGGTATCGAACGATTCATTAATCCAAACAAACGGAGTTTTATAGGGCATATATATTACAAAGGAAAGCCCATTAGATTTTTTAAGGGAGCATACACAATACCAGCAGGTTGTTACCAATCACGTCGCGGCAGTGTGGCGACACGTGATAGCGAACTGGACGCCGGCGGTTCACACAGGGCACCGCGGCCTCCAGGGAGCCCTCTGGCCGCTGTCGGCGGCTAATCGGCGCAGGACAAGGGACCCACGTGACCTGAATAATTGACGCCGCCCCAACACTGCTACACGAGCGGCCGCCTCGGCACTCTGACCGCGGGGGCCGCAGGTTGTTACATGCAATCACTGCCCAGGTGCCAGCTATCAGCAACAGTATACTTTTACTGCTTCAGTTTAGAGTGGTCGTGCGGGACGCATTGAATGCCACAGCCATGACGTCGCCCTAGTCTCTATGCCAGTGGTTTCAAATCCTCCTCGTAATTAAACCGACAATATTTCCAGAAAAATTTCCCCGGCCCAAGTTAACTAGTACAGCTTGCTACAAACAATGAAAGGTAGCTATGTAAGGTTGAAGTCTGCGATTCATATTGCTCCGCGGGGAGCACCTTCTGTCGGTGCGCGTTTCCGCGTTTGAGCAGTAGCAGTGCAGTAGTGGTTGTTGTCCGGATTCTGAAGTTTGAGCAGGGAGAGTGTTGCAGGCAGTCTAAGAATGAAGTTGTATATCGCAGCACGAACTTGGCACAGTTCTTAATGAATATTTCTATGTAGAAACATGTTAAGAAAGTAATTGAATCTGATATGTACCTTGACAGTATGAAGATTAGAGGCAAGAAGCATTATGCTGCTATTATTGTCCGCATTGCGTATATATGATCCATGTTTGTACTGCAGGAATTTTGTATGCTCTTTTTGAGAATGCAGAGAGGGAAGGAACTAAAGTTTGGTGTAAAGTGTTCCCTTGTAACTACCTTACAGTTTTTGTACAACATTGTTTAGAGTCTTGTTCAATATAAAGGATTTCAACTTAAATGCATTTCATATCTACTTCAAGTTATCCATATACTCATGAAACCCCATTAATTGTTTTTCTACAAACATGGATGAAATTTGTTTTTATTGTAGTAAGTGAATTCGCATAGCACCTTCGCGAATTCAGTAGTCAGTTTTCTGTCTCTTGGTAGCAGCAGCATGCTTGTGGCAGTGGAGTTGAGAGCAGTAGCACACGCTGTTTACTTGCGCACAGGTAGGCCAGAAAGACATTCAGTGTTAACCTTCGAAACAAATATTTCAAGAGGAAGTGTCACATTCTGATTTTAATTGTCAATCATCTCTTCAGCACCACGCTTGCATCGTACTGTTCAAAGTCTTATGTAATGATGCAGGTGTTTTCTTACCAGAGGTCAAGTTGCATATTCTATTAGCAAAGTTACACTATCAGGATTTGTTTTATTTTGTATTTATTTTGTTGTTGCTCAAAGTAATCTTTATTCATTTTCATAGTTGTTCAGTCAGATCAGCGTGTTATGATACAAGTGCAGATGAACAATACCAATTATTGATTGTAAATTATTTTATGAACAGCTTTCACTTAACAGAATTGTATGTCACACAAACAACAGTGACACATTCATTGATGAAGAGAATCACCCCCTTTCTATAGATAACTTTCAACAAGTAATGTCTTACGTATATATAAATTTAGGTGTCAGTGCCTATAGGTCACACATCATTGACTCTGCAGCCAATGCTACACATCGCAAACGAATAGTGCTTGTATGCAGTAGTAGGTATCAGACTGCCATTGTGCGCTATGATGTTTAAGGGTTAATAACTGTAACCAGATGGAAGATACAGGGACTGTAAAACACAGCCGGGGTGGAATGGTCGAGCGCTCTAAGGCGCATTGCTGCGGACCGCGCGGTTGCTGCCCCTCGTAGGTTCGAGTACTTCCTCAGGCATGGGTGTGTGTGTGTGTGTATGTTTTACGTTAGTTTAACGTAGTTTTAGTAGTCTGTAAGCCTAGGGACTGATAACCACAGTAGTTGAGTCCCACATGTTTACAAACATTTGAAAGACACAAAATGTTCAAATGTGTGTTAAGCTTAAGGGACTTAACTGCGGGGTCATCAGTAATTTAACTTACAAACTACTTATGAACTATCTTATACTAAAGACTACACAAACATCCATGCCCGAGGGGGAATTCGAACCTCCGACGGGGAACGGCCTCTCGCATCGTTACACACCGCCTCCATGCACTCGGCCGTTCCGCCGCGACTGAAAGAAACAAACACGTAGAAGTTTGTATAAGTCGGTAACTTTCAACACCCATATCTTCCATCCCGTTATCGTTATCAGCTTGCGAACTATTCAAATGTGTGTGAGGTCTTATGAGACCAAAATTCGCGATCGTCAGTCGCTAGACTTACACACTAATTACTTACCTATCTTAAGCTAACTACACTAAGGACAACACAAACTCCCATGCCCGAGTGAGGATTCGAACCCCCGACCGCAGCGGCCGTGCAGACCGTGATTGGCGCGCCGCAGACCGCTGGGCCACTGAATTTGGCTATCAGCTCTCGAACACCGTAATGCACAATAGGAGACTGGTAAACGCTATTTCGTTTTGCTGCAGAGTGAAATACGGGCACAAAACACCACAATTTTTGTATACGTTTATTCGTATATTTCACTCTACAGCAAAAAACTACACATAACAAACGTATGTGGTAGTAGTTACCAGTCTCTAATTGTGCACTCTGGTAGTTAGAATTTATAATTCTACGTGTGAGTCAGTAATAGCCTCTGCAGAAAAAGCTACACAAAGGAGACGAATGGTGTCTGTGTGTAGCTGTAGTCCAAATTTTTCAGTTGGAGACCAAGACAGTTCCAAGTCGATAGCTGTAAGGGGGTGCAAGATATGGTGGTTGAAAGTCGTCAACTTATATATCATTCGGACCGAGAACCTGCCATTACTCTTGAGACTAATAGCAACTAGATAAATGCAGAGAAACACGAGGCACTTTCCTAAGTTGTTTTTCTGTAATGAGAAGTGCACGAATCAGAAAAAATAAGACTAAGTTCATTGTGCAGGTGGAAAAGCAAATATATAATGAAAGATGCCAAAATATACCGGGTGATCATAAAGTCAGTATAAATTTTGAAACCTCATAAATCACGGAATAATTTACATAGAGATGTAAAAATTGACGCACATGCTTGGAATGACATGGGGTTTGTTAAACAAAAACAACAAAAAAGTCGAACAAGTGACGTTTCATCTGCTCAGAAAAGCAATAATTAACATGACAAATTAAGACAATGCAAAGATGATGTTCTTTACAGGAACTGCTCAATATGTTCACCATCATTCCTCAACAATAGCTGTAGTGGAGGAATATTGTTGTAAACAGCACAGTAAAGCATGTCCGGAGTTATGGTGAGGCATGTTAGTCTTGTTTAAAATAACTGTATTACAGCACCGGTGCATACACTGTTACCGAAACATTCAACACCAGATTAATCGAGGATAAAACCTATGGCCTAGAAGGATTTTAGTAGTGAGAGCTTGTCATGTGCTGTGACTCTCATTAATGTTTTTACTCAGTAATTTTTAACCCTTATTTTTCTCTAATAAAACCCCATGTCATTCCAAACATGTGTGTCAATTTTTACCTCTCTATCTACATTATTCCGTGATTTATTAAGTTTTCGAATTTATACTGACTTTTTGAGTTTCCCTATCAGTGGGTAATTCACTTACGAATATTGACGAAATATATAATAGTATTCCGATCTTGATAAAATGTTGCACTCTTGAGGTTCAAAAGATGTGAATACAAAGACTTAGACAACGTTGAAAAATTTATTAGATCATTCACGTACAAATGCTTTAGTGGAGATATAGCGGAATGCAGGATAATGTACATGGCTAACGACACTTTGCAATAAACTTTAATAGATCTAACTGATTACCACGAAAGTTAACAGATGTATGTTAGTTAGCCGGAAATGGAAATGAGCGTATGGCTTTCTTGACCGGGAGATCCCGTACGGGATTGTTCGGCCACCTGAGTGTAAGTCTTTGTATTTGACGCCGCGTGGGTGACGTACGTGCCAATGATGATGAGATGATGATGATGATGACAACACCCAGTCCCCTGCCGGGAATCGAACCCGGGCCTCCCGCGTGGTAGTCTGCGAAGCTTCCACTGAGCTACGGAGGCGGACAGTTAGCCGGAGAAGGATATGAACTGAAGGGCAGAATGAATAAAGAGAAGACGAGGAGATGCAGGAGGACGGGAAAAATGGCCGGAGAGAGGGAAAGGAGGAGATGAACAGAGAGATGGAAGACGAAGACGGACAGAGAGAATGGAGGAGGCGGAGACAGGACTGGAGAGGAGGTAGACTACTATAGTATACAATAAATAATGACCAGGGCAACGCCGGGTTTAGGGTAGAGGTAATATAAAAACTGAATGTACACGAAAATGAAATGGCGAGGGGAACATTATTAAAGAAAAGAAACAACGTTTGATGCAATAAGATATTTATTTTACTCGAATTAAATGGTATCTCAACAAGATTTGTGGCTTTGTATAGAAAAAAAAAATATTTGCTCCAATAAGAAAAGTTTTTTACTCGAATTAAATGGTAACTCAATAAGATTTCTGGTTTTGTTACGTTCCAATAACAAAAGTATTTTACTCTAAGTAAATGGTAACTCAATAAGATTTGTGGTATTGTTACGTTCCACACCTGCATCTAAGCATTATTGGATTATATAAGTAACTGTGGATCCGATTATTTCATTTAATGCCTTATTAGCAAGTCCTTAATAATCTCCCTTTATTGTTCTTCAAAGAGGGACAAAATTTAGATATTTAAATAATGTTTTCAAAATAGAATCACTTTCAAAATTGTAAGTTTCGTCCTCTGCGAGCGAATTTTTTATACAATACAATTAACCAGGAAATCTTGGAAAGTAACTCCAAAATGAGGAATAATTTTAAGTATTAGTCTTGTATATAATAAAAATATTCGTGAGCCGAATGTAGATATACCAGTTCGTAAGAAACGCTAATGTTACAGCATAAGCGTGTAACACTGATCATTTACATAAAGAAGTGAGAAAACGTAATTATTACTTTCCTTTATAGACTGAGAAATAGCGTAATGGAAATAATTTGAAATACACTTTGTTCACTCGGTAAGACATTTATCATGAAAAATGACACGCCTTTTCTTTCGGACATGTCCGAAAGAACAGACGCCATAGTTATCAATTGTATAGTGAGGACTGATGTATATTCAACTGCGGATGCACACGAGTATCGGAATACAGGGCCAGATAAGAACAAAAGTTTGCGATCTAGACTGACTTTTACATGAATCAATAATTAAGATTGCTGTTAATCCATCATGTTCTCAAAAAAATTAAGTCTCTGTGCCTGGGATAGCGTAGTAGGAACGATTCATGAGTACTTCTGAACTATTTGGGATTCCCACTACGTCGAAGTAATAGAAAGTGGAGCAGCGATTCAGAGTTCGGTACACAGTTTTTATCTGCCAGGAAATTTCACATCATTCTGGAAACATTCCATAGGCTATGACTAAGCCTTGTCTTTGCCATATGCTTTCTTCCAGAACTGGTAGTCCTGCAAGATCCGTTGAAGTTTAGGAGGCCGAAGCAAAACTGTGAGGTTCGACCATGTTACGGGTCAGGATAGTTCAGTTGATAGGATCACTTGGCCGCGAACGGTACAGGTCCCGAGTTCGAGTTCAGTCCGGTACACAGTTTTATTCTGCCAGGATGTTTCAAAGAAGTAGGAGTTTGTGGTAACGGTGAGGCGGATAGGAATAGTACAAAATGTTTACGACTTAGGAGTTGCTGGTAGAGAACAAACAGCCGGCTCTCGCTGCTATTGGCATACATAAATTGAAAGAAAAGTGAAAAAAGATATAACAGTGAAGAGGTGTCATGAGAGTTATAGAATTGGATATGACGGATATACCTTTCACTTCACATTTATATGTGCGAAGTTCGGTAGAAGATTGTAGTCTACGACTTCAGCCTGAGGTGTAGTTTTAGGAGTTTTTGTAAGTTGTGAACCTTCCATTGGATGGTTAATACGTGCGGTTTTCATGTAAGTTGCCGATCGATGGTTAGTGTAAGATATTTTAGTGTATTAGTTAAATCGACATGGCAGTCGAAAATTATATAGTAGAAGTCTTGGAGACGGAAGGTGTAGGTGGTTCCCTTTACAGTTATTTCATGACCTACAATTTCTTAATTATTAGTTCAGCACCCCCTCATTCAACCTAGCGGGGCGAGGGGGGGGGGGGGAGGAGGGAGGAGCTGTTAGTGATAGACTTAGGCAACTGTACAGCCATATTACAGATTATATGGAGAAATAACATTCACAAATGGGTGACATATTGCATATCATTTAAGAATATTTGATAGGTGACGATGCACATTTAAAAAAGCGGAGAAAAGTACACATTGCAAAGGGCCAGCACAGTTAATAGGAGAAAAAAACGTGAACAGTAGTAGACTTGAACAACAATGGAAAAATGATGAAGCACAAACGGAGTACTACAGAGAAGACACTGAAATGTAGAAATGTAGCACTCTCATTGTCATGGAACCTGAAAGGACAGACTTTTGGAAAGGGAGTGAGAGGAATGGTGGTGATGAGGAATGGGAGACGGCTAGAATGTGTTGCCTGGATAGAAGTGGCTTTTAGGATATGTGGAAGAGAGTAGGTCGGTATTAACCCTACAGTTGTGAGGTGTGGTGTCCCAGACCGATCGGTAATTTTAAAGTGTGTTGTCGACACTTTGTTCTACGTTTGCTTACTCCTATCTACCTCATGCAATAATGTTCTTAAGCATTGTTGAGGTGTCAGTTTACCTCCACCTGTTACTGAGTTAGAGATGAAGCGTTATTGTTAACAAGTGCAGTTAGTGTGAAGGGGTAAAAGTTTTTAAAAAAGCTGAACGAATTATAATATATCCAGTTTAATGGTTCAATAAGTATGTATTTATCTCGAAGTGTGAGGCTTACTAATATTTTTAATCGTCCATTTATAACGAAAGCTGGAAAAAATAGTAATTTTCTCTTAAATTTTTAAGCTGATTTAAAATAATTCATGTAAAACATATTAATACAGTTTGAACAACATGTAGTATTTTATTAGTCTGCTGTTAGTCACTAAATACCATTCTGTACAATCATAATATCAGATTTTAGTTTCCTATGTAATGTAACTAGATACTAGCAAAATTCAGTATAATGTGAAAAATATAATTTTAATCCGTTACATATTATACTTTCATAATGTCTTAAAGCAAACAACACTGATTACTGAAGTGCAACATTTACCACAGCCATCCTCTTTGAACCACAATCAGTGTTTAGATTTTGTAATATGTAACGTTAGGTGTAGGAAAAAAAGCTCTCATGTGTTAAAAAACGTCAGTGCCCAAAGCACAACGTGGCACATGTACACCTACAATAAGAACACAGTAAGTACATAAAATTACAATAGTTTAATTCCGGTTTAATCTGTTCTCGCTTACTAACGTTCGGTTATGTCACCAGAACCAACATGACGGCATAACCTACACTTAATGAAAGACAAATATTCCTGTAAAGTATCCACTGAAGATGAGCGTGCAGTGGCTCGAAAACCAGTTCTGGATAAAATAATAAAACATCCAAAAAGGCAGCTGGTTGCAATTCTTTTCACGAAAATAAACCGTCAATTTACGCTACAGCGGCAGTTCGTGTACAACGTGGATATCTTGAAATGACAATTTTATGTCCGTGTATGAGCACCTCACAAGTTACGGTTAAAGCGATAGAGTTGCGATGAAAGGCTTTGGGGAGTGGGTTAGGTGGAGGTGCGATAAGAGAATGATGAAGGGGAGATAAGAAGATGTATGTACGCCGGGGCGGATTTCATGATCCGGGAGGGGGATACGATTTATTTGGGAGATAATGTGGAGAGGGTGTAGTTGGTGGAGTGGTGGGATGTGTTGGTAGAAGTGCAGTAGCTCGCTGCGTTGGGATAGGAGAGGGGAGACGCTGTGACTTTTAGCATAGAGTATGTGGATGGTATTGGGTATTCTGTAGTGTTCAATGTGTTTGAGGAGAGCTAGCTAGATCTTGCTTACACTTTAGATGAAGTTCAACATAAACATTTTTGATACAAGTAAACAATCCCTGAGACGGATTTTCGTCTCATATATGTCAAAGACTTTATTGATAAATCTGAATCATTGAATTAAAATTTGTGGTGCGGCCGGAATCGAACACGGCACTCCATGCTTACTAGGCAGACGTCTTACCCGTTAGACTACCACACCACTAACGACTAAGGCGCTTTGGAATAGTCCTATGTACGATTTATCAATTATTGATATTATTGATTATTTATCAATAATGCCTTTGACATATCTGAGATGAAAATCCGTCTCAGGGATTGTTTATTTGTATTAAATTGATATTTATATTACCCTAACAGTATTGTTCCAATATGTCCATTGCCGCGGAATATCTTCCGTTGCATGGAGAGCCTTGACAGTAGTGGCAATTATCTTTGGATCACAGAAGCTGAATTAAGGTTTGTTACGTGGAAGGAAATCGTACATAGATTATCCCAAGGAGCCTTAATTGTTAGTGGTGTGGTATTCTAACAGTTCTGGGCGCCGTGGCTCAGCGCGCCCGGTCAGGGGGCTAGACGCCCTCTGTAATAAAAAAAGCTGAGCCAAGAACACTTCGGAAAAAAAACGCAATGAACGGAACCACCCATAGAGCAAAATAAATAAATAAATTGAAAAAAAAAAGGTAAACTCGTTTGCCTAATAAGCAAGTAGGTCCGGGTTCGATTCCCGGCCGCACCACAAATAAAAAAAAATTAATAAATTAAAAAAAAACTAATTCTTTTCATTCTCCACTCCGAGGAGTGGAGCGGGCTGTTTGAGATCCGGCCCATAAAGAGTCGCGGTTCTATTCAGCCAATTATCAGACAAGCTGATAGTGGGACAAATGGGGTATCCCAATTGGGAATAAGTGGGAGGGGCTTACCATTTCCGGCATACGCCTTACAACCAAGGAAAACCTCCCGAAAACCTTGGTTGGAACCGGGGGATTGGGACCAATTTATCTCTGGGACTTTGCCCCAGACTAAAAATGGATTATCGGAAGCACGAGTGCACTCACGACAATCAAGGATCGGACGCCCGAGTTACTCTCGTAAACTCGTAGAGGTCAGCTCAACCAACAGTGGACAAGCTTTCCTTTAGAGGAACCGCACCCTAGAGCACGGTGTCTTCTGCACAAACAAATTACATCATGATCAAAATATCCACGGGTGTACTGCCGATCTATAGTGTCCAACGGGCACAATATTTCGGCGATCATACATGTCGCCATCATCAGGTGAACTGACGGACTGAGCTCCTGGAAACGCGCCGGCACGGAGATCCGCACGCTACGGCTGCTCGAAGGGAACTGGGTTCTAGCCCGGTAGCGGGCCATTTAAATACCCTCGGCCCGCGGAGCGACCCCTCCGCGGTCCGCGCCCCGCGCCGCGGCCGCGCAGTGGAACCGATTGCGCCGGCGTCTGAGAAGACGTCGGTGTGCGGGCTCTGTCCGCCGTGGTCGTCACTTCGTTACGTTTGCTAGATTTACTCTTAATTAACCCAATCGCTGGTTCCCAAGCTTTGCTAAGATTATAGCCAGAGTCACGGTTTATGAGGTCGTCACTTGTGCGAATTTCAATGGCCTCTCTAACGACGCAGTCCCAGTATCTCGACGTCCGTACCAGAATCCTAGTGTGTTCATACTCCATAGCGTGATTCTCCAACAAACAATGTTCAGCGACCGCTGACTTGCTCGGATACATCAATCGTGTGTGCCTCTGGTGTTCAACGCATCGATCCTCGACGGTACGCATCGTCTGTCCAATATATGACTTTCCACACTGACACGGAATCTTGTACACGCCCGCCTTCTTCAAACCGAGATCATCTTTAGCGCTGCCCACCAGTGCACGAATTTTATTCGGCGGACAAAAAACAGTTCCAACCTGGTGTTTTCTCAAAATGCGTGCGATCTTCCCTGAGAGTGCGCCGGTATATGGAACGAACGCAGTGCCTACATCCTCCCTTGCGTTTTCATCCATTTCCACAGGTTGTGTTGTAGTGGTTGGGCGGAGAGCCCGCTGAATCTGCCACTCTGAGCACCCATTTTTTCGAAATACAGTTGTCAGGTGTTCCAATTCCTGGGGTAGACTCTCTGCGTCGGAGATAGTGCGCGCCCTATGTACTAGAGTTTTAAGTACCCCATTCCTCTGTGAAGGGTGGTGACAGCTGCCTGTGTGTAAATACAGATCAGTGTGCGTTGTCTTCCGATATACACTATGACCCAGGGTGCCATCAGCTCTTCTCTTGACCAAGACGTCAAGGAACGGCAATTTACCCTCCGTTTCAGTCTCCATAGTGAATTTGATGTTGGGGTGTATGGAGTTCAGATGTGTAAGGAAGTCAAGGAGTTTATCCATATCATGTGGCCAGATGACGAAAGTGTCGTCCACATAACGGAAAAAGGAAGTGGGTTTCCATTCAGATGATGCCAGGGCTTCCTCCTCGAAATTCTCCATGTACAAATTTGCGACCACAGGGGAGAGTGGGCTACCCATGGCGACTCCCTCCGTTTGTTCGTAGTATTCGCCATTGAAAAGGAAATACGTGGAGGTCAAGACATGCCTAAAAAGTTCGGTGGTCGTCTAGTCAAATTTCTGACCAATCAAGTCTAGTGACTCTCGAAGGGGCACCCTCGTAAACAACGAAACGACGTCAAAACTCACCATGATATCTGACTCATCCAGCCTGAAGTTGTTAAGGCGTTTCACAAAATTCACGGAATTACGGATGTGATGAGGGCATTTACCCACATAAGGACTTAATATTCCCGTCAAATATTTGGCCAACAAATATGTAGGTGCTCTGATGTTACTGACAATGGGACGTAACGGCACCCCATCTTTGTGAACCTTAGGGAGTCCATAAAGTCTTGGCGGTACCGGACCGGGAGGTAGCAGTTTCTTGGCGACACCCTCCGGTAAATCCGCATCCTTGAGAAGCGCCCTCGTCTTGCTTTCCACCTTCTTTGTGGGGTCAACGCTGATCTTCCGGTAGGAATCGTCATTTAGCAGGCTCTGCATCTTTTCAGTGTAGTCCTTATGGGAGACAACAACCGTAGCATTGCCTTTGTCAGCCGGTAAGACAACAATATCAGGGCGCTCCCTCAGGTCACGAATGGCCGCCCTCCCTTTACTAGTGATGTTCGACTTCATGGGCTTGGATTTCGTCAATGCACGACAAGTTTCACGACGTATTTCCTCAGCTGAATCAGGCGGAAGTCGAGCTGCAACCTGTTCAACAGCACTAATAATTTCTGCGACCGGTGTGAACTTCGGGGTAGGAGCAAAGTTGAGTCCTTTCTCTAAAACTGAGACCGCATCATCACTCAACTCCATGCCACTCAGATTGATGACGGTCTTGCACGGAACCTGCAGAGATGGCTTGTCAAGGAGGCGTGAGAACTTAGCTGTTTGACGTCTCATTGCCTTCTTATGGGCGGAATCGGCTGCAACCGAAGTAACACCATCAATCCAATCCCAGGAAATGGCCCGCTACCGGGCTAGAACCCAGTTCCCTTCGAGCAGCCGTAGCGTGCGGATCTCCGTGCCGGCGCGTTTCCAGGAGCTCAGTCCGTCAATTCACCTGATGATGGCGACATGTATGATCGCCGAAATATTGTGCCCGTTGGACACTATAGACCGGCAGTACACCCGTGGATATTTTGATCATCAAATACGCCGGGAGAAACTGAAGAATCACAAATTACATCATATTTGTCATCATGAAAAGACAGAAGTTATGCAAAGCATAAGAAGTATAAAACATCATTTTCACTACATATTTTTGGAAACATTTTTGTTTCTATATTATTGGGTAAACAGCACTCTATTTAAATTTGTAAATAAAGAACAGTCTAGAATGCACTAATTTATTTCATTCTACTAGTTTCAGTCTTATGTAGACCATCTTCAGGAATTTGTCTCCTTTGATGTTGTGGAGCTGGCAGGTAGCTGGGAGCCTTCCAGTGTGTCACTGCTGGCACCAGCTACCTGCCAGCTCCACAACATCAAAGGAGACAAATTCCTGAAGATGGTCTACATAAGACTGAAACTAGTAGAATGAAATAAATTAGTGCATTCTAGACTGTTCTTTATTCACAAATCATTTTCACTGTCTGTTTATGCCTGACTGATAATTCTTGCTTCCCATCAACTATCGCGCCGTTTCCAACATATATGCGTCACTAAAATAAATAAATAAACATCAACATACTATGTTCGTTTTAAGCCTACAAAGTTTTACGCCAGTGTATAAGACATGAACTTTTAAAATAAATGATATGTTTTATTGTTCCAAGCGAAATTTATCGTTAAAATTTTAATTCAATGCTTTAGATTTATCAATAAATACAAAGTTTTTGCATGCGAGAGTGTGATAGCGAGGGTGATTTGTTGACTCACTGCAGACAACCACTACCATGCACTTGTACTGGCAGCTTGGACACGAGAAGCGACTTGGGAGGTGAAGTCAATCGACGAGGGTGTGGAGGCCCTGCACGGGCCCATCCGTCGGCGCTGACGCCATCGCAGTGGCGCCAGGCCGACGTGCCCGCGCTGCAAATGGCCCGCCACGCCAGCACACCAAACACCGCCGCTGGCGCCAGCTTTCTTTGTTTCCGCCCGGCGGCCTCTCCTGAACCACGCGGCAAAGTGCCTGGAGAGAAAACTAAAAGGGCGAAACGCCACTGCCGCAGCTCTTAGGAGATAAGAAGCCATTTGCGATGTCCAATGGACAAACTTCAAGTTCGAGCTTTTAAAAGTTACAGGGTGTATACGAGGACATAAGAATGGAAAAACTTATGGAATCCGACCTCGGGGAACATCAGTTTGGATTTAGGAGAAACCTAGGAACACGGTAGGCAATACTCACATTGTTGTTCAAAGGTTTGTAAATCTATCGGACCAAACTGCATGCTCATCAGTCCGTAGCTTACAAACTATTTAAACTAAGGTAAACTAACCTAAGGACAAACACACACACACCCATGCCCCAGGGAGGACTCGAACCACCGACGGCGAGCAACCGCGCGCTCCTCAGCGAGGTGCCTTAGACCGCTCAGCTACTCCACCGCGGCAACACTCACATTACGCCTTATCTTAAGAAGATATGCTAAGGGAAGGCAAACCTACGTTTTTAGCGTTTGTAGATTTGGAGAAAGCTTTTGACATTGTCGACTGGAATACACTCTTCCAAATTCTGAATGTAGCAGGGGTAAAATATAGGGAGGGAGGAGTTACATTCAATCTATACAAAAACCAAACAGCAGTTATTAGAGTCGAAAGGCAAGAAAGGTAGTAAAACAGGGCTGTAGCCTTTCCCCAATGTTGTTCAAGCTGTATATTGAGGAGGTAGTGAAGGAATTCAAGGAGAAATATGAAGATGGCATTAAAGTGCAGGGAGAAGAAATAAAAAGATTGCGGTATGCCAGTGACATAGTATTTCTGTCAGAGACCGCAAAAGATCTGGAAGATCAATTGAATGGGTTGGACAGTGTCTTGAAAGGAAAATATAAGATGAACATTAACAAGAGTAAAACGAAGATAATGGAATGAAGTGTCAGAAAATCAGGCGATGCTGAAGGAATTAGATTAGGCAATGAGATAATAAAAGTAGTAAATGAATTTTGTTATTTGGGTAGCAAGATAACTTCTGATGGCCGAAGTAAAGAATATATAAAATGCAGAATGGCTATGGGAACAGAAGCGTTGATAAAGAAGCGATATTTGTTGACATCCAATATTAGTTTAAATGTTAGGATATCATTTCTGAAAGCATTTGTATGGAGTGTAGCATTGTATGGGAGTGAAACGTGGACGATAAGGAGTTCAAATAAAAAGATGATAGAAGCTTTTAAAATGTGGTGCTACAGACGAATGATATAAATTAGATGGGTAGATCACGTAACTAATGAGGAGGTGCTTAACCATATCGGGGAGAAAAGAAGTTTCTGGCATATCCTCACTAAGAGAAGGGATAGATTGGTTGGACTCATTCTGAGACATCAAGGAATTGGCAACTTAGCATGAGAAGGAAGCGTGTGGGGTAAAAATCGTAGAGGGGGACCGAGGGACGAATATAGTAAGCAGATTCAAAAGGTTGTAGGTTGCCGAACGTATTCTCATATGAAGAGAGTTGTACTGTACATGGTAGCGTGGAGAGCGGCATCAAACCAGTCTGCTGACTGAAGACCACAACAACAACAACAACAATAAAAAAATCCTGTGCTAAAGATATCATGTTTTGTTGTTAAAGTACACTTTTATTGCTGTGATAAAAAATTTCCCTGGGGGAATGACGGTTTTTCTGTTATAAATAACAATAGACTTCTCTTGGAACAATAAAACCTATCATTTATTCTAAAAGTTCATGTTTTATACACTGGCGTAGAACTTTCCAGGATTAAAACGAACTTTGCATATCGATGTTTATTTATTTATTTTAGTGACGCATATATGTTGGAAACGGCGCGATAGTTGATGGGACGCAAGAATTATCAGCCAGGCATAAACAGACAGTGAAAATGATGTTTTATACTTCTTATGTTTTGCATATAGTTCTGTCTTTTCATGACGACAAATATGATGTAATTTAAGAGCAGTTTCTTAATTGTTTACTTCCGCATTTTGTATGAACGCTGTGGTCTTCATTGCGGTGAGTGATTTGATGCAGCTCTACAGCCTACTTTGTCCTGAGCAAGCCTCTTCATCTCATAGGAATCTGCTTACTACGAGGCGCGTCCAGAAAGTAAGTTTCGTTTGGTAATAAAATGAAATTTTACACTGATACTGAAGAAATTTTTATTGCAAAAAATTCTACAAATCTTAAACTACTTTTCCAGATAACTGCCGAAATTTTGTAGGCACTTGTCATAGCGTGCCACAAGTTTTTGCATGGATCCTTCACAGAAGGTTGCCGTCTGTGTATTCAACCAACTGGTAACAGCTCTTTATCATCGTTGAAGTGTTGACCACCAAGGACAGATTTTAGGTTTAAGAAGAGATGAAAGTCGCTAGGAGAGAGGTCCGAGCTGTAAGGTGGATGATCAAACAGGTTGCATTGAAATTTCCGTAAGAATTGTTTGGTCACATTCGGTGTGTGAGGTCAGGCATTATCGTGAAAAAAAAAAAAAAATCTTTTCACAGTAATCCTTACACCTAAAATCTATCCTTGGTGGACAACACTTCAGCGATGATGACGAGCTGAAAGAACATGTTACCACATGGTTGAATACACAGTAACAGTTTAAGAAGCAAATGGGCAGCATTAAATCATGCTAGCTATCTTAAAAGATGCACCACGTTATTTCCGTATTCTTTCAATAGACTTTGTTTTACTCTCTTGTTCTGCCTTTCGTTGAGGTAGTAGTATTCTTGTGTTAGTTCATAGATTCGACCACCGAAACACAAAACATTAACCATGCAAGGCGCATTACATTTATATATGTATTTTATTATATTTAATATTATTCTTAGTAACTTTCGTTTAATGTTGTAGACTGCCACTTGAATAATTCATGGCCGACTAAAATAGTAGATATGCAGCAGATAATTTATATGTAATCAATTATATGTATTTGTGGACAAGAACTGAGTATATTTGTATAAAAATCCGTGATAAGTTAAATAATAATTGTGTAAATATATTTCGACGGCAGCAGTATATCTGAACAGTGAGACGCCACGCTAGTTACCTGAGCAAAGAGCTTCAGTCTCAACCGTTTTTAGTATTGTTAAATATATATTTGTTTGTTAAATGTAAATAACATTTGTAGGGAGGTGGTCAAAACATTTAATTCTGTGACATTCAAATATTTTAAAGATGAGGCGTTAAGATACGCCGAAGGATACAATTTTGGGAGCAGGTAGAGCATACTTTCGAACGCTTGGGAAGGGACTCGTAACTTGGTAGTGAAAGGTTGTGACGCTGGGCGGTCTGAAGCCGCGTTACGAACTTGTGATTTGAAGAGAGAGGCATGTGTGGACTTACAAAATTTACGAGACTGTGACTGCAGAACTTAGTCTCTGGTGAAAAGTGGTAAATTATGCACGTCAGTATGGCTGTGGAACTGCGATAATTCAGCAAACGTGTACTCGTGCGATGAGAAACTGTGTTTTACAACAAATACTGTAATTAATCGCGTATTAAATTGGAACTGCAATGTTCGATGGACTTCACTAAATTACGAATGATAATTTGCAACTTTTACTCTCGAGTGCGTGTGATTCTTATTGTGCCTCTCACGAACAATAGTTAGGGAAATATTTAGTTATTTACCGATGTATAAAGTAGGACCACTTCCGCATTTTCATGTCCAAAAAGAGTAATAAACTCCATTTAGAAAGAATTACTTCGTGAGTGAATCACTTCTTTATCTTTGAATCCATGTTATTGGTTATTCAGAGGTTTAATTTATGTTTGTTTAAATATATTTTCGCTTCATCATTGATTGATAGACTGGCTCAACTACATATTCATTGATAATCTTATTTAAACAGTTTGGATAGATGTTTGGGGCATAGAAGCTGACATACACAACTCACCCGTATGATCAAAGACAACGACCCATAAACCTTTCACTACCCTGAGTTATGTATTGCCCAATTCTTATTGGTGAGTACCGATAGGAAGGTTGCACACTGAAATTAATATTCGTTGTTTTTTTCGATTTTGTCACGATTTTCGAGTAAGTTGTCATACGTGAAATTAACAAAATAACGAGAAACACGTATTTATTTACAAACTGTGATTGGGTCCCTTAATTTCAGATATTTTTTCAGGGTAATAATATTTTTTGCTATCGTTGTTGCATAATATCTATCTAACAAAAGACTAAAATAAAAAGGATAAACTAGCCTTGAAGCTTTTAGCGTGTCTTATCGTTTAAGTCATATAAAACCTAAATGTATCGTTACCTTTTTATTAATGATTTCATTCATGGCTAGACTACGGAGAACAAATATTTTTAAGTTGCTGGTCCCAAAAGAATTAAGTTTTGAACGGAAGTAGAGCTGTTTGTGATATAAGAAATCTAACACATTCTGACTATCAACGTAAATCGTGGAGTGTAAAATGTTATTTAATTTGAAACAAACGCTTCCCTAACCAGTATTCGCTAATTTTTACCCGCGGCCTGCTAGAAACGTAAAGTGATGAGATATGACGGTCATCAAAAGCATTTAATTTTTTTATTAGTTTGAAGTACTGACACATACTTCTCCCGTTATTGTTGACCGTGACCACATATCATTGCAGCAACAGGTTTCAAAACACAGACTTTAATAACGATGAAGGCATACCGTCGTGTAATATTGTCACAAATCTGCTATACACATTACAAAACTAAGTCGTCCCGCCGCGTCTATCTGTCAGTTCCACACTAGCAAAACCAGCAGTGATTCGCAATTATTAAATATGCATGGGAATTTGATATACATCCTACACTAATTTGATCAATCCATCTTCACATCGTTTCCCCCATTTCTAAGCCTGTTAGTGGCATCTTTGACGTCTTAGGTTCTCTCTGTATTAGGTATGTGAAAACATGGCTTTCCTCGGCTTTTATATATTCCAGTATTCAATCAGTCCACGTACTCCTCCTCCCTTATGTCTGTTGTTCCTTTCCCTCCATTGTATGAGAAATTAAAATAACTGACAAATTCATTTGGATCGAGCAAACGGTCAAAAAGTCCGTGGTACAGTATCTTCCGCCATGCATCGTACGCTATAGTATGTAGATAATGATGTTTCTCTTGTTTTGTTGGTCAATTTCACCTCTTCATATATAAACTGTGCCCGGACGGCGTAGAGGTCCGCGAAAGGTCCTGGTAACTAGGAAACGTGGGTTCCAGAGCGGGACCGGTACGATTTTCCACCTTCCTCACTGATGATATCGAGTGCCAACAGACAATTGACGTCTATAGTCAACTTTTGTCTTCATTGATAATGATTGAAGGATCAAACAAGGTGTCATTCGGGCATGTCCTAAAGATCAGACGAGACACGGGTGTAATGAAGTTTTAATGAATGGTGCTCGAGCTATGGAGGGTATCGAAAATGGCTTCATTTGTGAAACAAGCAAAAATGAGATAAATGATTTAACTCTTCGCTGTATTAATTATCTGTAAGCACTGCGCGGGAAAAGTGCCAGAATGCTGTCCACAATAAAAAATGCATCGAAGATCATGAATAGAATATGGTGCGGAAATCGAACACTCGAACACAGCCCCATCGAAAATTGAAATCATTTTTGCTACAAATACGGATCCACACCTCTTCATTAGTAACTTCATTCCATGTTCTACATGAAAAGGTAATTCCCTATTCAGCAGTATTTCAAATTAAGCCACAGAAACTTTTAATTTTCCTCGAATTAGACGTTACATTTCAAACAGATTTTATAAGCTGCAAAGTAGTGGCTACGATTCCATGGAATGAAAGAAAGAGTCATCCTATTAAGTTTGTAGTATGAATTAGTTTTCAGTATATTTTTATGATCCCAGCTATTATATTTATAACTATTGGTAAAGTCTAAACTCAAAGATAACGCCTGGAAATATGAGGTGGTAATATTTTACGAAATTCCGTATACCCATAATCTGTTAAGATACATGGTACTGATTTGTATCTTGGCATTTCGACCTCAAAGACTCGCCTTGTAATGACGAGAGACAGTCTTGGAAATATCGAATCAAATTGATGAATAAAGTTGTAAATAAATTTATTTCTGGCCATAATATGTGTTATGTACAATAAAGATGGTCATTTTTTTTACATTGCAGGCTTTAAAATTATTGATTTCCTACAGACAGGACCATTTAAAACGACATGTACTACGTCGAATGAAGGCAGTTTTATCTCATGGTTCAGGAATCTTCAGAGTTTCTAGGGAAAAAGAAACTTTGTTCATATTTTGAAGAGTTTTTATTTCTTCCAAAAATTTTGATGGAAACTCTACTTGGTGTCTCACTCTTGTAAATATGTAGATACACAGGTTTTTCATTACTTTAGAAATATAATACTGTGAAATAATACGACATGTACCTCAAAAATTTAAATTAAAAGGAAAGAAAGAACAACTGAAAATGGAGTTGATGCATCCAGATAAATAGAATTCCCAATGCGTTGCTGTTCATGGAATTAGGTAACTTGTGTGAGAAATTGAAAAAGTTGTTTGAACCTGACTTAGTATTTTCTGCGGCACACTTCTTTAAAGCAACAGTCTATGTTTTGGTGGAGATTGTCTGATACTGTCTACGATGCAGGAATGAGTTCAGGCAGAGTAAGACAGATTGCAGAATATGGTGGTTTCTTTCCGTTCTTGTCTAGACACTACGTAACGCCTACAGTCTTAGTAAAATAACATAATGTGTCAGAATATGCCAAAGTTTTCAGTCTGATATCATTGCTGGACCAATTTGTTATTTATACACAGCACTTCAGCAACCGATTTTTAGCTAAATTGGATGGTGGGAAATAATCATATTCTTGAAAGGTTGAGCTTGTTAATGCATCCTTTCAGTTAGCAGTTGGTTGAAAAAACATGGTGCTTAATGAGCCATTCAGCATACTTCGGTGTATTACGCCGCCTTTTGGGTTGCTCGTGCTCCTGTAGTTTTACCATATCAAGGATAGTCCTAACTGTCTCAATTATTTGAATGATGTTGAAGGTACAGTGGGGATTGGGAGGATACCCCACAGAAGCACTTTGAGAAAATAAAATTGTTGTTTGAGTGGCTGTGATCTCTTGATTTACATTGTCATTTTGATAAAAGGGTTTCTTTCAACTAGAAGTATTTAGGAAAAATATAAGTACAAAAAGAGCTAAACCCTGCATAAAGCCCCTTTGACAGCAATTATCAATGTGTTACTTCCTTGGCAAAGTGAAATATTAAAAAAAAGTTTATTCCAAATGCAAATCGAATTTTTCAGCCTCTTAATCCATTACGTACAAAGGCAGTTGTGGGACTGTGGTCAGAGGTGTGAGTTTTGTAAAACTTTGTCTCAGGCCGACCTTGTTTAGCATTTCCAGTTTGAGGAATATTTAAAACTTGCGACAGTCGCATCACTTCATGGTGTGGGCTGCGATTTATTTCACAAATTTGACGACGATGCAGAGGAATCTTTTGTGTTTGCATTTGATATTTTCAAGTGAGCACAAATTAACTTTTCTCAGATGGATAAAGAGGCGTTTTCCATCATCGTACTGACTAAAACATACTGGTATCGTCGTTTGGCTGTCAGGCGAAACTTTCTGGCAAAACGACGCAAAGGCTGCAGCAAAGGGAACTGGGCAATTGTTTCTTAGGAAGTACTCCTGTAACAAATCTGTCATGCGCACTGTAATGACTGTATTGTTTGCCTTGCGGCCTTAGCTAAGCGATTTATAGTAAAGAAATACTGGGCTATGCCTTGGACATTAACAGTAAAATTTGGATAAATGTCTAATCACTGCAGATGATGTAGTGGCCGCGACATGCTTGGACCCACTCGTAGTGCGGGCAGGGGCGTGGGAGGAAGAAGTAACCAGACTATTTCCTTAAGGTGCAGGTACTTTTTTTTTAACGTAAGTCAAAGGCTTGTTGTTATCAACAGTCGTATTTCGTTACTCGCGAACGATGCAGAATGGCAGAGCTTGGTCCTCCCATGCCCAGTCTCCGTGTATTGCAGTTGCTCCAAACTGAAACTTGAAAAATTTGCTGGATGAAAGTAATCGCACAGCGTCATGTACTTTGGCTTGGACTTCGCTATCGAACACAACACACGACTATTACATGCTTGTGTGCATATCGTCGAGTACAGTGCAGCTCTTTAATCCATGGCACCTCCTTGAGAAACCCCGTCGAAGAGTAAACGTTGATTTCACAGGACTCTTCATGGGAGCAACGTAGTTGTCGGTGCTGGCTCAAATTCTTTGTACGTAGTACCGATGTCCACAATAGACATATCACCGAATATCTATCAGATGGCTTTAGGGGAGATCCTGGCTGCATTGTTCTCATAATTATAATGGTACAGTTCAAGGATTCAACTATGCGCGATTTTTGTAAACATAAGAACACCGAGTACCGTATTACCACGCCATTTCAACCGACATTCAGTTCAGAACGTAAGCGGACGGAGAGAATGTTCATAAAAATAGCTACAGAAAATTTCGACGTTGGTTAAATCAAGGGATGTACCTACTAGTTTCGTAAGTACTTAGTGGCCTAAATCTTTGAAAGGACGCAGCGCTTACAAGATGTTACATGGGGGCCGACCACAAATTCCTTTCTCCCTCTGAATGCAGCTGAGTGGGATCAGCCCCTTCTTGACTGTTGTCCAGGAACAGAGAGTCGGTCATTGGCAACTCTGAATGCAATGTGAGGTACCATGCCACCATAATCCATGTATAGCACTAATGTAACATTGGAGAATAACATTTAGATAATAGGTCCAGTTTCCCATAAATTATTCACTACTGTGAGTGTGCTTGTGCTGAAGCATAGTAATGTATTAGAGAACTTGTATTTCGGTGTTGGCAACTGTTTGTTGGAGGTTTTATTTCCTAATAATAACACCAGATTTCACTCGGAAAACTGGCACTTCTTGTCATATCTCAAACCAAGACGTCTCAAATATATGAAATGAAAACTGTGCAAGCTCGTAGAGTGGCTAGTGTTCTATAAAACATTTTTCTAGCCGATTTCTACCATGCGCTTTCTAACAGAGTGATACTGCAGAAGGAGAATGATCCAGACATTGAGTGGACAATAACAGTAGGACAGCAAGAACCGATACATCTTATATTCTTCAACTATGGTGTGCATTTTATTACTGGAAGCGCAATCTTCGCGAACGCTGTGTTACTGGCAAAAGAATGAGTTCATGTTCTTTTGTAAACCTGTAGGAGTGCAGGGGTGAAAAAAATCAAGGCTGATCAAGACTTGAGTACAGTATTTACGCAGCATTCAGGAGGCATGCCAAGTTCACATAAGTGCCCGCCGCAACAAGAAGGATGAGATCTAAATGAACACAATGCATTGAATCGTAAGACAGGTAGCGTTTATAGATGGTAATCAAGGGGTAAAAGCTTTTCCATTAGTGCACAAGGTCTTTAGGGGTGTAGTCTAGCCGGCCGTGGTGGCCGAGGGGATTGAGGCGCTCCAGTCACGTTCCGCACGGCCACTACGGTCGGGGGTTCGAATCCCCCCTCGGGCATGGATATTTGTGCCGTCCTTAGTTGTAAGTATTTCATAAGTAGTTTGTAAGTTTAGGGACTCATGACCCCGTAGTTAAGTCCCATAGACTCTACAAACATTTGAACATTTTTGGTGTAGTCTAACCAGACATCCTCTCTCTCTCTCTCTCTCTCTCTCTCACCCACACACACAATTGTAATGCAGCAAATTTGCTTCGTAAAGTACCACTGGCCCGTTTCATTCGCAACTCATCAGAATGCTTACTGCTTCCGCCTACAGTTCTGCCCTGGTTATCGTTTGTGGTGACATCAATGAACTTCTAATAAAAATTATTCTTTGTTACCCTTTACTATTCTGTGGCGTAACAGTATTGACTGAAGAAGCGTGTCCCATTTGTTGCAGACCATAAATGAGGTCATCCCGTGAAAAAACGCGTTTACCTTTCTGGAATATATTCTGCAGCATGAGTATCCGGAAGTTTATCCACGTAAGCGAAGCAATTAACTTCTCTGCCGCTTTATAAGGGTATCATAGTACTTACGAGGAGAACATGGCGAAGTACCATAACCCAATTTCCCAGAAATTTTCCTCAGTGGAAGAAGCAGCAGCAAGAAGACGAACGCGTCTCGGCTTATTAGCAGACACAACCGTTTCTGAGAAAACGGAGCTCCAAGTTTTCGGCGTGCTTCAGATGCCTACACATTCCTTTTAACGCTGGACTTGTTCGGCCGAAGCGTTACCGATCTGTGAAATCATTCCATCTCTTCGTAATTTGAACGATTAGTTGACAATTGGATGGTTTGCATGTTATGTGTGACATATGGTTTTCCAGACTCTGAGAATATCTCGTGCTACAAAACGAAAACATGCGTGAAATCTTGGTAGAAGAGATACAGTTACAGACTAAAGAGCAGCCTACTGTATAAGTTCTCAATTGCAGATGAAATTACCTGAATTTTGTTGCTCCAGCTGGTTAATAACAATCCTTCACTGGTTTCATTGCCGCCAAAATTTCGTTGTATTGGTTAAAAGTGGAGATTACATGCTTATAGAATTCATAGAAGAGGGAGACAAGATGAAAGTTGAAATTTTCACTATAGTTTAAAGAGATACTGAGCTTGTAATTTGGCTTCCACAATTTTATGAAAATAATCGGGAGGCAGAAACAAAATGTTAGAGAAATTGGAGATACAAGTGAAGATTATCATTTTGTGAACAAGAATAGGTCGGGGGTTCGAATCCCGCCTCGGGCATGGATATTTGTGCCGTCCTTAGTTGTAGGTAGTTCATAAGTAGTTTGTAAGTTTAGGGACTGATGGCCCCGTAGTTAAGTCCCTTAAGCTTAACAAACATTTGTATTTGTAACAAGAATAGACCGTCTGAAGAAGTTAGCCAGAATGAAAGTGGGAGTGATTTGTGTGAGGGGACGGCGGTAGTGCCAGTGTTCGGAAACATACACGTCATACCGAGCTGTCTTCCAAAGTAATACAAGAGAGTTGAGTATGAAACATTCCTACGTATAGGGCATCACATTTTTCTGGATACATTGATCGATTTCCATAGCACAAATGTGTACACGTTTAGCTATTGAAACAAAAAATTTCAGCCATATTGGGTGTATACTGAGTTTTTCTGTATGTCACTGTAATACTGTTTCAACATTTGAAAATAACAGCTCAGTCTATCGATTCATGCAGTGTTAATAAAAATAGTGACTGTGGCTTTTGCTGCAATGCTGAAGTAATTATTTTATAAAATGTATGTTTATAGCTGCACGTAATTAATAAATATTATTTACCATCCTATAGCGTACCAAAAAACTATAATAAGGGCTTATATTACATTTTTAAAATATACCCGCGACGGAGTGGCCGACCGGATTGATGCACCATGCTCCGATGAGCGAGGCCGCTCCCCGTCGGGGGTTCGAATCCTCCCTGTTTGTGCTGTCTTTAGTATAAATTAGTTCCTAAGCAGTTTGTAAGTTTAGGGAATGATATCTCCGCTGTTAAGTCCCATAAGCTTGACAAACATTTGAACATTTTTTAAAAATATTTTATTTATATTGAAACACTGATAACTGCTTGTTTATCAGTACTATTTGGAATTGTGCAATGCTTGATACCGATAGCACAATCAGTAAAGAATAAAATAAATGCTGATCTGGTAGTTATTTAATTACAGTGCGTTTCAGATCTTATATCGGGTGAAGTGTTTTTCGCTATTAGAAACGTAAAATTTATCCCGAAAACTGTAGGTAGCAATGGGGTGCTCCTACACATGGTCTTATATATCCTCACATATAAATTGTAAATGTGTATGCTAGTTCATGTAACTAGACAATTGGTTCCAATAACCACGTTGTATAACTTACGAAACTATATTTCAATATTGTTGTCATAGGAGAAAAAAAGTTAAAATACAGGGAATAATAGCTAAAGGTTATAGATGTAAATATTTGTCATAATAAACATAACTAAGATGCCATTTATTTTAAAATAAAAATAAAAACTATGTTTATATTTTATTTGTATGTAGTGCAAGACCGAATTGAGAAGCAAACCTCCATGGCCATGGAACGAGATAGTACATCTGATTGTTAAAAAGGGAGCAGTATTTCTTACAGTTAAACGTAGAGCTATCGCAAATACATATTAAGGCTATGCATAAGAAGGTACAATGTATGACGAAAATTAGCTAAATCTTTTAATTCTTCCAGGAATTCCACGACAGAATAGAAAAAATGATCCACGAGGAAACTTTTCAGTTTAGCCTTGAAAGTGCGCAGATTACTCTTTGAATTTTGATGACAGCTTATTAAAAATTGATACAGCGTAATATTGCACATATTTCTGCATAAGAGTCTAGGAGGTGTGAGACAAATGTAGATTCGGATTCTGTCTAGTATTAACTGAATTAAAGCTGTTAACTCTTGGGAATAACCAAATATGTGTATCAACAAACGACATTAAATATATATATATATATATATATATATATATATATATATATATATATATATATATTAACAGCCCAGTGTAAAAATTCCCAGGCTACATTACAGGGGTCGACAATATGTACGCGAGCTTACCCTAGATATTACTCGAACCGCCCCTTCCTGCACGATAGATACACTTTGAATCAGAAGAGTTGCCCCAGACAATAACGCCGTATGTCGTGAGGGACTGAAAATACGCAAAGTAGACTATTTTCGTGTTGAACCATCTCTTATTTCAGAAAGATTTCTAATGGTAAACAGCACAGCATTTAGTATTTGAACAAGATCCTGAACATTGGCTTTCCACGACAGCTTACTATCTGCCTGAACGCCTAGTAATCTGAATTGTTCAGTTTCACTTATCCTGAGAAAGCCTCTTCAACTAAGAACGGCAACCTTAATCTGTTTGAATCTGCTTACTATTTCCTTCTCTTGGTCTTCGTCTGCGGTTTTTAACCCACACACTTCCCTCAAACACTAAATTGAAAGCATATAATAATTTATAGGCTATAATTGAGAAACAACAGTGGTCCCCGAACATAACTCTGGGGCACCCTCTTCACCCCCCCCCCCCCCCCCGCCTCCGCTATCTGTTTTCAGTTTTCAACACTGCAGACGTTCACGTTCTGCTGTCTGGTCTTAAAGAAAGACGTGAACTATCTGTGAGCTAACCCCCCCCCCCCCCCCCTTCCTGCGTTAAGTTCCAACGTCTGCTACAAAATCTTCAACGCTAGTGGCACAGTGGAGGGGGCCTCATTTTTTAAAAATCAAGCTTATTGAATTTATTGATCTATGAATTATTCTTACACTTTTTATAATTGACCCAATTATACTACGAAAAACAATTGCACAAGAAATAAAATGAGTAGGTTTGCATTGTGCATTTTCAACTTTTCACGGCGTAATGTGCAGTCCAATAAATTTCGGGAATGCAGCCGCGTAAAATTCACTTCTTCTGCTGATATTTCGGCCGCGTACCTTCCAGCCATCTTCAGAGTGAGTCGAAGACTGTCGACGAGGTGCCGGGCGCGGCCTTATAAGCCTGATCGCGGTGGCAATGCGCGTGCGCATCACAGATGCTGGTGTACTGCATATCGAAGTACTCACACGCGTGTGCCCCCCATGGCGGAAGCGCTCCGGTGTTCACTTATCGATATATGATCGGCGGCGGCAACACCTTCACGTCTTCTCTGTGATTTCAATACTCCAAGTGCAGGGTTCCACGCTTTGTCTAAATTAAAACCTTTATCTCTGTTTAATAAGTTGTTGGCCAGTCTAATTTCAATAGCTTCCTTAAATATAGAATCCCAAAACGAAGATATGGGTGTCAAAATCTTCACATCGCTATAGTTCATTGAATGACCAGTTTCTATGCAATGTTCAGCCACAGCTGACTTGTCTGGCTGCAGTAGGCGGGTATATCTTCTGTGTTCAACGTATCTCTCGTGGACAGTGCGTATTGTCTGGCCTATATATGAATTATCACAATTTCCGCAAGGGATCTGGTACACACCTGACTTGCGAAGCAACAAATCATCCTTCACTGACCCGAGTAAGGCTGCAATCTTCACTGGTGGCCGGAAGATAACCTTAACACGATGTTTGTCGAGAATGCGGCTTATCTTTGACGAAAGAGCGCCCACGTAAGGCAAGAAGGCTCTTGATCTATAACTATTATTTTCGTCTTCTTCTTCCACGTCTCGTGCTTGCGTTCTTGGACTCACATCGAATGCTCTGCAAATCTGTTGCTGCGAATATCCATTTGCTTTGAAAATGCTCTTCAGGTGTGTGAGCTCTTCCTGCAAGTTGTCATCGTCTGATATACAATGTGCTCTGTGCACCAATGTCTTAAGGACCCCTGCGGTTTGTGAGGGATGATGGCAGCTACTGGCATGTAAATACAGATTCGTATGGGTTGGTTTCCGATATACTGCTTGTCCTAATGTACCATCAGCTTTTCGACAAACAAGAACATCCAAAAAAGGGAGGCAGCCATCTTTTTCCATTTCCATAGTAAATTTGATATTAGCGTGGATGGAGTTCAGATGGTCAAGAAATCGATGTAACTCATCCTTCCCGTGAGGCCATACTATAAACGTGTCATCCACGTATCTCCAGAAGACCGTTGGTTTAAAACTTGCCGAGTCCAGAGCCTTGTCCTCGAAGTCTTCCATGAAGAAATTCGCTACCAGAGGGGATAGGGGGCTTCCCATAGCAACTCCGTCAATCTGCTCATAAAAGTCACCATTAAACTGGAAATAATATGACGTTAGTACATGTTCAAATAAGGCGGTGATATCCTTGTCAAAATGTTGGCCAATTAGAGAAAGAGAATCCTGTACAGGTACCTTGGTATATAGTCATACCACGTCGAAACTCACCAGTACATCTGTACTATTAAGCCTGAGGTGGCTGAGTCATTGAATAAAATCTACAGAATTCTGATGGTACATTAGGACATGCAGTATATCGGAAACCAACACATACGAATCTGTATTTACATGCCAGTAGCTGCCATCATCCCTCACAAACCGCAGGGGGCCTTAAGACATTGGTGCACAGAGCACATTGTATATCAGAGGCTGACAACTTGCAGGAAGAGCTCACACACCTGAAGAGCATTTTCAAAGCAAATGGATATTCGCAGCAACAGATTTGCAGAGCATTCGATGTGAGTCCAAGAATGCAAGCACTAGACGTGGAAGAAGAAGACGAAAATAAGAGTTATAGATCAAGAGCCTTCTTACCTTACGTGGGCGCTCTTTCGTCAAAGATAAGCCGCATTCTCGACAAACATCGTGTTAAGGTTATCTTCCGGCCACCAGTGAAGATTACAACCTTACTAGGGTCAGTGAAGGATGATTTGTTGCTTCGCAAGTCAGGTGTGTACCAGATCCCTTGCGGAAATTGTGATAATTCATATATAGGCCAGACAATACGCACTGTCCACGAGAGATGCGTTGAACACAGAAGATATACCCGCCTATTGCAGCCAGACAAGTCAGCTGTGGCTGAACATTGCATAGAAACTGGTCATTCAATGAACTATAGCGATGTGAAGATTTTGACACCCATATCTTCGTTTTGGGATGCTATATTTAAGGAAGCTGTTGAAATTAGACTGGCCAACAACTTATTAAACAGAGATAAAGGTTTTAATTTAGACAAAGCTTGGAACCCTGCACTTGGAGTATTGAAATCACAGAGAAGACGTGAAGGTGTTGCCGCCGCCTATCATATATCGATAAGTGAACACCGGAGCGCTTCCGCCATGGGGGGCGCACGCGTGTTAGTACTTCGATATGCAGTACACCAGCATCTGTGATGCGCACGCGCATTGCCACCGCGATCAGGCTTATAAGGCCGCGCCCGGCACCTCGTCGACAGTCTTCGACTCACTCTGAAGATGGCCGGAAGGTACGCGGCCGAAATATCAGCAAAGAAGTGAATTTTACGCGGCTGCATTCCCGAAATTTATTGGACTAGGTTTACATTATTTGACAGTGGAAGAGGAGCAACGGGGTGAAAATGAAGTGTGTATGATCGGCTCGTAAAATTATTAAGCAGCTTCTATGCTACTAGACAGGGAGAAAGGTCTTTACAGTTAAATTAACGTGAGACTCTGTGTGTAAAAATTGAAATACAATAACACCATTGTTCTTCATAAGGTTTCACTCGGTGGCGCCTCTGAACTGCTAAGTAGCGGGTCGCCGAATATAAACAATCGGCTCGTAACTTCAGCATAGCAGTGCCAATAGCGGAAGCATCAAAGCTGGTCGCGGCGGCATTAAAACCGCTCACGGTAACAGCCGCATACGTTCTCAGTGGCGGCATCACGTTGGCGACCCAGCGTCACCTTCCTTTGTGCTTGGCAAATTATGGTTGCGTTGTGACTTATTACATGTGTATTGTTTCAAGTTACCGGCGCCGACCTGTTTAAAAAACTAAGAAATGAAAACGATAAAAAATTATAAAATTAAAAAAAATGGGGAGGTGCCTGGGAGGAGGCCTCAGACCCATTAGCCCCTCCCCACTTGATTGCACCACTGATCAACACAATTAAATCAACATTTAAATCAAAGAATACGCCTAGCGTCTACAGTTTTTTATTTAATCAATCAAGCGCCTCACAGAGAGTGGATCATTACCGCTTGTTAAACCATTTCTGAAACCAAACCGCCGCGGTGGAGTAGCCGAGCGATCTAAAGCGTCTCACTCGGAGCGCGCGGTTGCTCGCCGTGGAGGTTCGAGTCCTCCCTGGGGCATGGGTGTTTGTGTTGTCCTTAGCTTAGTTTACCTAGGTTTAAGTAGTTTGTAAGCTGATGACCACGCAGTTTGGTCCGATAGATTTACAAACATTTGAACATTTTGTTTGAAACCAAACTGTACATTTTAGAGGAAATTATGGGAACTGAAATGATCAATTAACCTCGCATATACAGCCTTTGCAATAACTTTACATGAACTGATGGCATAGTAGTAGGACTTGAACCGTGCGAATAATTCGCACTCTGTCCTGATCAGTCACTCCCTCTCGGCCTACATGTTGTGTTCGTGGCATCTTGGAAAGCTGCAATACAGAAAAATTTATAAGAAATAATATGCCCCGGCAGGTAACGTTGCACGCACTGTAAAGTAGCGGGAAATTAAAAGTTAAATAAATTATTGTGGGTTATAATAGTAAGCGTTATTTCCCTGTGATAATGAGCGTTGAGGTTTATTCAGTTCATTCGCGCAGTACACAACATTATTTGAACAAAGCAAACGATTCCAACAGATAATAAGCATTGGCATGTGAAACAGAAATCTCGTGCTAAACTACACTTGCGTACAGATTCTAAACAACCTGCAATAGCTGTCGTGTCAGTTAATTACACTAAATTATTTGTGTATTTTTCGTCCTTACACCCACGCATATAACCGAAATCGTGTACTAAACTATTCTTTACATCGATTTGTTTAACCGAAATCGCGTGATAAAGTGCGCTTTCATCAAGGAAGATCTTTGGCTTACATAAAGAATCTAAACAACTGCAAGAGCTGTCGATCATGTTAGTTAAACAGTCAATAGATGGCACCTTCTACATTGCTTTTATATCGGCTGAGCAAACTAAGTTGATACTCGGCGCGGTGGCTGATAGAAGCAACCATAAATACATGTCCCATTTACGATCGTTCGCCGGGTATTAATCTGGGGGCACGGCAGTGCAACCGCCAAGTCGAGCGCACGGCAGTAGCATCATTTTCTCGAAGCATTAGACAGCAGTTTCGACCCCCTGTATCTCAGTTGTGGATAAAGCTAGAAGCCTGAATTTTCGGTTCCCTTGAGTATCTACTATAAGTAGCTACATTTTCAAATTATACTATTCTACACCTTGTAATATACGAAATATTAGCAGTCGAAAATTGCTAATTCTGTCACCGATCATCAAAATTCTAAGGTACTTCTAGCAGAGACACAAACGTCAAATTTTGTATTTAGGTATTATATAGCCTATAATAGAAGAAAAAAATTCAAATATCTGTAGAAATTAATTCCGCACTTAATAGAATAGTATCTGCAAATTTGCAGTTTCGAGCTTTGTGTCGTTCGTGGTCTTGTGGTAGCGCCCTAGCTTCACTTGCGGCAGATCGCGTGTTCGATTCCTGGTGCAGTAACTTTTTTTTATATGTAACCGTCACCTTTCTACTAAGTGAGGAGATTTCAGAAATGACACCAGGCACCAGATTAGAGAATGAACAGTAACAGATAATATATAGCTTAAATTGCTTCAAATGGAAACAGTGCCAATGACAACTACATTCTAGCTTGATTTCAGTTATAAATCAGAAAACTGTTGCTCGTAATGTCAAAAATTCCGTCATATGACGCGGGGCAGAAACTTCAGATCGGACCAAAAACGTTAGATTGTGGTTTCAAAGCACAACACGGCAGAGATAGGGAGACGCCATTGATCTGGGACACGCCTAGTCTGTGTTATCTATGGTCTGTGTCATTGAGTGGAAACTCTCTGGAGTGAATATTGCGTTCTGTCATGCCTAGGAGGTGCTGGTTCTCCTCATGTTACAAACATTAAGCAAGGATTGTCACGTGATATCATTATATAAATATGCGAACTGGAAAACAAAAGTCCCATCTTTCTACGATAATTTTATCCGAAGGCCAACGAAGCATTCGAAAGGTGGTTTGCTGTAGATGTGCACAATAAAATAATCATTAGTGTACATAGCCGATGAAAGTGGTAAAACAGAGCAGATAATTTCAATGCTATAGCGCGGATCACGATGTAAAATCTACATCTATAATAAAAAGTGAACGTCAAAAATTCAAACGCTACCAACTTCTGCGCTAGGGATGATCGATATTAGAAAAACTTCGATGGTAACATCAATGTTCAATTCAAAGAAATCGATGTACGATGAGCATCGAAAGGAAAACGTCCGGAAATATCAGTGTTTTGGGTGCCGAAACAAACGCTCCTCGGCAGAACCACAGACACACATTACTAGACTGGCGCTACCGAATGCAGTATTATTGGTCTTCCTGTCACTTTAATCAATGTATCAACAATTATTTCTGTACGGATATAACTGTTGAAAGAAACATGGATAAACTGTTAAAATTTCGCCACATTTAGAGTTTTGACCTAAAAGCTAAATTTTACTTACGGCAGTGGAGTAGTGTGCAGATGTTGGCAATGAAATGTTCGCTTTATGAAGGATACGTACAAAAACCTGTCAACTACAGAGCAGGAACATAATTATTTCCTTCTTGGTCAACACGAAAGCTTATGTCCCTAATTCTACGTGACTGGTATCCGAAGTGTCTCATTCGTCAGTTGCTGCCAACTTCAGCACACTATGCCACCACTGCCGTAAGTAAAATTCTATCGTGTACAAGACAAACTTCATGATATTTGTGTAATACTAATTCACTGGTCCGCAACTTCCGTGTATTATGAAGTTCAAAAACTGATGCAAAATACAACACTAACTTGTTGACATTTTTAACAATTTTATATAACAGCCAACCGATTGATATTTGTATATTGATCCACCAAAGATGGCAATAACTAAACATGATGAAAGGATTGAACAATAACAATGTAATCGACTTTCTGGACTTTTCAAATACTGTTACATCCAACCAAACGAAACCAAACCATACGAAAGAGACAGGGACTGGATTTTAAGAAAATTCGTGGCTGATGTACAAAAACTTTTTCAGAAAAGGACTACTTACAAGAAATGATATCCCATCAAAAACATAATATGTGTATTTTTCGTCATTAATGGAGAACGAAACCATGAAAATGATACCTCAATCAATAATTTTCGATAAATGATATGACGTCCCCACAAAAACACCAATGAGGAATTATGTATACATATACTAACTTAATTCCCGCTGCTTCGCACTCGTAGACTGGATGGTCTGCATTGGTTGTTTCTACTTCTAAATATAAATTTTCATAGATTTAGCTTTAAAAATGCTTTCCTAATCAAGTATTTTGATTCACTTGCCATCCCCTACTGCACCATTGATGGCAGAATTGAAAACATCACAACACACATTTTTTAAAAAATTTGTAAGCATTGTTCCAAATCCAAGTTTTCGCATTTATAGCATCAAAATAGTTTTAGTAGCACCCTTAAAAGATTTTCCCTTATTTCACCCGCTTAATGGTTGAATTTCCAAAAACATCGAAATACGTGTTTTTAAAAATCCAATCAAAAATCTGAATCCGAAGTTTTGCATTTCTTGCATCAAATTTACCTTACTAGAAACGTATTTTCAAAAAATCGTTCATCCCCTATTTCACCCCCTTAGGGATGGGATTATCGAAAACCCGCAGATGACTGCAGCAGTGTAAGATAAACAACGTCTAGAAATTTCAAGTTTCTTTCGTCTGTGGATTCACTTTTCAGCGCCGTATTCTGTTTTCTAGATACGGATCGAGATCGGGAAATTTATTTCTTACGCTTTGGCATCTTTCTTAGTAGTTTTACTTTTCTAACTGCAATATGCACTTACTTTTCTTTATTCGTACGCTTGTTGCAGAAAAACAACTGAAGAGTCTGCATCATGTTTCGCTGTATATAACCTCTTTGCTATTAGAGAGTCAAACGTCATCGCTGGGTGTCAGTCTGAATTCTATATAATCTGTCGACTTTCAACCACTATATCTTCCACCCTCTTGTAGCTATCGACACGGAACTGCTATGGTGTACAGCGGGAGATTTTGTACTAGAACAACACGGAAAGATTGTTCATCTACATTGTGCAGTTTTTGATGAAGAGCAAAATATTGACACCCACACTTAAGCCGGTAAGTTTCAACTCCCATGTCTCCCACCCCTTATCGTTATCAACCGTCTACCAATATAGTAGACAATGGGAGACTGATAGCTACTACCACATACAAACACTATTCGTTTGCGACTTGTTGTTTTGGATGCAGAGTGAAATATAGGCACAAACACCTAAATTTTTATATTTTTATTATAGTTAATTCCCCACTAGGAGAGCGTTTAAACACAATAAATTTTCATGGCGCTTTTTTGTCTTTTTCTTTTCTCTTCCTAAAAACCTTTCATATATGCACTGTGTTACTTCATCCTCTCTTCTGTTCACTTCTTTCCTGGTTTCTTCTCTTTTGGTGTTTCTTCGAATTTCTGTTTCTTGTTTTTTTCTCTGTATTTTTCTCTGTTTAATATTTCTTCTGTAGCGATATTTAGTTTCTTGAGGTCTTCCATGGTTTTCTTGGCACCGTTAGTTTTTATCGTATTACTCATCACAATGTTAACAATCTTCTTGATCAGCCTATTTTCATTCAAACTATAAATGTGGCCATAGAATTTTGCCCTCCTTTTTATGATGTTTTCTGTAATCGTCTCTTTTTTCCCCTTTACGGTTCTTTTGTTGGTCTCTTTACCCAGATTCACTGTCTCTGAACTGGCCCATACATCTTCCATAGAATTTTCCTCTCTTGCTAAATTATATGACCGCATTGAAATCTTTATTTTTTATATACAATACAGATCGATTTCGAACATGAAACCTTTGTTGACGGACATCCACAGATAAGATGATACATCTTTAATGAAAGGGTTTTACATTTTACGCCCAGCCACGCCGTTGTCCGTGCCACCTGGCTCTATCACATGCTTTGATCGACGAGGGCTGTTGTCACCTTGATTAAATGTTCAAATGTTTGTAAATCTATCGGACGTATTTGCGTGGTCATTAGTCCGTAGCTTACAAACTACTTAAACTAATGTTAACTAACCCAAGGACGATACAAACATCCATGCCCGAGGGGGGATTCGAACCCCCGACGGCGGTCGGCCGCATGCACCGCAGCACAGCGCTCCAACAAGCGCGGCTAACTCCCCGCGGCTGTCACCTTGATGTTTTGTGTGAAGTGTTCTGACAACGGGGGTTGCTGTGGATTCCATTGGCGAGCCCCTGGTTCTATGTTTTAACTGTATTTGACCCGAAGATGCGACTTTAAGTCGCGAAACCGGTGGTCTTTTTTTAAAAAGTAAAACAGCCGAAGTGGACCCTTCTATTAAAGATCGATTTCGGTCAATGTCTGATCATCCTCAGTGCTAGAATCCAAGCCCTGTGGGCCCACAAAACCTTGCACTTTGAATCTTAACATCAAGTAGGCAGTACATAAGTAGAACATCGAACACATAAGAGTTTATGTTTGACCTTCTACTTATGTACTGCCTACTTGATGTTAATATCCAAAGTGCAAGTTTTTTTGGGCCCACAGGGCTAGAATTCTGGCACTGATGATGGTCAGACACTGACCGAAATCTTCTTGATCAGCCTATTTTCATTCATCCTATAAATGTGGACATAGAATTTTGCCCTTCTTTTTCTGATGTTGTCTGTATTTGTCTCTGTTTGAAATAAAGATTTCAATGCGGCCAAACGCTGGTTCTTCCAATTTTAATAATTTTAATGTGGTCGCTCTGCACCAGATTCCGGATGGAGTCGCCTTCATGTATGTTAGTCAGTCATGTAATCTTATAAATTTGGTTGTGATGTTGGTAGGTAGTTCTTCTTGACGTTCTTTTCGGTGAGCAGCAGTGTACAAATCACTGGAGAAAACGCATCTCGCGCTCGCTCGCCGTGTCCCGGCAGGTGGCGCCTCTCGCGGCGGCAGCGGGAGTTGCCCGCGCATGCGCAGTCGGTCGAGCCGCGCGCGAGGCAATCTGCGCGCGCGAGCCAAACAGGCGGCGCGGCGCTGCGGCAGTCGCGCTCGGCTCGGCTCGGCTCGGCCCACACGAGACGAGACCAGTCCAGTCCAGGCCAGGCCAGTCCAGGCCAGTCGGTCTCGCGCCGCACCGCGCCCACCAGGGCTCGCGCCACGTGCGTCTGCCACGCCGCGACGACGCCTCGCCTCGCCGCTGCGGCCGACACAGTGAGTAGTGAGGGGCGGCCGCCGTACACCTGGCCGGCCCACGCGGAACTGTACCGACGCCGGAATGAGACGCGTCTTGAAACACGTGAACCGATTGTTGCCGGAACAGAGTGCGGCAGGGATGATGAACGTCATCCATAAATTATTGTGGAAACTCATCGTACGATGCTGCATTAGCATCCGCAACTGCAATGTATTTGAAATATGTTCTATTTATATAATATTTCTCCGTCACAGTTCCACTTAAGTTTTCAGAATTTTTTACTAGTTTCACACTGTCCTAACTCAATTTTCAAACTCCTGGCCTGTGTTTTAATCATCGTAAACTAACAATGTCATCATAATTAAGTATGTCAACTGACATCTTGAATCTAAAATCGAGACTTTGAATAGTGATGCGGTGTGAGTGCATCTGTATGTGGCGGACGCATGGATACGGCAGCAACACTTCTGTCAGCCTTGATTTTAAATTTAAGATGTCAGATACCATTATTTTGTATATGACAGCTTATTAGAATACAATGATTAATGCACAGAGCAAAGATTTGAAAATGGACTTATTATTGTCCGAAACATGTCATAAATTCTGAAAACAAAAAGTCCATCTTTGACGGAAGAATTTAATAAAATATATTTCAAATTCATACATTCTCTAGTATGTGTAAAACATTTTTGTGTATCGACAACGCGCGACACCGTTTTTAGTTATTTTTAATTTTTATTCCTCTCGATGCTAGCCGATTTGTGGAATATGATATTTTTCATAAATTAATACTGTTTACAGTAATTACCCGCTAAGTGAATACCACTACACAATGATGATCGTAACGTACATCAGATAGAAACGCAACATGAAAAGGAATGGGACTCTTAGTAATGGCTGCTATTATGAAATGATGGTATGGTTTTTAGTAGCTGGGAAGTCCCCATCGGGGTTCGGTCACCTTGACTGCAGGCCTTCCTTCAGTTGACTCCACTTCGGGGACGATGATGATCAGAGTGATGATGACAGAAACACTCCACACCCAGTCCCCTACCTGGATTCGAACCCGATACTCTTGGCACAGAGGTCAGTGACACAAGAATCAAGCCAGTGTGATATCACTGAAGACTGTTGAACCACAGACATAGTCATTTCATTTTTCATGATTAGCGCAACGCGGCAGCAACTCTATTTCTGACTTTAGATGTCGCTTTGATACTGAGAATTTTATCAAACACAAAATTATAGAGCTACTTTGCAAATGGACAACGATGTGTTTTCAGGTACAGACATTGGAAAAACGTTTCGGTAACACGATGGAAATAGTTTTCAGCAGAGAAAATAGCCCTACAAGTCATAACTAATAGGCAATACAAAAAACAACTATTTATATCGTAAACAACTGGAACTCTCTAAAACTATTCATCAGATTTCTTGTTTCTATATTGCGAATAAGCATGATTTGCAATATTTCAATAAGTTGCTTTCTAAGACCACAGCCAAGGTAGCTGATACTGTGTTTATTTAAATAAACACTTTCAGCAGGTTATGCTACATTTCGTTGACAAAGCATTTAGAAGACGCAACAGTTCTACTAAAGAAACTGCCTGCACCACACTTGTGCGTCCTAATTAGGAGTATTCTTGCGCATTGTGGGATCCCCACCAAGTGGGATTCACAGACGATTTAGAGAAAGTTCAGAGAATGGCAGCTCGTTTTGTATTATCGCAATATAGGGGCGAGTGTGACTCGGAAATATTGCACGAGTTGGGGTGGAAATCATTAAAAGAAAGGCGTTATTCGTTGCGACTAGTTCTGTTTGCGAATTTTTTTCACCAACTTTCTCATCGGGATGCGAACATATTTTGGTGACACCCACCTACATAGGAAGACATGATCATCAAAATAAAATAAGAGAAATCAGATCGAAAACGGAAAGATATAGGTGTTCCTTTTGTCCGTGCGCTATTACAGAATGGAACTGTATAGAAACATCATAAAAGCGTTTCGATGAACCTCTGCCATGCACTTCAATGTGACTTGCAGAATATTTATGTAGATGTAGATATATACGGACTTCACTCGATCAGTGTTTAACGTACAACACATAAGTAACAATATAAATGAAGTTTTCGGCATCACTATCGTTGACATGCAATTATACAAATAAAATATATCCCACATTTAGCCACAACAATTTTTATTTGTCTAATGTTGAGGGTGAAAAACCATTTTTAGTTGGTTGGTTGGTTTGATGTTTTAGGGGGACAAAACTGCGGAGGTCATCAGTCCCCCCCCCCATTTTTAGTATTATGTAATGTGGGGTATGTTAAAAACTGGTCCAACGAAGGCGGTATAATCTGCCGAAACAGATTATCAAAATAAAAATAAGTAATTAAATTAAATTAATTAACTGTAGATTTATATAATAATAAAATGGATCAGATAGTTCCAAAAGTAAAAATGATAAACATGTATAGTTATAAAAGATTGGCTAGTAATTGATAAGGAATGGTCGACTAACAAAAAATGACACGTAGAACTTCATGAACTTCAGTTACTTAGACTTAAAAAGTAATAAACTTCTAGCGTAAATTTCATTTGTCTTCGATTCCTTCTTTGTACATAAAAAGGTTACCATAGATAAGAAAATATTGAATAGATAAAAAGAGTGGTGGTCTTATGCTGTTTCAAACAGAACTTTAATATTATTAATTAGTGTAGTTAAGAAACCTCGCTAGATAGTGAATTTGGACCTATTTGCTTCCTCCTAACATTGCAATTCTCAAACAGATGCATAAACACGGCATTTTTAAATAGCTTTTTCAATAATAGCTACAGATTTAGCTACTTTACGCTATTTATTACCACACATGGTGCGCTAGGTATCAAAACTAAACAACATTTTCAGGAGCTAACGAGATAAAATGTTTAACACACCTTTATGTTCCAAAGGTACTAAACTGGAGTACAAACAACTGTCGCAATACAATTGCAGCATAGTCTTGTATAATAGTTGGTTTAACATCTCCCACGTTTTTCATTCTAACTCTTCTCTGGTTCATCTTTACAATTATCCTGCGCACATCATTCTCACGACTGCATAACGGATCGCCGTAAACTAAATGTCAGAATTTTCACCTGAAGCAGATTGTATATTAATCTTTTAACTAACTAGGGATTCGCACCTGCTTGGCGAAGAAACAATGAAGGGAAATTTATCGGTCCCGTTAAGAAGATGGTAAAACGACATAAACTTCAAATTTGGGGTGTTAATAACGAACAGAAATTGGCTGATTACGAAGTGTCTTCTACATATCATATTCCACGCTTCTATAAGTTAGTGACAAAGATAATACGAAAGGTGAAATTTTAGGCAATGGTTTCCGTATTGAGAGGGAAACAAGACTCTGCAACTTTAATAGCACACTAATCTTATTGGTTAAGAAAAATAAGCTTAGTTTGAATACCACACTATAGATTCGGCGCTTACATATCCACTATTCTTACAATGAGTCATAAATAACCATTATCGATGGATCACATCTGTAGCGTCCAACATCCGTGAAACCAGATATTCTTCTCGTTGTGCAAGAATCTCACACACCACAGAACTCCGTCTGAAGGAAAATACGGATACCTTGGCGCCAAGGACGGAGTTTTTGGAATTTGCATTGAAATGTTCTTGCTCTAAGTATGTAGTGGCTCGTCGTGTTGACACGAAAGTATTCAGCTGCATATATTCGACGTTCTGTGACGACATGTAGTCCAGAATACTAATAGAAACTTTTCCACTATTCTAAACCAGAACTGATTTCCAGTATGTAGCGAGGGTGAACTTGTGTGAAAAGTACTGAATTTTGAAACAGTGCGCTCTGCTGGGACTCGGAAACGTCGTCCGTCGCGAGAAATTTCTCTACCGAATGAGCTGTCCAAGAACGACTCCGACCCTGCCTCACAGCTTCATAAATTTCCAAGGTTCGATTACCGGTCCGGCTCATAGTCGTGACAGTGTTACTCTGCCGCTCAGTTCCACGTTTGTTCGTGTTTAGTGTGCTAGGCGATAGCAGCTATGACTGAAGTTGCAACGATTAACATTACTAAAATTTTAAAGTCCCAAAATACTATTTTCACGATATAGTTTTTAACGTAAATTATTGCCATCATGTCCATGGTTACTCATCGCTGTTGACAGAATCATTACGTATCGGTCTTTGAACCAGCTGGTCCCAGCCAGCAAGCAAATGGTCATCGACCTAATTTTGGCGTCCTAGGATATGAACTAAAGAAGTCGTATGATAGTGTCATGTAAGCATCGAAAACGAGTAGTCTATTATGTAGGGTAATTAGTTATTAAATGTTATTATTTACGCGAGACCAGAACATTTTCCATTTACGCCTATTCATATTTAAACTCATTGTTATTCTCATAACTAGTGTCGGATTTGTGTTATTGCAATTAATGGAAAGTTACTTATCAAGAAAAGGATGCATAGGTATAAATGTTCAAATGTTCGTAGAGTCTATGGGACTTAACTACGTGGTCATCAGTCCCTAAACTTACAAACTACTTATGAACTACTTACAACTAAGGACGGCACAAATATCCATGCCCGAGGGGGGATTCGAACCCCCGACCGTAGTGGCCGTCGGGACCGTGACTGTAGCGCCTCAATCCCCTCGGCCACCGCGGCCGGCGCATAGGTATAAAAATAGCACCATTTACTAGTTAACTATTTTTTTAATTGTAATAGGAATTTAAATGTTGGTCATTGTGATGGAAATACTTATTAATTAATATCGCATACCGATTTTCATCATTGAATGACCACCTTCGTGCAGTATTTATGCACAACTTACTTGTCAGATGCATGTTAATTGTGTCATTTTCTGCAATCATATCGACTTAAATACTGCACTGAAGACGGTCGTTAACGTTACCGAAATCGATACGCAATATATATAAACTAGCTGAAAATCCGGCTTTGCCCGGGTATTTATTTATTTAATCAAGCCTTGAGTTAGTTCTTGTCCTATCCCTTCTCTCAATGTCCATCCTCTTTTGCCGAAAACATGTTAGTTTTATAAAAGGGACAATGCATTTTGAGAAGTCAGTTATAACTTACGAAAAATATTTAATAAATCAAAGAGTAAATATCTTTTCCAGAGAGTAATTATTGTTCGATATTTCGCTTTATATACTTCAAATCGAAAAATATCTTGAATTACACACTTTCTAAAGTATCTTATCCGGTACTTCAAAGCACAAGCTATCTCCACATCAGGTTTCATCACAATAGATTCAGTGTTTTATGTAATGATATACAGCCAAATCGGTTCAGCCTTTCTCGAGTTTTAGCGAAACTAACGAACAAAATTCATTCTTATCTTTGACAGTTCATATACGGGTTCAGATCGTGTAAAGCAAACTTTACTCTTTCGAAGTATACAGTATTTCTGAACGCATCCAACACAAAAACCAAGTCATTATTTTACATGTTTTAAATCTAAATTTTCCTCGCAATTTTTCCATATTTTATTACCATTTAAACCTTCCCTGAACTTCCACGAATGCGACATGAACATAAGCCTGGACATGTGTGCGTGATCTTCCCACTCTTTCCACACACTATCGAGCTGATACTTCCACTATTTGATGATGCCTTTATAAAGCTACTGGGTCTACAATAAATATAATTTAAATTAATATGGTTTATATTAAGAGAAAAGTGATACGAAGTTCACCGGGTTATCTAGTCATCTAGTCACCTGGCAATGCTTCGCAATTGTTAATATGTATGTTCCCTTGCTTTGAACGTCAAATGTGCAAATGTACGAATGATATTGATATCCCAAAAAGCTCTTTCAGTTTTCCACAAATTTTCCTATTTTCTGGCCAACTATTCCAAGCTTATACTACATTCAAACCTTCCTCTCGCTTGAACGTCGAATGTGCAAAAATTTATTTCAATCAGATAAATGGTACTGATATTTCATAGAAAAAGCTCTTTCTATTTTTTCCGAATTTTCCAATTTTCAGGAAGACTTTTCCAAATTTTTATTTGACGCGAACCTTCCTGTTGCTTTCAATATGAAACGTATAATATTTTATCGCAATTGGACGAACGGTATTGATATCTCACTGGAAATAGCTGTTTCAGTTTTTCCCAATTTTTTTTCTTTTCCGGACAACTTTCCCATATTTCATCACCGTTTAAACCTTCCCTGGACTTACACAATTATTTAAAAACTACAATTAGCCAAATCGGTTGAGCCGTTCTCGAGTTTTAGTGAGACAAACGAACAGCAACTCATTTATATATATATAGATAAGTATTTTTAGCGCAGACATCAATGTTCAAATTCCTAATAATATTTTTACAAGTGTTAACAAAATTTTTCCATTGAACTGTATTTCCACAGCCCTGTTCTTGTTTAGCATCGGTAATGTTCTGCGCATTGTGATACTCGTAAACATCGGATAATACTTTAAAACTACCTGTTTATGGATACGGTGGCGATTCTGTTTCGACTATACTCAATGTCATCATTCCAACAGTTGGCTAAAGTGTTAAATACATTAAACAGATAACGGTTTAAGCGAAAGAGAAAATATCTACATCTTTATCTGCATTATTCAAGTAACCTCACGGTCTGTGGCGGAGGTTACTTCTTTTAGATGGATCACTACCTCCATTCCATTGTCCGATCGTCTGTGGTTCGTGGACAAAACGACTGCCGGTTTGCCTCCATGCTGACTAAACTCTCTAATTTTGCCCTCGTGGTCTTTTCGTTTGATGCACTTAGGGGAAGCACTGTTTTGCGTGACTGATGAGCAATGTTCCAGTTTTGTTGTTTTTAACGTGATTCCATTGTTGCGGAACGACACTTTTTTCTCTCAATGAATCTGGCGACAGTTTGCGATTAATTTTATCTAAACCTAGCACTACAGATCGCTTCTAATGTCCATTAGCAGGTGTTTTGTGGTAAGGCGTCCAACTTTTGCCAAACGCAATTCGGGACATTTCGAAGATATGCAGGATGACTAAGATCACACGACTCGTTGTACTAGTTATTCTAAAACTAGGAAAGAAATTTAGTTGAGCAGTGCAGGCCTACACATTTACTTTTAAAGTAACAAACTAACACGAATGACATTTTATTCTTTGTTTTCAGTCTTTATTTACAGTTCATAAATATTTTCTCATTCTCCTATTTTGAATTTCAGAGTCCGACAATTTTTACACATTCTTTCTCCGTTACGTTTTTCTTTTTTGTTACAGCTCTTAGAGAATCGTGTCCACACATTTTGTAACTTACTCCGCACAAAGAATTATGTTTTGCAATAGCCTCGAATTGAATGTGACAAAAACGTTTTTTAAAAACTATTGAAAATACTCTATTTTAAAAGTTCTTTTGATGAATTTAATTATTCCTTACTACATACAACGCTCAATCACTGTCGTTATTGCATTTTCAGAATTTCACCACTCTTTTATTTCTGAAGGAAATAATATAAATTATGATATTGTATTTGCATGTCTGATTTTAAATACGTTGATGCAGACTGTGATAATATTACATCATGTTTGACATCTTGAGAACCGAAAGATATTCCATTACACTTATTGAAATGTACTTATGAAGGTACAGAAAATATCCAAAAACAATATTTTTTAATAATTCATCCTATCATGAAATGCAGTAGCAGCTTAAAACAAGAACAACTTCCACTGCTAACAAATTTATCATTTTCAAATAGATGTGTATTTTTATATTATTTTGTATTCAATGTGAGAAGACTGACATTTATTCGTAGGTGATGCATTGTGTACTTCACTTGCAAGCAGTATGACAGAAAGTGCCGTACACAAATAATGCCGACTTGTGGTCTTAGACGAACAATTAAAAAATTATTGGAATGCAAGACGCTTTTTCCATTTCGCGGGATATTTTCAGTAAATATCCCAGTGCGGAAGAACGAGTCCCGCAGAATCCTGGACGGTGGCCACCTTATTTTGTGGAAGTATCGGCTTCCTGTGATTGTTCTGCAGTCACATCATTCATTTAATAACACGGCTGCGGTATTCACGAAACGGTAGGCGTTGCAAAGTTATCTTTTCATATTGCGACACACGATCATGACAGGTGTTTCATATCAACGCAATTGTCCAATAAAATTTTGGACTTGTTATCGATATCCGCCAAACGATTGGTATTGTTATGTTTACAATTAATTCAGTGAAAAATTCCCGTAAGGGGGCCGATATCTGTTCTTGAAACAACTATGGGTGTGAGTGAAGTTCAGTGAAATACTAGATTTTATTTACATACATAGTACCCGACTTTTTAAATGTTTAAATGTTTGTATAGCTTATGGGACTTAACTATGGTGTCATCAGTCCCTAAACTTACAAACTACTTAGCTACTAGCTTATCCTAAGGACGGCACAAATATCCATGCCCGAGGGGGGATTCGAACCCCCGACCGCAGTGGCCGTGCAGACCGTGACTGGAGCGCCTCAGTCCCCTCGGCCACTGCGGCCGGCTACCCGACTTTGATCGACTATGTATTTATACCATCTTATGAAAAATGCGCCCTCCAATAATTTTTCAGGGACGTAATCTACAATATTAGGAAAATGTCTGCGAAATGTGTTGCCAAAATAGTTGCTAGTAAAGGCGTAATGAAACCTCTTGTGCCATGGGTGGTTTCTTATTGTTAATAACGTCGTATCTCCTGAACTAAAGTATGTGGATACTGTCTGCAGTATGTAACACAGACAGAGTTAACGGCGTTAACATAATAAATCAAGTAATGGCAAGCCGAAGACTATAGTTTTACTAAATGAACAACGGAATCCTTGTTAGAGAGAATCATCTTTCCTTCTTAAGGCGAAGTCAGCGAGAAAAATTCAGTGATGGTTTGACCGACTTGTCCTCAGTCGGAAGATGATGCAACTCTGGTTTCTGATTATTCACCCCATCCCAACTACGTAAGAAGGTAGGTGATAGTTAACGCCTACATCGATTGATGACTGTTAGTAACGAATTTGTGTAATTACCAAGTTTAGTTGAAATTAGACCACTGTATAAGAGCTCATGTTGAACACACACAACACGTATACTGATAATAAAACTGTAAATGTTGATCTGTCCTTGTACACTTCAAAGCTACCAGACGAATATTCGTGCGGTTTTTCACAGAAAACCTATCGATATTAGGGTCAACATGGCATTATTTCATAAAAAACGTATTAAGAAAAAAAAGTAATCGTAATTTTGAGCTTATCATCAGCTTGTCATTTCCTCAGAATCGGTCCAGAGAAAGTAGAGATACAATTCAAAAAATTGCATATGTCTGTCTGAACAGGATAATCTCCAGAAGTACCACGAATTTTCGTGGGGTTTCTCAGGTAATTCGAATGTAGCATAGGGCAACATATAGGCTTCATTGCATTAAAATCGTATGAGGAGAATAAAACATTTTGTAATTTGAAGTTTTAGCAAAGAACAAATAGAGGCGCTGTTAATTTCGTAGTGCACCAGACAGCCGGCTGCGATGGCCGAGGGGACTGCGGCGCGCCAGTCACGGTCTGCAAGGCCATTACGGTCGGAGGTTCTAATCCCCCCTCGGGCATGGATATTTGTGCCGTCCTTAGTGTTAGATAGTTCATAAGTAGTTTGTAAGTTTAGGGACTGATGACCCCGTAGTTAAGTCCCATAAGCTGTACAAACATTTAAACAATTTTGCACCAGACAAACAATAGATGGCCCTCTTGCGTGTATCGGTTCAGGAACAGAAGTACTGTGGTAAGCAAACATCAACAACAGAATTAAGAAATAGTCTTATCTCTGCTACTACAAACTAACAGTGAACAACGAGTTACTTATTCTCCTTTGTGGAAATCAACCTCAACAACATTCCTTTGCATTTTTTCAGCTGGTTTCATGTGTATTTAAAACATGGCGATATTCGTTTGCTTTTATCGATAGGTTTTTGTTTAGTTATGAATTCATTACAAGGACAGTCTTATTGATGTACTGTGCTTTGTGATTTCGGAGTGTGCTTTTGAACACGTTATGTTAACGAATAATCAACTCTTACGCAATACGCAAGAGTGTCTACAAAACCACCATGCTGCACTCACTGGATGGCGTGTACAACCAACACATCCTTGAGACAAGGCCTTACAACAGCCTGTGCTACGTCACACTGACCAGGCCACGGCTGCCAGCTTTCTGGCTCGCTTACACTGGATGGCGTGTATAACCAACACATCCTTGAGACAAGGCCTTACAACAGCCTGTGCTACGTCACACTGACCAGGCCACGGCTGCCAGCTTTCTGGCTCGCTTACACTGGATGGCGTGTATAACCAACACATCCTAGAGACAAGGCCTTACAACAGCCTGTGCTACGTCACACTGACCAGGCCACGGCTGCCAGCTTTCTGGCTCGCTTACACTGGATGGCGTGTATAACCAACACATCCTTGAGACAAGGCCTTACAACAGCCTGTGCTACGTCACACTGACCAGGCCACGGCTGCCAGCTTTCTGGCTCGCTTACACTGGATGGCGTGTATAACCAACACATCCTAGAGACAAGGCCTTACAACAGCCTGCGCTACGTCACACTGACCAGGCCACGGCTGCCAGCTTTCTGGCTCGCCGCTACTAGGCAGCGGTCAGCCATTCAGCTGGCGGCCGTAACTGTGAATAGCACATGAATGAAAATCTGACGAGTCCATTCAGTATGCTGTGGGTTCACCTGTACAGCGTTTCATGATGTCTAGGTGTCAAAGTTGGATTACGACATGGACGTTGCGCATCAAGTTACTTGTCATGTAGCCTATTAAGTACAGTTTGAGTGTGAACATGACGTCTTGTGGCTGCACGAAAATCATTATTCAGCGTGGTCACGGTCTGCACGGCCACTACGGTTGGGGGTTGCCGTCCTAGTTCGTAAGTAGTTCATAAGTAGTTCGTAAGTTTAGGGACTGATGACCCCGTAGTTAAGTCCCATAGACTATACAAACATTTGAACAATTTTTAGGACGGCACAAATATCCATGCCCGAGGGGGGATTCGAACCCCCGACCGTAGTGGCCGTGCAGACCGTGACTGGAGCGCCTCAGTTCCCTCGGCCACCGCTGAGCCACGGCACCAGGAAGCACTAAGCCACCTTTACTTAATGAAGACTGCAACTGCTCTGATTGTCTTAAGCCATGTTTAATTCTGCCTCATGTTCCCCTATATAAATACATGTCAGTGTTGCGAAGGCTCTCCAATAACGAATAGCATCCCAGCAATTAAAGGGAACGCATGAATGAGAACGATCCTGCCTTTTATCTCAGGTAGGCCTATGGGTGATTTAAATCTGTCTGTCTGTAAATCTATCGGACCAAACTGCGTGGTCATCAGTCCGTAGCTTACAAAGTACTTAAACCTAGGTAAACTAACTTACGGACAAACACACACACCCATGCCTCAGGGAGGACTCGAACCTCCACGGCGAGCAACCGCGCGCTCCGCAGCGAGACTCTTTAGACCGCTCGGCTACTCCACCGCGGCGTGATTTAAATATCAAACAATAATGCAATGTCCAGAGAGATATTTTGTCTCGATATATATCACAAATATAAGTCTTAAAGAGAGGAATCGCATTAAAATTTATGTCACAGCCGAGATTCGAATCTGGGACCTCCTGCTTACTAGATAAATGCTCTACCACTAACCCACCGTAACTTAAAAAGTACACCTACTACTTATTGTCTGATATTTATATGACCTGTAATTTAAAAAAAAAAAAAAATGTTTGTAGAGCTTCTTGTACTTAACTACGGGGTCATCAGTCCCTAAACTTACAAACTACTTATGAACTAGCTTACACTAAAGACGGCACAAACATTCAAGCGCGAGGCGCGATCCGAACCCCCGACGGGAAACGGTCTCGCGCATCGTAGTTCATAGCGCCTCAATGCGCTACCGCTTCGCCGAGGCTATATGATCTGTACCTGAGATACAAGGCAGGATCGTTCCCATTAACATTCACTGCTGGCGTGCTAATCCGCTATTATAAAGCCTTGCAAACATTGATATGTATTGCACAGGGGAACATGACGGAGAACTAAAGTTTGTGTTGTGGAGGTAGACGTGGCATACGACAATGCGTGCAGTCGATGTATTAATTAAGTCACAGTGGCTTAGTGATATAACAGGTAGTCGTAGGTTCGAATCCCGGCATTGGCAAAAATTTTAATTCAGTGTATCTCCTTCAGATTTATATCTTTGACATTCACCTTACAAAAAATGTTCAAATGTTTGTATAGTCTATGGGACTTAACTACGGGGTCATCAGTCCCTAAACTTACAAACTACTTACGAACTAGGATGGCACAAATATCCATGCCCGAGGGAGGACTCGAACCCCCGACCTTAGTGGCCGTGCAGACCGTGACTGGAGCGCCTCAGTCCCCTCGGCCCCGCGGCCGGCTTCACCTTACAGTTTGAAGAGACTTGGCTACAGACATCCTTGTGTGAATCCCCTTACGGTTGCCATTCTGCTTGTTTGTTGTTCATTCATTCCTGTATCCTTTGTTCTAGGTATAAGTTCAGAAAGAGTCTCTGTTGTCTTCAAATTATTCCTATCTCGTTAAGAATATTCATCAATTTCGTTCAGTTGGCTCTGTCGAACGCCTTCTGCTAATCTATAAAACAAGCGCAAACTTCGTTAACGACCAAAATTGTCTCTGATAGAATCCTCAACATTCTGATAACATGCCTGATCCATTTTCCCATAATTTCTTGTTCCTTACTCATGGTGAGCAATCGTGCAACAATCTTCGACACAAGAGAAATTAGAACAATTTCTCTCTAATCAATACTCTTCTTGGCTAGCTGTTTCTTCTCCAAAGCAACCACTGTGACGTCCAAAAAGTCCTTCGGCCATTTTTCACTTGCGTAGATTTGGCATAACACTTCAAATCATCATTTCCTGTTTCTTAAAGCAAATGTGACAGTATCACATACTTACTTCCAGTTTCCACCAACAGGTTCATCACGTGCTGCAGTTGTCTTTCTGGGTGATCACTGCCAGGTCTTGTGCATACTTGACTGTATTGATGAGGTGTCCTCCTATCCTGCATTTTCCGCAACCCTTTCAACGCTAACTGCAACGAAAAAGTAGTAGTATATAAATTCAAACATATCAATCACATGCAAACGAGAAGCCTAACTTTAAGAATCAACAGAAATTCCACGAGATTTCTTATTAGAAATCCACATGACCACGGCATAATAGCCCGGAAAATTTTAACAATATTGACATTCCCGTCCGCGAAAGTTTACATTTTACGCATTTTAATTGAAGTCCCATTGGAGTACGTACCACAGCTGTTTCCATCATGGCAGTGAATTACCTTCTGCTTTTATTACAGTAAGAGGTGAACCACTTTTGAAATACAGCAAAAGTCCGATAATCCTGGACGTTCGGAACCGATCCGTTACCGGATTACGGTAAATGCCGGACTATCGTGCGGGTACCTGTTAGTGCTGGCGCAGGCTAAACCGCATACTGAAAACAGGTGTGAGACAGTGTACTGAACCATTTGTACAATGACCGCTCTAATTGTTCCAGTTTCGGTTTTCTTTAAGTTTATCAAGAAGCGAATTTTTCAGTTATTACCGATTGAGAAGCATATTTCATTAGTTAGTTAGTTAGTTGTTTATGTTATAAATGGGTGGCGAACCAGTACTAAACTCAGTTGTCAAAAAAGTTTTGCTCTCACGTCTCTCTATAAGTTTGATGACTTCCAGTTTCCCGTTGATGGTCAGAGTTGCGCGCTTACACTTCACTCCTGATTTAGAGCTTGAAGACGGTTTGGGTTTCGAGAACACCCTCAGCGCTTAAATGTTAATAAAACTTCCACAGATCAGTATGATATCACAGTCACCACTGTTAAATCGCGAAAAATGCTGGCAATCCAAACAATGAGAGGAACCTCTGTACAGTACAGTAACAGCAGACATAGGCTGAGTAAGGTCTAAATGCTTCCGATTCCAACAATGGCGTTTGCGTCGTTGACGAGCGCTGGCAGAACATTGTTGTCACCGGCAAAACAGCGGACTGATTCATGTGAACAGTCGGTCAGTGAAGTACACAATAGCGCCTGCATTAAAGGAAAAACAAGTCCCTTTGGATTGTGTTGCCGGACCAACGGCGTTCCGGACCTTGGTTTTTTTTTTTTTTTTTTTTTTTTTTTTTTTTTTTTTTTTTCCACTGTTGCCTGCGAGTATGGACCCGCTGCCTATATAATATAGCGGGTCAGGTCTTCCACATTAGCTGCCACACTGTTCGTTTAGACTAATATGATAGAAGACCAGTGTGCCGTTGTCCGTGTCCCACCCGTGGAGATGGAACTGTTGTGACAAGTCTGCCGTATTTACTCAGCCGCTACTGTACACTTTTATTAAATTAATTATAGTATTAAAGAAATACATAGAGGTTATAAATTTATAAAGCAAACATAAAAATGCAATAGCATAGTTAATGATAGGAACAATATTGTCTGATAGAGCATATTGTGTGATTGGATTGAGGAGTTCCTTGATAAGAGAATGCAGCATGTCATTCTCAATGGAGAGAAGTCTTCCGAAGTAAATGTCAGTTATGCCACAGGGTCCGTTGCCGTTCACGATGTATATTATTAATGACCTTGCGGATAACATCGGAAGTTCACTTTGGCATTTTGCAGATGATGCTGTAGTACATAGAGAGGTTGTAACAAACGGAAAATTGTATTGAAATGCAGGAGAATCTGCATCGAATTGACAGGGAGAGGCAATTGAATCTCAATGTAGACGAGTGTAATGTGCTGCGAATACATAGAAAGAAAGTTATCATTTACCTACACTATAGCAGGTTATAAACTGGAAGCACTTAATTCCATAAATTATCTGGGAGTAGGTATTAGGAGTGATTTAAAATGGGACGACAATATAAAATTAATCGCCGGTAAAGCAGATGCCAGACTTAGATTCATTGGAAGAATACTAAGGAAATGCAGTCCGAAAACAAAGGAAGTACATGTATGATCGCCGAAATATTGCGCCCGTTGGACACTATAGACCCGTGGATATTTTGATCATCAAATACGCCGGGAGAAACTGAAGAATCACACAAAGGAAGTAGGTTACAGTACACTTGTTCGCCCACTGCTTGAAAACTGCTCACCTGTGTGGGATCCGTACCAGGTGGGGTTGATAGAGGAAGTAGAGAAGATCCTACGGAGAGCAGCTTACTTCGATTTGGTAATCGTGAAAGCGTTTGGGAGGCGATCGATAAACTCCTGTGGAAGACTCTGCAGGAGAGACGCCTTGTCACTAGGTACGGTTTTTGTCGAAGTTTCGAGAACATACCTTTACCGAAGAGTCTGGCAGTATATTGCTCCCTCCTACGTATATCTCGCGAAGAGATCAGTAGGATAAAATAAGACAGATTAGAGCACACACAGAGGCATGCCGACAATCTCTTTCCGCGAACAATACGTGACTGGAATAGATGTGAGAACCGATAGTGGTACTCCAGGTACCCTCCGCAACACGCCGTCGGGTGGCTTGCGGAATGTGGATGTAGATGTACATTTAGCTACACAAACGTAAAGGTACTCTGCATTCGTTCCGGACTATTGGATACCGAACAATCGGATTTCTAATGTACTCGCCTTACTCCATAATGTGTCAAGACTTGCATTCAATTCAATTCAATTCAATTTATTCTTACAATATTTAGACCTGTTACCTTGAAACTCTAAACAGGTCGTACATAATCATTTCACATTGTCTTATACACTGTTTTATAAATGTGAATGTAGTAATTACTTATGTTTACTGCAAACATTAACCACATTAATGTAAATAAAATTAAAGAGAAATTTAGAAGTATTGAAAATTATCAAAAAAAATTGAAATACGATAAATTGTTCCGTGGCTTAAGTAAAGTCTTCTAGATAATTGCCAAAATAAGTTCCTAGCAGCCTCGGAAGAAGTCGATGTTTGCCAACTAATAAGGGCACTAACTAGTGTAACTACAGTATTCTACAGTACCCTCACATGCATATGCGTGCCTCGGCAAAAATCGTTGAGTCTGCGCATAGACTAATATATATATATATATAGGAAATTTTTGGCTAGTTGTGTTTAAATTTTATTTGATAAATAGAGATTTTTGGCATTAGGATCGTCGATTTGGAGCCATAGACAGAAAGTTAAGCAGTTGCCTTTTAGATATTCGTTGTGCAACTGCATTAAGTGTAATCCACAAGGTTCGGTACCTTACGACTGCTTGCAGATCACAGTCTACTGTCTGCATTCCCTCTCTTCCTAGAAACGGTGGCAACTTAGAACGACGTGATCAGCAGTACCCTAATCTCCACATTCACAGATTGGTGTGTTACTGCGTTTAAAGCGATTTAGATATTTCGGATATGGACCATGGCCTGTTAACAGGTGTACCATACCTCGAGTAGGAGCAATGTACCGCGATCTGTTTCTAATGTCTGGGAATGTACTGTATAAACGTCTTGCAGTCCTTATAGGGTCCCAATCAGACTCCCACTCATGCGCGTATGGATTTATGGTGCTTACTGCGTTTAAAGCAATGTAGATTTTCGGATATGGACCATGGCCTGTTAATAGGTGTATCATACCTCGAGTAGGAGCAATGCACCGCAATATGAGTGTGTATCTAATGTCTGGGAATGTACTGTATGCCCGTCTTGCAGTGCATATAGAGTCCCAATCAGACTGCCACTCATGCGTGTATGGATTTAAGGTGCTCACTGCGTTTAAAGCAATGTATATTTTCGTATATGGACCATGGCCTGTTAATAGGTGTACCATACCTCGAGTAGGAGCAATGCACCACAATATGAGTGTGTTTCTAATGTCTGGGAATGTACTGTATACCCGTCTTGCAGTGCATATAGAGTCCCAATCAGACTGCCACTCATGCGTGTATGGATTTAAGGTGCTCACTGCGTTTAAAGCAATGTATATTTTCGTATATGGACCATGGCCTGTTAATAGGTGTACCATACCTCGAGTAGGAGCAATGCACCGCAATATGTGTTTCTAATGTCTGGGAATGTACTGTATACCCGTTTTGCAGTGCTTGTAGAGTGCCAAACATGCTTCCACTCAGGTGTGTATGGATTTATGGTGCCGCTACCGCTGGAATTTTTTCCCGTAATACTTCGCCGTTTTGCTCGGAGTGGAAGGAGAGCGACCCTCAGCAAGGCGTTTGCGGTCGCAGCGGTGGGAAGACGGCGTCGTCGTCGTCGTCGGCAGTGGGGTTTTATGCCGTTGCGTGAAGCCGCATCCCGAGTGCTTCCGGCGGCGCGTGGCCACAAGTCAGCAGGTGGGGCGCAGCGGCAGCAGAGGCAGGAGGGAGCCTTGAGAGCACTCGACGGCCGCGCACCGCCGTATTGGCGATCAGATTAGCGCGCGCTGAGTTTTGTGGGCACGCCAAGGCGCGCCACGCCAGTGGTGGGGGCGGCGGGGGCGGCGGGGGTGGAGGCGGGGGCGGCATGCGAGCGCCTGAGGCCGATAAACGCCGCCCCACCGCCGCCGCCGGCGCTCTAAATCCCCCACTGTTTGTTGTTTGCACTTTCGCCACTTTGCGCCAGCGGCCGACTGCAGGTGAAGGCGAGGCGAGGCGAGGCGAGGCGGCTCCTCTGACCGCTCACCCAGACCTGCGTCAAGCGCGCTCTTTAGCGCAGTCGCGTGCCAGGCGCTCTGTACGACTACTCTCACAGCGACACGGCGTAAAGCCTGCACCACAATGAAAGGAAAACAACTCGTTAAAAGTGTACCATCTGCTTCTCATTTTTGCTATAGTCGACAAAGAAGACTTAAGAGAGTCAGCAACTGCGTATTTAAAAACAATTAATTAGTCTTTTATCCATTATGTGCCGGAACCTGCGACTGTATCTTGGAATACGTTTCAGAAATTACTACAACCGGTCGCCTTATTTTCTTCTCAATGAAGATTTATTAAACCAAGACCGGTTTCAAGCTGCCTAGCAGCTCATCATCAGACGGTATATATATATAGTGTTGTCGTGGTTTTCATGTAATGGGGCTTTCACCTCATGTTGTTGTGCATGGCACTATCATAGCATATGCCTACATTGATCTTTTTAGCACTTTTTGCTTCCCACTATTGAAGAAAAATTCAGGATGGGCGTTGTATCTTTCGTCGCTATCGATAACCTTTTCTTAATGCACGACCTACGTCGGAGTGCTTGCACGACAATATTCCTGTAATGGGCCGTACTGCTCAGTCATGATTAATTCCTTTGGGGTGTTTTGGAACGCCGACTTCGTGCCAGGCCTCACTGACCTACATCGATACCTCTCTTCAATGCAGCACTCTGTCAAGAATGGCCTCCTATTCTCCAAGAAACCTTCCAGCACCTGATTGAACGTGTGCTTGTGAGAGCGGCAGTTGTCATAAAGGCTAAGGCTGAGCCAACCCCTACTGAATTCCAGCATTACCGATGGAGGGCGCCACTAACTTGTAAGTCATTCTCAGCCAGGTGTCCGGATACTTTTGATCACATAGTGTAGTTGCGTCCGCAAATCGTCTTGTTCTTGTTATGACAAGCACTTACAAATTGAAACTTGTAAGGGGACTGCTGAATGGAAATCTCGAATCCTGCGTTTACGCTATATAGGTTGGCAACAACTTATACAGTCATATTTGTTTCGGTGAAGTAAGATTATCTTTGGCGGCCGAGAGGCAGTGATTTTCCCTCTGAGTAAGAAATAATAGCAGTCTGGAGTCGGTCGAGGAAGGATCGCGTCTAGTAGCCAAGCGAGAGGATCGGGTGGTATACAGAGAAATTGAAGCTGGCACCTGATGAGATTTGGAATCTTTCAGTGCAAGATATTTACTGTTTTAATGAATTTTTGGGTTTGTTTTTCTTTTATTATTAATATAGATTTCCTTTCAGTGAGACTCCATTTAATTAATTTATAACAATGACTTTTGAGCGCGATTAGTGTAAAGAAAGAGGGGTTGAAAGTATAATAATCATTCATAGATCGACGTTGTCAATTGTAATACCGCTACCTGGGGTAGGGTTTCCTTAAGTTTCGGAGCATCCTCATTGCACACTTCGCAACAATACGCACATTCTTCGTTTCTGTGGTTTGTGATAGTTGAGGTGAATTTATTACTTATTATTCTATATATTTGACATAAAGTGAATTTAATTATTTTCATTGATTATTTCTTTTAATTTCTTTTGGAGAGTAAAGGTGGGATCAAATTTAGTATTACATGGATTAATAGCTTAGTGATAGTTGAGTGCATTGCAGAAATTCAGTCTCATGAACTAATTGAAGTGAAGAATGTGAAGTACTGCGAAGCGAGGTGTCACTTTCCAGAATTGAATATTCGCTTCATTTATTTCATTGTTAATTGAGAACGGTGTTGGCTGGATTTAATACAGAAGATTGCTTATAGGTATTTTGTCTTTATATAACTTTTGTTAGTAAGCGTTAAATTAAATAATTCTTTACCAGTATATAAAGTAACTAAATCATTAAGTGGCCAGCCGTTGCTATTACTGCAAAATCTCTTAACGTAGACACATCACCCAGCCGCCCGTTTGCAAACTGCGTGCCGGATAGGCATTCAAATCTTCGACCTTTTTCTATCGTGGGCAAGTGCTAAACCGACTGAGCTATCCTGGCACAACCTTGCTTCCGCTAGTACCTCGCCTCATACTTTCCAAACTTCGCACGAGTTCTCTTGCAAATCTTGTAAGACTAGCGCTCCTGTAGGAAACTCTATTGTGCAGATATGGCTTACAAGGGAACATCATCAACTCGACCTCACATTTTCTTGGGAAAAAAATACATGAGCCTAAGTATCAACCCCAGAAATCGATATGATGTGAAAATTTGGGCCATTACGCAGATACTGCAAAGTTATGGCCTCCTCAAAGTACAGCTTTTAAACATTGGTCCTCCGCTTCACTGCAGCCGCTTAATGCCCGAAGGCAAAGTGTTGTGCAAAGAAGGGAGAACAGCGAGTACCCCGAAATGTGAAATTTGAAGAGCTTGGGAAGTACAGGAGGAAATAATATTACAAAATGAAACATATGTACTGTAACTCTTTCAGTTTACTCCACTTCAATACTGTCAGCTTTACAAATAACAAAATGATGTGCATAAAATGTAGGGAAAATTAAATTACTTTACACTACTTGTTGAAAAACCGTCTCACTCGTTTCCACTGCAGTTGTGACGCGCTGTATAAAACGCAAACGGCTCGTTGCATATATTGTTCTGTTACAAAGACGGGCAAAGTAGTATTCGCCAATTTAAAAACATCAAAGCAGCTTTCACCATCACTGACGACCTCAATTCTACGGCCAATCTCCGTTGAAGCAATGAAACTGCTCGACGAATCTGACGGTGGTGAAATGGCAGCATCGTTATCGTCGACGTAATTCTCTTGTAAATCTGCACCGAACGTTAACCCGCTATTTTCTTGTATAAACCAGCACGTCATCATTGCAACTGTCTATGATACCTGCAACGCAGTTGAAAGGTATAAGGAAAAGCATAAAGAAAGCGTAGTGTATTTTCTTTTAACGCGTGTAGAACGTCTAATAACTGCAAATGATTATGCTTTACGGTGACGACTTTAAAGAGCTCTAATTCTTTGACATTTAATCGTTGCAGATTAGTCACCTCCGCGGCGGAGCGGCCGAGTGCATTGAGGCGCTATGCTGCGATTGCGCGAGGCCGTTCCCCGTCGGGGGTTCGAATCTCCCTCGGCCATGGATGTATGTGCTGCCTTTAGTATAAGGTAGTTCATAAGTAGTTGCTAGTTTAGGGACTGATGACCACGCAGTTAAGTCCCAGAAGCTTCACAAACATTTAAACATTTTGATAAGTCATCATTCCATACCACTTCTGGAGGTCTCGCACGACAGCAGCTTGTGGTTTAATTGACATCGCGAGCACAGTCTTCTTACTGAACTCTGTTCACAGTACTAGACGTCAGGCAATAAGCAGCTGCAGTGAAGCGGGCCGAGTGAGGAACAACCGGAGCGCGGGAATTTTTAAAAGCTGTACTCTGAGGAAACCGTTCAAAAAAAAAAAATAAATAAATAAATAAATAAATAAATAAATAAATAAAAAATCCCTCTGATGGTTCCAGGAATTCATGGTGTTCAAATTCAAATGTTTTTATAGTCTATGGGACTTAACTACGGGGTCATCAGTCCCTAAACTTACAAATTACTTATGAACTACTTACGAACTAGGACGGCACAAATATCCATGCCCGAGGGGGGATTCGAACCCCCGACCGTAGTGGCCGTGCAGACCATGACTGAAGCGCCTCAGGCCTCGCGGCCACCGCGGCCGGCGAGGAAGCCGTAACTGCATAAAAAAAAGTTCAAATGTTTGTAGAGCTTATGGGACTTAACTACGTGGTCATCAGTCCCTAAAACTTACAAATTACTTATGAACTAGCTAATACTAAGGACGGCACAAATATCCATGCCCGAGGGGGGATTCGAACCCCCCGCCGCTGTGGTCATGCAGACCGTGACTGGCACGCCGCACAACGCTCGGCAACCGCGGCCTGCCGTAACTGCATAGTATCTGAATAATGGCCCAAAATTTCACGTGACATCGATTTCTGCGGTTGATACCTAGCTTATGTATTTTTTATCAAGAAAATATGAGGTCGAGTTGATGAACTTCCCTAGTTAGTCTAAGCCTAGTTACAGTTTCCAGAACGATATATTCACCCTACTGTGGAGTTAGTGCTGATATAAACTTCATGGCAGAGTAAAACTATGGATTGGAACCTGGGAACTTTGCCTTTAGCGGTCAAGCGCTCTGACTGGAAGTTTATGTCAGATTGAACAAATCATTTCCAAAACATCCACAAGACTATGGCTAAGCCATGTCTCCACCACATACTTTCTTCCATGTGTACTAGTATTGAAAGGTTCGCGGGAGAATGTCTGCCAACTTTGGAAAGGCAGAAGGCGAGGTACTGGCGGAGGCAACGTTGTGAGGAATGCCCCTGAAGCGTGCCATAATAGCCCTGTTGGTAGAGCTCTTGCACGCGAAAGGCAAATCTATCAGGTTCAAATCCCGAACCGCACATAGTTTTAATCCGCCAGGAAGTCTCATATCAGCGCACACTCCGCTACAGAGTGAAAAATCATTATGTATACAAAGTAATTTATTTAACGTATAAAATACATTATGAGATTTTTAGTAACGTGACTAGGTAAAAAGTTCTGTCGGTAAAATCACTACCGAGCAGCACTCTTAGTAGAAGAAGACGCCAATCGCAAAATAATAGACAGTAGAAGGTAATCTTCTGCAGTATCTCAAATGGCCTTTGTATGCACCTCGCTGCGGAGCGCGCGGTTGCTCGCCGTGGAGGTTCGAGTCCCCCGTGGGGCATGCGTGTGTGTATTTGTCCGTAGGTTACTTTACCTAGGTTTAAGTAGTTTGTAAGCTACGGACTGATGACCACGCAGTTTGGTCCGATAGATTTACAGAAATTTGAACATTTTTGGCCTTTGTATGCCATCACAGTACGGCAGAGAAATAAAACACATATCCGTTGTAAAAGTAAAATTTATTGTCAATAACTCGTTTCACGTTCGCGGCGCATCTTCAGATAGCCAATTGCATATGATAGATAATTCGTGGTAAAAAAGCCTTTTTTTAATATGCTCTCGTGCTTAGGTAATACCTTTTATAAAGAATGTTAATGAAAAGGAGTAAAATAGATCACTTGCCTTTAAAAATGAAGAAGCTGCATTAATTGAGATATAATCATGTAAAATGATGCCACGAAAGCCGGTGATCACTAGAGTCAAATTACTGATAATCTGAAATGATCAGAGACCGGTGAATAAAAATATAACTTACGTACAAGAGTAAGTGTGTAATTACAACGATTCAATTAATTGCGTATAATGACTCACTAAACCACGTAAAATCACATTTTCATGCACCAGTCGTATCGACCTGATGATTTTACTGGGTGCACTAAATTAATGTATTGTAGAGGCTTCACCTGTGGATGCTAACATAGGGTCAGTGGAAATCAAGGAACAAATGAATGTTTTTGTTAAATTCCAAGTATGTCTCAAAGATCGGCCGTAGACAAAACAGACTATCAGTAGTCAAACGGATGGTCGAATTCCAGCCTGGTAGTCTTCAATAATGTTTTCAGTCTAAGATCTAGCCTACCAGTTACAAATGTAGCAGCCTATTCCTGAACTGCTTCTACGTCTTCGTATAGATCGATTTGGGGAGAAGCCAAAATATTATAGCAGCACTCAAGAATTGACCGCTATACTCTTGTACACCTAGTATCATTTACGGATGAACCACGATTTCCCGAAATTCTCCCAATAACCCGTCCGTCTAACTTCCCCACAACTGTCCTTACGCCCTCGTTCCATTTCTTAGCACTCAGAACTGTTACGCCTAGATATTTAATCGAGACACTAAGTCAAGTAGCTCACAACTCATTCGAATATTATGGGATTGTCTTCCCTACTCATCTGTGTGCTTGCTTCGCGTCGCAAACTAGAAAACTGGACTACGTCATCTTGTATCCTACAACAGTCGCTCATCGACGTACACCACAGTATCATCAGCAATAAGCGGAAGACTGCCAATCATATTGTGTTTTTTCATTTAACAAGTTTTCGAGCCATTCACAGATCTGGGAATCTATTCCATACGCTCGTTGCTATTGAACGCAATGTGACGTACTGCCACGCGACAAACGTTATTTCCACTGTTACTAAGTGGTCTGAATACAAAACAAATTTACACTCACAATAAAAAGAATTTAAAAAAATACAAAACTCTGACTGGTGCGTTCCGTGGTCCAATGTAGTTTTATGATTTTTTGCAAATATTTCGGAGAAAAAAAAATTAAAAATATGTAATATTAAATGTATAAAACTAATAATACAATATACAATACTTCATAAAATAGTTCAAAATAAAAGGATACATATTTTTTTAAAATTATTTTATATTATTTATTATTTTTTTCTCAGAACTAAAAGCAAAAGTTGGCCTTAACATAGACGAGCTAGATTTTTATTTTCATAATGTTTCGAATCAAATTTATTTTCTTTGACTATGACAACAGTTTTATTTCTAGTTAATTTGCTTAGTCTTTGAAGCGAAATATTTTTATTGATATCTTTGTTTTCTACCTAATATTTTAATTGTTATACTTAATTTTAAAAGGGGCCTTTCACCACTGCGCTGTATTATTCTTACAATATTCTTAAGTGCAGTGACTTCCACTTTTCTTTCATTTTATTTATTCTTGAATTGCATTTTATATTTTTGTTCGATGTATAGAATATGTAAGAAGAATTTATGTAATGCCTAATATGTAAAAGTTTGGCCCTTTTGGAAGATCGTTCTAAGAAATTAAATTACGTAATAAAATTATATATTTGATGGTTGCATTCAGCTCCAATAATCACGTATCATGATTATTAATTATGATTCATGATTTTTATATATATATATATATATATATATATATATATATATATATATATATATATATATATATATATATATATATATATATAATATGTCAGACTATTCTTTGAATCTTCATTTAAAGACTTACAGTAGAAGAAAACTACGGTAGATCCTTATGAAGAATTATATATAAATGAAAGTCTGTCTATATGTCCTCTATGTGTAAATAAGCCATTCATTCGATTGGAATGAAACTTTGGTGAACTGTTCACCGTACGCCCACGAAGGTTCCTGTCCAAGAAACGTAAGAGCACGACACATAGCTCAGGAGATATGACGTCATAAACAATGAGCGTCCTCCGCCTGAGAATACCCAGATTTATCCGTCAGTTATAGGAAAATGGGAGTAGTCAGGGATCTGCAACAAAGTTTGCATGTAATTTCGGACGTTTATGAACCGTTCTGTAACTGACCCTCCCCTCCACACACACACCCAAAATGACGGAACGAAAACAAGTGTACCGCTCACAACCGTTTCGCTGTAATGTCGTAAAACTGTTGCATTAAGCATGACTCTGTATCAAATGAAGTTAGCATTACATATTTGCGTGTTACTATTTATTTTTGTCTGCAAGTCTCCCTTAACTGTCTTGTATCGAAAATTAAGCAATTTGTTATCTTAATCTCTATCTTAATAAAAGTGAATGGACACCCACTGACTCACTCACTGACTAAATACGAAATGTCGAAAACTACTTCACCTATGAATCTGTAATTTCCCTGGATTGTAGTTTATAGGTAGGAAAATCAGCTAAGAAACTACTTTGTGATAGGTGCATGGCGGAGCATACTATTCATACAGACTCTCAAAATCTACAGTTTCATTCTGATCTTCACGAAATTTCGCACGCTTCATCTTCAGAACAAGAGGAATGTCACCATCTACCTCAAGTTTCATACGATGCATATGGGAGGGTACTTTGCAACAAAAAATGGATTCCTAAATACATTGATAGCGCCATAACTTCAGAACGGCTCAACCGATTTCACATATACTCTTTTTTTTTTGGTTTTGTTATTGTCAGAACAAGATTTGTATGAAGTAAAACTGGAATATTTGAGAACAACAAAGTGCGTTTTTCAATGTCACCCTGCGTTTCTATTTATTATAAATGTATAGTTTTGTTCCGATATTGATGAAATTTTTCACGCTCTACCTTAAAAATAAGAGGAATGTCACTGTCTGTATAAAATTTCGTTCGGTGCATTTTGGAGGGTACTTAACTTACGGAATTTTACAAAATACATAGTTCTGCTCCAATCTTTATGAATTTTTGCACACATGACCTTTAAATTAAGAGGAAGATCACTGGATACATAAATATTTGTATGGTACATGCCAGAGGGTACCTTGTAGAAACTTTTGTCGAAAGAGAGAAAGGTGGAAACGAACAGAGAGATGGGAGAGAAAGAAGTGGATGCAGAGAGAGGGCGGAAGGGCATGTGGACTACGAGAGAGTAGGATAAATAAACACCCGGGCAACGCGGGGTTTACAGCTAGTAGCTTTATAAGTGTGTACAAACCTTCAGAGACAGAATATCGAAAAAAATTTTCAAACAAAAGTAACACCACATTGAATTGTTAACAACATTTACCTGAAAATTTATCGATCCCATTTTTAGTAGCCGAGATAGAGCGTAGTACCGCACACTAGCAGCGTCTGTTTAAGCTGCAAGAGTGTGGTTCTAGTCGCTAGCAGGTGCCAAATACGTCTGTTAAATTTGGAGCCAATCGGATGAATGTAGAGGCCCATAATGTTACAGACAGAAATATACCCAGACAGTATAAGAACGCCGACATTTTTGCAAATATCTTTGAAATTGTGGGTGATATCTAAATGACGTAAAATTTTTGCTACAGAATTGCCTCCTGAACAAATCTTTATTCTATTTTCTTGTCAGACGAACGGGTAAGGTGTTATTTGCAATTAAATTTCGATCTGTCAACAGGCCATCGCAAACGGTCCACTTTTAATATTAATAAGATAAAGTGAGCCAGTAAGGGAATTGTTTACTCTTTCGTGTTTCATTAATCATTCTTCAATGCGAATGAACATATCGGTAACGTAATAGCGAATATTACCGACAAGGGTAAACATAATGACTGGGTAATTGTCTAACAAAGATAGCTGCCACGTGTACGTAATTGTGCATCACGTACGCAATCTCTCACGAGACTTAAAGGAAATTCCACAAATCATTTTAATGAGTACATTAAACTTTAGTGCATGGTGGACGGTTACATAAACGTATAATGGTACCTGCAAAACAAACAATCGGCTTCTCAGAAGAATAGAAAATGTACGCTGTTTCTAAAAATGTTCAAATGTTTGTAGAGTTTATGGGACTTAACTTCGGTGTCATCAGTCCCTAAACTTACAAACTACTTATGAACTAGCTTATCCTAAGGACGGCAAAAATATCCATGCCCGAGGGGGGAGTCGAACCCCCGACCGTAGTGGCCGTGCAGACCGTGACTGGAGTGCCTCAGTCCTCTCGGCCACCGCGGCCGGCTACGCTGTTTCTGCAATCACGTTTATCACAGTAGGTAAATGGAAGAGCCAAGAGAGAAATCGTTATGTACACATCTACGTTTGTGGCGGAAATTTATGATTACTTTCAGATCTAGTTATAAACGCGAGATTGAGATTACATCGTTAATCACATCGCAATTACGAGGAGCGTGAGGTTCACACTCAAATCACGGAATCAGCAATAGCGGCGCGCTTTGTTCATTTCAAGCGTGAACTCCACTTTGCAGTTCATCTGGATATAATTGACGGATTTCTATACAATCTACGCCATTTTTCGATTTTTCACCTTACTGGTCATTTAATAAACATGAGGAGATATCCATTAATACATAGCTTTGTACTGAAAATAATATTTCATACGTTTTAGCTTTTCTGTTAGTATTTCCTTTCATAAACTTGTGCCCTACATTCATACCCGTGAATGTCATCTTACAATATCTTTCGTTACATTATTAGTAATAAAACGTTGTGTATTTACCCTCAGAATCAACGCTTCTACACAGCTATACAACATATTACACTAATGACATCAACAGCACACACTAATAATAGCAACAGCTGTTGGTGGATATCATGGTCTTTTAAGTGGCTTGTGAGGCGACCTACTTCTGTCTCGTTTTCTACAGGTTTCTTGTAGACGTGTACGGTACTTGACAATACAACACGAGCAGCTGTCTGTCGTACCGCACCACAGTCACAAGCTGGAGATGAGCATTTTCCCCATTGCCGTTTCGGGGGCGGTTCAGGGTAGTCCAAACTGCCTGACGTTTCCAATTGCAGAACGTTTCGTTTGGATCGAGGCGCACTGGACTAAGCATTCTGTATAACAGCGATCCAGAACCTCCTCCATCTTCACAGTTTTGGGGTTTCGTCGATTTCCCTAAATCGTTCCACTCAACGGTCGCTTTGAAAAGGCGTGACCATTTTTTTTCTCCATTTGATTAACGAAGGATTTGATTGTGGCCCGCCTCTAATGACCACATTGTTGACAATTTTTTGCATTCCATCCCTTAAAAAAAGGGAAAAACAATGAAGAAATAAAAGGTGAAATGTTCGTAAATCTAAGGGACAAATCTGACAAGGTAGACTTTATATATATATATACAAATGTTTGTCAAGCTTATGTGCGGTCATCAGTCCCTGAACTTACAAACTTCTTATGAACTAACTAATACTAAAGACGGCACAAACATCCAAGCCCGAATGGGGATTCGTACGCCCGACGGGGAACGGCCTCACGCATCGCAGCCTAGCGCCTCAATGCGCTCGGCCGCTCCACTGCGGATAGACTTAAAAACTGTTTAAATAAAACTTATGCTAAGGAACACACACTCCCGTTTCTGAGGGAGCACTCGAACCTCCGACGGGAATGCCGCACTGTCGTTGATATGGCGCTTCAGACCGCGCGGCATTCCCGCGGGGATTCGTTTCTTCTTTCAGGCATTTTGTAGCACGTAGTCACAACACTCAGGGAACGAGTTACCTCACTTATGGGGAGTACCTGTACATCTTTCTTGGCTCGTTCACGGTACTGCGGTTTGTGCGATACAGAATGGCGTACCCTCCAGATCCCCGACAGCTTACGGGTTGTAAAGGAGACAACGAATGTCTGGAAGTCCTCTCTACGGGCCACTCACAGGGACGCTGTCGTCCTTTGTCGGCTCCGTATCGGCCATACTTGGGTGACACACGGTCACCTTCTCCGTCGCGAGGACCCACCTCAGTGCCGCTGTGGCGCCGATTTAACAGTTACCCACATTTTATTAGAATGCACTCACCTCGCCGCCCAGAGCCGGGGTTTTGATCTCCCTGACGCCCTGAGCTCGGTTTTAGCAGACACTGCCTCTACGTTATTTTAAATGTGTTTATTTCCGTCAACAGTTGCAATATAATTGTTTAATAACATGTTTCTATCACTTGGATCATCTACAGATCTTAAAAACAAAAGTAAAATAGAAATGTACAATTTGATAAATTTATTAAGGGTTAATTGAACAATAGTTAATTTATACATAAATAGACTTTTCTTTACCTTATAATTGCATCCGCAACTATATTTTAACACTTTAATGATGATTTTAACCAACTGACGTTAAAAAATTTTTAAAGTATGACATTTGTAATTTTATACATCTCTCTTTTACACCTTCAATTTTTTTTAAAACGCCGTATCCATGTTTCAATTATCTTACCATATCTTTACTTATATATACAGTTTTATAATTTTATGTCTGAATATATTCAAGAACCCCACTTTTAGAAAATATTTATATAACAAACAATTGTGCGGTATAAGACCCTAGCTTATTAGGGCTCAAGCTATCCACTCCAATCCCTCCCCCCACCCCCACCTACTCTTTCCCTCCCCACCACCTGCAACCAAATTAAAAATACCTACATCAAACTTTAAAACTCAGTACCAATTAGTACTCAGCCAGACGAGTTGCGGACGCAACTATAAGGTAAAGAAAAATCTATCCATTTATGTATAAATTGACTATTGTTCAATTAACCCTTAGTAAATTAATCAATCTGTACATTTCTATTTTACTTTTGGTTTTTAGATCTGAAGATGATCCAAGTGATCGAAACATGTTATTAAACAATTATATTGCAACTGTTGGCGGAAATAAACACATTTAAAATAACATAGTGCAGTTGCGGACATTCTCCAATCGATAATGTCGATTATAATACAAACTGCCTCTACGGTTGAAAGAGTTTTAAATTTTATCCGTGCGAGTAGATTATATAATTCTATCTGAATTTTATTGAGTTTTCAGTATCTATCTATCCTCCGCTTACCTAGCACTTTTAGGTAGGTGGTTTTACTGTATCACAGAGTGACCGGATATTCTCCTTTTATTAGTGTGATCACCCAGCCAAGATCCTCGGGTATCGTTTCTAATTTTTTCTCTCCTATCTCGGTGTTCTTTCCAAGTTAAGTGTTAACGCCTTTGCTTGGTGCATTTTATCACATAGTCTTATACGCCTTTTTAGCGATCATCCCTGTACTCTTTACACTTGGAACAAGGGACAGATAACTTTTGTCGTTTAGTCCCTTTCAAAATCAGGCCATCCATCTATCGTTCATGGTAGTCCATATACCCACAGGTTGGTCGAGTCGGCGAATTATCTTCTAGATCCAGGGCAGTTTCAGGAATTGTTTTGCTGCTATCCCTGCTTCGCTTAAACACTGGCACTGAACTCAATTTCTGTAAGATTCCTGGCTTCGATAAGAGCGAATAGTCTTCATCTCCACCTTTTTCGCTGCGCAGGGAATTCTTCATTCAATAATGGAAGGCCGACGCTGGCAGCCCTCTGCTCGTATTGATGTGGTAGCGCGCTCTCCCATAAAGAGGTGGGATGTGCCCGAGGAGTAAGCCGTATCGCCCCGTTAACCTCGCGAAGGCCTTCGTTAAGCTCTAAACCTATCCTTTTAATATGTGGACCACAGAGCCTCACAGGACCACAGTTCATGTCCGTGAAGTTTCGTAAGTGACACTTGTGCTCTGGGTGCTGCTGAGGGAGACAAACTTCAAGACAAATATCATAACACGAGAGTCAGAGGCGAAGAGATGGTCTCAAATAGTTCCTTGTTAAAATGAGTTATATTCCCTTTGGCCCTTTTATAAACATTTATTTATATATCTATTCTTTAAAAAGAAATTTTCAATACATGTTTTTACGCACAACATTAATGTCTCATTTTGGCACCCCTGCCTTCTAAGGAGCGGGCTTTGAATGTCTATATACCATTGTCTGCTGGCGGGGAGTAGGGGGAGGGGTGGTGTAGGGTATTGGAGGGCACAGTCGGCAACTTTTAATGAGCACAACAATAGTACGGAAAAACGGTCAGTTAATCTCTCTCAGTATCCAGACAGCGGGGTAGCCGGACACTCTCAGAAAACCACAAGGAACGGGACTTTTGGCTGCAAGCATGCCTCAGCTGGATGACATCTCTACACAGTTCTCTCGCCCTGCGTCCTCAGAGTAAAGGTTGTTGAATACACAAATATGCCAAACACACATACTTTGACACCTTCTGTACTGTAAATTGGGCGGTGGCTATAAATTCAAACCTTACAGAAGCTTATCAGAATCTAATAAATGTGGATGGCGATGCTGCGTTCTCAATTCATGGTGCTCATGCACGCTATAGGCAGCGAAAACTTATTTTCGCTTTTCGAACCCAATATGACCGCACACCAGTTCCAGAACAGCGAGTTCTATGTAACTTCCTTTCTAAAGTGTGACATCGCCAAGCAGCGTGATGCAGGCCGCAGTGGCCAAGCGTTCTGCGGCGCGCCAGTCACAGTCTGCACGACCACTACGGTCGGGGGTTCGAATCCCCGCTCTGGCATGGATGTTTGTGGTAGCTCATAAGTAGTTTGTAAGCTTAGGGACTGATGACCTCGCAGTTAAGTCCCTTAGGCTTAACAAACATTTGAACATTTTGAGCAGCGTGATTCTGTCGTCAATAAAACAGGTTTCGTATTAGTTGCAGAAAATGCGGTGTACCGAAATAAAGTAACATTTTATTGTTCACAGGGTATAAAAACGTGTCCTAGTTGCGGATACACCGTGGTTTTCCGTCACTTCCATATTCATAACTCTATTATCTCATGTAACAGCTACAACAAGAACCGAAACTCCTTCGAGTGTTGTTACGATTGTCTGAAATTAATTCCTTGTTATTGTAACATCATAAGAAATTTGGAAAGGGAATTAAAATTCAGGGAGAAGAAATAAAAACTTTGCGGTTTGGCGATGACATAGTAATCATGTCAGAAACTGAAAAGGATCTGGAAGAGCAATTGAACGGAATGGACAATGTCTTGAAAAGAGGTTATAAGATGAACATCAACAAGAGTAAAACAAGGATAATGGAATGTAACGCCAGAAATTCAGGCGATGCTGAAGGAATTAAATTAGGTAATGAGGCAATAAAAGTAGTAGACGAGTTCTGTTACTTGAGTAGCAAGATAACTTCTGATGGCCGAAGTAAAGAAGATATAAAATGCAGAAAGGCTATGGGAAGAAAAGCGTTTCTGAAGAAGCGGATCTTGTTGACATCCAATAATAGTTTAAATCCAGAATGAAACTTCCACTCTGCAGCGGAGTGTGCGCTGATATGAAACTTCCTGGCAGATTAAAATTTTGTGCCGGAACCGAGACTCGAACCTGGGACCTTTGCCTTTCGCGGGAAAGCGCTCTACCGACTGAGCTACCCCGACACGACTCACGATGCCGCCTCACAACTTTACTTCCGCCATTACTTCGCCTCCTACTTTCCAAACTTCACAGAAGCTCTCTTGCAAACATGCAAGACTAGCACTCCTGGAAGAAAGGATATGGTGGCAAAGGTCCCAGGTTCGAGTCCCGGTTCCGGCACACAATTTTAATCTGCCAGGAAGTTTCATATCAGCGCACACTCCGCTGCAGAGTGAAAGTTTCATTCTGGAAACATCCCTTAGGCTGTGGCTAAGCCATGTCTCCACCATATCCTTTCTTCCAGGAGTGCTAGTCTTGCATGTTTGCAAGAGAGCTTCTGTGAAGTTTGGAAAGTAGGAGGCGAGGTACTGGCGGAAGTAAAGTTGTGAGGCGGCATCGTGAGTCGTGTCGGGGTAGCTCAGTCGGTAGAGCGCTTGCCCGCGAAAGGCAAAGGTCCCAGGTTCGAGTCCCGATTCCGGCACACAATTTTAATCTGCCAGGAAGTTTCAATAGTTTAAATGTTAGGAAGTCCTTTCTTAAGGCATTTGTTTGGAGTGTAGCATTGTATGGAAGTGAAACATGGACAATAAGGAGTTCAGACAAAAGAAGATAGAAGCTTTTGAAATGTGTTACTACAGACGAATGATGAAAATTAGATGGAATTTCTGGCGTAATCTAAGAGAAGAGTTAGGTTGGTGGGACACATCCTGAGACATCAAGGAATCGTCAACTTAGCATTAGAAGGTAGTTTGTTTGTTTGTATGGTCTATGGGACTTAACTACGGGGTCATCAGTCCCTAAACTTACAAACTACTTATGAACTACTTACGAACTCGGACGGCACAAGTATCCATGCCCGAGGGAGGTTTCGAACCCCCGACCGTAGTGGCCGTGCAGACCGTGACTGGAGCGCCTTAGTCCCCTCAGCCACCGCGGCCGGCTAGAAGGTAGTGTGTGGGGTAAAAACCGTAGAGGGGAGACCGAGGGACGAATACAGTAAGCAGATTCAAAGTGATGTAGGTTGCCGAAAGTATTCTCAGATGAAGAGACTTGCACAGGACAGGTTAGCGTGGAGAGTTGCATCAAACCAGTCTGCGGAGTGAAGACCAAAAAAACAACAACAATAACAATTAATGGTCTGGTGGATCGCTAATGATTTGTTGATGTAGCTTCAATTGAACAAAGAGTTTCGTTTAAAGCGCCTAATTAACTACAATCTGATTTGTCCATGATTTGAGTGACATGACAAATAAAATGTCTTTTATCTCGGATAAGCAAAAGCATTTGAAGGCAATTTAATGGCATTTTCAGTGTCTTATGAGCTGCTCTACGTACAGTCTATATTCAGCAAACATCGTTTTGTCCTCGGATGGAAGACTCTATAGTAGCTTCCTTGCTTACTCTTTCACCTAACGGAGAGCTATGCCCCACTTTATTCATTGCTGCTACATTTTGTTATAGTAAAACGTCTATATTCTTCACGACAGTTTTCAAGGTCTTAACTTGCAGAATTTTGTTAATTACGCCAAGTTGCACGGTTAAAGACTTAGTTAATTGATTTTTTCAGATCTGTTTTATTTTAGTTTATTTTATTTTATTTGTGTATTTATTTATTAGATAGAAGAATTGCAGTGTTTTTGGTGCCCTGTTCCTCATTGCTCTGACGTTAAACGCGGTGGTCTTTTTGCGTTACTCTACAATGGGTCATACAAGTATTTTTAAACCAATCTCATTTTAGAATTACTTCAGTTTCTCTTAACATTCCAAATGAAGTGAACTGTTTTCTCTGCTTTAACTAGATCTGAACCTATTGACCATCACACATTTTATTCCTACAACTTGTTATGTAGCGGTATTTGTGTGTTGAGTGATTGCAAATGTGAATTATTTATGTGTTAAATTTTACTTACGGTGCCAGGGGCGTTATATTCTAGTCTTGGCACCGGAATGTTCGCTTTACAAAGATAATTAACTAATGACCGGACAAGGGTACATACAATAACCTGTAAACCATCGATCAGGAAGCATAAACATCATTAATTATTCATGTGATGGTCAACACAAAGAGTTATTCCTCCTATTTTGTGTGTTTGGGTTTTCAAAGAGCTTTGAACGGTCGTCGCCAATATCAGCAAACTACCTCGCTGCCACCGTAAGTAAAATTTAGTCCGTTTATTTTCCAGTCAGCGTGTTGTGTGTTTTTCACACGAATTGTGCTAGAAGCAACGACGTTAAACACTTGTATCGGTAAAACTAGAAACCTATGTATACCTGCCGCCATACACTTCTTACTCTGCTATCACAATAACTTGATTTGTAATTTTAACTCAAAAACCGCAAGGTAACACTTGACAGGCGGTTTAGATAGTATGTTGGTTTTACCAGTTGTTGTTGGTGTTGGTGTTTGGTTGTTGAAGGGGGACAAAACTAAAATGGTCATGCCCCCAGCTTTACAAGTGTTCTGCCAGTTAATATTCAATCTTTCGCTGGCTTTCACTACATTATCTACGTGATCGTTCTATTTCGAGTTGTTCATAATTGTAACTCTTAACTATTTATTTAAAATGACAGCAGAAACGAAAGATACAGAACAGCACGATATTTTAATTATGAATTCAGGCCTTCAAAGGTTTCGAGGAGAGAAATAGACAAACAGAGAAATCTTGATGGACAGAAGACTGAATAAGTTTGCAAAGAATGAGAATGAAGAAATATTAGAAAAAGAGGAAACACAGAAGAAATGAAGCTGATGCAAATTAACGTTGCCCTACAATGGCCAAAAGGAATGAAAAATAAGTATCATTTACTGTGTAATATAATTAGGTTACAGCGTAAATCTTACATTCGAGTACTCATGTGAATTACGTCACACATTTCCATTATTTAGAGTGAATTACCGCTTTTATAAACTTACATATGTCGCGTCTAGGTACTATAGCAGTTAAAATTGAAATTCTTGGGCTATTTGCCGCGTCATGATGATAAAATATTTCCACCGTTACAGGAGCCTTCCTCAGTAATAATTTTAAAAATAATGACCGCGAAAGCCTTCGTTCTTTCAAAAATTGCTCTTAGGTTTGTAAATCTAAGGGAATTAAATAGTTGATTATTAGTCCCTAGGCTTATAAACTACTTAAACTAACTTACACTAAGAACAACACAAACACCCATGCCATAAGGAGGACTCGAACCTCTGACGACGACCAGCGTCGCGTTCCGCAGCTAGGCTCCACCGCGGCAGTCAGGTTTGATGTTCTAAACACTTTAATAGATTATATATAGCTGGTCCTTATTTAAACAACTTGAACAAGATTTGAGTAGGCCCCTCGGAGAAATTTAACAAAGGAGGGGGAATGAAAAGGTATCATTGTGCGAACACACGACGCTAACGCTGTGGTTCAAGTAGTGATCACTAACATTTAATAATATAAACATTACGGATACTGAAGAATAAGGAGAATATATTTTCTGCAAAAAATGTTGCACTCTCCTGTTATACGGTCCACTTTGGGATTTTGTATAGTAATACGATTCCTCGATATTTCGAACCAGAAATAATAAACATATAAATACAAAAAAGTATTAATGTATTTAAAATTTGATAGAGTAATACAAAATAACATATAATTAGTATATTTTACATATTTAGTTCTGTATTACTAATTACGGTCAACGGCCGTGTCGCAGTGAATAGCTGCTAGCTTCCCGCTAGTTCACCGAATTTAAGCACTGACGGGCTTGGCTGTGCCTTGATGGGTCACCAGCGGGGGTCTACCAAGCGCTTATGGCGGGGTGCACTCAGCTCTTGTGAGACCAGTTGAGGAGCTGCTTCTACATCTACATCTACATCTACATGGGATACTCTGCAAATCACATTTAAGTGCCTGGCAGAGGGTTCATCGAACCACCGTTATACTGTGTTATCTCCCATTCCATTCTCTAATAGCGCGCGGGAAGAAAGAATACCTGAATCTTTCGTTAGACTTCTGATTTCTCGTATTTTATTCTGATAATCATTTCTACTTATGCAAGTGGGAGTCAACAATATATTTTCGCATTCGGAGACGAATGTTGGCGATTGTAATTTCGTAAGTAGCCCACGCCGCATCGATAAGCGCCGTTGTTGTAATGATTCCCATACCAGATCCTGTATCATTTCCGCAACGCTGTCTCCCCTGTAGCGTGACAAAACGAAACGCGCTTCTCTTCTTTGGACTCTTTCCATGTCCTCTGTCAAACACTTCTGATAAGGATCCCACACTGGGCAGCAATGCTCCAAAAAAGGACGGACGAGGCTAGTGTATGCAATCTCTTTAATAGTTCCGTTTTATCTTTTAAGGGTTCTGCCAATAAAACGCATTCTCTGGTTCGCCTTTTTCACGACATTATCTACGTGTTCTTTCCAATTTATGTCCGAAGTAATAGTAATTCCTAGATATGTTGTGGAGTTTACGGCTGTCACGATTTATAATGTAAACAAAGTTTAACGTATTTCTTTTCGTACTCATGAGGACTACTTCAAAAATCAAATGTACTGTGTTGATGCACTGACAATTGGTGCAGGGAACAACTTATTCTGATATTCGTCACTGCAAATGAAATCGGAGACATGGAAAAGTCAATTTCTGGAATAGTACTCGACGCAGATTTAAAATGTGACGAAATCCGCATCTAACGGTTAGATGTTTCTTCAACCATTCGTCCAGTCTCTGGATAATTTAGAGAATATCATTCGAGGTGTTCAGCTAAACTGAGACGTATTTCGATAGCTTCATACCTCCTGGTTCTGTTAACGTCGGCCGCGGTGGAGTAGCCGAGCGGTCTAAAGCGTCTCGCTGCGGAGCGCGCGGTTGCTCGCCGTGGAGGTTCGAGTCCTCCGTGGGGCATGTGTGTGTGTGTGTGTGTTTGTCCGTAAGTTAGTTCACCTAGGTTTAAGTAGTTTGTAAGCTACGGACTGATGACCACGCAGTTTGGTCCGATAGAATTACAAACATTTGAAAATTTGGTTAACGTGGGACATGTGTGAGCAAAGGTGCTGTTAGGAATAATACATTTGGAATACGACGGCTTCAATATGGCGAATTTTGGATTAGCGAATTGTTTATACTTACATTCTGCCGGATAGTTTTCCTCAAATAAATTGAAAGTTGCAACTATTGAAGTTCCAAACATCGTATTTTTTCTCCCGTCACTGACCGAGTCCTACCACGGACGCTAAGCAGGATTCGACACCGATAACATAATTCTAATGTCGCGAAATGAAGAAGGCCCCCTTGATGCACCTGTGCCATTATCCGGGCAATGTCATCAGACAGTTGGAGAGGAGGCTATCTACTGGCACTGCCAGTGTGAGCGTTCGCTGGCGTCCGTGCTCGCATTAACGTATCTGCCCACTCTTACCAGTCTTTTGCGATATTTGTGCTGTCGCGGCTGCCTGCCCCGTTGAGCGTTAAGACTCAATAGCATTAAATGAATAAAAGTTAGGAATTTTACATCTCACGCTGTTCACATTGTACGTTGTGCGGAGCCCTGCATTAAGGCGACGCAACGCCCCGTTGTTTCCGCGCCTTTGTTTACTTCCCGACAACGACCTTGTCGGCGCGCCGCAGCCGCAGTGAAGGCAGCGGCGAGTGGGCGTCGCGCTATCGCGCTATTGAGCGGCTGTCAGCGCCAGCGCGGCCGCCCATTCACGCTAAAGAGCGATTGCTGAGCGCGCGGCGCCGGCGGCGGGAGGCGCGCCGCGCCGCTTTCACTGGCTGCGCGCGGGGGGCGGGGGGCGGAGGCGGCGGTGGGGGCGGGGGCGGCGATTGAGACGCGCCGCGCCGGCCGGGGGCGGCGCTGCCGTGCTCTCCCACTGCTGTCTGCGCCCGTGTTTACTTTTTGTATTTATACTAGGCGCGTCCAGAAAGTCAGTTCCGTTTGGTAATAAAATGAAACTGTACACAGATACAGAAGAAATTTTTATTGCACGAAATTCTACAACTCTTAAACTACTTTTACACATAACTGCCGAAATTTTGTAGGCACTTGTCATAGCGTGCCACAAGTTTTTGCATGCATCCTTCACAGAAGGTTGTCGCCTGTGTATTCAACGATGTGGTAACAGCTCATTAACATCGTTGAAGTGCTGATCACCAAGGACAAAAAAAAAAAAATGTTCAAATGTTTGTATAGTCTATGGGACTTAACTACGGGGTCATCAGTCCCTTAACTTACAAACTACTTATGAGCTAACTAAGACTAAGGATGGCACAAATATCGATGCTCGAGGGGGGATTCGAACCACCGACTGTAGTGGCCGTGCCGACCCTGACTGAAGCGCCTCAATCCCCCCCCTTTTTTTTATTATTAAGGGCCTCCTTCCTCTCCTTCAGCCCCGCCTTTCGCTCCCCATCTTCTGCCTTCTCGGCATGGCTTCAATGCCGTTTTAGTTTTCTCAGTAAGAAAATTAAAATTTGTACTTCTCCAAACACAGAAATTAAAGTTAAATGTCTTCTTTAAACAAAAATCATATAAACATAGTTGAAATGAAAGTAATAACGCTATGTAACTTGTATTGCACTGTGGCTGGCTGCTAAACTAATATTAGAAGTGCACCTCGCCGATCCCCAACGCGCCTCGTGTTGGAGTCGATAGATTTTAGAGTAAATTCCATTGTCCTGATCTGTTCTAGCTCTAAGTCGGCGAATATAGAAATTAATTTCTCATACCCGGTACTCCCCAACTGCGCGGGGGATGCTCGGCCACCGCGGCCGGCCACACCAAGGACAGGATTTTAGGTGTAAGAAGAGATGAAAGTGGCTAGGAAAGGTCCGAGCTGTATGGAGGATGATCAAACAGGTCCCATTGAAATTTCCGTAAGAATTGTTTGGTCACATTCGGTGTGTGAGGTCAGGCATTATCGGGAAAAAAAAAAAAAAAAAATCTTTTGACAGTAATCCTCTTCTTACACCTAAAATCTGTTCTTGGTTGACATCACTTCAACGATGATAACGAGCTGAAAGAACATGTTACCACATGGTTGAATACACAGGCGGCAACATTCTATGAAAAAGGCACACAAAACCTTGTCCCATGCTATGACAATTGCCTACAAAATTTCGGAAGCTATGTAGAAAAGTAGTTTAACAGTTGTAGATTTTTGTACAATAAATATTTTTTCTGTATCTGTACACGTTTATATAATCAAACGGAACTTACCTTCTGAACGTGCCTTGTATTTACCAGAACAGGACAGAATAAGCCTCAGGTCACCATGGTCGTGGGAACGAGTCAGTACAGGCCAGTCTTATTGACGTCGATTTGCAGTAGGATTTTGGAACTTTGTTATTGTAGTAATACATTAAAGAATAAAAAAATAATAGTTTCTGAGATGCTTTTCGCTGACTTCTGCCCTCTCTCTGAAAGCATATCGATAAACATATGACATTTGTCACGTTCAACTTTTTTGCAACAAGCTGAAGGGAGAGAGCGGAACTGTTCGTCACTTATTTCCTTCTCCTATACGTGTTCCAGGATTTTGCCTAATTAATGTGTGAGCTTTGTCCTTTTTTTTAATAATTTCAATAAACCCCTACAGTTAATTTGAAATATCTTTCTTACTTACAATCCCTTGTCCATTCTCACTAATTTTAAAGTTATTTATTTTCAGCAGATCCAGTACTTCATAAAGTGATGCTCGGGTAATCTTGCGATTTGTTTCGCGATTGTACTAGAACATTCTCTGTGCAACTTTTATTTATTTCGTGTCTATGAATGGTTTATTTCATTTTAATGCCTGCAGAAAAATCTTCGCGATGTTTATGAAGTCCGGTAATTTTGGAATTTTTGGCGACTACAATGATTAATTTTCAACACGGTCATAGAACAATAGTAAATGAAATGCACAATCCCAGCATCAATTTATCGAAGTAATATTCCAGTCATCTCAGATAGAATCACCACAGAATATGAAAGAAATATTAGTACCAGCTCTCAATAAGGTAAAATTTAGATTCCGCCGACTTCTTCTGTAATGTTGCTTTCTAGTGTTGTATTTGCTACCGAAAACACGACCGCTACCATTTAATGGCGGAATCCAATAATTTTGTTTAAAGTGTCCCTTCCTTGTCAAAATTGCTCAGTAATTTCATTTAAAAATATTTCACTACCTGGTAAAATTTCATTTGCGGTCACCAACCTTAACTTTAATAAGCAAAACCTATTTTCATACGAAAGCAGTATTACATTATGAACTACCTCGAAGAGAACGACCTATTACCCATAGTCAACATGGATTCAGAAAGTATCGCTCTTGCGAAACACAGCTTGCCCTTTATTCACATGAAGTGTTAAGTGCCATCGACAAGGGATCTCAAATAGTTTCCATATTTGTGGATTTTCGAAAGGCTTTTCACACTGTACCCACAAGCGGCTTCTTATTAAATTGCGTGCTTATGGAATATCTCCCCAATTGTGCGAATGAATTCACGATTTCCTATCAGAAAGTGCACATTTCGTTGTAATTGACGGTAAGTCATCGAGTAAAATAGAAGTGATATTTGGCTTTCCACAGAGAAGCGTTATAGGTCCCCTACTCTTCCTTATGTTTATAAACGATTTAGGAGACCATCTGAATAGCTCCCTTAGACTGCTGGCGGATGATGCTGTCGTTTATCGGTTAGTGAAGTCAACAGAGGATCAAAACCAACTGAAAAGCGATTTAGACAAAATTTCTACATGGTGCGAAAATTGACCACTAAAAGAAATCCGCTGAGCTTCAATTACGCGATCAATCAGTCAAACCTTGAGGTCGTAAATGCTACCAAATAACTAGGAGTTGCAATTACGAACAACTTAGACTGGAGAGAACACATAGAACATATTGTGGGGAAGGCGAACCAAAGATTACGTTTCATTGGCAGAATGCTTCGAAGATGCACCAGCTCCACCAAAGAGACTGCCTACATCACACTTGTGTATCTTCTACTGGAGTACTGTTGCCCATTGTGGGACCCTCACCAGGTGGGACTGCCGGAAGATATTGAGAAGGTTCAGAGAAGGGCAGCTCGTTTTCTTTTATCACGTTACAGGGGGGAAAGTGTCACAGAAATGTTCTACGAATTGGGGTGGAAATCATTAAAAGAAAGACGTTATCATTGCGTCGTGATCTCTTTTTTGAAGTTTCAATCACCGAATTTTAGTTCTGAATGTGAAAATATTTTGCTAGCTCCCACCTACTTAGGGAGACATGACCTTCACAATAAAATAAGAGAAATCAGATCGAAAACGGAACGATATAGGTATTCTTTTTCCCCCGCGCGCTGTTAGAGAATGGAACGGTAGAGAAAGGTTGTGAAAGTGGTTAATGAACCCTCTGCCAGACACTTAAATGTGATTTGCAGAGTATCTATGTAGATGTAGATGTAGTTGTAGATCTAGATGTAGATACAGTAGACTGTAACGCAGGAGTCGTACTAGATAAAGGGAGACGTTATTATAATAACTAATTTTGATCGCAGATGTAAAAATGTTTTATTTCGCCGGTTTAAGCCCGATATATGCCATCTTCAGAATAAAAAATAAACAGTACATGTGAGCAGTGCTGGCCCCTTTAGGACTTACGTGACTGTTTTCTGGCCTTAGTCTTCCTATGCTACTTCTACTGTTGTGGCTGTAGTCATACGCCTTCGTTGGTGTACTGTCTTGATCACACGTATCATATCGTCATTCATTCCTTCTTGAAGCATTCAAATTTTTCTAGTAATGCTATAACACAGAGTTCATTTCGTATCTCTTAATTCTGTCAAAGGTCTGACAAGACTCTTTTCAGCTGCTTCACGTCCATACTTCGGACCCCTAGAACCATAAGAGTACGAATCAACAGTCGCAGTACAAGCCTTTATTTCAAAAACTCTGCAGGATTTGAGAATCCTGAATATTCGAGTAAGGTATTGTACCGGATATGGGAGCCATAATGAAATCAACCATCTTGAATCTAATTCATTTTTCTCATGGTAATTGGTTTGTTTGATGTTATTTAATAACATCAGCACTTTCTGAAATGTTAATTGATGTAAACTGAATCCCAGGCGACTGTCTGTTCTGTAGTCAGGCTGGGAAGGAAGAGGGCGAAGCAACGGATCTTGCACCTCAGAAACCTTTAGAGGGAGTCAACAATATATTTTCGCATTCGGAGGAGAATGTTGGCGATTTGAGTTTCGTAAGTAGCCCACGCCGCAGCGATAAGCGCAGATCCTGTATCATTTTCGTAACGCTGTCTCCCCTGTATCGTGACAATACGAAACGAGCTGCCCTTCTTTGGACTGTTTCGATGTCTTCCGTCAAACCCACCTGATAAGGGACCCACACTGGGCATCAATACTCCAAAAATGGGCTGACAAACGCAGTTTATGCAGTTTCTTTAGTAGTTCTGTTGCATCTTTTAACGGTTCTGCCAATAAAACGCAGTCTCTTGTTCGCCTTTCCCACGACATTATGTACGTGTTATTTCCAGTTTAAGTCTGAAGTAATACTAATTCCTAGGTATTTTGTGGAGTTTACGGCCTTCACTTTTGATTGATTTGTCTTGTAAACAAAGATTAACGGATTTCTTTTCGATCTTATGGGAACGACTTCACACTTTTCATTATATCTAGTTAATTGCCAAGTTTTACACCATAGTGATATCTTATTTAGATCGTTCCGCAGTTGGGTTTGGAAAAAATGTTCAGATGTCTGTAAATCTATCGGACCAAACTGCGTGGTAATCAGTCCGTAGCTTACAAACTACTTAAACCTAGATAAACTAACCTATGGACAAACACACACACACACACACAGACACACACACACACACACACACACACACTCACACACCCATGCCACAGAATAGGGAGTATACAGAAGGGAAAGCTGGAGGCGGCGCCTTTGATCTGTATGTTACCAAGCGTTGCGCTCGACGCCATATTGAAAAGCAGTAAACTCGGAATTATAGCCACTTAGTACTTTGGCTGGAAATGGACTTTTTCCGAACTGCAGCTGATCTCATCAACTTTTACGAAAGGAAACGGCTTTTCATTATGCTCTCCTCTATTTTGCGCCCTGTTCTTGCACCTAATTGTAACCCAACGAAAAAAAAAGTAGGCCTAAATTTTAATACAACTGCGAAAATGTACGATGGAATCAGTGATCGTTTTATTTGGTGCTTATTTTCATAAAAATCCCGAGTAACGTGAAGTTACGTTTGGGAAATTAGTTATAAACAAGAAAGTGACTTTACAACTGCCAGGTTTTATTTGACACGAATAAATTTGCACAAGTCGGACTTAGCAGTACAGCGCGATTACACAGAAGTAATTATGTCTGGGCATATATAAAACTGTTAAATTACACACAAATGAAGGACAGGTAGCCGAAACATAAAACTACATAACAAACTTAATCTGTACTTGTCGTATTGTGGCACACATTGTTTCAGTTATAGCAAAGGAAAAAGTGTTCATCATTTTCCTCTTAGTCTTTCTTGTCAATATGCATTTACTAGAACATTACACACCATTTGTACCTCACCGATGGGTCACTTTTATCACTTTGAAATTTTTTTACATTTTGGTTTTATATTTCAAGTCTCTGTTTGTGAACCTCAAGAAATAGAAAATTCTCACTCTGACAAAAAGTTTTACTAAATATTGGAGAATTTATTTTTAAGTAAATCAGCTCTCCTTGAATTCACAGTCCGTTTCTTAGCACTGGAAATAAATATTGCCTTTAAAACATACCTATATGTTATATTTTACTTACGGCAGTGATGTAGTTGTGTTTCAATGTTGGAAAAGTTGTATTTGCTTTAAGAGGATAATGAATTTACTGATCGGAGAATGGAATATAGAAAAGTCTGTCAACCATAGAGCAGGAACAGGCATAAAATAATTATTCCCCTTAATCTATTTGTTCTAGTATCCGAAGAGCATTCATTGCCAACATTAGCACAGTACGCCTACATTGCCGTTAGTAAAATTGTACCTGCCTAAGCAGCGTAGAACAAGGGGAGGAGGCAGGATGAGTGTCATCGATTTGACTGGTTCAGTTTTACTTACGGCAGTAGAGGAGTAATGTTTCAATGTTGGCAACATGATGTTCTTTTTACGAGGACAATTACTTTACCGACCAGAGAAAGGTAGATACAAGAAACGGCCAACCATAGAGCAAGAACAGCAATATTATTCCCCTTATTCCATTTGTTTGAATATAGTAACAAGGGGAGGTCGGCAATCGGGACCCGCCGATTTCGTCCAAGTTACTTGTGTAGGAGGTGGGTCTCCACATAACGTGCATGACATTTTTCGCTTGAGTGGGCCTTAGGAAAGGAGGAAATGCTCTCGAAAGTTTTTTCCAATAACACTGTAGATGTTATTCAGCGCTCTGTTCGTAAATAAACGGTGTAGCGTAATGAAGAAAAAAATAGGAAACTCCTGGGATTGATCCCAGGGCGCCTGCTGCTCAAGTAATGCGCTTGACCATTACACTACGCCGTTAGTCACGAACAGATAGCTAAATAAGATGTACAGTATTATTGAAAAAACTTTCGAGACCATGTTCTCCTTTCCTAAGGCCCACTCAGGCGAAATATTTCAGGCACGTTATAGGGAGACCAATCTCCTTCTACACACGCACTTTTAATAATTATGCGCACATTGCTCTCATTCGAAAGTGATAACATTTAACTTTTACCACACATATAGCGACGTTCACTAACCGTTCAACATCTTTTGGGAAGGTGAAGAAGCTTATATCCTTATTTGTATGAGAATTATTGCGGCAATTAGGTGCTGAACACCATCGGCCGCCTTTACTTTTATTGCTGCTCGTAATAAAAACGGAACAGGTACACCTACTGACGCACAGTTCTTTCTTTTCATTGCACCAAATACTAATTTACTATTATGCGATTCAGGCAGCTAAAATACACAATTAACAAACAAAGACGGCGCATTACCACGCTACAGAGTAGGGAGTGACCAAGCGTTTACTGCTTTTCAAGATGGCGGATTCCGCGCATGCGCACTAAATTTTGGACGACAGACTGCAGCGGGAGTTTCCTTTCTGTATACTCCTTATTCTGTGCCCATGCCCCAGGGAGGAATCGAACCTCCACGGCGAGCAACCACGTGCTCCGCAGCGAGGTGGTTTAGATCGCTCGGCTACTCCAGCAGTTTGGTTTGATCTTCACATGATTTTACTAGACGTGAATGATAATCAGTACAGTCGGCTTCTACGCTCTACTCCTACCAAGCATCACCTTCCGTCCTAGTAACATCATCCTAGCAAAACGTGAGCTGCAATAGCTGCCAAGCAGTTCGTAGTCTAGTACTGGTTGACACTCGTCAATAGGTCCCCTCTCGGACGACCTGCAGAAACCCGAGGCGAGGTGATGTAACTTTTGGCGGGGCGCGCCTGGAGGTGCTGCAACCCGCGGCGCGGCTGCCGTCGGAGCTGGCGGTCGTAAAGCCTGCAGGCAGCTGTGGTGTTACGCGGCCGGGCGGGCTATGCCACGGCGCGCCCAGCTCCCACGGCTTTTATTTCGCCCCGCCACCTCTGCAGGGACTTAGCGTGCAGCCGGCTCTATGATGAGCTCCTCTGCAGCGCGGTTTGCACGCCGCTCATGCATGTGCCTGTACCTATACATACAACTTCGCTTTTCTTTCAGTAGCATCGCAGCGACAGTGCAGCTCCTAAAGCAGGGGTGTCGAACCTTTCAGCTTACGTGGGCTGAAAGAGGCAAGGATTTTTGGGCTGAAGAAGTAAAGGATTTTCGGGCCGCACTATGCATTGCAATAAATAAATAAATATGTAAATAAATAACAAACGAACTGACGGGGTCCCAGTTTTTTTTTTTTTTTTTTTTTGGGGGGGGGGTGGCGTACTTAACTACGGGGTCATCAGTCTCTAAACTTACAAACTACTTATCAACTACCTTATACTAAGGACGGCACAAATATCCATGCCCGAGGGGGGATTCGAACCACCGACCGTAGTGGCCGTGCAGACCGTGACTGGAGCACCTCAGTCCCCTCGGCCACCGCGTCCGGTAGTCAGAAGTATAGGGTTAATATATTCAAGTTAGAATTTACTGATTTATGAATACTTGTTAAAATCGAAGGAAGGTGGAATTCACTTGACACAAGAGATTTCATAGAATTAATGTCATTTTTGATATTATGGGAAACTGATGTACCAGTATCAGGTTCGATGGAAGCGTTTGTAATTAGTGACGTGTTTATCAATAGTTTTTCGCAAAAGCGAATTTCTCTTAGCGTCACTGTATAAGGTATTGATGTTCTACCAAATGGTGACATGAAAATTTGTGCAGGGGCGGGACTCGAATCCGGGTTTCCCTCTTTTCGCGAGCCATCACCGTAACCACTAGGCTACCAGAACATGACTCCAGGACCGAACCAAACTTCCATAAGCCACACTGATTGCACTTACGAGTCAACTATTCATCCCTTAGTACTCGCAGCTTAATCTGTATTCCCTCAGCAGGGAGAATAAAAAGAAAAACGAGGCATTAACCTACGCTGTTATCGTCATTGCCTCGCTTAGGCATCTGTTAAATTATTGTATGGTGAGGATTTAGTGTTGATATATTTATCAATATTTTTTCGCAATAGCGAATTTCTCTTAGCGTCACTGTATAAGGTATAGATCTTCTACCAAATGGTGCCATATGAAAATTTGTGCCGGGCCGGGACTCGGACCTGAGTTTCCCGCTTTTCGCGAGCGAAGATATTGATAATATTATCAACACTGTAATTCGTCACCATACCAGTAATTTCAAAGATGCCTACGCGAGGCAATGACGATAACATCATAGGTTAATGCCTCGTTGTTTTCATTCTCCCTAGTGCGGGAATACAGATTAAGCTGCAAGTGCTAAGGGATGAATAGTTGACTCATAAGTGCAGTCAGCGTGGCATATGAAAGTTTGGGACAGTCCTGCATTCGTGTTCGGGTACCCTAGTGGTTAAGGCGACCGCTCGCGAATAGAGGGAAACCAGGGTTCGAGTTCCGGCCCGGGACAAATTTTCATATGTCACCATTTGGTAGAACATTTATACCTTATACAGTGACGCTAAGAGAAATTCGCTTTTTCGAAAAAATATTGATAAATATATCAACACTTTAAATCGTCGCCATACAGTAATTAACGTATAATCCAATAAGTTTCGGGCATGCAGCCGCGCGAATTCAATTTCCTCCAATATTTCGGCCGAGTAACATTCGGCCATCTTCAGGGTGAGTCGCAATACTGTTGAGTCTTGGGGCTCACCCTAAAGATCGCCGGAAGTAACTCGGCCGAAACATTGGAAGCTAATTGAATTCGCGCGGCTCATGCCCGAAACTTATTGGATTATACAATACGCCGCGAAAAGTTGAAAATGCACAGTAATTAACGAGTTTGTTTCTATTTTTAATCTTGGTCTGTCTTATTCTTATAAATTGCTGTTCACAAAAGTACGTGCTTCCAAACAAAGATCATATATACAATACACAGTTGTGCACCAAGTATGACTTGGAAAAGATGCAGCATTGGCAGTAATTGCAATACACATGACCGCGGTGGAGTGGCCGGCGCTTTAAGGCGCTTGGCTGCTCACCGTCAGAGGTTCGAGTCTCCCTCGGGTATCAGTGTGTATTGTCCTTAGCATATATTATAACCGCAACTGTTATGTCTCTTAGATTTAGAAAAATTTAAACGTTTTATTTATTTATTTTCTTTTTCTTTGCAATCCACGAGAATTTTTTCTGACTTTTACTAACTTGTACCGATCATACGTACGGTGAGATAGATCCTTTACGATAATTCTACATCGTTATCACACTTTACTTTTCCAAAACCCAATTTTATTGTTCTAACCCAAAACTGAAGTTTCGCAGTTGCAGAACTGAAGTAGCCGTATAATAATGCACCAGCGTGTCTGGTGGAACGTTCGAAAATATTCCTTTACCGATTCTGACACATTTTATGCAGGTATTGGTTACAACTGTTTTTGTGTGATAAAGAACGATATTTTAATGTGTGAAATCTTGAGGTTTACATGGCATTTACTTAGTGCGAGGCACCATTGGGCTACCATGATTGTGAATTCTCGTTGCCTTCTAATGTGGTGATCTATCACCGGGTTTAAGTCCAGTGAGCAAGCTGGCCACTCTATTCGTTCAATTTCCTTAGCTTCAAGGATGTTATCCAACAGTGCAGCTCTTTGGGGATGAGAGTCATCCACCAGAAGGAACCAAGCTCCTATGGCACCAGAGTCGGATGTAAAAAAAAAGGTCGAAGCATCTCCTCTCTACAATTTGAACAGTCAAAACACAATTCGGAATGACACAAAGGTCCGCCAATACTGATTCCTTCCTACAACATTCGTTTCCTGAGCATAAGCTGGATTGTTCCGAGGTCCACGTTCTCTCCAGATGGAACACGACTGTCCGGCTGAAGACAATATCTTGACTCATCTGTGAAGCGTTACGACTCCAGTCCTGATGTTCCTCCGCCCAGTTACGACAGTCTAACCGGTAACGTAGTTTTATTACGACACACACCACAGGCCTCCGTGTGTAGAGGCCACCCCCGCGAAGGCGATTTAGTACTGTTACGGAGGTAACGATAATGTTTTGTTGATATTACACGTGGACAACCTTGGCAGAGCCTTCTTGTAACGATTCCTGTTGCTAGCAAGACTGGCAGTATTAACCACTTCAGATAGCCACTCAAATCCTGAGAGAATCTCTTCAGATCCGAAATGACATACGTCATTGGTACTGACGTGAACCACCACCTGCAGTTGGCTGCACCCCGTACCCTTCATGGTATCCGGAAGGACCCGTTCCACATCTAGAATGACCCCACCCGGTATGCACACGGAGTGCACGCTGGCCTTCTTCCCCTCCTTGGCAGCCATTTCTCTAGGGGGCTCCATCACCCGCCTAACGTTGGAGCTCCCAACTACAAACAAACCCACCCTGTGCGAAAGCTCGGTTCTTGCAGGCTGATTGGAGATCTCAGGATGAGAGACACCATCCGGCTCAGGAACATTTTCCTGAATAGATAGCGCCTCAAACCTGTTCGAAAGAGAACCGGAAAGGCCTCACGATCGGTCCCCCCGAATGACTTGCGCCACTTGCCACGCACTGGAGCGACCTCTCACGCAACCACGGGTGGGGTGTCCGCCTCATTGTTGTCAGTATCAGGGCATGTTGATCGCGCAGGCCGATCGGTGGAGACGACGAGAGTCCGTTTGGTCCACACTACCGGCCAACAACAACGACGCCCCTCGATCGCAGCCTCCAGCTGTGCAATGGAGGTTAACACAGCCCGAAGCTGGGAGCGAAGTGTCACCAGCTCAGACTGCATCCGCACACAGCAGTCACAGTCCCTGTTCATGATTACAGTGCCGCGAAAACAAAAAACTACTGTCACGATGCACTCAAATGAAGACTACACTCTTTGTTAAAATGCGAATTTGAGTTTAATATGCACTCAAGCACAGTATAAATTTACAAACTGAAACGAAAACGCGCAGACAAAAATGAAAATATTATATGTCGCTTCTAATGAGAAGCCGGTTTCAATTATTAAAGGCTGCGTCTACTGTGTATCAGCCGGCGGCTAAACTGACACACAAAAGAAAGACAGACAACTGCCGCGACGCGATTTACAAGGCGGAATAATACACTAATCAGATATTTAACGCGAATACGAGTCAAATAAAAATGTGAGCACACGATAAATTTAATGAACTGAAAAGTCAAAATATATAGCTTCTAGAGAGAAGCCGGTTACATTTACTGCGATATACCTTAGAAGTTCCAATAAGCTAAAGTGTGCCGTTCAGAACTTGTTGTAAAGATTAAATCAGTTGAACGTCACACAGTGCAAGACCTAGGTGTAGAGGACATATTGAATATACTGGAATATAAAATGGCGACCAACAGCAGGCCATAAAGACGTTTGTTTTCCGATCCCAGATCGAATTAATAAAATACCTACTTTTAAATAATTACGAAAAAAAAAATCATTTAGCTGCACAATATTTTTTCCGTGACCCATACCTACGGTTCCCTTCTACATCTAAATCTACATACATACTCCGCAATTCACCGTAAGGTGCGTGGCGGAGGGTACACTGTACCACTACTAGGCATTTCCTTTCCTATTCCACTCCCAAATTGAACGAGGAAGAAAAGAATGCCTATATGCCTCCGTACGAGCCGTAATTTCTCTTATCTCGTCTTTGTGATCTTTTCGCGAAATGTAAGTAGGCGGCAGCAAGATCGTACTACACTCAGCTTCAAATTCCGGCCCTCTAAATTTACTCAACAGAAATTCACGAAAAGAACGTCGTCTTTCTTCCAGCGATCCCCAATTGAGTTGCCGGAGCATTTCCGTGACACTCGCGCATTGGTCGAACCTACCGGTAACAAATCTAGCTGCTCGCCTCTGAACCACCTCTATGTCTTCCTTCAAACCGATCTGCTGCGGGTCCCAAACACTTGAGCAATACTCAAGACGTGGTCGTACAAGCGTTTTATACGCGGTCTCCTTTACAGGTGAAGGACATCTTCCCAAAATTCTCCCAATAAACCGAAGTCGGCTGTCTGCCTTACTCACAACTGTCCTTACATGCTCGTTCCATTTCATATCGCTCTGCAATGTTACGCCTAGATATTTGAACGACGCGACAGCATCAAGAAGCTCACTACTAATGCTGTATTCGAACATTATAGGATTGTTTTTTCTAGTCATGCGCATCACCTTACATTTTTCTACATTGAGAGCTAACTGCCATTCTTCGCACCAACTAGAAATTTTGTCTAAGTCAACCTGTATGCTATTACAGTCAGTTACAGACGACACCTTCCATACACCACAGCATCATCAGCAAACAGCCGCAAATTACAACTTACTCTTACAACTTACCCTTGACTTGGGTGTATCACTCCGATTTTCTCAGACTTAAATGCCCCTTCGAAGTTATTCATGTTGGCTTGTTTTCGGCACAACACGCACGCATGGCGAAAGCCGTGAGTATAATCAGCGTTAAGATATGTGCAGTGCAAGTTCCACTGTAGACCTAAGCTTCCCTCTACCTGATGAACCAACAATTTCTTATACAACGCTAGTCAAAATTATTACTTACACAGTTTTACAGGATAACGAGAAGTGATAAGATTAATGGTAGGAAGAGCGGTCTTGTGGAAGATGGCAACAAGCAAGGTCGATCCCGTATCAACGTCGACTACGAACTGTAACCTAATTTCATCATTTATGAGCGAAACGGGTATAAACACAGAAACTTCCGCAAAATCCATTAATAGACGCTGCTCATTACAGTCTGTCGTTTGAGCGATAGGAAAGAATGCTATTTGTTCGTCTCTCCCATTGAAAGACTAGGAGAAAACTGGATCGGCTTCCGATTTACAACGTGAAACATCTCTCACGAGTGATAAATTTCCATGCTTTTTTATTTTATTTTATGAAAAGGAAACGAAATTCCTACATAGTCCGCGATTTTCACTTCTTTTCAATATGAGTGAAATCGTCTACATCGTTAAATTGTATTTATTTATAACGTTGTTTTGGGATCTACCATCATCAGAGCAAAGTGCACTAGACAAGACACTTAACGAGCTGGTGTTCTCCAAGTACTTCGTCCAACGAAAATCTACCAGCAGCAGACAAACTGTGTAAAGTACGTGATTGGCCTCCTACTGTGCCACCGGAAAATCTGAACAGTAGCACTGATCTATGTCTACATGAAATGGCCAATGTTTGAATACCCTAGCGACTCGGTAAACACCGCCACATACACTACCCTTCCAAACACATGCCTAACGTATTTTGCTGTCGATACTCTAATCGGTAACCAGGCTAAAACGTGACAAAAATGCGAATTGAAGATTTATGGAGAATTCGGAGCCACAGGCCATTAAATAACAACCTATGAACGTTAAGGAGAGTAATGAAGCACCTTCTACTGCTGTACGATTAACTGAATCTCTCTCGTTCCCTCATTTTCCAACGGGGTCGTAGTCACTAGGACTTGATTACATCCACCACAAACATTTTAGCGAGTGACGTTGTAATATATTTTTTCCTGGAAACGCCCAAATTAATCTGAGTTGGAAAAAATTAAATACCCAATTACCTCGTTAGCTCACCAATTCAGAGCCTCGTATGGGAGCAATATGCCACCCTTCAAATCAGGATCAAACGATTTTTAACTGTCGTCATATTATCCCCTCTACACTGCGTTAAGTCATCTCCATTCTTCGTCATCGTTGACGATAAAGAATTAACAATGCCCTTTTCCGTTTCCGACTTCATTTTGTGATGAACTACTTTAAGCAGATCCCGCTTCACTCTAAGCGAAGTAGCTCATTCTTTCGTTAATAGCTTTTTCGATCCGTATACATTTCTCATTTGTGATTCCTGTATCTAAAAATGCGGTTCACTAATTTAACGCACAATCCACCGATGCGTGGCCTAGGAATTCCACGACTATCAATGTAAACCTCGAGAAAAGAAATCACGAACGGAGCATGCCTCAAGTAATAACTAAATGTAACGTTACACCGCCGATAGAATGAAAAATAAGTAAATAAATGAAAACAATGAAATAAGCACCTAGTGCTTGTCTGCTGTCCGTCTATCTCTCAACTGTAGAAAGAAAACATACAAGTCGTCTATGCTGAACAATTCTGCTATTTTTTGTCTTTTATACTGTAGTATCAAATTACAAAGTATTTTCAGAATTCTTCCATTGTAACTGCTTTCCCTTTTAGTGTTTACCGTAGACCAGATAAGGTTATAAGACTGTTGCTTTTCTTTTCTAGGAAACCCAGGCCAGCCTTGCATTGTTGTTGATGGGAGTATAGCTTCACACCGCGTAAGTACATTCGCCATAGCCTTGTAACAGCTTTTGTTCGTAATTCTCTCTCTCTCTCTCTCTCTCTCTCTCTCTCTCTCTCTCTCTCTCTCTCACACACACACACACACACACACACACACACACACACATACTCACTGTTCCTCTCTTTCCTCTTCTAGTATAAGTTTTCCATCGTGAACAGGGCTACAATTCTTACTTAAATTAGTACAGACACCTTCACGATGCCTCGCATTCACTACCTTTCGTAGCGTGTCAAAGAACATCATTCTTATATGCTTCCTTGACTTCTGAGAAGGACTTTCAGGTATTGCTAGTAAAATACCTAAGTTCAGATTAAGTAAGATAAATTCACCCCTGATTTTTTCTCAGTTTGGCCAAGTTCATTCAGTTTGTAATAAAGCCGATGTTCTGCCGACATTATATAATACGAAGAACTAGAATTAAACAATGGTTACTGTTTGTGTTATGCGTCCCCTAGGTTTCGAAAACGGTAGTTCCCACACTCATCACATCGTGTGTTACTAACACATCAAGTCTGAGTTACACTAACTACTGCATACCAACGATCTCCAATCATACAGTGTCAAATGAATTCATTTAAAACATTAGTTGAATAAGTATGTGTGAACCACAGTCCTTTATCAAAATGACTAAAGTATACAGCTTTAAACCTAAGCGTATTCACTCAGCAAGCTATTCCAATTTGTTACTCCAGTAGCATCAGCCACAAATATTGGAATCCTTCTCATCTATAGTTTTAGGTGATAAACAAATTTCTCAACTTGAGTGCGGACTCTAAACGCTCATGAATAGAAGAAGGGGAAAAAAAAAAAAAAAAACCAGAGAGAAGACATTCATCACACCTTGAGTAAATCTGTAAAGTTGTTAGCAACTCTACTAGCAACTGATTTTACAGGGATGTTACCCTACTAACTTTCTACCGAAATTTCAGGATCAGCTAGAGCTTGTGATGACTGTATGGGTACGCTTAGGTTAACATTTTACAACCTTACGAACAGTTATCTTCGATAAGTATAATAAAGCGCGCATTTTCAACACACTGTCAATTTAATGTCAGAACAATGTTTGCAGTTTCTCCAATGTAGAAAGAAGACCATAGTCGTAACAGTTCTCAAGAGCACAAGAAAACTGCTCTACTCTTTTAACGGGGCCTCCATGTCTAAAGCCTTTGTAGGAAAATGCCGGCCAGTAATATCCTTTAAAATCATTAGAGTGACTCATTCATGAGCTTCCAAAATCAATTAAAACTTCTCTTCTGAAGCAATATGCTTTCCCCTCGTTGTGAATAGCTACTATGTCCTTAGAACTAATTATTTTCTACGCTACCAAAATTTTCTCAGATCCCAGGTAGATAATCAAAATATCTACGGGTGTACTGCCGGTCTATAGTGTCCAACGTTGGACACTATCGTTAGTGTATTAGGAATTAATCATTTTAAAGCCTTAAGCTCTGTGTTACGCTTTTCTCTTACTCAACCATTTTCAAGCGTACGCCGGGAGAAACTGAAGAATCACATAAAAAATTAACTTTTTACGTTAGAAGAATGTTGATACTTGTTGTGTCTTACAAGCAACAAAATAAATTAATTTTATTTTCTCTGCTCAAGTCATCAACATTCACTGAAGGTATGAATGTGAAAATACAAGGCGCAATTCAGAGTTTGTTCTGATAAGGTTCAATTAAAAAAATGAGAATAGTTAATTAGTTGCTTCTCATTACCAGAATACTTGAAGATATCGTCATTTAAAAATTATATAGGGCAACAACGCTTCAAGAAAGGACAGTATTATGACGACAAGTTACAAAACGAGTATAAGCATATTTCGTCCATGGAAAGTTCTTCTCTCGCGTGTCTGTCTGACGCTGTTTTACGGTAGTCGCTATGAACTACCATGGGCTTAGAACATAGGCACTTTAAACGACTGCAGCACGTGCGCCTGGACTGTAATTCTGTGCTGAAGTGGTGCTGCTTTAGGCCGACGTCCCCCCTCCGTGACCAGCGCCACTAACCTGTGGGCACAGTGGCGTGGCCCCCGCCTAAGTGGTCGCCTCACGGAGCTCGAATACTTTGAACGCGGTAGCTGTCCAGCCATCACGACAGGACGTTCGCGCAGTTTTCAATTACAGGATCTGCCGCCTACGTTCTAGACCTACTACACACTTCACTGCAGGGAGCTTACCGCATTGGAACAGTAGCAGAGGCGGATGCAAGAGTGTTTTCGGAGTGGAGGGGGGGCACTTGTAGAAATGATGAAATAAACCGATCCACGGTAGCTGTCCAGCCATCACGACAGGACGTTCGCGCAGTTTTCAATCTGCCGCCTACGTTCTAGACCTACTACACACTTCACTGCAGGGAGCTTACCGCATTGAAACAGTCGCAGGGGCGGATGCAAGAGTGTTTTCGGAGGGGCAGAGGGGGGGCACTTGTAAAAATGATGAAATAATCCGAACCACGGTAGCTGCCCAGCCATCACGACAGGACGTTCGCGCAGTTTTCGATTACAGGATCTGCCGCCTACGTTCTAGACCTAGTACAAACTTCACTGCAGGGAGCTTACCGCATTGAAACAGTCGCAGGGGCGGATGCAAGAGTGTTTTCGGAGGGGGAGAGGGGGGGCACTTGTGGATATGATGAAATAATCCGAACCACGGTAGCTGTCCAGCCATCACGACAGGACGTTCGCGCAGCTTTCAATTACAGGATCTGCCGCCTACGTTCTAGACCTACTACACACTTCACTGCAGGGAGCTTACCGCATTGGAACAGACGCAGGGGTGGATGCAAGAGTGTTTTCAGAGGGGGAGGGGGGGCACTTGTGGAAATGATGAAATAATCTGCACCACGGTAGCTGTCCAGCCATCACGACAGAACGTTCGCGCAGTTTTCAATTACAGGATCTGCCGCCTACGTTCTAGATCTACTACACACTTCACTGCAGGGAGCTTACCGCATTGGAACAGTCGCAGGGGCGGATGCAAGAGTGTTTTCGGAGGGGGAGAGGGGGGGGGCACTTGTGGAAATGATGAAATAATCCGAACTACGGTAGCTGTCCAGCCATCACGACAGGACGTCCGCGCAGTTTTCAATTACAGGATCTGCCACCTACGTTCTAGACCTACTACACAGTTCACTGCAGGGAGCTTACCGCATTGGAACAGTCGCAGGGGTGGATGCAAGAGTGTTTTCGGAGGGGGAGGGGGGGGCACTTGTGGAAATGATGAAATAAACCGAACCACGGTAGCTGTCCAGCGATCACGACAGGACGTCCGCGCAGTTTTCAATTACGGGATCTTCCGCCTACGTTCTAGACCTACTACAAACTTCACTGGAGGGAGCTTACCGCATTGAAACAGTCGCAGGGGCGGATGCAAGAGTGTTTTCGGAGGGGGAGAGGGGGGGGGGGCACTTGTAGAAATGATGAAATAATCCGAACCACGGTAGCTGTCCAGCCATCACGACAGGACGTCCGCGCAGTTTTCAATTATAGGATCTTCCGCCTACGTTCTAGACCTACTACACACTTCACTGCAGGGAGCTTACCGCATTGGAACAGACGCAGGGGTGGATGCAAGAGTGTTTTCGGAGGGGGAGGGGGGCACTTGTGGAAATGATGAAATAATCCGAACTACGGTAGCTGTCCAGCCATCACGACAGGACGTCTGCGCAGTTTTCAATTACAGGATCTGCCACCTACGTTCTAGACCTACTACACAGTTCACTGCAGGGAGCTTACCGCATTGGAACAGTCGCAGGGGTGGATGCAAGAGTGTTTTCGGAGGGGGAGGGGGGGCACTTGTGGAAATGATGAAATAAACCGAACCACGGTAGCTGTCCAGCCATCACGACAGGACGTTCGTGCAGTTTTCAATTACGGGATCTGCCGCCTACGTTCTAGACCTACTACAAACTTCACTGCAGGGAGCTTACCGCATTGAAACAGTCGCAGGGGCGGATGCAAGAGTGTTTTCGGAGGGGGAGAGGGGGGGGGGCACTTGTGGAAATGATGAAATAATCCGAACCACGGTAGCTGTCCAGCCATCACGACAGGACGTTCGCGCAGTTTTCAATTACGGGATCTGCCGCCTACGTTCTAGACCTACTACACACTTCACTGCAGGGAGCTTACCGCATTGAAACATTCGCAGGGGCGGATGCAAGAGTGTTTTCGGAGGGGGAGAGGGGGGGGGGGCACTTGTGGAAATGATGAAATAATCCGAACCACGGTAGCTGTCCAGCCATCACGACAGGACGTTCGCGCAGTTTTCAATTACGGGATCTGCCGCCTACGTTCTAGACCTACTACACACTTCACTGCAGGGAGCTTACCGCATTGAAACAGTCGCAGGGGCGGATGCAAGAGTGTTTTCGGAGGGGGAGAGGGGGGGGCACTTGTGGAAATGATGAAATAATCCGAACCACGGTAGCTGTCCAGCCATCACGACAGGACGTTCGCGCAGTTTTCAATTACGGGATCTGCCGCCTACGTTCTAGACCTACTACACACTTCACTGCAGGGAGCTTACCGCATTGAAACAGTCGCAGGGGCGGATGCAAGAGTGTTTTCGGAGGGGGAGAGGGGGGGGGGGGCACTTGTGGAAATGATGAAATAATCCGAACCACGGTAGCTGTCCAGCCATCACGACAGGACGTTCGCGCAGTTTTCAATTATGGGATCTGCCGCCTACGTTCTAGACCTACTACACACTTCACTGCAGGGAGCTTACCACATTGAAACAGTCGCAGGGGCGGATGCAAGAGTTTTTTCGGAGGGGGAGAGGGGGGGGAGCACTTGTAGAAATGATGAAATAATCCGAACCACGGTAGCTGTCCTGCCATCACGACAGGACGTCCGCACAGTTTTCAATTACGGGCTCTGCCGTCTACGTTCTAGACATAGTACACACTTCACTGGAGGGAGCTTACCGCATTGGAACAGTAGCAGAGGCGGATGCAAGAGTGTTTTCGAAGGGGAGGGGGGGGGGGCACTTGTAGAAATGATGAAATAATCCGAACCACGGTAGCTGTCCAGCCATCACGACAGGACGTTCGCACAGTTTTCAATTACAGGATCTGCCGCCTACGTTCTAGACCTACTACACACTTCACTGCAGGGAGCTTACCCCATTGGAACAGTCGCAGGGGCGGATTCACGAGTGTTTTCGGAGGAGGAGTGGGGGTGCACTTGTAGAAATGATGAAATAAACCGAACCACGGTAGCTGTCCAGCCATCACGACAGGAAGTTCGTGCAGTTTTCAAACTGCCGCCTACGTTCTAGACCTACTACACACTTCACTGCAGGGAGCTTACCACATTGAAACAGTCGCAGGGGCGGATGCAAGAGTGTTTTCGCAGGGTGAGAGGGGGAGGCACTTGTGGAAATGATGAAATAATCCGAACCAAGGAGCCATCCATAAATTGCATCACACGTTAAGTGAGAAGGAAAGGATCAACATTGTGCGATTCTGTGCGCAGGAGGTTTTCATTTCTTACTGTGCTATGCTTCTGTAAATTCATAAAAGTTTGCGAATTTGCGTTATCGTGAATTTTTCGAATTTCTGGATTATGGTGGGGTGATATACAGGGTGTTTCACTAAGTGTGTTTGCCTCTGTAATTCATAAAATAATAGGTGACGGGAAATTTTAATGCGGTAGGTCAACACAAGAAATGTTACACTTTCTGCGGAGCTATGAACATAGTTTATTGAATCATTTTCCAAAGAGTTACACCACAAAGATATAATTTTTTAAATGGAACAATAGTTTTTTCTATCGTTTATTGGATTCGTTTAAACCAGCTGCGTCCAAATCAATTTAAACTACATTCCTACCACTGTTAGTTTGCGAGCTACAACCCTTGGAAGTTCCGGGGGCGGAGGCTGCGATAGCGTAGCTGACTGGCCGAGTGGCTATCCCCTGGGGCACAGCCCACTGTCTCATGACCACCAGCCAGTCAGCTACACTGTCGTAGCCTCCGCCCCCTAAACGTTGAAGGGTTGTAGCTCCCAAACTAACAGTGATAGGAGTGTAGTTTAGATTGATTTGGACGCAGCTAGTTTCAACGATTCCAATGCACGATAGAAAAAACTATTGTTCCATTTTTAAAAAATTATATCTTTGTGGTGTAACTCTTTGGAAAATGATACAGTAAACTATGTTCATATCTCCGCAGAAAGTGTAACATTTCTTGTGTTGACCTACCGCATTAAAATTTCCCGTCACCTATTATTTACAGAGGCAAACACAGTGAAACGCCCTGCATATCCCACTTATGCCTTCTCCTTGCGTCAGCTACTGGAACAGTGTATCACACAATCGATAGTTGTTGATCTATTTGTGCGTTCACAAAATTTTACATATCCACTCGTAAAAATTGAGGCTGTACTAACGAAACGTATGTTACCCCCTTAATTAGATACTCATCGATGTTGCATGTTTATCACTATTCTGTTTTGACGTCGTCACACAACTGTACTATGTATCTAACCAATTCTCGCACCATTTGTCAGTTATATGTCAGAACGACATGTTTCAGATCCAACCTTATCCCATGAGAAACAATGAAAGAACGTAAAATACGACTTAAAAATTAAGATGCGAACATACAAAACAGTTATCCTTTCTAAAATTAAAATGAATCAGTCATTAGACAACATCCAACTTAAAATATATACAGCATCGGTGCAATGTGATGCAATAATCAGACATGTTGTCATTTAGAACCACTATGAACTGCTGGATAGCTGCACTGTGGTTTTAGCGATAATCTATGGGCAACTACAAGTCAAAGATGGCTGACGGCCCACGAAAGTGTGTTCCAATAATGTTTTTAAGAAGGAGCTAAAAAGGTCGAAGCATCACTGCATAGCTGAATATCTATAATTGGCATATAAACATTTGTTATTTCTCCAGGAGAACAATATTAAAGTGGGCCCAGAATTGCCCTTTGGACATTTCCGTCTTTTCATCTCGTCCTTTCATATCCTACGTTGTTCGACTCTTTCTTTAGTGCGCAGAATATCTGTATCTCTTATAATTAGAAACCATCCATTCTTTATTTTCGTAGTGTAATACCCACATAGTATCATTTATGTTCCCCAAGAAGAGTTGTTCTTCCTTCAGGTTTTCACCGCCGATGAGCCATCCAACTGTTGTGCTCGTTAAATCTAAGTTTGAAATTTCCCCCGGTTTGACCCCTATATTTCATGTCGCAATTTGGACTTTGATTTCGTACACTCCGGCACTATGGAAGCCTTAATCAGAAGTAAAAACTTTTATTTACATAAGATGGACGATGGTTCTTTATCTAAAGAGCTCACGTCAAGTTTCACATGTAAAACTACAAGCGTCAGGATTAAAAAGCAGAACATAATTCATGTAACAAAATCGCGCCGCTATGGGACAATTGGCGAAACGTTGTCTAAAATTATTATGCGCCGTATAATTTTTTTTCCCTAGATACCGATCTTCCTCTTGTTTAGAAAATGTAGGGTGCAAAACAACATCAATATCGGAATAAAACTGTGTGTTGGATGTCAACATCTGACGAAGGTACCCTCGACGATGCACCTTACGAAATCTGACAATGACTTTGCTCGTGTTTTTTGAAAGATCGGAACAAACTAGTAGATTGTTGTCGAAATCTGTTGTACAGAACTCTCCGCCCTACACCATACGAAATTATATGTATTGGTTCGAAAGTGAACTTTGCAAAATTTAATCAAGATGGCAATAAAACTGTCGATTTGTATGTATTACAATCATACCTTTCGCGTGAGTTCGCAGGTTCATTAAATATTCATTCTTCAGGACTTCATATACCCTATGTGTCATAGGTAGATCTGATGCCTACAGAAATTGCTCCCTCGTGGTAAGACGTATGTGTACCAAATTGGGGTGACATCGATCAAGAGGTTTAGGAGGACATGTGCTTGGTTGTCCCATGATCCAGAAATTTCTCGCGAATATAATTGTTTATGACGCCATTTCTCCTGAACTGAGTGTTTTACATTATCATAACACCCACAGTGACCACCATCCTCTTGATTTCCATGTAAATTGTGCAAAATTTCATCAAGATCGTATCAACTGAAGTGTACTAGCTATCATAAGTGCGGCATGACCACTGAAATTCATGGTGGCGACGAGAAATCAACTATATGAACAAACGTGGTAATAAGAGGTATACGTATTTCTATAACATAACAATATATTATTTCTTCTTTCTCTTAACCTACAACAGTCTTTCATAGGCAATCAAAGATTCAAAGGCTTGTTAAGCTTGAGGGACTCAACTGCAGGGTCATCAGTCCCTAAACTAACAAACTATTTATGAACTGCCTTATACTAAAGACGACACAAAAATCCATGCCTGAAGGGGGATTCGAACCCCGACCGCAGCGGATGTGCAGACTGTGGTTGTTGCGCCGCAGACCGCTCTGCCACTGCGGGCGGCTCATAGGCAATCTTGTAGACGAAACGATAACCGATACATAAACTGAAGCCATTCACATTTTATTAACTCATAACTAACTTACAGTAATTAAAGGAAAAACGAATACAAAATCAAAATGATCCCTCTGAATACTACAGTTTCTGCCTGTCATTTACGTCAGTAGTCCCAATATCATTTAATTTAATTCGGAATTTATGCTTTTCTGATCGTTTTGTATGACTAATGTTTTCTAATTTCCTTATGAACATTTACAAGAAGAACAACATCCTGCTAATCATAAAAGCTGTGTGGATAATATATTAAATAAGGTGAAAACGTCCAACTGTCGAAAGAATATTACGTAATGTATCGAAACCACATACGATATCAGGAGTTGACGGACAAGTTGAAGTAAAATTTTACATAAGCACAAATCCCTATTAAACATAAAATCAAGGAAGAACTTTCTGAAATTCTAAGTGTGGCGTAACACTTTATAAACTTGAAAGATGAACAGTCGGAAATAAGAGAAGAAGCTCTTGAAATGAGTTTCTACAACATATTATATAAGTGTACTGGAAGCAGTGCAGAACGACGATGTGCTCGACAGGCTTATCGGAAAATAAAGACATAACTTTGAGTGTACTTCCACATTAACATAATTTCACTGTAACGACGTAGCGTCATACCATTGTTACCCACTTGTTGCAACCGTATGTTACCATCTAAGTGGTCATGAATAAGTAGCAATTATTCGTAAATTGTGATGACGAAGCATTCATTATGAAAATGAGTTAATATCTCGTTACGAATCAATCACATCAATCACCCGCATAGAATGTGAAAACTGTCAACATATTCATCACGGGGCGTAACAAAATGTTTAGACTACTACACTCGCACCTGAACCCCAATTAATTCATCTAATTTCCTCATTAAAACATTTACCTCAAAACCAAGCTTCTTTTAAAAGGGCTGCAACCGTAACATCAATCTGTTTTGTGAAAGTTGTGCTGGATATCTTTTGCACACGTTAAAAATGGGAAATGAATTTAAACAGCTCTACATAAGTATATTACTTCTACCCATGCTCGCTAATATGGCCGTACTGAGATGGTCGCTTGGTCTAAGGTAGCATGCCACGGTTTGCACGGCGGATCACGCTGGAGAATCGAGTTCTCACCCAGGCATGGGTACGTGTGTTGCTGGCCATGGCAGGAGTTAGTTTAACATAGTTCACAGTAGTGTACATATAGAGGGACAGTTGTCCCTAAAAGTATCGTTCCTGAGGTACCCAAACATATGTTTTGGAAATCTTACGAATTTGTTCTTATTAAATAAATGAGACCCTTAGATGTCCTGATTTGGGTGGTTATCGTCTATAATAACAATTTTAGGTATTGCTGATTCAGTGTGCAATTTTTAACCATCCGAAATCTCGTCAGTAAGAGCATGTGTTTAGTCAAGAGTGTGTCAAAGCACGTTTTCCTTCCTATATTTTCCATGTTAAAGAAAATATTCTATAACTTCATTACCACAGCACAGATGATAAGGCTCAAGGATAGGTATTGATCAATATCGATGTCTTCGTCGAGCAGGAAATGTCATAGCATGTAACATTTTGGTTGGGAAGTACTCCTTTAAAAGTGGTACGATTTGAGGTTTGTGTCCATTATTTCATATGTCTTCCAGCTTAAGAAATGATGTGTTATATTTTCTGTACAATTTTCCAGGTTCCCCTGTCATAATGGGACGGAGTTAATAGTGTGACTACGCTACTTGAGAATCTTTAGCTAACGTAACAATCGTTTCACATTTCACTTTCTTCAGAACTATGAAGCAGAAAAGGATATCTGAAATCAGTTTTCATTAAACCAACATTATTCAAAGTTAGAAAACCTTATAAATAACTGGCTGCCAAGAAAGACGGGAACTGTAATAATGTAGCGTGAGCACAGATATGTCTCTACAATATTATATTTGTACTGAAGAGGTAATTGTTTAAATATCAGATACAAGTTCGTATTAGCTCTTTAAACCTGTACGTTTACGTTTCACCACTATTTAATACAATAAAAGTGATTCCCGGTCGGATCGGAGATTGGGTGTCTTGTCGTCATCATAATTTCATCAACGTTTACACACAAGTGGCATCAGCTAAAAGTACTTCCAACAGGCAAGCCAAATCAAATGTTTGTATAGCTTATGGGACTTAACTACGGGGTCATCAGTCCCTAAACTTACAAACTACTTATGAACTAGCTAACACTAAGGACGGCACAAATATCCATGCCCTAGGGGGGATTCGAACCCCCGACCGTAGTGGCCGTGCAGACCGTGACTGACGCGCCGCAGACCACTCGGCCACCGCGGCCGGCTCAGGCAAGCCGAACATGCTCATAAATACCACACGATCATGTAATGATCATCATTTTCATCAACGAGATAAGTCGCAGGAGAATCCTAGGAATGACAAGGAATTTACTCTTTATATATTGTCTTATACTAAATTTAATCGATGAAAGGAGAAAATATAAAAATGCAGTAAATGAAACAGGCAAAATGGAGTACAGACGACTAAGAAATGAGATTGTCAGGAAGTGCAAAATGGCTAAGCAGGAGTGGCTAGAAGGCAAATGCAAGGATGTAGAAGAATGTATAAATAGGGGGAAAATAGATACAGCCTACAGGAAAATACAAGAAACATTTGGAGATAAGAAAAACAGCTCTATGAATATCAAGGACACTGATGGAAAACCAGTTCTCAGCAAAGAAGGGAAAGCTGAAAGGTGGAAAGAATATATAGAGGGGCTCTACAAAGGAAATGAACTTCGAGACACTAGTGTAGGAAGGGAAGAGGATGTAGATGAAGATGAAATAGGAGATACTGTACTGAGAGAAGAATTTGACAGAGCCCTGAAAGACCTAAGTCGAAACAAGGCCCCTGGAATAGATGATATTCCCTCAGAGCTACTGAAGTCTCTGGGAGAACCAGCCGTGACAAAATTGTTTCACCTGGTGTGTAAGATGTATGAGACAGGTGAAGTACCCTCAGACTTTAAGAAAAATGTTATAATCCCCATCCCTAAGAAAGCAGGTGCAGACAGGTGTGAAAACTACAGAACCATCAGTTTAATAAGTCATGGCTGCAAAATATTAACGCGAATTATATACAGAAGGATGGAAAAGCTGGTAGAAGCCGACCTCGGGGAAGATCAGTTTGGGTTCAGGAGAAATGTAGGAACACGGGAGGCAATACTCACTTTACGGCTTATCCTAGAAGATAGATTAAGAAAAGGCAAATCTACATTTCTAGCTTTTGTAGATTTGGAGAAGGCTTTTGACAATGTTGATTGGAATAAACTCTTTAAAGTTCTGAAAAAAGCAGGAGTAAATTATAGGGAGCGTAAGGTTATTTACAACTTGTACAAAAACCAGACAGCGGCTGTCAGAGTTGAAGGGCATGAAAGGGATGCAGTGGTTGGGAAGGGAGTGAGACAGGGTTGTAGCCTTTCTCCAATGTTATTCAATTTGTACATTGAACAAGCTATAAAGGAAAGCAAGGAGAAATTTGGTGAAGGAATAAAAGTTCAGGGGGAAGAATTAAAAACATTGCGTTTTGCCGATGACATAGTAATTCTGTCAGATACAGCAAAGGACCTGGAAGAGCAATTGAATGGAATGGACAGTGTGCTGAAAGGTGCATATAAGATGAACATTAACAAGAGCAAAACTAGGGTAATGGAGTGCAGTGTAAGAAAATCAGGTGATGCTGAAGGAATTAGATTGGGAAACGAAGCAATAAAGGAGGTAGATGAGTTTTGTTACTTGGGCAGTAAAATAACAAATGATGGGCGCAGTACAGAGGATATAAAATGCAGAATGGCAATGGGAAGAAAAGCGTTTTTGAAAAAGAGAAATTTGTTAACATCGAATATTGATTTAGGCCTAAGGAAGTCCTTTCTGAGGGCATTTGTATGGAGTGTTTCCTTGTATGGGAGTGAGACATGGACGATAAACAGTGCAGACAGGAAGAGGATTGAGGCTTTTGAAATATGGTGCTACAGAAGAATGCTGAAGATTAGGTGGGTGGATCGCGTAACTAATGAGGAGGTACTGAACAGAACTGGGGAGAAAAGGAATTTCTGGCATACCTTGACTAAAAGAAGGGATAGATTGGTAGGACACATTCTTAGACATCAAGGAATTGTTAATTTAGCGTTGGAGGGAAGTGTATGGGGAAAAAATCGCAGGGGAAGACCAAGAGATGGATACAGTAAGCAGATTCAGACAGATGTAGGTTGTCGTTCTTATGTGGAGATGAAGAGGCTTGCTCAGGATAGGGTATTGTGGAGAGCTGCATCAAACCAGTCTCCGGACTGAAGACCACAACAACAACAACATATTGTCTTTGTCCTGAGTCGTACTTCAAACCACTGGCTTAACTAGAAATGTAACATGTGGGAGGCTTAAATACGCCAGTTAGGAAGTGGGTTCCCACATATCAGGGTTCATGATAAAACTTAACCTACGACAAACATATAATACTGAATTGGCACTGGATATATCTTGTAATATCTTCTAGAATGTATCTATAACGTACTCGTTCTTCCGGCAATAGTTCAAGAGAGTTCTGTCCCTTGGCACACTTTCCAAACTTAGGTCTCTATACAGTCTTGTAATAGAAGATTAATATGCATTCCTATTCCATTTTGACCCGGGAATATAAACTATATGGGTGCCGCAGTCATTTTTCTGTAATCAGAAAATCTTCTCTGGAAAAATATATTTTTCATATGTGAAAACATTTTCTGAGTTACATACTGAAAGAACATTATCGAGTACTCATATGTACTACACTCTAGAAAATAATGTAAGGACTGAGTTTAACTGTCTGCCTTAAAATTTTACTCTTCTACATACCAATAATTAGTACATGAAACCTAACAAACAGAAAGTTATATTCTAGCCATGCAAAGTGCATCAAAGAAAGGTCCGGAGATATCACAGCAAAATATTTGGTGACATAACACGTTGTACAAAGATCACACACTCGTTTTCTTGTAGCTATGCGTGTTACAGATAATATTACTTACCTAAGACTTCATTACCGCTTGATATACAAAATGCAATTCGATAAGATCAAGGATGGCAGATAAACCACGCAATGGTATGAATCTGGAATGTGACACTGGAGTCGTTTGGAGAGAGAGAGGGTAAAACTGAACGTATGGTAGACGGATATCAGCGATAAACTGGAAGAATCATCAGGAAGGGCAGTCCATGCAGAATGCAAATAATAAACAAAACTGATATCTTAGTATTACTGAAGAATCAGGTACTTTTACCAACCAGCAATGATAGAGATCTGAGAACGAGCAACCTGTTTTGTCGCAATTTCTTTCAAAAAATGTTCAAATGTTAGTAGAGCTTATTAGACAACTACGGGGTCATCAGTCCCTAAACTTAAAAGCTACCTATGAACTAGCTAATACTAATGGCGGCACAAATATCCATGCCCGAGGGGGGATTCAAACCCCCGACCGTAATGGCCGTGCAGACTGTGACTGGCGCGCCGCAGAGCGCTCGGCCACCGCGGCCGGCGCAATTCCATTTTTAAGCACTAAAGCGACAGAGATACTAATCCAGTACTATTGGCACACGCTTCAAAAGAGGCGTGATGAGTCAGTGTGTCTGTTGGAAATTGGTGCAAACATCAACATAGAGTTTTTTTTGGAGCCGTTTGAACATAAATGTTCTAGGGGCCTACATTGAAAATTAGAAAAAAAGTAATTTTTTTTAAACTGAACTTTTTTCTTCAGACCAATTTGTTTGCCGGCCGCGGTAGCCGAGGGGACTGCGGCGCGTCAGTCACGGTCTGCACGGGCGCTACGGTCGGCGGTTCGAATCTGCCCTCGAGCATGGATATTTGTGCCGTCCTTAGCTAGTTCATAAGTAGTTTGTAAGTTTAGGGACTGATGCCCCCGTAGTTAAGTCCCTTAAGCTTAACAAACATTTGAACATTTTGTTAAGCGACTGTAACGAAATGAGTCTGTTATGATGAGGAGACAAGGTACCTTCTGGTCACGTGACATTGTAAGCAACACCCGCTTCTAACCTTAAGCATGCGCAACGGCTTCTCTCTCTCCCTCATGTTTTCAAACATCGAAGACTAAAAAGTTAAAGCAGTCAATATACAGAAGGTTGGTTTGAACACTACAGTGCTTTACTAGGCATGATCCTGTTTGGAGGTGGTATTCCGTTGCCTTCCTCCGACCTTCGAACTGACTTACCCAGCCAGTTATAGGGGGACCCACAGTTTAACGTGGGTTCCGAACCACGGTACTACTCGGTATTTTTCACATGAGCAATACTGAAAGAGGTGAAAGAAGTGGAAATTGACAGATAAAAATCTTAGGGACCTGGCGGTGATCGAACCCGCGACCTTTGGAGTTGTAGACTGGCACTCTACCACTGTGCAACCGAAGCGTATTACTATAAATGTCATTTACCCTCAAAACCGCGACATATTTGCTAAAACGTCCAAAGACATGTGGCAAGTAACAATACAAAAGTCATTGTTGTTCCCGTATCTGTTAAAAGAAGATTGGGTATAAAACAATATTGGTTGCTCGCTCGAACCCACTACCTTCGACGGCGCAGCGTGATGAAGCTTACTACACGGCTATTCTTGCTAAGTGCAGACCAGTGACTTAATTATTATTCATGATCGGATCTTCTGAAGGCTTTTTCAGTTGATGCGTCTGCAATTTATAGTGAAGAGTTTACCAAATATGACGCCTTTTGATGAATCTTCAATGCGCGAAAAACAAATATGAATGGCGGATGTTGCCTTAATGAAGGATTTGCCGATTAACAAGGCGAGGAGCGCAATAGTTCCATTGGCTTTGCTTCGGTAACCTGTAGCCGTGCATATTGCAACAAAAAGAATGACCGAAGATATCATAGCCAATTTTTGTTGGTGAGTTAACACTTTGTACAACGATCACACAATTCGGTTTCTTGTAGCTATGCGCATTTTATTATGAATCTGGGATGTGAGACTGTTGTCGTTTAGAGAGACAGGGTAAAACTGAACGCATGATAGACGGATTTCAGTGATGAAGAATTATCAGGAAGGGCACTCCTTGCACCATAGAAGTGACAAACAAAACTCCCGTTTGATCGATATCGGAGTATTACTGAAGAAACAGGTCTACTACATATGGCAATGATAGAGGACATAGAAATCCAAAGTGGAGCAACATGTTTTGTCGCAATTTTTTTCTTAAGCGCTAAAGCGATACAGACATACTTATCCAGTACTATTGCCGCACGCTTCAAAAGAGGCATGTAAGTGTGTGTGTGTGTGTGTGTGTGTGTGTGTGTGTGTGTGTGTGTGAAATTGGTGCAAACATCAAGATAAGGAGTGCTATTAGCATTATGTTGCTGTTACTGCATTATTCTCAACTAATATCCATGAGAAATGTACGAATTCGAAATGAATACCCTACTTATATGAGTGTACACTTATACCCTTAACACAAATCACTCCACCACATACCATCCTTGTTTTATGCATATGTATATCTATATGATACTTGTGTATGTATATCTGTATGATAAGCACAATGTAATTTACGTTTTCTTCAAACAGTAAACAACACTGAATGTAAACACCTGAAGATGGGCACAAGCCCGAAACTGGTAGTGTTTTAATAAACCACCAATAATTGTGACTGGTAGCGGATTTTATTTCCACAACCTATAAGGAACAGTCACAGAGTTCTTCAACATCCATAATGGATAAAATTCAAGATAGAGTTTTTTGCAGCCGGTATAAAAAACGGTTGGTAGCCCGTTGGAACATAAATGTTCAAGGGGACTATATTGAAAAGTAGAAAAAAGTATTACTTTATAACAATAGTTTTTTATCAAACCTATTTGTTTATTCAATTACTGATTTACCCTCGTAGTTGGAGATATAGATTTCGTCACTGTATCACCATACTAAGTTTGTAAAATGTTCATTGAAACAGTACACTTGCAAACATGTGCACTTGATGCTGAATGTTGAGTTCACAACGAGATAAGTTGTTTTGTATCCCATCCACGTCGCCACTTGTGTGTCCCAGCCTCGTCGCCGCTTTTGTGTCTCGTTTCCAAATGTTCAAATGTTCAAATGTTTGTATTGTCAATGGGACTTAACTACGGGGTCATCAGTCCCTAAACTTACAAACTACGTATGAACTACCTTATACTAAAGACGGCACAAATATCCATTCCCGAGGGGGGATTCGAACCCCCGACCGTAGTGGCCGTGCAGACCGTGACTGGAGCGCCTCAGTCTCCTCGGCCACCGCGGCCGGCGTCTCGTTTCCGTCGTAGGTGTCGGTGGCCAAGTAGAAAGACCGACACAGAAATAAAGGATGTACGCTTGTGCAGGTAGGAGGTGACCAGCCAGTGGTACAGCAGAAACTAGAAACACTAGAGTAAATTAGAAGGAGATATATTTCTTAGAGACTTAGTAATACTTAACTTTTACATAGCTCAGTACTGCAGAATGCTGATACATAGTTGAGCTAGAGGCCTGCCTAGTGCCTGTCCGATAGCCAAGTCTTCACTGGTGCCTATCTGATTCCGAAGTGTTAGCTGGTTCCTATCTCAGTCCCAAGTGAACGATGTCGTTCAGTAGTGGCCACGAGCGGAGTTGTAGCAGAGGGCGCTCGTGGCTGACGTCGTAAGAACGCCGCGCCGTGCGTGCATGGCGGCGCGCGGCGAAAGTAGGTGGCGCGCACTTTAGACTTGTGCGACACAAGTTGACCTTTAGTATGTAGTGTCAGTGTTTCAGCAGGTGTACGTATATGCAGGAGTAATGTCGTACCGTACATTTTGCGCACTGAGCGAGATGCTGACGTGTGGTGCAGACGGCGCTACTATACGACGTTACCCTGGACGACATGACGCGACCGGTAAGTGTCCTCTTGGGCAGCAGGGTGTCCGGTCGAAGAGGCGCCTCGCTGTGGGTCAAGGCCAGGCCAGGCCAGGCCAGCGTGGCACCTGCTGCTGCGTGTTCTTTTCCGCCACTGTGCGGCGCCCTCGCGTGCCGCTGTGAAAAATATACACGCTGGCAGCCACTTCGTTTCTGACACGGCGAAATTACCTGCGTTCGGACGATTTACGCCTGGTAACTCGGCAGTCAGCGGCGGGAGGTCGACAGGCTCCTAAAACGGAGAGAAATCTGGCTCTCGCTCACGCAACACGACGGCACACTTGTGCGAAGGCGCCGTCTCTTTTTGTGTCGGTTTATGTGTATATTTCTGTGTGTGTGTGGGAGGGTGGGTGGGTTCGCGTAGGCCAATAGGCACACCCGTCAGCTCTCTTGTCAACTTTAGTAGCCTACCTCCATAATGCATAAAGGGGTAATTTTTGACTCACAACATTCACACTCTAAGCTCCCTCTAGTACCGCGGAGGTTATTCCACGGTATATCAACACATTTCACAGATCGATTTTTCTGTTTGTTATTGTTGTGAGTTTTCTTTCTTTGATTCTATGGAGAGCCTCGTTATTCGTAATCATGTAATTTCTCCTTATTTTCAAGTCTTCTATAGCTTGCAACATGCATTGTCTGTTGGTCTATCGAAAACAAAGTCGTATGTTGTGTGTGTCAATGAGCAATTGTTAATGACTCTGCACTTTAACTTCAACTTCGCTAATCTGGCTGAAAACTTTATTAAAGTGAACAAAAACCAAATATATAATAAAAACAAATTGTTGCTTTATTCATTGAGTTTAAGCAATTTAAACTCTGGTAGAAAACACGCTGACTCATTAATGACTGAAACAGACTGAACAAACAGAATGAAATTTTTTGTGTAAGCTACTGACTGAAATTAATGTCTCAACAATAATGCCTGTCGTAATTTACTCTTCTGTTAACGCTAATTTATGGCTGTCCTGCGCGCAAGCAAACAGCATATGTAACACTGCTCTCAAAATTACTACCAAAGCTGCAGCTGCTACAAAGCCAACTATAGAATTCGCAAAGGTGCAAAGTGAATCCACTAACTACACGAACACAAAATTTCTCCATCTCTGCAGTTAAAAAGTTTTGGGTTAGGAGTAAATGATCAACATGAAACAATCTGAAGGTTTGATTTGTAAATAGATCACTTTATAGTGATACGAGTGTTGAACATGAAACATTAACAATAGTGAAACTAAAAACACCTGAAGATGACTAAGTCAAAAGAAGCTTATAGTGTAACTATAAGAACAGTGAATATACAGCGTTGAAATTATTCATATTATAAAAATGTCGATGTACGACGTCACTAACATTGTGGGCCCTGCAGATAACAAGTCAACTCCATTCATGACACTCTTCCACTGCTCAGTCGTCGGTGTCGGGGCAACGAATCCTACTAGCTCAAACTCGGTGCAGCACAGTCGTCGCGGAGCCAAAGATATCAGTTGCAGACATTCAACATCGCAGACTTCAGATGTGACTATGTGAACGTAGGTGAAAAGTAACTACCAGACGACCTTCTGATCAGAATTCTATCTTCATTGCTACACTTTAACAGTAATTTCCCACAATTTTTAGTAACACATATATAATTATTTACATACTTGGTGAAAACCGGGCATCATCTGGATGATTATTATGCCAGTCCTAAGTCAGTCCGGCTCTCCTCCCCATTTGTCTCTCTTGGTCCACCTTCACTTTCTTCTCTCTCTGTCCGTTTCCTCCTCACCCTCATCTCTCTCTCTATCACTGTTTATCTACTATGCCTCGCTGTCCATCTCCTTCCACCACTCTCTTTACGCCTATTCACCTCAGTCTGTTTCTGCCAGTCACCTCCACGTCTCTGTGTAGGATTTCCTTCACCACCTTCTCAGTCCATTGCCTCTTCCACAAGTGAAAAATTATTATGATCAGTGAAGTCGTATCTAATTTCATTGTAAAATACCCTATGCCATGTACCATATGAAATATTGGGTATACTGTGATATTCCTCTCGTTTTGGGTTAAGTGTGAAAAAGTTCATCAACTTTCCAAGGTAAAATACCCTCTGCCATGCACAATATAAAATTTTACCTAAACAGTAATTCTCGACTTGTTTTGAACATCAATTGTGAGAAATTTCATCGCAATCAGTTGAACAGCATGGCAGCGAATATAATACAAACATGTCGTGACAGTTTCTCCCGTGCCTCACTGCTTAAGCCGTGTTATCTCCTAAACTATAGGTCGTAGAATGAAGTAATTTCTTAGATACATTCATTGGTATAAATGTATTCAATTTGAAACTTACGTTGAGAAAAAAATAAATTACCAAATAAGTAAAAATTTATACGTCACTCATAACTTTATAATGCTGCACTTTTTTGGGTATCACAGTGTTGCTGCGCTGGAATACGGAAATAGCCGTGCGCCTTGTTGCGGAGTGCGCAGCCGTTTCCCGTCGGAGGTTTGAATCCTCTCGCAAGCATGTGTGTGTGTGTGTGTGTGTGTGTGTGTGTTGTTATTAGCATAAGTTAAAGTAGTTTGTAAGTTTAGGTTCAGATGAACACTGCAGTTAGGTCCCATGACTTAACAAAGATCTGAACGATTTAATTTCAGCGTTTATGACGCCGATATTCCTGAACTTTGTGTCGTATAGTGATATAATTATGCGTATAACCTTCCCCAAATTGCAAGCAATTAAGGCGGTGTCTTCCGATGCGCAAAGCCGTTCCCTGTCGGGTGTTCGAATCCTCCCTCGGGCATGGTTGTTTGTGCTCTCTTTAGTATAAGTTAGATTGTAAGTAGTTTGTAGGCTTAGGGACTTATGACCCGGCAGTTAATTCCTACAATTTTAACAAATATTTCAGTATTTGCAAACAGTTTGTTGACAAAGTTTCATCAAAATACAAACAAACATTTAAAATTACAAAGAAACATTTATTTCTATATGTTATACTGTTGAATACTTTGTAGAGGTATAATCAGACAGATGATATATAACTGTAAAAATTTTAAAAATTCGTTGTCTGTCCGCTATGATTACTAAGAGTCAATACACAAGTCTTTAGTCACTGAAAAAAAAATTATGACCCGAATTGTGGTGCACTATCTGCTGAGCAGAAACTCACAGATGACTTAATGCAGACTTTATCCTACTAGCCGCATTCACCCGAATATTTTACTATTCTTCCGCCAAAGATATTTGAGAGACATGGGAGTATTCGTAATGCACAGCCTGTGGCGAGAATGTTGAAACTCGACCTAATTTAATGTGAAATGACACACTTTTGACAAGGATGAAAAGATTAATGTGTGTCTTTTATTGCACAAATCACAACTGAATACTGAAATATAAGTTATAATTTTTAAAGATCAGCTTGTTGGTATAATAAATATTTATTTAAAACTAACGCTTATCGATTTCATTCAATGAAGGAGCATCTTCAAAACTGTTTAGAGTCCAGGGGACTCATGTAGATAGCCTAAAAATTTTAAGTAAGTATTTTAAGAGTTGGTGGTAGAGACCAATTGCAAATAAAGTCCAGAGGACTTATGTAGTGTTAGTCTAAAAATTTTAAGTAAATATGTAGGAGTTTGAAGTAAAGACGAATTACAATAAAATACCATATAATTTTGTGTCGAATTTTCGTATAGTACAGATACAGCTGTTCATATGTAACACAAACAAACTTTAAGTAAAGGCAAATAAGCTCATTTTCAATAGTTCTTCCGTCGGCTTTTGGTAGAACCTCATCACATTGGATTAAGAGCTCAATTTTGTGTCTGTTCAACAAGTTTATTATTTTATTATGTTAACGATTTTTGATGTATGAAAATGTTCTTCTAAGTCGAAAACCGGTCAACTAAATATGAATAAACTTGTAGCACATAGCCTCGCTGGAGTGGTCGAGCGTTCTAAGGCGCCATGCCGCGGAGCGCCGTTGCTTCCACTGGAAGTTCGAGCCCTACTTCCTGCATGTTTGTGTGTGTGTGTGTGTGTGTGTGTGTGTGTGTGTGTGTGTGTGTGTGTGTGTGTGTCGCCCTTAGCAGAAGTTAGGGACTGATAACCACGGAACTTAAATCCCTTAGATTTACAAACATTTGAATTTATTTTGTAGAAGAAATAGTAAATCGATCTTTTAATAAATATGATGAGGTCGTACCAGAAGAAGTCGCAATGTCCTCGTTTAATTTGCTTTTTGTTGGGATACATACTAAAAGCTGTATCTCTGTATTCAAAGAAGACTGGACACATGTTGTATGGGACGTTTCTGCCACTTCCAAAAGTATAACCTATTCCTCCTGAAACACCCTGCGATATTCAAGCTAATAGCTGTGAGGCATAGCTAATGTCCGGCTGAGTACACGCAATTAATTTCTCAAAGAGTTTATGGCATGGTATCGATTCATCCCTTGCCACCTGCGACTGTCAACTGCTCAGCGAAATTACGAAATTACTTCATTCATCCATCGGTTGCAAAACTTTCCATTTTGTGTCGATACCTGTATCAACATCAGTTTTTGAAAAGCAGGTTTTTTATGTTACTGTGTATATTTAAACAAATTTTCGTAACTAAGTGACCAAACTGCTAGGGTCATCAGTTCCTATAATTACTCACTAAATAATCTAACTTACTGAAATCACTCCTCTCCATATTTCTGTTGCGCTGGCACAGCAGCAACCTTAATAAATATTTCGATAAAAAAAAATAAAAAAAAAATTCTCTCTTTTAAGGAGAGCCGCAGGTGCCTATGCTGCCCATGTCAAAATCACTAAGTTTGAGGAACATTTATGAACAATCTGCCAAACTGAAGAATTTGAATTTTTTTTCCTTTCTATATTTTTACAAAAAAATGCTTTATTTAATAAAATCGAGATGAAACTACTGAACATATTGTTAAATGGCTGTGTTACAATTTAAGTTAGGCCACTAAGAGTGCTGTAAAGAATTTCATCTCCCTAGTTTGAGTGGAAAATTCTAATTCACGGGGAATGGCTATCAAAGTTTTTCAATACATTCCTGCACTATATGATGGATTATCAGGATCTTGTTCTTCATCCTCCAAAAGCTTCCGGTTTGGTCTTCTCATCTGGCCTGTCGTTCCATCATATTTCATATTCCTTTCTCTTCTTTCTGCTCCTCTTACCCTCTCTCTGTCAATATTTATTAGTGCTCGTACAGTGTTAACTCCAGCTTGATATCCTAATGCCTTCAGTACTTCACACTTGATACTGTTTCGTTGGTTGTAGGTTGCTATTGCATCATAAATACCGAAGTGTAGTGTCTTTATGCTTACAAACACTCTTTTAGGAATCACTGTCGGAATTAAATTGTTTACGCTCTCATTAGGATTCTGCGTTTTTCCGTGTAGACATTTGTGTAACAATTCTGGCTCCGCTAATTAATGAAAAATAGGTTTTGTTGTGTTTATCACAGCTGCTGGCAAACCATGCTTGTGATGATAGTCCTTTTTGGCATTATATTTGCACCAGGAATCTTTTGGACATAGGCTATGTTGATGGCATTCATTGGAAGAGGCAGTATGAAGAAACAATGCCCACACCCCTTTTCGCATACACTAGCATTCCTAGTATTATGCCTTATTGCATACCCATGTTACCTCATCAGTATAAAGCCTGCCTCTCCCTCCCGTTGACTTTCCATCACAGGCGCAACACTGACGTAATTCGAAACAATAACAAAGATACGATGTTCGGCGCCCTTAGCGCTTCATTTGTCACAGAAAACAATGTAGCAAACTCTTGCACACTCACTGTATGGGTAACATACGGAAATATTCAACGTCAGGACGAGAAAAGCCAAGTAGTTCGCCAAGAAGTCACGAGAGGGTGTTAGATACATTCAGCGGCCCCGCCAATTTCGTGTGCAGGCGCGGGAGAAAATCATAGACCATAGATAATATAGACTGCGCGTGACGTCGTTACACTGAAACCAACATCTAAGTCACGTGAGTCGGGGCAGGAGACAGGTTTCATCATTACGAGTAATGCGAAATATAGCTGAGAGCTGCAGTTCTTATTCTTTGTAGTGGAAATTAAGCGTATATTTAAAAATGAAACGTATTAGCATATTTTTATCACATCTTTAGTTGTAAAACTGGCGTTAGTTCTCCGCAATTGCAAGAGTTAATGCGATAGCTACAGTTTTTACATGCGCCTATATGAAACGTATCGGCATTCTTTTTACAAGCAACAGAAATACATTGTTATCGATGGATTGTGAGTCTTTTAGTCTGCATTTTACACAGGAGTCGAAGATCAAATATCAGTTTGAAAGGAGCATCAGCTTCCTTACGATTCCACAACAATATATGTAAAATATTTCGTTGTGATTTTATAAGAAATGAAATCTGTTTGCATCCATTATGTCCGATTTAACAAAATACAACTGTTTATATTTTATGACTTTTGGCACAGACCGTGATGCCATAACGTAAAATAACCAGAGTATTGGCTGTTTACATTAAATAATAGAGTAGTGAGGAAACATCATCGATGCACTAGTCAAGAAGTGACTTCATGTGGAAGGTAAACGGTATGTATGAATGTTTAGTTTTGTGTAACGTTATTAAAAACAGATTTTCAGTAGAAATGACTTCCTTGCTGACCTATGAACTTGCTAAAGAGCAGCTTAAAGTATTTTCCCGTCGATAAACACATTCATAAGTTACAAAAAATGAAAGATTCATAGCGTCACACAAACACCGATGATATGTAATTCTGTTACTTCTAAAAATAACTGACAATATGGTACTTTTCACCTGGACTCATGTAAACACGACAATCATGGCACTAATATTAACAATATAATGAAATTACGTTACCATTACTACTAGATGTGTAATAGGAATACGAGAAGTCGTTTTATTGTTAAAATCAACGCCTGAGATCTCCTGTAAATGAGAAAAACTGTTGCTCATAATGAGCGGAACTCGGTCACGTGACTCGGGGCAATTTTAGATGTTGGTTTCAAACCACAACGCGGCAGAGATAGGGACATGCGCAATCTATGTTATCTTTGGACTATGGAGAAAATAGTAATAACTCCACTTATAGGGCGAGTAGAACAATAATTGAAAGTTTGCATTAAAGAGGAATGTTCCAATTAATTGCCGATAGCAATTTTTTGATCACCACCGGCTTCCCTTCAGCAAGTTTGTCAATATTCTCTTCAACGTCTGATGATGCCCAGAAGAGTCGAAACGCGTCATGTGTGAATAAGTGCTGCGGTGGAGTAGCCGAGCGGTCTGAAGCACCTCGCTGCGGAGCGCGCGGCTGCTCGCCGTGGAGGTTCGAGTCCTCCCTTGGGCATGGGTGTGTGTGTGTTTGTCCACAGGTTAGTTTACCTAGGTTTAACTAGTGTGTAAGCTACGGACTGATGACGACGCAGTTTGGTCCGATAGATTTACAAACATTTGAACATTTTTGTAAATAAGTGCCAATTAATTGCCGATAGCAATATTTTGACCAGCACCGGCTCCCCTTAAGCAAGTTTGTCAATATTCTCATCAACGTCTGATGATGCCGAGGAGAGTCGAAACGCGTCATGTGTGAATGAGTAAAACATGGGTTCCTTGCAACCAAGACTTTTTTACCAAAATAATCTAACTTATGCTTAGGACAACACACACATACCCATACCCGAGGAAAACGAAGCTCTGGCGGGTGCGACCGCGTAATCCGTGAGATGGCGCCTCAGACCGTGCGGCCAAGTAAGCGCGGTAAAAATTCTGTCCCCTCGGCTATTTTAGAAGTATGGAATAGCTGCAGAAACGCGAGCACTTGGCTCCTCCGCAGCATTCCGCCCTGCAGCGCAGTTCTGCCGGCAGTAGCCATCAGCTGCAGGGACGGCGATGAGTCGTCAGACGGGGGACTGTGGTCCAGCCAAGTCTCGGCAGTCTAGAGAGAGAGAGAGAGGGAGGGAGAGAGAGAGAGAGGAAGAGAGAGAGAGAGAGAGAGAGAGAGAGAGAGGAGAGAGACGCCCCCTCGGACAGGCCGTTTGCCTCGAGGAATGCCCGCCCCCTCGGCCAGAAAAGAACACGCCTCACGCTCCTAACGGTCACCGCCGCCGTCCACAGGCGCGGTGAGGACCTCCCCGTGCAATGCCGGGAATGCGGCAGCGGCGGCTGGACGCGACGTCGTGTGTCCGAATAGGCTATTCCGAATGCCTTCCATCGGTGGTACAGCGGCGCATTCCTGTTGCGGAGATTCGAAAACACTTAGCGGATATGCACACAGTATCGCCCTATAGGAAACTTATACCACTGGTAAATGTTGTTTCAGCTAGTAATAAAATAAAAGAGACGCTGTTGCAACTATCCACATCCAGTAGTTGGTCTTCAGTCCGGAGACTGGTTTGATACAGTTCTCCACAATACCCTATCCTGAGCAAGCCTCTTCACATAAGAACGGCAACCTACATCTGTCAGAATCTGCTTGGTCTTCCTCTGCGATTTTTACCCCACACACTTCCCTCCAATGCTAAATTCACGACTCCTTGATGTCTAAGAATGTGTCCTACCAATCTATCCTTTCTTTTAGTCAAGGTATGCCAGAAATTTCTTTTCTTCCCAATTCTGTTCAGTACCTCCTCATTAGTTACGCGATCCACCCAACTAATCTTCAGCATTCTTCTGTAGCACCACATTTCAAAAGCCTCAATCCTCTTCCTGTCCACACTGTTTATCGTCCATGTTTCACTCCCATACAAGGCAACACTCCATACAAATGCCTTCAGAAAGGACTTCCTAAAACTTAAATCAATATTTCTCTTTTTCAAGAACGCTTTTCTACGCATTGCCATTCTGCATTTTGTATCCTCTGTACTGCGACCATCATTTTTAACAAAACTCATCTACCTCCTTTATTGCTTCATTACCTAATCTAATTCCTTCAGCATCACCTGATTTTCTTAAGACTGCACTCCATTACCCTGGTTTTGCTCTTGTTAATCTTTATCTTAGATGCATCTTTCAATGTCGCTCAAATAACTTGTCAATTGCGAATTCAATAGCCAATAAATAAAAAATTGCACAAGAAGATCCAATTTACGAGGTATGTCCACGAAGTAATTTCCGTTTGGTTACATAAAACAAACGTGTACAGATACAGAAAAAATATTTATTGTACACAAATATACAACTATTAAACTACTTTTCTACATAGCTTCCGAAATTTTGTAGGCATTTGTCATAGCGTGGCAGAAGTCTTTGTATGCCTTCTTCGTAGAAGGTTGCGCCTGTGTATTCAACCATATGGTAACATGTTCTTTCAGCTCGTCATCATCGCTGAATTGTTGACCACCGTGGACAGGTTTTAGGTGTAAGAAGAAAGTAGCTAGGAGCGAGACTGTACGGAGGATGATCAAAAACGTCCCAGTGAAATTCCCGTAAGAGTTGTTTGGTCATATTCGCCTTGTGAGGTCGGGCGGCAACGTGAAGGAAAGAAGAAGACTCCTTTCATCTCTTCTTACACCTTAAATCTCTCCTTGGTGGTCAACACTTCAACGATGATGAGCTGAAAGAACATGTTTGACACATGGTTGAAAACACAGACGGCAACCTTCTATGAAGAAGGCACACAAAAACGTGTCCCACGCTATGACATGTGCCTACAAAATTTCGGAAGTTATGTAGAAAAGTAGTTGAACAGTTGCAGATTTATATACAATAAATATTTTTTCTGTATCCATTCACGTTTGGTTTATATAACCAAACGGAACTTACTTTGTGGACATACCTCGTACATTAGAAATCGAGAAGGATGGCGCTATTCTATTCCTAGATGTGGAAGTTTACAGAACAAGGCAAGGCACACTTGGACACAGGGTATATCGGAAGCCTATACATACCGACAGGTATTTGTACACCCAATCAAACCACCACCCAGCACGGAAGAACTCTGTTATCCGCTCACTGACGATTCGCGCGCAGCGCCTAAGTGATGAAGACAACAAAACAGCAGATTTCAACAAACTTAAAACAACATTTCTGGCCAATGGGTACAACCATAGAGTGATTCACACCGCCATGGATACAAATAAAAGAAACAGCAGTAGGCAGGAAGTCGATAAAAAGCAGCCGGCAGCACGCTTACCATATGTAAAAAACGTCACAGATCGGATTGCTAAACATCTTCGCCGGGTTGGTGTTTAGCCTTTCTTCTACAGTAGTTACAAAATCCAGGATGTACTTGGTTCCACTCAGGACAAGATAGAAGCACTACTCGCATCAGGGGTATACAAGGTGGAATGCAAGTGTGGGGAAGTATACATAGGTGAGACAGGGAGGGCAGTGGCAACGCGCATACGCGAACATGAACGCTACATTCGATTAGGCCAACACAATAAATCTGCAGTAGCCGAACACCAGCAACATTGCAGCAAATGATAAAATTTAATGATGCCGCAATACTCGCTAAGCAACCAGGGATGGTAAAAAGCAAGATAAGGGTAGCCAACGACATTGTAAAAGATCCTAATAACATGAACAGGGACGATAGACTCAGGCTTGCCCCCTCCTGGCTACCAGCCATCCCAGCGAAATAGGCCGCACTGACAACACAACACGCGAGCGTCACTTGTAAGCAACTGCCGCCGCGCGGCCCACGGCCAGCAGGAGAGAAACGGAAGCCCTCATGTCATTCGCCGATGAACACCAATCATGTCTCGCTATCCAAGAAGCAATAGGCAACGGCTAACTCCCACTCCCTCCACCTCAGCATCCTATCACAATAAAGTTTCCATTCGTTGGCCAAAAATGCACCAATAACATCGCTGATTTAAAAAAAAAATTATGAAGTAATGTCTAATTGAAAGTAAATATAAAGTATAGTAACAATCACATCATATCAGTATACCCAGATGAAGGCCACTGTAACGTTAGCCGAAACGTCGGATATTAAAGTAATAGCCTTCTTACAGCATGACGCGGTACATCACCCAGAAAACTTTTATGTCACTTGACTCTGGCCGCGGAAGCCTACGAATTATAAATAAAAAGTAGTTGGACGCCGTCCATATGCAAACTAAAGGAACCCCGTTGAACTTTATTCTGTCAAATGTAAGCACCGTATTATCAAATAGATACCTACCAGTTTCAATGGCGAACATAGTTGAAGGGAAGGAATACACAGAAAATGTTGTGGGTAAGGCAAACGAAAGGCTTCGTTTCATTGGCAGAATACGTACAAACAGAGGACGTCTACTCATCATCGCCGGATTCTTCCAAGTTTTTGGTAAATGTAGGTCTTGGTGAAACATAAAATAGCCCCAAGTAGGAACTCAAGTTGGCCTGGCGTTTATGAAGTAGCAGGCATTTCTATACGGATTTATCACAAGAAGCACCTATCAGTTGCCCCTGTGAACCTGAGTATGGGAACCGATGTGTGGCTCGGAGGTAAGAGGTGGGATTTGTCTTGAAAAGATTGTGAGTTCGACTCCGTCCTGCGACAGATATGTTTTGTACTTCATGGAAACGCGTACACTACTGACGTCACAATTAACTCGCGAGAACTCGCGCCTTTAAAAGTTACACGTTCGATCGCGTGTATAGCATTTTTCTGACAGTCAAAGAACATTTTTGTAATGTACTTAATATGTTTGAATAAGTATTTCTAGTTGCGTTTATAAGAAAACACACATATTGGACTTTTTAAAATTGGTTAAATGGCGATTGTTTTAAACATACTGTGAGCAAAATGCTCACGGGCGAGTGCTCACGGGTTAACCACAACATCACGTGGGACTAAAGAGTTCCAACCGAATCCTCTTCCAGAACTTTCATGTTGCTCCTTAAGAGCATCCGCTTACTCCGAGTAATTGAAGTTTCCGCTGTTGATTTTACTTTTAACAATTATTTTTATGATGGCCAAAATTAATTATATGCTAGAAGTGATTCGCAGCGACATAATTCACCGCCGCGGTGGAGTTGCCGAGCGGTCTAAAGCGTCTAGCTGCGGAGTGCGCGGTTGCTCGCCGTGAAGGTTCGAGTCCTCCCTGGGGCATGGGTGTGTGTAAAGTACTTAGGTTAGTTTACCTAGGTATAAGTAGTTTGTAAGCTACGGACTGATGACCACGTAGTTTGGTCCGATAGATCTACAAACATTTGAGCATTTGAACATAATTCACCAGAGGGAAAAATACAACACTTTATGGCAGAATGTAAAGTTATTGGAAATGACTTTACATTACTGTAGGCGTAAAATGATACTAAATTCAGACGAAACGAAACATCTATGTCACAGTGCCCTACGGCAATTCGGACGTGTGTCGATGGGTTATCGCAAAATTCGTTCCGTTTTTGTTTGAACTTCGGCAACGGTTTTGGAAGGCTCTCGAGCATAAATTTCCAATTCACTATAACCGACACATATTTTATCGACGGGACATGTAATATTGCTGGTCAGGACAGTTGCAGAACATTAAGAGTACGTTACGTTGCAGCAGCCGGTCGGTAAATACTGTCCTTCCTTATAGAGTCATTACTGAAAATAAATTCTATTATATCATGACTAAATCGCTGAGTGAAGAATGTGTACTTTATACAAAGAGTAAATTGTGCAGGATTTAACCGTCATCGAAATCGACTTGGCGGTTTGAAGTCGTAGGCGTCTTGTGTGAACATTGTATTCATTATGTTGAATCGTATTAAGTGCAACATATCAACCATTAAAATATTTTGATAAATGTGATAAATTTCAAAAGAGTAAATAGCTAATCCAAGGATTCTTCAGGTGTCTCAGAAGCAACAAGAGCTACAAAAAATGTGTTTTCAAATGTTTGTAATTCTATGGGACCAAACTACATTGGTCATAAGTCCCTAGACTTACAAACTAATTAAACTGAGTTAAACTAACCTAAGGACAACACACACATCCATACCTGAGGGAGGATTCGAACTCCCGACGCGGGAGGCCGCACGATCCGTAACATGGCGCTCCAGACCGTACGTTAATGAAATGAATTAATTTACACTACCTCAGGCTGTAATGAGAGGTCGATCCAACCTAAAACACCTACAACGTAAAATGTTCTCTTGTTGGTTGAGGAAGTAAGAGCTGTTTGCTATATTGGTAAATGTATTCAGGATTGCCGGATTCAGGATGAAAAGGGGTGCATGGCCCACTTTGTCTCTCAGAAAGAAACTGCACTCTCGCGACATTATAACTTTGGAAATGATTTTAGCAGCGATTTTATGGAGGCAGACAACCTAGGCCATGCTCCACATCTACATCTACATGGGATACTCTGAAAATCACATTTAAGTGCCTGGCAGAGGGTTCATCGAACCACCTTTATATTATTTATCTCCCATTCCATTCTCGAATAGCGCGCGGGAAGAAAGAACACCTGAATCTCTCCGTTCGAGCTCTGATTTCTCCTATTTTATTCTGATGATCTTTTCTACCTATGTAAGTGGCAGTCAATAATATATTTTCGAATTCGGAGGAGAATCTTGGCGATTGGACTTTCGTAAGTAGGTCATTATTTTATGGAACTTGTGAAAATATGGATCACTTGATGGTAAATTTGCTTTCCGAAAGCGATAATCCGGTTTACATTGACCGATATAGCGATCATGCCTACGAATTGTTTTCCTTCTCGTATTAGTACGTGGTGTTGCAGGCACTGGTGTAAGTGTAGGCGCTGATTGTGGCGTGAAGTCGATCAAACAGATCGCTCACACTGCCTTGAACAAATTACACCACGCCTACTCGACCTCTCACGAAGTTATTCACAGGTTGGTGATTGCTACGTCGCACGTGTCAGTTGCTACATACCTTCCAGGCTACGTCCGGTTTCACAAGCTGTATGTTGCTGAAAATTATCCTTGTTGTTTTAATAACGCCAGAAGAACAGACCTTGCGCTGATCAGTGTCCCTTCCAGAAATTCAACAAGTGATGAAGCTTATAACATTAGATACGACAAGATACGACGACGGAGTTGAGCAAGTTCGTCTTGGATGAATGCACTCTACGGGATAGCACTCATCAGGTCTAAGTCGTATGCGTAATCAACCATCACTTTCATGTACGCAGAATCTACTTTCATCGCTGAAGACCATGACTTGCCATTCATGGGTAATAAATATCTATACGTTTCTGAATACGATTCCTTTTGGTGTGCCACATCATTGTGATAGAAATATGGCAACAAACGCTAGTAAAAACTGTTTTCATTAGTTGCCAAACGTCATCAGTCCAAACGATACGTCACACACTCAGAACGATCTCACTGGAATTGATTGTGTCTGCTTGTACAATCTGCTTCTTCTTCCTCAACAAAAGCCGCGAAGATTTATTACCTCAGACGGGATGATTCAAATATTTGCACCTCACTAGAGAAATGAGAAATCTCACACTTCAGTGTCGGCTGTGGCTACCATAAACATTATATGTCCTTTATAAAGAGGTACAAGGTGCAAGTCATACGATCCTAAGAAGGCACACGCGCGTCGTTGTATAACGGGATTTTGCGGCTTCTGAAGGCAAGGGAAGCGTCCATGGAACGCGCCCGAGACACACGCGGCCCTGCTTTGTGGCGAGAGGCATTCCTGGCTGTACCGCCAAGCTGGCCACACAGCTCTCTGTGACCCAGGGCAGGGAGGAGCTACGCACCATAAGCCAGTGCATGGCTGTCCCTCTACTTCAGCCAACTATAGTTTCCCTCCGTGCGCAACTCTTCGATCCAGATGCGTCTCTTAAACAATTTCACCATCTAATGTCGTTCATGCTTATTTCAATTGGACACATTACAGCCTGTCACGTTTAACGTAAAAAGCTAAAGCGGTCAACAATCCGAATATTGGTTTGAACACCACACTGCTTTACTAGGCATAGTACTGTTTGGAGGTGGTATTCCGTTGCCTTCCCCCGACCTTCGAAATGACTTACCCAGCCAGTTATAGGGGGACCTATAGTTTAACGGGGTTTCCGAGCCACGGTGCTACTCGATATTTTGCACATTAGCAATAGTGCCAGAGGTGAAAGAGGTCGAAAGTGACAGATAAAAATCCCAGGTCCTGGCGGGGATAGAACCCGCGACCACTGCGCTATCGAGTCGCAACAAATAGAAATAACTATAATAGTACATATTGCACACAGAAGTGTCAGAGGCACAATATGAACATCTCCGAGAGGAGTAATCTATCTGGCCTGAAGTCAAACCACCACCCCCAACCCGCCACGGGCGAGGGTGGTGGCATCTTCCAAATCTTAAATTGCATCATCCATTTTTATTGCAGATACACATATATCAGCAAAAGCTACCAAGGGTTTAATTGAGAGTTTTTATCTATCCACCAACAACAGTAATTCTATATTATTTTACCTATACAACAGGTTTAGGTACCACAGTAATGCCATCTTCAGGCCATGTCATACCATCCACACATTAAATGTGAACCATTAAAATCGCCATATATACCGGTTTGTTTATAATATTTTTCGCAGGTCCTGAATAAACATGGGGCAAATACTACAAAGAAAACGGTATATATGACGATTTTGAATGTTCACGTGAATGCATGCATGGTATGACTTGGCGTGAATATAGTATTAATGTAATCCCGAAACCGGTTGCATAAACAAATCAATACAGAATTACGGCTTTTGGTGGATAAATAAATACTTTGAATTAAAACTCCACCAGCCGCAGTCCCAGTTCCCATAACAATAACATTGATTACCTACAGTTTGGCCGATCCATTCTTTTCCATTCGTGATAGACCGCTCTGCATTCGCAAAAACATAAATAAATAAAAAATAATAAAATAATAAATAAATAAAGTGCAATATAATAAAAAATAAATAAATAAAAGAAATAAAAAAAAATTTTTTTGGTTAGTCTTATGAAGTTACTTTTTATAATGAATAATAAAGAAACACCTTTCTATTGAGTCTTAAGAAACATACCAAAGTTACCAGTGAAGCGCCCATCCCCACATTCGATTGGGGGTTCATAAGGTCCAGTTCGTACTACTCGACCCTTTGTCAAGAGTCGTAGTGGACCACAGCAGCGCTGCCGTATTACACTGCCATAATACCAGGAATAATAATAAGTAGTCTACATTCACTGATGCTGCAACCTGTGCTGTCCTTTCAACAGTTCTGTAGTACGTTGCTTTAGGTGTGTATTTTTCAATTCGCCACTTCCAATAATTAATTTGTAAACTTCATCACCAACCCCAGGCCGGTACGGTTTGAAATTGCACTTCGTTAACACATTACGGAAAAAGTATGTTTTCTGTCCACTTTAGCGTATAAAGTATGGAAAAGTAAGATAAATATTATTTAAGCGATTAGAGAACCATCTAAGATGATCGGAAAACAATGTATAGAGCGAATTCGAGACATTTTTTGGCGATGGATCTCAACCTGAAATAATTATAGGGTTTCCTGCTCACGGTTTCAAGTTTTTACCTTCTCTCGCCCCTCACTGCACCGGAGGGTGGTTTTATTTCGTGGCAGATAGATGGCCCCTTGGAAACAATCATAATTTGTCTGGGACATTTTTGGATCCGATGCGTATTTATCGAATTATTTTGATTTGTCAGGTTAAATGGTACAACCTGTATAACTCTGTATATTTAAGGCGATGAAGGCCTATTATCCATTCTTCACGCCCAAACGCTTACTAGAGTGGGTGACATGTCGCGAGTAATTATGGGCTAGGTTAGTCTCAGGAGTCGTTGTCATCACTGTGTCCTAATGATATAGGAGTCAGCACGAATGCGTAGTAACCAGGAGTCCGTATTCGAATCCCAGCTGGGAACAAATTTTGAACTCTGCACGTTGTTGTAGTAAAAGAGCACTTGCAGATGATGTCATAAATTCCTTTTTGTACAAATTGTTATGAGTGTCTACTGTCATCCAGCACAACCTAATTAAATCTTCCCAATTTTTTTCATGCACAGAAATAATCACATCAGTATCGTGAAAACTAACTATACCCTTGAACATGGCTCCATTCACTGAAGCTGTCGGTGAGATTTCTTCCGTAACTTGAACTGGTGTGAAATTGGTGACAATTCGGTGTTTTCATGAAAAATAAGGACTAATAATTAATAAGATTCTTCAGGGAAGTCTAATTCAAATTTTTGCGGAGGTCACCGGTTCATAGACTTACAAACTACTTAAACTATGATAAACTACCCTGTGCTAAGGTCGATATGCACACCAATGCCCAACGCAAGTGTCGAACGTCCGTTGGGAGCCGCAGCGCTACCCTTAACATGGAGCTTACAACCATAGAGTAATTCCCACCCGGCTTTCAAAAAGGTGTTTGTTTTTACAGACAGGATCTTAGAGATGCAACTGAATGGTTTCAGGAAAAAATCTATGATACGCATACACCACTACTTGCGGTAAACTCTATCGTCTATATACGTTTGTAATTAAACCAGGTTACCCCATTCTCTTTATGGCGTTTTGGGACGTATAATGCTATGAATCACCATTTATATTTAAATTACTGTCGAAAATCAACTTAAGTGACTACTGCTGGTATTATTTAGAACTGTAATGTAAGAACAATAAAATTTAAAAAAATCAATTTTAATGTCTAAATTAGAATGTAAAATGCAGGTAAATGACTACAAGTGGTATTCACATGAACTTTAAGATAAAGGAAAGGGCATAATAATATTTAGGTATTAAATAAGGCTGTCATATCAACACAAAGTTCACTTCAAAGCTTGATACAACAGATAAACGCTTCTTCAAATTTTATCCTTTATCTTGCAAATAATCTTTGATAAGGAAAGGTTCTGAATATCAGTAATACCATAAAACACACATCTCGAGCTTATCGCTTAATTAATTAATGTCCTTGTGTGCCTACATTTCTCCTCCCTACATAACATCTATTCCTTTTGTCAACCTTGAAGGAAACAAAGACATGTTCTCTTGCTTCACAATTAATTTCAGGCACATTTTATAGTCATTAGATATTTTTGTCGCTGCGTTGTTCAAATAAGCATCATTATAATTACGTTTTCCCTCTGTTGCAAGTATCTTTAATTAATTTCGAGGCAACATACACTGTACCTCGAAATTACATACAGTTCATTTCAGTCAAAATAAAGAAGACCTTAGTAAAACCTGAGATTTACGTACATTACAGATGTTGTATTTATTCCATAGAATCGAGCTGAGAAAAAAACGTAGCTCGTATCTCATGTGTGTTGCACCAGTTTTATTTTATTTATTATTTTTGTGTATCATGCATGTAAAAAAAAAAAAAAGCATCGGAGTACGGCTAGGTGTGTACTGTTTGTCTGTCTCAGTCTGCAATAATTCAGATGTCAGTGATTTAGTATATATTTCATCCACTCGCCCCACATGACCTACTTCGCCCCATTTCATGGTATGCTATGCCCACGGAACCCATTTCTCGATGGTTAACTCTAATGGAATTACCAAACCGCAGGGATGTTTATTGCTATGTTTCACCTGCTGTAACAAACAGTAATGCAATTTGTCCACGCTATGAAAACCGATTAATTTAAGTGGGCAATTGAAATGGCTGCCTGAATGCTTGTCAATCGTGAACGTATCTGTGTAGCTCTGTTAACTTCGTTATTGTCTTTTCAGCAGCTGAAATTCGCACGGGCATTGGCGAAACAATCATACTGTTTACTGTGGAATTGAAATATGGCATTGGATGATGACCTCAGAGCTTAATTCCGTGTTATTAGTTTCTTATTTTACTATCAGTGTGGAAGAATGCGTGATTGATTCCCGGTCCATCCTCATCTACATCTACATAGATACTCTGCAAGTCACATTGAAGTGCATGGCAGAGGGTTCATCGAACGACTTTTATGATATTACCCAATAGTTCCATTCTGTAAGCTCGCGCGAAAAAAGGAACAGCTAAATCTTCCTCTTTTAGATATGATTTCTCTAATTTTATGATGATGAACATGTCAACCTGTGGAGGTAAGTGCAAACAGTATCTGTTTGCATTCGGAAGAGAAAGCAGGTGAAAGAAATTTCACATATAGAGGTCACCGCAACAAATATCCTTTCTTTTAATGACTTCCACCCAACTGGAGCATCATTTCAGTGGTACTCTCTCCCCTATAACAGAACGAACTATCATGCTCTGAACTATCTCTACATCGTCCGTCAGTTCCACTTGGTGTGGCTCCCACAATGCGCAGCAATACTCCAAAATAGGACGATTTTTTAGTAGGACTAAGTGTTAGGCTAATAAAATGTAGTGTTTGGTTCCCTATTATATTTTCGATGTGTTCTTTCCAATTTAAGGTGTTCGTAATTGTTACTCCTAGTATATAGTTGAATTCAGTAGATTTGAATTATCGTGTAACTCAAGTTTAACAGTTTAACAGTGAACACACCATCATTATTAACGGTCAACTGCCAACTTTTACACCATGCAAATATCTAAATCATTTTTCAGTTGCTTTTGATCTTTTGTTGAATGCGTCATCCGTAAACAGCCTAATGGAGCTACTCAGATTGTCTCGCACATCGTTTATAAAAATAAGGAACAGTACGTGCCCTGGGGAACAACAGATATCACTTCTGTTCTGCTCGATGACGTACCGTCAATTACAACGTACTCTGTCCTGTCTGACAGGAAACCACGAATCCAATCGCAACAACTGTGGCGACATTCCATAAGCATGCAATTTGACTAGAAGACGCTTGTGAGTTACAGTGTCGCCGCGGTGGAGCGGCCGAGCGCATTGAGGCGCTAAGCTTCAAGAAAGGCAATAGGAGTGATCCCCAAAATTACAGGCCTATCTCATTGACGTCGATTTGCAGTAGGATTTTGGAACATATACATATACTACCTCGAAGAGAACGACCTATTGACCAGTACTCAACACGGATTCAGAAAGTATCACTCTTGCGAAACACAGTTTGCCCTTTATTCACATGAAGTGTAAAGTGCCATCGACAAGGGATCTCAAATCGATTCCATATTCCTGGATTTCAGGAAGGCTTTTGATACTGTACCCCACAAACGGCTTCTTGTGAAATTGCGTGCTTATGGAATATCTCTCCTATCAAAAAGGACACAGTTCGTTGTAATTGACGGTAAGTCATCGAGTAAAACAGAAGTGATGTCTGGCTTTCCACAGGGAAGCGTTATAGGTCCCCTACTCTACCTCGAGTTTATAAACGATTGAGGAGACGCTTCGAAGATGCTCCAGCTCCACCAAAGAGATTAACTACATCAGACTTATGCGTCCTCTCCTGGAGTACTGTTGCCCCTTGTGGGACCGTCACCAGGTGGAATTGACGGAAGACATTGAGAAGGTTCAGAGAAGGGCAGCTCGTTTTGTTCTATCACGTTACGGGGGGAAAGCGTCAGAGAAATGTTGCACGAATTGGTGTGGAAATCATTAAAAGAAAGACGTTATTCACTGCAGCGTGATCTGTTTGCGAAGTTTCAATCACCGACTTTTAGTTCTGAATGTGAAAATATTTTGCCAGCACCCACCTACTTAGTGAGCCATGGCCATCCCAATAAAATAAGAGAAATCAGATCGATAACGGAACGATTTAGGTGTTCTTTCTTGCCGCGTGTTATTAGAGAATGGAACGGTAGGGAAAAATTATCAAAGTGGTTAATGAACCCTCTGCCTGGCACTTGAATGTGATTTGCAGAGTATCTATGTAGATGTAGATGTATGCTACGATGCGCGATGCCCTTCGCCATCGGGGGGTCGAATCCATTCTCGGGCTTGGATGTTTGTGCCGTCTTTAGTATAAGTTAGTTCATAAGTTGTTTGTAAGTTTAGGGACTAATTACCCAGAAGTTAACTCCCATTAGCTTAAGAAACATTTGAACAGTTTAGTTACAGTGTCAAAAGCCTCCCGGAAATCTAGAAAAACGGAATCTATTTGACACATGATGTGAGTAAAGAGTTAGCTGCGTTTCACAAGAACGACACTTTCTGAATTCGTGATGACTAGGGTCAGAAGGTCGTTCTCTTCGAGGTAGTTCATAATATTTGAGGAATGTATATGTTCTAAAATCCTCCTGCAGACGGACGTCAACGATATAAACCTGTAATTCTGCGGAACAGTTCTAATGCCATTATTGAACATTACTGCCTGTCTTAAACAGGTCTAGTATGGATCCATTCAGTTCTTGCGATGTCCGATGATGCGCTACTTGAATACAGCAGTAGTGGTATTGTCAGGATTCGTTTACCGGAAATAACGGCTACTTGTATAGCTCACAGTACCCGTCGTCGTACTGCCGTGTAGACTACCTTCTCTGGAGGAAGGAAGAAGAAAACGGATTGAAACTGTTGTAACTGAAGAATTCTGAAGTTTTCACAACACAAATTTATTTACAGAGTTAGTCTTAAAACTACAGAAAAAGTATACGTCATCACGGAACAATATTTTGCTGAGACGACGTCGGGAAACATAAGATAAACTTAATTTCTACAAGCGTTCTGTCATTGAACAGTAGCATCGTGTAACGGCATATGAAATTGTAAAATACCACAAGGTCTTCTTTAGGAATAACCAAAAGGTACTCCGGAGATGAAGTCTGCAGTAGCGTCAAAGTCCACGAGAAATCAATTTAGAGTATAAGTCCAAAAACGTCAAAATAATAATAAAAAATGAATAAAAAGTGTTCAAATGTTTGTAGAGCTTATGGGACTTAACTACGGCCGGCCGCGGTGGCCGAGGTGACTGAGGCGCTCCAGTCAGGGTCAGCACGGCCATTACGGTCGGGGGTTCGAATCCCCCCTCGGGCATGGATATTTGTGCCGTCCTAGTTAGTAAATAGTTCATAAGTAGTTTGTAAGTTTAGGGACTAATTACCCCGTAGTTAAGTCCCATAAGCTTAACAAACATTTGAACATTTTGAACTTAACTACGTGGTCATAAGTTCCTAAACTTACAAACTACTTATGAACAGTCGCCGCACGCTCACCACCTGAACTTCTATAGCGAGGTCTGAAGATGATCTAAACCTAGATCAAAACCGGTCACCTATATTAATAAATTGTAAAAATAATTTGCGAACTGGACTGTTATTTTTATCATTAAATAATAAGTTCGCTGTTTATTCCAAACAAGGAAACATTTTTTCCAAACTGATTAACTTATGAACTAGCTAAGGACGGCACAAATATCCACGCCCGATGGGGGATTCCAACTCCCGACCGTAGTGGCCGTGCAGAACGTGACTGGCGCGCCGCAGACCGCTTGGCCCCTGCGGCCATATGACTATTTAATCATCTCGATACTATTAAGGAAATCTCTTGTAATGCAAGCAGTTTACTTTTCTTAATTTACGGGCAGGTAGTATGAATAAAAACAACCAAAGAAGCCTTGAAACGTGGGCTCTAAAATGCATACCTTAAGATTTGTGAGAATTTAACGAATAGAATAGTTCTACACTAGTGAATATCAAGAACTTCTCCTAGTTTTAAAAATATGACTAACAGAGAAGTTGCAAGAGGTGAGGTCTCTGGACATTGTTTTTGCACTGTTTGTGTATACTCATAAATAAATTAGGCAAGAGCGAATTCGCATAATGTCGATGTGCGGTGAAGAAATGAACACAACGCTGTTATGTGGAGAATGTCCCACAATTCATGTTACACGCTTTCAGACGTTGTTGAGGGAGCATAGTAGATAAAATTTTACATAGGAATTCATGTCTGTAAATCTTATCCAAGCGAATAAAATGACTAGATGAAAATTTTTATCTTACCATTAATATAATTTTTATCTTACCAATTCGCTTACTGCGTCTGTAGTTGGCAGTTGTGACGTACGCGTTGGCTAAGCAAGCGACAGCTCGTCAGTAGCAAAAATTACCGGTAAAGAGACTCGGCCGCAAAATGAGGAAAGGCAGTGCAAGCATTTACTTCAGTCTGTAGTAACAACAGCGAAGATACCGAAGTGGTGAGAGAGGAACGAGATGAGACACCGTGATTGTTGTCGGGGTGTGTGACCGAACTCGCATACTTTCCAGCCAGAAATCTAAAATTATTAAACTGTTAATCTCAAGTCCTGGTCTATCTCAGAGTCGCATAGCGCTTGGTTAAAGAAAATACAATGGCCAAGCTTTTGCGTACTGTCTAAGCGCTCTTCAACAATCCGTTTGTCTGCCTCACGTTTCTCACCAACATAAACATTAAAATCTCAATATTTAATGTGGAATGGTAAGAAACATTACCCGAGAGCATAAATCAAATATGAAACACACAAATGAAATTGAAGACTAACATTTATTTTCGCACACTCAGATTCCTGCAGTAAATGGACGTCGGAAGTTGCTGGAGTGGGCCGCGGAGGAGTTGCCGAGCGCATTGAGGCGCTATGATACGATGCGTGAGGCCGTTCGCCGTCGAGGGTTTGAATCTCCCCTGGGGCATGGATGTTTGTGCCATCTTTAGTATAAGCTAGTTCATAAGTAGTTTGTAAGTTTAGGGACTGATGACCTCGTAGTTAAGTCCCATAAGCTCTACAAACATTTGAACATGCTGGAGGGGATGTCTAGCGGCAGGAGCTGGTGCCTGCAACTTGGACTCTCCGTAGCGTACTTGAATGACGTTTCCGGGCATATTTTTCTATGCCCATTTGTTCCTCAATACACCTCCCACATCCTCTAGAAGTTTGTTGGTGTAGTAGTTATATCTGAAACACACTGACGTATGGGACACACACACACATCTCAATCTTCGACGTCCCTTTTCTGCAGGAAATATGCGGAGGACGAAATTTTGTGACAGATATTTTTTATTGCTAGCATATGAGGAATCGCGTTTCTAAGCCCGAGTACGTGAATTTGAATTTAGACTCACCCTATACATAGGGCAAATTCGGCTAATTTCGCAGTATTAAGGTTTCTTCCCTCTAGTATTTAAAAGAAATACGTTAGAAATGGAATTTTTGTATCAAATGGTGAGTACAAGTAGTATAATTCGTTGGTATAAATGTTGAATATTGAAAGTTAAATTTCAGATATAAAAAAGCTTTCTTAAAATAGTGCTTATTTACCAGAAAGAATAAGAACTCGGGCAATTTCGCACTACTACTCGGGTAATTTAGCAGTAGCAGAACATGATTTAATGTAACCAAACACATCAAACACTTAACATTTACTGTATTTACTAATACTAAATTATTATAAGTAATGTAATTAAAGGTAATGTGATTAATTAATTACATACTTTAACATAAAAATTAACAACAAAACAAAATTAATTACTGCGGTCATAGAAAATCTTAAATTCGAAAATGTAATTGAAGGTAATTTTTAAAATCGGAAATCTGACTCAAGTTAATCAGAATCAGCCTCAGTGCATAAACGGCATGTGAACTGAGCACTGTACGCCTTCAGTCTTTCTCAAGACAGATGAAACCAGCACTCGCACTTCAATCAACATATTCACTCTTGGCCATCATTATCGTCTTCGCAATTTCCACTACATTGGGAACAAATATTATCATCCTTTGCTACATTTCTTATTAATCTTCGCCGTACAGGTATACATCGTCTTGCTGAAGGAGCTACGTGTTCGCACGATCGCTGTTTCCCCATTCTAGCTTTTGAGGTGCTCACTTTTCCTTGCTGCCTCTCTGCTGGAACATACCCCTTTGATTTCGAATTTTTTCTGTCAGCATTCTTCAGAGGTCTTCACGCCTATTGCAACTAACCACATTATTAAGAAATGCAGTACCGGCAAAAGTGAATTACGAGCAAACTATTAGTGTCAAAATGGTTAACAAGACCTTAAATTAAACAGAGGCCTGTGAAGAATCCATCAATAAACGTGTTACACTTCAGGTTATATCGGCAGTATCGATAGAAAACCAGGCAGCTGTCACCGAACACGTGCTACACTGAAAATATTTTAAATCACAATGGAAAAAGTTCCACCACAGCCACAACAATGCTCTCCGGTAGCTGTTTTCTCGGCTACACTCAGCTGCCATGCATCCGTGGCGCAGTGTTTGTGCTTCACGTCAGCTCGTACATTTCGCAGTGAAAGGATTTGTATGCTACTGCGAAATTATCCGTACTGCGAAATTAGCCGAGTTTTCCAAATGTTCAAATGTTTTTTTAAGCTTATGGGACTTAACTACGGGGTCATCAGTCCCTAAACTTACAAACTACTTATGAACTATTTACGAACTAGGACGGCACAAATATCCATGCCCGAGGGGGGATTCGAACCCCCGACCGTAGTGGCCGTGCAGACCGTGACTGGAGCGCCTCTGTCTCCTCGGCCACCGCGGCCGGCTGTATTTACGCATCAATCATCCATTTAGGTACCGGCCTAAGTCATGATCCGTCAGTAGGGTTTGATAACCTTACCACTAATTTGTACCACTCGTTATCACTGAAGAGCGAAGAACTTCCTACATCTGCGTTATTTCGTGTACACCTACACGAGCGCGCAGAAGTGCCGCAACTCGACATTGCATGGACTCAACTGATGTCTGAACTGATGATGGAGGGAAGTGACACCATGCGTCCTGCAGGGCTGCCCATAAATCCGTCAGAATACGAAGGAGAGACATCTCTTCCGAACAGCACGTTGCAAGGCAACCCACGTATGCTTAATAATGTTCATTTGAGGGAGTTCGTTTGCCAGCGGAGGTGTTTGAACTCGGTGTTTGTGGAGCCACTCTGTAGCCATTCTGTGGTGTCGCCTTGCCCTACTTGAATTCCTAAAGTCCGTCGGTATGGACAATAGACCCGAATTGATGCAGTTGATTACACAGGATGCGTACGTACGTGTCACCTATCAGTCATACCTAAACATATCATGGGCACTCTATCTCCCCAACTGCACACGTTAGATAACATTACAGAGCCTCCACCAATTTGAACAGCCTTCTACTCACATGCACGGTTCATCATGAGGTTGTCTATATCCGTACACATTCATCCGCTCGATGCAATTGGAAACTCGTGGAACAAGACAACATATCAACTGTCCATAGTCGGTGGTGACGGGCCCAGTCTACCGTAAAGCGTTTGTGTCGTGCAGTCAGCACGGCTACACGAGAGGGCCTTCGGGTCCGAATGCCATATCGATTTTTTTTTCGTTGAGTGGTTCGCTCGGTGACAATTGTTGATGGTCGTGCCCTGAAATCCGTAGCAATTTGCTGAATGGGTGCAAATTCACTTTCGGTTGAACAATTCTCTACAGTAGTCGTCGAGCCAGTTCTTGACGGATTTTTTCTTTCAGCCCCAGAAATGTCAGAGATTCGATGTTTTACCGGAATCCCAGTGCACTCGTGGAATGGTCGTACGGGAAAAGCCCCACCTCATAGATTTCTCGATGATGCTCGCCGAGTATAACACCATATTCAAACTCACTTAAATTGTGATAATCTGCCATTGTACCAGCAGTAAGTAAAGACCGAGCCCGACACCTTTCGTCTCATACAGGCGTTGCCTGACCTCAGATGCGTCCTCTGAGTGTTCACATAATTTTGTGTTTGCGTGCGATGTTATACAAGTTTCATTGTTTGTATACTGCAGATACACCTGCCGGCCGCGGTGGCCGCCGGGACTGAGGCGCTTGTCACGGTCTACACGGCCACTACGGTCGGGGGTTCGAATCCCCCCTGGGGCATGGATATTTGTGTCGTCCTTAGTCTTAGTTAGTTCATAAGTAGTTTGTAAGTTTAGGGACTGATGGCCCCATAGTTAAGTCCCATAAGCTCAACAAACATTTGAACATTTGAGCGGATACACCTCGAAATTTTGAGGGTGTAATTCTCCTCAAGTTGGAAATAGAAGTTTGCATTCTCTCTTTGTTGCTAGATAATCGCTATAAATGCGGTGTCTCAACATCAAACGTATCTTTTCTTACAGGCCGTTGTATTTGGTCGCGGGCACTTCTGTTTCCTCTGTGAAGTAACCTGTGTGTTGGCCTCATTAAGCTGCGCTGAGGTTCTCGATCGACTGCGGACGGAAAAGCCGTCTTAGCATCACTCGAGCGATGCAGTCACCTGTGAAACGGCGTTGCAAACGAAACGCGAGGTCGCGCCCCGCGGAGCGAAATACGGTTGGCAATTTGTCGCGGCCTGCGCGACCGCGGGTCCCCGGAGGCCCGGTCTGAACTTCATCAGCGACTCATTTGGAGGCCCTCCAAGCGCGGGAGGCCCGCGGCCGCTAAGTATAGCCGCGACGCCGCGACGCGCCACTGGCCCGCCAACAATCGCGGCAGGGCAGCGCCTCCCAGCCGCTCTGGCGCCACTGAACACTGCCGGCCGGGCGATGATCGCACAGCCGAGGCGTCCAGTTGAGCCAACAGTGCCAGCCACCGATCGGCCGATGAGCCAGGTCGAATGCAGCTCGGTGGCGTTCCGGACAGGTGACGTCACACCTGGTGTCTAAAGTGAGTTTCACAGCTGCATCGTTGCACAGCATAAACACCACCTTCAAGGGCCACTCTCAAGACCGCAAATTCATCCATTTCAGACTCGCTCCGTTGGCAACTGGAAAAGATGAGTGCGTCTCCGTGACGTGGCACTTTGTTTCGCATGTTGATATCACAACTCATCCACGTCGTCAGGAGCGAAAGAATCGTGATGGCAGTTGCAGTAATCATCTTATTGCTGGTGCTGGGCCAATAGGTTACTTTCCACGCCTTGGAGCTACAACGTTTGATTCGATACATAGGAACAACAAATGAGCTTCATAGCTGTATGGGTACCTCTCATTTGTAGCCAATTAAGCTCCAGTCTGTCACGCAGAAAACAGTGTCGTGCTATAAAGTTCTGTAAATAGGTCGAAGAATTTGCACCGTTCTGACGTTAGACTTTCCAGCTATCGGCACCCACTCACAATCCTGTTGTCCACTACGGCCTCAGAAAGTCTCTGCCTTTCGATGCCAGGGCAATCGTCCTGCACTGTTGCGAGTATGCTGATTCAGCGTTTATTAGCTCTACAGGACGAGTTCCATTTCGAGTTCTACTTCTGAGATGTGACATGATTCGAGGAATTCCAGTGGGAACCATTGGCCCTCCTCATCGCCAGCAGCCAAATTATGTGTAATCAGAGGGCATGTTGCAGCACGGACGCTGGGTGTTGACTGTTGGGATCAGCAGTGCTGTGCTAGATCAGGTCAGTCCTGCCCTCTGTCCACGTGCTGGCCTCAGCAGCCGTCTGTGTGGCCTCCTCACCATACACCAATGGAGACAGTGGTTGCGCTGTAACAGAACTATGCGTGTTCATAAAATACCCTCTACGCCATCAGGCCGTCTGGCATAGGAACCACACACAGAGAGAATTCCAATTAAACACAGTCGTAGTTGCGATTAATTTACTTTATAAAGCGTTTCGTTTTTGGGCATCATCTGATTTATTAACTCATTTCCTTTACTTCATAGTGGTTGACCATCAGGATTTTATTTTATGTTTAGTACTACCGATTTCAATTTCAGAACATTTTCAAACCAACGATATTTCAAGCATACAAGAGTTTGATAAGTCATGGTTGCAAAATTTTAACACGAATTATCTACAGGAGAATGGAAAAGCTGGTAGAAGCTGACCTCGGGGAAGATCAGTTTGGATTCAGGAGGAACATAGGAACCCGGGAGGCAATACTCACTTTACGTCTTATCTTAGAAGATAGATTAAGAAAAGGCAAACCTACATTTTTAGCTTTTGTAGATTTGGAGAAAGCATTTGACAATGTTGACTGGAATACGCTCTTTCAAATTCTGAAGTCAGCAGGGGTAAAATACAGGGAAAGGAGAGTTATTTACAACTTGTACAAAAGCCAGACCGCAGTTATTAGACTCGAAGGGTATGAAAGGGAAGCATCAGTTGGGAAGGGAGTAAGACAGGGTTGTAGCCTTTCTCCAATGTTATTCAATTTGTATATCGAGCAGGCGGCGAAGGAAAGTAAGGAAAAATTTGGAATAGGGATTAAAGTTCAGGGGGAAGAAATAAAAACATTGCGTTTTGCTGATGACATTGTAATTCTGTCAGAGACAGCGAAGGACCTGGAAGAGCAGTTGAATGGAATGGACAGGGTGTTGAAGAGAGCGTATAAAATGAACATTAACAAGAGCAAAACAAAAATAATGGAATGCGGTCTTAGAAAGTCGGGCGATGCTGAAGGAATTAGATTAGGTAACGAAACAATGAAGGTGGTAGATGAGTTTTGTTACTTGGGTAGTAAAATAACATGCGATGGTCGCAGTACAGAGGATATAAAATGCAGAATGGCAATGGGAAGAAAAGCATTTTTGAAAAAGAGAAATTTGCTAACATCGAATATTAATTTAAGGGTAAGGAAGTCTTTTCTGAAGGCATTTGTGTGGAGTGTTGCCTTGTACGGGAGTGAAACATGGACGAAAAGCAGCGCGGACAGGAAGAGAATAGAGGCTTTTGAAATGTGGTGTTACAGAAGAATGCTGAAGATTAGGTGGGTAGATCACATAACTAATGAAGAGGTACTGAACAGAATTGGAGAGAAAAGGAATTTTTGGCATACCCTAACTAAAAGAAGGGATCGCTTGGTAGGACACATTCTTCGACATCGAGGAATCGTAAATTTAGCATTGGAGGGAAGTGTGTGGGGTAAAAATCGCAGAGGGAGGCCAAGAGACGCGTATAGTAAGCAGATTCAAGTGGATGTGGGTTGCCGTTCTTATGAGGAGATGAAGAGGCTTGCTCAGGATAGAGTAGGGTGGAGAGCTGCATCAAACCAGTCTCCGGACTGAAGACCATAACAACAACAAGTATTAACAAAATGAAAAGAAAAACTAGGTTGTAATATAATAAAATGCAATAATATGCACAACTGGTAACTATGGTTGGCCACAGTTCACACTTCTGGTTCGAACAAACTCTATGCGGCGGCAACTGTAGGATCTGTCACGGCTGCCACTAAAATACGATGATCCTGGCAGACGTCTGTGCTGAGTGGAAGTCGGGTAGTTCTTCTACGATTGTGAGACAGTTCACGTTACAGTTGCAGCAAGAATTGTTGCACAGCTGACGCACCACTTTCAAGGGTGACTCTCAACACCACAAATTAATCCATTTCAGACTCGCTCAGTTGGCAAATGGAAAATGAGTGCGTCTCCGGGACGTGGCCCTTGTTTGTTTCGCATGTCGATATCACACTGCCTGTAAGCATTGCGTATTACTGGTACACACAGATCACGCTATGGAAGCTATGTCACTGTGCTATCGGACTCTCTCTTCAACGAAATGAGTTTACTTGTGATAGATGGAGATAAAGCTGTTTTGTGCACTCACAAAGAGGCAAAGTTAATTGGGGGATGGAGGAGGATCCCAGGATTCTGGTCTGGAGCCACTATTGCTCATCATTTATATAGATAACTAGCTTAAACCCGCGGCTCCGCTCGCGTGTTGGTTGATTATGATAGATAAGCTATCTTTCAGTAGTCTGCTATGAGACTGGTTTTGAAGGATGAAATGAATTGCATATCAACATTGTAGCACGCATAGACCAAAGATATGGTCTGTGGCATCACGTTTCGCTGTATGTAACCTCCTTGCTGTAGGGTCGCAAACGTTATCGCTGGCCTTCAGTCCGAATTTTTTTATAATTTTAGGACTTTCAACCACCATATCTTCCACTCCCTTATAGCTATCGGCATAGAACTGCTATGGTGTACAAAGGGAGACTACGGACAACAATTACACACAGTCCATTCGTTTGCGTTCTGTAGTTTTCGCTGCAGAGGGAAATATTAACACACACACACACACACACACACACACACACACACACGCGCGCGTGTATTTTATATACACCGATAAGTTTCCATCCCAATATACTCCACCCTTTTATCGTTATCCACCCTCAAGCAACAATGCAAGCAATAAAACCATTTTCAAAGAGTAAATAAAATTTTCAAAGAGTAATTACTATTCCACATATCGCGTTATATTCTTGAAATTACGAAATATCTATCAGATCGCTATAAAACCGCGCCTAAAACCTTCCTCAGGTATAAATTAGTAACTGTACAAATATTTAAGCCTCTGCGTCTTGTCGTTCGGACGTGATAAGCGTACACCGAACAGACATCCACATTAATATATATATATAGATAAATAGCTAATCGATTGCCATAAAACCGTGCCTAAAGCCTTCCCCGGGTAGACATTAGTAACTGTACAAATTTTTAGCTCTTTATGTCTTGTGTTTCAGAAGTGATAAACGTACACCGAACAGACATTCACATTTATAGATATAGATATGTCTTCTAGCTTTACAGGAAATTCTAAGATATTTGTTTGCTGAGTCACTAGCTTGGTAGTGAAAGATGTTGTTGACTGTTGTGACAGTTTTGTTCTCGTCGACCTATCATTCGGAAAAGGATCTGCTCAGGACACGTGGGATGCGTGGACACCTAAAACAGCTATACAGTTTAGTAACACTAGTTTTATTTACTAAGGTGTCCAAACTACTCTGGTTTATGAGACAGTATGTTCTCGCGGCGGCGTCTTCTTGCACGATGCTAGCATCATAGTAACTGCTTAGTTCGGAGTCCAGAGTGCCCTTCCAGACGCATGTCGGCCTAGATGAAGCTACTTGTAAATGGCGCGCTTCTCGGTTGCTCCCTGCAGGAGGCGCGTTCCGGCGTGTGATTGGCTGCAGGTCATCCGCTGCCTTCTTCACGATCGTTTTCGTGTGTCTGGCGTGTGGCGCTGACTTGACGCCACTACAATGACGACCAAAAATGGTAATAATTTTATAACTTGAGCACATTTTTGTTTCAGTGACGACTTTCGCACCCAGTTTTATGCAGTTATATCATCTGAGGATGGCAGTTAGTTCTGCTTCAATTGGTAATGAAATAAATGTTTAAAATTAAGCGGTATTGTCATGTCACGCAAGATTACTCCAACATACTCTGTAAATTGCAGGAGAAATTCCCTCTAATTTCAGCAAAATACCGATTAGAAAGAAATCAAATGCAAATAAGTGTAAAATTACCGATCTATTAGTTTAACAATTAATGGCGATAGCTACATAATAGTGATGATTTGACTTCTAGCTTTACAGGAAAATGTGAGATATTTGTTTGTTGATCTGGGTAGTGAAAGATGTTGTTGACGGTATTGGTGCAGTATCAAATAAAGGAGTTAAAGAAGTAAGTTCGTGGCTTGTAGACGATAAATGGATGCTACATCACAAGAGAACACAGTTTTTGCAGTTGCTACCACTCCCATGAACCACAGACATTGCCGACGTGGGGTGGCTTGCGTGCCTCAACGATACAGATAGCCGTACCGTAGGTGCAACCACAGCGGAGGGGTATCTGTGGAGAGGCCAGACAAACGTGTGGTTCCTGAAGAGGGGCAGCAGCCTTTTCAGTAGTTACAGGGGCAACAGTCTGGATGATTGACTGAGCTGGCCTTGTAACATCAGATAATGTGGCTTTGCCACACAGCTACTGCGAACGGCTGAAAGCAAGGGGAAACTACAGCCGTTATTTTTCCCGAGGACATGCAGTTCTACTGTGTGAACATATGATGATGGCATCCTCTCGGGTAAAATATTCCGGAGGTAAAATAGTCCCCCATTCGGATCTCCGGGCGGGGACTACTCAGGAGGATGTGATCATCAGGAAAGACAATACTGGCATTCTACGGGTCAGAGCGTGGAATGTTAGATCCCTTAATCGAGTAGGAAAATTAGAAAATTTAAAAAGGGAAATGGATAGGTTGAAGTTAGATATAGTGGGGATTAGTGAAGTTCGGTGGCAGGATGAACAGGATTTCTGGTCAGGCGAGTACAGGATTATAAATACAAAATCAGTTGGGGGTATCACAGGAGTAGGATTGATAATGAATAAGAAAATAGGAATGCGGGTAAACTACTATGACCAGCACAGTGATCGCATTATCATTGTCAAGATAGATACGAAGCCAACACCGACAACAGTAGTACAGGTTTATATGCCAACTAGCTCTGCCGATGATGAGGAGATCGAAGAAATATATGAGGAGCTAAAGGAAATTATTCAGACAATTAAGGGAGAGGAAAACTTAATTGTTATGGGAGACTGGAATTCGGTAGTAGGACAAGGAAGGGAAGGGAAGATAGTGGGTGAATATGGTCTGGGCAAAAGGAATGAAAGAGGAATCCGCCTGGTAGAATTTTGCACGGAACATAATTTAGTTATAACAAACACCTGGTTTAAGAATCGCAAAAGAAGGTTGTATACGTGGAAGAGACCAGGAGACACCGGGAGAAACCAGATAGATTTTATAATGGTAAGACATAGATTTCGGAACCAGGTTTTGAAGTGTAGGACATACCCAGGGGCAGACATAGACTCTGACCATAACTTGTTGGTTATGAACTGTAGGCTGAAACTGAAGAAACTACAGAAAGGTAGGAATATAAGGAGATGGGACCTAGATAAATTGAAGGAACCTGAAGTTCTTAAGAATTTCAGAGGGAGCTTCAGGCAACAATTGACAGAAACAGGGGAAAATAAAACAGTTGAGGAGGAATGGGTAAAATTGAGAGATGAAATAGTGAAGGCAGCAGAGGACAAAATAGGTAGGAAGGCAAGACCTACAAAGAATCCTTGGATATCACAGGAGATACTAAATTTAATCGATGAAAGGAGAAAGTATAAAAATGCAGTAAATGAAACAGGCAAAATGGAGTACAGACGACTAAGAAATGAGATTGACAGAAAGTGCAAAATGGCTAAGCAGGAATAGCTAGAAGGCAAATGCAAGGATGTAGAAGAATGTATAAATAGGGGAAAAATAGATACAGCCTACCGGAAAATAAAAGAAACATTTGGCGATAAGAAAAACAGCTCTATGAATATCAAGGACACTGATGGAAAACCAGTTCTCAGCAAAGAAGGGAAAGCTGAAAGGTGGAAAGAGTATATAGAGGGGCTCTACAAAGGAAATGAACTTCGAGACACTATTGTAGGAAGGGAAGAGGATGTAGATGAAGATGAAATAGGAGATACTATACTGAGAGATGAATTTGACAGAGCACTGAAAGATCTAAGTCGAAACAAGGCCCCTGGAGTAGATGATATCCCGTCAGAGTTACTGAAGTCTCTGGGAGAACCAGCCATGACAAAAATGTTTCACATTGTGTGTAAGATGTATGATACAGGCGAAGTACCCTCAGACTTTAAGAAAAATGTAATAATCCCCATTCCAAAGAAAGCGGGTGCAGACAGGTGTGAAAACTACAGAACCATCAGTTTAATAAGTCATGGTTGCAAAATATTAACACGAATTATATACAGAAGGATGGAAATGCTGGTAGAAGCCGACCTCGGGGAAGATCAGTTTGGGTTCAGGAGAAATGTAGGAACACGGGAGGCAATACTCACTTTACGGCTTATCCTAGAAGATAGATTAAGAAAAGGCAAACCAACATTTCTAGCTTTTGTAAATTTGGAGAAGGCTTTTGACAATGTTGATTGGAATAAACTCTTTCAAGTTCTGAAGCAAGCAGGAGTAAAATATAGGGAGCGTAAGGTTATTTGCAACTTGTACAAAAACCAGACAGCGGTTGTCAGAGTTGAAGGGCATGAAAGGGTTGCAGTGGTTGGAAAGGGAGTAAGACAGGTTGTAGCCTTTCCCCAATGTTGTTCAATTTGTACATTGAGCAAGCTATAAAGGAAAGCAAGGAGAAATTTGGAGAAGGAATTAAAGTTCAGGGTGAAGAATTAAAAACATTGCGTTTTGCCGACGACATAGTAATTCTGTCAGATACAGCAAAGGACCTGGAAGAGCAATTGCACGGAATGGACAGTGTGCTGAAAGGTGCATATAAGATGAACATTAACAAGAGTAAAACTAGGGTAATGGAGTGCAGTGTAAGAAAATCAGGTGATGCTGAAGGAATTAGACTAGGTAACGAAACAATAAAGGAGGTAGATGAGTTTTGTTACTTGGGCAGTAAAATAACAAATGATGGTCGCAGTACAGATGATATAAAATGCAGAATGGCAATGGGTAGAAAGGCGTTTTTGAAAAAGAGAAATTTGTTAACATCGAATATTGATTTAAGCCTAAGGAAGTCCTTTCTGAAGGCATTTGTATGGAGTGTTGCCTTGTATGGGAGTGAAACATGGACGATAAGCAGTGTGGACAGAAAGAGGATAGAGGCTTTTGAAATGTGGTGCTACAAAAGAATGCTGAAGATTAGGTGGGTGGATCGCGTAACTAATGAGGAGGTACTGAACCGAATTGGGGAGAAAAGAAATTTCTGGCATACCTTGACTAAAAGAAGGGATAGATTGGTAAGATACATTCTTAGACATCAAGGAATTGTGAATTTAGCGTTGGAGGGACGTGTGTGGGGTAAAAATCGCAGAGGGAGACCAAGAGACGCGTATATTAAGCAGATCCAAGTGGATGTGGGTTGTCGTTCTTATGTGGAGATGAAGAGGCTTGCTTAGGATAGAGTAGGGTGGAGAGCTGCATCAAACCAGTCTCTGGACTGAAGACCACAACAACAACAACAACAACGCCACACAGCTGAACAAAACCTGACATTTCATTTACACAGAGTGAGCACATGGTGGGACTATACAGTTCAAATTTCTAGGCGTTCAGACAGAAAACAAGCTGTCGTGGAAATCCCATGTTCAGGAATCTTTATCAAAATGTAAATGCTGCTGCTTTTACCACTTTCGTCCCGCGCACTATTAGAGAATGGAACGGTAAAGAAAAGTTATGAAAGTGGTTACTGAACCCTCTGCCAGGCACTTAAATGAGATTTTCAGAGTATCTATGTAGATGTAGATGTAGAGAGCTCTAAGGCGTTCTTACGACGTCAGCCACGAGCGTCCTCTGCTGCAACTCCGCTCGTGGCCACGACTGCTGCATCGACCACTTGAGAATCAGATAGGCACCAGTTAAGACTTGGCTATCGGATAGGCACTACCAATCATCAGTAGGCAGGCCTCTATCTAAACTATGTATCAGCATTCTGCAGTCAAGAACTATGTGAAAGTTAAGTATTACTAAGTCTCTACGAAATATATATATATATCGTTCTAGCGTAGTGTTTCTAGTTTCTGCTGTCCCACTGGCTGGTCACCTCCGTACCTGCACACGCATGCATCCATTATTACTATGTCGGTCTCTTTCTACTCGGCCACCGACACCAAAGACAACCGGCGAAAACGAGACACAAAAGTGGCGACGAGGACGAGAGACAAAACTTAGTGACATAAACAATATAGTCGTTATAATGTAGAAATGAGTACGGGTGGTATCACAAACTTTACTACAGGATAGAAAAGTATCCGGACCTTCAGTATAGAGGGAATGGTATGCTACTCTACAATATACGGAAAGAAGGGTATCCTGGGTTACAGTTAAGAGAGATCGTATACTACATTAGATGGAGGCTCATGTTGTTACATTACAGTATGCAAAACGTACAAATATCCGGAAACTCTGCTTTATATATTAGATTTGAACAAAGTTGATACAAAACATTTTCTGTGTGTGCATATTGAATTCTTCGGTCATCATTCCGTATGTCACCAGTGCCACCTGCGTACTCCCTCATGACAGTGTTGGAGTGCAGTCGCAGGCCCCTCGCACCCCCTGCGGTGCAGGCACTCGGCGGCGCACTGTGCACAGTGTTGTTGTCAGCCGCTTTGGCCGTCTGTTGCCCGCTAGCCGGCAGGCGGCTGGAGACAGTTGGCGTGTCAGGGCGCGGGCGGCACGGCGCCAGAAGAAGGCCCCGCCTGCTTTTGTGCGTCCGCCCCTCCCCGGAATTTATAGCGCGAGTTACGAGAGCGCCACCGGCGGCAACTCGGCGCTAAGACGCGGCCGACAAGTTTGTTCCGACTTAGCAGATGTGCCGCCCCGCCGGCAATTCCACTGAATTATATCTCCCGCCTGCAGGCCGCCGCTGTTCGCCTTCTGCTACGCTGAACCGCGGGGGCCGCCACCCGAAAGAATCTCTGAAAACTCCCGAGTCCAGTCTGCGTTGCCGCTGCGCGATTAGAAGATTTTGCCTTGTTCCCTCTCCGTTTCCAGAAGTCGATGCAACACTTAAACGAGTCTACTATGCTTCACCTCATTCATAAACACATGAAGAGAGAGAGCGGAAAAAAAAACAGCAAATTTTTGTAATGATGGCAGTCTCTCTCGCAAATTAATACTGTTCATTAGCGGGTTACGCGCTTTTAGCGCGTCATCAGAATACTGTAACAAGATAAATTATATAAACAAACCATGACAGTTTTAGGGCGCGAACCTACCCACAGCTTTAAAAACAAAAGTAGGGGAGTCGGGACCTACCTAATGGTCAGCAACATTGCACTCCTTAGTAAAATACCCGATTGTAAACATCATAAGTCATAAATAAAGGCTTGGGCATAATCCGCTGATCAAACGTCAACATGAAAAGAATAGGAATGCCTGAAACAACAGCGATGTAAGTAAAAGCGAATATGAAAATGGTCGGTGAGGAAGAAGTAACTCACCACATAAACAGCACTGCACATTTGTAACACATTACATGCACTGCGTTAGCCAGACAGGTGCTGGTACGCGGACGGCTGGAGGCAGAGTGGTGCAAGGAATTGCAGCCGATACGAAGCGCCGGCCGCGGTGGCCGAGGGGAGTGAGGCGCTTCAGACACGGTCTGCACGGCCCCTACGGCCAGGGTTTCGAGTCCCCCCTCGGGCATGGATATTTGTGCCGTCCTTAGTCTTAGCTAGTTCATAAGTAGTTTGTAAGCTTCGGGACTGATGACCCCGTATTTAAGTCCCATGAGCTTAACAAACATTTGAACATTTTTTTTTTTTTTTTTTTTCGATACGAAGCACCGGGAGGGGGCGCTGGTAAGCGCCTGCGTACCTCGTGTGAGCGGTTATGATTTGAATTTGAAAGTCCTTCAAAATTCAAATCATAGCCGCTCACACGAGGTACGCAGTCGCTTACCAGCGCCCCCTCAGGCGCTTCGTGTCGGCCGCAACTCCTCGCACTACTTTGCCTCCAGCCGTCCGCGCACCACCACCTGTCTGGCTAACGCAGTGCATGTAATGTGTTACAAATGTGAACGCGGACCTATCCACTGCAATGCTGGTTATGTGGTGAGTTGTTTCTTCCTCACCGACCATATCGACCGCTGTGAACAATTTTCATGTTCGCCTTTACTTACTTCGCTGTTGTTTCAAGATTTCCTTTCATGTTGAGGTTTGATCAGCGGGTTATGCCCAAGGCTTTAAGTTTTATTTATGACTAATGATGTTAACCATCGTGTATTTTACTAAGGAATGCAACTTAGCTTTCTGGTTTAATAGTAACGCGAAGTGCAAAATGAAGCAAAATGGCGTGAAAACCTCATATTATGGCAACACGTATATAATTGAAACAAGGAATGTAACATCTAGTGGCATAAATGGGTGGAAACAGCAATAATAAATGCAAAGTCGTAAAATGGGTAACTATGAGAGTTTATTTAAAGAACAAAGCCTCAAATGTAACACACATATTTTGTTATATGCCACCTGGCATCCAGGTGGAACATCGAAGACAACCGAAGAAATTGAAAGACAACGTAGGACTGCTTTGTGTTCGCGTTCTCATTTAAAAAAAGGGAGGTAAAAAGTTGAATGTTGAAGACAAAAACAGGTCAGAGGTTTATTTTGGAAAGATAACAGAATGGATAGCGTCAAGTTCCGCATTTATCTTAGAAATATCATATGTATCACTACACATCGGACCCCCCCCCCCCCCTCCTTGCCCGTCAGCCCGGCTTGTTGAAGTTCTCATAATGGAGAACCGTAGTGTAGGCGTCTATTCAGTGTAACTGTCAACGACTTTGAATGTTCTGCCAATGAAAGCGGCCTTCTTTTGCCTTCCCCAAGTTATCTATGCGTACTTTGTTCGTTATTGTAATTGAAACAAGGAATGTAACATCTAGTGGCATAAATGGGTGGAAACAGCAAAAATAAATGCAAAGTCGTAAAATGGGTAACTATGAGAGTTTATTCAAAGAACAAAGCCTCAAATGTAACACACATATTTTGTTATATGCCACCTGGCATCCAGGTGGAACATCGAAGACAACCGAAGAAATTGAAAGACAACGTAGGACTGCTTTGTGTTCGCGTTCTCATTTAAAAAAAGGGAGGTAAAAAGTTGAATGTTGAAGACAAAAACAGGTCAGAGGTTTATTTTGGAAAGATAACAGAATGGATAGCGTCAAGTTCCGCATTTATCTTAGAAATATCATATGTATCACTACACATCGGACCCCCCCCCTCCTTGCCCGTCAGCCCGGCTTGATGAAGTTCTCATAATGGAGAACCGTAGTGTAGGCGTCTATTCAGTGTAACTGTCAACGACTTTGAATGTTCTGCCAATGAAAGCGGCCTTTTTTTGCCTTCCCCAAGTTATCTATGCCTACTTTGTTCGTTATTGTAATTCCTAAACATTTATTTGAATTTACGGCCTTTAGATCATACTGATTTATCGTGTAAATGAAGTTTAGCGGATTTAATTTACTTCTCAAGTACATGAATTCACAGATTTCTCACTGTTCAAATGTTTATAATTCTTACAAACTTCTTTAACTTGTGCGAAAGACAAAACAGACTACTAAGCCCGAGGTAGAATTCGAACCTTCCGTGAAAACAGTCGCTAAATTCACGTCGTGCTGCTCCAAAACGTTTGGCCATACTTGCGAGGCTATTTACGATCAATCGCCATTTTCCGCAATATTCAGATATCTTTTATAAATCTTTTTCAGTTCCTTCTGATCTTCTTGTTACTTCACTAAGCGATATACAGTTTTCCAGGAAGAATCCAGATGTCTCTTTCGGCCGGAGGCGGTGGCCGAGGGGACTGAGGCGCTCCAGTCACGGTCTGCACGGCCACTACGGTCGGGGGTTCGAATCCCCCCTTCATGGATATTTGTGCCGTCCTTAGGATTAGCTAGTTCATAAGTAGTTTGTAAGTTTAGGGACTGATGACCCCGTAGTTAAGTCCCATAAGCTTTACAAACATTTGAACATTTTTGTCTCTCTTGTTTTACTCGATGACTTTCCGGCAAATACTATATAGTGCCACTTTTCTGAATCCATTGGCACAACTTGTCGATATTCCGTAAGCAAGTAATTTGGTTAGAACCTGCATGTGAGGTGCTGCGTAAAGCCGTTCGAAAATTTAAATATATGGAATCGATCTGAGGTCCCTTATCAATAGCACTAGTGTCTTTATGTGAGTAAATAGCTAGCTGTGTTTCACAAGAACGATACTTTCTTAATCTGTGTTGACAATGGATCAACAGGCCATTATCTTCTAAGTACTACTTAATATTTGAATAAAAAGTACGTTGCAGAATCCTGCTGTAAGTAGACGATAATGATGTGGTACTTGTAATTTTGCGGATCACTCCCATTGCCTTTCTTGGATGTTGGAGTGATTTGTTCAACTTTCTAGTCTTTGGGTACAGATCTTTCGCAGGGCGGTTGTAAATGATATCTATCTATGGAGTTATTGCACCAGCATAATCTGTATGAATAACAGGTGTACAATACGGACCGGAAAAGTTGCTTTTGTTAAAAGATTTAAGTTACTTTACGACTCCAAGAATACGTACCTCTATATTACACATGATGGCAGATGCTCTTACATTCTAAAGTATGCATTTCACCTTCTTCGTTACAAGTATATTTGCAAGCTGTGTTCACCAACTCTGCTTTAGCAGTGCTGTCATCAGTAGCAATACGAAACATTTGGTGTAAGCTTCATTGTAGACCTCTGAGGTACAGTGTGTGGGCAAAGTCCCTCCACAGTGGCGATCTCCGCGTTCCTTGCGTTACTGGGCGTGTAATGTTGCCAGCACAGACAAAGCGCACCTGCAAGTGTTGCGTGGATCCGCAGTGGTAGTAGGGTGGGGGTAGCGTTGGGTGTGCGCCACAGCTGTTACTTGTGTTAGTGACTAGTTCTCATATACGCTGAGTGTGGTGAGAATGCATACTGTTGCAGAGAGAGCCCCTTTAGTGGAAGAGGTTTTCCGGACAGGAGGAAACTTTACGGAGCATGTGAGACCACAATTTAGACTGCGTTTTCCTACGTCGAGGTGTCCACATCGCGACATTGTACGTGATTTAATTCCCAAATTCCGGACAACGGGGTAGGTTCATGATACACCACGAACTGGTACGCCCACGGTTTTAACAGAACGGAAGCTTGACGACACTTCGGACATCTTGTTGCGGAGTAAGTAAGGAAATATCACAAGAGGCTAAAGTCTCCCGTACGACAGCACATAAGGCGGCGTCCATAAAACTGAGGCCGTATCCGTATAAAATTACTGCATTGCAAAAATAACATTGTATGGACCATACGAAAAGAATAGCATTTTGTGAATGGTTTCAGCGATTTATTAACAGCCATGGAGTTGGTGTTTTAGATGGAACATTTTTCACTGATGGTTTCACCAATCTGTCTTGATTAAGTATAAAAATTCACGTATTTGGCCATCCTAAAATCCATATGCCTTAAGAGAAACACCATTGCACAGAGAAGAAATCGGAGTATGGGTTGCCATAACACAAGCACGAATTATAGTGCCGATATTTTTCGAAACTACCGTCACCTCCGAAATCTGTTCTTTGCATATAATTTATCCATTTATTGATTTAAAATGTTTAAATATTTGTACTTCTACCGGACCAAACTGCGTTGGCCATTACTCCCTAGTCTTACAAACTACTTAATCTAACGTAAGGACAACATATACATCCATGCCCGAGGGAGGATTAGATCCGTAACGTGGCGCTCCAGATCCAATTATTGCGCTGCTGAATGAGGATGAGACGAATCATTCATTTTTCCAGCAAGACAACCCTACTGATCATACCGCACACCAATCCCTGAGGATTTTAGATGAAATCTTTGGAGACAGAATAGTAACAAAAGGTCTCTAGCCCCCTCGCTCAGCGGAATTGCCTCCACCAAACTCCTTTGGGATGAGGCTACAACAGTTGTTTATCAAAATAACCCAAAGACAATACATAAAATTAAGACAGCGATAACTGAATATCGGCATTCGATTACACGTGAATCAGTCTACATCTACATCGGATACTCTGGAAATGACATTTAACTACGTGGCGGAGGGTTCGTCGAACCACCTTTAAACTATTTATATCCCATTCCACTCTCGAATAGCGCGTGGGAAGCAGGGCCGGCGTAAGCCCAAGTGCCGCCCCGTGCGAGCTGCTAAATTGCCCCCCCCCCCCCCCACCAACCCCACGTTTTTCAAAACGTTTGTGAAATTTCATTTAAACAAATCTATAGGAAATGTCAGCAATCAATCGTAATATTTGTTTTTACTTTTCAGTTCTACCTAGGTTACGGCCGCTGAGTGGCAAGTCTCAAAAGCTTTCAATATGTGCTTACATGTAAACCACCAGGTTTACAGTTCCGTTCAGCATGACGGTATAGATGTAAACATAAAGCATTGAGAATAGCCACACTTTACCCGAAATATATGTAGGTATGGAAAATAAAAACAAAAAATGCGACTGAAATGTGACATTCTCTACAGATTTGTATAAAACAGTCGCTGGGCACCAGCTGTAAAATAGAGTTAAACCTGATTGAAATCTTGTGGGACTTAACTGCTAAGGTCATCAGTGCCTAAGCTCACACACAACACACACACACACACACACACACACACACACACACACACACACACACACACACACTACTCAAACTAAACTATCCTAAGGACAAAAACACAGACTCATGCCAGATGGAGGACTCGAACCTCCGCCGGGCCAGCCGCACAGTCCATGACTGCAGCGCCTTAGACCGCTCGGTTAATCCCGCGCAACATGAACTTACAAAATTAACGTAAATAAACATTTTCCAGTTGTTGTGAACAGATAATGTATTCAAAGGAAAACCGTATACAGTAAATAAATGTTGGCAAAGTGATAGTGTCCGAGTAGTATTGTCAAACAAAAGTGCCGATCTGACTTTAATTGTTGTTCTGCATCAAGCAGAGAGATGTTTCATGGCTCAAAAACCAAAACGTTTGACTATCACTTAGAAACGGATAGCAAAAATTTTGAAAAATACGTCGAAACCCAACAAATGCCAGCCTTACTACCAATGTCTTTATTCCTTGTAATTACTCGCTGCGTGTTTATCCATTCGAAATACTTCTAGCCATTGTAGATGTTGGACATGTTTGACTAGTAATGTTCAACCGTTTTTATCCAAAATCGGGAAGAATAAAACACTCGGAAACTGCCATTGAAGGGCTTAGCAAAATTGCCTTAGTATTAACACATAATGCAGTATCGAACATTGCATTTGAATTTCGAAATAAGATTTCGTCTTCTGTAAAATTAGTTGTGAGTCAACGCACGGCGCGTAACAGGCTAGCAGCGCTCATAAGAATACTGCCGTGTATGCCAGGCTGCTTCCCCCTCTCTCTGCCTCTGGCGTAAACACGACGGCGCTGCCACAGTGGCGAGGAAGGAATTGGTCCTCCTCCATCCCCTTGTTCAACAGGGCGGCCGGCAGGTAGTCGAGGCGCCATGCCACAGTTCCCGAAGCCGCTCCATCCCAGGTTTGGTTTCGAATCCCCTCTTGGGCATGAATGTTGAGTTTGTCCTACAAAAATAAAATAAAAAGGGGGCCGGCAGATTTGCCGCCCCTCGGAAAGTGCCGCCCCGTGCGATCGTACGTTTCTCACGTGCCTTGCGCCGGCCCTGGCGGGAAGAAAGAACACCTGAATCTCTCTGTTCGAGCTCTGATTTCTCGTATTTTATTCTGATAATCATTTCTACCTCTGTAAGTGGGCGTCAACAATTTATTTTCACAGTCGGAGGAGAATTTTGGAGATTGGAGTTTCGTAAGTAGCCCACGCCGCAGCGATAAACGCCGTTGATGTAATAATTCGCATCCCAGATCCTGTATCATTCCCGTGACGCTGTGTTTCCTTTATCGTGACAATACAAAACGAGCTGCCCTTCTTTGGACTCTTTCGATGTCCTCCGTCAAACCCCTCTGTTAAGGATCCCACACTGGGAAGCAATACTCCAAACAAGGTCGGACAGCGTAGTGTATGCAGTTTCTTTAGTAGTTCTGTTGCATCTAATAAGGGTTCTGCCAATAAAACGCAGTCTCTTGTTCGTCTTTCCCACGATATTATCTACGTGTTCTTTCCAGTTTAATTCTAAAGTAATAGCAATCCCTAGGTATTTAGAGTGGAGTTTATGGCCTGCACTTTTGATTTATTTATTTTGTAAACAAAGTTTAAAGGATTTCTTTTCGTACTCATGAGGACGACTTCACACTTCTCATTATTTAGAGTCAGTTGCCAATTTTTCACACCAAAGTGATATCTTATTCAGATCGTTCTGTAGTTGGTTTTGATCTTCAGTTGATTTTACTAGACGATAAATGACGGCGTCATTTGCAAACAACCCAAGAGAGCAGCTTAGATTTTCTCCCGAATCGTTTATATAAATAAGGAATAGCAGAGGACCAATAACAATAACTTGTGGAACGCCCGATATCACTTCTGGTTTAGTTGATGCTTTACCATCTATTACTACAAAGTGTGTCCTGTCAAGAAATTCGCTATCCAGTCGGAAATTTGTGGGATTGGTAAACGTATTCGAAAATAAATGTGAACGTGTTGAACTATGTCTTCAAGAAAGACGAAATCATTTCCAGCACCTACTGTGATAATGGTGAGTACAGTGTATTTTCTTGTTATTAATACAACTAATTACTTTCAATGTTTTAATAATAATAATTTTGAATCCCATCTCGCAACATAACTGCAGCCAGTAGCAGTGAAACCCGGCCGCTAGGTTATAGAACGACATGAATGTGCTGCCACTCTTATACGCCCCGCAAGGCGGGACACGCAGAGCTCCCCGCTCCGGGGAGACTTTGCAGACACACTGTATATGGACGTAGGCGTTGCATCAACAGTCTTTGGGGGTGAACTTACTGCAGCCGAAGTGCAGAAAAGCTGCTGTTGTATGGCGGCCTGCTACTGGAGGAGAGGCCGTAGCATCAAATTACGGAGACGCGCTGGCAGTCTCTGGGGGAGGCAAGAGGCCGGCAAGTTGTGCAGTAAGGCGGCCGGTGCCGCGTCTACGGCCAGCCCGACGGCCCCTCAGCGGCCATCACTGGCAACGAGCCTGCGGAACGCTGCCTCGCCCCACCAGCTCGATGGGCCGTCCCGCAGTCGCGCTCGAGTCGCACCTTTCTTTCTGCAAGTCATCAGTTCCTCGACTGGTTTTGCACTGCTCTCCATGTTTGCATCTCTACACTACTACGTATCGACGTTGCCAACGCCTGGACTAGCATTCTGGATGACAGCGGCTCAAACCAACTCCACCTAGAGACAAGGCCTGTGCACTGCCTGCCAAGAGTAGTCATAAGACAAGCAAGTGACGTCTATAATTGGAATAAGGTTGAAAAAAATTGCCATAGTTACAATGATTTGTACTCTTGAACTGATAGAACAAAATATATTGCCTACCTGTGCGCATTTAAAACTTCACTATTCACTGCTCTTTACACAACGTCGCTGCCAAGGTGTAATTTATAAGTAGTGACTTCGTAGTATGCAATAGGGGTACAACTAACTACCGAGAGAATTTCTTCCAATTTTATCGGTCATATACAAACATCATTGAAAGTTATCACAGAAATTTACAACAATGTGACATGGGTGCTAAATAACTGAATTTCAATATTATGACTTGGGTGACATTAAATTACACTGAAAATACAGAAGGTTTGCGTTTAATTCAAATCGGAATCGTTATTTTCAGAACTTTCAAACCTACTGCTCGTCTCAGAAAACAACACCATCGAATATTTATAATAAAATCGGTCTCGCAATAAACAATGCAAACAAAATTACGTACTTCGTCTTACACTTTTCAGCGCACCACGATTTGAAGAAAGTAAATAGAAATACAACCTTCCCTTTATAATGTCTGTTACAATGAAGTTAAACGAAATACCCCCCATAGCTAACATTGAACTTCAGAAAAATGTCACTGGGTTCAATCTCTTCCAAATACTGCTCGTGTTACTTATGGATGATTAAATTACGAGGGTCACTCCAAAAGAAATGCACACTATTTTTTTTAATACAGGTTCTATTCTACATGTTTGAAAGTTTTACAGTGCGTAGATACCTCTTTTAGGAAAAATATTTTCATTTCTCCACACGATCTCCATCCCTCTCAACTGCGCCGGCCGCGGTGGCCGAGGGGACTGAGGCGCTCCAATCACGGTCTGCACGGCCACTACGATCGGGGGTTCGAATCCCCCCTCGGGCATGGATATTTGTGCCGTCTTTAGTATAAGCTAGTTGATAAGTAGTTTGTAAGTTTAGGGACTGATGACCCCGTAGTTATGTCCCATAAGCTTAACAAACATTTGAACATTTGAACCTCTCAACTGCCTTACGCCATCTTGGAACCAGCGCCTGTATACCCGCACGGTAAAGTTCTGGACCAACACGTTGGGCCGGCCGCGGTGGCCACTACGGTCGGGGGTTTGAATCCCCCCTCGGGCATGGATATTTGTGCCGTCCTTAGTCTTAGCTAGTTCATAAGTAGTTTGTAAGTTTAGGGACTGATGACCCCGTAGTTAAGTCCCATAGACTCTGCAAACATTTGAACCAACACGTTGGAGCCAGTATTTGGCAGCGTGCACAGTTGCTTCCTCTATCACAACGTAGCGTGACAATTCGTTCACTGTGATGCGTCTGTCAGAAGTTACCAATTCGTTAACTCTCTGCACAGTGTCTGGAGTGTGTGCAGTACGAGGCCTGCCGCTGCGAAGACGAAATGTTTGTAAATCTAACGGACCAAACTGCATGGTCATCAGTCCGTAGCTTACAAACTACTTAAACCTAGGTAAACTAACCTAAGAACAACACACACACCCATGCCCAGGGAGGACTCGAACCTCCACGGTGAGTATCCGCGCGCTCCGCAGCGAGACGCTTTAGAGCGCTCGACTACTCCACCGCGTCGCTGCGAAGACAATCCTCAATGTTGCCGTGCCCGCTTTCATCAAGTATCCTGCTTGCCCACTGACTAACTGTCTCCATACACCAGTGCGCTGCCTACCAAGAGTAGTCATAACACAAGCAAATTATTTGTTTTCTTTAGCGTCACGCTGAGTTTGGGTATACGTACACGTTATACACTGTCTTTCAGAAAGTTTTTCGTGTTATCTATATGATTCCCAGTACAGACATTTGGTTGTATGAGACAATATGCCTAATATGAATCGTCCGATTCCAGTATCGGTAAGATATCTTACTAACAGTTCATAAATATACCAAAACAAATGTGTCTATGAATAACATAAATAACATTAAGATAATTCCGAAACGGAGTGTGCAATGTATACGTATTCACAAACTCAGTACAACACTACATGAGACGAATAGTTTGCTTGTGTTATGACTACTCTTGGCAGGCTGCGCACAGGCCTTCTATCTAGGTGGCGCTGCTCAAACCCGCCTCCGGTCGTTCAGGCTTAGGTTTCCTTTGACTTACCTAAGCAGTGACGATGACAGTTAAGTGTTTACTGGCTCAATTAATCGCCCGCACATATAATCATCGGGCATAAAAAAGTACATCTAGAAGAGAGTGATAAAAGTCAGGTCTGAAACCACCAGCTAGTCAAACTACTTCGGTCGCCACAACCCCTTTATCTGCATATCAAATAATTCCCCTTCCTTCAAAATGTTCAAATGTTTGTATAGCTTAACAATGGGGTCATAAATCCCTAAACTTACAAACTACTTACGAACTAGCTAATACTAAAGACAGCACAAATATCAATGCCTGAGAGGGCATGCAGAATGTGACTGGCGCACCACAGATCGCTCGGCCACTGCGACCGGCTCCCGTTCCTTTTCCCCGTCACTGTTGGAAGAATATTTCTACTCATAGAACCATACGGAATTGTTTAATATGAAAATACAAACCAGTAACATATTCTGCCGGTCTAGAACATTTGCGTAACGTTGTCTTTCTGCTGAGAAGTAACATTTATGAATGGCACCTTTGGGTCAAACTCAGACAGAGGAGGTCCATTCACAGATATTACCAGCAAATCCTCCATTGTATCTGTCTTCAAACCAGGTCCTGTACGCTACATTTAGAATTTAGTACTTGGTCAGTTACTACATTTTTCGCCCATATTTCTGGTTGAATTCTCGAGGATGAATCAACTGACGATGTATAAAGGTGTTTTGTAGGATTAAATATAATACTTATCTTACATTTGACTATGAAACGCCGCGGCGGAGCGCATTTAGGCACTATGCTACGATGCGTGAAGCCGTTCCCGGTCGGGGGTTCGAATCCCCTTTTGGGCATGGATGTTTGTGCCGTATATAGTATAAGCTAGTTTATAAGAAGTTTGTAAGTTTAGTGAGTGATGCCCCTGCTGTTAACTACCAAAACTTTACAAACATTCGAACATTTTGACTACGAAACATAAATATGAAATAGTCGAACGCGGGAACTGCAACAGCTTTCAAGACCCTCAACAAATCACTAATCACGTGAGTCTAACCCCACTATCTCAGACAGCTCTGCGCACTCGCGAATCCGGCAGCTTAGAAGAGCAACAAAAGCAATGTCCATGTAGAGTCTGCTAATCAGATTGCTTGCTGTCATTGCATAATACAGGAAACCGCCACACCTCAAGTAGACAGAAGCAGGAGAAGACGCTGTTCATACATAACTCTGCACATGCGCGTGAACCCACTACTTGAACAAACCGGAAGTGTATGGAGAAGGCACGGTAGCCGTGATGTTAAGGCAAGACTGGCGTTCAATCAGATCTGTTATTTGCACTGATAGTGAGAAAGGACGTTAAAAATTAAAAATACTGATACAACTATCTGGAAATGTAGACCAGCCATATTCATAAATATAAATGCTGCTTCCCTCTTCAGGCTTGTACAATTCTGAACCTAGCTCCAGTGTTTTTAGACTTTTTTTTAATGCCAATCGCCAATCGCGAGCTGGCGAACGTAAATTTCACATTCTAATTTAGAACATCATTCTTTGTTTCGTTCTCGCGCCTAATAATTGCATTTCTTTTATACTACCACCTCCTAAAATAATAATGTTCCTCCTGAAGCACCCTGTATACTTCTTCCATATTTATATGTTCTCCCATATTATTTGGGTTAATTGTAGAGAACGTTAATTACTTTTCTTCTTCGCTCCTCTTGCAACCACCGGTACCTTATAGAGAATGGCATTGAAATACTCCTTCTAAAACCCATATTGCAGTAAACAAACATGAAATAAGACTGAGCGGCCAATTCACGTCCTCTTATATGTTACGTGTTACACATGGTTCACATTAAATGGAAAAAAAGTTTAATATTCATAGAATATATGACTTCAACTGCTATTGGGCAAAGCTGAAAATGTGTACCCAGCCGGGATTCGAACCCGGGTCTCCTGCTTTCTAGGCAGTTGCGCTGACCCCTACACCACTGGGGACACAGTGATCACCGCACCTGCAAGGACTACCCATGCACGCCTCCCGTCAGATACAAATTCCCAGCTTCGCCCTGCCCATAGTACTCAAACTCGTAGTTTAACTAATTCCCGTAAGAGTAAGGGCTTCAAACTTGCCCACCCCTCCCCACTAACGATAGGATCATTGCCCGTCACCGGCATATTATATATATACATGTGGCGTCTGTTCGGAAAGAACAGACGTCACATTCTGATCCAGCAGCTGTTATTATTTAATATTCATAGAATATATGACTTCAACTGCTATTGGGCAAAGCTGAAAATGTGTACCCAGCCGGGATTCGAACCCGGGTCTCCTGCTTTCTAGGCAGTTGCGCTGACCCCTACACCACTGGGGACACAGTGATCACCGCACCTGCAAGGACTACCCATGCACGCCTCCCGTCAGATACAAATTCCCAGCTTCGCCCTGCCCATAGTACTCAAACTCGTAGTTTAACTAATTCCCGTAAGAGTAAGGGCTTCAAACTTGCCCACCCCTCCCCACTAACGATAGGATCATTGCCCGTCACCGGCATATTATATATATATACATGTGGCGTCTGTTCGGAAAGAACAGACGTCACATTCTGATCCAGCAGCTGTTATTATTTAATATTCATAGAATATATGACTTCAACTGCTATTGGGCAAAGCTGAAAATGTGTACCCAGCCGGGATTCGAACCCGGGTCTCCTGCTTTCTAGGCAGTTGCGCTGACCCCTACACCACTGGGGACACAGTGATCACCGCACCTGCAAGGACTACCCATGCACGCCTCCCGTCAGATACAAATTCCCAGCTTCGCCCTGCCCATAGTACTCAAACTCGTAGTTTAACTAATTCCCGTAAGAGTAAGGGCTTCAAACTTGCCCACCCCTCCCCACTAACGATAGGATCATTGCCCGTCACCGGCATATTATATATATACATGTGGCGTCTGTTCGGAAAGAACAGACGTCACATTCTGATCCAGCAGCTGTTATTATTTAATATTCATAGAATATATGACTTCAACTATGGGCAGGGCGAAGCTGGGAATTTGTATCTGACGGGAGGCGTGCATGGGTAGTCCTTGCAGGTGCGGTGATCACTGTGTCCCCAGTGGTGTAGGGGTCAGCGCAACTGCCTAGAAAGCAGGAGACCCGGGTTCGAATCCCGGCTGGGTACACATTTTCAGCTTTGCCCAATAGCAGTTGAAGTCATATATTCTATGAATATTAAATAATAACAGCTGCTGGATCAGAATGTGACGTCTGTTCTTTCCGAACAGACGCCACATGTATATATATAATATGCCGGTGACGGGCAATGATCCTATCGTTAGTGGGGAGGGGTGGGCAAGTTTGAAGCCCTTACTCTTACGGGAATTAGTTAAACTACGAGTTTGAGTACTATGGGCAGGGCGAAGCTGGGAATTTGTATCTGACGGGAGGCGTGCATGGGTAGTCCTTGCAGGTGCGGTGATCACTGTGTCCCCAGTGGTGTAGGGGTCAGCGCAACTGCCTAGAAAGCAGGAGACCCGGGTTCGAATCCCGGCTGGGTACACATTTTCAGCTTTGCCCAATAGCAGTTGAAGTCATATATTCTATGAATATTAAATAATAACAGCTGCTGGATCAGAATGTGACGTCTGTTCTTTCCGAACAGACGCCACATGTATATATATAATATGCCGGTGACGGGCAATGATCCTATCGTTAGTGGGGAGGGGTGGGCAAGTTTGAAGCCCTTACTCTTACGGGAATTAGTTAAACTACGAGTTTGAGTACTATGGGCAGGGCGAAGCTGGGAATTTGTATCTGACGGGAGGCGTGCATGGGTAGTCCTTGCAGGTGCGGTGATCACTGTGTCCCCAGTGGTGTAGGGGTCAGCGCAACTGCCTAGAAAGCAGGAGACCCGGGTTCGAATCCCGGCTGGGTACACATTTTCAGCTTTGCCCAATAGCAGTTGAAGTCATATATTCTATGAATATTAAATAATAACAGCTGCTGGATCAGAATGTGACGTCTGTTCTTTCCGAACAGACGCCACATGTATATATATAATATGCCGGTGACGGGCAATGATCCTATCGTTAGTGGGGAGGGGTGGGCAAGTTTGAAGCCCTTACTCTTACGGGAATTAGTTAAACTACGAGTTTGAGTACTATGGGCAGGGCGAAGCTGGGAATTTGTATCTGACGGGAGGCGTGCATGGGTAGTCCTTGCAGGTGCGGTGATCACTGTGTCCCCAGTGGTGTAGGGGTCAGCGCAACTGCCTAGAAAGCAGGAGACCCGGGTTCGAATCCCGGCTGGGTACACATTTTCAGCTTTGCCCAATAGCAGTTGAAGTCATATATTCTATGAATATTAAATAATAACAGCTGCTGGATCAGAATGTGACGTCTGTTCTTTCCGAACAGACGCCACATGTATATATAGAAAAAAAGTTTGATGGTACTGCAAGTGTTATTTCAGATTTCCTTTATATACATAGGAGAAGTTTGCTTACAGTAAAGAAGATGAAGTGATGCTTATTAATGTGGTTAGATATAAGAAGCTGTTCTCTTGTTAGTAAAGATAATGAAAAAAACGTTTCAAATGTTTGTAAAGCTTATGGGACTTAACTGCGGGATCATCACTCTCTAAACTTACAAACTACTTATGAAGTAACTTATAGTAAAGACAACACAAAACATCCATTCCCGAGGGAGGATTCGACCCTCCAACGCGGGAGGCCGCGCGATCTGCAACGTGGCGCTCCAGACAGCTCCGCTACTCCCGCGCAGCGATAATGAATTGATGCATTTCACAAGAAGCTATCTACTAAGGGGGGACCATACCAGGAACAGGCCTGGGAGACCACTTTGCTCAAAACTATTCAAATGTTTGTAATTACATGGGACCAAACTACGTTGGTCATCAGTCCCTAGTCTTACAAACTGCTTAAACTAAGTTAAACTAACCTAATGACAACACACACATCCATGTCCGAGGGAGGATTTGAACCTCCGACGCGGGAGGCCGCGCGATCCGTAACGGGTCGCTCCAGACCGCTCGGCTACTCCCGCGCGACAACACGTTGTTCTTATCCCGTTTTTGTAAGTCTGTTGCTTTCCTCATGTGTCTCAGCTGATAATTCGTTCAGTTTTTGTTGATTTCATAAATTCGATCTTGTTAATTGCGTTGTATATCATTGCAGCTGTATTAACGGTTATCATATTCTCTCAAAAATTACACGTTACTCCATAATTTTTGCTTCGCGCGTGACGTGCTTGTTATGTCGTTGATGTCAGGACTAGCACATATCGTACACAGATCGCACTGTCGCATGATCCACTGGATACCGCGTTTGTAACAGCGGGATTAGTCGCTACAGATACTGAGCCACGCCCCCTCAATCCACGCCGTCGGACACCACTAATTGAGGGATTCGATTGGAACAGACGACGTACGATACTGGCTCTGTGTGTTCAATCGACTGGGGCTGTTTGGCCAATTTCTGCGAACGGTTGTAAACAATATGCGACCTGCGTCACTTTCTCCGACATACTGAGGGACAAGAACACTTGCTATCCTGTAGTCTACGAATCAGTACCTTTTTTTTTATTTTTTTTTATTTATTTATTTTTTTTTTAATATATTTCACATACAATATTTAATGTCTAGTATGAAAGCTTGACTTAACGCTTACCTAAAATTTTACGTCAGGGTTGTGTGCGGTTTCTTGCAAATGTGTGTCCAATAATAGTATTATCATCTTTTCACCAAGCTACAGTTGTTAGCAAAGTCCAAATCAATGAAAAATGAGTTTACTTGCTTGTACAGTAAAATATGAATAAACCTTAACTTTCACACACAGCATAAATTAAAACTTGTCATAGGTGTTCAAAATGTTCAAATGTTTGTAAAGGTTATGGGACTTAACTGAAGGGTCATCAGTCCCTAAACTTACAAACTACGTATGAACTAAATTATTCTAAAGACAACACAAACATTGATGCCCGATGGAGGATTCGAAACTCCGACGCGGGGGGTCGCGCGATACGCAACGTGGCTCTCCAGACCGCTCGGCTACTCCTGAGCGGCTTGTCACAGGTGTGAGATTTATTTTCACTGCTAAAGACAATTTCCATGCACACGGAATATATGACATCAACTGCAAATGGGCAAGCCGAAAATGTGTATCCAGCCGCGAATCGAACCCGGGCCTCCTGATTTTTAGGCAGTTGCGCTGACCACTACACCACTGGGGACGCAGTGATCACCCAACCTGCAAGATCTATCTAAGCACGCCTCCCGTCAGATACAAATTCCCAGCTTATCGAAATTAGTTTCAAAACTACTAGTTTACTATGGGCAGGGTAAAGCTGGGAATTTGTATCCCACGGGAGGCGTGCTTAGGTAGTCCTTGCAGATGCGGTGATCACTGCGTCCCCAGTGGTGTAGGGGTCAGCGCAACTGCCCAGAAAGCGGGAGACGCGGGATCGAATTTCGGTTGGGTAGCATTTTCAGCTTTGTCCACTTGCTTTTTATGTAATACATTCCATGAATATTTAGAATAAAAAGTGCAGGATCAGAAGTGACGTCCGTTCTTTCGCAGCAGACGCCATATGTATATAATTTGAATAAAAATGAAAAAATTGCTATACTTAAAATGATTTGTACTCATGAACTGATAGAACAAAATATATGGCCTACCTGTGCACATTTGAAACTTCACTATTCACTGCTCTTTACACTACGTCGCTGACAAGGTGTAATTTGTAAGTAGTGACTGCGTAGTATGCAATGGGGGTACAACTAACTACCGAGAGGTTTTCTTTCAGTTTTATCGGTCATATACAAACATCATTGAAAGTTATCACAGAATTTTATAACTAATAATGTGTCATAGGTGATAAATAACTGAACTGCAATATTATAGCTTGGGTGACAATAAAGTATACTGAAAATACCGAAGGTGTGTTTAACTCAAATCGGAATCGTTATTTTCAGAAATTTCAAACCTACTTCTCGTCTCAGAAAACAATACCGTCGAATATGTATAATAAAATCGTTCTTGCAAACAAAATTCTTCTTGAACTTTTCAGCGCACCACGATTTGAAGAAAGTAAATGGAAATACAACCTTCCGTTCATAATGTCTGTGACATCGAAATTAAAGATATCACCCATATCTAACAACGAAATGCAGACAAAATTTCATCTGGTTCATTCCCTTCCAAGTAATGCTGGTGTTATGGATAGTTAAATTACGAGGGTCATTCCAAAAGAAATGCACACTGTTTTTGTAATACAGTTTTTATTCTACATGTTTGAACGTTTTACAGTGTGTAGATATCGCCTTTAGAAACAATATTTTCTTTTCTCCACATAATCTCCATCTCTCTCAACTGCCTTACGCCATCTTGCAACCAGCGCCTAAATAACCGCAGGATAAAATTCTGGACCAACATGTTGGAGCCACTGTTTGGCAGCGCGCACAGTTCCTTTCCCTATCCCAACGTAGAATTCGTTTACTGTGATGCGTCTGTCAGCTGTCATAAATTCATTAACTCTCTGTACGTTGTCTGCAATGTGTGCAGTACGAGGCTTGCAGCTGTGAGGACAATCTTCAATATTGCCCTGCCAGCTTTCATCACGTAACCTGCTTGCCCACCGACTAACTGTACTGCGATAGACAGCAGCATCTCCATACACCTTTTTCAACTTCTTGTGGATGTTTCCCACTGCCTCGTTTTCACAGCTCAGGAATTCAATGACAGCCTGTTGCCTCTGACGAACGTCAAATGTAGCAGACATCTTGAAGAAATGCTGTGATGGCGCCACTCGCGGGAACAGGTTGAACTAAGTTTAAAAACAAGCGGGAAGTATGAATTACCTCGAACAGAATTATCTATTGACCCAAGATCAAAACGGATTTAGAAAATATCGTTGAAGCGAAACACAACTAACTCTTTACTCACACGAAGTGATGAGTGCTATCAAGAAGGATTCGCAAATCGTTTCTCTATTTCTTGATTTTCTGAAGGGTTTTGACACCGTACCTCACAAACGACTTTTAATCAAATTGCGCGGTTACGGTATATCGCCCTAAATTTGCGACTGGTACGGCATTTCCTGTCAGACAGGAAACAGTTTGTAGTAATTGATAGTAAAGCATCGATTGAAATAGAGGTGATATCTGGCTTTCCACAGGGTAGTGTCATTGGTCCTCTGCTGTTTCTTATTTACATAAACGATTTGGGAGAAAATCTAAGTAACTCTCCTAGAAAGTTTGCAGATGACGCCGTCGTTTACCGTCTATTAAAATCTTCTGAAGATCAAAAGCAACTGCAGAACGATCTGAATAAGAATTCAGTATGGTGTAAAAATTGGCAATTGACTCTAAATAATGAGAAGTATGAAGTCGTCCACATGCGTACGAAAAGTAATCCGTTAAACTCTGTTTACAAGATAAATCAATCAAAAGTGAAGGCCGTAAACTCCACTAAATACCTAGGAATTACTATCACTTCAAACTTAAACTGAAATAGATAATGTCGTGGCAAAGGCGAACCAGAGAATGCGTTTTATTGGTAGAATTCTTAAAAGATACAACAGAACTACTAAAGAAACTACATACACTACGCTTGTCCATTCTTTTTTGGAGTATTGATGCCCAGTGTGGGATCCGTATCAGGTGGATATGACGGAGGATATCGAAAGAGTCGAAAGAAGGGCAACTCGTTTTGTATTTTCACTGCGTTACGCAAATGGTACAGGATGTGGGATGGGAATCATTACAACAACGGCGCTTATCGCTGCGGCGTGGGCTACTTACGAAACTCCAATCGCCAACATTCTCCTCCGAATGCGAAAATATATTTTTGACTGCCACTTACACAGGTAGAAATGAACATCAGAATAAAATACAAGAAATCAGAGCTCGAACGGAGATATTCAGATGTTCTTTTTTCCCGCGCGCTATTCGAGATTGGAATGGTAGGTAAATAGTGTAATGGTGGTTCGATGAACCCACTGCCAGGCACTAAAATGTGATTTGCAGAGTATCTCATGTAGACGTAGATCTACACACTGTTCGAATTGTATTCTCCTCTATGCTTTGAGTCACTGCTTCACTGCCGAATCTTAACTGCGCTTCTGTTACGTCACTGCTTGAGTGTGAAATACATGATAAAGACAATATCTCGTACTGGAGAAATTTTCGAGATTTCGAGTAACAACGTTAACCATCGGCTTATCTTAATGTAGTACTTTGTACTGATGTTTAAACGTATCTTGGGAATGGTGTAGACAAGTGATACCATCGCGAGTTGTCATGCATATTGTAACATTTCTATATTCGCATACCCTATATTTTTACCCAATAGTTCAGTCCCAAATGTTAATACATTTCTGTCCCAAAAAGCTATACCATTGGTATAACGTGATATTAGTACCCATATAAGACGTTCTAATCAGCTATCTTTCATTATAATACCTTTATTAAAACTCAAATGTAAACGATTTATATTATTCAACTAAAAAAAACTTTTAGTAACTATAAACAACATAATATATAAAATAGTATTCTGAAACCCGATTACCTACTATACACATACATCACAAACCTGTTTATTAATGTTTAGTTGGTTTTAATAATGCAATCGCCATTGGCATGTGATGCAAATAAACAAATATTAGAAATAAAAATACGTCAACAAAACCTATTATCTCACTGGAATCATTATAATGTACTGACAACAAATATTGCTCTCACCGACGCAATTAATGCTTATAACAAGAGTAATTACCAAATAAATAAATATAACGGTACTTTTCAAATCCAAGTAAATGTTGATCACAAACAAGCGAAATACTTACACCAAAATACATTCAATAAAATAACACATCATTTGATAACACACGCAAACTCGACTGAACTGTCACACAAAATGTCAAAACATTATATTTCTTTTGATAAACGAAATGACGCCATTTTTCCAAGTCAAAATAAAACACACGGTAACAACACGTTTCAAAATGCATTTACGAATACACAAGGTAGCACACACCGTTTTAAAATAAGAAAACAAAATTCTTAAACTATAACCTTTATTTACGTAATTACTTTTCTATGTTAACAGCCTTAAAAAAATTATTTACCTTGTTGACACTAATTTGTATGGAGAGGTGAAAGAGGAGTGGAAGGCAAAGTTTGCCATTACGGATACTGTCTGCTTGGATGTGGAAGGAACTGACGCTTTTGTAACAAGTTGTAGAAATCAATTGTTTGTGAAAAGCAAACTTACTATATAAAATAAAACTTTGATGAGCTTAACCTGAAGTACGTTATTTCAAGAATTTCCTGCAAGATTTTACAAGTTCTAGCTCTCGCCGAAAAAACACAACGCAATGTCAAGAAAAGAAGAAGAATAAGCAGTTCGACACCAAAGAAGAAACCTTTAAAACCAAGATGAGTACATACTAATGTGTCTTTATAGTTTCGTCATCATCATCATCATTAGAGACTGATTATGCCTTTCAGCGTTCAGTCTGGAGGAAAGTACCTCTAATAAAATTCCTCCATGATCCACTATTCAATGCTAACATTGATGCCTCGTCTGATGCCTTTTACTTCAAAATCATTCTGCACCGAATCTAAGTACTTTCCTCTTGGTCTACCTCGACTCCTCTTATCCTCCGCTGCCAAGCTCATGAGTCTCTTAGATAACCTTGCTTCTTCCATGCGTGTAACATGACCCCACCATCTCAGTCTGTTCGCTCTAACTATGGTGATCATTCCCAGTTTTTCTTTGATTTCCTCATTATGGATACCCCCTGCCGTTGTTCCCGTCTATTATTACCTGCAATCATTCTTGCTACTTTCATATCTGTAACCTCTACCTTATGACTAAGGTAACCTGTATCCACCCAACTTTCACTCCCTTACAACAAAGTTGGTCGAAAGATAGAGCGGTGCACTGCTAACTTAGTCTTGGTACTTACTTCCTTCTTGCAAAATAGAGTAGGTCTTAGCTGAGCACTCACTGCATTAGCTTTGCTGCACATCGATTCCAGCTCTTTCGCTACGTTGCCATCCTGTGAGAAAATACATCCCAGGTACTTGAAACTCTCTACCTGTTCTTTGTTCCTCCCATCTGGCACTCAAAATGTTTGAATCTCTTTCCCACAGACATAACTTTCGTTTTGGAGATGCTGCTTCATATCATAATTCTTGAACCTCCGATGGAGCTCTGAAATATTCGTTTTTTTTTTATTTTTTTTTTTTTTTTATTTTTTTTTTTTTTTTTTAATATAATCTGCCATTACAACTAAGTCATCCGCATATGCGAGACTGCTTATTTTGTTTTGACCTATTTTAATCCCGCTCTGCCAGTCTACTGTATGAACAACAGTGGTGACAGGTTACAGCCTTGTCTTACCCCTGAAACTACCCTGAACCATGAACTTAATTTGCCATCTACTCTAACTGCTGCCTGACAGTCTACGTAATGCCCTTTAATTGCCTGCAAACGTTTGCCTCATATACCAGTATCTTCCTCCTAGGAACACGGTCATAAACCTTTTCCAGATCTATGAAACATTGATACAATTCCCTGTTCCACTCATAGCACTTTTCCATTACCTGCCGCAAGCTAAAGATCTGGTCCTGACAGCCTCTAAGAGGCCTAAATCCACACTGATTTTCATCTAACTTGTCCTCAATTAATACTCGCACTCTCCTTTCAACAAAACCTGAGAATATTTTACCTACAACGCTAATTAAAGAGATACCTCTATAGTTGTTGCAATCTTTTCTGTTTCCATGTTTGAAAATTGGCGTGATTATCGCTTTCGTCCAGTCAGACGGAACCTGTTCCGATTCCCACGCCTTTTCAGTTGTCCTGTGTAACCATTTGATAACTGATATTCCACTGTATTTGACGGGTTCATCAACCACAGCCGCTTTATTGCACTGTAATCTCCTGACCATTTTCTCCACTTCCTCAAATGAGATCCTGTTTCCATCGTCGTTCCTATCCCATTCTACCTGAAACTCTGACACATCATTGAACGTTTCACCTACATTGAACAATTATTCAAAATATTCCCTCCATCTGCTCAAGGCATCCACAGGATTGCCAGCAGCTTTCCTGACCTGTCCAAAACACTTCTTAATTCCTTATTCCCTCCCATTCGAAGATTGCTAATTACGCTCCAAAATGGTTTTCCCGCGGCTTGTCCCAGCGTTTCTAGCTTGTTTCCAAAGTCTTCCCATGATTTCTGCTTAGATTCCGCGATTATCCGTTTGGCTTTGTTTCTTTCTTCAACATAACTTTCTCTGTCTGCCTGATTTCTACTATGGAGCCATGTTTGAAATGCCTTCTTTTTCTTTTTACAGGCTGCCTTGACTGTGTCATTCCACCAAGCTGTCTGCTTCTCCCTGCCTTTACAAACTACTGTTCCTAGACATTTCCTAGCTGCTTTCAGTAGTGTGTCCCTGTACCTTGGCCATTCCTCTTCCAGTGACTGTAATTACAATACACTAATTGGTACCTTTCCGAGATCATTGTTATGTATTTGTACCTAATTTCCTTGTCTTGAAGCTTCTCCACATCCTTCTACACATGGACCTGCCTTTCTGCTGTTTTGGCCTCACAAAACTAATTTCACTGCAGATTAAATAATGATCAGTATCATCAAAGAACCCCCGGAAAACACGTGTGTCCTTGGCTGTCTTTCTGAATTCCTGTCTGTTATTATATAGACAATGATAGATCTGGTTCCCCTTCCTTCCCACGTATAGCGGTGATTGTTCTTATGCTTAAAGAAGGAGTTTGCGATAACTAAGCCCATACGGGAACAGAAATCCAAGAGCTGATTTCCGTTCCTGTTGGCCTCCATATCCTCTCCCAACATACCCATAACCTTTTCATAACCTTCCGTTCGATTTCCTATCCTGGCGTTGAAATCACCCATGAGTAAAACACTATCCTTATCCTTCACTCTAACAACTACATCACTAAGTGCATTGTAAAATCTGTCCATCTCATCTCGATCTGTCACTTCACAGGGTGAATACACTGCCACAATCCTAATTTTCTCACTGGAGATGGCCAAATCTATCCACATCAGTCGTTCATTTACATACCTTATTGCAATTATGCTGGGCCCTTGTTCCACAAGCCGACACCTTAAGTTTTTCAACTTGTCCGAAACTGAGTATATGTAGCGGAAAAGTGGGAAACAATGTGGTGAACAAAGAAGAGGTAACCTTACAATATGACTAACGGAACAAATAATAAAATTAAGAAAAACAGTGTGTCAACAAAATAGTTACATTTTAACACTGACAGAAGAGTAAAGCCAGTTAGGAGAGCACAAGCTAAGCTGCGGAGAGGCCTCTAGATTTGTGGGTAGGCTCTGGTGGGATGTGGCTCAGTGGCCGTGTGTGGTCGGGCAGCAATCCAATCCCGTGTGAGGGCGCAGAGGCGGCGGCGGACACAGTCGGTCAATGCGGCGCACGTCCGGAGCAATTTGCCGGCAGGTGGCGGCCGACGGACGGCGGCTGGATCTGATAGCAGCCACTGTGTGGACGGCTCTGACCGGGCCGGGCCGGGCCGACCGCCGCGCCGTCCCGTGGGACTGCTTATCTGCCGCTCACCCGATGACGACCCAGAGGCCGGCGACGGCGCTCGATTAGCCGATGGCAGGGGCGATGCACTGGCTGGGGAGCCGCACCGACTCCAGTATGGGGGCAGCCTGCCAGTCATTACTACCTCTAAGCCTCCCCGTCATTACTACCTCTACATATACAGGGGGGATCAAAGAAATGTATCCTCGGTTTAAAGGTCCATAACTTGCGTACTAATTGACGGAGTTGTCTCATCTTGGTAGTGTAATAGTTTGTGGTTCCGGCAATCGCCACACAAGTGTTGAATTCCGTTGTTTTGCTTTGTCAGATGACAGTCAGTGTATTGTTCTTAAGGCTAGTTTACACGACGACACTAAGTTTCATGAAACTGCGCTACTGGCCAATGCGCATGCGCGGCAGGCGTTCGCGCAAACTAAACAGTTTCGGCACCTTCCAACTTTGGCGAAACTGATTGCGCATGTTTTTAGGTTAGGTTATGACCAATACAGAACAAAATACAACATAAAGGGGCGAACGGGATAAATAATTCGGCTTTTGAACATATATGCCTTGCATAGGTGTTTGTGCGATTTTAACGACGTGTTAGTGCTCTTCTGGCAATTATTTGTGAAATTAAATATTTATGGGTTGATGATTACTGAATTGCAGAGTAAAATACTTCCAATTCGAGATACCTGTACAAACGAAGTATGGTAATTGTGGATTTCGGAACACGGTACAAGTACTGCAGAGACGAATATATACTTGACAAGAAACGTATTGCAATTTGTAATTTCAGTTCTGGTTACAATGCTTCACGCATAACAGTATCTTGTTTCTTTATTGAATTACTAACTCTGTTTAGAAGGAACGTGAACTGCTCTGGTGATAGTCTAAGTTGATTAAATCACTTCTAGGGTCTTCAATTTTCAATTTCTTTCATCAAGGTCGCTGAGCAACAGAGCTGACGTCTTTTTTTAATCCATTCACGAACCCAAACACGTTTCTTATTCTTTTTATCTTTAGTCTTATGCAGTGACTTCACACAGACAATCAATATATCGCCACAACTCGTACAGCTACGAAAACGTTCATTTTACGTCGACTACGGCACTCACGAAACAACGAAACTGAAATATATAGGTATTGGCGCCGTGTCTACAGACATACACGAAACTAGTTGCACGCAATTCATTTCATGCAACGTGTTTCGCAACCTAGTGTCGTCGTGTAGACTAGCCTTTAGCTGTACCTAGTTACTCAAATAAACATGGCTGGCGCAAGGCTTACATTCGATTAAAGGAAGTAAGTTTTGAATTGGGTATTTTAAGTACAAAAAACATTAATGTTGTTCAACAGCAATGACGAAATGAGTATCAAACAGAGCCACCGACACGTTTAACGATTCGTTAAATTCGAGACAAATTTGAAGCCGAAGGTTGAGTTAAAGATGTATGCAAACAACTGCCGACTAGTAACAGTAACAAGTGCAGCAAACTCCCGTCTTGTGTTACAACAATTCACCCGCTCGCCACAGAAGTCTGTGAGACACTGTGCCCGTGAAAATGGAGTTAATCGCTCAAGAGTTCGGCGAATTTTGAAGACAGAAAAGTGGAAGTGCTTAATTCCACGATTGCTACACGCAATGAACGAGGGCGACCCAGATCGTAGAATGGAGTACTGTGAGTGGTTTACTAACATGGTGCGCAACGATGAAGAGCCGTGCGGGACTAGCCCAGCGGTCTGGAGCGCCACGTTACGAATCGCGCGGCCTCCTGTCTCGGAGGTTCGAATCCTTCCTCGGGCATTGATGTGTGTGTTGTCTTTAGGTTAGTTTAACTTAGTTTAAGTAATTTGTAAGACTAGGGACTAATGACCAACGTAGTTTGGTCCGATAGGTTTAAAAACATTTGGACTTTTATTTTATTTATTTATTTATTTTCTACTGAACGATTTAGAGTTTGCAGAAATGAATGTGTGGTCTGCTGAGGCACAGTTCAAACTCATTGGTACAGTAAATCGCCACAATTGCATCTACTGGGACGCCGAAAATCCGAACGTTCTTGTAGACAAAGCCGTGAATTTGCCAGGTGTAAATGCGTGGTGTGGGTTGTCTTACCGGGGCTTGATTGGACCAGTCTTATTTGACGGCATAGTTACCGGTGATGTGTATCTTCAGAAGATTCAGACATCCAATTTACCTGCCATCCGAGACTTGTGTGAAGAGGGAAGATTTTACTTTCGACAAGATGGTGCCCCAGCCCACTACCAAAATCGTGTTTGGGCTTATCTCGACGAAAATTTACCAGGAAGTTAAGGTGCTCTGTAGTATCCACCAGGTTCCCCGGACTTAACTCGTTTGGACTTATACCTGTGGGGAACACTAAAGGAAGTCGTTTATCGACACTCTGAAAAGAAAGTGTACAGGGAACTTGTCATTTTCATCAACATTTGATCACTTGTTTGAAGCTGTTGCTTCGTAAAAAATTATCAATGGAGGTATAAGTACGATAATGGCGTAAAACACAAAGGTCGACGTAAACGACAGGAATGTCACTAGTTACCATACACCTGCAAATTTTCAATACTATTTTTACTTAAAATGCTATAGAATTGTAATAAGCCGAGACTCGTAGTTTGGGAACATTCAAGAAATTGGTTTTAGAACATTCAAGAAATTAAATAAAGAAAATATAAATGGCTCTGCGGTCTGGGACATCATATTACGAGTTTGTGGCCGCTCACATCGGAGGTTCGTGTCCTCTTTCGCGCATCGATAAGTGTGTGTTTTCCTTAGTGTAAGTTACTTTGAGTGAAGGTAGTTTGCAACTCTGGAATGACCCTTGCAGTTTGGTCCTTTACGTTTTGAAAATGTGCTTCTCCTGCATGATAACCAGATCTCACCTCCCGTGATTTCTGGTTGTTGGCCTACTGGCCGTTTTGAAGGACATGGCATGGATTACCAAGGGAAGATTTACTCATGTCCTGATCGGAAGCGCAGCTTATCAAGAGAGGTAGTAAGTATACGGACATGCTACATTCTGCTGTGCAGAATGCAATCCTGCACTTTCAGTCTGTTCTGGACACTGATGAGCGTAATACTGAGTCCATTTTATATCAGTAATGATACCGGTATAATGGTTAATAATGTTCTAATGTTTGTAATCCTAAGGGACCAACTTACGGTGGTCATCAGTTCCTAGACTTACAAACTACTTAAACTAACCTAAGGACAACACACACATCCATGCCCGAGGGAGCATTCGAAACCCCCACGCGGGAACCCGCGTGATCCGTAATGTGGAGTTCCAGACCGCTCGATTACTGCCGTGCGACTATGTAATGGTATGCTGTACCATAACAGCACCTTAAAAGTGTTTCATTTGAACTGATTCTGCATTGTTTCTGTTCCCCATGTCTTTCACATTGATGCTACCAAGTGTCGTACTGGTGTGGTAATTAATTTCCGTGTTACAACGTGTTAAGTAGGGAAAGATTAATTATAACCTTTCTGGTATACTCACAGAGGTGGGCGACGTGCATACAAAGTGCCCTGTCAAGTCTCACAAGTACATTAATTGCTGCGGCTCGCCTCGTTTACTCTGGGAGTTGCTAGTACTTAAACACAAAATTGGCTGAGGGGACTAAGTGATGAGAGACATAGTCTCTCTACACCTGCACGTAAGGCGTACTGTTCCTGACACGACGCTTTTATGAGAATAAAGAGCCCATTCTGTCTCTCTGCAGTTTTCTGTATTCTTATGGTTCTCTCTACCCCGTCCTGTGCCTTTGTCTCCCAGTGACGTTGGTATAATCTAATCAGAGGGTTAAGTTCATTAATCACTGACGTACTTATTTTTTCCCTGTCAAATGTCTGTATTGAGTTACCCCTTGAATGTTTTCGGTTGAAGGATTTTCCGATTGTTGTGGCGATTTGTCAAATAGGTTTATGGGGAGTAGCCGTACAGACACTGTCTATTGCAATCGTATTTGTTACTGTATATGGAGTAAACACCTTGCGTACGTTTTAAAGTTGTTCGCTTCTACATCTACATTATACCTACATGGATACTCTGCAAATCACAATGGTCGTGCATGGCGGAGGGTTCATCGAACGAATTTTACGACGTTTCTTTACAGCTCCAATCTACGATAGCTCGCGGGAGAAAGGAACATCTTATCCTTTCTGTTTTCATTAGGATTTCTCTTATCTATATATATAAAAATGAATTGCTGTTTGTTAGTCTCGCGAAAACTCGAGAATGGCTGAACCGATTTGGCTAAATTTAGTCTTGAAATAATCGTATAAGTCCAGGGAAGGTTTAAATGCTGATAAAATATGGTAAAATTGTTCGGAAAAGAGAAAAATCCGGAAAAACTGAAATAGCTTTTTCCAGTAAGCCGTTGGTCCAATTGCGATAAAATGTTGTACATTTTATGTTGAAAGCAAGAGGAAGGTTCGCATAAAAAAATTGGAAAAGTCGCCCGGAAAATTGGAAAAGTCGCCCGGAAAATTGGGAAAGTCGCCCGGAAAATTGGAAAAGTCGCCCGGAAAATTGGAAAATTTAGGAAAAACTTAAAGCGATTTTTTATGTGAATAAAAATCAATTGCCACATGGTTGTAAGAGCATCACTGGGTACGGCTTGACAGGACTAGCTTTGTATGTTATAATTTTTTTTGGAAAATTTGAGAAATACTGAAAGTTCGATTTCCAATGTGTTTTTGATTGAATTCAGCACTATAACTGACTATTCGCACGACAGAGAGGGATAATTTTTTTTTTTTTTTTTTTTTTCATAATGGTCTTGGAAAAGTTTTCAGTAAAAAATACGAACAATTAAAAAGGAAAAGTCGCAAAATTCGAACCAAGTTCCATTTTAATGTGTTTCTAACTGTACTCAACACTAAGTTGATTTTGATCATTTGACGTTCAAAGCAAGAGTGACGTTCTTATGAAATAAAAATTCGGAAAAGTTTTCCATAAAATTGGAAAATTCAGAAAAAATAGATTTTTCTACGAAATATCAATACCATTTATCTGATTGCGATAAAATTTGCACATTCGACGTTCAAAGCAAGAGGAAGGTTTGAGTGAAGTAAAAGTTTGGAATATTTGGCCATAAAATAGGAAAATTTGGGGAAAACTGAAAGAGTTGTTTCTTTGTGACATCAATAGGCCTATCATCCGTACAATTGCGATAAAATATTGCACATTTGACGTTCACCGATACTTAGACTATTTGATGATGCCTTTATAAAGCTACTGGGTCTAAAATAAGTATGCTTTAAATTAACATAGTTTATATTAAGAGGTAAGTGATACGAAGTTCAACGGGTCATCTAGTTATGATATAAAATGAGTGATCAAGTAAATAATAAAATTCTTGCGAACAATAGCTCACCGAGAAAATACATCAATGTACACCGCTTTGCGTTTCTGTGCCTCTGTCGGTTGAAAGGAAAGTTAGAATAAATATGTTTTCTCAGACAAACATTGTTTCTTCCTTCTACAGGCTTGCCGGCCGCGGTGGCCGAGGAGACTGAGGCACGCCAGTCACGGTCTGCACGGCCACTATGGTCGGGGGTTCGAATCCCCCCTCGGGCATGGATATTTGTGCCGTCCTTAGTGTTAACTAGTTCACAAGTAGTTTGTAAGTTTAGGGACTGATGACTTCGTAGTTAAGTCCCATAACCTAAACAAACATTTGAACTTTTTTTCTAAAGGCTTTTTTGAGTCTCAGCTGCTAGTTTGTTTATGATAATGTAGGTTAATGCTAACAATATATGTTCACATTCGGAAGAGAAAACTGGTGAAAGAAATTTCGGAAATAGATCTCGTCGCAATGAGTAACGCCTTTGTTTTAATGATTTGCACCCCAACTCGTGCATCATTTCCGTATCATCCTCTCCCCTATATGACGATAATACAAAATGAGCTGCCCTTCTCTGAATTTTCTCTAAACCGCCAGTCAGTCCCTCCCGGTGTGCATTCCACAATGCGCAGCAATATTCCAATACTCTGTTGTGGACTATTTACGATGCTCTTAGTGTGTCACATGTTTAAACATGGCTGTGTGTAGCGTTGTAGCGAAAGGCGCTAATAGCTCTCAATACGCAGTGCCTGTACCTGTGGGCCTTGTGGGCTTGAGCTTCTGTGATCTGCTGTGCCAAAAGTTGCCGAGATGTGTTACTTCCCTGTTGCTCGGATGGCTTGTGTCATTTCGCGAATAATAGCTTTCAAGACAGTACCAGGCACACTGGGATAATTGTGTTGCGTCGTTGCGCGAAGTCGTGGGGTTTCTCTGAAGATTAGGGCACCTGCCTGTCTGTTTCTGTGGTCCCGATCCGTTGCCTAGTGTCAGCATGTGCCAATGTCAAAACCGCGCCAGGCACTTTCACATATTCACGTGCGGTTAGGGAGGGATTATTCAGTATCGTAATGTGAGCATGCGACGTATATCGTACAGCATGAGCGGAAGGACATATGTAAGGTTAAAAGATTTCCTTGTCACCTAACAATTTTCCAGCTTCATAAAATATCTTTTCATACTATTTGTATTTTCTGAATTTTTAACCATTAATGGTAAATATGATTTTTCAATTCTTATCAACTAGGGTGAGTCAGGAACTATGTCGCAAAGTGAGGTACCAGTACTGCGCGCTGTGTAGGGACATTAATTTTAGAACACTATAAGATTTCGCTTTACTTTTAGTCGGAGTGGCCTGTTTACTGGATGTCTGTCGCTTTCAATTTCGTGCTTCCTGCTGCCATCTGTCACCAGAATGGCGTGCTACAATGAAAAACAGTGAACATGGCGGACCTATTGCAGAGTGCGTCAGACATGATATCTACATCTACATCTACATAGATACTCTGCAAATCACATTCAAGTGCCTGGCAGAGGGTTCATTAACCACTTTCATAACTTTTCTCTACCGTTCCATTCTCTAATAGCGCGCGGGAAGAAAGAACACCTAAATCGTTCCGTTTTCGATCTGATCTCTCTTATTTTATTGGGATGGTCATGTCTCCCTAAGTAGGTGGTGCTAGCAATATATTTTCACATTCAGAACTAAAAGTCGGTGATTGAAACTTCGCAAAAAGATCACGCCGCAATGAATAACGTCTTTCTTTTAATGATTTCCAATTCGTGCAACATTTCCGTGACGATTCCTCCCCCCTACCGTAACGTGATAAAACAAAACGAGCTGCCCTTCTCTGAACCTTCTCAATGTCTTCCGTCAGTCACACCTGGTGAGGGTCCCACAAGGGTCAACAGTACTCCAGGAGAGGACGCACAAGTGTGATGTAGGCAGTCTCTTTGGTGGAGCTGGTGCATCTTCGAAGCCTTCTGCCGATGAAACGTAACATTTGGTTTGCCTTCCCCACAATATATATCAGTAGTTGAAATAATTATATGTATTAATATATGAATTTTGCACATATTTCACTCTGAGTGTTAGTTGCACAGTAAATATGCAGTAACATGTATAACTGTTGAGTTCTTATTGCAGATATTTAACTGCCTTCCAGACCCGGTGTCCAATTTATTTGATATACTTTTTATTTATTTTGAAATCCAAGTATAAAATTTTAAATTTCGTTCAAATGTATAATAGACATGAAATAGTGCAAGAAAATATTTTACTCTATTTTAAAAAAAGTTCAGGGCTGATGGGGTTAAGAAACAAAATAAAGTTACAGCTCAAAAGCGTCACTTGTTGCAGTATTTACCAACCTGTGGGTCGGGACCCCCCGGGGGGTTTGCAAAGTATTGGTTGGGGGGGGGGGGTCGCGGTCAAGGGAGGAACAACCGCACCAGTGCACGTCTAGATTCTTGATGTTCCGCAATACCACAATTACCTAAGAAAAGTTAAACTTATTTTATATGATAATTACGCAATTTCTTGTAATCATCAATTTAATTTGAATAGAACATACGTTTTTACGATACATACGATATGTTAACGATGAATGAAGGAAAAGCCTGAAAACTGTTTTCAGGTAGAAATCGATAACTAAATTAAATGCGAGGCAACAAGTAATTGTGAAAGATCTTAAAAAAAAAAAAAAAAAAAAAAAAAAAAAAAAAAAAAAAAAAAAAAAAAAAAAAAAACTTTTAGAAATTGCATAAACAGTGGGACTTAACGAGCATAATTCACTTCCTAATCGTATCTGCAACGCGAAATATACGTCATGCAACATACATATTTCTGTCGAAATTAATGTAATAGTAGAACAATGTGTTCCATTCCGCCATGGTGGAACAACCGAGCGCTCTAAGACGCCTTGCTCCGAATCGTGGGGTTACTCCCCGTCAGAGGTTCAAGTTTTCCGTCGGGCGTGTGTGTGTGTGTGTGTGTGTGTGTGTGTGTGTGTGTGTGTGTGTGTGTGTGTGTGTTTTGTCCCTAGTTTACGTTAGTTTAAGCAGTTTGTAAGCCTATATAGTAACAGCCTCAGCCGTTAAGTCCCATAGATTTACAAACATTTGAACAATTTTTTGTTCGGTTCTAGAAAATATCTTTTAAAATCATACTATAATGTTGAATACTGTAACTCCCCCCCCCCCCCTTTTCTTTAAGAAGAATGTTTTATGAACAGAAGAAAATATATAATTCGCTGTTCTTGAATTCACGCACGTACTTGTGTTACAGTACAATGTGGGCAGGATCTGGAAGGGGCTCGCCAGAATATATTCACTTGGACGGTGTATCGCGAATTCAAAAAGGTTCGAAAACCCTGACTTATAGGACGCAAACGCTGCCACAAAAATTCCAAGCTCCGGGCTTTTAAAGCCTTCTCGAACGATGACGGAAGTAGTGATTAAATTTACAGGTTGAGTCAGATGAAAATTATAGCAATTTTCAGTCTTGTAAACACAGGATTGGCGTGTCTGCCTCATTTTGCGACGTATATACTGATTCACCCTCGTATAAAAATGGATGTGTGTATGTATGTATGTTTCCATAGAGCAAGACAGCTGCAGCAATATTGATGAATTCACTAAATCTTCAGATTAGCCCAGCGGGTGATCCTGTCAAGTTTGACAGCGATCAGATCAAGACATTTATTAGCATATACGTAACAGTGTATATCTAGCATTTGGAACGTCAGTAGCACTCGTAGCGGAGAGAGAGCCAACCGGAATTCTTCTGTATCTGCAGTGCTGTTGCTGGAGCGCTAGCACCGCTTCCATCATTGTTCTAGATGAACATTTCCAGTGAACACAGTTCATGAATTACGACAACACCCAATAACGATCTAACACACAATGTGCTCTCTCAAATGAAGCAGCGGTCACTGTACAATTCGTCATAACCTTTTACAACTGAACACATCCTGCGATGACAACTGGATGTACATTAATGATTAAAACAAAACTAATAGTCAAACGTGGCCAAGTCATTGCATCGTAAACTTCGATGTAATGGTTTTTCGGGTTGAAATCTACTTACACGCTGCATTTATTTCTCTCCACTACCAAGAGATGTCTCTACTGAAAAGATCGGAAAATACAATTAGAAGAACACTACCCTACCATAATAAAATGTTCAAATGTTTGTATAGCTTATGGGACTTTACTACGGGGTCATCAGTCCCTAAACTTACAAACTACCAAAAGAGGTAAAGCAGTCAACAATCCGAAGATTGGTTTGATTACCACAGTGCTTTACTAGGCATGGTCCTGTTTGGAGGTGGTATGCCGTTGCCTTCCTCCGACCTTCGAACTGACTTACCCAGCCAGTTATAGGGGGACCTACAGTTTAACGTGGGTTCCGAACCACGATGCTACTCGGTATTTTTCACATGAGCAATATTGCCAGAGGGGAAAGAAGTGGAAAGTGACAGATAAAAATCCTAGGACCTGGCGGGAATCGAACCCGCGACCTTTGGATTTGTAGTCTGGCACTCTACCACTGTGCAACCGAGGCGCACTTATGAACTAGGTAGTCCTAAGGACGGCACAAATATCCATGCCCGAGGTGGGATTCTAACCCCCGACCGTAGTGGCCATGCAGACCGTGACTAGAGCCCCTCAGTCCCCTCGGCCGGCTCTACCATAATACACCACTGCGTAACTTATACATACTGTCAGTTTTCAGAGCATTCTAGCCTCCTGTTGGCCAACAGTACTATTTCACATTATTGTTTTGAATGTGTGGGTAAAATGTATCGTAATAATTGTAGAGAGAGTCTAAACAAAAATATCAGTTTATGTCCAAGTGCTTTCGTGGTCTTTATCTTAATATTTTCATAAAGTACTATCAGACTATATCCGTTCTGAGAATGTGCGAATTAAAATGAGTAGAATCTTCTTTCCAAACCTGTACCTTATAGCAAGGGAGGACTCGAACCTCTGGCCGGAACTTCCACCCAGTCTGCTATATGACGCCTTAGAACACGCGGCGATTAAGGCCACAGGGTTGCTGCGGCTGTACGTTTATTAACGCATTACGAAACGTCATGCGGATCCATCACTTGTGGCTTTTATATTTTTACAGCATCGTTTATACCACTGTTTTATAATTGAAACTCATAAATATGGGCGCATACCTGACGTCACATCAGGAAATTCTGATAAAGTTCCGAGATTGTACATTTCATGAAGAGTCATACAATATTTTGCTTCCTCTTACGTATATCTCGTGAAGCGAGGCAATCATTGTTCCCATGCACCATACAAGACTGGAATAGGAGGAAGTGGGAATGGTACGTGAAGTTTCCTCCGCCACACCGTGAGGTCGCTTGCGGAGTATGATGTAGAAGCATTTTATCCGAAGCTTTATATGTACTAAAATCGACCATACGCATAGTCTACACAGTGCGTTTTTAATCTGCAAAATCTTTAAAAAATTTCGAAGTAGTTTAGTTAACGAAATATAGCACAGTAACTGTGACGACTAACGAAAATGAAGTAAGACCATTACCAAGCGAATATATTACACTAAAAGATGTGTAGACATGGTTTTTTTTTTTTTTTTTTCACTGAATAGTTTTATCGAAATAGATGGTAAGGCTCATATTACACTATCAAATTATTGGACAAAAAGTATTGGTCGTATAGAAATGTCGTCCAATATTTGATCAAAACTAAGGCTTCGGCATTGATTTAATCAAAGAAATCGCTCGTCTCCTGCAGTGAGAAATGTCACCGCTCGGAGCGCTAGTAGTAGCACATTCTAGTATAGCCACCTTGTCACCACAGCTGTTTGACCTGAACCTCCAATAATATTATTTGGAGGCAAATGTTTGACATACCGTTCATATTCGTAAACATGGCTCCTAACGGCAAGTTTGTGTAGTGAAATTGATAGGAATTAATAAATCAGATGGGGCGGCAAGGCCAATGCACACAGTCCATTACGTCAATTAGCTTAGCCCATACCCTGCGGTGAAACTGAGGTTTTAAATGACAATCCGTGACATAAAAAGTCAGAATATACTGTCGGAATTGTAGAAATAAATCCCCTAAATCTTATTTACGGACAAAGCAGACTTTATAATGCATGTTCTTGGACAACGTATTGTGTTAATTGCTGGGTAGTGAAACAATATTCAAAACATCTACATCTGTTTGCATCCGAAAACATATACATATAAACACATCAAACAATTTTTGTAAAGGAATAAATAGAGCCCAATTACTTTATGTTTTCCCTCTTACATTATTAATAACGCCATTGATAAGTTGAATGGGGGGGGGGATGGAAGGGCTGGTTTCAGAGATAATTATTGCTTGTGATTACGAAATCTTTATTTTAACAAATCAAGCACCAATTTATGCACTTACATAATGCCCCATAAATATGACAAAATGACAACAGATTTAAATAAGAGCAAACCCACGAAAACAGTTCAACCGTTTGTCAAACTCCTTAAGAAACCACAAACACAAAATTTGACATAAGCCACAATTAAAAAGATTTTAAGAGGGAGTGAGGCTTCAACTAATCAGGTAACAATAACAAGTTAATTTGGGCAAGCAGCCAAGAACTGGCAGAAATTCCCCAATTCTATATTTAACAAATAAAAGAAGTCATCAGAGGACTTGACCTGGGGCAGTAATGGCGTCAACGAACCAACCACACTTTACATTAAATTTCAAGAAACATGAGGTACTATTACAAAATTTAATTCATCATAAGATTATTAACAATCCCATAAATATAACGGATAAAATCGAAAGGTGCAAACTTATTATCTAACAGTTCACGACAACAGTTAAACCGGTTGCTGTAATCCTTTTCGTGACACCAAGCATAAACTATTTAAAATAGGCACAATTTAAAACTTGAAAGAGTGCGGCTCCAATCATTAAAATGACATAAACAGAGGCGCTCCAGTCACGGTCTGCACGGCCACTACGGTCGGGGGTTAGACTCCCCCCTCGGGCATAGATATTTGTGCCGTCCTAGTTCGTAAGTAGTTCATAAGTAATTTGTAAGTTTAGGGACTGATGATCCCGTAGTTAAATCTCATAAACTATACAAACATTTGAACATTTTGAAACATTTGACATAAACAGATTAACTTAGACAAACAATCAAGAATTCTCCAGCAATAAGCTTGACAGGTAATCGGAGAGCAAACTGCAAATATACATCCACGGGCTGCAGTAACTCCTCGTGGAAGGAATAGGTCCCACCAATATAGAAGGCTTGCTCCCCAGAAAAGGCAACGGAGTAAATGTTCAAATATTTGTAATTCTATCGGACCAAACTGCGTGGTCATTAGTCCGTAGCTTACAAACTACTTAAACCTAGGTAAACTAACCTAAGGACCACACACACACACACACACACACACACACACACACACACACACATGCCACAGGGAGGATTCGAACCTCCACAGCGAGCAACCGCGCGTGCCGCAGCGAGACGCTTTAGACCGCTCGGCTACTCCACCGCGGCAACGGAGTAACAAACGGCCACTCAGCAAATAAAGATCTCAGACGCACTTAACATTCTTCAAAATGCAAACTTCAAATATATTAATTCAACAAGATTAGTACAGACCCATCGGAAACAGAAATGCAAATTTCATAATCAACCATATGTATAACACATGGACATTAGACCAACGTAATCGGTGGGGTTCGATTTCGAGTACGAGGACTAGTCAAACCGACGAACACACACTAACAAGGAGACCACATGGGTATCGAATTTTAGTATTTCTTTATATTTATGGTACGTGAACACAGCTTTAATAACAATCGGCCAAAGCCATTCGACACAACTCTCAAAAATTCTCGAGAAAATCGACTTTGAAAATTTGCAAAGTCAATAATTGAAACAAGCACAGCAGCTGTCGTTGTAGCTGAGCTGGTAACGTTCTGGCATCTTAATCGTAGAGTTAGTGGTTCAAATCTCGCGGTGCCTTTTTTTTTTTTTTTTTGGTTTTAAATTCCGCTATGTAAAACATTTTGGGGTCTCTAATTTGAAGTGTTGTGTCAGTTTCTGTTTACGTGTACGTAGACGTGCTAAAAAAAAAAAAAAAAAAAACTTGTCGTCACGTAAAACGATGGTTGAGTAGTTTAGCTGTTTGGAAAGCCGTTAGTAGCTACGGAGATGACTTCCCACAAACACTATCGTAGCTCGCAACAAAGTGAACAATCAAAGACTACCGTCGTCAGTAAAGCCAATGCTGTAAAAATGTAACTTTTTTTTAACAATTGAAACCATCATTATTAACAACCTTCTATGAAGTATAGAAAATTACGAATAAACAAATGAGCACTTTTCGTAAAAACTACCATTAGATAATAAAATTCTGCAACTATTCGAACACGACGAAAATCCAGAACGCTACCACCTGACCTAAACCGACTGACGCTGCAATGTAATTAATGATTGGCACTTACGTGCATTTACAAAACTTCAAAGTCGATTTTCTCGATAATTTTTTAGAGTTGCGTCGAATGGCCTTGGCTGATTTACGTTCTGAACTTCACGTACCATATATATCATAACAATATTAATTTCGTGTGGAACATTGTCCTGGTTCAAGTCTTTCAACTGGACGCCACTTCGGTGACTTGCGTGTCCCTAGCCTACCCCAGTTATCCAACCGCGGAAAGAGGAACTACAGCTTAACGTGGAATCCGAGCCACGTGTCGTTTCTCGCGACTCTTCACATCGCTGAGAGATGAAGTATGGGTTAAAGTGCAGAGTAAAAAAGTCCTAGGTCCGATCGGATTTCGAACCCGTGTGCTTTACCCCAAGACCATTGGGCCCAACACCATAAATATCAAAAATTCCTAAAATACGATACCCATGTTGTCTCCTTGTAAGATCAAAACTTCAAGAGAAAGATTCAACTAACCGAACACTCGACACCACAACCGAATCGTATCATTAACCGGCTGCAGGGAATCACTACCTGGACCTCACACTAAGAAGAGTGGGCATGCACACATCAAGATGGTAAAAGTACTCAAAGACATCGGCGGTGTGGTGTAGCTGATGATTGCTGCTGGCACTGTATAATGACTGGCAAAAATGGGATCTTCTTGGCGACGAAATATTGTTTACACAGTGGGCCCACTGCGTTCCTCTTGACATTATCCTCTTCCAGTTTTGACGCTGTGCCCACGTTAATTATTTGCCAGTGCCCAATTGCCCAAACTGCTACTTGTGGTAGCCGAGTGGTCTAAAGCGCCTCACTGCGGAGGCGCGGTTGCTCCCCGACGGAGGTTCGAGTCCTCCCTGGGGCGAGGGGCTGTGTGTGTGTGTGTGTGTGTGTGTGTGTGTGTGTGTGTGTGTGTGTGTGTGTGTGTGTGTGTGTGTGTGTGTATTGTTTGCCTTAGTTTAAGTAGTTTGTAAGCTACGGACTGATGACCACGCAGTTTGGTTCGATAGATTTACAAACACTCGAACATTTTCTACTTGTACCAACACGTCGTAAAACCACACTACTAAAGTTTGCTGCTGCTGCTACCGTTCCTCTCGAGAGCTAAATAACAACACCTTTCTCTACGGCGCCTCGCGCTAGTCTGCATTCAGCGATAACAACTGCCCCATGCCAAGATGGTACGAATATTACCCTCGCTAAGCCAATGTGTCTACTACAATGCTTTACATTTGTTTCTCAGTACAATATGAAATCATTTAAACAATCGTCGTTTACATAATTTACTTACACAAGGAAATTAACCAATTCACATGCTATTCACATTTGTCGTACTATCCGCTCTCATTATACTAAGCGTGCTTACGCACACAGACAGTGGCGATGGTCACCGTGTTGCTGCGTTACATACTGACTGGAAATCTCATACTGTGTGTCGTCGCTGTGGTGCGCTGATATATCTAGGTGGACCCTGTTCTTCCACTTGGCCGGCGCCCGATCAGGCAAAAAGCCACCTAGAATGCGAGCGCCATCGGCAAACAAAGTACTGTGGTGCGACTTATCGCCTCTTCTTGAAGTGGTGCGGCGACGCCACAATAATATTGGTCCTATTCTTTGACAAAGATATTGGATGAAACTATCATGGCTGTGTTATGCTTAAAAGAGAGGACGGCTACTCGTCATCGACGAATTCGTACAAATTTATGGTAGTTGTAGGGCGTGGTGAGACACGAAAGTGCCCAAAGTGTGAACTCCAGATGGCCAAGCTTTTTTTTTAAATAAAAAGAAGTTTGATACGGATCTATCACCATAAACAACTTATCGGATATCCCTAGGATGGCGTAGTTAGAAAACTGTCTTTCAATCAGCGGTAAAAGAACTGGTTCGTATTGAGAAGGGCGCGGGTTCAAGTCCACCCGGCGAATTTTTTTTTTTTTTTTTTTTTTTTTTTTTTCCTTCTTGGCAATGCGTACACCTACATACTGTTCCCGTAGGGATCGTGAGAAGAAGATTAGATTAATTACAGTACGCACGGAGGCTTTTAAACCTTTTAAACAATCATCCTTCCCGCACTCAATAGGTGAATGGAATGGGGAAGAAACCCTTAATTATTGGTACAGTCGGAAGTACCCCCTGCGGTTAATTGTGAAGTCAGTAGTATACGCATTGCCAAGGAGCAAAAAAATATTTTCTGCCCGGCAGAATCGAGCCCGCCAACCTTTCACAAAAAATCCGGGCTCTTACCGCTGAGCCAAACACCACTCTCTAAACCGATACTCTCAGGGTCAGTTGATAAGCTGTAAATGGTGACAGATCCATATCAAATTTCCTTTTTATTTCCTAAACGCTTAGCCATCTGTAGTTTCCACTTGGTGCACTTTCATATCTCACCACATGCTACATGTGCCATAAATTACGACGAATTCGGCAATGACAAGTAGGCTTCCTTTCCTTGTTAGATATTGCTTGCATTACAGTTACATTTTGTTTGCATTTAGAAGAGAAGGAAGGAAAAAATAAAATGAAACGTACTTTGATGAAAGCGTGGGTGTCACGGCAAGATAAATAAGGGTTCAATAAAATTTGTTAAGGCAACGGGACAATTTTCTTCTTTATATCATCCATACTACATCAAGACCGTAATTCATTCCTTATTTATTTTGTAGCTCTCCATTCATCACAATATGCAATATAGTAACAGAAGAGGCTGACGCAAAACAGTGTACATCAATAAGATTGTAAGTTGATAAAGCCATTTTCATTGAATAACGTTTTAAATGGAATATGTCAGCACTGACGGAGATGAAAATCTAAATTGTTTACGGCTGAGTCGGCTGGGTCGATTTGCTTGTATTGGCGCCAGTTACCCGTCGCGCACATACTGATACTTTTTCTTACTTCAGCGCGGGTGACTCGGGCGGCTTGCCTGGTTTCGGTTGTCATTTGTCTCGCAAACGGCGCGTGTCGCCGCGGTCGCCATGTATATCTGGAGCCGCGCCGCGCAGGACTCGGTAACTTGACGTGCGCAGGACGGACCTGGCACTTCTTGCCGGCGAGGAAACAGAAATTGGGTCTGAAGCCGACAGGAGTCACCACCGGCGAGGGCACATAGTTATGGGGGCAGTATTGACAACGTTTCTACGCGGAGATCTAAGCAATTAACCGTCTTTGGATCTGTATTGCTAAGCCAACGTTTAGTTTTGCAAAGAGTCGATAGCGAACTTATGCGAAATTAATTAGTGGTGATAAAATTATTCACCCGCCGCACTGTCCAAACAGAATCCTGTTCTGTTACCTTTAATATTCCGAGGCTCAACCTGAACAATAAAAGGCGTTACGTAAATCTAACTAAAATCAGTTGTGTTTCAAAGGGTTTCAGTCCTCCAAGAATAATTAATATTGTTACAAAAATTCAAAGTACACTTAATAACAATTGCTGATCATTGACTAAGAAAATTTTGTGTAATCATTCAATAGTACCAAACATGGAATATTAATTTTGTGTTAAGTATTCGATTCATGGGTACTAAAAGACGCACTACAACATTTGCATAATGAATTAAAATGGTAATTTCAGTTATACTGCTAAAATGTTAGATAGCAGAGTAAGTTGTTGGTATCAAATGGAACAAAAGTCCCTGCCATGATATTACATGAAAATAACATTTGATCCCATTTATCAAAAAAGTCTAACAAGGAGACCACATGGGTATCGTATTTTAGAATTTCTTTATATTTCTGGTACATGAAGTCCAGAAGTTAAATAACAATCAGCCGAAGCCATTCCACGCAACTCTCAAAAATTCGTGAGAAAATTGACTTTGAAGTTTTTCAAAGTACACGTAGGTACCAATAATTACAACAGACGCATCACCTCTCGGTGTAGCTCAGGTGGTATCGCTCTGGTCTCTCAACCGTAGAATCGGTTGCTCGAACACCTCTCTGATTATTATTATTATTTTTTTTTTTTTTCGTTTTCGAATTCAGTTATATAAAACATTTTGGGATGTCCAATTTCGCGTGTAGTGTCGGACTTTGTTTTTGTGTATGTGTACGAGCTGAAATCCTTGTCGTCACGTGAATCGATGGTTGAGCTATGGAGATGACTTTTCAAAGCTTATCGTAGCTCTTCACAAACTGAGGGATCAAAGACTACCGTCGTCCACTAATAGTGAAGCCAATACTGTAAAAAATGAAACATGTTTTTTGATTGAAACATCGTTATTAATACTCTTCTATAAAATATGGAAATTTATGAATAGACAATAATACATACACTTTTCGTAAGAATTACAATTAGATGTTAAAATAGTGTAAGTATTAGAACAGAATGAAAATAAGTAAAAAAAATTGTAAAGACAGGATTCAAGCTACTGACCGTATGGTTGGAAGACCAGAACGGTATCGTCTGAAGTACACCGACAGATGCTGTAATTCACTTAATGATTGCTACCTACGCTTACTCGCAAAACTTCAAAGTCGATTTTCTGGAACATTTTTGAGAGTTGCGTCGCATGGCTTTGGCTGACTGTTATTTGAGTTCTGAACTTCACGTACCATAAATATCAAAAGTCTAAATTCTGACACCCATGTGGTTTCCTTGTAAGACAACTGTTGAAGATTTCGCTCACCAAACGATCGTTATTGCGAATTAAATCGCGCAGTGTCGTTTGTGTGTGTAGCCTCCACTACGTTATACTTTTCGCCACCGAAGTCTAATTACTCGCGATTGTCGGTAGCGTAAGTCGGTAAGGTTACAAGTACAAGGCAGTCAACGATCAAGAAGTTCAACAGAGGAGAGCCAGTCGCTTACGTAGCACAAGCCGGAACTGTATTGCCAAGAATTGTCGTGATACCTTGCACAACTGTTTAACAGATAGGAAGAATTCTCAAACACAAGGACATCACAGTCAAGTATTCTTTTAACCTGTAATAAAATTATATGTGGACTAATTAATACCTTTAGTTGCAGACCCATGTCCACTTTCTTGCTCGTCACGTCCACCTGTTGAACCCACTAGAAAGCAGAGATGAAACAAATACTTCATATAACTTTTTCGTCCAATTCTTTGTCGAATAACATGATAATGTAATATTGGCATAAATATTCGGTAGCAATGGAAACGCTGCAGCGTAGTCTTGCGCATAATAGTTCGCGATCGGGAGCGCTGACTATAGTTCGCGGCTCTGCCGCGAACTAGTTCGTTCTTTTAGTTCGTCCGCTCCCAGTGCCGGCTGAGCGGCGTTGTCTGCGCATGCAGGTAGAGGGAGAAGATCCCCCAACTAGCTGCTTCATGCACTTGCTGCTTGAGCCGCTAACTATATCTCGCAAACCAAAAGAAACACTTTGTGGATAATTTCTCGCGTTTAAGTTGAGAGTTATCTCTATATCTTAACATTATGAATAGTTAGGTATTGCAGAGTGCAGAATACTACAAAGCAGAAATTTTGTAGCACTGAACTATGTAATCTAGCAGGCAGATGCTAACCTCGAAATGGCTCTCATCAGTAGAAGGCAATCACGTGATTTTTAATTCTATTCGCGATCTATCGCGCATATTTCAGATCGCGATCTGTCACGCATATTTTAGTTCGCGACCTATCGCGCATATTTTAGTTCGCGACCGGTAGCTCTCCTTTTAGCCGGTCGCGGTGGCCGAGGGGACTGAGGCGCTTCAGTCACGGTCTGCACGGCCACTACGGTCGGGGGTTTCAATCCCCCCTCGGGCATGGATATTTGTGCCGTCCTTAGTTGTAGGTAGTTCATAAGTAGTTCGTAAGGGACTGATGACCCCGTAGTTAAGTCCCTTAAGCTTAACAAACATTTGAACATTTCTCTCCTTTTAGTTCGCAGCTCGGCCGTGAAGTAGGTCGCTCTTTTTAGTTCGTCCGCTCGTTTTGGCTTTTGCTACCGCTAGTAAAACTACAGCTGAGCTGCATCTCAGCTCGAAATGAGGGGAACAGGCAGAAGGGAATCACGCGATTCTGCCCGCTCTCGCCGGCCGCGGTGGCCGAGGAGACTGAGGCGCTCCAGTCACGGTCTGCACGTCCACTACGGTCGGGGATTCGAATTCCCCCTCGGGCATGGATATTTGTGCCGTACTTAGTATAATATAGTTGATAAGTAGTTTGTAAGTTTAGGGACTGATGAACCCGTAGTTAAGTGCCATAAGCTTAACAAACATTTGAATATTTTTTTGCCCGCTCTCGCGGCCTCCCTCTGTTACCGTCAATCTTCGGAAAAGGAGCGGACGAACTAAGAGGCGAGGGATCTGCGAACTAGTTCGCCTGTGGAAGCGCTCTTCCGAACTAGTTCGTTCGCGAACTACACAAGACTACTGCAGCGGACAATGTGTAAACAGTAGCGCAACAGGCCCAGCATGGCCTTGCTTTCCTTACACAGCGCTTCACCTGCCTGGTGCACGAACCCCGCGTGCGTGTTCAGGGCGAGCAGGATCCCCCGGCCGCGGCCGACAGAGAGCCGGCTTCGGCTCGGCCGTCGGTCACGCGACGCTGAGTAACGGCTGCCGCCTGGCCGCGCTGCCTCGTGACGTATGGGGCGGAAGCGACGCCGCTGCCCGGCCACGCCCCCTCGCCGGCTCAAAGGCGGCGCCGGCCGGCCGGCTCTAACCTCCGACGACAGGCTCACTCTGCTTGATGTGACACCGTGCGTTGCTTTGCGATATCTGAATGTTTCCTTCATCGTTCAGTTACGGCAAACCTATGTATGGTTTAAGAGTTCATGGTGTCTCACTCAGTGTGTTTGCCTCTGTAACTTATAAAATAATAGGTGACGGGAAATTTTAATGCGGTAGATTAACACAAGAAATGTTACACTTTCTGCGGAGCTATGAACATAGGTTATTGCATCATTTTCCAAAGAGTCCAAATGTTAAAATGTTTGTTAAGCTTATAGTACTTAACTATGGGGTCATCAGTCCCTAAACTTATAAACTACTTATGAACTACTTACGAACTGGGACAGCACAAATATCCATGCGCGAGGGGGGATTCGAACCCCCGACCGTAGTGGCCGTGAAGACCGTGACTGGAGCGCCTTAGTCCCCTCGGCCACCGCGGCGGGCACGGGAAATTTTAATGCGGTAGGTCAACACAAGAAATGTTACACTTCCTGCGGAGCTATGAACATAGTTTATTGTATCATTTTCCAAAGATTTACAGCACAAAGATATAATTTTTAAAAGGAACAATAGGTTTTTTCTATCGTGCATTGGATTCGTTGAAACCAGCTGCGTCCAAATCAATTTAAACTACATTTCTATCACTGTTAGTTTGGGAGCTACAACCCTTCAAAGTTTCAGGGGCAGATACCACGTGCTGTGAGGTGGGGTTGGGACGCCATGGTCCTCATTCAGGACCCGCAAGGTCGCCCGATTTAACACCAGTAGATTTCTTTTTGTGCGGATATCTAAAGGATCGTGTTTATGTCACTGAGCCCACATCCCCAGATGATCTAAACGGCGCATCGAGGGCGCATGTCACACCGGCGATGTTACATCTCGTCCGCAGATCCTTTCGACGGCGCATTGCATTATGCATTGAGGTACATGGATACACATTTGAACATCTCATGTAAATCAACTTCCCATCGCCATAACATCCATCACCCACCACAAAGACATGTATTATTTACAGCGTGTGGTATCTGCCCCGGAAACTTTGAAGGGTTGTAACTCCCAAACTAACAGTGATAGGAATGTAGTTTAAATTGATTTGGACGCAGCTGGTTTCAACGAATCCAATGCACGATAGAAAAAAAAACTATTGTTCCATTTAAAAAATTATATCTTTGTGGTGTAACTCTTTGGAAAATGATACAATAAACTATGTTCATTGCTCCGCAGAAAGTGTAACATTTCTTGTGTTGACCTACCGCATTAAAATTTCGCGTCACCTATTATTTTCTAAGTTACAGAGCCAAACACAATGAAACACCCTATTTTGTGTAGTCTAATTAATCGAAAATAAGTCCACATCTCCCCCTCCCCCCCTTCCTCACTGTTTCGTAATTCTGAAAATGAATCTTATGTAGTATCTGTTACGCTGATAATATGATGATGCCCTGCTAAAGGCGAAATGCTTCACTGAAAAATAATAAAATACTAAGCGACAAAGAAGGCTTTTATTGCAAAATATAATTTCATTGGTTGCTGTACGACACCGTGAATTGAAAACTATTTTATATGAACTACCGAATATAGTTCTTATGATATACAGAATATCTTCTGTAAAATTTGTGTCAGGTGTTAATACGAGAGTTGGACTTAAAAGTGGCAACTATTTATTCACAACCGATACAAAAGCGTTATATGGTTTCACCTGTTACTGTCCTACAAAGTAGTCACCAGCGTTGTGTAGAACGTTTTGCCAGCGATGTGGAAGGCGTAGTACACCGTTAGCAGAGCCTGTTCTGTTGATGGTGCGAATGGAGCAGTATACAACCTGTCGAATCTATGGAACAGTGCTGAAGCGAATGCCGCGAAGTAGTTCCTTCACATTCTAGATCAAATCAATGAAACAAGAACTTAACTGCGGGGAGTATGGTGGATGGTACAGTACGTCCCAGTCCAGCCGACCGAACAGAGCAGCCACAGCTTGCGCTGTATGCGCCTGCGTCCAAAATGATGAGTGGGTTGCTCAGAAAGTGTCAATCACTGTCTACTAACGCGGCAACAGTATGCACTTCTACTTCAGAAAACCTAGAACGACGTGTCCGATGCATGTCCGCCACAGTTTGGGGGGGTTGGGTTGGCTTGTTTGGTTGGCATAGGGGGACTAAACTACTGAGGTTATCAGTTCCCCGGTGGGAAGGGGAAGGAGTGAGGATAGGAAAGGAGGGGAGGGGGAAAGGTAATGCAATCCGGGAAGTAAGGAAGGAAGGAAGACTGCATTTGCTCGGGGCCCCGTGCTCGCCACGTACGTACGAGAGAACCGTGAGCCCCCTGGGGGGGGGGGGGGGGGGGGGGGGGCACAGTTTCCCGACCATCGTTGAAGACTTTTATCCAACTTGACAATGTTCTGTACGGCAATGCCGATTCCCTGCACGCCTCTTGAAGACCTTAATGACACTGTCGCGTTTACGACCTCTGACACATTCAAGTACATCTAATCAAATATATTGCAGTCTAATCTCAAACTCCTTTGATCATGTTTCGAAAACAAAGTGACACCGTTACGTTAGACGGCTCGTTCACAAGTGACTGTGTTTCCCTCGGTTGTGCGCCCGCCGGTGACCTGTGACGGACGAGTTCATTTGTTCCGAGGTAAGGTGGATATGTCTTCAACGTGTGCTATCAGCGATAATAGTAGATTCCATTTCGTAGAGTCTTCACAGCAGTGTTGCCACTATTTAAGTTCCAACACCCGTACATCCCACTGTCTTTCCACAAAAGTTAAATATCCTGTTTGCAGCAAAGCCTGCCCATGTAGTTCTTTTAAGAGCATATTTTCAGCAATCACACATCTGACATGCACTTAGAGTTACAACAGATAGCGTTATTTACGCATTACAATAATACGTGTAGATATTTTAGCTATTTACAACGTATTTAAATATAATTATGTCGTAGAAAGGAAACACTTGTGTGATGTACCATGCTGAGATAATGCTTGAAATTTCATACTTGTTTTACAATCCAGTCGTTTGACCACTCTTTATTTTGCTCTGCGCAGCTTCGTTCATATCATTGTAAGATCAAAATGATGCCGTTATGGAATTTGCTTTATCAATAAAAAGGGTAAATTTCATACTGCCTATTATATGAGAAAACTAGGAATAGTTTTTCTAATTCTACATCTACATGGATACTCTGCAAGTGACAATGAAGGGCATCGCAAAGAGTTCATTGAACAACATTTTTGATTTTTCACTATAGTTCCATTCATTTATACCTCGTGGGAAAAAAGAACACCTACATCTTTCTGTTGTAGATCTAATTTCTCTTCTTTTATTCTGATGACTATGTCTCCCTATGTAGGTGGTTGCTAACAATATTGTGATAATTGCTGAAAGAAATTTCGCAACAATTAACGCCTCTCTTTAATGATTTCCACCCTAACTCGTGCATCATTTCCGTAACACTCTCGCCTCTAAATGGTGATAATACAAAAAGAGCTGCCCTTCTGTGAATTTTCTCTAAATCGTTCGTCAGTCCCACCTCGATTGGTTCCCTCAACGCACAGCAAAATAGGACGCTTTTGAGGTGAAGTGTCAAAACCCTTCCGGAAATCAATGAAAACTATTTGACATCCTGTGTCGAAAGCACTTATCACATCATGTGAGTAAAAAGGTAGCTGTGTTTCAAAAGAATGATATCTCAGAATCCGTGTTGACTATGGAACAATAGGTCGTTCCATTCGAAGTGGTTCATAATGTTTGAGGAAAGTATATGTTCTAAAATCTTGATACAAAACGACGTCAATGATATAAGTCTTTTATTTTGCTAATCACACATTCTATAATATTCTCTTATAATATAAATAATCTAGAATACAGTGGCACCAGAAAATAGTTCTAACACCATGTCTCGAATTTACCATAGGAGATTTAAAAAAACTAACACACCAATCGGACGAATGGTTTTGAAAAATAAATAAATTAATTAATTTGTGTCTGACGGGAGGCGTTCATAGGTAGTCCTTGCAGGTGCGGTGATCACTGTTTCCCCAGTGGTCTCGGGGTCAGCGCAACTACCTAGAAAGCAGGAGACCGGGGTTCGAATCCCGGTTGCCCATTCGCAGTTGATGTCATATATTTTCTGAATATGAAATAAATAAATAAATCAAGAAAGAATTACACTACTATATCTCTTTCATGGAATAGAAGTCAGGACATAAAGAAATAGATATTAATTTGGAAAATACCGAGGAAAACTTATCAGGAACCTAGAGCACCATTGTGAGGAAGAGCAGGCCAGGGCAGAAGTCACAGCACAGCATAGCGTGCCCTACCACAATATGTGCACCCTCCACGAATCTCTTCAGATGCCGCGTCTTTAAGTCTTGCATAAAGGATATAAAAGCAGTTCAAGGTTTCTGTGTAGTAATGAGTACAGTACGTGTAAAGTGAACACCACACGATGATTGGATATTGGCTTTGGAATTTCCTGATGGAGTATTTGAGCGGAAATTCCCCACTTAACAGACGCTTAATCAGAGAGATTCACGTACTTACAGAGGATGATGAAGACCACTTAGCCGACCGCAGTGGCCGAGTGGCTTGCTGCGTGCCAGTCATTGTCTACACGACCGCTACGGTTGGGGGTTCGAATCTACCCTCGGGCATTGTTGTTTGTGTCGTCTTTAGTATATGGTAGTTTATAAGTAGTTTGTAAGTTTAGGGACTGACGACCCCGCTGTTAAGTCCCTTAAGCTTCACAAACATTTGAACATTTGAAGACTACTTAACATACGAAATCCCATATCTGGTAATGAAAAAATAGCAATATGTTTGAAGTTGCCGTATGCATTTCTGCATGAAAGGCATCGTCTATGGAGAGGTGTGGCTGATGGCACTGATAGGCAACAGCGTGTCCTGATGTGTCCCACTTAACTGCTGTCTGCGCTACAGTACGTCTGAGTCTTATGTGGTGCCGCACTGGGCTACAGGGAGTGCCTAACACTTTTCTCTGCATCTGATGCGTGGAGTATGATTCTTTTTTAATTGCAGTCTCATATTTTACATTCTCAAATATTCCACCTAAACACCGCAGAGGACTCTAACTCTTAACTGAGTAGGGGCCCCCAATGAGGCTTGGCTCGTGGGCATCCCCCCCCTCCTACTTGGGGCGAGTCTCTCAACAGGGGTGGTTAGGATCGTTCTCGTGTATCAGCAAAGATTCGCGTAAAGACGCTTGCAGCAGCTTGCGGGCTGCTACTGAGCAATTCTACCGCTTGCAGCTTAGTTAAATGTGCCGCGACCTTGCGAATTCTAATGAGGTGAGCTTATCGTTAGGCCGCCATCCTGTTTTCGTAATACAAGCGTCAAGGCTAGCAATGCTGTCTCAATGAACGACTCTCCGCGCTCTCTCTAAAGACTGCACTAATCTTGTGTACTTTCCCTGTTTATTTATGTAATTTTACTGTAGGATTTTCTTGTCCTACAGCAAGGCGGCTTCGTCCACAGTTGTCAGATTGTGAATTAAATCTAGAAAACATGTGACAGGATCACCTTACATTCTTGTTTATCTGACATACATTCCAATTTTGATCACAGCCACATCGTATTAGTTCTGCAAATTTATAGTCTTCCTTTTTTTACAATGGAGAGACAAAGAAATTGCCACAAATGCCTAACATCGTGTAGGGTCCCCGCGAGCACTTACAAGCTTTGCAACACGATTTGGCATGGACTAATGTCTGAAGTATAATAATTACCTGACATCTTATTCAGGATATTTTCTAGGATCCTTTAATGTGATAGTGATGAATCCCGTTATAAGATTTTTATTGACATAGATCGCTTATTGATTTTATATGACTAGTTTCGACTCGTTAAAGAGTAATGATCAAATCTTCCTTGTCCAGGCATGTTACGAAATATACTTCTGGAACAGGAGCGGCGCACTCTGAAGTAGTGCTGGTAGGACAATTGGCACCATGCATGCTCATGCTACATGGGTGTCCATAAATCCGTACGATTACGAGGCTGTGGAGATCTCTTCTGATCAGCATGTTGCAAAGCATACGCTCAATAATGTTCACGTCTGAAGAATGTGAAGGCTAGCGGAGGTGTTTAAACGTAAAAGAGTGTTCCGGGAGCCACTCTGCAGCAATTCAGGTCGTGTTGGTATGACGTTGTCTTGTTGGAATTGTCCAAGTCCGTTGGAATACACAATGGACATGAACAGATGCAGGTGAAAATGTTCAAATGTTTGAAAATCAATAGTACTTAACTATGCTGATTATCAGTGGCCAGGCTTACAAACAACTCAACCTTTATCCGTTCGCGCAGAGCGGCAGATTGCCGCCCCTGGTGTTTATTCCATTTCAATACATATCTTTTCCGTTAGATGAGAATGTGTCATGGCTGTATTCTCTACTTAAACCATCCCCCTTTAGACGTCGTTGTGTACAATCTCGAATGGTCCGTTAACGTGATTCAGTATCTGAAGTTCTCAACCTGACAATCTAGAAAATCTGGTCAAGGAATTGATGGAAGGAAATTTGAAAGATCGTGCGAATTTAATGTCTCTTCCCAAAGAGCTAACTCTATTTTTGAAACCTAACAGAGAAGTAGACGAATGTAACCAGTCGGCAGACCTCAGATCTAGAGATGCAGGCCGGAACCAATGACCCATTTGTTTCATTTGTGAGTCCAAAACCAATCACGGAACGAAAGTGCCACAATTGTTAAAAATTCAGTTGCAAAAACCACTGCCAAATGATGTGTTGATTGTACTCATAACGGAGGAGACGAAGAGAATGATGACTGATTTCACACGAATATATGCTTTAAATTTTAATTTGTGTAATGTTTCTTATTTCTTATTTCTTTATAAGTCATGTCTATGTAATGAGTAAATTACTATGTGAAACAATGAGTTCCTTTTCTGTGTTTGTGATTTTTTGTATAGGTAATCAATGTTATAAACTTTAGTCGCTATTAACAAACGACTTTCATTGTAAATACAGTGTATTAACTCATTAACAGATTAACAAACCAAAACTCAGAAGTTATAGATTTTCCAAAGCAAAAAAAAAAAAAAAAAAAAAAAAAAAAAAAAAAAAAAAAAAAAAAAAAAGAGGCACAAGCGAATGTAGGTTAACTACTGTGGTTATCAGTTCCTAGACTGAAAAACCACTTAAACTATGGACAACAATCACACATGCTCCCAAGCCCGAGGGAGGACTCGAACCTCCGATACGGAGCTAGACGCCTTAGAGCGCTCGTCCATTCCACCGCAGCTGATGCAGATGATTAACAAGGATGCGTATGTACGCGCCACTTGTCAGAGTCGCATGTAGACTTCTCATGGGTGTCATGTGACTCAAACAGGTTACGCCGCACACCATTACACAGTCTCCAGCAGCTTCAAAAAAATGTTCAAATGTTTGTAGAGTCTATGGAACTTAACTACGAGGTCATCAGTCCCTAAACTTGCAAACTACTTATGAACTACTTACAACTAAGGACGGCATAAATATCCATGCCCGAAGGGGGATTTGAACCCCCGACCGTAGTGGCCGTGCAGACCGTGACTGGAGCGCCTCAGTCTCCTCGGCCACCGCGGCCGGCGCCAGTAGCTTGATCAGTCCAATGCTGACATGGAGGCTCCATGGATTAATGAGATTAATAACATCCCGCTACACGTTCATCCGTTCGATAGAATTGGAAACGAGCCTCGTCAGACCAGGCAAATTGTTTCCAGTGATCAACAGTCCAATGCTGGTGTTGACAGGCCGAGACGAGGCGTTAAGCTTCGAGTCGTGCAGTCATCTAGGCATGTGGTGCAGTTGCATTGTCGACCAGCAAGTACTATTATTAGTCGGGCAGTACGTCAGACGCTGCATTTGAGGCCGACAGTCGCAAGCGGCACCAGCGGGCGGCCAGAGCCTCCCTGGTGCTAACTTTATTGGCGGCGCCAGCCACGGCAGATTAATGGTGGGTGTCGGTATCAATAGGTGGGGCCGCTTTTGTGCGCGCCCGGCCGCGCGCGGAATGCCACCGCCGCCGATACTTTCTGCCGGCCGCTGGCCAGTAATACTGCAGCTGCAGCGCGCAACACATGCGCCGATCCTCTTCCAGAGGGCTGTTATCGAATAACAGTACCGCGAAATGTGTGCAACTGGAACAAACTGCAGGTATCGGTTTTACTCGTACGACTAAAGGGAAGAAAAAAATAGTTATCGCCAAAGTGTTTAATTGAAAAGGTCGTTCCTTAATCTTCCTTCATTCCACTACTTCGTCAATTTTACCTTCGATTACGAGTGATTGAATTTGGTTGTAGCGAAAGAGCAGTAATCGAACGGGTCGCACCTGTTTTCACCGATCTGGGTGGACTCTAATGTCTACCAACCTGCTGTCTTTTGAAATTTTGTTCTCAGTACAGAAAACGGCACGCAGGTGAACCATGGCGGCTCTCGCGTCGCGTCTCGTACAAAAAATGTTCAAATGTTTGTAAATCTATCGGACCGAACTGCATGGTCATCAGTCCGTAGCTTACAAACTACTTAAACCTAGGTAACCTAACCTACGGACAACACACACACCCATGCCCCAGGGAGGACTCGAACCTCCACGGCGAGCATCCGCGCGCTCCGCAGCGAGACGCATTAGACCGCTCGGCTACTCCACCGCGGCAGCTCGTACATATTTTTCTCTGTTCTGGCCCTTCTACCAGGAGTTGCTATCGGTTTTCTAATTTGTGGCATCTTAGTTGGTTTCCGTGAATTGCTTTCTTCTAATTTTGTCTAGGCTGTATACATGTGGCGTCTGTTCCGGAAGAACAGACGTCACTTCTGATCCTGCAGTTTTTATTGTTTCAAATTCATAGAATATTGTCAGAGACCGCAAAGGACTTGGAAGAGCAGTTGAATGGAATGGACAGTGTGTTGAAGAGAGCATATAAAATGAACATTAACAAGAGCAAAACAAAAATAATGGAATGCGGTCTTAGAAAATCAGGCGATGCTGAAGGATTTAGATTAGGTAACGAAACAATGAAGGTGGTAGATGAGTTTTGTAACTTGGGTAGTAAAATAACTTGCGATGGTCGCAGTACAGAGGATATAAAATGCAGAATGGCAATGGGAAGAAAAGCATTTTTGAAAAAGAGAAATTTGCTAACATCGAATATTAATTTAAGTGTAAGGAAGTCTTTTCTGAAGGCATTTGTATGGAGTGTTGCCTTGTACGGGAGTGAAACATGGACGATAAGCAGTGCGGACAGGAAGAGGATAGAGGCTTTTGAAATGTGGTGCTACAGAAGAATGCTGAAAATTAGGTGGGTAGATCGCATAACTAATGAAGAGGTACTGGACAGAATTGGTGAGAAAAGGAATTTTTGGTATACCCTGACTAAAAGAAGGGATCGCTTGGTAGGACACATTCTTAGACATCGAGGAATCGCAAATTTAGCATTGGATGGAAGTGTGTGGGGTAAAAATCGCAGGGGGAGACCAAGAGACACATGTAGTAAACAGATTCAAGTGGATATGGGTTGTCGTTCTTATGAGGAGATGAAAAGGCTTGCTCAGGATAGAGTAGGGTGGAGAGCTGCATCAAACCAGTCTCTGGACTGAAGACCATAACAACAACAACAGAATATATGACAACAACTGCGAATGGACAAAGCTGAAAATGTGTACCCAGCCGGGATTCGAACCCTGGTTTCCTGCGTCTAGGCAGTTGCGCTGACCCCTACACCACTGGGGACACAGTGATCACCGCACCTGCAAGGACTACCTACGTACGCCTCCCGTCACACACAAATGCTCAGCTTCACCTTGCCCACAGTACTCAAACTAGTAGTTATGAAACTAATTCACGTCAGAGTAAGGGCCACAAACTTTCCCACCCCTCCCTACTAACGAAAGGATCATTGCCCGTCACCGGCATATTATATATATACACGAGGCGTCTTACGGGAATTAGTTTCATAACTACGAATTTGAGTACTGTGGGCAGGGTGAAGCTGGGAATTTGTGTCTGACAGGAGGTGTACTTAGGTATTCCTTGCAGGTGCGGTGATCACTGTGCCCCCAGTGGTGTAGGGGTCAGCGCAACTGCCTAGAAAGCAGGAGACCCAGGTTCGAATCCCGGCTGGGTACACATTTCCAGCGTTGCCCAATCGCAGTTGATGTCATATATTCTGTGAATATTATCGAGATTAGTCATTATTCTCTGTCACGAGTTGCCTTCTTTCCTCCCAGGATCTATTTCACAGCGCATTCTGTCATTGTTTTTGGTGAAAGTGAGTTCTCTAGCCCGTTCTGTCTATTATTTTTCCACTTGCTATCACTGGCGGCGCACTTGTCATTATCTGTGGGCATTTCTCATCCACATGAACGCCTTTGCGCACACGCGCTGGTACTTGGGGCCTTCTGCAACAGACAGGCAGTTTGGTTGGCAGTCAGTCTGCAGTTCGACGGAGTAGGGCATCTACCAGCAGTGCATCTGGGGGGCGCCGACGACGAATTTCGTCGTGTTAACTGTTGTTTACCTGTACTGTTACATATCCAAATTTCATAAAAATTGGTTTTCCTGTAAGTGTCAGAAAGCTGGATCCTTTCAAAAACAGAGCATCGCCAGAACAAGTTTTTTAGAATACCGGAAAAAATGTGATGTATATTGTGATAATGGATCACAATACTCGAAGAGAAAATGCCTCACAATAATCCACAAGGTATTACAACAAACAATAATACTGATAACAGTAAATGTTACAATCATTCAATGGGCTGGAAATTTGATGAGAATGAAAGAGGAATAAATTGTGTCAATCATATTCAGAGACTTGTTATGGTAATGAAATTGAAAATTGCAAAATAATGGGAATAAATACGTCTTAAGAGACAGCAAAAAACGGGGGCATTTGGAGGAATCATGTCAGATCAGTACGGGATCTTCGAGACCCTTAGAAACCAACTACGTTTACGAGAATAATGCACGGCCGATGTAGGTAAACATAAAATAAAAAACGTACTATTATACAGAATTAATAAAATGTAGACTAAACAGCTGAATGTCTGAAAAAGAAAAGATCGCGAATCACGTGAGTTATGTGTTTATCGTGAATATTGCAATAAATAAATAAATAAATAAAATAAAGAAAATGAAGCAGGTGCTTCCGCCAGAACACCATTTCAAATGCATTGCCCTACTTAACTTATTGGTTCCGCAGCGACGAAAGTAACGACATCCTTGCTTGAAATCTCGTTGCAACCTATGTTTCACCTCTCAGGCCTGTTATAAACTACAACGGTAGGAGTTTTATTACCTCGGTTTTGAATTTTCCTTGTAAGATGTGCCAAATATATTTATTTTTTGATGATAAGCACGTAAGTGAGAAATGGTTTATTAAATGTTTCAGATTATGCTAAATCGTTGGAAGTCACTAACTGAGTTCTCATTTTGGAACACTGAATAATTACAGGATGTGTAAATTGCTCTGGATGTTATGCAATTTCACAGCGTTAACGCGCCTCATAAATTATGATGCCATATCTCCCTAACTATTTGCTGTGTAACATATAATTTTGCAGGTACATTCACTTATTTAAGTAGATAAAGGTAAAGCAGTCATCAATCCGAAGATTGGTTTGAACACCACAGTGCTTTACTAGGCATGGTCCTGTTTGGAGGTGGTATGCCGTTGCCTTCCTCCGACCTTGGAACTGACTTACCCAGCCAGTTATAGGGGGACCTACAGTTTAACGTGGGTTCCGAACCACGGTGCTACTCGGTATTTTTCACATGAGCAATACTGCCAGAGGTGAAAGAAGTGGTAAGTGACAGATAAAAATCGTAGGACCTGGCGGGAATCGAACCCACGACCTTTGGATTTGCAGTCTGGCACTCTACCACTGTGCAACCGAGGCGAACATTTGTAGATACACCATATGAAAAATGTGTTTAAGTGGCATTCGTTGTAAAGAAGTAATGAAGTGAAAGGTGAGTAGAAGACAGAAGACACTTCGTAGCCAAGATCGTCGCTATACTACTTTTTTATTGTGATCTGTTTTTACGTTCACTAAATTTAGTGAATATAAAAAAAGAGATTATATGGTGGTAACATAGCTTATTAAAACCGGTAATCCACTATAGCGTTCTTCGCTACGAAGAGTGATCTTTTTTCTACTGAATTTTAAGAGCGCACTTCGATCCGACACAAAGAGAATATAAAAAGTAAAACGTCACGGCTATAGAGTCTTACAGCACGCCAATGTAGGCAGAAGCTAGTTTATGAGGCCTCTAGCTGTAGCTGTCTATTGCGTCATATCTCCTGGCCCCTGTGGTGAAAAGGGATATAATTTTCCTGGTGTATTCAGTGACATACGTAGACAGTGTCAGCAAAGTGCGTTGCGAATATAGGTGACTAGTAAAGAGAAAAATAGGCACCAATAAGAAATTTAGTAGAGGCTAGAAATTAAATGCGAAATTCGTTGGAAGACACTACGGTTTTTCACCTCTTAATGAAATGAGCAAATTTGGAATACCGGAACGCCTTCAACGTCGAGCTAATACACCGTATATAAAACTACCCTTGTACTGAACTTAGGATTTTATCTCTGAATGTGTACATCATCACGTCAGTCTATTTCTTTAATTTGGTCAACAATTACGCGAAAAATTAAAATAAGGTTTTATTTTATTTTTGAGCAGTGAGAAGTGCCTTCGGCAACCCGCTCGGTTAGCCGTGTGGTCTAACGCGCCGCTTTACGAGACGGGGAGGCGCACCGGCCCCGTTTCGAATCCGCCCGGCGGATTAACGAAAGGGGACGGAGTGCCGGGCAGCCTGGATGTGGTTTTTAGGCATTTTTCCACATCCCCCTAGGTGAATACCGGGCTGGTCCCTAAGTCCCGCCTTAGTTACACGATTCGCAAACATTTCGTAACACTTTATACGCTTCCGCACACTTATGACACTATACGCAGACATTTGGGGTACATATTTTCTCTTGGGGGGCAGGGGGTGGTGGCAGGAAGAGCATCCGGCCACCCTGTAAATATTAACACATGCCAAATCCGCGTTTAACACAGTGCCGACCCGGCATGTGCGGGAAAATTGCCAAAGAGAGAGATAGATATGCCTTCGGCAATATAAGTTCATTGGTACCAAAAACTGCATTTTCAACCGTAGGATAGTTTATGACGCCCTCTCGGCTACTGCTATCGTCAGATCTGTTGCTGAGATTCGAGTTCCATGGAAAATTTTTACTTTGTTAAACAACTTTAAGTTACAGAAGATAAATAAGTAACACGTTAATATCTTACATGTGTTCTAACGAAGAATTAGAATGTGTAAAACAAAGTTCAAGGTAACCCGAAAAATATAATTAAATTAAAATTAATGTTTAATGGAAATTTGCAAGGTATCCCAATTAGATCACTTTTAATGTTGGTTGACCTTCAAAAACCGAACAATGTGGTGACTACGACCACCGAGGTAAGCCTTAGAAAACATTAATATGCAAACGGACACGTTCGGGAAATAGGGGAAAACGCAAACATTAAAATTTAAGGCCCTTTCGAAAGAACTCCCAAAGGATACAACGAAACTGATTAACTTGAATAATGAAAGGGAGAAGACAATCTGACTGCGACACAGATAAATAAAACTTTTGTCTTACCTCGTATCTTCTTATTACAAAACTGGAAACAGGAAACAGCAAGCAGCTCACGTCATGCAGTATTTCAGTATTAAAATTCAGAAATGATATGTGGGTAGTAATTAAATTCCACAATAATCATAAATGAATGAAATGAAAGAAAGGGAAAACTAACTACGAAATGAGGACGCAGAAGGCAAATTGAATATTAGAAATTATGTATTCTTTAAAAAAAATATGAAGTAGAAAAATATTACAGAAAATTAAATTAACATCATGCATTACAATAATGGCGTGCTGCAACATATACTGAAAAACTGCATTCTACAACAGCATCCCCACTCTACCTCACAAAACTTGCAACGTCTGACAACGCTCTCCCCACACAGCTCGCAACTGACTACTAACTGACTGATCTCTCGCAGCCAGAGCGCTTACTCTACAATCGAACTTCCAAAGATTACTGCGCCACTTGCAATAAACATCTGTGGCCAGTTTAAAAAAAGTAAATAATACAGAAATGCAACTATGTCAGGACCATAGGGACCTTACAAATGGCAGGGCTGTGAGATGAGTTTTTTTCAACGTAAATCTAATTTGATCCCAGCGTCCTCTTTACCAGCGGCGCCAATAGTTTGCAATTTATATATTTAGACAGTTCTATGGTGCGCCTCGTTTGCACAGTGGTTGAGTGCCAGACTACAGCCGCGGTGGAGTAGCCGAGCGGTCTAAAGCGTCTCATTGCGGAGCGAGCGGTTGCTCGCCGTGGAGGTCCGAGTCCTCCCTGGGGCATGGGTGTGTGTGTGTGTGTTGTCCTTAGGTTAGTTTTCCTAGGTTTAAGTAATTTGTAAGCTACGGACTGATGACCACGCAGTTTGCTCCGATAGATATACAAATATTTGATTGAACCGGACTACAAATACAAAGGTCGCGGGTTCGATCCCCGCCAGGTCCTAGGTTTTTATCTGTCACTTTCTATTTCTTTCACCTCTGGCAATATTGCTCATGTAAAAAGTACCGAGTAGCACCGTGGCTCGGAACCCACGTTAAGCTGTAGGTCCCCCTATAACTGGCTGGGTAAGTCAGTTCGAAGGTCAGAGGACGGCAATAGCATACTACCTCCAAATAGGACAATGCCTAGTAAAGCACTGTGGTGTTGAAACCAACCTTCGGATTGTTGACTGCTTTACTTTTTCTTACTTTACAATTTCTTACAGCAGTAGACAGTTAACTCATATAAGACATAAATTATAGATGCTCACTTTGAAACCCTCTTTTACGTACGTTTTAGTGATTGGATTAAAAGCGTTACCGTGCCAATTTTTCATTATCTCTAGCTTGGACAACAAACGTGTTTCATTCTTTTATGATGACACTAAGTGAAACGTAATAAATGTATTGTTCATAACAAAGCCGCGAGGAAAGGCGGCGTGGTGTCTCGCGTATTGCAGCGGATTGGGCGAGGAGGTTGGAGGTTGGAGGTTCGAGTCCTCCCTCGGGCATAGGTGTGTGCGTTATACTTACTACATGTTAGTTTAATAGGTTGTGAGTCTAGGGTCTGATAACCAAAGGCTAACCTAGCATACAATAGCTAACATGTTATCAGAAACAGAATATTACAACGTGCTTGCCATACACGTAATATACATATACCTTTTCAGTGCCGGCTCAATAGGTGTACGTTTTCATAAAATCACATTTTGTACCAGACTATTTTTGGTCGGTGTACATTTTTACGATAATTCATAATTTACTACCGCTTGGGAGACAAAAAAATACTATTTCGTAAATGTCATGGACAACGAATTAAGAAAAAAGCAGAGAATGATTCTTATGGCAAATATGAATGTATTGCACGTTAGGCTTTTTCAACTCCAGGTGTAGATACTTATTTTAAACTGCGTCCCTAAAACGACACTTGAGAAAAGTGAACGAAAACGGCAGATTTTCTGTTTATGTTCCTCCAGAAGCTGATGTTAAAGGGCCATTATACATTAAGAGGGACAATGTTAATGCCAATTTAATAATGTGTGCATTTCCAACTTGGTAGTTTGAATTTGATTTCTTTGCAGTGTCAGTCTTGAAAGAGACATTTCGAAACAAGAAAGTAAGGCAGTGTTGAAGAGAGAAAAATTTGAACGTATTTCGTAGAATATTTTAATACTGTCGAATGGTTTGTTAACGTGGTAATTTACTTCTGGGGCCATTGAGTGAATTTACTGGAAAATGAATAAATAAATACAAATACGGAAGTTTGACTCTCGGATACAGTACACTATTTATTTGAAAAAAAAAAAGAAAAAAAAAAAAAAGAAATTCTTCTAATTTAGCAGATGAAAATATTACCACGGACGCAGCCTAGATGTCAACATGCTTGTACCATTTATGAAAACATTCCTTTTATTCAGCAATTAGCCATTGAGTTTGTGTAGCAACAGGAAAAGTCAGAGCGCGTGTGCTTCGTTGCTTAAATCACGCACAGTGTTTACTGAAGTGATAACAGAACAATATACATCTTGTTGATATAGCTGCATGTAATCATTAATTGGCGACACAAATAACGGGAGGAAATATTTTTCCAGCAATATCTGATTCAGTGTAAACTGGCGATGTGAAGTTCTCGCTTCCAAGGGCTGTCAACATCGATTTGTTGACGGACGGTCAGCACGCGCCTGGTGCTCTGTTTACCCACCTGCTCGTAACGGCGGTCGCTAGGGCATTAAGCCTGTCTGGGGGGGGGGGGACTCTGGCCGTACCAACTGCTTTGCAGCACGATAATTCATTTCTCAAGGCGACTGAACGAGTTGTGTAATGACAGAGGCGTTTACAACCCCATAAAATCCATTTCCACCATTTGTTTTCTCTCTGATGGACAGTTTCCTGTTCATTATGCTACTTTTCAACACGGATGTAATTGGTGCATGCTTCAGTAATATTTACTTCAAGCGTTAATAAAACAACTCGTATTTTCTGATTGTTTCGTACGCTTGACGATGAATTTCTCATCCAGTTCACACTGTTACTTATCCCGTAGTCGTTATATTCTTTCAATCGTGGCAACGTGTTACAAACTTGGGGATGTCGTTGTAAATTGTTTTATGAGACATTCGTATAACCTTGTCTGTTATTTCTGATTAATTTGTTACGCTTACGATCTGAGTCAAACTGAGCATATATGTAAAATATGTTAATAAATCTAGGATACGTAAGCTGAAATAGTTTCTTACAAATGTTCAAATGTTTGATAAGGTTAAGGGACTTAATTGCGGGGTCATCAGTCCCTAAACTTACAAACTACTTATGAAGTACCTGGTTCTGAAGACGACACAAACATCCATGCCCGACGGGGGGATTCGAACCCACGACGGGGAACGGCCTCGCGCATCGAAGCATAGCGGCTCAATGCGCTTGGCAACTCCGACGCAGCGGTTTCTTAATCAAATCAAATGTTTGTTAAGCTTATGGGACTTAACTATTTTGCAACTCGAAAATGGTTTCCAGCATGCATTGGAAAACTGCCATTGCATTCATGGGAGAGTGTTTTTAAAGGACAATCAACATTTTGAGGATGAGCAAAGGTATGTTGTAAAGAAAAATTAGGATAATTATTTATCGAACAGTTCTCTAAATTGTTTTTTGACAACAGATATTTAGTAGATTCCAGTCTGTCACTCCACTGTAAAGTAACCGTAGAACATGTCACTACTAAAGAAGTGACTAAGTTGATCACTATCTATTTGTCATGATTACTGGGACATCTTGATCGTAATTGTGGATAATTTAACACTGCTGATTGTTTGATTGCTGTTACGATGCATATTTCTGATTTTGGAGACGCAATAACCTTATCTAAATGTCCTTATCACAATGTGAAACTTTAAACAGCGCCGGAGTCATTTAGTATATTTAGGAGAATTTGTCTGGGATGTATGGTATGGTAATTCTATACTTTATACAAACCGTCCAAGACGACAGGAATCCATAGGAAATGATGGGATGCGATGTCTGTGAAGCATGCTTCTCCGGCCGAAGACCCAGTGAGTCGTTGCTATGGACGCCTGTTGGGAAACTTTCCAACTGGCCGCGCCAGTACAATAGGGACGGCTGTATATATTTTTTTCCTTTATTGATTATCACGAGCACTTCATAAATATTCTAATCGACCGAATTGAAATTACTTGATGTAAGCATCAAATTTTACAGAAAAAAATATATTTTGTAACTCCGGCATCGTAACTGTTAGCAAAATTTGAAGAAAAATACTAGCCACTACAAAGTTTTTCAAGAACAGTAGTGAATATTTTAGAAGATGTTACGATAGATAAATTGCAATAAAAGTTTCTATATAACATGCGTCAATTTTTATTTAATGCAGAGATACATTTGTTGGTGTTTTGACCCAAACAACCTTAACCCTGTGGGTCACAGCACCAGGCTCCTACGTCTGGGCCACACCATAGGCCTCAGAGGCCCACACGATATATAATAATGAAAAACTCTTTAAGAAATTCAATGTCATGATGAGGATGAAGATATAATACATTAAATAACCTTGAATAACATAAAAGAAATATATATTTCCTCAAGAAACCACAAAACAAAATAGCCAAACTCTCATAAATTAAACAATAGCAGTCTAAACTTCATAAATATAACGCAAAAAAAATCCATCATATTCGAAAACCACAGGAAATTAATAATGTTTAGAACTAAAATCGGTGTCACAAAACTGAGCGGAAGTTTCTCTTTTTTTACCGGTACAATTTGGTTTTTTTTTTTTTTTTTTTTTTTTTTTTTTTTGTGCTGATGGCACACTGGCAACTTAGAGAAATCACACTGTATTTTTATTTCCTTTGTTTTTTGTAATCACAAGTTATTTTGGGAATAGCTCATTGCTCAATTTTATTCACGAGCTGCCTCTGGAGTCATGTCATCTATAAATACTATCCCGTAGGTCACGGGGAATTGTGTGTCAAGCCTAGCCTTCACACAAGGTGCTGTAAGGTGTTCAGAAAGGCTCAACATAATCTCAAATCGGGAGAATAATTCTGTTTGATCGTTGTGTCTCCCTTTCCCTTGGTTTTTGTAAAAGTTATGGAGGTAGACAGTATAGGCATTTATACAAGCAATGTTTATCATGTTGTAAAAAACACATACATTCCATCGACGTGTTTTTCGGCCAACGTTTTAGTACTGACACGCTTGATCAAACACGTCTACACCCGCTTTGTTTCGTTGTTGCTGAGAATGATATAGGGTTTTCTTCTGGAGTCGGGATGTACAGCATCATCCCCATGCATGAGATGACAGTAACCATTTTATTTTTCTTGGATTTATAAGAAACAGCTGTCACGTCTTCTCGGAATATGAAAAGCGACGTTCAAACTTTGTGGTTCTTGTACTTCATATCGATGAATTCAATAATTCTCGTTTATTTTCCTTTGTGGTCCCGATACATGTCAGCTGGTGGGTTTTCAGCAAATCAATGGCAAGAGTAATACCAGTAAACCAGCTATGCCCGGTGACATTACGATTAGTACCGTAAACTGGTTTGGTAAGCAGTTTGGTATAGTAAACAACATCAGGAATACTGGGTGGTGTGGAACCCTTACCCAAGTATGGAATAGCATTTATTAGATATCGACTTGCATGATCGCAAAGCATTATGGTATTAATCCCGTAATTATTGGGCTCGCTAGGTATGTACATTTTGAATGGGCACTTATCTCTAAAACCCACTAACTGTTCATCTATAGTAAAGTACGAACTTCATAATTGGTTCAAATGTCTGTAAATCTATCGGACCAAACTGCGTGGTCATCAGTCCGTAGCTTACAAACTACTTAAACCTAGGTAAACTAACCTAAGGACACAACACACACGCCCATGCCCCAGGGAGGACTCGAACCTCCACGGCGAGCAACCGCGCGCTCCGCAGCGAGACGCTTTAGACCGCTCGGATACTCCACCGCGGCTTCATAATTGGTCTTACATTTGTTACTTGGAATATTCAAAATTTCAGAAACTAACGTGATTTTGTCTATCTTCCGGATCTGAAGAGTGTTTTGATTCCGAGTTGGAACGTTCTTCTATTTCGGTATCACAATCTCCCTAGTGGTGATTCAACTTCAGAGGCACATTTATCATGCCGGCCCCGGTGGCCGAGGGGACTGAGGCGCTCCAGTCACGGTCTGCACGGCCACTACGGTCGGGGGTTCGAATCCCCCCTCGGGCATGGATATTTGTGCCGTCCTTAGTTGTAGCTAGTTCATAAGTAGTTTGTAAGTTTAGGGACTGATGACCCCGTAGTTAAGTCCTATAAACTATACAAACATTTTGAAGACTATACAAACAAACACAGTCATCATCTGAGAAAGGTTGTGTTAATTCTGCCAGCATTTCATCATCAGTGTAGAATCGCTTTTCCCCCTTAAAATCCATTCTGACAATAGTGGGAACGCCTGCATTATCACCCGATAGAATGGAATATCTAAAGATTCTATCTATTGAAAGACTACTTATATTATTATAGGCGAAGGGGAAAAAACAACAAGCCAAAAGAGGGATATTGTAAGATAAAATACGGACTACTAACAAGCACACCAAGGCCTCTGAGACCTAGCTACTGACATACGTTCAACCACACCATAGGCCTCCCAGACCTAGGGACAATTTACATTTAAGCCACACCAGAGGTCTCGGAGGCCTAGTTGTTTACCTGAACGGGCAGGCTGGGGCGGGAGTGTTGTGCACTGTACACTGGCTCAGAGGCAACTAACCAGAGGAGGCTTACATGCGAGTCACGTCCACTCCAGCTGTGTTAGAGCGGGATTAGACAGGTCTGAGTGAGCATCTGGGCCTCAGAGGCCCATGGTGTGACCGTCAGGGTTAAAGCAAAGGCAAATGTTAAAATTAACACTTGATTTTCAAAAAATTCCACAGCCAACTTCCGTGCACTTTTGACTTCTCTACATAACAACACATGTTGCTCTTCCAGCGTCATTTTAAGTACTTTTTTGAAGGCTGCAGAATTCAGAATGCGATCAGATCGGTTTCCTCCTTTGTAGACTTCGCCTTTCAACCACTCCCGCAAGGAAAAAATCGAAAGGACCGAGGTTCGGGGACCTTGCTGGCCAAGAAAAGTGCCAATTTCTACCCTCCATCTTCCGCTCAATCTTAAGTTTAGATGATGCCTCGCGTATCGACTGGAATGCACAAGAACCACTATACGCTGGGAGAACATGCGTATTATTGTAGCTAAAGTAATCTTTTCCGATAATGGTGGAAACTCATTTTCAAGAAACTGTAATGGACGGGATCCTTTAAGTCGATGCGGTAACGCATCAAGAGCAATAAAGTGATTCTCTATAAAACCACACCACACATTTACATAGAAGAGTTCTTGAAAATGTGTTTGCAACTGTATGCGGGTTTTCTTCTGACCACTGATATGAATGACGAGACTTATTGATGACTTCACATGTGAAGATTAGAACTAGGATACCCAGTTGTCTATCTTCAGCTCCCACTCAAAGGTGTTAAGATTTAACTGCCAGCCTCTGGAATATTCAGATCAAAACTAGAAAGTACCATCTTGGTTCATCTCATAGACACAACTGCGAACGAATTCCCAGGCCTAATTCCAAGATTCCTCACCTGTCATATTGTTTTAAACTTCTACCGTCATCTTGAACTACATGCAGACCTACACGGGAATGTCCTTCTGCCGGCCGCGGTGGCCGAGGGGACTGGGGCCAGTCACAGGATTCTAATCCCCCCTCTGGAATGGATGTTTGTGCCGTCTTTAGAATAAGTTAGTTCACAAGTAGTTTGTAAGTTTAGGGACTGATGACCCCGCAGTTAAGTCCCTTAAGATTAACAAAAAAAAAAAAAAAAAAAAAAAAAAAAAAAAAAAAAAAAAAAAAAAAAAGAAGTTCAAATGTTTGTAGAGTCTATGGGACTTAACTACTGGGTCATCAGTCCCTAAACTTACAAACTACTTATGAACTACTTACAACTAAGGACGGCACAAATATCCATGCCCGAGGGGGGATTCGAACCCCCGACCGTAGTGGCCGTGCAGGATTAAACATTTAATTTTAATGTCCTTTTGTTCTGCAATCAACAGTCTTGGAACTTATCGCGCATTAACATAGGTAATCTTTCTATCACCAACGTGAAGAAAGCCCCCAATGAAATGTTCACTAATTCAGAACGTTATTGTAGGGTAATTCGTCGATCCTTCCGTAAGAGCAGTAATTGGAACACCGGATGCACCTTCATCTTAAATTGTCTCCCATCTGTAAACATTTTAAACCACCTTCGAGCAGTGCTATAGGGATGAACAGACTCTCAGTATGACTCGTGTAAGATTGTATAGGTCCCAGCTGAAGGTTTCTTGAGACAAAAGCAGAATATCTAATCCGCGTATTGTTCCTCACTTGTTGACTACATTGCAGCGGTAGGTGCGAACAATAAAACTACTACGGCGTGATTGTTACACATTAAACTAACAGATCATCATAAGATTAAATTTAGAGCGTTAAATTATGACCGTAAAAATTATGATCTTTCTTTACTTTAGTTCTGAAGTGAATGACACTCCATTAATCTGTACAGATACAGTGTCTATCAGTTGCTGATAGTTTTTTCTTGTGAGCTATAATTAATTTCATTTCACGGTTCTAACAAGGGAACCTCCCCATCGCACCTCCCTCAAATTTCGTTGTAAGTTGGCGCAATGGACAGGTTTTGAAAAACTGAATACACATCAATCGAGAAAACATGTACAAGTTATGTCGAACTATGAAAAAAAAAAAAATAAAAAAAGCAAAATATAAAAACTGAGCAGTTCATGCATAAGATAAGCAACGTCGAGGACATTGTGAGCACAGGAGCATAGTGGTCCGGTGGATGGCTTGAGGAGTTGCGGAGTGACAAGTCCTTGGTTCAACTCTTCCTACAGATGAAAATTTTATTTATTTCATTTTCAGAAAATTATCATCTGTCCGTCCGTCCGTCCGATGCAAGGTAACTGCGCCGTATTATGGGGACGCTACGCCTAAACAAACATCTAAACCTTTGTTTTGACGGAGCACAGGGAAAATGGCGCGACTGTGAAACTGTTGCATTCATTAGTTGCAGTTTATGTGACAAACTCTTGTGTTCTCATCACTTTTTGGGAGTGATTATCACATCCACAAGAAAACCTAAATTGGCCAAGGTAGAATCTTTTTACCCATTCATCAAGTGTAGAAGTTAGGAGGGTTAACACGAGATTCCTGTCATATTACGCACATTCCGTCACCAGTGACGTATAAAATACATCTGACGTGTTTTCCTATGGAGGAACCGGTTGACCTATCACCTCGCTATCAAATGTTTCAGGTTCCCATTAGAGAGACACTTCCTTTCCTCTGCTATTTGTACGTTTTTGCGGTGCAGTCACTAAACACATACACTAATTACACATACACTGATTACAGCAAACGGAGATCATCATTTTGCGGAAATAAAAAAAATTTCGTTCAAGGAAAGACTTGAACCAAGGACTCCCACGTTCCGATATTCCTCACGCTAGCCACAGTAACACATCGCTCGGATGCTCACAAAGTCCTCGACGTTGCCTGTCTATCGCATAGACCGTTCAGTTTTTATATTTGGAATATTTTTTTCATAGTCCCACACAACTTCTACCTGTTTTCTTGATTTATCTGTGTTCAGATTTCACAGCCTATCCACTGCGCCAACTTATAACGAAATCTGAGAGAGGTGCGATGGGGAGGTTCCCTTGTAAGTATTGTACCGGGTGATCCAAAGGTCAGTATAAATATGAAAACTTAATAAATCACGGAATAATGTATATAGAAAGGTAAAAATTAACACATACGGTTGGAATGACTTGGGGTTTTATTAGGAAAAAGAAAAGCATTAACGAGAGTCGCAGCGGATAACAAGCTCTCACTACTAAAATCCTTCTAAGTCATAAGTTTTACCCTCGACTAATCTGGTGTTTCGGTAACAGTGTATGCACCAATGCTGTAATACAGTTCTTTAAACAAGACTGGCATTCAAGTAAATCTTCCGATCGGAACTGATAGTGCCTCACCACAACTACGGACATGCTTTACAGTGCTTTTCACAACATTATTCCTCGACTACAGCTATTGTTGAGGAATGATGGTGAACAAATTGAGGATTCCTGTAAAGCTGTCGGACATTTTTTGAACTTTTTTTGGTTGTTCTAATAAAACCCCATGTCATACTAAGCATGTTTGTCAGTTTTTACTTCTCTCTGTACATTATTCCGTGATTTATTAAGTTTTCAAATTTATACTGACTTTTTGATCACCCGGTACATCATGACCAGTATGCAAAGTCTTTGAATACCAACTCATTTCTACTACAGTCTATTAAAGCGCGGAGGAATAGCCGTGCGCACTGAGGCGCCGTGCTGCGGTGCGCACGGAAGTTCGCCGTCGGAGGTTCGAGTCCTCCCTCGCGCATGGGCAAATATGTCGTCCTTAGGTCACTTTAACTAGCCTAAGCTGTTCTTTCTGAATGGACGCCACATGTATATATATATAACTTAGTTTGAGTAGTTTGTAAACTACGGACTAATAAGCAAGCAGTTTAGTCTCATAGATTTACAACCATTTCAACATTTTGAATTTGAAAAGAATAAATAAGTAAAAATAAAATTTTTAAAATGATTTTGCAGCCAAAATCGCATTTTTCATTTACTATGTTACCGGTTTCGGCGTGCTCGACACCATCTTCAGACCTGTCGTAATTTACATAACTTCACTACATTTTTTTATATATTGTAAATTACGACAGGTCTGAAGATGGCATCGAGCACGCTGAAACCGGTAACATATTAAATGAAAAATGCGGTCTTGGCTGCAAAATCATTATTAAACAATTATAGATCGCCCCATCGAACAATGAGTTCCTTACAAAAAAAAAAAAAAAAAAAAAAAAAAAAAAATAATAAAATAAAAAAAAATAAAAAAAAATAAAAAAAATTGGTTAAGGTTACCGCTGGTCCGTACCAAACTTCGCGTTTGAATTTATTTCATTGCCCTCCAGCGGTTGATGTATGTAAACACTTCGCAGTCGTAGAATTCAGAAACGTGAGTATCCGAATTTCCGGTTACGGATGGCCACACACAGTTTCTGAGAAGTTCCGTTTAGCGTTGCGCAATTTTGCGCTAGTGCTAACAGGTCGCGCGGGTATATGGGGCGGAAGAACTTAGTGGGGACCGCGGGCAAACTAACTTCTGTAGTGGCGCGGTGTCGAGTGTAACTCAACACAGAGTCGACGTAACTATGGACTGGAGAGCCCGCACGAGGTATTTGCGGTGCAGAAGTGCGCAGCAAACACCGCCGCTATTTTTTTCCCCCGCCGGTGCGGTGGTGGGGAGGAGGCAGCAGCGGAAGGTGTGGTGTGCGGGCGGAATCAGGGGCGAGGGGTGCCAGCTGTGATAACACGCTGCATTTCGCGCCGCCCCGCCCGCCCTCGAGGGGAATATGGAGGCGAGGTGGCGCGCCGGTCCTCGAGTTTGCCTTCAATTACGACATGGCGGCGCTTAATATTTACCTTGTGTCGCCGAACAAAGTCGGCAGTGTTTGTCCGCGCCGCGCGCAGTTCCCGCCGCCGCCGCGAGGGGCGCTGCGCGCGCCGTCTCGTGCCGACTCTCTTTTGTTTGCTTTTGTGTTCATCCCGCGCGCGCTGCCGCGCTCTCGCGACTTTCTCCCCCCACTACTGCCACTCCACTTCCCCCCTCCCCCCCTATACTCCCATCCCTTCCCTGCCCCTGTCTCTTTAACTCGTGCCCTCTCCCTCCCTCACTGTCCGCGCGCGCAACTCCGTCCGCCCCCGCCCTCTGTTCTTACTTACGAATATCTCATTAGCGTCTGTCCCGGATGTTAGCAATTAGCCACCTCGTAGTCGGGGGACCGCTTACTGCGGTGCAAATTAGTCCCCGAGAACAAAAAGTGTGCTCAAAAGCCCGGGACCGCGGCGGTCCCCGGCCAGGCGTTTTCTCTTCCTCGCCGGTAAAAGGGGCTGTTGTAATATTTAGCCTGCATTCCGGGCACGTCCGCGCAAAGGGCTGTAGCCCGTTACTCGAAGACGTGTACATACTTCTGACACGTCCGGCACACGGTCCGTGTTCCTGCGGGCGGATATAAAATTATTTAGAGCGCGTTCTCAGTCTGACTGCTGCTGCAGAAGCAGCAGTTGGTGTTAAATGCAGCGCTGGACGGCGGTTCGTGATTGCAGATAACGCGGAAAGACGGCTACACAGGGAATTCAGTATGTGTTATGCTCGAAACTAACGAAACGAAGGCGGGCAGATCACATATACATCTTCATCGGATGCACTGCAAATCACATTTAAGTGCCTGGTAGAGGGCTCATAGTGCCCCCTGTAAACTCTTTTCCTCCCATTCCATTCTCGAATAACGCGCGGAAAGAAAGAACACAAATCAAATGTTTGTAGAGCATACGGGACTTAACTATTGGGTCATCATCCCTAAACTTACGAACTACTTACGCACTAGCTAATACTAAGGACGCCACAAGTATCCATGCCCGACGGAGGACTCGAACCCCGACCGTAGTGGCCGTGCAGACCCTGACTGGCGCACCTTAGTCCCCTCGGCCACCGCGGCCGGCGAGAAAGAACACCTGAATCTCTCCGTTCGAGCTCTGATTTCTCGTTTTTTATGCTGATGATCATTTCAGTAAACTCTTTCAAGTTCTGAAGCGAGCAGGTGTAAAATATAGGGAGCGTAAGGTTATTTACAACTTGTACAAAAACTAGACAGCGGTTGTCAGAGTTGAAGGGCATGAAAGGGATGCAGTGCTAGGAAAGGGAGTAAGACAGGGTTGTAGTCTTTCTCCATTGTTATTCAATTTGTACATTGAGCAAGCTATAAAGGAAAGCAAGGAGAAATTTGGAGAAGGAATTAAAGTTCAGGGGGAAGAATTAAAAACATTGCGTTTTGCCGACGACATAGTAATTCTGTCAGATACAGCAAAGGACCTGGAAGAGCAATTCAAAATGTTCAAATGTTTGTTAAGCTTACGGGACTTCACTACGGGGTCATCAGTCCCTAAACTTACAAACTACTTATGAACTACTTACGAACTAGGACGGCACAAATATCCATGCCCGAGGGGGGATTCGAACCCCCGACCGTAGTGGCCGTGCTGACCGTGACTGGAGCGCCTCAGTCACCTCGGCCACCGTGGCCGGCGAAGAGCAATTGAACAGAATGGACAGTGTGCTAAAAGGTGCATATAAGATGAACATTAACAAGAGTAAAACTAGGATAATGGAGTGCAGTGTAAGAAAATCAGGTGATGCTGAAGGAATTAGATTGGAAAACGAACAATAAAGGAGGTAGATGAGTTTTGTTACTTGGGCAGTAAAATAACAAATAACGGTCGCGGTACAGAGGATATAAAATGCAGAATGGCAATGGGTAGAAAAACGGTCTTGAAAAAGAGAAATTTGTTAACATCGAATATTGATTTAAGCCTAAGTAAGTCCTTTCTGAAGGCATTTGTGTGGAGTGTTGCCTTGTATGGGAGTGAGACATGGACTATAAACAGTGCGGGCAAGAAGAGGATTGAGGCTTTTGAAATATGGTGCTACAGAAGAATGCTGAAGATTAGGTGGGTGGATCGCGTAACTAATGAGGAGGTAGTGAACATAATTGGGAAGAAAAGGAATTTCTGGCATACCTTGACTAAAAGAAGGGATAGATTGGTAGGACACATTCTTAGACATCAAGGAATTGTGAATTTAGCATTGGAGGGAAATGTGTGGGGTAAAAATCGCAGAGGATGACCAAGAGATGGATACAGTAAGCAGATTCAGACAGATGTAGGTTGCCGTTCTTACGTGGAGATGAAGAGGCTTGCTCAGGATAGGGTATTGTGGAGAGCTACATCAAACCAGTCTCCGGACTGAAGACCACAACAACAACACGATCATTTCAGCCTATGTAAGAGGGTGTCAACAATATATATATATATATATATATATATATATATATATATATATATATATATATATTGGCATTCGGAGCAGAATGTTGGCGATTGGAGTTTCATAAGTAACCCACGCCGCAGCGACAAGCTCCATTGTTGTAATGATTCCTATCGGAGATCCTGTATCATTTCCGTGACGCTGTCTCCCCTGCATCGTGACAATACAAAACGAACTGCCCTTCTTTGGATCTCTTTGGATGTCCTCCATCAAACGCACCTAATAAAGTTCCAACACTGAGCAGCAATACTCCAAAAAAAGGCGGACAAGCGTAGTGTATGCAGTTTCTTTAATACTTCTGATGCATCTTTTAAGGGTTCTGCCACTGAAACGTAGTCTCTGGTTCGCCTTTCCCACAACAATATCTAGAGTTCTTTCAAGTTTAAATCTGAAGTAATAGTAATTTCTAGGTATTTAGTGGAGTTTACCGCCTTCACTTTTGATTGATTTATCTTGTAAGTAAAGTTTAACGGATTTCTTTTCGTACTCATGTAAATGACTTCACATTTTTCGTTATTTAGAGTCAATTGCCATTTTTTACACCTTACTGATATCTTATTTAGATCGTTCTGCAGTTGGTTTTCATCTTCAGATGATTTTACTAGACGGTACATGACGGCATCATCTGCAAACAACCTAAAAGTGCTACTTATATTTTCTCCCAAATCGTTTGTGTAAATAAGGAACAGCAGAGGACCAATAACACTACCCTGTGGAACGCCGATATCATCTTTCTTCTACAACAAACTGTGTCCTCTCTGACAGTAAACTGCCTATCCAGTCACGTACCCAGTAGCCTTTACATGTTTGTAAATCTACGGGACTTCATTACTGAGGTTTCCAATCCCTACACTTACAAGCTACTGAAACCAACCAAAGGACACCCTTACCCGAGGGACGACGCGAATCTGGACACGAGCAACCACACAAGCCGTGAAGTAGAACCTCAGATCGTGCGGCCACATTTAGTTGCAATACCACTGATACAGGAAAATGGAGAAAACGAAATTATGGTTTTAGCTCAATGTGTGACTCTTACAAGGAAAGGACGTCTACTCGTCACCGCCGAATTCGTGCTAATTTATGGTTCATGAGGACGGGGTGAGGCATGAAACGCCAGAGGTTCTATTCCTCCCTCAGGCAGGGTGTGTGTTTTGTTCTTGGTGTGAGTTAGTGTGTGTGGTTTGTACGTCTAGGGACTGAGCATAGTAGTTTGGTTCAATAGGTTTTCAAAGAACTTAACGCCTTGCGACATGAAAGTGCCCCTAGTGGGAACTCCAGATGGGCAGTCGTTTAGGAAATAAAACGAATTTTGATATGGATCTATTACCAGATGCACTTTATCGATTGTTCTTGAGATTAGGAAGTAGTGTCTCGCCCAGGGGTAAGAGTCCGCATATGTTTTTAAAGAGTCAGGGTGTTGCCTCCGCACGGCGGGAAATATTTATGTGATTCATGGAAAAGCGGACACGACTGACGTCACAATTAACTCAAACATCATAAAGGTTGCAGTTAATTGTGACGTCATATAAGCGTGCTGAAGCCTGTCTTTCTCGCCGGCCTCGAGCTCATGTAGTTCAAAAACAGTTTGCAGATGGCGCTTCATCTGATCACAAAAGCAATAATTAGCACAACAAATTTAGACAAAGCAAAGATGATGTTCTTTACTGGAAATGCTCAATATGTTGGCCTTCATTCCTCAACAATAGCTGTAGTCGAGGAATAATGTTGTGACCAGCACTGTTAAGCATGTCCGGAGTTATGGTGAGCATTGGCGTCTGAAGTTGTCTTTCAGCTTCCCTAGAGATGTCGGTCGATCACGATACACTTGCAACTTCAGGTAACCCCGAGCCAATAATCGCAAGGACTGAGATCTGGGGACATGGGAGGCAAAACATGAATATGGCGGCTGAGCACACGATCATCATCAAAAGACGCGCACAAGAAATCTTTCACGTGTCTAGCAAATACTTTTTTTTTTCTTTTTGCCTGTTTAACGCGCTCCATTTTATATTTTCTCCTTTCATCAATTCAATATATCTTGTGTTATCCAAGTATTTCTATTAGACCGTATCCTTCTGCCTATATGACCCTCTGCGGCCTTCTGTACTCTGAGAGCTACTCATTCTTCTTCTACCGTATTACTTTCCCCTGTTTCAGACAATCCTTTCCTAATACTCCCTCTAAAACTCTCAACCACCTCTTGTTCCTTCAGTTTGTCCACAATCAGTTTCCTTCATTTTCTACCTTTTTGCAGTATCTTTAAGTTTTAATATACAGTTCAGAATCAATAAGTTATGGTCAGAATCTATATCTGCCCCTGGACATGTTTCACAGTTTAAAATCTGGTTTCTAAACCTTTGCCCAACATTATAAGTTCTACTGGTACATCCAAGTCTCTCATAGTCTCTTCCACGTATATAACGGAATGAGTAAATCACGTGTTCGTGATTATTAAATGGTGCTCCGCACAAAATTCTACCATGTGATCTCCTCTTTCATTCCTTTTCTTCAGTCCATATTCACCTACTACATTTCTTTCTCTTCCCGTTCCTACTACCTTTAACTGGGGCAATCTTAGCAATAATTTCAAACTCATGAATAACTAAATGATTTCATACATTTAATATCAATTTACTCATTATTGGAATAACAATCGTCATTCAACAATAATCCAATGATGACGAGATGTAATTCGAGAAGGAACTTTCCAAGGACTACACACAAAATTCTATCAAAAGGATTACCATGCGGAATAATCCTATTTATTACATCAGAAGTATTATTTTTATATAATTCTTCTGAGCACTTTTAATAGAAGATTAGCACTAACAATTGAATTAGGAATAAAATGACCACATATAGGAAATCAACCCAATACAAATTCCACTTCTTAATATTGCAATCCTCCTAGCTTCGTGAGTTACAATTACATGAGGACATCACAGAATTATAGAATCTAACCAAACAATACCAGGATTATTCTTTACAGTAATATTAGGATTTTATTTTACAATACTACAAATATATGAATACTGAGAAGCACGTTTTAGTTTTGCAGACGCAGTATACGGATCAACATTTTTTGTAGCAACATTATCAAGGAGTACTATTCATATTTATTTTAGAATGACATTCTAATGTTATATTTTAACTTACTCCTTATATTATAGTAGATAATAATTTGACAAAAAGTTTTAATGAAGTTTTTTTTCAATTAAATTGGTATAAATCCATGATTTGCTCCGCAGATTTCTGAGCATTGTCCAAAGAATAATCCTGGGCAATTAATTATAAATATTCCTTGATTTAGTCGTCCAGGTGTTGCATCAGTTTTAATTCCGAGGGAAAGAACTGCTCATGAGTGCAATTCGTCGGATGCTGTAGTTAGTACTCGTACTTCTCTTTTTATTGGTAATGTTGTCCGGTTATCAACTTCTAATAGTCGAAACTCTTCTGTATTTCGTTCATTTTCATGGGTTATGTATGTGTAAAATACTGCATTAATGAAGTCTGAGGAGTCATATCTTCAATATCATTGTCGTCCAATTGTTTTGATTGTGATTACAGCATCTGATGAGTTCCAGTCCCCATCACAATTAAGTTTTCTTCTCCTTTAAGTGAGTGAATAGTTTCCTTTTATCTCCTGATACATTTCTTCGATCTCGTCATCATCTGACGAGCTAGTTGGAAAATAAACGTCTTCTGGTATGGTCGATAGAACGAAACATTTTGGCCCAATTTAGGTTACGGTAGTAACACTAAAAGTGGGCATTTGCGATCGTCTTTTGACAGTTCGAAATTTAAATGAAAAGAACGCTTTAACCGTTCATGTGACACAGAAACTGAATATATGAATCTGTAGATGAGAAATACCTCTACAACTTTGCTGTCTTATGTTTTTCCATATCTCGTATCGTTTGCAAAATTAACGGCCATTTGACACCGTTCATTGATTATACGAATACCAGCCGTTCGCAGATGTGACGTGACGTTCCACACCCAGAACTCTCTCTGGCATACGGTATCTTGCGTTGCGTATTTGACGATTTTCTTATTATAAGTTACACGTTGTTCTTTCAAAGCAGCGGCGCACTGAAGAATTAACAAAAACACGTCGTTCTTGGTACGATAAATGATAACCTATTGTCTAAAAATGTCTTATTAGCATCAGTTAACAACTGCCATGAATAGAACAAAAATAAAATAACACTGTCGTAACTATACGCTGTAGTGGGCTGCAGGGCGCCGTGGCTCAGCGCGCTAGGGCTGGGGGCTAAAAGCTCTCTGTAATAAAAAAGCTGAGGCAAGTATTTAACGAGCAACAAAGACCGAAGTGAACCAACGACCGCAAAAAATAGATCTACCCGAAGAACAAGGAAAAAAAAAAAGATAGTGGAGTAGGCAGCGCGTTGGATTGTAAAGCACATGGTCAGTGGTTCGGAACCCGCCACTATAAAAAATTTTCCCCCCTTTTTCCTTAAAGGGTTACGTGTTGGGTGCATAGATATGACGTGAACACTATAATTTTTATTATTTACATTATTACTGTTGTTCGAAATGTTTGCAAAATATATATATATATATATATATATATATATATATATATATATATATATATATATATATATATATATATATATATATAACTACAAATGTAAAGTGGTCCGTAAAACATGTCAGTGCGAATTTTTTACCTCAAAAAAAAAAAAATAAAAAATAAAAAAATAAATAAAAAATAAATAAATAAATAAATAAATAAAATTTAAAAAAATCGCACTGACGTGTTTCACGGCCCACTTTAGATTTGTAGTTTTATAAGTTTTCACAAAAGTTTTGGACGAAAATAATAATATAAATAATAAAAAAATCAATTAATAAGAGTGTCGGAAACCTTTTAAGGAAAAAAAAAAAAAAAAAAAAAAAAGGAAAAGAAATGTAGACATTAGATTATCATTTATCGTACAAAGGACGACGTCTTTTTGTTAATTCTTCAGTGCGCCATTTCTTTGAAATCTAAGTTGCAATAAAAAAATCATCAAATACGTAACGCAAGCTGGGGTATGCCAGAGTGTTCTGGGCGAGAAATGCCACGTGACAACTGCGAACGGCTGGTTTTCGTTAATTCAATGGAGGGTGTAAAAACTCTGGTGATTTTGTTTATTTATTTTTTTTTTATTTTTTTTTTTTTTATTTTTTATTTTTTTTTTTATTTTTTTTTTTTTTTTTTTTTTTTTGGTCAAACAATATGAGGTATGAAAATAATATAAGAGAGCAAAGTTGTAGAGAATTTTCTCCTTTACAAATTCAGTTATTCAGTTTTCGTGTCAGATGAATTTTAAGCCGTTCTTTTCATTTAAATTTCGAGCTGTCAAAAGACGATCGCAAAGGCCCACTTTTAGTGTTAGTACCGCAACCTAAAGTGGGCCAAAACGGTACAAAATATGTCGACTGTAGGACGCGAATTGTTCACTCACAGCTGAGCAAAGGCGTGGAGAAACGCTCGGCTCGGCCACCAGTACCCCGTAGCTTGGGCGGCAGTCAGTGGATTCGCCAGTGCAGGCGGCCGCACACGTAAGAAACGACGGCAAGGTGAGCGGCGCACTCTACACGGCTGGAGCAGGCTGGGCGGCTGGGCGTCTGAGCGGCTGCCAGCGGCCTGGAATGCCTTCTCCAAGGATGCGGCGCGCATTCCGCACCGCCGCCGACCGCGCCCACCGAGCCGCGCCGCGCTGCTCACATTGTCTGCCCTGCCGCCTGCACGCAGCGCCTCTACCTGGTCACTTTCTATTCCTTAAGCCCGTACTGCTCCACACATCCACATTCTAACTTAACAGTTGCGATACTCGAGCGAAATTCTATTACCACAGTCTAACGTATACAGTCACGACACTCACTGCTGTAAAAGTTATTACAGCCGGCCGCGGTGGCCGCCGGGACTGAGGCGCTCCAGTCACGGTTTGCACGGCCACTACGGTCGGGGGTTCGAATCCCCCCTCGGGCATGGATATTTGTGCCGTCTTTAGTATAAGGTAGTTCGTAACTAGTTTGTTAGTTTAGGGACTGATGACCCCGTAGTTAAGTCCCATGAGCTATACAAACATTTGAACATTTGAAAAGTCATTATCAACTGACAATTGCTGCGACACTAGCGCTCCTGGCGGTGGGTAAGCTGCCGAAGTAGTGATTTTCTTCTTAATCGCTTTTGTATGTAATTAACGAAATACTTACTATAATTTTTGCTTTACAAGCATTATTAAAATATCGAGAGAGAAACATAATACGGAAATTAATATAAAAACAGCCTCATTTAAATGATTGAATGGAATAAGGAACAACTCTGTCATGAACAAATACTTAAGAATATGTGTATATTTGCAGCTTATTCCGCTGAAAGTAAGTTGCATATAAACATAATGGTATAATAAATTTCTATTGTGGTCTGTTCTTACTATGACAGCTAGTTTTTGACGTGCATCAATTCTACATCTACATCTACAACCATACTCCGCAAGCCACCCGGCGGTGTGGCGGAGGGTACCTTGAGTACCACTATCGATTTTCCCTCCTATTCCAGTCACCTTCGCGGAAAGAAGGATTGTCGTATGCCTCTGTGTGGTCTCTAATCCCTCTAATTTTATCTTCATGATCTCTTCGCGACATATACGTAGGAGGGAGCAATATGCTGCTAGACTACGCGGTAAAGGTATGTTCTCGAAACTTTGACAAAAGCCCGTACCGAGCGACAGAGCGTCTCCCCTGCAGAGGCTTATACTGTAGTTTATCGATCATCTCCGTAACGCTTTCTCGATTACCAAATAATCCTGTTGAGCAGTATTCAAGCTGTGGGCGAACAAGAGTACTGTAACGTACTTCCTCGTTCTGCATTTCCTAAGGATTCTTCCAATGAATCTAAGTCTGGCATCTGCTTTGCCGACGATTGATTTTATATGGTCGTTCCATTTTAAATCCCTCCTAATGACTACTCACAGATAATTTATGGAATTAACTGCTTACAGTTGCTGACCTGCTTTGTGTAGCTAAATGATAAAGGATCTTTATTTCTGTGTATTCGCAGCACATTACACTTGTCTACATTGAGATTTAATCGCCATTCCCTGCATCGTGCGTCAATTCGATGCAGATCCTCCTGCATCTCAATATAATTTTCCATTGTTACAACCTCTCTATATACTACCGCATCATCCGCAAAAAGCCTCAGTGTACTTCCGATGTTATCCGCAAGGTCATTTATATATATCGTGAACAGCAACGGACCCATGACACTTCCCTGTGGCACACTTGTCATAACTCCTACTTCCGAAGACTTCTCTCCATTGAGAATGACCTGTGCATTCTGTTATCTAAGAATTCCTCAATCCAATCACACATTTGGTCTGATAGACCAAATGCTCTTACTTTGTTCATTAAACGTTTGTGGGGAACTGTATCAAACGCCTTGCTGAAGTCGAGAAACACAGCATCTACCTGAGAACCCGTGTCTATGGCCCTCTGAGTCTTGTGGACGAATAGCGGGTTTCACAAGAACGCCTTTATCTAAACCCATGCTGACTCCTACAGAGCAGATTCCTAGTCTCGAGAAATGTCATTACATTCGAACATAATACATGTTTCAAAATTCTACAACTGACCGACGTTATAGATATAGGCCTATAGTTCTGCACATCTGTTCGAGGACCCTTCTTGAAAAGGTTAGGTTCGGAGTCTAATGATTCTCACATTTTAATACGTCACTCTTCTTCTTATACGTGCATATTCTTTTAAGTGTATTTACTTTAACTTTAAAAAACCAATGTTTTGATGATTCTTGTCGTTTGTGGTTCAGATGTAGGAACAATTATGGATTTGGCTTCTTCTTTGTTGGAAAACAGTTTGGTTTCTTTTATCGTTATATTGCCATATCTGTGAAGTTTTTCCTTCAGCTACAGCTGTGATCGTTGTTTTGGTATGTTAAATGCCATATTTATTGCATTCTATTTACGTTTCCTATGTTCCAACCTCACCGACTTTACTGGAATTGTTATGAAGAATAATTAACGTTCCTGCGTATAAATTGACGTCACTCTGCTAAAGGGTATGTCTCCTGGTGTTTCCAAGGCATTTTTATTTTAAATAGAAAATGAAATGACTCATTTAAAGTCTGTATGTTACAGGATGATCGTAAATTAACTGTCCTGTAATATACCGTTTCTTACCTTATCAGGGATCTTATGAAACCTAAGAAAGACAAATGGGGGGCTATTTTAAAATTATTACCTATTTATAAAGCACTACATAGGTTCCCTAATGTAAAAAGTATGCTGAAGTCACTCTAAACGATACTATTCGCACTCATCAACTATCGTATTCAGAAACGTAGCTTGCCAGCCGCTTTGAGCGCTGCTATCGCAGCGTATAACAAAAATCTGTGGGATTTTTTTCAAGTCGCATGCCGCCGTATGCGACTCGTGATTGGCTGGTATCGAGTCAAGTGTTTTTGGCCCACTTTAGGTTACGGTAGTAACACTAAAAGTGGGCCTTTGCGATCGTCATTTGACAGCTCGGAATTTAAATGAAATTAACGGCTTAACCATTCATCTGACACGAAAATTGAGTAACCACATTCGTAGAGGAGAAAATTCTCTACAAATTTGTTCCCTTATTTTTTTCATATATCGTATCGTTTGAGAGATTACAAAAATAACGTTGTTTTGACACCCTCCATTGAATTAACGAAACCCAGCCGTTCGCAGATGTCACGTGACATTCCTCGCCCAAACCCCCCCCCCTCCCGGCATACACCATTTGCGTTGCGTATTTGATGATTTTCTTATTGTAACTTACACATTATCATTTCAAAGCAATTGTGCACTGGAGAATTAACACAAACGCGTCTTTCTTCGTACGATAAATGATAATCTAGTGTCTACAAATGTCATATTAGCATCAGTTAACAACTCGTCAATAGTATGAGATTAAATTGTTAGCTGTAGAGTACTGGGTAATGCGTTGGACTGTGATGTTCAAGGTTAGTGGTTCGGAACCCGCCGCTACCTCAATTTTTTCCCTAAAAGGGTTTCAGACTTATTAATTGATTTTTTTTATTATTTAGATTATTATTTGGGACCAAAATGTTTGCAAAAACATACAAAACTACAAATCTAATGTGGGCCGTAAACACGCCAGAGCAATTTTTTTTCGCCATCTTCGTTTTATACGTTGCTTCCCTACCATAAGAGGAGTGGCTAATATTTGAATGTTTGGGTTTGGATAACGCCAAAGGTTTGTGCTTTAGGGTCTTCTTTAGAAGCCAAGGAGTGAGGTAAACTTTATAAGACTTCTATCCGAACTCAGAAATGCAAGAAGAAGAATAGTCTCTCTGATGAAACTCGGAGGAGAAAACTCGCAGTCCAGAACAGGGATGGCGTTTATTGCTGAAACAACCGGTTTTCGGTTACACCGTTTCTTTTCATATCCAGGTTAACCGCACTGTAAAAATTGCTCAAGATAACTGGTCTTTTAAATAACCGGTTTTCGGTTTTTTATTGCTATTATTTCCAGTAGAGTTAGACCGAAACATATTTTGCGGCCGAAACAGAAACCGTAATGGAATTTTCGGATCTTCTAGTTTCGGCCGAAACCGAAACTTACGAAATTTGGTTGAAATTTAGGCAATTTTACGTCAAATCACTAGTCTTTCCATATTTTGCAAAATCGCCTCCCAATACTACGCCTTCTTGAGTGTGTGTAAGCCTAGCCAGGAGGCCATAGAAGACGATATACGAAGCATACAGACTTACTGGCCTTGTATTTCCATCCGGCGAATATTGAGCCAACCACTCTGTAAGTTGGACTTGTGACCCAGCGCATACGAATATCTCGTTATATACACAATATATGTATAATTTACAGTTAGTAAATGAACTTAATCAGTGCTGCAAAAGTATTTTGAAAAATAAAGTCACAGATCCGACTAACAGTACGATTGTTGTCAGTGTAAATTTACGCAAATTGAACTAGGAAAACTGTGTACCACATGATCAAAGAATGTTCAAATGGGTGTGAGAGATCTAACTGCTTAGTTCATCAGTCCCTAAACTTAAAAACTACTTAATCTAACTTAAACTAACTTACGCTAAGGACAACATACACACCCATGACCGAGGGAGGAGGGAGGACTCGAACCTCCGACTGGAGCAGCCGCGCAGTCCGTAACATGGAGCCTCAGACTGCACGGCTACCTCGCGAGGCAGCACATGATCAATGTTACCTAAACCCATATTGGTTACTAAAAAAGCCCCTCGCTTTGAAGTAATCATATTAATAAAACTTGTTAGCATAACAATATGATACATTAAAAGTTATTATTCCAAGCTTACATAATAGGTATATGAAACGAATTCACCTTCTCTTCCAAGAAACATTTTGGTTACTTTTTCCTTAAATGACACAGCATCTTTGTAGTACCTCCACCCGTTTTCAGCTTTTTAAAGCATTGTCCCTCATTTCGTGAAGTACTTCCACACTCGGGATGGTGCCATTTAAGACACAAATGATGTCTGGCGACGACAGTAAGGAACTGCCGCATGACCAGACGGAGGCAAGTCTCGGACACTGCCGGTGCACGCATGTCGTCTAATAGGCCACGCCACACGGCTATAGGTGCATCGATACCTCAATAGCTGCACCAGTTCTTAAGTTCTTAAGCCACGCGTTTCATACGCTTTTTTGACTGCCGAGATTGTTCTTAAATTATCGCTTTTCTGAGTTACAGCGATGACCTAATATTTCACAGCTGTGGAAATTTTAGGAATAGCCCTAAATATTATGATCTACTAGTTTTAATTTTTTTAAATTATTTACAAAAAACACATTTTTGAACCACCAGTACAGGAAGTAGTCGTGCCGGTTTTTTACCCGGTTATTGGTAATAACTAAAAAAACAGGTTACAACCGACACCAAATAAATACCATAAAACCGGTTATTCAAAACCAAAATACCGGTATCGGTTTTAACCGGTCGGTTTTTCCCATCCCTAGTCCAGAAGCGATCATCGGTTCTGTGCTCCGATGATTTTCAAAATACAAATGATACAAAATGCTACTTTACGTGATATATGTTATACAATTGCTTTAAAATGCAGAAATAGGCCTATTTCGGCTCTGTGCCCATCGTTAGGCAATTTGCGGATAAAAATTAGATTAGGTTAAAATGAATAAAAAAAAGCTCCTTAAGATTTTGTTCTTTTTTTCTGTGATACATTAGTCCATACTTACATCCATAGGACTTCATAGAGTTGTAATTTTATTTCAGTAAGAACATATAATGTCAGATTATGAATTTATTCTTGCTTGTTCTGACATTTGTGATTGATAGATCCTCCATGTAACCTTAGAACATCGCTGGAGGATCTGTCACTCTGTCCGACGATCGTGAGGTTATGTAAATACGACCTGAAGAATTTTTATAATGCGATTATAAGCAGTTATTGAAATAAAATAACAACTCCACCATGTAATATGGACGTAAGACTGGAAAAATATGACACGAAAAGCAATTCCAAAACTTTTAAGTACCTCTATTTTAATCATTTTAACCTGAAATCTTTATCTGCAGATAGCCTGACGATGGTCATAGACCCAAAATACGCCTATTGCTGTATTTTAAAGCGATTATATAACATCTATCACATAAAGCAGAATTTTGGTGTCATTTGGATTATCAATATGTCGCCGTGGCGGAATATCCGTGTGTACTGAGGCGTCCTGCTATGAAGCGCGTGGCCATTGCACGTCGGAGGTTCGAGTCCTCCCTCGGGCATTGGTGTTTGTATTGTTCTTAGGATAACTTAGTTTGAGTAGTTTCTCAGTTTACGGACCGATAACTCCTGCACTTATGTGCCATAACTTTACAAACATTTGAACATTTGAACATCAATATGTCCTTAAAAGATATACACAAGGCTGCAGGCCCAAATGAATTGAAATAGTGATAAATTTAATTCGAAGTGTAAGTCAATCATTTAAAGGTTCACTGGCGATTAGATCACGCAGTTGATACGTAAATATGTTTTAAATTCACGAATAAAGTCAGGAGGTACAATCATTCACGCGTCGTTGGTTTTATTTGCAGATAGTTGCTAAAAAGAGACGTATATAGTAAGCAGATTTAAATGGATGTGGGTTACCGTTCATATGAGAAGATGAAAATGCTTGTTCAGGATAGAGTAGGGTGGAGAGCTGCATCAAACCAGTCTCCGGACTGAAGACCATAAAAACGACATAGTTGCTAAAAAAACACATATACAAAAATTTTGACATGTAACTGAGTAAACTAAAAAGATTCTCGTTTAGATATGTAGTTAATATACAGGTCCTGAAGAAAACTTTTCTAGTTTGTTTACGTGTGTTCAGTTTATCATTACATGAAACAAAAAATGAACAAAGAAATATATTGGAAGTGTAAATGTAATTGGCGTCGTATACGCACGTTTAATTTATCTGTTTTTGATAAAAGTCATGTTGTGGGAATCTCATTCCATTTTTTCATACTTCATGAGATAAATTAATCATCAAAGACTTGTCCGTATTCTCAACTGTGTTTGTAATCTCCATGTGGTCCGCTAAAATGTTCATAGACTGTTTGGATATTGGGCTACGCTACAGGTCAGTCTCAATTTAGAGGCGATCTTTTTCGATCTGGAGCCACAAACCAAACAGTATTCCTAAGATTGGATGATCAGTATTTCGCATGTCCGCCAAGTCCGCATGGACAGAACTGAGCGCACTTCCTACGTCTGCCCTTCCGATATGACGCCCGTTACCTCTGGAACGAAACGAGTCATTCAATCACCAACCGACTTTCGGCTTATGAGGCCATCCTCAGGTAACAACTTAACGTTTCAAATGTATGTTCACAGATGTGTGACGTACAAAGGTTTATTACCACACAAGGTACAAATTTAGATATTCACAGGACAGGGTTATATTTTTATGAAATTTGTTACTTTTTATGGCCTTGAAGTAAATTTACTAATATACAAAAATCATTATATAAATACACTAACACGAAGATGATGGTACAGACTTTTAATATTAACCATACAAGAAAGCCAATGAATCGTACATAATTCGATAGGTGGTTTGCAATATATGTTACGAATATAAAAACTTGTGTGTGCACGCAGCCGTTAAAAATGGTAAAATTTTTGGGACGATACTCCAAAGTCTCCATATGTTTTGCGACTATATTATACCCCTTTGTAGTTTGCATATTCGTACAGATAAAATTAGCTCAGTCAGTTGGGGCTTCGAGTTCTAATGTTAAGGTCCCGCCTTCCATTCCAGTGCCTCCTTTATTTTCAATTATTTGCAATGTTTAATTCTTAACCTTTAAATATAGTTTTTAAATATAACAAAACAATCAAGTATATTAACACAAATACAAACAATTGAAAAAGTTGGGGTTCTATTAAGAAAACCAATTTTCACACATGGTCAGCTATATGTTGCAGCAAGTGGAGTTCGATCTTTGATGGTTTGAAATTTAATATTTGTAAACATAAAGAACAAGGACATTTGGCGAATGATGAAAGGATTTTTACGAAAAATTCTGTTTTCGCCGAAGTTTTGTAATTCTAAATAGTGTAATAAAGCAATTAATTCCCGCATTTGTGTCTTTCATTCTCTCATGTTTCCTCTTTGCCCTTTCTTTCACCTGTTCTCATAGCAGTCACATAAAACCTATAAATTTGCATTGTTCAATAAATTCCAATTACATTATTTTATTTACTTATTATTATTTTTCATTTCCATGATTTTGCAAACACAACTGGTCGAATTTCCACTACGGGCAATAGTAGTATATATAGAAATCTGATGTTTATACATGAGGTTTCAGCCTCGAATATTATTTTTAAAAGCAGGGGAGAGGGAGAGGTAGCTGCGAGCTGTTATATTGTGATGTAGTACTTTTTTTCTTTTTCGTTTACCAGCAAATAAGCACTGCAGGTCACCGAGGAGGACGCCAGACATGACAGCCAAAGTTATGTGTCAGAGGAAACATTGTACAAATATCACATGATTGCTACGTACTAACTCTCCTGTACGCTTTGATATTGAATGAAATAAGCACTGAATATTTTAGTGCGGTAAACCAGTTTACGTTAATGTTTATATGCTTACGATAATATATTAGTTTTCCCCTATCAAAGTGTGTACACTGTGACTTTTTTTTAATTTTCCTAATGAATCTATATTCCATTTTTCCGCTAATATGTGGCTGTTCACGTGCCGGAAACTCTGAAAATCGGCACCAAGTGCCCGAAATCGGTCTAGTAAAACATTATTAAGACTTGATGGGCGTATGGTTCAATTAATTTACTATGGAAAACAACGCATATAATCTATATGCAGATGAGTAGACTCTGCAGGTTAAACAGCCATATCGCAGCTTTTATTTCATTCACTACATCACAAAGAAAAAGTTTTTTTTAAAAGCTGTTTTTTATGTTGTAATGAATGAACTGAAAGAACCGATGATGGCTGTTTAATCTTTTAATCTGTCGAAATCGGTCATCTGAATAAAGACCTGTTTCGGCTGCTTCCCATAGTAAATTCGTCTAGGTTGTTCAAACTTCCGCAACTGACAAGGAAAGTACTTGGCTCGAGCAAATATATCTGTATGAACGTTTGGTTACAGTACCTCTACGTACACCTCAATGTGCTGGTGGCTGTCGTTTTTATGCAAAACTTTGCAATCATACTCTAGATAGCACTGTAGATGTAATTGTAGACGGCATACGTAATGCAGATATCTGAACTATAACTTACGTAATAATCGTCGTACATGTTCTCTAACGTATTGTCATCAAAAGCCGTAATAATAGTTGCAACTTCAACCTTCTTCTCGGAAGACTGTTGGTATTCACTGTCACTGCTTCCATCGCCTCTTCCCGCACCTACCGTAGCACTGCCGGTAGAAATGAGTTCTTCGTTATTATCATCCCTATTATCATCATTAGGTGTTAGTGTTACAACAGTATCTAACTTATGCTCATATTTCTGTACGATAACAGATACGAGAAAGCATGCGAATGATTCATTTCTACACTAATACCATCTTCACGAAGAATTGTTCTTCGTAACTTCATCTCAACCAATCGCAATACTTTAGCAGGACTGATTATCAATCGCCACTCCATCTGATGCTTCACCACACAAATGTCACAAAACGCATCTTCGGAGGCACACTGCACCGTCAGGTCAAAGTGCAATGTGGCAAGGCACACGCAGAGGCCTCTAACGGACGACTGCGGGAGTGTCACTAGTGCAATAAGGAATCTTTACATCATCTCTCGTACGATTTTAATGTATATATGTTTGTTCGAGACCAAGTACTTTCCTTGTGAGTGTAACTATCATTGTAGAGGAAGAATCCGCATCAGTTGCACACTTGTTTTATTATCTTACATACGACAGGTTTCGGGCATACTAAATCCCATCATCAATTTCAGTAAAGTTATTCAGGGTATTAGACCGCATCCTCGACGTGTAAAACGAACCGACGTTTCGGCTACTATTGCAAGTCGCCCTCTTCAAGGTATTCGTCGAATACGATTTAATTCCCCGAAGAACTTATATGAGAGTGACAAAGGCCGCGAAAGCCTACGCGTACATCCCATCATCAGGTTTACAAGCAAGTCAACAGCCGCAGGCCATCGCACATTGTCAGTGGGAGGTAACAAGCGGTTTTTTCGCGGATGGTGACTTGGTTATACGCCTGATGATAGGATTTAACATGCCAGAATCGGCAGTATGAAACATAAAAAAACAAGTGTGCAACTGAAGCGGATTCTACAATGCTCGGCCAAACAAAAACATTTTCACTGCGATGGATTGCTACTATTTTAGAAACCAATTGAATAATAGTTGCTGCCATGAACAAAGTACTAAAATACAGGAAAATTGAAAGGACATGGTGATAACGTAAGTTACGAGAAAATAACCTCTATGGTTCTATAGCGAGGTGCGGAGGGTATTAGAGCTGACGTTCTTCCAGAAGAACAGGAACGGCAGTTTACTTTTTTATTATTGTCTGTAAGAATTCGTGTACAGTGTTATATTTCAATTCTTTGACTCGCCTGCTCCCGCTGCAGATGAATTTTAAGCTTGTATTATCGATTGCAAAGTGGTTGGATACAGCTGCAAAGTAGAGATTCGCACAGAAGATACTGAAGTCTTCCTCGTAGTTGGGTTTACATTTCTTGAATTCTCTTCAATTTTCGATTCATTTATATGTATATATTTGATCTTATATATTGTTTTAATGATTCATCAGATCAAAATTATAAAACAATCATTTTGTCGTCATTCCAGAAAGAATGGTAGAATTGCAAAAGTAATGGCGGTATTGTGAAAACAATCGCTTATAACGATCTTGTGCAGTCATACGAAGGTAATTAATAGCTTCTGAGAAACGAATTAAACCAAAAATAATTTCGCGGGTTAACTGCAGTGTTAGACAGTATGGGATAAATCCAGTAAATAACTGCGAATATGGGGTGGAAAAAGACAAAATGTCTCAAAAGAAATTCGGAGTAACCATTTTCGTCATGACGCTCTATTTTTGAATTTTCCGACTTTACATGATGACAGTGATGGGATTTCGACCCGCAGTACTAATAAGATCGACTGCGCAGTAGTGTGCAATACAGCGCTGGATCTATCAGAGCGTGTTGCAATCAGTATTAAAAAAAAAAGTCCTTATTATTTCATTGACACATAATAACCCAACACCTTAAAATTAAATTGTATTTTATTATTCTACATTTAATTACAGGTACAATGTTTATTAATTTTTAACCCACTAGCCATACAAATACTAGCGCCTACTGATGAAATTGCAAAACAACTGACTGCAGCGTTACAAGTGAGCGTTCCCAAGACTTTGAATTCACTGCAGTACATTTATGGTGTTCTTGAATGGTGCAAGAAAAACTAATACTACAAACATACCCTCTAACTTACGCCTAGGTCAGATTCAGAGGTTGCAAAGTCTGTTCCCAGATCCAGAGGAGGGCGGATTACAGGCAATGACGGCGACCTGCCCGTCCTCCGTCGGAGTGACTAGACTTGGCTGTCGCAATCGGTTGGAGTCTTCTTCGGGTTTGGTCTTTGTCTGCCTCTACATCTACATCTCCATCTACACACTACTCCGCAATTCAGGGTAAGGTGCATGGCGGAGTGTACACTGTACCACTTCTAGGCATTTCCTTTCCTATTCCACTCCCAAATGGAACAAGGAAAAAAAGAATGCCTATATGCCTCCGTACGAGCCCTAATTTCTCTTGTCTTTGTGATCTTTACGTGACGTTTAAGTGGGCGGCAGTAAGATCGTACTACACTCAGCTTCAAATTCCGGCCCTCTAAATTTACTTAACAGAAATTCACGGAAAGAACGTCGTCTTTCTACCAGCGATCCCCAATTGCGTTGCCGGAGCATTTCCGTGACACTCGCGCATTGGTCGAAACTACCGGCAACAAACCTAGCTGCTCGCCTCTGAACCGCCTCTACATCTTCCTTTAAACTGATCTGCTGCGGGTTCCAAACACTTGAGCAAAACTCAGGACGTGGTCGTACAAGCGTTTTATACGCGGTCTCCTTTACAGGTGAAGTACATCTTCACAAAATTCTCCCAATCAACTGAAGTCGGCTGTCCGCCTTACTCACAACTGTCCTTACATGTTCGTTCCATTTCATATCGCTCTGCGATGTTACGCCTAGATTCTTGAACGGCGCGACAGCATCAAGAAGCTCACTACTAATGCTGTATTCGAATATTGTAGGATTGTTTTTTTCTACTCATGTGCATCACCTTACATTTTTATACATTGAGAGCTAGCTGCCAATCTTCGCACCAACTAGAAATTTTGTCTAAGTCATCCTATATGCTATTACAGTCAGTTACAGACGACACCCTCCCATACACCACAACATCATCAGCAAAAAGCCGCAAATTACTACTTACTCTGTTCATAAGATCATTTGTATAGTTAGAAAAAATAGCGGTCCTGTCACACTCCCCTGGGGCACGCCTGACGATATACTTGTCTTTGATGAACACTCGCCGTCGAGAACAACTTACTGCGTTCTATTACTTAGGAAGTCTTCCAGCCAGTCACAAATCTACGAACCTATTCCATAAGCTCGTATCTTCGTAAGCAGTCTGCAGTGAGGCACTGCGTCGAACGCCTTTTTGAAGTCGAGAAAAACACAATCCGCCTGTTGCCCTTCGTCCATGACATGTGAGAAAAGGGCAAGCTGAGTTTCACATGATCGATGTTTCCTAAACCCGTGCCGATTCATGGAAAGAAGCTTTTCCGTTGCAAGGAAATTTACTATATTCGAACTGAGAATATGCTCTAAAATTCCACATGAAACTGATGTCAACGATATTGGCCTATAATTGTGTGAGTCAGTTCCCTTTCCTTTCTGATAAACGGGAGTCACCTGCGCTTTTTTCCAGTCACTAGGAACTTCGCGCTGAATTAAAATTTGTCGGTTGGAAAGGTCATGATTGGTTGAAGAAGTCGTGATCGATGTGATTTGTCATTTGGTGAGGGATGGTTGTTGACTCAGTCAGTTGGTCTTGTGTAATCCAGTCTGACGTTGTTCGAAATATCGTCCGTTTTGAGAATGTCGAAGGTGTGCTCAGATCATAGAAGATCGAAGGTAGCATCGCTTGGCAGTTGCTGCCGTAAATCCCTCGCGACATCGTCGAAGATGGAGCACTCGGAAACAATGTGTTCCGGGCTTCTAACCTCGGCTGTACACTCACACTCGGGTGTCGCCTGAACCCTAAACCGACCTGGCTGAGCCTTTTGCCCTCTATCAGGCTGTTTTGTATACCTGCCGCCACCGCCAACCTTTCTATGCCATCTGTTCGAACTCCCTTATTGCCCTGCAGAGTCTTAAGGACCCTTTCTCGACCCATCCTCTCGTGTATCGGATCCAACGCTCCCTCTAGTTGTTAGCAGATGACAACTGTCACCTTTCTTTCCTGTGGGTCCCTGGCCACGTGGGTGTGCCCAGGAATGAGACCGCCGACATAGCAGCCAAGGCAGCAGCTCTTTCGCCTCGCATGGCTACCTCTTGCGTCCCATCGGGCGATAGTCTACGGTCTCTTCGCCGGAGTATCGTGTCGTCTTGGCACAGTGCTTGGTTCTCACTGTACGACAATAAATTGAGAACTGTAAAACCGATCCCGACCGCTTGGAGGACCTCCTCACGCCCCTCTCGGCGAGAGGAGGTCATCCTGGCCCGGTTGCGGATCGGTCACTGCCGTTTCAGCCACCGTCATTTGCTAACCGCCGACCCTGCACCGCTGTGCTCCTGCGGTGAATTGCTGACGGTGCGACATGTTTTACTGTCTTGTATTAATTTTAATCACCTCCGTGTAGCCCTTCACTTTCCGTCTACTCTGGAGGAAATTTTAGCTGATGACACACGAGCAGCTGCTCGAGTTTTGCGTTTTTTCAACTTGGCCAATTTATCAAAGGATATTTAACCCTTTTAATTGTTTTTTATCTTTCGTTTTTAGCCTTCTCTTGATATTCTAACTGGCAGTTGCCAATTTTTTTGAGATTAGCGAATCTCTGTTCTTGTCTGGGTGCTAATGACCTTAGCAGTTGTGCGCCCTAAAACCACAAAAAAAAAAAAGAAAGGAAAAACTAAACCGACGTTAGTATGACGGATAGGGCCCATGTCCCGTCAGAAAGTGTTGCAATCCTCTAGAAGGCTTGAAGAATCTCAAAGAGAGTCTATCTTGAATATCCAGCAGGAACTGATGTGACCTGCAATCAGTATTTCTATTACAAAGATAAGGAATATTCATAGAATATATGACATCAAATGCGATTGGGCAATGCTGAAAATGTGTACCCAGCCGGGATTCGAACCCGGGTCTCTTGCTTTCTAGGCAGTTGCGCTGACCCCTACACCACTGGGGACACAGTGATCACCGCACCTGCAAGGACTACCTAAGCACGCCTTCCGTCAGATACAAGTTCCCAGCTTCTCCCTGCCCACAGTACTCAAACTCGTAGTTATGAACTAATTCCCGGGTCCGAATCCCGACTGGGTACACATTTTCAGCTTTGCCCAATCGCAGTTGATGTCATATATTGTATGAATATTAAATAATAACAACTGCAGGATCAGAAGTGACGTCTTTTCTCTCGGAACAGACGCCACATGTATATATATATATATATCTGAACGAAGCCTTCCCTCCAGACGTATGGCGTTCGCGCTGGCGCTGCGCTACCACCGCTGCTTGAGCAGACGGGAACACGGAACACGTGGGGACATGAGGCGGCTATTTGTGACGCGTCACCCGACACCCGGCCCATCAGGCGCTATCACCGCCCTCACACGTCAGCAGCACACGGCGCACCCTAGGGCCGCCCGAAATAGATGCAAGGTGGCAAAACACCGACTCCTCTCACTGATACCGAACGAGCCCGTCTCTGCACCGTCATCAACAGATAGCACCAAAAATAGTGACACTGAAACTATAGTACTCAAATGCAGCAGAAGAATAAAGACACTCACGAACAACCAAACCATTAAAATCACACAAACACAAACAGTACGCCCCATAGCAAATACCACACAATGACCTACCATAGTAAATGCATACATATAATATGAGGCGCGTCCAGAAAGTAAGTTCCGTTTGGTTATATAAAACTAACGGGTACAGATACAGAAAAAATATTGATTGTACAAAAATCTACAAATGTTAAACTACTTTTCTACATAGCTTCCGAAATTTTGTAGGCAATTGTCATAGCATGATACAAGGTTTTGTGTGCCTTTTTTCAAAGAATGTTGCCGCCTGTGTATTCAACCATGTGGTAACATGTTCTTTCAGCTCGTCATCATCGTTGAGGTGTTGTCCACCAAGGACAGATTTTTAGGTGTAAGATGAGGATTACTGTCAAAATATTTCTTTTTCCACGATAATGCCTGACCTCACACACCGAATGTGACCAAACAATTCTTACGGAAACTTCAATGGGACCTGTTTGATCATCCTCCATACAGATCGGACCTCTCTCCTAGCGACTTTCATCTCTTCTTACACCTAAAATCTGTCCTTGGCGGTCAACACTTCAACGATGATAAAGAGCTGTTACCACATGGTTGAATACACAGGCGGCAACCTTCTGTGAAGGATTCATGCAAAAACGTGTGGCACGCTATGACAAGTGCCTTCTAAATGTCGGCAGTTATGTGGAAAAGTAGTTTAAGAGTTGTAGAATTTTGTGCAATAAAAATTTCTTCTGTATCTGTGTACAATTTCATTTTATTGGCAAACAAATTTAAATAAAAAGGTATGCCACAAATTAAGTTCCGTTTGGTTATATAAAACAAACGTGTACAGACAGAAAATATATGTATTGTACAAAAATATACAATATTAAACTACTTTTCTGCATAGCTTCCGAATTTTTGTAGGTATTCGTCATAGCGTGGCAGAAGTCTTTGTATACTTTCTTCCTAGAAGGTTGCCGCCTGTGTATTCAACCATGTGGTAAAGTGTTCTTTCAGCTCGTCATCATCGCTGAAGTTGTGACCACCATGGTTTTAGGTGTCAGAAGAAAGTCGCTAGGAACGAGACTGTACGGAGGATGATCAAACACGTCCCAGTGAAATTCCCTTAAGTGTTGTTTCGTCACATTCGCCTTGTGAGGTCGGGTGGCAACGTGAAGGGAAGAAGAAGACTCCTTTCATCTCTTCTTACACCTAATATCTGTCCTTGGTGGTCAACACTTCAACGATGATGAGCTGAAAGGACATGTTTGACACATGGTTGAATACACAGGCGGCAACCTTCTATGAAAAAGGCACACAAAAAACTTGTCCCACGCCATGAAAAGTGCCTACAAAATTTTGGAAGTTATGTAGAAAAGTAGCTGAACAGTTGCAGATTTTTATACAATACATATTTTTTTCATGTATCTGTTCACGTTTGGTCTATATAACCAAACGGAGCTTGCTTTGTGAACATACCTTGTATTAAAAATCTGTTACCTGTCGGCTCAACTGCAAGGACTGTGATGAAATATACATCGGAATGACTAACAGGACGTTCGATGCTTGGTACTAGGAACATACTAGCACAGTCTAACATACCAGTCACGACACTCGAGCGACTTTTTGTTACCTACCACGACAGCAGCGCACCAAGCGGCCAGCACGGTACACTACTGAACTGGCGGTATTTCGTGCGTTGTATGTCGGGTTACTCGTAGCTTATATTCGTTTTCGTGATGCTTTCCGGAATGGGAAACGCTTGTAGCGCAATAAAATGTAGCAACAACCAGGAAAAATACCTCACTTCTCTGTTTTCAAATTTCTTAATGTGAGATTACCGCCTAATAGAAATACCGGTAATCAATAGCATTTGATAATTAAACAGTATGAAGTTCACTGCAAACATTGACCATGCCAATGCACTAAATGTTACACAATTTTAATCTTATTAATTATGGTAGCAATGTATGTACACAGTTGGGTGACAACATTTATAGTTAGGCCATAGGTAGAAACTCTCCACGTTGAGATTTGCTGTGTGCTTGTAGCTGACGGGAGACCAGCGAGCAGGCCGACGTTGTTGGCTTGTTCCAACTTAGGATTTTCCAGTTCGTTTCCAATGAGGGGAGAGAGGAACAATGGCGAGTGCCACGCACAGTGCAATGCACAAATATTGTAATACTACTGGCATTTGAAGTAATACGATGCAGTTAGGAACCTTTAAGGCCCTCATTACAAAATAGCCTGTTGATAAATAAACAATACATTAGCTGATATAGTCACATCTAACGTAATATGTTTAATTGACAATGAAAAGTAATAAATTACCAACGAAGACAAGACAGTTACACAACTAGCATGGCAATGTTTGTTTATAAAAATAATATATTAACTATTTCTCATTTTATTTTCAATTAATCTTTTGTATTTTATCTTGAAGTATTCAGTTAAATCATTTATCTGTGGTATAAGAAATTGCACGATTATGATAAACAGTGCAAAGGATGTTTATACTAATATAAAAACGTAAGAAAATATTTGTTTAATGTGTAGTGTAATTATTTTGATTGTAAGTAAAGTTTTAGAAATGTATTGGCTGAGCGCCGTACATTGGCAAATCGGTTAGAACAGTTCACATGGAGAAATTGATGACGTAGGGGAAAAAACCCCGGCAGTTGAGCTTTTGACGCGTGCGCTCGCGAGGGCAGGAAGTGACGAGGTCGGGAGCACGTGGAGAACTGGCCGGGCGGCGTCGCTCTGCAATCAGTCGGCATGTGGATCTCAAGGTGGTGACTTGAGATTTGTCTGTGGCAATCGCCACGTGTGGTTGCTCGTCGTAGACTCTACCAAGTTAAATCGAGTGCTACTGTGTGTTTGTGAATATTTAGCCGGTGGAACAAGGTGTGCATCTCATTGAATTAAAGTGACTGTGATTTGTTAATGTAAAACGTGTCGTCGCATAGGCATGAACATAAACGGTGTTTGAGACAGCCACGTGGTGTGAAATCAATTCACGACAAATATTTATTTTGTCTGGGGTCTCACGAGCTATAACTTTATTTGGTAAATGTGTCGACGTACAGACGTATCAGCCACAGGGTTCAAATATTGTGAAATAAACAACATAAAGTGAACTTTCACGTGTTTTCAAAAATAGTAGTTTGTTCACCCTTTTCTCTCATGAACTTGATTTTATTATGAATTTGTTTTGTTAATCAAATGCAGGGAAGGAAAGCTGCGAACGTGTGATATCATCCCCTAGAAAACGAGTCAAACAGTCGCAATCACAGTTCCAGTGTTTTTGCATGTTTAGGAATTTGTTTCGCAGTTGGTGGTTGTGAGTTTTAAAAATTAAACTCTATTTTAAACTCTCACCCCGACCTTCACGCTCGCACTAAGAACACTGAGAGGTATGTAACAATCATTCTGCTGAAATGTTTCCGTTACGATTCACCTGAAAATTGCACATATTTATATATAATAGTTATTGTTTGACCTTTTTAGGAGAAAAAAATGGCTTTTACTGTATATAGACAACTATGTACTGGAGTCTGGATGTCCAGAGGTACAGAGAAATGGTGTATGATGGGCATAAGATATAAAGTAACATTCTGAAGAAAAAGCTGCAAGACTGAACCCTTATATTTTAGTAAAAAATTGAAAGTTCGGAAAATAAGATGAAGACCATCTAGGGAAATAGGCAAATACCCAATATTTGTAGAAAATATGAACACATAAACAGTTGTCCTAAAAACTAAAACACGAAAGGAAATGAAAAGTGTGTGTCATACGCTTTGGAACTACACGGTTCACTTCTTAGACTTACATTACTTCCGTAGCAGTGGGGAGAGCTGCAAAAATATTTGGAGGCACATGTTTCTGCGTGAGTTGATACTAGCTCTCGTCGTTCCAATCATCTGTTTCAGCTCCACTACTGTTTATTTATGCATCATCCGTTTCGACTGATATTAGACTAAGGCCTTTGTATCTAAAATAAAAGTCTTATCGTGAATTACACAGAAAAGGGTGCGAGAATAAAGTGTTATTCATACGATATATAAGAGGTTCACAGGTGGCTCCCTTGGTCACCACTGGGAGCGCTAGTGTCGTCTTAGCTGTTAGGCGCTAACAGATTTTACACCAGTGAGTGTCGCGAATGGTACGTTAGACGGTGATACTAGTATGTGGAATTATGGAATTAATCACTCAACATTTGCAGACCACTCAGTCAGGGACAAAATAGGCACAACACTATAGAAACAAGTATCCCTTTTATGTCGTATCTACTTCCTTTCCACGAAAAATTCCACATGTACGAATCAGTAGCCAACATTTCATCCATAATCACACAAATTATTGATATTGCGTCTGTTCTTTCATAAATAACTGTATGTATGCCCTCAACAGGCAACTGACAATCTCTGAGCGAACGCATAAATACGCTGTGGCTAAGAGGAATTAATGGGCAGAGGGAACCAGCATCGCAGTGGGCTATAAGTTGAGAATTTCTGCAGGACAGGAAGCCTGTGTGGGTAGCCTAAAACCTGCGCTATGGCGCAGCGCGTTCGCTGCGAGTGCTGCCAGCCCTCTTCAATAAGAAACTGAGCCCAGAACTAAACGATCATCAAATAATAATCTCGATGTAACGTCGGAGATAAACCGAAAACTCATCTACAAAAAAGAAAGAAAAAATATGGGTTGAGGTGACGGTTGGCCTGATGTGTGGAATGCGGGACCAAATCGCGATCCCACACAGATTTTCAGCTTCGCCGTTTATTTTAAAGTCCTGCAGCGATCGAGATATTAAAATATTTAGAATTTGTAAACAAATATTGGAAACCAAGTACTGTACAAAGTAATATGAAAAACATAGAAAAGTGTAATTTCTCACAGCCTTCATATGATTTTGGACGTGAGGCTGTAATGATGATGAAATACTTCAAAATAGATAGACTGGCAGGCCAGTCCTTACCCTACTACTGTACCACCGATAGTCACACAAAAAAGAAAAAAAAGTAACACTAGCTTTCGGAACAGGATTCCTTCATCAGGTAGGAGAGAATGGAAGAAAGGAATAGGAAACAGAGGGGGTAGGTTATTCACGACCTACGCTATGAGTATAGCCGGTGTTCTTAATGTCTGAATTTTGTTCCATATAACAGGATGGTGATCGTAGAAAGTTTGAAAAGCATCTTTCATTGAAATACCTGCTAAGTTTGTGACATTACATTCTTTTAAATTTAGCACAAGGCTTCCGTTGTTGCTGGTATCTTGTCAAGTCATGATTTAGAGAAAACAACATCTTAGCAAACCTCATTCATTTTTTATGTTGCCAGGTTCCGCAATCACGGTTACTATCCTCAGATCTTACTGTTTGGAGCAGAAAACAAATAATTTCAATGAGATCAGAAGATGGTAATCCTGATTAATGAAACTGCTCGTCATAACTTACAAGGAAAGTACTTGAGATCGAACAAACACACATACACCAAAATCACATGAGAGATAATGTAAAGATCCCTTATTGCAGTAGTGATACTCCCGCATCTGCAAAACTCTGCAGTCGTCCTTTAGAAGCCTCTGCCTATGCCTTGCCACATTGCACTTTGACCTGTCGGTTCACCAGTAGGGACGGTGCAGTGTGCCTCCGAAGTTGAGTTTTGTGTTGTTATATGTGTGGTGAAGCGTCAGATGGGGCGGCGATTCGTAATCAATCCTGCTAATGAAACTTCCTGGCAGATTAAAATTGTGTACCGGAACCGGGACTGGATCCTGGGACCTTTGCCTTTCGCGGGCAAGCGCTCTACCGACTGTGCTATCCCGACACGACTCACGATGCCGCCTCACAACTTCACTTCCGCCAGTACCTTGCCTCCTACTTCCTGCTAATGTTTTGCGATTAACTGAGATGAAGTTGCGAAGAACCCTTCTTCCCGAAGTTGGTATTAATGTATAAGATTAATTATTCGCATCCTTTCTCGTATCTGTTGTGGTACAGAAATATGAGCATAAGTTAGATACTGTTGTAACACTAACACTTAATGATGATAATAGGGATGATAATGACGAACAACTCATTGCAAGCGGTAGTGCTACGGTAAGTGCGGGAAGAGGCGATGTAAGCAGTGGCAGTGAATACCAACAGTCTTCCGAGAAGAAGATTAAAGTCGCAACTATCATCACGGCTTTTGATGACAGTACGCTAGAGAACATGTACGTTGATTATTACACAAGTTATAGTTAAGGTATCTGCATTACGTATGGCGTCTACAATTACATCTACAGTGCTATCTAGAGTGTGATTGCAGAGTTTTGCATAAAAACGACACCCACCAGCAGATTGAGACGTACGTAGAGATCCTGTAAGCAAACGTTCGTACAAAAATGTTTGTTCGAGCCGATGTAGTTTCCTTGTAAGTAACAAAAACAGGTTCTCTCTCAACAGAAGGAACTTATATCATCAAAAGTAGCCTAAATGCATCTTGTATGATTTCTTTTTTCGTTGGTGCCACATGATCGTTAACACCCAACCGTGTCCGACATCTCTGTTGTCGTTATTCACACCTCGGCCCAAGGTAAACATCTCGGAAAAGACGGCTACTTTCTTCCTTCGCCCCGCAAGCTCTTACTTCACACACCGGAGCGATAAACAGCCGACCAATTTCAGAGTAGGGTCGCCAGTATGGGCGGATTACGAGAACATAATTCTATCTCGGAGTGGCCGTAAAGAGGGTTTATACACATTGCCGTTGGCGCGGGAATTCACGTCCCGAGGAGAGTCAACGACGGGCGCGTCTCGAGCTATTACCTGCCAGGACCGCGGCGCATACTTTGCCCCCTCCACCGTGTGTCTGGAGGGGGGGGGGGGGTCGGCTGTCAGCGGCCCCGCCTCAGGGGACGGCGCTCTCCAGATTCCGGCGCCAAAATAAACCAGCCGGGCCGCCGCCGCCGGAAGAACTCACTCGCCTCGCCTCGGAGGTCCCGCGTTATTCTTCGGCGCGGCGGATGACGGACGCCTGCCGGCAAGTGCCCTGTTACCGCGGCCCCCCAGGAAGCACAGCCGCCGTCGCCGCCGCCGCTGCCACGCCCATCCGGAGCAGCATTACTCACTGCCTCCAGACGGCAGCCCTGAGTGGTAACGGATGCCGTCTTGTCTAGGGTGAACTGACGACGCTGGCATGGCACGCTTTAGGGTCGAAGCAGTCTCGGACGATCTAAGCAAGACACTTTGTCATAGTAGCACCAGTTATTCACTCTAATTTAAGCACCTCTGCCCTTAGAAGTAGTTTTTCACTTTTCCTGGGAAGAGACTGAGCAGTAAATTATTTAAAAGAGTGGTGCACTATTTTAAAGGTGTTAAAGTGGTACTGTGGGTACGCTTCATATACTCTAACCCATGTAACACTGTAACCAGTGTATTTAAATCACACACAGCAGACTAAGAAGATACAAAACAACTTTAATTGCCTTTTTAAGATTACGAACTACTGGATGTGGAAAGTGGCAACAGCGTTTCATTTATTTTATTAGAGTTGTCTGCAGTGTCATACTTCCTCTTTCCTTACCATAGCATCCTTTTAACCCTTAACTACTATAGACGTTGACAGGAACGCAGCTACTATGAAGGGGTCTCTCAGACCGCTCTCTTATTTTCCATGTATTAAACTAGTGTTTTGCTAAATATATATTTTCATGGCTTCCTGTCGTTCAATATACTTCTTAGAGGTGGCATTAGTAGAAATTTGACTTTTTAAAGAATGTAGTTTGAGTAACATGACGACAAGTAAAACACAGCGTAATTTGCAGTACATTTTTATTTTTTGTATTATGAAAAGAACAGCAAGTAATTATTTCTCTACACACCCACACATTATCATTATAGAGATCATATTACAAATTCACAGCGTGATTAGATACAAAAATCCCATTTGAATTATAGCAAATTGTATGCTAAATCTCCTTTCCATTTACGATTGTCCTAGATAGGTTGCCACATTTTCCTTATAAAACAAAAAGTACAAACTAAATATATCCTTTGAGCCGTCTATCGCAGTCCAGGATGCTGTAAGACGATGTTGTGTTGCCTTGTCCGTACGTTGGCTGCTGGCTGCTTTTTTCGCCATCGAAAACATCTGTTCTTACCGAAGAAAGAAGCTGTTTCGTCATCATCAGGTGTCACATCTTCATCACTTTCAGGTTCCTGCTCTGAACTACCTAAAAATCAGGGTCATTATCGCTATCGTCAAAACCATCTGAGGATCACCGAAACGTTCTTGATCATCCACATCTGCTTCACGTAAAATGCGTTGCATAGAACGTTTAGCTTTTCCTGCCATGGAGAAACACGACACGGAACAACAACAGCGAGAGAGAGGCCACAGCCACAGCGCTGTCGCTTAGCAGGCCCCGCTCACGAGACCGACTGGCCAGGTGCTATAAGGCAGAGCCTGCGCAAACACTGAGGCCGCGCAAGGCTCATAAGAGCAGCACCACTGCAAGAATGCTGGCACTCGGACCTTGTCGGCCACCAGCAAGGTACACGGACGAGTCCTTTCAACTTGGCAGGGGTGTGTGAAATATCAGAACTCAAAAAGTCGTAGCAGTCTGAGAGACCGCAGATAGTAGTTGGAGGGTTATGTAAATTAGATTTCTATGGGGTCACGGGAAATGCTGAAAATGGTTAAAGTCGTACCTCACTAACAGGAAACAAAGGATGTCAGTGCAAGTGACTAGTGAATTAAGCCAACAGTCATCATCGGATGATCTTAGAGCCATTGCTTTTTCTTGTGTACATTAATGACCTCTCGTCAGTTATACTACCAGAAACAAAGTTCGTTTTCTTTGCAGATGATGCAAGTATTGCAGCAAAAGTACGCCAAGCATAGTTATAGAAAGGTCTGCTAATGATATTTTCACGAACATTAATAAATGGTTTAAAGCCAACTCATTGTTACTATATGCAATTAGGAACATGTAAGAGATTTCCCGCCAGCATATGCATTATGTATGAAGATGAGCAGATAGGTTGACAGTATTGAATTCCTGTGATTCAACCTTGATAATAAATTTAGTTCGGAGGAGCACACCACAAAACTGCAAAAACGACTCAACAAATCTGTATTTTCAAAAAGAGTGTTATCAGGCACAGTATTAACTATTATTCATCTGTTATAGCCGCGGTGGAGCAGACGAGCGGTCTAAAGCGTCTCGCTGCGGAGTGCGCGGTTGCTCGCCGTGGAGGTTCGAGTCCTCCCTGGGCATGGGTGTGTGTGTTGTCATTAAGTTAGTTTACCCTCTGGACTAATAACCACGCAGTTTGGTTCGATAGATTTACAGACACTGGAACATTAAAAAAATAAATAAATAAATAAATAAAAAATCTGTAATGCAGCGCATCTGCAGTATTAAAGGAACGTATTAAAATAAGTGAATGTCGAAACATGGAGTGCCCCAACTCACTTTCTTGTGCCGTTCAAATGCTTCATTTTCGCAGTAATTAACAGTGGTTAAAGGAAATGGATGTTTTCAAATGAATGCCGATATAAAGGATGATGCGCCGGGAGAAGCATCTAGCTGTGCTCCGGTGGAACTACGAAGTCGACACGTTGTCAGCTCTGGAATTCTGAATATCGCAGTATCGAAATAACATTATTTCTTGGCGTTGTATAAATATAGGAACACCGAAATTGTAGTTCCATTTCAAATATTAGGCTAATGAAAGTTATATAATTCGAAAATGGCATGAGAAGTATATACTTCCGTTTTTATTTGTTGTTATTGTGTCAGGCATTTTCCTTAACACGTAAAAGATACCGTTTCATACCTCCCAGTGCCTGTTAAATTTTACCAAATATCCTAGCGGCCTCCTATGATAATGTTGGCAACAGATGCTGAATAGTGAGAATCCTGTGAGTCTTCATTTTAGCCAGTAGCTTGAGAAGGCTGATGTTTTTTCATGGAATCTTCGCTTTACGAGGGCAAGTATTTTTACTGAGCGGACGAGGGTACATACAAGAACCTGTCAACCATAAAGCAGGAACAGCATTATTTGTTTACTTCATGGTCTGTACGATACACTAATCGAGTCATTCTATGTAGTTCGAACAAGTACGCAAAGGTTTTCTATCGTGTTGTTGATGTTACCAACACAATCACGCGAGGCCGCCGACATAATACGTAAAATTTTACATCCAGTGACCATTGAAAACACAGTTGGTCGATTTTCGACCACAGGCAATACTAGTTATTTAAAATACACATCATCGTGGTGCAGATTAGTACTGCATTATTTTTAAAGGTGTTAAAGCGGTACTGTAAGTAGGCTTTATACACTGTAACCAGTGTAATATTGTAACCAGTATATTTAAATTACACACAGCAGCTTAAGAAGCTGCAAAACCACTTCAATTGCTTTTTTGTAGGTCACCAACTACTGGATGTGAAATGTGGCAACAGCGTCTCATTTATTTCATTTTATTTGTCTGCAGTGTCATACTTCCTCTTTCCTTTACTTGTGTGAGAGAATGTGGCGTTTTTGTGATGGACTATACACTTTTAGAAGGTTGGTATCGGAGCAGAGATGGTAAAGTTGTGATTGTAGCTTGTAGTGTGACCGTGTTCTTGTCTCCTTTAGACCCACCATATAATTTCTGTAGAATTCTTTAGAAGTACTTCCAAGAAAGTAGTTCATATACCAGAGGAGCAGCTACGCTGTTCCTTCATACTTCGATGTACTCTTCTTGATTGTACAGTCAGACTTCTTCTTCTTACTGAAGTTACCAGATAAAAAGAGAGAGAACTGATTCTTAATCTGTAGGCTTTAACTACTTAACAACTGTAGCCCACAGAGTCAGTTGAATGAATTACACTGGGATTTGTTTCCCACAAGTACAGTTAGACACTTCACACATTCGTGTCTTAGATGAACTTCTACAGCAATATAACAATAATGACAAAAGTCAAGCCGCGGCGGATTAGCTGCACATACTGGAGCGCCATGTTACGGTGCGCGCGGCCGTTCGCCGTCGGGGTTCAAGCCCCTCAAGGGCCTGGTGTTTGTGTTGTCCTTAGGTTAGTTTAGATTAGTTTAAGTAGTTTGTAAGCTACGGACTGATAACCTAGATGGTAAGCCGATAGATTCACAAAAATATACAGAAGTCAACTAACTTAACATAGATATTATAACATAAGGATTCCATGATATTTTCTTCTTCAACATTCATCGTCCATGCAGCGTCTATGTTAAATACAATCACTGCCACTTGCTACTGACAGGCTGTCCAGTACATAAACAGAAAAGAGATCTTGGGCAATATTTGATATCTCACTTGATAATCATCATTTGGTCATATGGCATCGATACAGGCAGATATGTAGTGTAAATGGTTATACTACAAGCTTATTTCAAACATTTTGCTTGGATTGAAGATGGCCTGTAGTTGGAGTAGCATTTCACGGTAGGAACCTGAACGAATAGCTCAGGAATACCCTCGTAAGTTTTGCGAGAGTGGTGGATTTCCGAAGTGTAGAGAGTAGAGGCCACCATCTCAGCCAATCAGGTGAGAGCGTTTGAAAGAGAGTCGTTAGAGTCAGCTAGGAAGCCACGTTTCGGCACTGTTTTCTTGATGGGGAAGATGAGCGGACGCGTACGAAGCAGCAGCTATTTGGTAAATGGACTAAAATGCTGCGCGCTTTTGGCGAGTTGTTTTACAACACGATTAGTTCATGGGTGGTTTAGTGGCTGCCGGCCGCGGTGGCCGAGGGGATTGAGGCGCTCCAGTCACGGTCTGCACGGCCACTACGGTCGGGGGTTCGAATCCCCCCTTGGGCATGGATATTTGTGCCGTCCTTAGTTGTAAGTAGTTCATAAGTAGTTTGTAAGTTTAGGGACTGATGACCCCGTAGTTAAGTCCCATAGACTCTACAAACATTTGAACATTTGATTTGTTTAGCGGCTTTCGTTAAGTGATGTTACATATTTTGTGGGCTAAATAGGTGTGAGTTAATAATTTTTCATGTACTTACCAAGTGAGCACATGGTTCTCGGCAAGTCACTTTTATGCACAGTAAATAAATTATGAAGTCGCTTCTGCTTGCTTTGCCTACTTTTAATCTTGATTTAGTAATAATACGTAATTTTGTTGAGGGCATTGACAGTATTCTATGCGTTTTTGTGCCATTTGTACGTAACAGTCGTTGTGTTGGGGCCACGTGGTGCGCCAATGCACAGTAGTCAGTACCGGTAATGCTTGCTCGTTTGCTTGCTTCATGATCAGCTCCATCAGAGCACTGTTTAACAAATTATATGAATCGTAAATTATTATCTGTGGGTTTCATGAATGTTCTGCGCTCGCTTCAGCTTTACATATGTTTTTGCCTCGTGCATTGATATGCACGCGTCAGCGTACCTTATAATCAATTTGATGTCTATTTTCTTGCATGATTCTGGCTTGAATATAACGCGGGAAAGTAAGAAAGAATCGAGTGTGTGCTCCTTGTTTCCAAACTAATGTGACCACTGATAATTAAGTTAGAGACCCGTGACGATCCTATGTTTTTGCTTTACTTTGTTTAATTCTTGTGAACGATAACAATAAATGAAATAATTGCCCTTAACAGTCGAATCAGACTTTGTCACCTTTTTCAAATCCGGTCTCCATGCTCCACTGAATCCGATTAATATAAATCATACAATTAGAACCCATCCCAATCGCAGACTTTTGTTTTGAGTCCACTGATATGAAAACAGTCGGCGGTTACCATCCAGTTGTCTAGTCCGTTGGCTTCGTTGTTGTTATGCTTTCCGTTGCGCAATTCAATATTTTATGCACGTAGTAGTGATTCGGGCCTAGAATCGGTGAGATGTGCAGTTAATTTGAACCAATGTACATCCACTTAGCCTCAGCGTTGAACAAGGGTAGTTATCTTCAAGTGAGACTACGCAAACTGCATGAACATACAGATAAAGCTTACCGTAGCGAGCTTTTTTGTTTCATATCTACTACAGCTACAAGGTCACATGGAATTGAAGAAACACAAATGTTTTTAATAGGTAACCGCGCAGTGTTACCCACCTGACCAACACCCTCATCTTAATACGCCGTAAAGCCATTAAGTTCTTAGGCTTGAGGCCTGTATTCGTCACATATTTCTGCACGCATTTGACGGCACTACACGGCATCGTGTGCAATGTAGAGTGTCATGTGGGTGCCTTCCCTCCAGGCGTGAAGTCTCAGAACGTATTGACTGTACCAATCTATACCTGAATCTATTCGCATCCATTTCTCTTTCTGCATGAAAGAATGAGCTAATGTGTGTTCATGTTGCCTAGTTACAAGATACTCATTATGAAGTGCATTGATATCGTAACAACTCCGATTTCTTTAGCACAAAATAATCACAATGAAATTGTTTGATTACCAATATATTCAGAAAATTGAGTTGACCATTGCACTCTTTATGCATGGTGAACTGTATCTTGAGGTGCAACAAGAACACATCCCGCTCGTCTTCACTGTAAGCCCATACTACGAACGTGTCATCCACGTAGCGATGCCACTCAGTTCTTTTCTTGCCGGTTGTCTGCAGTGCCTTCTTTTCGAAAAACGTCAAAAATAAATGACCGGTAAGTGCTGGACTAAGAGAGCTGTCACTACCCACGTCGTCAATTTGTTATTAAAACTCGATATTATTCTGTAAACAATCTTCGGCAAGGCAGACTGATACACATCTACTATTAGCAAATAACTTCTTTTAAAAGAACCACAGTAAGCTAGGACAATACATCAATGTTCGCAAGAATGTCACTCGCATTGATGTCAATGTTCCCTTACTATTTCAATAAAATGCACAGAGACCTTAATTTAACTCTGTTCTACCAATTTACGGCTAACGGCTGAGAGGCGAGATGTCTAACACATGTCATTAACTATTGGTCTTAACGACGCCGATACCTTATGTACCTTCGGTAGGCCCTTCAGTCTCGGTGAATACACTTCTGTTATGCACACTTGATTTTATCGTCTGAAGAGAAAAGTGGCCGGCCGCGGTGGCTGAGGGGACTGAGGCGCTTCAGTCACGGTCTGCACGGCCACTACGGTCGGGGGCTCGAATCCCCCATCAGGCATGGATATTTGTGTCGTCCTTAGTCTTAGTTAGTTCATAAATAGTTTGTAAGTTTAGGGACTGATGACCCCGTAGTTAAGTCGCATAGTTAAAAAAAAACAGAGAAAAGTGTTTACCAGGTGATTCGTAGTTCTCAAATTTTTCTATGTAGCGGTTATCTGAAGCTATATCCAAGTACTGGAATCCAAAAGATCACCGATCTTATTGCAGTAATTATTGCGTGAAGTTTGTTTTATTTTACCCTTCAATCCCATGTGCAGGAACAGCGGCAAAGAAAGTAATCTTCAAGATCATGCTCTCTAAGGGTAACACATAGAGACGCATGCTCGTACTTATAAATACAAATAAACTAAATTGCAGTGCAATACAGTAGCGTGAGTACGTAACGTCGGATATTGTTGCTATTCTGCATGATTCTTTATATTAATTACCAGTAAGTAATTTTCATCACTTTTCAGTATACCTTGATATTACATGCTATGTCATAACCTTTCTATTTAAACATAACTTAGGTTGTGAGTACCGATGGAACTTTGCATATAGATGTTGTTTAGGTCTAACAACATACCGATATGTAGGTATTTTTTGAATCTGCGTCCACCATGTCAGATTACCCAAGTCACAACCCGCAACTAAATCAATCGACTCCACTGCAGCAAACAAATGTGACCAAAAATCCCCCAACAAACGAGAAAATTCACCTGTACCATGACCTTCTTCAAGGCCCGTCGATATTTGGCATATGGTTTTAAAAGAAACAAACCCGCGGCGGTGGAGCGGCCGAGCGTATTGAGGCGCTACGCTATGATGTTCGAGGTTCCCCGTCACGGTTCGAATCCCCCCTCGGGCATGGCTGTTTGTGCCGTTTTTAGTATAAAGTAATTTGTAAGTTTAGGGACTGATGACCCCGCAGTTAAGTCCCATAAGCTTAACAAACATTTGAACATTTTTTTAAACGAACACAGTCACTCCTACCAAAATTAACAATATTTCACGTTTGCCTGGTAGGCCCGAAACTCAAACAAGTAACTTACAAAAGTTAAGGCTACAAATATAACGTCAAAAGAAAATATCAAAAAGTTTAAACTGAAACGTTATAAAAAGAAAAAAAAAACTATTCCTATTGACAAAAATTTTTCGGGTGTGGAAGGTTAAAAAACTTTCTGACAGTTCAGAATCGTGAGCTGGAGGCCAGTATAATGACCATCAAGTGACAGTCTTAGTGACGGAACAGTGCGTTTGATGCCACAAAGATTACTACAAAACAAAACCAGTGAATGGATAATTAGGTCTAAGCGTTGTTTACACGAATCCTGTGGCCATCGATGCGGCAGTGTCATTAAAAAACAAAATCTAAGCCTATACAGTAAACCTTTCCGTTGATTAATTAAGGGTACTTTTTAAGTAAACTAAGGTTATGTCTCGTTATTTTCTTGGTATATGAAACTGATATGTTCTAAAGATTAATAAAAATGTAAAAGCAATCACGTGCTGTACTGTGATGTTTACAAATAAGGTTGATTTTAACCTATAATTTAACTACGTTACTATCTCTATAAAATATTTATGGCATCAAGAAATTCAATATTTTTAATATTTTACAGACTGTTTTGAATAATTTTCGCTTTGATTTTAAAGTGCTGAGTCCTTTGGCCATCTATCCCTTACATAAGTGGCCATCTACTCCTGATACAAGGGTGAGGCGGCCAAAAATTACATATTTAAAAAAAATGCTGGTTTAAAGTTCAGTATATCTTTGTAAACAAAGTTGACTTTTGATGTTTATGAAGTGAAAATGCAAATTAGGAAATATTTAGGTTGTTTCTTGTCTATTAGGTTTGTGATACTGGCTTTTGATAACGTCATGGCCATCTAACCCGGCTTTACCCTACTCTGAGATGATGGACTTGCTACCGCACTTGGTACACTATCATACAAAGCGAGCCAAAAATCAAAGAGGCGTATATCACCATCTACTTCGGTATGAATAAGGGCGTCTGTTCCAGACCACCGGTTAGTCGCGAACAAGAGAACGGCGTAAGAAGAGGCGCTTGCCAAGGCTGTTTCAGCTCCCTGTTTATAGCTGACCCACTTCTGGCTCGTCTCGTTATTCGGGATAGCATCACACTGCACGTGTTACCGCGCGTTTGTTCCAGCATTTAAGAGCGGATTTTCTTGTGCGTGGGGTTTGAAGTAAGACAACAACCTGGTAGGTCGCCAAGAATATTTTCGTTCCCTACAGAATCGTGTTCAAGAGCTGCGATATTTATTGGGATTTACAGGACATGAACACAGTTTACTACATCTTGTTCCAAGAAGAGAGCACAGCGTATATGTTAACACGGAGATGCAAGCTCAGAGCGAAATCGACGAATGAAGACTCTGACGTTACCTTGCAGTTTATTATACGTTTTGTTCGGTAGGGGTAAACACAGATGATAGATTAAAAGTTTTATCTCTCAGACTTCAAAAGAGGCCAACACGTTGGTGTGCAGTTAGTGGAGGCAACTGAGACGAAAACTGGTATACTGGTTAACGTGCCACCAGCGTCAGTATGCTCAGTAATGACAGTGTATACAAAGCATGGCGAATCATCATTAGTAAGACGAATAGTGAGCGAAATCTGAAGTTTGGCCAGGATCAAGACAGACTGAAGCCCGCCACACGGAAAGGACGCGTGTTCTAAGGCGTCCTGCTACAGACTGGGCGGCCTTTCCGGTCAGAGGTTCGATTCCTCCCTCATATATGGATAGTTGTAAGTCTAAGGATTGATGACGATAGCAGTTTGGTCCAGTAGCTATACTAATATTTGAATTTTTTTATTGTGGCCGGCTAATAAAACGACCACGTCCAAAATTCAAATGATGATGATGATTGGCGTTTTAGGGCGCTCAACAGCGAGGTCATCAGCGCCCGTCCAAAATTCAACACAAGGAAAGTACTCGGGCTCGAACAAACACAAATATACCAAAACCGTCTGAGAGTTAATGTAGAGGTCCCTTTTTCCATTAGCGATACTCTCGCATCTGCAAAACTTTGCAGTCGCTCATTAGAACGTGAGCCACGCCGCATTGCAGTTTGACCTGCCGGTACACCAGTCGGGACCAGTAGGGACAGTGCGGTGTGCCTCTGAAGTTGCGTTTTGCGACGTTATTTGTGTAGTGAAGCGTCAGATGGGTCGGCGATTGGTAATCAATCCTGAGAATGTATTGCGATTGGTTGAGATGAAATTCCAAAGAGCCCTTCTTTGTGAATACCGTCTTGGTGTAGAAGATGAATCATTGACATGTCTTCTGGTATCTTTTATAGTGCAGAAATATGAGCATAGATTAGAAACACTATAGTATATACCAGGTAACATGCGAATGATTCATCTTTTACACCTATATCATCTTCACGAAGAATGTTTCTTCGTAACTTCATCTCAACCAGTCACACTATATTAGCAGGACTTTTTACCAATCGCCGACCTATCCGACGCTTCACTACACAAATAACGTCACAAAACGCAACTTCAGAGGCACACTTCACCGTCACTACTGGTGTACCGGCAGGTCAAGGTGCAGTGCGGCGTGGCACACGCAGAGGCCTCTAACTGCGACTGCAGAGCTTTGAAGATGAGGGAATATCACTAGTGCAATGAGGAACATTCGCATTATCTCTGACACGATTTTCGTGCATTTATATTTGTTCGAGCCCAAGTACTTTCCTTGTTAGTTGAATAGTACTCTTTCGGTAAAGAACATTGTGGCTGTAGCTTTTCATGGATGGGCTGTACTTGCTAAACCCATAAAAATGGTCATCGACGTGAAAGCTGCGAAGTAAATTGTGCCACAACAGTAAAAGCTGAACACTCGGTGCCTTGGAGTACGTGGTACTGTCCGATGAATCATTGTCGTGGTTGAGTGGCTGAGCGTTTCAAGGCGCCTTGCTGCGGAGCGCGCCGCTGCTCGCCGTCGAAGGTTCGAGTCCTCCCTCGGCATGGGTGTATTTTCTGTCCTTAGCATGAGCCAGTTTAAGCAGTTTGAAAGCCTAGGGACTGGTAACCACAATAGTTACGTCCCATAGATTTACAAACATTTGAGCATTTTGATGAATCACTGTTTATACTGCTTCCTACCAGCAACCGGTTATATGACACTTCCTGGCAGATTAAAATTGTGTGCCGGAACCGGGACACGAACCTGGGATCTTTACCTTTCGGGAGCAAGCGCTTTACAGACTGAGCTATCCCCACACGACTCACGATCCGTCGTCACAACTTTACTTCTGCCAGTACCTCGCCCCCTATTTTCCAAACTTCACAGATGTTCTCCTGCGAACAATTTCAATCTCCCAGGAAGTTTCGTATCAGCGCACACTCCGCTGCAGAGTGAAAGTTTCATTCTGGAAACAGGTTATATGTTTAGAAATCCCCAATAGAAACTTACAATACGGCGTACCAGCTCTTTCAAATATGGTGAAGCGTCTGTTATGTTTTAGTCAGGTATATCGTGGTCTTCTATTGTTTCTGTCATTGCCCTCACTTGTCAGATAACTGTGAATGGATGCCTCACCGTACTTTACAGTAAACTGCTTACTGTGACTAACATATTGCTAACAAACACTGGCATATCATAAAACAATAATATGCCTATTACCACAGATAAAATGGTTCAGACGTAATCTGCACACCATGAGAAAAAAATCAAATATCTCCTCTGGACTGTAAACTCGCCACACAACATAATCTAACCGTTGTGATAACCAAATTAACGGATCCAGTGTACAATTAGCGATAGGTTTGGTAGAAGACAGGATACCATTCTTTTGCAAACTATACAAACACTTTACAACTATGTTCCTCAAAGAGTTTTACCTGCTCTCAAAGCTAATGGTGGTCCAAAACCTTGATAATAAGTAAATACTGTGCCACAATAATTACCTTATCAAAAGCGTTATCTTGTTGGTAGCTCATGTGAACATTGCGATGTACTGTAAGACAGATATAATCAAACAAATAGCTTTTACATACAGGTTAATCGACATTAATAGTTTGTAGGCAAATAAGTCGCCACATGCAGTTCAGAACCTCCTAATCAGAACCATCCATTGTTTAGAGCCGCGCGAAATAACCGCGTGGTCTAAGGCGTTATGCTACGGATTGCATCGCATTTTTGTATTTATCTGCTGGTGACCGGTTTCGATCATTCACAAATTTATCATCAGAGCATGCCATAGCAGGCAACGCTAAAAATTCGATGGTCAGATGCCGAAGCATTTCAGTTGACAATCACATTTTCAGCGTTGCCTGCTACGGCATGGTCTAAAGATTGTATTACAAATGTTTGTATAGCTTATGGGACTTAACTACAGGGTAATCAGTCCCTAAAATTACAAACTAGCTAATACTAAGGACGGCACAAATACCCATGCCCGAGGGGGAATTCGAACCCCCGACCGTAGTAGCCGTGCGGACCGTGACTCGGCCACCGCGGCCGGCCATCTATTGTTCCAAAGCCACTTTCAACTTGTAACGGGCTAAAAGACACATGAAGGACGTCGTAAACTTTGACAGACGATTTATTTGAAAAAATAAAATATAAAAAGTGTTAGCTTATCTTGAAATACGAGTACGTGCAGCCAAATTCATCACTCCGTTGCCAGTGAACCTGTCATCCATGTGATTTTTCCACTTTAGTTTAGCTGACAGGGATGCAATGAGTTCGCGCCAGTTTCAGTACCATTCAATTACTTCTTTGCCTGTCAGCCTCAGCCGTCGCTGACTTTCTGTTGCTCAAATTATAGAATACCGGTTATCTGCACGAACACTGTTGTTACAATCTCAAGGAAGAGCATGCATAGATTTCAGAGTCTCAATCCACATTTCAATTGCGTAATTTTAGGAATGCTGTTACTAATTGCAGTTCAGCTCGTATTTACATAATATTCTCTGTAATTTTACTTTGTCGGAGTGATTTTAAACGGAAAAAGTTTCGTACGAAGTTTCTTAGCCGCGTCGGAATAGTCGTGCGAACTGAGGCTCCCTGCTGCGGTGTTCGCGCGACCATTCGCCGTGGAGGTTCGAGTCCTCCCTCGAGCATGGGTATATGTGTTCTCCTTAGGTTAGTTTAATTTATTTTAAGTAGTTTGTAAGCTAGGGACTAATAACAAAGCAGTTAAGTACCATAGATTTACAAACATTTGAATATTTTCGAAGTTTCTTTCAGAGACGATAATGTATGGTTGGAATGTTACCCAATCGACCGTGTTAACTTCGTTTACTTAATTTTATTGTCAGAGGTAGCATATCAATCTTAACTTTCACAACTAATTTGAAATTGTAGGCATCATATCATCGGGAATGATGACTGCATGTCTACGTTTTCTTCTCTGCGTTTTTATAGGCTTTTTACTACCACTTGCAAATCGTTTACCATGTAATCTTTTGTTATTAGAAAGTTGTCTTTTCTGGAAAATGAGTTCATGAAATTCGGTGTATGAGATGAAACTGAAATTGAAAACAAACATTATGTGCCGTAATTTCCGTTGTTTTGTATTTCATATCTTCTTTAAAATACTTCTAGGCGTCGATTGTAATTTCAGTTGAACAACTGTAGTTCATAATTGGTTACTTTTATCATTTCTCAAGATTATTAATAAAGGCATTTCGCAAGTGCCGCTTAAAAATGGCTAATAGTTGGAGCTTTGAAGGTTTAATATACAAAGGTAATAGTATGTACCTGCGGACACAGTGCGAAGTGAATCCGAATGTTGTGGAACTGCTAACTTGGCTGTATTTTGTAGGCATCTTACGGTATTAATTTAATTCGATAAGAAACACACATAATCAATTATTTGATATGATGTGAATGCTCTGTAAAAAGTAGCTCACATAGCCCCTGCAAAGAATTCCACATTGAAAATATTCTCTTCACTAGCATATATCGCAAATATTAATCTTTAAAGGGACCTGGACATGAACTGGCTGCGTTTTCATACCTTGCTTTCGGCGCACAGTACTATTGATTTACAATGCGGAGGAAGTTGCGATTTTGCACCAACACTGAATGAAAAAATGTTCAAATATTTGTAAATCTATTCGACCAAACTGCGTGGTCATCAGTCCGTAGCTTACAAACTACTTAAACCTAGGTAAACTAACCTAAGGACAACACACACAACCATGCCCCAGGGAGGACTCGAACCTCCACGGCGAGCAACCGCACGCTCCGCAGCGAGACGCTTTAGACCGCACGGCTACTCCACCGCGGCAACACTGAATGACACTAACTCAAGCTGCAACAGGAAATTTATTTAAACATCTGTTACAGTTTTATAGATGTTTTAATGATACACATTAGCATTGTGGAACCATTTTATGCTGCATCGTCAGTCTAATAACATGTGGACTGCTGTCAACATTATTAGGAACACATGATGACCCTTGTTTCGTAGTTTGGAATATACATGAGGAAATAGAAAAGCCCTTATTACATTTCATTATTATTTTATCTCAAAATTACCGTTAAAATATATACAGTATGACAAACATAGATCATTTCTGCAATGTATTAGGCATAATACGAAGATATTGTCCAATTCATCAATTAGGAGAAATTTGGTGAGCATAGCTAAAATAATTATGAAGATGAACCTAATATTCTGAAAATGTAGTTTCGAGAAAATGAGAAAAGAATGCTCACAGTGTTTTTGACTCATCATATATTACAGAACATTCCACTGGCATAATCTAGCTGGCCAGCAGCTTCTTTATACTCTTCAGAGTTCTTCGGGAGTCTTTTCCTTACTCTGCACTCTTTAGTGGTGTCTTCCGCAGCCCTTTCAGCTTCAACTAGTTGCTGACGATCTATGGCAGTCGGAACAGCTATTATATTACTTCCTGGTTGGATGCCTTGTTTGTCCATTACTTTTGTCATACTAATTACACCATGATTGAAACAGATAGTAGCTTGCATCACACCTGTCCATCGAACGAACACTGTATTGGGTACTGGATGCCACACGCAGCTGTAGAAACTCTCATTAGGATTTTGTGTACGCCCATGTAGCCATTTGTTAATTTTTTTAACTGCATGGTCCCTGTATATTGCCTTTATTGTTTCCATGACTGTGGCAGGCGTGGAATGTTTGTGGTGATATTTCTTGCCTCAAGCATCGGCATTGACAGCGTGCAGACATTTATTGCTGGCCATTAAAATTGCTACACCACGAAGATGACGTGCTACAGACGCGAAATTTAACCGATAGGAGGAAGATGCTGTGATATGCAAATGATTAGCTTTTCAGAGCATTCGGACAAGATTGGCACCGATGGTGACACCTACAACGTTCGCACATGAGGAATGTTTCCAACCGATTTCTCATACACAAACAGCAGTTGACCGGCGTTGCCTGGTGATACGTTGTTGTGATGACTCGTGTACGGAGGAGAAATGGGTAGCATCACACTTCTGGCTGATAAAGGTCGTATTGTAGCCTATAGCGATAGTAGTTTATCATATCGCGACAATGCTGTTCGAGTTAGTCGCGATACAGTAACTGTTAGCAGAATATGGAATCGGTGGGTTCAGGAGGGCAATACGGAACGCCCTGCTGGATCCCAACGGCCTCGTATCACTAGCAGTGGAGATGACAGGCATCTGATGCGCATGGATGTAACGGATCGTGCCGCCATGTCTCGTTTCCTGAGTCAACAGATGGGGACGTTTGGAAGACAACAACCATCTGCACAAACAGTTCGACGACGTTTGCAGCAGTATGTACTTATCAGCTGGTGTGCCCTTGACGCTGCATCACAAACAAGAGCGCTTGCGATGGTGTACGCAACGACGAAAGGTGTATGAACGGCAAAACATCATTTTTTCCGGTGAACCCAGGTTCTGTTTACAGCATTATGATGGTCGCATCTGTGTTTGGCGACATCGCGGTGAACGCACAATGGAAGCGTGTATTCTTCATTGCCATACTGTCGTATCACCCGGCGTGATGGTATGGGTTGCTATTGGTTACACGTCTCGGTCACCTCTTGCTCGCATCGACGGCACTTTGAACAGTTATATTTCAGATGTGTTATGACTCGTGGCTCTACCCTTTATTCGATCCCTGCGAAACCCTAAATTTCAGCAGGATAATGCATAACCACATGTTGCAGGTCCTTTACGGGCCTTCCTGAATACGAAAAATGTTCGACTGCTGCCCTGGCCAGCACATTTTCCATATCTCTTACCAATTGAAAACATCTGGTCAATGGTGGCCGAGCAACTGACTCGGCACAATACGCCATCAATATTCTTGATGAACTGTGGTATCGTGTTGAAACTGAATGGGCATCTGTACCTGCACACACCATCCAAGCTCTGTTTGACTCAATGCCCAGCCGTATCAAGGCCGTTATTACGACCAGAGGTGGTTGTTCTGGGTACTGATTTAGCCGGATCTATGCATCCAAATTGCGTGAAAATGTAATGATATGTCAGTTCCAGTATAATATATTTGTCCAATGAATACCCGTTTATCGTCTGCATTTCTTCTTGGTGTAGTAAATTTAATGGCCAGTAGTGTATTAAGTATTTAAAAGTAAATAAACCATATATTTTAGGAAAAGGGAAAAATTTGTCTTTCAGATGGTGGCATTTTTTTCGGTTTATCAGTCATTTTGACGTCCAGGCAATAGTATTTCGTTGCCAGGACGGCTGCACTCACTGCTAACAACTATGTGTCGAGATGGCGCGAAATGTAAAGGACGAAGTGAACAGTTGGTGGTGAGCGCAACCGGCATTCAGTAGTCCGAACATTACTGCAGGCAAGGTGATGGTCCTAAATTCCACCCTAGCCACCTTATTTTTTACATTCTTGGACAGCTTTTGAAGATTCTGACCCACTGTGCGGTGGCCGTGGCGCGCCCGTCGCCGGCACTGTGCGGCCTGTCTCGCGGCTCGGCCGGTGCTCGGCCTCGCGTCCGGGTCGCGACCCCCGGCCCCTCTGTGCGGGGCCCGCCCGCCTCACGGCCGCCCACCGCCGACCTCAGCGCCGGCCACGGCCGCCTCCCACACTCGAGGCAGCCCAGCGCTCCATCTCCCAACATCTGCCGGCGGTGCGCCTGTACCTACGGCGCTAACCTTGTATGCGGAAGTACGGCGGACGCAAACAGCGGCACAAGCACAGACACAGAATCTTACCATCAGCCACAGATAATGGCACAAAACTCACAGTCCACACTCTAGTGACACAAAAAAAAAAAAAAAAAAAAAAAATCAGTTAAAAATTAGGTGTTAAAATTGTAAGAGTCTGAATGAAAGTCCTTGGACCACTTGAACTGTTATTTTTATTGGAGTCGTGAAGACCCGCACAACCGGTTTCGCAACCTACAGTTGCATCTTCAGGCGCTTTTTTAAAGTTTTCCATATAAGTGATGGATAACGGGGTTAATGGTTAGGTGGTACCGCAAGCACCTTGGTCCTTTTCGTCAAAAAGATTAAAAAGTAGTCTACTGTGCGGTTCTTGTCATTTTTTGTTAAAAGAATAGAAAAGTCGGCAATTGGTAAAATTTCTTTGGCCTGTGACAAAAAGCGACGTGATGGATAACCAGATTGTTGTCGGTGTTGTAAGGATCATCAGATCCATCAAGGTGATCAAAAAGGTGCATATTCGTGCTGGGCGGAAGTGCAAATACAACCGAAGAGACGGATCACCCTGTGTATGGGTCGCCAGTTGGCCTCAGTCTAGTGTGAAAGTCTCTTAAACATGTATAAATATATTTAGCTGTGGTTGCCCGTCATACAAAGTTCTTTACAAAAAATCAGACACACAAGCATACCTAATACCCTAGGATAACACATACCTTTATAAAACACTTTGTTAGGTGTATTATTAGAAATAGTCATAGTAACATATAGTCGCAGGAATAATTAGACACGCAGAGAACATTAGGGAACAGCGAACCAAGAATGCAAGGGCTCGGCGTGTCTTCCGAGGTTTTCACTATCTACTACCATATCTGGAGGAAACTGAACCGCGCGGGAGTAGCTGAGCGGTCTGGAGCGCCACGTAGCGGATCGCGCTACCTCACGCGTCGGAGGTTCGAATCCTCCCGCAGGCATGGATGTTTGTGTTGTCTTTAGTATAAGTTAGTTCATAAGTAGTTTGTAAGATTAAGGACTGATGACACCGCAGTTAAGTCCCATAAACTTAACAAACATTTGAACATGTTGGGAAACAGATATTTTACGCTCTTAAGGAGTGTTGTGACACCGTGCTGAATGAAAAGACAGAATTGTCCAAAGAGCATTTTTGTCCCATTTCAGTAATGTCCTCCTTTCGAAATTAATCCGTTTATTTACCATTAGAAATGGGTTACCCATTAAGCAGGACCGATGGCAGAAATATTTTTGAATGCATATGAGACGGCTGTTTTAAATGTCAATGTTAAGCACAAAGGTAAAATTCACTTGTACAGAAGGTATGTTGACGATATACTTTTAGTATAGCAGTGTTCTGAGGAAGAAATAACTGATTAAAAAAAAAAAAAGTTTAGATGTTTGTTAAGCTTAAGGGACTTAACTACGGTGTCATCAGTCCTTAAAATTACACACTACTTATGAACTACCTTATACTAAAGACGGCACAAACAATGTTCAAATGTTTGTAAAACTATACGACCAAACTGATATGATCATTCCCTAGACTTAAAAATTACTTAAACTAAGGACAAGACGTATACACCCATGTCTGAGAGAGGATGTTTTTGATAAACTAAATGCTGTTTTGTTTACCAATCCAACAATTTCTGAAATAAGAAATAGTTCAATACGAACAGTAGTGTAAGTTGCGAATTTTTATTTCATTAATAAGTATGTTTTTTTTTTGGGGGGGGGGGAAGAGGGGGGGGGGGGGGGTAAATCCTCCGGTTCAAAAAAGGTATTTATTGCACAGAAACGGGTGGTTCGATCAGTATTTGAAATAAGCTCGTGTACCTTCCGTCGAGCGATGTTTAGTTTCCTAGGATTTATGATATTGCTTTCTCAGTGTATATCTTCTTTAATGTCGTATTTATCTAGTTGTCAGCTTTCGTTCAGTTAATACGAAATAGAAATCGAACATGCGTTTGGATCACCTTGAACATTGTGCCGAACGGTGTGCAGTATTCTGCTGCATCCGTTATGAATTAACTGCCACAACAATTCCAGAAGCATTTTCAACGCTAATCTAAAATGTTTCATCTTGGTTCAGCCTTTCTACTCTGTCAACGAATTATTGGAATTTTTTTAAAGGCTAATTTCTCTGCTACATTGTTGGTTCTTTTGACTTAATCTTCGGTCCGTCGTCTGCATAGGATTGCTATATGTTTCACTTTATCAATTACTACTCGTTTCTTACAATCGTACTGACTCTTTCCATGGCAAGGGAGACTTACTACTCAGTTCGGTCCTGGGTAAGTCTATAAATAAATAAATATTGAATCTAACCTAAATTTCACAGACGTAGAAGAAAAGATAAATGGAGTAGTCGCTTATGAAAATGACTTGCTGGTTGTTGTTTCAGCAAACAGCAGATCCAAGGTAGACGAGAAAAACTGGAAGTAGTCGTAGAGACCAATATGAAATACAACGACCATTGGTGGGACAGAAATGACCGACCTACCGCAGAGACAGAAGCCAAGCCAGAAACATTCTGCATCAAATCAAATGTTTGTAGAGCTAACTTCAGTAGTCATCGATCCCTAAAAGTGCAAACAACTGAAACTGACTTATTCTAAGAACAACACACACACTCATGTCTTGGACAGGACTCGAAACTCTGACGTGGAACCGCAACTCGCTCCACACTAAGGCGTCTTACAGCGCACGCCTATTCCCTTCAGCGATATATGGGTTTCTGTCAACGTTTAAGGATTATACGTTTCTTGAACAGTCGACTAACATAATGCTTCGTCCTTCGTATATCTTGCGAATGACCTTGAAAATAGAACTGGAGGGAAGTGAGCCCGATCATATATATATATATATATATATATATATATAATTATTTTTATTTCCGGGAGCCGTAAGTGACTGGAACAGGAACAGAGGAGGTGGTATACTACATACCCTTTGGCACAGACCAAGTGATGGGTTATCGAGTATGGAAGTAGATGTACACATTTAGATAATGGATTCTTAAGGCTGATTCAGCAAGGAAGGTTATATTGATCCATAGCTGTGGCCAGCAACAATTCTTAATAACTTTTTTATAAATTTGAGTAAAAATGTATGGGTTGCTAAAACTGCCTTTATTTAAAACGTCGTTTCAGTATCTGTTTCGTAAGTTCGAAGATTTTTAGACCTGATACTGAAATGACTTCGTAAATAATGATGGTTTTATCAATATAGACGGTTTTACTCGCATTCACGAAAGAAATTGATTGCGGATTGATACAGGAAATTAGTTTTCTTCCTGAAAATGTTTATCGATAACGCTCTTGTGTGTCCGAACCGATAATTGTATTTCGCGTAAAAGAGAAACTTCCAAGTTCTTGTTCGTACGTGGCTGATAGTGTTACCCTGCGACGAAGATCAATTATAAAAATTCAGCGTCTTACCTTTGCGTGTATGAATGTCGCACCACGCTTCCCTTTATTGATTTTCACTTATCCTGCTATAAAGAGAAAACTTCGTATATTACGAAATTGCTACCGTTACAGCGACTATTTCGCAGGTAACCATTTGTAAAACTGTTCCGCGGTGGTGACATTTGTTAATGCTGCTGTCGCACCCCTGCCGGTGTTAACCCCGCAGTAACGGTTACGGACGGCGGCAGTGCCGTGTCACGGTTTAAATAGCGTCCACGCGATCGACCCGGCCGGTAGCGGGAGAAAACGGAAAGCCACGCGCGGTTCTCGGAAGGCGATCGACCCGCCAAAATAGGACAGCTGTTTCAACAAACAGGCCGCATTGATGCCACTCGATACAGATCGCCGCGTAACAGCGGGGCCTCGGGAAATAACGGGCCCCGATCACAGGAATAGACGGCCGATAGGCGCCTCACTGCCGTCAGATAATAGCACGCTGCATTATGCAGACGCAGGCAGGCTGCGTACTCCATTCTGTGCGGAAAAGTTCTTACCCAGCGTCACTTGTGTCACGAAATTAAAAGAGCCCGATGGACTGTTACATAAAAGAGCGATCAATATCCCCTATTCAGTACTTTATTTATAGGGATTTATTATAGACACGTTGAATTGGTTAACAATCTGAGAATATCACCGTCCTCAACGACTTGCTAGTGGAAGTGTGTTACTGTTTCTCATCCCTGATTCGTCGTGACAAAGTACATTATGTGAATCAGAGGCTGATATCTGGTATTGGCAGAAAAAATTCTGTCAAATACTTCAGCAGTTAATGTTATAAATACTTTATTACCAGTTTCGCCAACTAGTTGTTACGATCTCCAGACCATGGTGTCTGAGGATGGTAACAGGACTTACCTAAAGGTAGTAATAAAGAATTTACAACATTAATGGCTGAAGGCGTGTGTTGCTCTATTTAGAAGTGATTCCACAGCCGTGTCCCATCGTCTTAGACAAGATGGACATAGTAATACTTATTGCAAATAACACTAAATTGGCTGCTAAATACCTTAGTCCCATTCTTCATCTCTCATTGTACACTACCAACGGTCAAATGACTGCTTCCTCGGCCGCGGTGGCCGAGGGGACTGATGCGCTCCAGTCACGGTCTGCACGGCCACTACGGTCGGGGGTTCGAATCCCCCCTCGGGAATAGATATTTGTGCCGTCCTTAGGATTAGCTAGTTCATAAGTAGTTTGTAAGTTTAGGGACTGATGACCCCGTAGTTAAGTCCCATAAGCTATACAAACATTTGAAACCTTTTTGACTGCTTCATAACTGTTCCCCACCCAGACACGCATACACTGCCCAGAACAATTAGGAAATTATGTGAGGTATGATTACAATATATCTATGGTAACGAATTAATTTGATATATTGGTTACCACTGTAATTTACATGTGAGATAGAACAATATTTTGCTGTCCCAACTCTTTTCTTGAGCTTTACATGACGTTTACTTAGAGCTAGGCCCACGAGGCTACCATAGTAGTGAAAACGTCATTCCCGTTGCCCTGTAATATGATGTATGATTACCTCTGACGGCCAATACAGTTGCAGAACTGCATGGCATGGACAGTATAAGGTTATCAATCAGCTCTTCAGCGTTATTTCGCCATTCTTCCATGAGTACAATACCCAGCTCTACAACCGTTGTGGGAGGTGTTGGTCTGGCTGTAATACGTCTGCCAAGTGCATCCCAGACATGCTCAATTGGATTTAAGTCCGGCTAACAAGCTGGTCACTACATTCGTTCAATTCCCTCAGTTTTAACCATGTTGTCCACCAGAGCAGTTATGAAGTGGCGGCGTTATCGTCCACAAGACGGAACCCAAATCCTACGAAACCATGGTAGGATACAAAAAAAGGTGGAAGGATCTCGTCTCTATATCTCTTAGCAGTCAAAGAGTTATTCTAAATGACATAGCGTTTCGTAGATCCGCCAATACTGACTCCAGCCCATACAATTTTTTGACCATCATGATGGTGCTTCCTGCACATAAGGATTGATACCTGTTACACATTCTCTTCACACAACTGGACGACGATTGCCCGCTTGAACACAAAATCTTGACATCTGTGAATAGAACTTTGGGCTATTCGTTACGACTCCAATCCTGATGTTTATCGTCCCAGTTTCTGCGGGCTAAATGATGCCATAGTTTTAATGGGACACACACAACAGAACTTCGAGCGTAGAGGTCACATTCCCGAAGGCGTTTACGGACGTTTCTGTTGATATTGCACGTCATGTTGCTGCTTGGAGGGTGCGTTGCAGCTGAGTTGCATTCTTCCTCCTGTCTCAAAGGAGTTTTAACCGGAGGAAACGGTCGTCTCTTGCTCATGTTACCCGTGTTCGACCTTGGCCTTGCCTTCTTTTGACAGTTCCTGTTTTCTGAAATCGCGTCCAGGTCCTGGGAATCACACTTTGGGTCACCAATAGCTGCAGCCACTTCGCTGTGTGCCTGTCTCTTCCAACCTTCTCATGGCTCTCCATGATATGGCTACGGTTACGTCTCGTTTTTGTATTGCACTACCTGCTCACTACACTATCTGAACCAAACTGCTTTTGTAATTAGTTTGGTAAACACAAATCATTAGCTACACCCTCTTTAGCAATTTCTATTACCACTATCTCATTTGCAGTAATATTGTCTCCACTTCGTGCAACCGACAAAATGTGGTCGAACTAGTTCATTTTGCCGATGACAATAATTCGGTCCTAGATATCTCCACTGATTCCCTAACAGTTTTGACCAATGTATGTGTCCTACAATAATTTTTCTGGGACGTACTGTTGCTACTGCATATTAGGAAAATGCCAAATGTGTTGCGAATGGAGTTTGTAGTAAGGACGTTCAAGTTAAATCATTACTGATGAGGAACATATTCATGCATTTCATGGTTTTCGACTTTACATCATTTGAACTACGTGTCAAGTTCGAACGTATTTTTAATGATATATGCGAATACTGACTGAAAAATATGACGGAAGCAGAGTTAGAGATTTTATACATGGAAGCCCATACGCGACGTTGTTTATTATCTCATTATTCATGAGGTAAGTGTCGTACTATGATATCATTTCTAAGGTACATTCAGTGCATATACTGTTTCTGAAATGTCTCTCGAATAGCCGCGGCGGAGCGGCCGAGCGCACTGATGCGCTATGCTACGGTGCACGAGGCCGTTCGGCCGTCGTGGTTTCGAATCCCCCCCCCCCCCCTCACCGGGCGTGGATATTTGTGTCGTCTTTAGTATAAGGTAGTTCATAAGTAGTTTGTAAGTTTAGGGACTGATGACCCCGCAGTTAAGTCCCTTAAGCTTGACAAACATTTGAACATTTCTCTCGGATACGGTTAATAGTAAAGAAGTACTTAATTGTAATGCCATGACAAGTGGTGTAGTTGTACTAGATGAACATTGGAAAAGTGGTAAGCGATAGCCCTCTTTCCTTTCATCATTTAGTTGGTGTTGTCAACGAGGAAAAGGTTTTTAAAGGTTTCTGTAAGTCATTTTTTTAAGTTGTGGGCGAATAAAGTTAAACTCATGATGTGGCAGATTTCCTTGACTTTCATTCTAAACCACATCATCTTGAACTATGTGCGGAAGGTTGATTTTACCATAATATTGATTGTTACCATACAAAATCTGGTTGCAATCGGTACTTTATTTCAGAAGATATGAAACAATTTCATGTGGTATGACGGTTTTTCAGGAATTTGAACGTTTATGACATTATATCTCCGTAATTATCTGTGGTAGGTGTTTCTTACCTAGACAGCGATTGTTGTTGGATACAACAGGATATGTCTTGCAAGGTTGCTTGAAATCGGTCCTGAAGTTTAGAAGCATACGTGGAGATACATTTGTGTAATATAGTTATTCAGGATGAGGAAGGCAAGAAAGAAAAAAATCGAGATTTATGATGTGGAACATGTAACGCATCAGACACTATTTAATTTTACATACCTTTCTTGATACATTTTTACTAACTACACTTAAATGCAGAGTGTCATTTTGGGAGGAGAGTTCAGCGCATTTAATTTTACAGGAGAAAGATGAGTAAATTTATACTATTTATATGCTGTTTAACGCTTATCTATGCACTAGTTTTGTGAGCCGGTGTTGTAACTTTTAAAGTACTGCAACCGTTGCACAAAATGGAACTTAATAAGATTTTATTGTACGTATTGTACAGTAATTTAATGAAGTTTGAACTACCTTTTTTGTCCTATACGGTAAATCCTCTGCAGAAGCTGTTGACAGAGAGTCGCTTAATGCCACCCCGCCACTGCAGCGCAATAACGCACATGAACCGGTATATATGAGAACTAGTATCGATGAAAGAAATCCTGAGAGGGAATCATAAATCCAACATATGGTACACGTGCAGAACAAGCAAATAAGGTACCCTGCGTTGCAACTCTGTATTGCGAGGCGATTTACTAGAAAACCTGATTTACGAACAAAAATGTGAAGCACGGAAATATGCCCTGGTGGAACTATTTCCATATTCAGTCTCAGCGAAGGGGAGGCCTGTTTTCTTTTAAACGGTCGATGACGTTGCGTTAAAAAAGGAAAACGAAACGCGGAAGAAACTATCAAACTCTAAATTTGACAGCTTTGCTGTATAGAATCTTCAATAAAAGAGATTTATTATAAAAGTATTTTAAAAGTATCCCATACCATTTACGCAGGTACATAGGTAACAACAGGAAATAATATGAACAGTTTAATTGACAGAAGCGGAAGCAACTATTCCTTACCTTATACTGTATAAGTGGAGTTACTAACAAGTTTACCAGTTATATCTATGACGAATAAAACTTTGCAACGCAACAACAAAGATTCATTACATATAGTGTTGCAGCTCAGCTGCAACGCACCCTCAGGTAGAAAAAGAACGCGGAATATAAAGACAGTCCGAAATCGCCTTCGGTAATGTGACGTCTACGCAAGGAGGAGTGTGGTGTGTGTTCCATTAAAACAACATCGTCCATGCTGATGAAACTGTGCGGAGGAACATCAATATTGGAGTCGTAACGAATGACGGCTTGTCCTGTTCACAGATGAATCAAGATTATGGATTCAGCCGGACTATTTACGTTCCTTATCTGGAGAGAAGGTGGAACTCGGAACAGTCCTGGTTGTCTGTAGGAAAAATCATGTGGTATGGGCTGGAGTCAATATTGGCGGACCTCTATGTCATCCAGAACGTAGCTTTGACCGCTCAGATGTATAGAAACGAGATCCTTCCGCCTTTTGTTGTTTTCTACGCTGGTGCCGTAGGAAATGTGTTCTTTTTGGTGAACGACAACGCTATTCCCCAGAGAGCTGCATTTGTGGACATGCTTGAAGCAGAGGGAATTGAACGAATGGAATGGTCAGCTTGTTCCCGGGACTTAAACCTGCTGAATCATGTCTGGGATGCACTGCTATCAGACGCATTGTAGTCCGACCAGCATCTCCAACAACGGTTGCAGGTCTGGATATTACACTCATGGAAGAATGGCCGAATATCCCTCAAGAGCTGGTGGATAACCTCATACTGCCCATGCTGCGCAGATGTGCAACTGCACTGGCCGTCAGAGGAGATCACACACCATTTTAGACGGCAACAAAAATTACTTTCGCAGTATAATGGTAGCTCCATGGTGCCTCGCTGTAAGTAATCTCCATGTGAAACTGAAGTAATGAGTTGAGACAGGAAAATATCGTCCAGTAATACACACAAATTACAATTCGTACCAATATCTGAATAAAACAGGTTTGTCAGTTTGGGTTTAGTAGAATTGTTGGAACACGGGAGCCAATACTCACATTACGAATTATCTTAGAAGATAGGCTAAGGAAAGGCAAACGTACGTTTTTAGCGTTTGTCGATTTGGAGAAAGCTTTTGACAAAGTCGACTGGAATACACTCCTCCAAATTCTGAAGGTATCAGGGGTAAAATATAGGAGAGCAAAGAGTTATATTCAACCTACACAAAAACCAGACAGCGGTTATTAGAGTCGAGGGGCAAGAAAGGGACGCAGAGGTTTGTAATGGAGTAAGACAGGGTTGTAGCCTTTCCCCAATGTTATTCAATCTGTACATTGAGCAGGCAGTGAAGGAATGGAGGGAGAAATTTGGAGAGAGCATTAAAGTGCAGGAAGAAGAAATAAACACATTGCGGTTTGCCGATGACATAGTAATCCTGTCAGAGACCGCAAAAGATCTGGAAGAGCAATTGAATGAAATTGACAGTGTCTTGAAAGGAAGATATAAGATGGGCATTAACAAGAGTAAAACGAAGGTAATGGAATGTAATATCAGAAAATCAGGTGAGGCTGAAGGAATTAGATTAGGTAATGAGACAAGAAAAGTAGTAGATGAATTATGTTATTTGGGTACCAAGATAATTTCTGTTGGGGAAGTAAAGAAGATATAAAATGCAGAATGGCTATGGGAAGAAAAGCGTTTCTAAAGAATCGAAACATCCAATATTAATTTAAATGTTAGGAAGTCCTTTGTGAAAGCATTTGTCTGGGGTGTTGCACTGTATGGGATTGAAACGTGGACGATAAGGAGTTCAGATAAAAAGATGATAGAAGCTTTTGAAATGTGGTGCTAGACACGAATGATGAAAATTAGATGGGTAGATCACGTAATTAACGAGGAGCTGCTTAACCGAATCGGGGAGAAAAGGAGTTTCTGGCATATCCTGACTAAGAGAAGGGATAGATTGGTTGGACACATTCGGAGACATCAAGGAATTGTCAACTTAGCATTAGAAGGACGTGCGTGGGGTAAAAATCGTAGAGGGAGACCGAGGGACGAATATAGTAAGCAGATTCAAAAGGATGCAGGTTGGCGAACGTATTCTCAGATGAAGAGACTTACACAGGACAGGGTAGCGTGGAGAGCTGCATCAAACCAGTCCGCGGACTGAAGATCACAACAACAACAGGTCCAACAGCCCGACAAACCCGCCTTTCACTTGGAAACAATCAGGTTCCCCCTGTACCTGTAATGTCACAGCTTTCTAAATATGTCGAACTGTATTTTATTTTCCACCAACTGTAGAAATATGTCAAATTAATTCAAAAGCCCTGCCTATCCATTGATGATATCTTACCTGATCCCGTAACTGATCTGAGCAGTGAAAGTTCCCACCTGTCCTCTTTTTGCCGGCCGCGGTGGTTGAGGGGACTGAGGAGCTTCAGTCACGGTCTGCACGGCCACTACGGTCGGGGGTTCGAATCCCCCCTCGGTCATGGATATTTGTGCCGTCTTTAGTATAAGGTAGTTGATAAGTAGTTTGTAGTTCATAAGTAGTTTGTACGTTTAGGGACTGATGACCCCGTAGTTAAGTCCCATAAGCTATACAAACATTTGAACATTTTTGTCCTCTTTTTTGTAACTTGTTGCTCCTTTTGTGGGGTGTTCGTCTTCTTTCTTCTGGTGAGCGTATGTGAGGGGCCAGTGAGCCGCCCCTAAGTGGGCTGCTGGTGTCAGCCTGGGCGGCTGCCCTCACTGGCGGCCGGCCCAAGCCAACAGTGGCCAGCGGCAGCGGCAGATGGTCGCAGCTGGCCTCCGCTAAGAGTCCCAGGCCTCAGCTCTGCTCAGCGCTTCCTGTCGACGGCCGCCAAGTGCCGCTATTCCTGGCACCTCCGACCATCTGGTTCCCACAGCCGGTGTCACTCTAGCAGATTCACTGCCTCCCTCCCCCCACTGGCTATGTTGAGCGCCGTGATTTACTCGCAAGCGCTAATTAGCTACCCGTGTCCATCTCCGCAGCAGAGGAAAAAATGTAGGAGGCAAAAAGTTTTAAAATTTTTAAAATTTAAAATTTGCGACACTTGGAATAAAGTTTGTTGCCAAGCTATCTTGAAGTATCATTTTCAAAAGTTTCTGTTACGACGTTGTTATTTTTGTGTCCCAGCCTCGTCGCCGCTTTTGTTCAAAAATGTTCAAATAAAATCTTATTAAGTTCCATTTTGTGCGAAGGTTGCAGTACTTTAAAAGTTACAACACCGGCTCACAAAACTAGTGCATAGATAAGCGTTAAACAGCACTCTGCATTTAAGTTCAAAATGTTCAAATGTTTGTTAAGCTTATGGGACTTAACTACGGGGTCATCAGTCCCTACTTATGAACTACCTACAACTAAGGACGGCACAAATATCCATGCCCAAGGGGGGATTCGAACCCCCGACCGTAGTGACCGTGAAGACCGTGACTGGAGCGCCTCCGTCTCCTCGGCCACCGCGGCTGGCGCCGCTTTTGTGTCTTGTTTCCGTCGTAGGTGTAGGTGGCCGAGTAGATAGACCGACACAAGAATAAAGGATGCACGCTTGTGCAGGTACGATGCGCAGCCAGTGGGACAGCAAAAACTAGAAACACTAGAGTAAATTAGAACGAGATATATATTTCTTAGAGACTTAGTAATACTTAACTTTTACATAGCTCAGTACTGCATAATGCTGATACATAGTTGAGCTAGAGGCCTGCCTAGTGATGAGTCCTAGTGCCTAACCGATAGCCAAGTCTTCACTGGTGCCTATCTGATTCCGAAGTGTTAACTGGTTCCTATCTCAGTCCCAAGTGAACGATGTCGTTCAGTGGTGGCCACGAGCGGAGTTGTAGCAGAGGGCGCTCGTGGCTGACGTCGTAAGAACGCCGCGCCGTGCGTGCATGGCGGCGCGCGGCGAAAGTAGCTGCCGCGCACTTTAGACTTGTGCGACACCACAGTTATTGTTGGTGCATGAAACCCCAACACTATTTTTATGCAGCCATTGTACCTTGAGCAGACGTCTTCATTTCTGTAAAAGATCGGCAGCCCACATTCACGTAAACCCGCTTGCTATGTTACATTAAATTAGATTAACGCATGTTTCATAGATCACGAATACGAGATATCGTATTGTCGTGGAACGTGTCAGTTTGTTAAAAGATGACATTGTGTGACATATTTTTTGTTTTACATATTTTATTTGTGATATTCCTAATTTCCGTGTAAGAATTTAGCTACTGAGCAGAAGGAATTATCATTCAGAAATTCTTTCTATTTGTTTGTAAGTGCTGGTTTGCTCTCTGTCGCATATTTGACTTTTGTGGGTTTACAATAGACCTCCTTCTCTGTCATAGTAAGATTTAACCCTGAATTGTGTAGAACATCCTTTCTCCAAGTCTATGCATATTGCTGTTACTTTTAATTGGGTTTTAATTTACTAAGGGAACATATGCATTGTAAAGATCCCTACATCGTTAAACAAGTGTTTGCAAAGTGATCTTGCGAGGACTCCAGACGTTATTATAATTATACGCTTTTGTGCAATGAATACTTTATTGTTCAATGATGATCTACCGCAAAATACTATACCGCATGAAAGCAGTGAATGAAAATACGCATAATAAAGCTAATTTACTGTCACCGAAAGTAGCTATAACCGTAATATAAATAATTCCTGAATTCAAACGTTTCAGTAGATCATGAATATGCCGCGGCGGATTAGCCGTGCGTACTGAGGCGCCGTGGTGCGGTGCCCGGGGCCGTTCACCAATACGTTTGTAAAGCTTATGGGACTTAACTGCAGGGCCATCAGTCTCTAAACTTACAAGCTGATAATGAACAAACTTTTTCTAAAGCCAACACATACATCTATGCCCGGGGGAGGATTGGAACCTCCGACGCGGAAGGTCACGCAATCCGCAACGTGGCGCTCCAGACCGCTCGGCTACTCGCGCGCGGCCGTTCGCCGTCGGGGGTTCTAGTCCCTACCTCGGGCATGGTTGTTTGTGTTACTTTTAGGTTAGTTTACCTTAATTTAAACAGTTTGTATGTAAGCTATGGATTAATTACCACGCAGCTGAATCTGATAAATTTACAAACATATGAACATATATCATCAATGTGTTGATATCCAAATCGAGTTCCCATCAATGCACACACCTAAAAACTTAGAATATTCTACCTTAGCTACAGAGTTCGGTGCACAATATTCACTGTGTCAACCCGTTTACCGTATGAAACTGTATTAACTGTGTTTTACCGAAATTTAATGAGAGTCAATTTTCGCACAACCAGTTCTTAATTTTCTATAACACATTACTTAAAACTGCATCATCGTGAATATAAAATGGGAAATCATTAATATATATATATATATATATATATATATATATATATATATATATATATATATATATATATATATATATATATATATTAACGAGAACAAAACAAGAGTAATGGAATGTAATATAAGTAAATCAGGCGATGCTGAAGTAATTTTCTTAGTTAACCAGACATAGATTTTGTTACTTGAGCAGAAAAATAACTTACGATGGTCGCAGAACAGATGATATAAAACTCAATTTGAGCAAAAGCGTTTCTAGAAACTTGTTAACATCGAATATTAATTTAAGTGTTATTAAGACTTTTCCGAAGGCATTTATGTGAAAAGATTTTGAAAATTGGTGCTACAGAAGAATAATGAAGATTAGGTGGGTAGACGGCGTAACTAATGCAGAGGTACTGAACAGAAATATAATTTATACATGGCATCCATTGTTTTTTTTTTTTTTTTTTTTTTTTTTTTTTTTTTTAGATCTATCGGACCAAACTGCGTAGTCATCAGTCCGTAGCTTACAGAGTACTTAAACCTAGTTAAACTAACCTACGGACAAACACACACACCCATGCCCCAGGGAGGACTCGAACTTCCACTGCGAGCAACCGCGCGCTCCGCAGCGAGACACTTTCGACCGCTCGGCTACTCCACCGCGGCATCCATTGTTTAAAAGAAGGAATCGGTTAGTAGGAAAAATTCTTAGACATCAAGGAATCGTGCATTTACCGTTGGGGGGAAGTGTATGGATAAAAATCGCAAAGGTAGACAAAGCGACGAATACGTTAAGCAGATTCAAATGAGTGTGGGTTGCCGTTCTCATGAGCTTGTTCAGGATGCAATAGGGTGGAAAGCTGTATAAAACCAGTATCCGGACAAGACCACAACAACAACACATTAATCACCAATCAGGTGAATTAGCCAATTCAGATGTGTTTCTGTCACATGGTTACTTACTTCGAAAAGTGTGTGCATGTATTTTGTAGGGGGAGATGTACAGTGATATAGAGAGAAAAGGATTTTCTATTTATTGACCGCTTCACACATATTTTACTTTCGCAAATATTGAATCCAGTGTGCTATAATTCGTATTTATTTCGTTGCTAACGACTTAATTTGCATTTAATCGCTCGCAGCTTCCACAGTACGTTTTAACACGGTTATGGACCAATTTCTAGGCTTTCCCATCCCTCGAAACTTTGCTTCCTCCATATGCAAGTACACCGTATGCATCAGTGCTCATGAATATGGTCAATATATGTTCAATATTGACATTGCAGAGAAGGAGTTTTCATGTTACTCTTCCTGGGCGGAAATGTCCTCCTACGTTTCCACATATTCATGATTAAAACCTTATTTTATGGTTATTAGTATTGTTCTCTGATCTTCTGATCTGCGCTATAAGAAAGAAGGTAAAGGTTAACATCTCGTTGACATCGTTGTTATTACAGACGGAATCTGCACGAATTCCAGTAGTTGGAGTCTGATGGTAACGACATCTAATACAAAATTTTCGCGAGTGGGTTCTGTGAGAAAAAAGCGTGAATAAATTTTGGTTACGGAACTTAGGACAAATACACATCTTTCCCTATCGCAAGTACACACCTCAGTCACTTTCCCATCCCTATAAACCTCCATCTTAAACAGTAAATGACCGGGAAATATATTCGAAATAAACTACAAAATTTCCAGACTTCCTTCTACATTACAACCATTTTGAATGCATCCTTTGACAGTATTTGATTAATAGTTAATACTCATTTGTACATTAATTATTTAGCACTGGAAACCTTTAATAAACTCAGCTGATTATATGGCATTTCTTACAGATATAATCAACTCTTCCTCACCATGTTCAACGTAATTTCGCGATAACTATCTCTGACAGAGTTTGGAATTTTCTTGTGTTAAGTTCGGGTTTGAATGAGGGTTCAGTATCTACTACCTTGCGAATGTTTTTATCGTTTGTTGGCAATACTAGTACTCTGACGTAAATATACGTAACTAACAGCATTTTTCTTTTCCGATCTGCCAAGTCTCTACTATCTCCAATATCTGGAATCAGAACACATCTTCGGGTGTATATGGCTCATGGATCTGTAGAGACCGTGGGAGGCGCCTTATACTTGATGTCCCAAGTGACCAATGCTGGACACTTATCATCTCCTCAGAGGATCGCCAAATGACGGCCGGATGCAGGGAGCCCTCATCCAACCAGAGGTCTGCTTGCGCCTAATGTAGAGCACCCCTGCTGTCCACTTAGAGTCATCAGGCAAGGACGACCAAATGGACCGGACTGTCCTTGGGAACGGATACGACACTGGTTATCAAACTCAATTATCTCCGCTGACTGCAGCGCTCCGTTTCAGAATTTTATTTTGAGTTTTTGGTTGGTGCATGTCGCTGTACCATCGCACTTTCCTAAAAGTACATCATCGACACAAGATACCGAGTGGATCAATGAGTGACAATTACAGTACAGTCAGTTTTAACAGTTGACGCATCCAAGCCGCCGACAATAGTACTGTACAAAGGAATGGAAAAGAACACCCAGGACCTGTTACATGACCACACGTTAGGCTTTTGAATTGGCGAAAACAAAACAAAGGTTCTTTTGACATGACATTAGGTTAAGTAAGAGAAGGAAAATCACGACACTTATAAAGGAGCCGACAAATTCGACAACGTAAAAAATGTTGCAAGATGTTCGAAAATCTGATTTAACAAAGAGGGAATTACAAGGTTGGAAGTGCTTGATGAAGAAAAAATAGTGTACGAAACAGGGAAAGTTTATAGTACATTTTAAAACTGTTATCAGATAAAAGCAACTAAAAATTCAAGATGTAAAATATGACAATACTCACATATAATCAAAATACATATTAAATCTTATCATTCACTAGGTAAATCTCGAGAACCGATTCACAAACAAACTATTATCTAAATATATTACACTTAAGGAGAGGCATTGAATTAAAATTTATGCTGTGGCCGGGATTCGAACCCGGGACCTCCTACTGACTAAGTAGGTGCTTTAGACCGTTTTTTATTTATTTTTTTTTTTTTTTTTTTTTTTTTTTTTTTTTTTTTCCTATGTGTAGTTCTCTTTGTTGCGGACGCTGATCGTTTTTGTTCGAGGTTGTTCGTTGAATGGTTGGCTCAGCTTTTTTATTACAGAGGGCGTGGAACCCTCTGACCGGGCGCGCTGAGCCACGGCGCTCGGTATCGTTCAGCTAACAAAGCGTTCTAGCCATCACAACTATACGGACTGTCATAAAGCACGTCTCCCTCCACACCACATACTTTAATTCTGCCTCATGTTCCCTGTGAAATGTATGAGGCAGAATTAAAGTAAGTGGTGTGGAGGGAGACGTGCTTTAAGACAGGCCGTGTAGTTGTTATGGCTACAACGCTGTGTTAGCTGAGTGGTCTAAAGCACCCACCTAGTTAGTAGGAGATCCTGGGTTCGAATCCCGGATAAATTTTAATTCAATACCTCTCCTTATGTTTCATATATGGTATAACGAGACAATGTTGTCTCAAGGAATTGTTTTATTTGTTGATAACAATTATCTACTATTCAATGTAAACGACGTAATATCTTGTAAATTCCTCTAAACCTAGTGCATAATCAAACATGGCTAGATTCATCATCACAAGCTATACAAAAGTCTATTTTACAGGTTACTGATTCTTTTTGTTTACAGTATGCACATTGGTATTCAAAAAGTTTAATACAGACTTTATTTCTGTCATATGTGTGTATTCATTAAAATATTACTTTGAAAGCAATTATTTTTGTCTTAACATCAGTGATTGTACTCTTAAAAAATGTTCAAATGTTGGTAAATCTATCGAACTCAACTGCTGGGTTATTAGTCGGTATCTTACAAACTACGTAAACTAAGGACAACACAAACACCTATGCCCGAAGGGGGACTCGAACACCAAACTGCTGCAAGGCGCCCTAGTGCGCACGGCTAATCCGCCGCGGCTTGTTATTTTGTATCTTCTGTAAAAGTAAACGTAAGATGTTAAAAAGCAGCAGTTGTTATTCGCACTTGAAAAAGTGAATGTATTTTGCGTATTGCTCCCATATGTAACTCATTGTTTTTATATCTGTGAAAGTTCTTCGTAAAAGTGTGGAACTGGGAATGCAAGATGGATGCCATGCACTACTATGCACTACTATGGCTACATATAATAAATGTGTTTTCGACAAAGAGATGATTTTTTCTGACCTCATATTAATAACCTTTGAACGAGTCGTCATACCAGCTAAGACAACGATGTCATCAACTTCTCAGACAATTCAACATATGTAGAAATTGAAATAAACTTCACCTTCGAAAGTTTTTTATAGGTTTAGCATAAATTTGAATTTATAACGTTCATTGTATACATTATGAGTTGTGCTCATTAAACTAGAAGGGGGCTGTTTTAACATCCATAGTTGATATTGTAACTCTTTAAAGTTCCTACAGTTTTACTGAGAAACTAGTAGGCTGTTTAATTTCATAGCAATAAATTTGATAATTGATAAAGTGAAATGCAGAAAGACATAATTAAATGAACGAACAGCATAGCATGAAATTAGCTTAATTTATTAATTTTTCCAAGAGTTCCGCGACAGAATAGAAACAGTGACACGTGAGAAAATTTTTCTGGTTCGTCTTGAAGGAGTGTCGATTCTTATTAAGCTCTTTCACTTCTAGTGGCAGCTTATTAAAAATGAATGCGACAGAACACTGCACACCTCTCTGCAGAAGGTCGTGTGATCTAAATGCAGATTCTATTTTTGTCTAGTATTAACTGTGGGAAAGCTGTTAACTCTTGGAAATAACCAAGTAGTTTTAACATAAAATGACAATATGGTATGTATTGAGAAGCTAGAATTCCCAGGCTACTAACAAAGTGGCAACAACAGGTATGCAAGATCACCCTAATTATTGCTCGAACAGCCCGTTTCTGTGCCAGAAATTCCTTTCTTCAAGGAAAGAAGTTTTCCCAAACAACAGAACCATACGTGATAAGCGAATGAAAGTAAGCGAGGTAGCTCACTTTTCGTGTTGAGCTATCACTGTTTTCTGAAAACTGTAGTTTCGGAAGAAGCTCCTGAACATGTGCTTTCCATGTCAGCTTGCGGTATATCTGAACGCCTATAAAATCTGAAAAGTTCAGTCTTACGTATCATATGCACGTTCTGTGTAATCAAAATCACAGTTTTTGTTTAATTGTGTGTCAGAAACTGTAAAAACTGAGTTTACTGTCTTTAGTATCAATTTATTTTCTGCAAGCCATTTACGTATTTATTTAACTAAACTGTTTGATACTACATCAATATTACGAACCACATTCTTACTATGAAGTTAGTGTCATCAGTAATATTCTGTTATACTACAAGGCATTTATAAATGTAGTCTCCGAAAAGGACGCTGGGGCACATCCACTTAAGTTCCCCATTGTGAGTGCATAGCACAGTCATTTTCAACACCGCAGAGGAACACCTTATACTGTATGTTATGAAAGTGAGAGGTAAACGAGTTGTGAACGACTCCCCCCTTACTCCAAAATGTTCCAAATTCTGCAACCAAATCTTGCTACTAACAGAATCACCCGCTTTTGTTAAATCAAGGAATACGCCTTGCGTTCGCAGCTTTTTGTTCACTCACTCAGATGCCTCACAGATAAAAGAGAGTATAATTTTTTCATTTGTTAAACCACTTGTGAAACCAAACTCTACATTTGACAGCAAATTGTGGGAACTGAAATGATTCAATTAACGTCGAATAAACAGCCTTTTCAACAATTTTATCAAAAACTGATAAGATAGAAACAGGTCTAAAGTTGTTGACGGTAAACACTTTCTTCCTTTTCATAAAATTGTTTCAAACTGAGTGCCACAATCTGTCACGAAATTTACCATATACATGTTATAAATGCGAAAGTTTGTGTGTTTGTTATCACGGATTTGGATACAATTTTGCGTGGCCTTAGCTGATGTCCTGAATTAACACATAGGCGACTTTTAAAAGTGTATATTACGCGTTTTCTATTAACATGTATAGAGAGATATATGCGTTACAGTTCTTAGAAGCATCTAATTCATCATCAGAAGAATCAGATTTCAATTGTTCGGAGTAGTTGTGTCGTTAGAAACGTAACGTTCTGAAAGTCAGTGGTATCGGACACTGGTTCGCGTCCAACTACAGTTATATTTTTTTCTTTGTTATTTTTTCTTTTTACTTTCATGTTTGCAAAAACGCCCATTTTCATTTGTTGTAACAAAGAATGACGTACATAAATTGAGGACTTGAAATTGGAAATGCTCTGAGTACCGTAAGAAAAGTTTTCTGTGAAATGCGAACTACAAACAAAGCTTAATTAAGTGTAGAAAGCGCAAACTGCCACGTGTAAAGAGCGCATACAGCAGCGAATGTGAATGTAGTACCAAATGCACTCAACAGATGGCAGGTGGTGTAATAGCTGCTGCAGTTAACAAATGAAACGCGCAGTGTTCCAAACCGTTATTATCATTATTACCCTCATTTCGAGTCTTCCAGTGGCCAAGCTCAAAGGCACCATGCTGCGGAGTGCATCGCAGCTCGCTGTCGGATGTTCGAGTCCTGCCTCGGTCATGGGTGTCTGCGTTGACCTTATCGTAAGTACGTTTAAGTAGTTTGTAAGCCTGGGGACTTATGACCAAAGTAGTTCAGTCCATTCGGTTTACAAACATTAGATTTTGTCTATAAAAGAAAATTACACTACTGGCCATTAAAATTGCTACACCAAGAAGAAATGCAGTTGATAAACGGCTATTCATTGGACTAATATATAATATATTATACATAATATGCGACCATCATGATGCTGTAAACAGAAGCGAAATAATGACATTTTGCCATTCCTGCAACCAGGTTCGTCGTTGCGTACACCATAGCAGGCGCTTCTGTCTGTGATGCCGCGTCAAGGGTAACCGCAACCATGGTCTCCGAGCTGATAGTCCATCCTGCTGCAAACGTCGTCGAACTGTTCGTGCAGATGATTGTTGTCTTGCAATCGTTTGTTGACTCAGGGATTGAGACGTGGCTGTACGATCCGTCACAGCCATGCGGATAAGTTGCCTGTCATATCGACTGCTAGTGATATGAGGCCGTTGGGATCCAGCACGGCGTTCCGTATTACTCTTCTGAAATTATCGATTCCATATTCTGCTGACAGTCGTTGGATTGCGACCAACGCGAGCAGCAATGCCGCGATACGATAAACCGCAATCGCAATAGGCTAATCCGACCTTTATCAAAGTCAGAAACGTGATGGTACGCATTTCTTCTCCTTACACGAGGCATCACAATTACATTTCACTAGGCAACGCCGGCTAACTGATGTTTGTGTATAAGAAATCGGCTGGAAACTTTCTTCATGTCAGTACGTTGTAGGTGTTGGCACCGGCGTCAACCTTGTGTGAATTTTCTGAAAAGCTAAGCATTTGCATATCACAGCATCTTCTTCCTGTCGGTTAAATTTCCCGTCTGTAGCACGTTATCTTCGTGGTGTAGCAGTTTTAATGGCCAGGAGTGTAGTTCCATAAAATACGCTGTAAACATGATAATAAGTTAAATTATTGTGGATGAATTTGTAACGAACGCTACAGAGGGCTTCCTCCAGCCAGGCACCTACCTATAATCTAAAGCAGCATTTTTCAACCTATCGGTCGCCATCCCCGCAAAGTGTTGCTCGGGAGTTCGAGTTGTCAGGTGGACGCAGTAGCACCATGTTCGATAGCAAATCTACGTTTCGTGAAATTTAGTGTTATAAGCGGCACACGGAAGTGACTAGGTTTAGTGAAAGTAGCTTAATTAACAAGTCATCTGTAGGTGGTAAAATAGCTTTGTTGTAACACGTTTCGTATGGCCTTTAAACAGACATCGAAAGTGTCACAGGGATAAGATGTATCTATGACACTTTTCATTTCTGATGATGGACCGACCTGAACGAGAAACATTAAAACCATTTTTCCACTACATGATGTCAATTAAGCGACTGAACAGCGTCTGTGCAGTACTGGTATACTTATTTACAATGATCGTAATTTACTTGTATGATATTGTCACATGATCAAAAGTTATCATATCAGATAAACAATACCTAATACATACATCGGTACATAACAATATTTTTTTCTACGGGACCATAGTAGTTTTCAATGCGGAATTATTTTTATTCAAGTAACATGAATACCTTTTTGTTACAGGGTCATAATGATAAGTTGCTGGTTAAGGGTTTTCAGTATCCTTTCGAAGAAATCTAAAGTTAATGAGCATCCTTGAAATATTAAGAAATTCTAATGTGAAACCTATGCTCTTAAGATTTTTATTCTACCCTTGCAAATATTTATAGTGCGCAACGGACTGATTTGACTATTTACTGTACCTGAGTCTCCTGCAAGGAAGACATTAACAGCATGTCACGTAGAAGTCAGAAAGATGCTCCCTGCCTACCTACAATCGGTGAAAGTTTATCACTTATGTAAAGATAGACGTAGATGACATTTCCTGTAAGAAAAAAATCTTAAAATTAACAAAGTGTAACTAGTTCGGGTATTAAAGTGATGTCGCCATTTACTGAAATGAAAAAATGATTGAAACTTCTGATTTATTTACTTTTACAAAAACTCAAATAATAAATAAGCAAATTAAATTTTAATTTCCAAGTTTCAGATAGATTGGCAGGATAGATGATACGTATAAACAATTTCAAAACAAAATAAAGTGGTAGAATGTTACCTACTTTAAAACTAATTTAATTTCGTCAGTTTACGTTCTGTTGTCGCAGTGTCAGAAATATTACGCAATGGTAAAAAGATGTATTTGTTGGTGCTGTTTGGGGATGGGTGGAGTTTTCCTAAAGCGTTTGCAGACGATAACGTTAATTGATCCGACAGCTGCTAGCTCTGTCTTCGCTGAAATCGAAACTAAATGTTGTTTCAAAAATGTTCAAATGTTTGTTAAGCTTATGGGACTTAACTACGGGGTCATCAGTTCCTAAACTTACAAACTACTTATGAACTACTTACAAACTAGGACGGCACAAATATCCATGCCCGAGGGGGGATTCGAACCCCCGACCGTAGTGGCCGTGCTGACCGTGACTGGAGCGCCTCAGTCACCTCGGCCACCGCGGCCGGCAATGTTGTTTCTCTTGATCACGTACTGCCGATTGCACACTCCCTGTGTCTTGACGAAGTCAAGAACAGCCTGTAAATGCTATTACTATAAATTGGCGTGATATGTTAGACTAACTCACCACGTTGCCACTCAAAATGATGTTAGCAAGCGTTAACTATTGCACTCGGTCTTGGTCAACACTGTAAACAAGGCGCAATCCTTCTTACTCTCCAATGGAGATTCGCTAGCATCCGCTCCAAGACAGGGGGCTCCTTACAGTGCAATAGTGCAATACTGTAGAGGAGTCCTTATCACTTATCCACAAAAGAAATAGGCGCCACAGCCTCGCACCGCTAGCGACCACACACGCAGCCAGTGCAGGCGAGGGAGCGAGCTGCCTTAATTTTCCTCGATCCGCTTGTGTATATCTTTGGATGACGCTAGCGCTTCCCCACCAGTGGCTCGCCTGCCATTCGGATAGTGCATCTTAATAAGCCGTATGGCTCACTGGCAAATAGTGAGACAGCTAACGTCTCATTTAGAAATTTCCTCACACAGTCGGTGGCGCCAGTTGTAATTCGCGTTCCACCTGCGTCCTAAAAGTTCAAAGTACACATGCTTCGTTTGGCGTGGAATTGTGCAGCTTTTAAAAGGATTTTTAAGCGTCCATATTTCCCAACGAAGGGAGTGGCTTTCTGGAGGTAGATTGCCCAGTCCGAGGGAATTGGGGCGCGGAGCCTTTCGCCCACCTGCTATTGTCACCGGTGGCTGCCATGCAGGTGCCTCGTCTCCCTTTAGACCTTTACAAAAACAAGTGTTTGTTCACTAGTATGCGTTAGCCTCATCTTGTTGCACTTCCGACATGATCACATAATTTGTATATCAAACAGTAATTACTATCATTGAAAATGTCCATACCCCATCGAGTTTATATTCAAAAGATTCGCGTCGACGAGTAAAATATGATTTTGAGGTCAGAATATGCAGGAAAAGACAGTGAGGAAAACCTGACTCCTTACAAAGTTATGTACCAGCTTTGATGGTTTCATACACATGACAACACGTAGCCATAAACTAAATATTTAAATTTTATTCTTCATGACAGCAAAGTCACACATCAAATACTTTCGGTTTTGATCAGTTTTCGCTACTGCAACGTTCAACAGACGTGGATAGCTATGCAGACCTTACATACATCTAAGAAAGAAAGTTAAATACTTCGTCTTTCAAATCACTGACATAACTTTATTATGGGTCTTAGGGTTGCCAGACATTTTTACTCCGAATAATGATAGCGGGTTCAATAAGGTTGGAAAACACTGATGCTAAGTATTGTTCAGCAGCCAGTATGTGCATCTGCAAAAAGAAAGAAGAAGTAAGCAATAATTTCAAAATCTGTTGGTCTCATATGGTTGAAGCACAGGTAATCTGTAGATCATAATGCTTTCATATTACAAATGTTAGTATTCAAACCTATAACACATAATTGTAACCTGTTTCTCGTAAATTTTTTTTGTAGATAAAAGTTTGAAAATGGACGAAATGTGCCAAAACTACCCATAAACACCTACAAATAAATGTGCAACTGCGACAGTGAAGTATATAATGAGAAAAGCTTTGAAACACTTGCTGACCCTCTTCCATCTTACGATGAAATTTCACATGTGGTCTTAATTTTTTCTTGAAAATTAGTTATTATTTTTGCGTACCGCATACTGTTTGTCAACTTAAAGACGAGACCAGAGCTTTCCCAACTGGGTGTCGCGATATCCTGTGGTGTCGCATAGTAGTATCAAGGTGTCGCGAGACTAACAAATTTAAACACTAAACAAACAAACTTGTCGTAAAAAAACACAAAATGTCCTTCTCTTCACACTATTCCGAATACTCTCCTACAGCTAATCATCCTTCTCTTCATTCAATGCACCACAGATTTCGTATTAAAGGAATGATCGATCACTCGATCATCCGGACCTCAGTTATAGGGATTCGCGATTATCCGGATTGCCAACTGCGAATAAATATCTTTGTTGTCTGTTCCAGATTTTCTTTCAGTTTCCTGTATGTAACAGATTTTGGGACCAGAAAAGACCTTCATATTCTTACTTCTCACAAATATTTATCCACTTTTTCCGAATATGTCGGGACTTCCGCGGTCGTGGTTAAGCAAGAACCTAACAATAGAACTTAAATAATAAATTCACCACTTGCCATAAATTTCTGAAAATAATGTGATAATATCGAACTGAAATGGAATGCTGTCTACATCAGAAATCCGAGCAGCTAATTTCCAGATGTCGTTTTCAATCGATCCATGTACACACGACAGCCAAAAACGATTTCTGAAATTAAGTTTTCGTGTTTCGGAAGTTGCGTCGCATGTAGAAGAAGCAAGTATTACTGTGTGAGTTAGGCATTGTTGTCTGCGATGTTACTCTTTTCTACATTTCTGTAATTCTTAATGTTTCCTTTTCTTGCGATGATTGTACGTAATTTCTGCAGTCATGATCAACATTAAACATGTCAATGCGCACGAGAATTTCAATTTCGCTTACAAACTACATTTAAGGGATACTTTATTCCCCCCCCCCCCCTTACAACCATCGAAATTCTGTGGGACACGAAGACCACGCGCCAATCTCACAAAATGCCTCCACTGAACTCTGTTTTGGACGAGTTCTAGCCAATTGTCCACACAGTGACGCTCGTACAAAAATTGAGCAGTATGCTACAACATTACAAAAATAAACAAGAAACAAAATATACTAAAATAAAAATCGTGACTGACAATGGAAATAACGGAGCTTAGCAATATCACCACCACGTCATCTGCGTTCTACATAGGTGACCAATGAAACTGCTTGACTGAAAAGCGAGGTTTCACTCGCATGTTGGCTATACATTACTAATGTTGTTTGTGATTGAAGTTTTATTTACAGAAATTAAAAATTTGCACTCAGAGGTATTTGAATACGAGCCTCACACAAGTAGGTTTGAGAGACAACACTCAAGACGCCTGAGCCAGCGCGCTACTTGTATGCCGCAATATTCGTCATATACTATTTATTCTTCCGCAACCGTTACAAGCAGTGCGAAGAGAAATATTGACCTGGCGCTGCAGTCGGTCTCAGCACACATGAGCCACCAGGCCTGACGTCACGTCTGCGCATGCGCACTAGCGAGCAGACGACTGTGACGCCTCTCTGCGCACGTACCAGCGTGGCTGAACCCCACTTTAGCACACGGAGCTGGTTTCCAGCTATCGCGGCGAGAGCGCTCCAAAATGCGTTTTCATCCTCATTATCAGCATTGTAATACGTATTGGAAGGGAATTGACATAATTTTATTGAGATATCTGGATCGCATTCCCAGAGAAAGGATGTAATTTTACAGCGATTTCTCGCTTGCTTTCGAATTATAGTAATATATTTACAGTGTGCTGCAGCACATTAGCACATTATCTCCAGCCGCCACTGTGTCCACATTCAGTCGTCTACAAAGCCTGGAGATTTCATTGTTCCAGGAGCTTCTTGGTCTTCTTACTGGTCTTTTTCCTATTAGTTGTCGTTAATGACTAGCCGGCCGCGGTGGCCGAGGAGACTGAGGCGCTTCAGTCACGGTCTGCACGGCCACTACGGTCGGGGGCCGGCCGCGTGGCCGAGAGGACTGAGGCGCTCCAGTCACGGTCTGCACGGCCACTGTGGTCGGGGGTTCGAATCCCCCCTCGGCCATGGATATTTGTGCCGTCCTACCTCGTAAGTAGTTGATAAGTAGTTTGTATGTTTAGGGACTTATGACTCCGTAGTTAAGTCTCATAAGCTTAACAAACATTTGAACATTTTTTTTACGGTCGGGGGTTCGAATCCCCCTTCGGGTATGGATACTTGTGCCGTCCTTAGAATAACGTAGTTGATAAGTAGTTTGTAAGTCTAGGGACTGATGACCCCGTAGTTAAGTAGGAAGGAGCTTGGAGTTTTAACGTCCCGTCGACAGCGTGGTCATTAGAGACGGCCGTAGTTAAGTCCCATAGACATTTGAACATTGATTTTGAACTTAATGGCTATGGTGTCTTCCTTTAATGCTGAAACTTACTCGCTCTGTGCGCCTCTTGTAGCTGATCAATCACTAGCGCCCGCGGTCTGACACCTCATTGTGTGTGACGGCTGTGTTGAGTTGCTGTCGGGAGCAGCCGGCTGGCGGACACGCCCACAGTGGGGGGCGTGGCCCGCGCGGTTCCCGCGCGCCGCGCGCCGCATTCCCGGCGTTTGTCGCGGTGTCGCGCGGCGGCCTATTCAGGCGGCGGCAATTACAGCGCCCCGTGACGAGCGATAAATCAGAAACGGCCGCGGCGGCGGCGGCGGCGCGCGCATGCGCAGTGCCGCGCCGCGCAGTGGCGCACAGTGCCGTCTGCGCGCCTAATGACCTTATTACGGCGCGGCCCGCGGGACAATGGCGGCATTGCCGGCCGGCCCGGCCCCATGCATTATTCACCAGCCGCAGATCACGGCTGCCCGCGCTGTCACCGCCTGTAGCCGAGGATCCCGGGGGCGCAGAGTCGTAAACTATACTAACTGTGTTTTCGGAAAATAGCCCTCCACTACTTCGTGCAAAGTAGGGATGTGAAGTTCATGAACTCTACTATTCCATGAAAGGAACTTCAGAGTGTAACTTAGATTAAAATTGTGTGCCGGAACCGGGATTCGAACCTGGAACATTTGCCTTTCGGCGGCATTCGCTCTACCTACTGAGCTATCCAGGCACGCTCCACGCCTTCTCCTTACACCTCTAATTCTGCCAGTACCTCGCCTCCTACTTTCCAGATTTCACGGTTCTCCTGCGCAGCTTGCAGAACTAGCACTAGATTATATTAGATTAGTAGATCATGAATACGACACTTCGTAATGATGTGGAATGTGTCCGGTTAATGAAAGGCGTCTTCACAAATTATTTCTTTTATATCTAAAATTTCATCTATAGTGCAGAAGGAGTTGCCATTCAGAATTTTTTTTAATTTATTTTTAATGATAGTTGGCTACCTGTCAGGCTGTTGATGCTGTTTGATAGGTGACCAAAGACATTTGTGGCAGCATAATTCACCCCTTTCTGTGCCAAAGCTAGATTTAACCTTGGAATAGTGAAGATCATTATTTCTCCTAGTGTTGTAGCTATGTACACTGCTATTGCTTTTGAATTAGGTGGGATTGGTAATAACAAATGTTATAAGTGAGTATATATACTGTGCAGCTACTGTGAAGATCTATAGCTCTTTAAATAAGTGTCTGTATGATGATGTTGGATGGGCTCCAGAAATTATTCTGATAACACGTTTTTGTGCAATGAATACTTCTTTACTCAATGATGAATTGCCCCAGAAAATGATGCCATACGAAAGAAGAGAATTAAAATAGGTATAGTAAGCTAATTTACTGACATGTATATCACCAAAATTTGCAATTACCCTAATAGCATAAGTAGCTGAACTCAAACGTTTTAGCAGATCTTCAAGTTTTCCAGTTCAACCGCTCGTAATTGCATACACCAAAATTTTTTGAATATTCTACCTTTGCTATGGATTTCTGATCAAAGTCTATATTTATTAATGATCTCATTCCATTTACTGTACGGAACTGTATGTACTGTGTTTTATCAAAATTTAATGATAGTCCATTTGCTGAGAACCTCTTAATGATATTCTGAAAGACGTCATTTACAATTTCGTGAGTTAGTTCTTGTCTGTCAGGCGTGATAACTATACTTATATCATCAGCAAAAAGAACCAGCTCTGCATCTTCATGAATATAGAATGGTAAGTCATTAATATATATTAAGAAGATAGGATATCGTGGACACATGACTTAGTCAAAGCATAAGAGATGTTTTCATAATGAAACTTTCACACTGCAGCGGAGTATGCACCGATATGAAACTTCCTGACAGATTAAAATTGTGTGTCGGAAAAAAATTGTGAGGACGGACCGTGAGTCGTGTCGTGATAGCTCAGTGGTAGAGCACTTGCCCGCGAAAGGCAAAGGTCCCAGGTTCCAGTCCCGGTTCCAACACAACTTTAATCTGCCAGAAAGTTTCATCCTCTTTACTCTCTGCCATTGTCTCGTACAGTATGAAATTGCCACTGTCTCATTCTTTCTTTCAGTCTGCTGTCCAGTTATCACTCTGTCCTCTCAAAAATGTGCAAATGTTTTAAGCCAAATTGGTGGTGTCATCGGTAGCTATACTTACAAACCACGTAAAATATGCTAGGGACGACGCACACATACTTCCATGCCTGAGGGAGAACTCCAACCTCCACGCTACCCGCGGCATGGCGTCCCACCTTAGAACATGTGGCCATACCCACGCGGAATTCTCTCCTATCTACACATGTCCTTGTGGACGGAGTGGTCGAGCTTGCAAACAGTTGATCGAAAAACTAAGAGTGCTGCTGATCTGCACTTATGGGTTCACTGCCCTCAACATCTGTTTCTTCGGACAGTCTCATCCTCCATAATACGTATAATTTTGGGAATAAACACAAATCAAAATTTGTTTTGCATCACTTACGTATGTCGTTAACACGTTTCTCATGAACTTACGTAAGTCCTTTGAACTGTCATGAAATGTAAACGATATTGTCCACAAACTGATCTATCGAACCCATACCCATTTCGTTGAATGTGCGTGAGGCAGTAACATTACTACCTTCATTCAAAACACACTGTAGGAAAAGTATTGGGTGTTTGTAGATACGATGTGGACAACTTCCGATGTGAACAATAAGCATATAAATGTTTTATCGGAAACGGATCGTTTTTTATAATTGAACAATGACTCTCATCAAGAGAATCTACCTGGCTAATACTCAAAAGTCAGAATGAGAGGATAATCACCTAGGATCATAACCAGATTACAGTAGTGTTTATGACTTGCTCTGCACTGATCACCACTTAGTGACAACAACGGTGACCACTATTGCATCGCCTCGCCCAAAGGAACCCCTCTACTGCTCCCAGGATAGAGATTGACTTTCTAAGTTTTACCAGAAGGCAAGCGTCAAACCATGCTGTGCGAAATAGATACCGTGACAAGGTTGCATTCTAAACGACCTTGTAGAGATCCATCCCTTAAACTCAAACGCAATACTCAAGAAAGGCGATAGGAGTGATGCGCAAAATTACGAACCTGTCACACGTCAGTTTACAACAGGATTTTAAGACATATACTTTCCTCAAACATTATAAAGCACCTCGAAGACAACGGCGTATTAACCTGTGGACATACGGATTCTATCGTTTTTCGAAACACAGCAAGCCCTATACTCTTATGATGATGAGAGTTATTGTTAAGGGGATCAAATAGATTTTAAACTTCTAGGTTTCCCGAAAGTTTGTTTTCCATGTATCTCACAGGCAATTTCAATTCACATAGCTTGCTTATGGAATATCACTACAATTGTGAGACTGGATTCGTGATTTCCTGTCAGAAATGACAAGTCATTGGGTAAAACACTACTGATGCCTGGCGTTCCCCATTGAAGGGTTAAAGGGCCCCTACAGTTCCTTAGCTTTATAAACTATATAGAAAACAATGTTAACAGCTCTCTCAGACCCTTAGCGGATGATGCTGTCATTTGTCAGTTAGTTAAGTTACCAGAAGATCAAAAGCAACTGCAAAATGATTTAAGATATCGGCATTTTCCGAAAATTGGCACTCGTCCCTAAATATGATAAGCAAGTCATCCGTATGGGCACTAAAAGAAATCCTTTTTCATTTACACGATAAATCAGTCAAGTACATATCTAAGAATAACAGTTACGAACAAAATAAATTGTAAAGAACCCCTAAAATGTTGTAGGAAAGGTGATCCAAAAGCTAAGTTTCATAGGCAGAACACTTAGAAGATGAAGCAGTTGTATTGAGGAAACTACCTACATTTGTGCAAGCTGTTTTGGAGTTTTGCTGGGCAATGTGGTATCCGCTCCAATTGCAACACGGATGATATAGAGAAAGTTCAGAGAAGGGCAGTTCGTTTCGTAATGTCGGAGTGTCTCGGGTATGAGACACGAGTTGGGGTGGAAATCGTTAAAAGGTCGGGGTTATTCGTTTCTGCTATATCTATTTTCGAAACTTCTTTCGCCTAAGTTCTCTTCCTAATGCGGATATTTTTGTTAGGACAAATCTACATAGGGACACATGATCATTGTAATAAAATAAAATAAATCAGATGGAAAACGGAGAGATGTAGTTGTTCCTTTTTCCAGCGCGCTATTAGAGAATGGAACGGGAGAGAAATATGAAAGCGGTCCGATGAACACTCTACCATTCACTTCAGTGTGATCTGCAGAGTATATAGGTAGATGTAAATACTGAAAGAGGTGAGCCAAAATCACCAGTAATAGAGTAAGATAAACTGAAGGAATGTTCAGTTCACAGTAACATCAGTCAAACCATTGTCATCAGCATTTCGAAGAAGAATTCAATTTTATGAACGTTAACTCTGAAGTCCATGGTGCAATAATCTTCAGAGATTAAATCAATCGTTCACTTATTGGACGGCTTGGCCTGCATGTTCCCTCAAGTATGAAACAAAGTGAACACGCTTAGCTTAAATTGAAAGGTGTGGCAGCACGTCCTGACCACGAAATCTGTGCCTGTTAAGCGGGAACGCTTTGCGATTGATGCATTAAATGAAACCACTGGTGCTTAAATGAAATCGTGCCCACAATGCCGCATGGTATGTAGACTTTCATTCGTGCGACGGGTCATGCAATTCTTGATTGAATGAGGTTGCTACCCAGACGGCATACCACGAGAATTAATGATCTTCAGTTTTCTTTGAGTACTGAAAGGGATTTGTTTGTAAATATATCGAAAAAATACAACAGTATAGAATACCATAGAACTTTTGTTTGGTGGGTAATGCAAGTACTTTTTTATGTGTACGTATTGAATATTAGCATTCATGAAATACGACCTTATTTAGGAAAAAAAGTCCTTGAGGTTTCTGAAAATCGATCAACCGCAGACCAAATTCAACGTCACTGGTCATTCAGAAATGCGACCACCGCAAGCTATTACGTTCCAGAGTGTGGAACGATATACGCGTAAATGCGTGTGCCTGGCGAGGACAAGGCCCGATATGGGTCATCGGGTGATGCACGGCCGCTATCTGCCTGGCCTGTGTCGGCCGCTGTTGGACATAATCCTCACATTAGCGCACGCCGCATGCTCACAAGGCGGTCTGAAGCGCCTGCCACCCAACAGCCAACAGTGCTCCCGGGACCACCTGAAATTGCGTTTATAAAAATCTTTTGAAAATTATTGACAAGAAATCGCCCTGGCTTGTTTTAAGGCTCACTTTAGATTTATGATTTTTTGCAAACATTTCGGTCAAAAATAATAAAAATTAAAAAAATGAAAAATTATGGACAATACGATTACGACTATTGTGATTACATCTACGTGATTACGTCTACGTTCAAATGTTTGTAAATATATCGGACCAAACTGCGTGGTCATCAGTCCGTAGCTTACAAACTACTTAAACCTAGGTAAAGTAACCTACGGACAAACACACACACACACACATGCCAAAGGGAGGACTCGAACCTCCACGGCGAGCAACCGCGCGCTCCGCAGCGAGGTGTCTTAGACCGCTCGGCCACTCCACCGCGGCATTACATCTATGCAGCCAACACTTAATATTCTTATCTGACCGTATTTTAACAGGAAAAATTATTCTATATTTGCGTTTAACGCTGACAAACATACTCTTTCTTTACGTTTTACCTCTATAAAGTATGATTTTAATACAACTCCCATATTTTCATTACCTTTCTCCGTTGAAATATTATCACCTGTTTTGCCTTGGTAGTTTCTTCTAAGTTCATTTTATTTGCCTGTACTGGTTACTAATGACTATATATATATATATATATATATATATATATATATATATATATATATGGTGTTTCACTAAGTGTGTTTGTCTCTGTAACTTATAAAATAATAGGTGACGGGAAATTCTAATGCGGTGGGTCAACACAAGAAATGTTACACTTTCTGCGGAGCTATTGAACATAGTTTATTGTATCATTTTCCAAAGAGTTACATCACAAACATATAGTTCTTTAAATGGAACAATAGTTTTCTCTATCGTGCATTGGATTCGTTGAAACCAGATGCGTCCAAATCAATTTAAACTATATTCCTATCACTGTTAGTTTGGGAGCTACAACCCTTCAAAGTTTAGGGGGCGGAGGCTGCGATAGCGTAGCTGACTGGCCGAGTGGCTATCCCCTGGGGCACGGCCCACTGTCTCATGACCACCAGCCAGTTAGCTACGCTATCGCAGCCTCCGCCCCCGGAACTTTGAAGGGTTGTAGCTCCCAAACTAACAGTGATAGGAATGTAGTTTAAATTGATTTGGACGCAGCTGGTTTCAACGAATCCAATACACAGTAGAAAAAACTATTGTTCTATTTAAAAATTATATCTTTTTGGTGTAACTCTTTGGAAAATGATACAATAAACTATGTTCATAGCTCCGCAGAAAGTGTAACATTTCTTGTGTTGACCAACCGCATTAAAATTTCCCGTCACCTATTATTTTATAAGTTACAGAGGCAAACACACACACACACACGCACACACACACACACACACACACACACACACACACATATATATATATATATATATATATATATATATATATATATATATATATATGGCGTCTGTTTCCAAAGAACAGACGTCACTTCTGATCCTGCAGTAGTTATTCTTTCATATTCACAAAATGTAGAACTTCAACTGCAATTGGGCAAAGTTGAAAATGTGTACGCAGCCGGGATTCGAACCCGGGTCTCGAGCTTTCTAGACAGGTGCACTGACCCCTACACCGCTGGATCACAGTGATCATCGCACCTGCAAGGACTACCTAAGGACGCCTCCCGTCAGATACAAATTCTCAGCTTCACCCTGCCTACAGTACTCAAAACTCGTAGTTATGAAACTAATTTCCGTAATATAAGAGTAAAGGCCACAAATTTGCCCACCCCTCCCAACTAACGAAAGGATCATTGCCAGTCACCGGCATATTATATATTACGGCAATGTTTCATAACTACGAGTTTGAGTACTGTGTGCAGGGTGAATATGGGAATTTGTGTCTGACGGGAGGCGCGCTTAGGTAGTCCTTGCAGGTGCGATGATCACTGTGTCCCCAGTGACGTAGGGGTCACTGCAACTGCCTAGAAAGCACGAGAGCCGGGTTCGAATCCCGGCTAGGTGTACGTTTTCAGTTTTGCCCAATCGCAGTTCTATATTCTGTGAATATGAAAGAATAACAACTGCAAGATAAGAAGTGACGACTGATCTTTCGGAACAAACGCCACACACACACACACACACACACACACACACACACACACACACACACACACACACACACATATGGGGAGCGGTGGGCAAGTTTGTGGCCCTTACTCTTACGGGAATTAGTTTCATAACTACGAGTTTGAATTGAAATGTTTGTATAGCTTATGGGACCTAACTACGGGGTCGTCAGTCCCTAAACTTACAAACTATTTATGAACTAGCTAACACTCAGGACGGCACAAACATCCATGCCCGAGGGGGGATTCGAACCCCCGACCGTAGTGGCCGTGCAGACCGTGACTGGCGAGCCGCAGTCCCCTCGGCCACCGCGGGCGGCGATGCCGAGTTTGGGTAGTGTGGGCAGGGTGATGTTGGGAATTTGTATCTGACGGAAGGCGTGCTTAGTTATTCCTTGCAGGGGCAATGATCACTGTGTCTCCAGTGGTGTAGAGGTCAGCGCAAGTGCCTAGAACGCAGGAGACCCGGGTACACAATTTAAACTTTACCTAATCGCAGTTGAAGTCGTATATTCTGTGAGTATAGCCTGGAAGAAATGTGACATACATTTGACGTTCTGACCAGTGACCAAAACCTGGAAGGAACATACCGTAGCCGGCCGCGGTGGCCGAGGTGACTGAGGCGCTTCAGTCACGGTCATCACGGCCACTACGGTCGGGGGTTCGAATCCCCCCTCGGGCATGGATATTTGTGCCGTCCTAGTTCGTAAGTAGTTCATAAGTAGTTTGTAAGTTTAGGGACTGATGACCCTGTAGTTAAGTCCCATAAGCTTAACAAACATTTGAACATTTTTTTTAACACACCGTACATTTGGCGTTCGGAAATCAGTTACGTGACATCCCTTGCCCGAAACCGTTTTCGAAACTCTCTTTTGCACACGCCGTCTGGCTTTCGTATTTTATTATTTTCTTAATATTATTCAAGCGTCGTCATTTCAAAGCATTGGCGCACTGTAAATTATCTAAAACACTTCGAACTATAGTATCTAAAAATGCCATTTTAGCAGCCAACATCTGCCATCGATGGTACGAGAATTACTAATTACTCTCGCAGCTGTTCGGCGTAGCGTAATGGGCTGGGAATTCGTTTTTGTGATGTACGAACATGTTAGACGGTGGTTCGAAACTTGCCGGGCGCGGTGACACAGCTCGCTCGGTCAGAGGGTTGCCGGTGTGGCAGCTCAGCGTGTCAGAGTGCTCGAAGCCCTCTGCAACGAAAAACAATAATAAATAAATAAATAAGAAATTGATAATGACGAAACGATCAAAATAAAACAAAACAAAGTCCACAAAGGATCGTTCAAACCGAAGAACCAATGAAATGAGAGAAAATGAAAGATGTTTCGATGCTATCGGTAATAATAATAAAAACTGAGCAAAATTCTCAACGAATAACCCAGAACGAAACATGAGCAAACGACCGCAAAGCATCGTTGTAAAAAAAAAAAAAAAAAAAAAAAAAAAAAAGGTAAAAGACCCCACAAGCAATTGTTTTCATCTGCTTCCCAAAACTAGAAGGTTTTCCCACACACTTGTTAATAGGCCACAACTATATTCTGCAAGATTCCGAGTTGTTCAAAGGTAACAGCGCTTTCTCTGAAAAGTGCATTTGTTCTATTTTGTGAAGTTGCCGTTAAACACATATCAACGAATTGCAAACATAGACTTCTTTACCACATGTTCATAAACTCGGGAGATACTGTTACAATGACTGTTGTAAATGACGTAATGATCCTACTAACTTTGTATATACTGTACATTAAGTACTAGAGTTATGTGGAATTCAGTATTACCACACTTATTCAGTTTGTTATTTCTGCTGTAAAGGAAAACATAGTCACGGTTTGAAACAAAATATTTGCTCTTCTTAATAGCGCAAGACAAAGTAACATGTAGAAAGCCATTTATGAACTAAAGAAAAGGTAATAAAATCTACCTTAAAGGCGTCCATAGCAACCATGCCAAAGACATACATTTCAGTAGACGCATTGATTTTAATAATGACTTTCCACATATTCCATAAATATTGAATAATTGCTTGGAAAAAAAGGAAGGTTTTTTTTTTTGCAATGTATACACTTCCGTTTCATTAAGGAGCGACAGTTACCACAGGTATCTAGGACTTCGTTTTTTAATGAAACTACCAGTATCAACTCGTTGTTTAGAATATTCATTATTACAATATCCTTCTAGTTTATGAGCATATGATCCTGAAGACCAATCAGAAATTCATTTCACGGCTTGTTGACGAAATAGAACAAACACACATTTTAGAGGGAGCACGCTTACGCATGCACAACTCTAAATATTGCATATTTAATCAATAAGAGTGTCCAAAACCCTTTTATGAGCCAAGGCGACAAAAAAGAAAGAAAACATTGCAGCGGGTTTCGAACTACCGACCATGGTTATCACAATCTAACGCTCTGCCCACTACAATACCGCGAACAATTACCAAATTCTTTCCTTAATTCTTGTACTACTGATGGTAGTTGTTAACTGCTAATATGTAATTCTTAGACATTTGATTATAATTTATCGTACTAAGAACGACGTATTTTTGTTAATTCTTCAGTGCGCCATTGCTTTGAAACGACAACGCGTAAGTTATAAATAAGACAGTCATAAAATAGAGAAAGCAAATTGGGGAATACCAGAGAGAGTTCTGGGCGAGGAATGTCACGTGACATTTCCGAACGCTTGGTTTACGTAAAGTGAAGCGACGGTATCAAATCGCCGTTATCTTTGCACATATCTATGTAACGGTGCAAGTTATCAAAAAACCATAAGAGAGCAAAGTTGTAGAGAATTTTCTTTTCTAAAAATTTGTTTATTCAATTTTTGTCTTAGATGAAAGATTTATTTTCAATTAATTTTTCTGCAGTGAAAAGACCATCAAAACGGCATCTTTTAGTGCTACTAACTTTTTTTCTTTTTTTTTGCCTGAAATATTTTAAATAGAAACGTCACTTTACGGACGGAAAGACAGACATCGTCAAATCGCCGTTACTTTTGCAAATATATCTGAAATGATGTGAGATACGAAAGAAATATAAGAGAGCAATTCGTTTATTTTACTTTCGTGTCAGATGAACGGTTTAGCCGTAACTGTCATTTACATTTCGACCTGTCAAAAGGCGATCTTAAAGGCCCACATTTAGTGACATTACCGTAACCTAAAGGGGCCCAAACTTGATGTATGTGTGTGTTTGTGTGTGTGTATGTGATTTGGTCAATACAGGATTAGTCGTATAATACGAAAATGTGAGCAACCTATCAAATATTTTCTATAACCTGTGCAACGTAATCTGAATAAATAAAAATTATCAGAATTGGTAAAGTGAGAAGTTTTTGAACGTGAGGTGTGGGTGATCCACTGCTAGGTTGACATAACTGGATATATTTGACGTGGGCTTTTTTATTCATTTAATTTTTTATTTTTTGCAACTACGAGGTTCGTGTGTTTTTAAAATGAATATTTATTACTCGCTTCTGTTGCAATTGCATTCACATTAACAAAATATGTATGATAAATATAAGAAATTCCCAGCTTAATGCTGTGATATTAAATATTTATTTAAAAATGACGCATACAAAATTCGTTCAAATGAGTGAAAAATCATCAGTGCGGATTCATGTACACCGCGCAAGACATTTCAACATTCTTTCATACTTGTAACATACACTGGAGAAGCCTATATATATATATATATATATATATATATATATTTCATGGAGCCGGCCTCAGTGGCCGCGGGGACTGAGGCGCTTCAGTCACGGTCTGCACGGCTACTACGGTCAGGGGTTCAAATCCCCCCTCGGGCATAGATATTTGTGCCGTCCTAGTTTGTAAGTACTTCATAAGTAGTTTGTAAGTTTAGGGACTGATGATCCCGTAGTTAAGTCCCATAGACTATACAAACATTTGAACATTTTTTTTGTTTCATGGATTTAACTGCTGAAATATTTTATCGGTGTACATGATTTCTCAGAAATAGTATCTGCACTCAATATGTTCAATCATTTGAACGAAATCGATATGCGATATTAAAAAAAAAAGAAAGACAAAGAAAAACAATTATGGTGGAAATTTGCAATTTTTTTATAACGTTGTCGTGGTCTGGCACACGATCAATCATGGAGTCCACATACAAAAAATACTTATGGTCAACCTGTACACACTAGACTCCGTGTGTGTGACTACAGACAAGCTGAAAATTTTGTAAGTACCAAAATCGCTAGAGTGCAATGTGAATTCACAAACTACAAAAAAATTAGTTGTGCATATTGATAAAAAACTATCCATTGACAAATAAAGAAATTATAATTGACATCCACTGTAACATTTTTGCTTTTTCTCCATAGTTTTAATAAAAAGGCAAAATTTTACTATTAATATCTCACAACTGATAAATTCGATTAAGTCGTTTATAATTTCAGTCCATACCAAAACAAACTCAGTAATCCATCAACTGACAGAAAATTAATCCCATCATTTCAAGTCTGGTAATTACTACCGAAAAGTAAAGAAGCACGAGGAAGCAAGAACAGAAGTACAAGTCTCACATTAAAATCCTCTTGGAAAATTAACGAGTGTTGCGTTTCAGGAAAATCATTATGAAAAATCTCTTAACCTTCTCATGACATCGCTCCTTTTTCTAGATTTCATCATCAAATATAATTTGTGTGTCTTAACGTTTTTGCACTCCAACAGCCTACTTGCTGTTCACAACCAACTACCATAAACTACTGACACCAGCGCGTAAGCAAAGTAGTGTAGTAACTGTGCCAGAGAATACACACGCGAAGCGAAATAAATCAAACTGCCACAGACATTCAACAGCCAGTAAGTAGCTTTTTGATCTGTAATGCACACCTTGTTGGTTCATCATTTTTATTCTGGCTTAGTGACTATCAGATAGCGAACGCCTTAATATTTTGTATACTGTTCTCTGACGAGCGAAGTAGAGAAAACTACTACTGCCACATTACAAGGTGTAACGTGACGTAAGCAAACTAATATTTTTTATTCGGTCCTAGATAGGCCAATCAGGCTCGATCTAGCGTAGTGTCATTTTCAATGAGATGTCATTGGATGCGGTGCGGGATGCATTCAGAAACCTCTCTATCTCGATCTTAGTCGGGCTTCGTGGAACCGCTACTAGCCTATCAAGTAGATCCTCTGTCGGATTCACAAGGCACCGTGCATCCCTTTCCAGTCCTCCCACCAAGGGAAAGCGCGTAGCTCTGCCAGGAATCGAGTCGGGTGCCTCCGTATTTAAGTCACCCATTCAGACTTCTCACATACCGAAACGGACAGGTTGTAAAGATGTCACAACGCAAACTGGATATGACCTTAGATACCCCATTAATGTTGGGTTAGCTCGCCTAATTAACGAAACTTTAATGAAAGTAGTCTAGAGCGCAAAAGTGGTATTTATTCTGAAATTGTTTAGCCGCGATGGTGTGGCCCAGCAGTCTAAAGCGCCGTGCTTCGGAACGCGCGTTTGCTCCCCGTCGGAGGTTCTAGTCCTTCCTCGAGCATGCGTGTTTGTATTGTCTTTAGGTTTAAGTTAGTTGAAGTAGTTGGTAAGCTTAGGGACTGAGAACCACAGACGTTAAGTCCCATAAGATTTACAAACATTTGAACATTCAAATAGTTTTGATACAGCGGTGGGTCATCTTCGGGTTAAGGTGTTCTAGAGACGGTACGGAGCGGTAGAGGACCTGTACACTCCTTTAGGAGCCTTCACTGCCTGGAGTATTCCACAGCTCATACTCCGCTCCGAACCGTCTCTGGAGCAAAATATTCTGAAGATGACGCACCACTAGTTTGTAACTAGTTGAGAACAAACATCACGTTTGCACTCTGTTTTATATAGGGAAAAAACTATACAGAAGGGCATTACACTAGTTTAAAAAGTGCTGAAGTGCCATGTAGTATCTGCATGGAAAAATAAACGACAGAAACTTATCAAAGTTTGATGCAAAAGTGGGTGATGTTTTTAGGAGGCAGATTGATCAGACAGGTAAAATGGGTCATTAGCGGTTTTTTTCTTCTGGGAAGTGACGCAAGCACGCACGAATACCTACAGTTCAGTTGCAAAGGTGAAAAGGCTATTAAAACGTAACGCATTTGACTGATGATTTATTCAGGTAGACAGGTAACAAAAAAAAAGAGGGGGAAAAATGGAAAAAAAATTGAAATATTGCGTCGCACAGCTACTGCGACTCATCAATCGCGTCCTTTGAAGCGTGAAAAGATCGAACCGTGCACTTTTCCGAACACAATGGCCGAAAGTGCGCCGAATACTTGGCCTTTGTAAGCGACGAGCTGTTTCGCGCGTCTATTTTTCTCGCCTCTAGTTTTCCCCGCTTCTGAGCACCTTTCAGGCCCCGTGATTTAGCGCGGCGGTGCCATCATTCGTCACCCGCTGCCAGAATAAACAGGATAACTTTTTAACGGCGCGGATCGGCGGGCCGGCCATTTTCGTACCTGTCGGCGGAGCGGGCCGCTGAAAGCTTTGTCGCGGCCGCGTGTATTGATTACACCGTTCTGCAAAACCCTTAAGCCGGCGACTGCGCCAGCTGCGGCCCTCGCACTTCCGCCAGAGATGTATTGTCGTCTGGCCGTCAGAGATGTTAGTCATCCGGCCGCCAGAGATGTATAGTCGTCTGGCCGCCAGAGATGTTAGTCATCTGGCCGCCGCCGGCGGGCGCCGAAGGCCGCGCACCGCACCGCCGCGGCGGCAGCGTCGCTGCCAGCTGCGCTGTAGAGTTGGACAACTCTTTTTTCAGGGATCGATTCCTGCCATTCAATCCCTTATTGTGAATCGATTCTTACCCCTCGTTCACGTTTCTTTCTAGTCTACAATGGCATGTTTCTTACAGAATGCGGAAACGTTCTACAAGCTACTGTTCGGCCACGATAACTTGACAATTTGCGTGGTGGCTGCTGGGATCTCCATTACGGCTGCTGCGGGGAGCGAAGGTTGAGGGGGAGTCAGCTTGCTGCAGTGCTGGAACCGTTACTCTAACAATATGTACAGTAATTTTTTGTGTCAAGGACCATTGTAAAGTTGGCAGCACTTGTAAATAAAAGAATAATTTCCATTTAGTGCCGATATTCGCCACTTGTGGAAGCACCAGCAAAATCGTCAAGTTATCGCGGCCAAATAGTACTCATAGATTGCAGTAAATGTCTGTAAATGACATACAACCACAGTCGCAACAGCCATTGCTGTGAAAGTTGTTACCAACTGACGGTTGCAACGACACTAACGCTCCTAGTGGTGGGCAAGGTGCCTTTAGATAAATGTTTGTTTGTAATTACTTTTCTACATTATTAATTCTGTAATTGTTGCGTTCCAAACGCAAGAATATCGAGAGACATGAATGAATGCGAAATAAGTGTGAAAACAGCAGAATTTCTATGATTCAGTGATATAAACAACAACTTATTCATGAGGATATACTTACGAATATGTTTATATTTTGTAGCCTACTCAGCTGTAAGTGAGAGAATATAAATAAACGAAATATATTAATTCCGGTTGTGGTCTGTTTCTATATGACAGGAACTATCTTTAACGTGTATAAATTCTAAATGGACTCTAATGATTCAAACATTTGTACACTTCACTCGTCTGTGTTATAAATCAATATACTTTTGAGTATAATTACTTTTGATTATAAAACGAATGTCTTGAAGATTATTGCGATTTGTGGTTCAGATGTAGTAACAATTGTGGAATTGGCTTCTGCTTTGTTGGAAAACTATGTTTTTGCTTTAGATGTTTCATTGACACGTTTATGAGGATTTCCTTTCAGCTACAGCTGTAGTGGCTGAACTGCTACACATAGTAATGTAGGTAATTCAGTCCATATAAATTTCTTACGTTCAACACTTACTGATTTGATTGGAATTGTAGTGAAAAGAATCCTGACGTTTCTGAGTAGAATGCCGACGTCTTTCTGTAGATGGTTAGGTCTTCCGTTGTTTATTATCAATGTTTTTCTCTTAATTGAAACTGAAATTCTTGATTAAAAGTCGTTGAAGATAATCTTAAATAAAATGTCCAGCAAAAAACTGATTCATACCCTTCAGTGGTTATTAGGAAACCTCATAAAGATAAATGTAGAGTTATTTTCTGGTTATTACCTATTTTTATGGCACTACATACCTTCCTCGTCGTAAAAAGTATGTTAAAAAATTTAAACTACACTATTTACACTCATCCGATATAGTATTCAGAAATGTACCTCGCTAGCCGCTTGGAGCGCTGCTGTAGTGGCGTATAACAAAAATCGGTGGAAGTGTCGTGACTGTATCTGTTAGAATGTGATAGAGGTTAGAAACTAACCTCGTTATTCATTCTGGTGTGATGGCACGATACATGTGGAATGCAAAAAAAAAAAAAAAAAAAAAAAAAAAAAAAAAAAAAAAAAAAAAAAAAAAGTAGAAGACCACAATAGATATGAAGTTTTGTATTTTTTATATGTAAAGTTCGGACCTCAAATAGTTATCAGCCAAAGTTCTTCGATTCGAATTGTCGAAGAAATACTCCTATTATGCTGTGTATTGGCAGCTGTGTTATGTTTTTGTCATCAGTACTACACAAAGAACTAGGGAAAGAAGAGATACTTACCAAATACTTGTATTTATTGGAGACTTATTTTAGGAATCTGGTGACTTCAATCCAGTGCCAACAGAAAAGAGGTGCCTTGCTTCCACTAGAATAATCATTTAGCGAATGTGAAGCTGAATGTAACTTTCAGAGGCAGAGTTCTTCGCCACAGTTGGTACTAAAAGTATCTAGGTGTCCGTCTAGACCAAACACTGACCTTCAAACAACACCTTTTAAACTTAGCCGAGACACTGAAAACCCGTTACAAGATACTGCATAAATTACGTGGAACACTTCAGTTTTGGGTTTGGTGTACTTACGTGCTGAATATCGTGCACCTCTATGGTTGAACAGCCACCATACAAAGTATGTTGACACTCAACTGAGTGCTTCCATGCACCTATCTGGTGCAATGAGATGTTCTCCGGTTTACCGGCTTCTGCTGCTAACAGGTATAATGCCACCTGATTTGCGCAGATATGCGACTCTTATAAGGGAGTTCCAAAGAATCTCTAAGGAACCTAATTTACATCTACATAGGGACCTACCAATTCTAAATGTTAACAGACTAAGCTCACGTCATCCAACTCTGCGTGAAGATGTTGATGTGGTTACTACAAATTTTAAACCTCTGGAAAAGTTCATTGTTTCCTTTCTGTATACATGTATGTATTTGTATTGTGTGTCTGAGCCAGTCGCTAAATAAATAAATGAAAGCAATAGTTGACGGCTCACCATCTTTGTTCCAGGCTCCCATTGTCCACTAGCGTACCCCTCACTGACTGTTACCTAGTTTTCGTAATCATTCGGCGCGATTCGGCAGATGCTTTCGAAGCAAGCATGACGATTCTTTTGAACGACAATCCGTCCTTATATTGACTGCTCTTTGCGTTCGTCATCATTCGGTACGATTCGGCATGCTTCGGTAGTTGCTTTCGTGGCATGAATGTTACTTGAAAACGTCGCAAGGCGGATGACTCTTTTTAACGATGATTCGTCCGCACCATAATTCGATTCTTGCGAGCCGCGGCTGAGTGGCCGAGCGCATTGAGGTGTTATGCACCGAGGTGCGAGACCGTTCCCCGTCGGGGGTTCGAATCCTCCCTCGGGCACGGATGTTTGTGTTTTCTTTAGTATAACTTAGTTCAAAAGTAGTTTGTAAGTTTAAGGACTGATGAGCCCCCAGTTAAGTCCCATAAGCTTAACAAACATTTGAACATTTTGATTCTTGCGATTCTTTGTGTTGGTTCAAATAAACGACTCATTCCGGAATCGGCACAGCTCTTCTGCGCTGTAATCTCCCTGCTTCTCTACATCCAGACCGCTAACGCTGCCACTCCACATTTCCACGTCGTATTTTCTATTACAAGTACTAGCAAACCCGGCAATGTTTTGGAATTTCTAAATATACATCTGAACTGGAAATATGTCCTAAACGTCTTCCCTTCTGTCCATCACTTTCACCATCTGTGTGACTATCTCTGACCTTCCTCTTTGTCCTCGTAGGCTTATCTCTGGGGGAACTGATGACCTCTGCAGTTTTGTCCGCCTAAAACATCCAAACTGCAACAACAACAACCGAAACAGCTTATCTCTGAATTATATATTTTGTATGAAGGAAACGAATTTCCTTTATGAGTTCACGTTCTTCATTCTTTATCAGTAACAATAAACACGCTCTAGATCCCTTAAATTTGATTTATTTATTAAGCCGACTCGGCGCCTGCCATCGTTAGATCTATAATTAATAAAAAAGGAACCCACAAGAGCTTGCTGTACAGTCTAGCTGTACTGGAAGGTTCAAATAACAATTAGAAATATAAAAGTAGGGTGAATCACGTAAACTTGCACCGCAAATATTGCGTCAACGGAAAGTGTGATTAATGTGCTGTTCTCACAAGCACAGGATGGATTGGTAGTCAAATACCTAGAGTGTTTTTTTTTTTTTTTTTTTTTTTTTTTTTTTTTTTTTTTAAGGGGAACAACACTGGAAATTTTGACACCAGCTGTGTACAAAGAATTTTGAATGCATTTTTATCAAGTTTAGTTTGGCAGCTACAACCATTCAAAGTATTGGGGCGGAGGCTAAGACAGCGTAGCTGACTGGCTGGTGGTCATGAGACAGTGGGCCGTGCCCCAGGGGTTAGCTACTCTGCCAGTCAACTACGCTATCAAAGTCTCCATCCCCGAAACTTAGAAGGTTGTAGCTGCCAAACTAAACGTGATAAATATGTCATTCGAAATTATTTGTACACAGCTGGTGTCCAAAATTCCAGTGCATTATGGAAACAACCATTGTTCCAGTTAAAATACTGTATGTTTGCATAAAAAATACACTTTCTAAGTAATAATACAATGGGTTTGTTGGCTAAAAATACGAGCCCCTGACAACCACGCACTTTCCGTTTCGAAAATATTTGCGGTGCAAGTGATATATACATAACTTGGAACTACATGTCATATGTCTGTATGTGGAGCTCGATAGTATAACCATCACCTTCATCTTCATTTCGTATTAATTACAAATGTAATGATTGCAGAAGCCGAAACGACGTAATAAATAAATACGATTTGAGACATCTAGACGGTATTATCCTTATTGACAAATTATCTGTGTATTAGGTAGCTGATAACCTGGCGTTGTTCGGGTATTTATTTATTTCAACATTCAGGTATTTCATGTACTGCTACATCTTCTCTCTTTCCACACACTCCCATCTCCTTTCTCTCTAGCTCTGCTTCATACTCCGCATTCTCCAACGCCTCCTCGTTTACCATCCTTCCTCCTCCTCTTTCTCACTCTTCCTCTTTCGCCTTTTCCTCCTCCTTTTACCCCACCAATCCACACATCCGCACCTTTGCCCTTACCTCCAACCCCACTCACTACCAAAAATCATCCTATCCTCTTTATTCATTTCATTCCTTCCCTGTGTATGGAAAAATACACATATTTGCTTAATTTTGTGTCGAAATCTGGAGTAAGTATACGAAATATTCAAATATTTGTAAATGTATAGGACCAAACTACTCTGGTCATCAGTCACTAGGCTTACTAACTTAAACTGACGTAACGACAACACGAATTTCCGTCCGTTCTTTCAGGTATGTCAGAAGCAACATTACTTGTAATATACCTTGTCGAGGTATGATGCTTATTTCTGTGCGGATGCACATAAGTAGTGAACTGTTAGCAGGAATTCAGTGCATGTTGCGAGCCATAGAATACAATGGTCGAATTACCGGGACGTACAGACGTTTGTGTTAGATGTGTTACCACGTACTAGTAGGTGTGTCAGGACCACTTACCAGGGTACACTGGTTCGATTACTGCCTCCTAATCAATGTTTCATATGTTGATTACATCACGTACAAGCAACTGAGTGTCAAGAAGCCCGTATCAAATCTTTCATTTCCGACAGCGCCACCTTTATGTACTTCCGCCTTACGCTTGATGCATTCAATAGCTAATTAGTGCTCTTCCGTCTGGCAGAATGAAACAATGACAATTATCTGTGATGTCATCAAAAGAACCCCACTGCATTGTCCCAAGCAACGTCCCTCCTCCAGGTCTACGCCCCATGAACAATCTCGTCCGAAAAGGAAACAAAATACTGGCCAACAAGTCACTAGCAATTCACCGAGATACCTGAAGAACATAATCAACATCAATGAAATCGAGACACCCTCCCCTGTTGTTGGTTTAGAACCTAATGAAAGAAAACTAGTGTGGTACGCGAAGTTGGAATGTAGATTGGAGTACTCTCGCGGACACTTGGGTCACTTAGACCTTCACCAGGCAATGAATATGGTGAAGACAATGCGAAACATCATCTTCAGTGCCAACAGAGCTTTCGCGGAGCTACTGCCGACCTTCAACGACGGCTGGACATTATAGTTCATTTTTCCATACGTTTATCTACAATATCACCCGTATTTCACTTCATTATTGTATTTTCATTCTTTCGTATCTTTTTTTTTTTTTTTTTTTTTTTTTTTTTTTTTTTTTTTTTTTTTTTTTTTTTTTTTCCTATGTCTCTATCAAATAAAATTCTCTCGCTATGCACTTTATATTTTACTATAACTTTTTATACTTTTATGTTGTGTAATTCATTTCTTGTGTTTCATGTGTTTCATCATGTTACCGAATCTGGAAGTTGCGTAATTTATACCATCAACTAAATAAATGCATAGTGAGCCTCCCATTTCAGCGCTTTCATTACTTTACGCATGGCGTGACATTGGTTCATTAGTCACTGCATTAGTCCCACATTACCAGAAACATCTTCACTGTGACAATGGGGCTGATGAGATGGGACATACTACTCTAACACTTCTCATAACCGAGATACAGCCATTAGCAGGGTGACTTGCAAAAACGCTGTCATTAAAATGCATTTTTCACATAAACTGATTTTAGTATTCAAACGAATGAAAATAACATACAGCAATTTAATCATTTTTATTTCAAAAGGTATGTCATATCTCTTAAATCGCCAAATAAAATGTTCCTTTAAGAAGTATATTTAAATACGGGCATTATTTTCAGGAATTATTCGGAAATGTTCGACTTTCTGATATTACCTGACATCGCAGGGACGAGGCGATCTATAATGATTGATTAGCGCCAAGATTGCTGTTTGATGTATTGATTGACGATGTGCTTTACCATCATCTTCTAATCGCATGTATTTTCACAAAGCGCTCATATTACTTATTTCAAAAAGTGGAGATTAAAAAAATTAAAGTGCAACATTGCACTGGGTCGAAATACGGTATTCACATTTTACGGAATGGTAGTCTCTTACAAGGAGTCCACACTACAACATGTGACTATCATATTTTGACTAAGTGCAATATTGCACGTTAACTTTGTAACTTACACCTTTTAAATACGTAAGATGACCGCGTTGTAAAAATACATGCGACCAGAAGACGAGGGCAAAGTAAAAAAATAAATCAAACTGCGATCTTGGCTTTTTTCCTTTTAGGAGCTACTGTTCGATTTTCTGCTTTTTGGTTACCGTGAAGTTTCATTATTGCTCGGTGTTACGTAAGATTATCGCCATGTCGGAATGGTATTTATTATTATTAGAAACGGTCTTTGAAGCAAGTGTTACGCATGATACTTCTGTGGTTATTCCATTGTGCTAGCTTTTTTGTTTAACTGCTATATTGTGCCCAATATACAGCCTCTCGCCAATGTCTCATTCTTCCATATTAACTGAACCAGTTTATATATCTGAGGCTCTCGCCTTATTGATTAATCGTCATGTTCTTCCATGCTATACTTCGGTTTTGAGGTTTTTAATTGCAATCTTTGACGTTTACACGAAACGTCTTCTGCTTCCGAATAATTCAAAAGGTATAAGAAACTATCTTTCCATCTTTATACAGTCCTTTCCCCTCTAATGTCGTATGACAAAGTCTGCCTCTTGAAATCAACGGTGTCGGAGGTTGTCATCCTCTGTCGGGGCGAGTGTGTGTTTTGTGGTTAGCATAAGTTAGCGTAAGGAGTTTGCAAGTGTAGGGACCAATGGCCACATTAGTTTAGTCCCACAGGCTTACAAACAATTGAACACTTATTGAGATACACACTTGCTGTTTCTGATGTAGAGGAAAACACATTAATTCTTACCCTCTCCCTTCGTCTACTGATTATAAAAATTGTTTTGGTGTATTGTCTACCCTGCTCTTAGAATCTTCTCTGCCTCGCTTTTGGTGTTGAAAAATACTTCCTTTCTGCTCAATTACCCTGGCAGATCTCCTTGAACTCCCTTCCGTTTTCTGTAGCTGCCTGGAACGTCTTGTCGAACCATTTTCTTCTGTTCATTCGTGTCTTCCTGGGCATTATATCCACCGCTACATTTTGGATCGTTGACTTTGTTTCCTTTCTCTTTTCCGCCATGTTTTATCTGGCTTACTTTATTTCCTGGGCCTCAAAATAGTTTTTAATCTCTGTAATATTTTATCTATTAGTTGCACCTTTTCATCGGTTCGATACATTGATAGCAGGTCATGGTGCCTCGTCTTATGCTTGTAGGTGAGCATCAGCTTAGGTCTGCACACAACAAAAAAATAGTCTGATATGCAGTCGGCGACTCTATGGGATCTGACGTCGATGATTCTACGGCTACAGCGCTGGTAGGCTTTCAGGTTGATAGCTCTTCCAACCTGTGAGCACCAGGTTCCGTTACGCATTCCCTTGTATTAAAACTATAAGCATTCATTCATGTATGTTACTCTTTTCAGGTGAAGAATCAACAGATTGATAGGATAATAATATAATAAATATCTACCTACGGTAATTAGAGCCATATAATAGAATAGTTAATTACTAAGTTAAGAGATTGTATTACTATGCTGAATTCTAATACAATATTTTTTTCCCCGTAGGTCACCTGTCATCACGCTCAAGGTCACGACTGAGCGACCCAGAAGTTCTCGTTCAACAAGTAAGTCCCGTTTACATTATTTTTAAATAGAATATTATGCATATTGATGTGTTCGAAGAATCTTTACAAGTACATGATAAAATTGTGAATTGTTGTCACATGCAACCTTACTGTCTATTCACCAAGGAAATATCACAGGCTGTTCCGGAAATCGAATTCGCGTCCTTTGAATAACAGGCAGACATGTTGATCTCTGAGCTACTGAGCCGTACTGATGATGAAACACGGTAGGGGACAGATCAGCACAGTGTTAGAGTTATCCTAACGTTGTATGGCGTTTTTGTGAGGCAACGAAAGACACCACTAAAATCGATTGAACACAGAAACGCAACAAGAGTTTCTACAGAACCGCATAAGGCCGCGTTGTACGAACTCAATAGGCCTATGAAATATGATTGGCCAAAGGATTGTTAAATGGACGACGCATACGATCTGTAGACAGAATGTTCCTTTTTCACTATAGTCGACAGGATGTACTTGCGAGAGTCAGCAACTGCAGTAATATTTGGTAATATTTGAAATAATTTATTTTCTCATTATCAGTAACAGCTGTAACTTCTTTTTTCATTTATGTTTCGGTCATTCAGGATCATCTTCAGAATCTAAAACAAGATAAAAAAATTGCTAACTGAAAATGTTATGAACAGATTTAACGTTTAAAACAATACTCATACCTGAAGAGGTTTGTCGTTGCGACTGCACGAAGTCTCATCTATGTTACGATAGGTATTGTGATTTATTATGGCATTTACAATCTTGATATATTGAATTGATATAGGTTCTCCCTTCACCCACATTTTCAGTTTGAACATATTTTCTTTTTTTCTTTTTATCTTGTTTTAGATTATGAAGATGATCCTGAATGATAGAAATATATATCATTTTGACTGTTGGTCAGACAGTAAATTATTTCAAAGAATTCTCCTTCTCCTCATAACAAATGTAAACAGTTTCTCCGGACTACGAAACGTGTTCATCAAGTGTATTCCTCGACTCAGCAATGCTACGATCCAGCAGATAGAACTATGTGATTCAGAACAAAGTGTCACGATGTGTGGACAGAAATATCACTAACAGCAAAGGAACCAGACTGTTTATTGCGCGAAGCCTACACTTCTATGTCGTAATTGTACTTCTATATCACCAAGTTCATTATTTATTCAGCTGAAATAGATTAATCACGTGCTGTTCAAGCTGCGGGAAGTATCTAAAGTTAATCAACGCATGCCTGCCACATAACACCCCCACTCTTCCCCACAACAAAATCTATCCTCCAACGTCATTTTAATTGCATTTCAGGAATACCACTGCAGATGTACTGTAGGTAATTAAAATTACCCAAATTAACAGACTTAATTTAAACTAGAAACACCATAAGCACATCACCGACATTCTGAATTCCTGTTCAGACATCCTAAATGCTCGTATCAGATTTATTTGAGGATTTCTGCTTTAATGGAATTAATACGGGTGTGCTTCTTATAGAGCGTAGTGTTCGCTCGTTTCGCAGTAGATGTTGCAATTTTCAGCCTGCGAAGCCGTCGCTTGCGGGCGTAATGCACTGTTGTGGAAGAGTGGAAAAGTAGCAGAAAAAAGGAAGCTTCTGAGATGGCAAGGCGGAGCCCTTCGCAGTACACGAATTTCTGGCGAAAATTCCGCGCTAGTCGTACACAGCGGTGCCCTCGTTGCGAGCTCAAGTATAAAGCTGCGTCGTTGTCGTTATCCAAATTGCACACCTAGTCGAAAACTGGTACTGACAAGGAACATTCGCAACTTGTCTCGCGGGCATTTAGTGTTCTACATCTACATGTACATACATATTCCGCAATTCACCGTAAGGTGCGTGTCGTAGGTTACACTGTACCACTACTAGGCATTTCCTTTCATATTCCACTCCCAAATAGAAAGATGAAAAAAGGGTATGCTCCCGTGAGAGCCCTAATTTCTCTTATATTGTCTTAGTGACCACCACGCGAAATGTAAGTAGGTGGCAGCAAGATCGCACTACACTCAGCTTCAAATTCTGGCCCTCTAAATTTCCTAAACAGAAATTCACGAAAAGAACTTCGTCTTTCCTCCAGCCATACCCAATTAAGTTGCCGGAGCATTTCCGTGACACTCGCGCATTGGTCGAACCTACCAGTAACAAACCTAGCTGCTCACCTCTGAACTGCCTCTATGACTTCCTTTAAACTGATCTGCTGCGGGTCCCAAACACTTGAGCAATACTCAAGACGTGGTCGTACAAGCGTTTTATACGTGGTCTCCTTTACAGGTGAAGTACATCTTCCCAAAATTCTCCCAATAAACCGAAGTCGGCTGTCCGCCTTACTCACAACTGTCCTTACATGTTCGTTCCATTTCATATTGCTCTGCAATGTTACGCCTAGATATTTAAACGACGCGACAGCATCAAGAAGCTCACTACTAATGCTGTATGGGATTGTTTTTCCTACTCATGCGCATCATCTTACATTTTTGTACATTAAGAGCTAGCTGCCATTCTTCGCACCAACTAGAAATTTTGTCTAAGTCATCCTGTATGCTATTACAGTCAGTTAAAGACGACACCCTCCCATACACCACAACATCATCAGCAAACAGCCGCATATTACAACTTACTCTGTCCATCAGACTATTTATATAGATAGAAAATAATAGCGGTCCTATCACACTCCCCTGGGGCACGCCTGACGATACACTCGTCACTGATGAACACTCGTCGTCGAGAACAACGTAGTGCGTTCTATTACTTAGGAAATCTTCCAGCCAGTCACAAATCTGTGAACCTATTCCATAAGCTCGTATCTTCGTTAGCAATCTGCATTGTGGCACTGCGTCGAACGCCTTTTTGAAGTCGAGAAAAACACAATCCGCCTGTTGCCCTTCATCCATGGCTCGCAAGATGTCATGTGAGAAAAGGGCAAGCTGAGTTTCACATGAACGATGTTTCCTAAACCCATTCTGATTCATAGAAAGAAGTTTTTTCCGTTTCAAGGAAATTTACTTTATTCGAACTGAGAATATGCTCCAAAATCCTACATGAAACTGATGTCAACGATATTGTCCTGTGTGGGTCAGTTCTATTTCCTTATAAACGGGAGTAACCTGCGCTTTTTTGCACAATAACTAGGAGCTTTGCGCTGAATTAAAGATTCCCGATAAATTCAGTGCCGCAGAATGCTCTTTGTAAAACCGAACTGGTATTCCATCCGGAGCAGCAGACCTTTTCGTATTTAGATCTCTCAGCTGCTTCTCTACACCGGAAATACCTATTACTATGTCCTCCATTTTGGAATTAGTACGCTGATCAAATGATGGTACATTTGTGCGGTCCTCCTGCGTGAAAAATATCTTAAAGGTTAAATTTACAATTTCGGCTTTCCGTTTGCTTTTTTCGATTACTGCCCCAGAATGATCAACGAGTGACTGGAAAGTTGGCTTACAATATTACACAATGATCCGAGTAAACCTATAGAACACAATTAATATAAGTAACTAAAAACTTTTCGTTTATATGAACGTAATGTTTTGTATAGCTCCTTATTTTACCAAAATGCAGAAGAGTAGCGCATTAATATTTCGCAATTTGTCACTTTTCACGAAAGCATTATAACCACTGTACTTCTTGCCCCTTTAATTCTATCATTATACTGCGAATTTTATGTAATATTTTTTTATTTGTATACTGTTATTAACTCTTTTCTGTACAGATACCTGAAGAAAGGCAATAATTACTCGAAACCGGTTGAGAATAAATATGAAACTCTGCAACTGGTCGCTGTTTTCTATCCTAACCTGTAACATACAGTTGCTGTCATGGATAAAACATTTAATATATCAGTGGTATTATGAGCAACAGGAAACCAATACCGAGAATCGCAAGGTAATATCTCGGTATTTTAGTCTACCCAAGGGCTAGCAATGGGTAATTTCACGGCTGTGCATATTGTTGACATAACGTGGTGAGCATGCACGAAACCTACAGTGCGTGGACTAACTGATGTCAAAGCTGGTGCTACATGGGTGTGGAATTTTAAAGCAGTTAACGAGATTGTGATTCGATAAGTTAAGAAGTTTGTAACGCAGAAAGATGTTCAAGTGCTAGAAGAAATAGAGGATTCTGTGCGGACTCTGTAATCATTCAGCCGCTGACACTGAGAGATCTGAATTTAATTATGAAATTCACAGAGATGGCACAATATCTAGTATAGGTCAAAGAGATACGGCTATCGGAGTGAAATCACCATCTGGAATATCACATTCATATACAGTTCAGAAATTATTTACATTGCCTTCCATGAACGAAGTGATACACCGACTTCCGAACTATTACACAACGGCTTCAGAATCAGGCATAGATGACAGGCGTATTCTTGAATAATGGCAAAATGTCTCTCTCCCGATCTTAGAAAAAAATGTTATCTCGTTTTGGATCCATTTCCATTCCATCAGCAGATTATGTACGTAATTCCAGATAAATACATAAAGGTAACAACTATTTCAGCGTGCCTTCTTCAACTTTTGGATGTAAACTGTTTCGACTGTGGAAGAAATTCGTTAGATATTTTTGTTAGCGACTTTTATTCGACAACGTTGTTATTGCACTCCACAATCACAATACTACGCACTCATCCATAATCAGTTCATGGCACCAATATTGAACACATGATGTGTGACTAGAAGAAAACTAGATTTCCAGTTGCATGTGGTGCTTTTGATGCTCATGACAATATTATTTGAGCTATTTAAAATTCAAATTGCTTAACAATCAACTGCAGAGCTGCATCAGTTATCCAGTGCGCATGCTGTCAGACGCATTTTTGTTTATACATTGATATACACAAACATGCTTCATAGTAGGAACACACAGCTAAGTAATATAAAGAAACAAATAATAGCAACCATTATATTATACTGCTATCTGAATTTCATGTTCTGTTCAGTATTATACCGCTATCTATAAAGTTGACTAAGATATACGAATATTACAAAGGCCAGCTGATATTCAGTGTTTTGGTAAGGTGAAGAGTTAACAGCCGATATATGATACAATGCATCATTAATCATCTGTTTAATAATCCTTCAAAATCGACTACTTTCAATCATGAACTACCGTAATAAATAAAAAAGGTATTACAACAGATTGACCAAATGCATTAAATAAAATAAATCGGGCTTAAAAAAGTAGGAGTCAATTTCATTAAAATTGACTCCTGCTGATGATGGTCCATGACCGAAACTGATCAATGTTTAAAGATTTAAAACACAACAGAGGGTTAAACATGCATTTTACCAGCTTATATAGGTGTAGTAATTGATGTCTACATCTCAACTCTCAAATGTAATTAATGTCAGTGTCGTTGAGAAACCTTGAGAATGTAGCTTGTGAAAAGAAATGTAGGTTGGCTAAGTTTTATAGGTTTTTCCTTGCAGCTCTTTCGCAATATCGCGTGTTGTATTTTGAGACTGATCAAAGATTGTTCAGGGGGCACATCTGGGCAGCTAAATTTTTGTTGACTTTACGTCATTCTACGTAAAGGTAAACGATGTTAAATTTTGTTTTTACCTGCGGTTGTAATTACCAGTGCAGAAGCCGAGCTTTGGAAGAGAGATTCACGCTTAGGAGAAATGTAAGAAAATGCGTGGTCATACTCTGTGACTCATCTTACAATAATGAGGTGTCCATGGGAAAAATTACAGATTTTGTTTTTCATAATTTAATAGCTCAATCACTTTGGTCTTAGCTCGTTTTACAGAATTGTCAAAAATCTGACAAGTCGAGAGATATTTCGCTATGTTATAAAAATAGCAAATATAGAAATATTACAACTACGTGAAACACAAGGAAATATGCAATTATTTCTGGTCCGTTCTATTCTGTTACTACTAATGTCATGATTATTGCCACACCTTTGTGGAGTTAGTGAAGAAATCTTTTCCCTGCATTGTGTTGCATGAACCTAATATGAACAAAGAAGACGGTAGCTCATCTATTCGTGAAAAAAATACAGAACGGCGTCGGAGAAGCTGACTAAGAAAAGGGAGTAGTTCTGTCGCATTAGTTATGCCGCCAAACATTGAATACTGCAGTCGTTTAACCATATACATGTAAATATAATTGTTTTGGCCAGTGATGAAAATAAAACTAAAATTATTAAAAATACGGACCGGATTGAGAATGATGATGAATAAAGATTAAAATGTTATAATCACAGTGATTCCTGTGCAGCGCAGACTTACTAAATGAGTTCATAACGTGCATCTTTAAATCCATCAGCTGTTTATTAAAAAACTTATAAATTAACCACTTTCAGTCAATGACCGTCTTCATAGATAAAAAGGTGTTAAAATTGAATGGTGAAATGCATCAAATAAAATACATCTAGTTGAGAAAAACAGGAGTCAGTATAACTAAAAATATGAAAAATATATTGGTCATCTTAGATAAAACCTATTAGTTAACACAAAATCAGAGGTAAGAACAGACTGTATTTTTAATATTTTTAGTTATACAGACTCCTTTTTGTCTCAACTAGATGTATTTTATTTGATGCATTTTACCATTCAGTTTTAACACCTTTTTATCTATGAAGATGGTCATTGACCGAAACTGGTTGATTTATAAGATTTTTAATAAACAGACAATGGTTTTACAGATGCATTTTATGAAATATATGACGGCTGTTGACACTCGTCTTCCCAAAGCATTCTTACTAAAAGAGGAGGAGCTGGAGGCACTGTTTTGTGATGCCTCTAATAAAGTCACTGTTTGTATTGCCCTTAATGGAAGTATCCACTAATTATTTGTGTCCGAGAAACCATTCATGCCACCTCATGGAATAAATAACGAAAAAGTAGATCTTTACTGAAAAAACTTAAATCGGATTTAGAAGATAGGATAAGGGACGGTAAATATACGTCGTAGCTTATGTACAGTTGGAAAAAGTATTTGGCAGTGTTTATGGAGTAATTTCCTTTTTCAAACTCTGACGATATCAGCCGTAAAATATAGGAAACGAAAAGCTGCATACAACTTGTCCTAAAACCATACAGCAGCTGTAAGACAGGAAATGCATGGAAATCAGAAGACAGGGTTAAAGCCTTTCCCCAATCTGATTCAATTTCTGCAATGGGTATCTGTGGGCACCGAGGAATAATTTGGAAGGTAAATTAAAGTTTTGGTAAAAGAACTATGCGGCACATGTTCTGAAAACTCGGAGTCTTCCTTTGGGTTGCTTCCCAAAAGTCTCGATATATTTCGCTGGATGTCAGGAATATAGTGAAATCTCTTTCCTTTCGAAGCGAGTTTGAGTCGAGGGAATAGGAAGAAGTCTGCAGGATTTAGATCCGACGATCATGGTGGATGTTGCACTATAACATTCACCCACCACAGCCAATGTCATAAAAAAGAGGGGGAGGGGAGTGTTGCAACTTGTACTTCCACTACATTCGCCGGATCTCAATCTACAAGACTACTTCCTATTCCCTCGACTAAGAATCATTCTGAAAGGAAATCAATTTGATGGTATTCCTGACATCCAATGAAACGTATCGAGGCTCTTGAGTAGCATACCAAAGGAGGAAGTCGTGCAAAGTTTCCAGGATATGTATTGCAGAGCTCAACAGTGAATAGTTATGGAAGGTGAGTTTTTGGAAGGCAATAAGTAACTGTAGTTTATAGTTGATCAACATATAAGTCACGCTGAACTTCATTGCCACAGGTAAATTGTGAATAATTCGGTGATAGCGCTCTCAATATATACCAGAATGACCTATTAATGGCCCAACTATAAATGCAGTGTGGCTTCGGCATAGGTAAACCGGTCACGTATTTACACTACTGGCCATTAAAATTGCTACACCACGAAAATACCGTGGTACAGGCGCAAAATTTAACAGACATGAAGAAGATGCTGTGATACGCAAATGATTAGCTTTTCAGAGCGTTCACACAAGGTTGGCGCCGGTGGCGAAACCTACATCGTGCTGACATGAGGAAAATTTCCAACTGATTTCTCATGCACAAACAGCAGTTGACCGACGTTGCCTGGTGAAACGTTATTGTGATGCTTGTTGTAAGGAGGAGAAATGCGTATCATCACGTTTCCGACTTTGATAGAGGTCGGATTGTAGCCTATCGCGATTGAGGTTTATCGTATCGTGACAACGCTGCCCGCGTTGGTCGCTATCCAATGACTGTTAGCAGAATATGGAATCAGTGGGTTCAGGAGGGCAATACGGAACGCCGTGCTGGATCCCAACGGCCTCTAATCACTAGCAGTCGAGATGACATGCATCTTAACCGCATGGCTCTAACGGATCGTGCAGCCACGTCTCCCTCCCCGAGTCAACAGATGGGGACGTTTGCAAAACAACAACCATCAGTACGGAAGTTCGACGATGTTTGCAGCAGCATGGACTATCAGCTCGGAGACCATGGCTGCGGTTACCGTTGATGCTGCTTGACAGACAGGAGCGCCTGCGATGGTGTACACAAAGACGAACCTGGGTGCACGAATGGCAAAACGTCATTTTTTCGGATGAATGCAGGTTATGTTTACAGCATCATGATGGTCGCATCCGTGTTTGGGAAATCACGGTGAACGTAGACTGGAAGCGTGTATTCATCATCACCAAACTGGTGTATCACCACACGTGATGGTATAGGGTGCAAATGGTTTTGCGTCTCGGTCACCTATTATTCACATCGACTGCATTTTGAACAGTGACCGTTAAATTTCAGATGTGTTACGACCCGTGGCTGTACCGTTCATTCGATTCCTGCGAATCCCTATATTTCAGCAGGATAATGCACGACCGCATGTTGCAGGTCCTGTACAGGCCATTCTGGATACGGAAAATGTTTGACTGATGCCCTGGCCAGCACATTCTCCAGATCTCTCACCAATTGAAAACGACTCGTCAATGGTGGCCGAGCAACTGGCTCGTCACAATACGCCAGTCACTACTCTTGATGAACTGTGTTATCGTGTTACAGCTGCATGGGCATACCTATATACGCCATCCAAGCTGTTTGACCCAATGCCCAAGCGTGTCAAGTCCGTTATTACGACCAGAGGTGGTTGTTCCGGGTACTGATTTCTCAGGATCTATACAACGAAATTGCGTTAAAATGTAATGACATGTCAGTTCTAGTATAATATATTTGTTCAATGAATACCCGTTTATCATCTGCATTTCATTGGAGGAATGCCTGTGTTGGTAATCGATAGTGACGTACTCAGTATACGTAGAGAATAACTGCGTGTTTCAGATTGTGATATTCGATAAAATTGAAATTGTCTATGCACTGATAACGTTATAATACAATGAAAGGTTTATGACTCCATTGTATTGTTACGATTTATGGTACTCCTACACTTAGCGAGATAAAGAGCTACAATTTGCTTCAACTAAAGCGTTCTGGGGTGATTCAAAGATATTTAAAACGTTTCGTAGATTTTTAACGTAGTTCGCCATCGACTTCGTGCTCGATTTTTTTATCCTTTACTCCAAATATTGAGAGAAATGGATAGCTTTTGAAGAACATTGGAGAAAAGCATTCTTTACGTTAGTGTTTATTTACGGTTTAATGTCCCGTAAATGTTAACATTGTACATTTATTTCGTATGAATAATGCAGTCTGAATAATCAAGATGGGTAACTGTTGTAGAAGCTATCGCTAAAGTCTCCTAGATTATTTAGATGAGCCAACAATGGCAGCTTAAAATTTTATTTCTTTGTGATTGAGACTTTAGTAGCCCTTAAAGTATGGAAGGACATTCACTTCAGAAATACTTCTTTTTATCTTGGTATACTACCACATGACCCATTCGTTCGATACTATTGGAAACGAGACTTGTGACTATAGGCAACACGTTTCCAGTCATCAACAGTCTAATGTCGTTGTTGACGGGGCCAGATGAGCCCTAAAGCTTTGTGTCGTGCAATCAACAAGAGTACACGAGTGGACCTTCAGCTAATAAGCCCATAACGATGATGTTTTGACGAAAGGTTCACAAGCTGACACTCATTGTGGCCCGGCGTCGAAATTCGCACGCTAAATTTGTCTTACGGGGAAACCTCCTCATCGCTAACCTGAGATGCTGTATCCCACCTGTCGAAATCACATCTGCGTAAATCTATGAGACTTAACTACTGAGGTTATCAGTCCCCTAGGCTTGCAAACTACTTCAACTAACCTAAGGACAACACTCATAAATGTCCGATGGAAGACTCGAACCTCCGACGGGGAGGAACCACGCAGTATGCAGCAAGGCGCCATAGAGCACTAGGCGGAGTGACCGAGCGCATTGAGGCGCTATGCTCCGATGCGCGAGGCCGTTCCCCGTGGTGGGTTCGAATCCTCCCCGGGCGTGGATGTTTGTGCTGTCTTTAGTATAAGTTAGTTCAAAAGTAGTTTGTAAGTTTAGGGACAGTCCCATAAGCCGCGGTGGAGTAGCCGAGCTGTCTAAGGCGCCTCGCTGCGGAGCGCGAGGTTGCTCGACGTCGGAGGTTCGAGTCCTCCCTGGGCATTGGTGTGTGTGGTGTCCTTAGGTTAGTTTACCTTACTTTAAGTAGTTTGTAAGCTACGGACCAATGACCAAGCAGTTTGGTCCGATAGATTTACAAACATTTTTGATGATAAACTAGTCCATTTCGTCGTCATCGTTGCCATTGTATGCTTATACGTCTTGTTAGCAAACTGGTCGCCTGTGGTGGCGCTTCATAGGTATGGGCGAATCAGCAAAATGTAGTTCCCGTAACTCACTAACATGTGGTTGTGTATACGGTAAGACGCACCTGCGCTCCAGTGATAGACTACCCGCTTGTCGCGTGTGCCGTGCTGGATACATAACGTTGGAAATCGTGCGGGACGTTTGAGTGGGAGGGAACAAATTGATGGTATGTAGGTGCCCGCAGATTGTTCGACGGCTGAGCAGTGATTGTGTGTTTTGGGAGTCTTAATATGGAGTACGCTATGGGCGAAAGGAAGAGTAGATGTCAAGGATGATTGCTGATGATGTTGTCAGGAAAGACTTGAACCTCATAGCTGCATGTAGGACCACGAAGAGATAAACGGCAACTAATGTTTTAAATGTTCAAATGTCTGTAAATCTATCGTACCAAACTGCGTGGTCATCAGTCCGTAGCTTACAAACTACTTAAACCTAGGTAAACTACCCTAAGGACAAACACACACACCCATACCCCACCTCCACGGCGAGCAACCGCGAGCTCCGCAGCGAGACGCTTTAGACCGCTCGGCTACTCCACCGCGGCATGTTAAAGAAAGGCATGTTAGTAACCTGTGAAGCACAAGTGCTTCGTTTACTGTATCAGTAAACTCCATTGATGGTTGTGATGTCCACTGCAATGTATAAATGCCCTGAATGAAACTTTCACTGTGCAGCGAAGTGTGCGCTGATATGAATCTTTCTGGCAGATTAAAATTATGTGCCGGAACGGGGACTCGAACCTGGGATCTTTGCCTATCGCGGGCAAGCTCTCTACCGACCTATCCCGACACGACTCACGATGCCGCCAGTACCTCGCTCAGTCGGTAGAGCGCTTGCCCGCAAAACGCGAAGGTCCAAGGTTCGAATCCCGGTTCCGGCACTCAGTTTTAATCTTCCAGGAAAATTTATAAATGCCCTTATTTACCGTCTAATATGTTGCAGATGACAGCCATCTGTCCAAAAGCGTCATTCATAATGATATATTACCTTACCTCTCTACGAATACATTCATTTCAAGTGCCGAATGTTGCACCTTCATTGATATTCCACGAAAACTCCAATACGAGCAAGGTACTGAACGGAAGACATTTCCGCCAAAATTGGAGTATTGCATTGATAATCACCATCGGTAATTTATTAGGAGAATTATTCTTATGTTGGTAATATAGCACAGTTTGCTGACAGTTTCCTCGGAGAAGCAATTATATACCGAATACCAGAATACCCTTATCCCGTAAATAACACAAATCGTTTAAATCACATGATATCGCAGGTTGTAGAGGCGATCAGATTAATATTCTTCAAAAGTGAAACCAAACCTGAGTACATTTTCCCTAGCTTAGAAACTACTTAAACTAACGTAAACTAACCTAAGGACAACACATACACCCAAGCCCGAGGGTGGACTCGAACCCCCGACGGCTAACAGCCGCGCGCACCTCAGCACGGCGCCCCAGTGCGCACTGCTAATCCGCCACGGCAGGAGAGGAATAACGAAGGAGGAGACGGACAGTCAGAGATGAGCAAAGAGAAAGTGGCTAGCGAGAGAGAGAGAGAGACAGAGAGAAAATCGCACTGGCCTGTTTTACGGTCCACTTTAGGTTTACTTTTTAAACTGTCTTTTTTTTTTTTTTTTTTTTTTTTTTTTTTTTTTTTTTAATAGTGACGAAGTGCAATGTTGCATTTTTTATTTTATACCCAATTTTTTTATCAAGATGACCAGATTATAACATATATGTGACCAGATGATGGTGACACAGTGCACCGAAACCGGTCGTCATTTAATAAATTGTTAGTGGCCGATCTTGGCTTTTCATTTTGAAAACTATAAAACGACCAATTCGCCTCCAAACCCGACTATGTCAGGTAATCTTAATCTTTTCTAATACTGCTATGCATTTTGTACTAAATTTCAAAAATAAAAAAATATAAAATTGAAAGAAAATTATGTGAGATACTATTGTGATAATATCTATCCACTCAGCACGTAATATTCTATCGGACAATATTTTAACATACTGCCAAAATTGTTTTATATTTGACTTTTGCACTGAAAGACATATACTTCAAACTATTATTTTAATGAAATGTCCTGGCAGATTAAAATTGTGTGCTGGAACCGGGACTCGAACCTGGGTCCTTCGCATTTCGCGGGCAAGCGCTCTACCGAATGATCTACCCATACACGACTCACGATGCCGCCTCACAACTTTACTTCCGCCAGTAATATATATCCAGTATTTTCACTATCTTTTTTCATTAACATATTATTTTATTATACTTTGTTTCGCCCTAGTAGTTTGTACCTATATGCCTTTACTGGTTTACATAAAATGAAGTGACAGTGTGAAATTGTTATTTTTGCAAATTTATCTGAAACGGCTTGTGCTTTGAAAATAACTTAGGAATTGTTTAGAATTTTCTCTTCTACAAATTAGTTTATTAATTTAAATTGCAGATGAACGGTTAAGTCGTTATTTGCAACTAATTCTTGTGCTGTGGTAAGGTCAACACAAACGGCCTATTTTTAGCAGGAGGCGACCTAAAAAATGGGAATTCGTTACAGAAAGACAGTGTCAAATCGCCGTTATTTTTATAAATATCTCTGGAACAATGCGAAATATGAAAAAACACAGTATTAGAGAGTTTTCTCCTATACATATTCGTTTATTAAATTTTCGTCGCGAATGGACGGTTAAGCCGTCATTTTCATCTAAATTTCGAACTGTCAAAAGGCGATTGCAAAGGCCCACTTTTGGTTTGACAACCGTTACGTGAAGTGGGCCAAAATGGGAAGGATAGATGAACTAACTTAAGAATAGACTAAATTAATACCTTGGCGAAGCTGGTTTATCAGCTAGTACACTATTAATGAGGCATCATTTTATGATGCGTGCACGAAACTTCAGCGTAGTACATTAATAAAATCAGTCAAACAGAGAAAAGTTAAAAATTGTGAGAGTTAGTGTGAGGTTGGGGCGCGTTCGCTCGATGAAAGACATGTCGTGCACTGTCGGCGAGCACTGCCCTGCCCGCCGACAAGCGCCGCTCGGCTATCTATTTTCGTCACTAATAATTCAGGGCTGCCCTTGTTGGCGCAGGATCTACCCAGTTATGAGTCACACGAGCTGTATGAGTTTTACGGTTGCATGTCGGCTAATAGCGTGCGCGCTAACTGATATCTGTCGAAGCCCCGGCTGCCAAGATATAACGAAATCAGCCAGGTCATGTTTGCTCCGTGCTGAAAACAGCGTCCATGCCGACGATCACGCTGCCACGAGGGGTTTTATTATTGCATTTAAATTTGAGAAATAAAATAGTTTAATAGTCTAATTATAATCTATCGGTAATTACATTTAGGTAGTTACCTTCATTTTTTAATTAGTCGTTCCAGTATTGCAGCAAACGTAATGTTTCCCGAATATACTACAATTAGTTTTTATTATGGCTTTTGTTTGCAGTGACCATACAGGCAGCAGTTATGACAATGGCAACATTAGAATATAACTGAAATTCTTACTGACCCGTATCACTTACTTCTTAATATAAACCATATTAATTTAAACCATATATATTTTAAACCCAGTAGCTTTATAACGGGATCATCCGATAGTCCAAGTATCGGATCGATAGTGGAGCGAAACAGTGGGTAAATCACGCACACATTTTCCTATTTCCTGGCCTACTATTCCAAACTTTTACTTAGGCCTTTCCCTCACTTTGAACGTCAAATGTGCAAAATTTTATCGCAATCAGATGAATGGTTTTGTTATTTCATAGAAAAATCTATTTTTTCTAATTTTTTCCATTTTTCAGGGATAATTTTCCAAATTTTTATTTCATAAGAACGGTACTCTTGCTTTGAACGTCAAATATGCAACATTTTATCGCAATCAGACGAATGATATTGATATCCCATTGAAAAAAAGCTCTTTAGTTTCTCGCAAATTTTCAAATTTTCCGTGTAACTTTCCCAAAAGTTTAGTTCATAAGAACGTTCATCTTTCGGTGAACGTCAAATGATCTAAATTTTATCGAAATCGGATGAACGCTTCTCAACTAATAGTGAATAACTTCAGAAACACAATGAAAAAGGAACTTGGTTCAAATTTTGCGACTTTCGTTTACAATAATCCCTATTTTTAACTGACAATTTTTACAGTACCACAATGAACAAAACAAAAGAAGACTAACCCTCACTGCGTCGTTCGAATAGTCAGTTATAGTGCTGAATTCAATCAAAAACACATTGAAAAACGCACTTTCCGTTTTTCTCAAATTTTCGTATTTCCGGTAGATTTTCCAAATAATTTATTTCATACAAACCTTGTCCTGTCAAGCCGTACTCAAGTGATGCTCTTACAACCATGTGGCAATTGACTTTCATTCATAGAAAAAATCGCTTTCGGTTTTTCCTAAATTTTCCTACTTTCCGGGCGACTTTTCCAAATTTTTATTTGATGGGAACCTTCCTCTTGCTTTCAACATGAAATGTCCAAGATTTTATTCTAATTGGACGTACGGTATTGATAGTACACTGGGAAAGGCTGTTTCAGTTTTTCCCGACTTTCCTGTTTTTCGGACAACTTTTCCATATTTTATCACCGTTTGAACCTTTCCTGGACTTACACGAATATTTGATGACTGAATTTATCCAAATCGGTTCAGCCGTTCTTCAGTTTTAGCGAGACTATGGAACAGAAAAAAAAAAAAAAAAAAAAAAAAAAAATATATATATATATATATATATATATATATATATATATATATATATATATATATATATATATATCACAGTAGCAAGAGTTACCTTACATCATACTGCCTATCAATAACATTAGAAACATCACATTTGTAAGATAAGATATGAAACAATATATACTTAACAGTAGTTTTGACAGACGTAATAAAACATTGGTACAAACATCACAAAATGAAATGAAAGTTTCAAGGATTTAATGTAGGTCAAAATGCAAAATAAAATAAAAAATTACTCTTCCAGTTTCAAGCTGTGCTTATTCAACGTAAACATGTGAGCTATACACCAACTCTTAATTTAGAGATGGATGATGGTGAGTTTTAGGTATTCCTTGAGTAAACTGTACTTAAACTAATCGAATCCATGAAGTAAGACAGTGACACTTGTTAGGAGGGTGTAACCCCTCGCACCCACCTTCTTGTAGAATACACTTTGTGCAACCGTGTACTTGGTGCATGCCAGTATAATGTGGTTGAGATCCGCCACTCTCGTGGGATCTTTATCGCAGTGCCTAGAAGTGATTATTCTTAAACGGTGCAGGTGGGCAGGATAACATCCCTGTCTCAGTCTCATCTGCATGAGAGACTTTGCGTGACGTCTACTAAGCTTCTTCGATGGATACCATGGGTGAGAGGAGACATTCGGTTTTATAGTCGCCAGGTGTCCTCCCTTAAACTCTTCAGAGTCGTGCCATTCGTAGTGCTATAGACAGCTTTCTGAATCGGCGATCTGTAGTCTGTATATGGAATCAGTTTCGAGCGCACTTGCCCTTCGGTAATACTTCTCTTCGCAAGGCGGTAAACTGTTTCGATATAGAGTGTGGTTTGATGTCCTTTATTGCAAAGTAAATGTATGTCGATACCCGCAAAGTTTACTACGGATACTTTATTCGTAGTGTAGTTAGGTTACTAAATGGTATTAAATAAAACATTAAAACCCATGAAATATGATAAAAATATGCATTTTCTGTTTCGAAAGGTAAAACACAGATTATTACGGGTGTAATGTAGTCAAATTGAATGAATCAGAATTCACACTTACTGGCAATTTCTGTTTACTTTAGAGTTTAATAGGGATTCCTACCAAATCTATATGTCATTATAATAATTTTCTTTGAATTAAACAATGTCATTTCCATTAGTCTGATTGTCGTTGCCACAACAAAATATTTTATTAAACCTGCAAAGACGACGTCGATTTCTGACGGTGACGGAAGATGTCACCTGGGATATAGCAGGTCTGTTGCTAACGGTTTCAGCGTTAGAATCGTGCGGTGTCTGTTCTTTCGGGCTTTTCCAGAGGAACAGACGCCACACCAATATATAATATTTACACACGGAAACGGCGTTTAGTTTGGTACTTAACTGCCGGATCACCAGTCCCTAAACTTACAAACTACTTATAAACTAACCTATACTAAAGGCAGCACAAACATCCACGCCAGAGAGAGGATTCGACAGCCCACGGGGAACGGCTTCGCGCATCGGAGAACAATGCCTCAATACGCTCGGCCACTCCGCCGCGGCCGTTCCATCTCGCACGGTAACGCGTAATGGCGAGTGTAAAGAGCGCATGGAGGATGGGGGCACTACAGTCAACGACTTATATAAACAACATAGACTGGCTAAAGTGCTGCCATACTTGAAGCAAATTAAATGCTCGGCCGCCATGTTTTACAACGTCACGTAGGAGTAACAGTCGTCTGCTATAGCACAAAATCATATCATTTTCACTTTGTGCAATGACTTAACAAACCATTCTCTACCTGCTTATTGTTATTTTTATAGCCAAGCTATTATGGATAAATGATAAATTTTAGACAACAAGTGTGTGGTAGACAAATCGGAAAGTTTAATTAGAAATGTCACACACACTGGATCGGATAAACATCGTCCCATTCATACAAAAAACATGCCTTTTCACTGTCCTTTCAACTATATTAATTTCGTGTACGTTTGCATAATCTGATTATCTATATCCTCCCAGATTTAGCTTTATATAAATGATGTATTCTACAACTGAAGTAATGTTTTAATAACAGCTTTATTAGGCTGAAGTAATGACATTCCTCCCAAAATTCCGAGGATACCATTAAGTGCTCGTAGTTGGTAAATAAAGTAGGTCTGTTTCTCAGCTTTCTAAATAAATCTACATACATTCGCAAAAGAAAATCTTTCTTCCTTAATGACGTTCAATGATTCCTCAGATCCGTTGGTGCCACTTCAAAAACTTTCACAAGATCTTTATAACGGTTGAACAGACTGTCTTTTATCCCTTTTAATCCGATTACTCCAGTTTTATTCTCATTTTTAGGAGCAAGGAGAACTTCCAAGCAATCTAAACACTTACGTTTTTTACTCAGTTGCCTAATGATGCTTCCAGAAATATATTCAACTACTTTTTAGAAACATAATGTCAGCATTTCGTATTCTGGTACATAGTCATGGTCAAAGTCAAACTGAATAGGACTATTGCTTTCTGAATGACTTAAATCATGATTTTCAATAGGTAATAAAAGAGGTTCCATATCTCCTGCTTGGCTACATGACATATCTTCTAATGAAGCTGATTCAGCTATTAGCCAGAAGCCGCAATGTATCATTTGCTGCTTACATGATTTCTCCTCAAAATACGATCAACAGGTGTAACTGTATGCAATAGGTTTCCACTTATCTCGGCTCATACTGGCTAACCATCGTTTTGTAAGTTCTTCATCTTTCAAAGGAAAACTGAAAAATATAATTACATCTTAATTTAGTTACAGTTAAACACATACACAACCCATAGGACTATTGTATGCAGAAATGTGGTAAGTACAAAAGACACGAAATGTTAGAAACGAAAACACAAATACTAACTGAAAATACGATATTCCAACAGTCTCATTACTGCGATTGGTACAATTGTATGCTGCGCATACACTCGGCATGATTTCAGCTTAATAAATAGCCTTTGAAGCTTACTACGATACATAAAATGTGAAATCAAAACACGTAAATAGCGTCGGTCTAGCTTTCGTATACGGCGCATTAGACGTAGAAAAAATGGCTGTCACAGTTCCTGGTTGCTGCCACAAGGAGCGCTGCTCACCCAGAGGTAGTCACTCTATTTAGTTTATATAGCTCGTTAGCTACAGTCGTACCTTGTGTATGGTTTGAGACGGACGGGAGGCGAGAGAGAATAGGCAAGTGGTCGCCAGGCGACGTGGCTCAGCGAGCGCGGCCAGAGGACTTAACGCCCTCTGCAATAATAAAAGCTGAGCCAAACACACATTGAACACACGATCAACGACCGCATAGGAAAAAAAAAAAAAAGAAAAAACAGTGTTTTAGGTGACCGCTGGCCCGATGAGGGAGATCCGGGTTCGACTTCCGGCCGGATTCACATTTTCACTTGCCGCCATTGTATGATTTCATTCCTAATCCTTCCCCCTCCTTAACCCATTCAGACCGGGTGTCCATTGTAATGGACACCGACTTTCTATTAATTTTAGAACTCTGGATGCACTTTTCTTTGACACCAATTAGCCTTTTTACTGGAAATTGTCGTGCTTCTTGCTGCCATCTATCAACAGAAAGGCGTAATACAATGAAAAATAGTGAACATGGCGGATCTGTAGCGGAGTGCGTCAGAAATGATATCATTCGCTGACATTATTCTATGTATTAATTTATGAATTTTGTCCCAGTTCCACTTTGCGATATAAGTTCCATATTGAATATGGAGTGACATAAATAACTGTTGACGTCTTATTTCATGTACTTGACAGCCTTCCAGACTCAGTGTCCAATTTATTTAGGTTTTTTTTATTTTTGGATCCAAATATGATTTTTTTTAGTTTTGCTCAAATATACAATACATAGGATCTTATGGACATGAAAAAGTGCAAGAATATGTTTTATTTCATTTTTAAAATAACGTCGTCTGACAAAAGATAGCGTAGTGACGTAGCTGCCACAGCGCCATCTTTGTGGACACTTTAATAAGGAACGCTGTGCGACATGAGTAATTGAACCACGCGGCTTGCCCTCGGAGACGCACAAAGTCTGAGAGTGTTTGAAAGGGGTCACCTTATGACTTTCCGAGTGGCGGGATGCCTTTTAGGAAACCTGCACAATGCTGCACAGTGCTGCGTCACTTGTGCAACGATATTGATTGAAAAGGTCCCGTAAACATTACCACAACTGTAGACGACGTTCTCGACGTCAACGCAGCATAGTCTTCTAGTTCGTCGTATTGAAAAGCAGTAATGGCAGGTCGTACAAATACCACCTCACAGGTAACTGGTTTTTGTTAACCCAACCCTCCGGTTGTTAGCAGAGAGACTGCAGACATGCACATTTCAAGCCCATCTTTCACTTCTGGAGTTGCATCGACGAGCACTGCTCGGCTGGTGCCGTCAGAGAAATACTAAAGGGTGTAATGACGGACCTTAGTCTCCAGCGATGAAAACATATTCAGCCTGCAGGAAAGTAATGGTCGTTTCACGCTGTTGCAGCCAAGGCCCTAAAACCACTATCAATGGTCCTTGCCGTACTTATGGTGGCAACACTTGTGCTGCCAAAGGGTTGAGAGAGAGCTAGTCATAGTTATGCACAAGTATTTATTATTCGGCCCTCATACAGTCAGGCTCTCCGCCCTGTCTTGGAAGCGGTGGGCCCCAGCCCTCGATGTCGTGTAGTCGGTAGGCGAAATGTCTGTCGTTAGCGCCCGCCCCGACACTGCATTGCAGTCACCCCTGGTAGTTGGAGTCGTGTAGTCGGAAGCGGAGTTGTTCGCCGTTAGCGTCCTCCTGGACACCACTCTCGAAGTACACCCAGCCAGCGGGTGATGGCCTACTAGGTCCGCGTCGGCGCCCAAGTTGTGGAGAACTGGCAGCTTCCAGTCAGCGGTGGCGTCCTCATCTCGGAAGGCGGAAAGCTGGATCCGTAGAGGCTGAAACAGTATCTCAAGACCATTTCCTACTGCAGCTGGGTGGTCGGGTGCGGTCTAGTGCTCGCTGACCATGTTCCAGACCAACTCTGCCAGTAGCGTCGGCTTATGCACCATTTATACTAAAAAACGGGATCATTGCTGCCCGCTGCCTGGACCCATGATATCACCGGCCGGCGGTAATTGCCACTTGTCAGCAATATGGTTATTTCACTGTGCAACCCTCTCTCTCGCACACGCACAGCGCGCTTCGTCACACAGCTTTCTTGACGCAACCGACCGGCCCCCGCCGGTACTTGTCGCTGCTTCAGCTGCTTATTCTGCAAGGCTGTGCCTCCAGCTTCTCTCGAATGGTTACCAAACGCCGGTACGTTGGTGACCATACACTTTGTTACGAGACTCGCTGTCCCTCTCTCACTGACCCAACCGATAATTCGTGGATGCAACAGCGCGTACGACGTACACGTGATTGCTGTCTCGTAGTAGTCAACGCCGCGCCGTGCGTGCATGGCGGCGCGCGGCGAAAGTAGGTGGCGCGCACTTTGTACTTGTGCGACACCACAAAACATAAAAATGTGAATTTTTCATAAAAATCACCATGTGTGTAAGTATTCGAACACAACGAAAAAAAAAAAAAAAAGTAAAAGTAAAGTAAAGTAAAGTAAAATAAAATACATGCCAGGGAAGTATTCGAACCATCGACCCTAGAGTTTACAACATTAAGAAAAAATTCTGTAGGGGGTGTGCTAACCGGACATATATAATTTTCTTTCCTCCTCCATGTTGCCATAGATGACACACAAAAGCTTGCGTATGTATCGTAATAACAGTATACGCAAGGGTTGTAGTTACTCCCCAACGCACTGTGTGAAGAGTAGAGATTCTAAAGTTCACCAGCCTGACGTCTTCTATAGCTGTTGCCCCACGCAAATGGTAGCACACAGGTGGCAGCTCTTAAGTGAGGCTGAAATTATTATGCTACTGGCAGGAACTGATCTAATTACAAAACAATAGTCAAGTTCTGCCGCAACGGAGTACAAGCTTTACAAACATTTGAACATTTGAATTTGAACTGAAGTTCCTGAGACGCCAGCTAATTAATTTAAAGAATTCAGAAAACTAGCAAACCACATAATAATAATATACATTTGATACACATTGCCGTAACTGAAAGTTCAATATTATGTCAATTCGTATTGTTTAAAATGTTAAATGTATGTCTCATGACCGCCTACGTATACGAGAGCGTGTTCTGAACTCAACTGAGGAAATTGACGCAAGGCTACCTTCGTTCAGCAATTTGGCGCGCAAACATTGCCGCCATGGATCGTCCGTCTTAGATTAACTGATTTGTTTATTACTTTTGCAATAGTTAATATATGTTATCTAGTCAGGGCAGTTCAAATGTTCAAATGTTTTGTATAGTCTATGGGACTTAACTATTGGATCATCAGTCCCTAAACTTACAAACTACTTATGAACTACTTACGATCTAGGACGGCACAAATATCCATGCCCGAGGGGGGATTCAAACCTCCGACCGTAGTGGCCGTGCAGACCGTGACTGGAGCGCCTTAGTCTCCTCGGCCACCGCGGCCGGCAGGGCAGTTCATACGTACCATACTAGGAACAAAAACGATCTACACTACTCAAGAACACACATTTTCAATAATTTACCGGCAAACGTAAAACAGTTCCTACAAATCACTATCAGATTAAGAGGAACCTGAAAGACTCTTGTGACTAACTACTCCTACTCCATTACGAATTTTTGAACAGAACCAAATGATATGTGCATTGATACTACTAGTATTATTATATTAAAATATATATTAAAATGTACCAAGTCATAATGTTACCATTATGACAGCGTGGGCGAAAAGATTTAGATGCATTTTGTCATTTTGGTGTCGTTTAGTGTCGACTAATAAAAACTACTGCTTATGGCCAGGAGCTGGTTTATTTTATTTATTCATTTTTAAAACATGATTCAGCCAACCACTGTCCGTCTATCTCTCCAGTTCTTATGGCGCTATGAATGAAGGTGAACCAATAGGATCAAATTTTTATTGAGGTGAGGGGTAACAGCCGTAAAATATATTAAGGAATGCATAATAGCTACCATCAGTTGTTCATTATAAAATTGACCGCTTTCGGTTCTAAAGAATCTTTAGGGAAGTAAACTAGACGGACTGATAAAATTGATACGTTATCAGCTACCTTATCCATGCTGACACGATAACAAATTTGTTACATATCACTTGATATCAAGTCTTGATGACAAATTTTTCATGATAAATTTTCGTCAGAAGAGTATTACATGATTAATGAGTAAATAATAATCTTTATTTCAACAGCGTTCGTTTTCTCTAGAACCTTGCGGGAATTAACTGTAGCCGCGGCGGAGCGACCGAGCGCGTTGAGGCACTATGCTACGATGCGCGAGGCCATTCCCCGTCGGGGGTTCGAATTCCCTCTGGGGCATGGATGTTTCCTGTTTCACGTGAGCATTGACTGAGAGACGAGTCTAACACAGCGCCTCTGTTATTTGTTTCAAGAACTGCAAAAAGAGATCACCCATGCAGCTGCACCATCTCTAGTGCACCACAAAAACTACTGTACTAGTAGCTGCCGGTCCAAATAAAGGCAAATACGGACTTACATTTGAAATTAATTAATTTGAATGGATTTATATCGAATATTTGTGACTTAATGAGTCATCTACAGCAATTAACACATCATCCACTGCTTTCATGGAGAATACTCCCCTAACGTACTGAAATAATTTAGCGCCACCCAATGTGTGTGTTGGACTTCATTTGTTAGCAGCGCTACGATTTACTTCCACATCTCAGTAGCTGTTAGTGCGAGGCGGAGGCAGGGTTCGTGTTTTCGTGGTGAATCATGTCTGAAAAGAATGTTGTACCGGGGACAAAATTTCAATTTTCTGGTAGGTTAAAAAACATTCTTATCTTTCAGGCCGCTCGGCTACTACACGGCGGCTGTTGCGTTCCAATTACGACAAAAACCCGCGTGGAAGAAAAAAAGTCGTGTATCCTTAGAGAAACTATCAAGGGACTACTGTGTACTATGTGATGTTTGCATAGCCGCGATATGTTGTACTGTGTAGGATTTAGCCATATTATAAACGCGAAACATGTTTTACTTAATTTATTCCAGTTTTACACTGTTTCTTGCGGAAAAAATTTTTCGTGAGATTTACCGAGATCCCCTCTCCAACAAGTGAAATTTGGTGGATTCGTTTCGACCGCCCCCTCCAAACACCTGAAGTAATTAAAGGACGCCCCCTAAGGGTGCCTAGTAGGCGACTCGCCCTGGGCGCATGCAGGGGTAATGACGGCCCTGCCCATAAGCTCCACAAACATTTGAACATTTTGAATTAACTCTTGGTTTCATAAAGCAGAGCTAAATTCCATCTCCTCCCAACGATGCTAAGAACATTACGTAAAAGATTCATCTATTTCCGCGTAGTTCATCTACAAAATTCTGTCAAGCACCACATCAGCTTGTAGTGAAATTACAGCTCATCATATGAACTTTTGAAATCATCGTACAACGTTGAGTGGGACCGTCAGAATATCCGTCACACTGCAGTGCTGTTGAACGAGAATAGCCACCTATCGACTGTAGGGAGTGTTCACAGGTCAAACAGAGTCTGTTACGTGGCCAAAGCATTTGTCTTATTTAACGTACATTGATTTTTCTCTTTGAAATTGCACCAAGAGTCATAACTAGGGCACTGCAGTTGCCCTCAGATGTGAGCTCATCACTCGAACGAGACATGAAACGGAATCCTCCGAACTCGCCGCACCTGTACGATCATGGTTGCGAACGTACGAGGCGTGTAGTGAATCGGGGTTCACTGTTTGAGCACCAGTTAAAAGTTTATTTTGACATTTCACTATTAAATTTTAATGTCGTCTAAAGTTATTCTTATCAATACTTAGTTCACCACTGAAGTCTCCTTGTTCATAATCGATTACTTAAGAATTATATGAAACTCTGTTGCACTCGGAATAGTATGCCGCACAGAACCTCGAACGAGGAAACTGTTTTATCGGCAATCCTCTTAGCCTTTATGCAATCGAGGCAAGGTACACAGCATAACTTTCATCTGCACTCTATTTTCCAAAAATCATTGAAATTAGTCTGCCTACTAATATACGGGACTAACAAGTCTGAGAAAGCAACTCATGGCTGACTCCTGGATTAACCATAAATTACGGAATGGTTTCCTGAACGAATGTTTCATTCACTGAGCATGTGCGGTTTTGAAACACTATTGCAGAATAAAACTGCCTGCCTCAATTGGACTCGAGCCCGTAATCTTCGCCACGCAATGCTTTCACAACAGAGCTGCTCAGGTAAATATACACGTGATGCAGTGGTGTTCAAAATGACACGTGTGACGCCCCTGTCGTGACAAGTAGCGATTTATTCGCAAATTTTGTCGGTCTTTGGTGGTGCTGCTTTGGCAAATTATAGTCTCGAATGACGCTGCCGTCGTACAGTGGATGCCGCCTTTTCTCGGTAACCATCGATTCAGAGATTTGCAGTGTGTATCAGGAATATGTAATTTGAGAAGCAAGCTAAATATAGATTTACTAGCTGAACCCCCGCTGCTTCGCATGCGTAGGCTGTTTGGTCTGCACCATTTGTTTCTTTTTAATCCTGACGGAGAATCCATATCTTAAGTTTCGTAGTTATAGCTTGAACTTTGAGTTAACAGCACCAAAACTGGCTTAATAGCAAATTATTTAAAAAAAAATGTTTCATCCCCTATTTCACCCCCTAATTGATTAATTTTCTGAAAATACCGAAACACGTGCCTTTTTAATTGTGACCAAGAAAACATATACCAATTTTAGAGGTTGTAGCTTCAAAATTGCCTTATAAGCAAAAGATTTTTGAAAAACATCCCCTCTCCAATTTAACCCCCTTGATGTTGAATTTCCAAAAATACCGAAACACATATTTTTTAAATTCTAACGAACAATACAAATATCAATTTTTGTAGCTATAGCTTCAAAATTGTCTTGAGAACAATGTGTTTTTGAAAAGTATTTTTGATCCCCTCTTTTAGCCCCTTAGTTGTTGAATTTCCAAAAATACCAAAACACGTGTCTTTTTAATCGTGATCAATATTCCATATCCGAAGTTTCGAAGTTGTCGCTTAAAATTTGAGCTAACAGCAAAATATTTTTGAAAATCAATTTTTTACCCCTTATTGGTTGAATTTCAAAAAATGCCGAAACACGTGTCTTTTAAATTCGAATCCCGAATCCAAATCCGAAAATTTGTAGTTCTAACTTCAAAATTGCCTAAATAGCAATATATTTTCGAAAAACACCCTCTCTCCAATTTTAACCCGTTGATGGTTGAATTTCCAAAAACACCGAAACACGTATTTTGTAACGTCTAACTAACTATGCAAATATCGATTTTTTCAGCTCTAGCTTCAAAATTGTATCAATTGCAACGTGTTTTCAAAAAGAATTTTTGATCCTCTATTTAACACTCTTACTTGATGAATTTCTAAAAATAGTGAAAATCATGGAGTTTTAATCCCGACCAAGATTCCATATCCGAAGCTTCGTAGTTGTAGCTTAAGATTTAAGTTAACAGCAACATAATTTTGAAAATGAATTTTTAGGGTCATCTATTTTACCCCCTTATTTGTCGAATTTCAAGAAATGCCAAAACACGTGTCTTTTAAATTCGAACCCTGAATTAAAATCCGAAATTTTGTAGTTCCAGCTTCAAAATTGCCTAAACAGCTACGTATTTTCAAAAAACGTTTCATCTCCTATTTCACCCCCTTACGGACGGAATATCGAAAAATCGCTTCTTAAATGACGCCTACAGAGTAAGATCAACACCCTCCACAAATTTCAAGTTTCTATCTTCAGTGGTTTGGGCTGGGCGATGATGAGTCAGTCAGTCAGTCAATCGGGACACTTCCTTTTATATATAGAGATAATCCACAGTACCTGTCCCCGTAAGTCACAAACTTGCAGTTATTGTAGCGTGTAAGGATGTAATGATGATGGGTTTGATACAAACAGATGGATTTTCAACGGGAAGAAATAGATATTACGGATATAAGAAAATAATTATATGACGACGTCGCAGTGAGTGTAGAATATTGCGGTCTGATTTTATTTACCTACAAATACGTATGATAATTGTACTCTTCTAATCAACGGATTAAGTACAGTAGACAATTTCAGCATGGTATTATATCTGTAAGATGTACCAGACATCGTTTCTGCTAATCGTTTAAATTGCATGCTCTTGTCATCTGAAATGTGAAGCACATTCGATAGCGCGTCACTGGCGCCAGTTCCAGTAAATCGTGATTGGCTTGAATTATTAGAAAAATCTTTAAATTTTCGAAGAATCAGGGTTTTAAACAGTCACAGTATTCCCAAATAATTGGGACTGCACCCTGTTCGGATTACCGATTTCTTCGGATTAGGCGGCCTCACAATGACCAGTTTCTAGAATGAAGTGTACCAACCAAATAAGTAAGAACATCATGCTAATATATGAAATCATTGATCAATGACAGCACCTGAGGGAGTTACAACTTCTTCTTCTCTCCTTTTTGGGTAACATTCTGAAGATGCCCCTACAATGGATCGAAACTAGTCGTCAGTTTTGCGCCCTAGACCGTTTTTATACTACAAATAAATAAAAAATCGTGACAATCGATAACAAATGATGGGAGGGGGCTAGTGGCGCACTATCACTTCCTCCCATTGTTGTTGTGTATTGTTGAGACGTTTGAACTGTTACAGGTCAGTGCACTGACAACCGGCTCACAAATTTTCCGGCCAGTGTTAGTTGTATATAACTGGCATGCTTCACAGTTGTACTGCATACATTGGCGTGTAATGGTGTATTGTTCTCCTGAGTAATCGGAAACATACTAAGTTATCCGTCAAAGAAAAATTGAGTGCTTTACAGTGGTGAGAATGTATATAAACCGTACTCGGAGCTGGGTGTTTGTTAAGCAGCAATTTGTGATTGGCAAGAGAGCCGAATGAAGCTTGAACAGATCTGTGCAACCACGGAAAAATAGGAATTCGGCAGACTTAGTCCCGATAAGATAAAGTTGACGAAACTCTTATCCTCCGGTTAGCACAGGAAAGAAGCAAAAGTACTCCTTGGAGTGGACCAATAGTTCACAAGAAAACGCTGTCTACGTAAACAAATTAATGAATGTTGAAGATTGTTACATTGAAAATACTAGTTGATTGGACAGGTTAAAAAAGTAATGGGATTCGTCAGATAATAACTACTGGAGAGAAGCTTTCTGATGTGACGAAGCGAACGAATGTGAGTGAGTTTGAAGAAGAATAATGGAAGGAAATTACACTCCCCCAACAAATTGTTACGCTGAAGCAACAGGCTTTAATTTTAGGGCATTGCTAACAGAACGCCTGGCGTCAAAAGCAGAAGCCGATGCTCCTGTTTTAAGAATAAGCATAGGTCGTGTGACATTATTAGCGTGCAGTAAACCTGCTGGTAAAGACAAGCTGCCCTTAATGTTGCAACAAAAATATGCATGGATGGATGGTAATCTGTTTAAAGAATGGTTTCACGACCGGTCCGCTACTATGTCCGACGGTTTTGTAAAGACAATCATTTACCTCCCCCATCTGTCCTTCTTACTTATAACGCACTACCTCACCTCAGCACTGAGGAATTAGCTGATGGAGCAATTTTCGCGAAATTTTTGCCACCGATCGTTACACCACCTCTACAACCGATGAACAGGGGCAAAGTGCAAACCTGATACCTTCATTATGCACTGTTTTATTGTTTGTAATATATATATGCACTGCAATACATAAATTAAAATTGTGTGTATGGCACTTTGGCGTGCAATTAAATTCAGTATGTATTGTTAATTATTTTCATGAACTGTGTTAAAATTCTCTCATCATTTTTCATGCTTAGACTAAATTTTTGACATGTTCGGATTAACCGAACGTTCTTCTTACCAGGCTTCGGTTAAACAGGACTCTGCTGTATTTCTATTTAAATACAAATAAAATGCTGTTCGTTGGTAACTGAATCATTTGAGAACAACTTGACTGATTTGGATAATTTGTTGTAAATTTTCTTAGTAGAGTGGAGTTTTCGGAAATGCTGCCAGGGAAATTGGAAAACTGTAGAGAAACTGAAATTGGATATACTGATAGTACTTCCGTGCGTGTGATTTATGTACCAACTAACGACCGTACCATGCGATTCGAATGATGAGTGTGTACAATTAAATTTTTCGTTTGTTTTGTTTTATTTACTTTTTTTTAATTATTTTTTGTCCTTGAAAAGTTGTCTCCAAAAATATTTGTACAGTTATGAGGGAAAGTCAGAAAAAAAATCAGAACTTTTGTATGCCATCTTGATAGTGAAAGTGACGGCGGAATCGATATATTTAGTTTGACATCCTAGTAACTTCGTTCATATATAACCGTCTGAGCTACTTATTGTACACATTTCACTAACGTACATGGCTATACTCTAGACAAAATTCACAACGCTTGGATTAATATCCTATGTCAGAAAATACGTCTTCTTCAGAAATGCCAATCTGCATTTTATTTATCTTTACTGCGACCGGGGTGTATTATTTTACTGCCCAAGTAACAAAGTAATCTACCACGTTTATTGTTTCGTTACTTAATTCCTGCAACGTCTGATTTTCGTGTACTACATTCCATTACCCTTGTTGTGCTCTTGTTAATATTCTCCTTACACCCTCTTGTTAAGACGCAGTCTGTTGCATTCAGTTGATCTTATAGGTCCGTGGGTGACTCTAACAGAATTACAATGACACTGTGAAACAACAAAGGTTGATTTCTTCTCCTTGAACGTTAATGCTGCGTACTGCGTTGGCCACACAACCCGCAATCGGTCTTTGGCCTTTAACGTCCTAGGTCCATGTAATTTTCTTCAGACATCCAGCGTACTCATAACCTCACTGACCCCGTCAATCCATCTTTTGCTTCTAATATCTTCTTCCACAACCTGCCTGCTGATATCTGGCCTTATGAACTCTTTACGGGCCCGTGCCACGTAAGCCTTCTTTCTTTGATCACTGCCACGAATCCCATTGACTTGAACAAATCCTGCAATTCATGATTCTTTCCTTTTCTCCATTCATCTCCATCTTTCACTGGCCCAAAACATTGTCATAGGACGAACTTTAATTCTTCTCCAAATTTTTCGTGGCTTTTCTTCACAGCTTTCTCAATGTACAGATTGAATAATTTTGGAGAAATGCTACGAATGTGTTTTATTCCCTTCCCAACCACTGCGTCCCTTCCATGCCCTTCAAAACACTGCTGTCTGGTATTTGCAGGAAAGGTGTATAACTTAATGTTCCCTATGTTTTACCCCTGCTACCATCTCCATTCATGACCATAAAATATGTAAATCTGCATGGAATATACAACCTCTGACAATAAAGTTCGGTGAATAATCCTGTAACATTAACGCAGGTGAAATGTAGTTACCCTACTGTCCGAAATAGTCTCCTGCTATAATTATACACCACTGAGCTCTACCAGATATATTCTGGAAACTTTGCACAAAGTCTTCCTTTGGGATGGTGTTCAAAACTCTCGTCATGTTCCTTTGGCAGTAAGAAATATCGTAGAATCTGTTTCCTTTCAAAGCGAGTATGAGTCGAGGGAATAGGAATAAGTCCGGGGGACTGAGATGCGGCGAGTTTTGTGGATGTTCAAGCTGCACGATAACGATCGCCCATATACAGCCAATAGCTTCAAACAGTTCCAGGCAGGAAAGGGAGATGGTGCAACTTCCAACATATTCGCATACTTGCTGAATATCAGTACTCCAGACTTCTTCTCACTTCCTTTAGTTCACTTTGGAAGGCAAGACATTTGTCGGTATTCCTAACATCCAACGAAACATGACGAGGATTTTCAACACCAACCCAAAGGAAGACCTTTTGCAAAACTTCCGGAACATGTATAGCAGATCTCAGATGTGCAGAGTTATGGGAGGTGACAATTTCGAAGTACAGTAAGGTAGCTGTAGTTCATCTACGTTTATATTACAGGTATATTCACTGACTCTTATCGTCAGAAGGAAGGAAGCTTGGAGTTTAACGTCCCGTCGACAGCGTGGTCATTAGAGACGGAGCTTACGCTCGAAGTGTTTGGGCAAGGATGTATGCCGGCCGCGGTGGCCGAGCGCACTGCGGCGCGTCAGTCACTGTCTGCATGGCCACTACGGTCGGGGGTTCGAATTCCCTCTCGGGCATGGATATTTGTGCCGTCCTTAGTGTTAGCTAGTTCCTAAGTAGTTTGTAAGTTTAGGGACTGATGACCCCTTAGTTAAGTCCCATAAGCTCTACAAACATTTGTATTTGTATTTTTGCAAGGATGTGGAAGGAAATCGGCCGTGTCGTTTGAAAGGCACCATCCCGGCATTTGCCTGGATTGATTTAGGGAAATCACGGAAAACCTAAATCTGGATGGCCGGAGGTGGATTTGAACCACCATCCTTCCGAATGCGAGTCCAGTGCGTTACCACTGCGCCATCTCGCTCGTTCCTATCGTCAGAGGGTCTAATTTTATTGTGTGGACGAGCGAGGATGATGTGCACATAGTTTGTGCATTTGAAGACTTGCCTGGTAGTTGCCAATAGTGATTTATTGAGCCACTATCTTCCGGTGGAGTTTCTGTCATTCAGTGGTGGCTGGTGGTTGAGATGACTGGGGGTTAACTTCTTTCAGCGCCGGATCTTGATAGTGGTGCCGCCCCAATCCTCTCCCCTGCTCGGCGTCGAAGGATACAATTTGGCGCACCTCTGCGAATGGCAAAATGTCTTAACTAGGCTTGTTTGCTCTTGGTAAAACTCGAGCTGAGGCGTCGGCCTACCTACCAACCTTCTTTATTACACACTTTTGATCCGAGTTTAAAGCTGAGTAATTTGTTTCTAAAAGATACTGAACATCGTTCATTTTTCTTTGATAATAACCACCAAGAACATTTGAATATACACATAAGAAAAGAAACTGAGGAACTGATTACACTGATAAGTGACCGTAACCAAATGAATCTGTTATGATTAAGAGACAAACCACCTTTAGGTCACGTGACACTGCAAACAGCACCCCCTCCTAAGCTTACGCATTCGCAAAGGCAGCTTTCCCCCACATGTTTTCAAACAGTTAAATGTATGTTAAAAGAATGAGTATGCATGCCATTTATCTTCAAAACCGCGATAGTGGATAAAGCGTCCAAATATATGTGGCAAGTAACAATACATAATCATTGTTATTCCCGCATCTATTAAAAAGGAGATAGGGTTTAAAAATATATGTATATTGCTTGCAGTCGGTCTCCATCCCACTATCTTCGACAGTGCAGCGAACTGCCGTTACCCACACGGCTATTCTTGCTAGGTGAAATGTAGTGACTTCATTGTTATTCATGATTAGATCTTCTGAAGGCTTTTATAGTTATGAGTCTGTAATATATAGTTATATTTTACCAAATATGACGTGTTTTTAATGAAAGTTCAATGCTCCAAAAACAAATATGAAGGGCGGATATTGCCTTGAAGGAGGACTTGCCCAAGTGCAAGGCGAGGTGCGCAGTATCTCCGTTGTCTGCGCTTCGGGACAATTCGTGCGTAACCGCCAGATCTCGAGTAGCTATGAGTTGCTGTCTACCAGCTCCAACGCCAAAAAGCGGCGTCTCTCCTCGCCCCTCCATGCCGTGGGAGCGCCCATATGATGTCTTCAGGGGATTCAGAGTAGGAAATTGAACCTCAGCCGCGCGTGTGCATTGCACTCTGCTGCCACTGCCGTCTATATTAAGCGACGACTCGAATAAGCGCTGTCTCTGCGAAGTAAAACGTTTCTCATGCGATAAAAATACTTTGAATGTGCATATAATACAGGGTGTCCAGAAAAGGACTCCCTGATTTCAAAATTAAATATCTCGAAAACAAAGATGGATAGAGGAATGGAGTAAACGGTATGTTTATTGTGAAACCTGTAAGAAGTTTATACAACAGTTTGAAATAATAGTTACAAGAGCTGCTAACAGATGTCGCTGTAATCACCATACGTAATGCCTAGTGTAGATAGTGATCCGAAGACCAGAGCGATCAGTTTCACTATTGGAACGTGAAAGGAGGTTAGCGTACCGAAGGAAGAGATTAAAACCATGTACTCCATTGAACAACGCGTTTTTCTTGTGCTATAGTACCACAGTTTAGAAGAAGATCCTACGGCAACAAGGTGATGTTTTGAAGCACGATTTAATGTTCCAAAAGGACCCGATGCGAAAACCATTCGTAAGCTCTTCGCAAAATTTCAACGAACAGGCAGCGTAACTGATGATCAAGTGGGGCATGTTGGCCGCAAGGAAAACCCCAGTTACGCCTGGAAATATCGCCACAGTTTCTGGAATTATTCAGTGAAATCCAATGTCATCCGTCCGTAGAATTGCATCTGAGACTGGTTTGAAACGTTCCAGCATGCAGAAAATACTGAGAAAGAGTATACACATGTTTCCATTCAAAATTCAAACGCACCACGCCATACACGTACGAGAAGTGCAACAAAGGGTTGCCTTTGTTAATCAGATGCTCACAATGATTGAGAGTGAAGGATTAGATATTGGCTACATCTGGTTTACAGATGAATCACACTTCCACCTGAATGGATACGTGAATAAGCAGAACTGGTGATTTTGGGGTTCCTAAAAGCCATATTGGTGTGAAGCGAAACCCCTGTATTCTCCTAAAGTTACTGTGTGGGCTGCAGTATGCAGCAAAGGCATTATTGGCCCTTTTTCTTTCGAGAAACGGTCACCGGTGCACGTTACGTTGCAATTTTGGAACAATTTGTCGCCACACATCAAGCGTTAGAGGATCGACCAGGTACTGAATGGTTTATGCAAGATGGACCGAACAAGTGTTTCGCTTTCTTGAGGAATACTTAGGGAATCCAGTCATTGCTTTGGAATATCCGAAATTTACTTGTGCAGACATGGATTGGCCTCCATATTCGCCGGATTTGAGTCCCTGTGACTTTTTTTTTGTGGGGCACAGTGAAAGACATGGTCTACGCGAAGCATCCCGCCACGCTGGACGAGCTTGAATCGGCGATCTCTGTGGCAAGTGAATCCATTTCGGTTGAGACACTACGAAATGTGATGGAGAATTTCATTCTTCGTTTGCGCCACCACTGTAGTACCAATGGTGAACATTTTGAAAACTCTGTGATGTGATTGTTTGCAAAGAATGTTTTCATACGATTATTCTGGGGAAATTCAACATTGAGTAAAAAAGTATTCATTGCACAAAAGCGTGTAATCAGAGTAATAGTTGGAGCCCACCCATGAGCATCCTGCAGACATTTATTTAGGGATCTAGGGATCTTCACTGTAGCTTCACAATACATATATTCACTCATGAAATTTGTTTTTAACAATCCGAGTCAATTCAAAAGTAATAGCAGCGTGCATAGCTACAACACTAAAAGAAAGGATGATATTCACTATTCAAGGTTAAATCTAACTTTGGCTCAGAAAGGGGTGAGTTATGCTGCCACAAAAGTCTTTGGTCACTTACCAATGTGGTGTCGCACAAGTATGAAGTGCGCGCCACGTACTTTCGCCGCGCGCGGCCATGCACGCACGGCGCGGCGTTCTTACGACGTCAGCCACGAGCGCCCTCTGCTGCAACTCCGCTCGTGGCCACACTGCTGCATCGGCCACTTGGGAATCAGATAGGCACCAGTTAAGACTTGGCAATTGGATAGGCACTAGGAATCATCAGTAGGCAGGCCTCTATCTAAACTATGTATGAACATTCTACTAGTCTGCTGCTTTCCAAGTTAAGTAATGTATTATTTCTATGAAATATATCTATTATACTAATCTAGCTTAGTGTTTCTAGTTTCTGCTGTCCCACTGGCTGGTCACCTCCGTACCTGCACACGCGTGCATCCTATTTTCCACTGTCGGTCTCTCTCTACTCGGCCACCGACACCCAGGACAACCGGCGGAAACGAGACACACAAGTGGCGACGAGGCTGGGACACAAAAAACAAGTAGCATGAAAAGTCTGACAGATAGCCAACTAGTATTTAAGAAGAAATTAAAGGAATTTTTGAATGCCAACTCTTTCTACATTGTAGTTGAATTTTTAGATAAAACTTTAAAAAAAATTAAGAAAAGTAACAAAGTAATAAAAAACAACAAAAATGTAATACAAAATCCTTAAAATATTGATGTCAAGTGTAGACAACATTTACTGGACTGACACGTTCCACATCATTACGAAATGTATATATGATCTGTGAAACAAGTATTACGGCTGTGGCTAAGCCATGTCTCCACCATATCGTTTCTTCTAGGAGTCCTAGTCTTACATGGTTCGCAGGAGAGCTTCTGTGAAGTTTGGAAAGTAGGATGGGAGGTACTGGCGGAAGTAAAGTTATGAGAAGGCATCGTGAGTCGTGTCGGGATAGCACAGTCGGTAGTGCGCTTGCCCGCGAAAGGCAAAGGTCCCAGGTTCGAGTCCCGGTTCCGGCACACAATTTTAATCTACCAGGAAGTTTCAAGTATCTAATCTAATCTAATCTGATTATATTTCTGATCATATTATCAACGTCCTTGCCACTCTAAACACAGCTACTACGCTTAAGACCACTTGCTGAGTTCTTGTTAGCCGTTTTCCAGTAGTGCAAAAATGAAAAAAGAAACACTTGCGCTCGCCACTCTTTGGGGGCAGGTCAGTGGCTCGGGAAACGCTACAGCTTGAGCGGAAGCGCGCTTAATCATCCATCGCCTCCCGCGCCATTGTCGCAGCGACGGCTCTGCCTGCAGGGTTGGCGCCCTCGCAGGCAGCGACAATTTCCCGCCGGTAATTGTAAATTTCCACGCGGCACGAACGGTCGCCTGCGCCGGTGAAAGGCGGCGTCGGGCGCGCTTCCTGCGCATAACGAGGCCACGCTAAATACCGGCGACGAGACCGCCTGCCGATCTCAGGTGCCAGCCACCCCCCACCCTTCACACTTTCCAAAGCCTGCCCCACCCAGTTCCATTAATACTGCGCCCCATGCAACGGGGCGCGGGCGAACCTTTACGAGAGGACTAACAGAAATCTTTTCAAGTCGTCTCTCATGCCAAGGAGGAGATCTCGGGTGTCCCAAAAAAGAAATATGCTTTGCAGACGATGTTCATTAAGAAAAGTCATCCATACTTTTTTTAATATCTGCTCCAGAGTGTGCCTCTTACGACACACGCGATTTTCGTGACATAAAACATTTATTTGAGTGATTTTCGCTCACAGATTCCCTGTCACAGTTGTCACGCATAGGGGAGAGTTGTCAGAACCGCCAACTGTGTGGTTGGGAAATTCATCTTCATACAAGGCTGAGTAACCGGCGTTGCATGGGTATCTATTCCCGTGGCGTAGTATATAAGGGGAAGGGGGCAGAGGGGGCGTGCCACTCCCCCAGACATGATGACAATAAAGATAAAAATGTTCGGTATTTAGTTTAATGAATGATGCGTGAAGGCATCTCCGTGGAAGATAGACATCTTCCCTTGAATTTCCGAGGGGAGTGGAATGCTAATGGTGTAAAATTCTTGGAATTCTTTTAATGGCTATATTTTTATGATGTAATGTTAACAATAAAAAAATCTTGCTGTTCGAAAAACATGTTCAAATGTTTGTAAATCTATGGGACTCAACGTTTTTGGTTAATAGTGACTAAGATTGCAAACTACTTTAACTAACTAACCTGAGAACAACACAAACACACACAACCCATGCCCGAGAAAGGACTCGAACCTCCGACGGCGAGCAGCCGAGCGTTCCGCAGCGAGGCGTCTTAGACCGCTCTACCACTCCACCGTGGCCCTTGCAGTTCAGTAAAACGGATTCAGTGCAAATTATCCTCTGAATATGAGAAGGAAAAATGGTACAAAATGTAACTGGGCGTATATTTAAAATTAATTAACTTATCCTTACATTAAGATTGACTCCCCGCCGAAAATATCCCATATTCGCCACTCATTTATTTCGTACTCTTGTTAGCCTAATACAACCCACTGTCGCATAGGCTTTTTCCCCCCTTGCTGCTTTCCCCCCCCCCCCCCCCTGCCTTCACATACCTATCATTCCTTACCTTCTGACAACTTCAGATATACCGTGTTAGTGGGTAATGGTGTGCACACTTTCGGATAACATCCCCGCTCCCACATAGCGTGATCCATCATAACAATAGGTAGGAGAAGGTCGGGTAAGTTGACGAGAGGTCTAAGGTGACGAATTTTCAATTTCTCCGATAACTCTACAGATAGTACAACGTGCACTTTAATATTACTTCCTTAGCGCGCTCTGCAGGCATGTGTGTTGAAATAGAACTGCTTCGTCATTATGTTTTGTTGACAACAGAGGCTCTGAAGTTGATGCTGTTTTTGTAACAATTTTTCCTGCGGTTTAATGAATCTTCATGCAAGTAATACTTCTGCATTAACGAATATGATTGATTCCTCTTAAATCTTATTCAGTTACTGATGTTTCAATAACGGTTTAATGAATTTATTGTGTAAGAAAGTGTGCATGTATAAGTCTCTATCTAAAATGTCGGCTGCAGTTAAGGTGACGAATTATGCTGTTCATAAGGAAGACAGGGTGACAGAAATGGAGCAAGGAATCATTTAAAGAGGTAATGCAGCGTGTAAGAAATGGTAAACTCGTTAAAGGCGCCGCTAGGAAGTTCAACTTCCCTGAAGCTACTTTAGGTCACTATGTAAGAAAAGATCTGCTCAATGTATGGGCTTAAATTACAGGGATGCAAAGGAGAAATGTAAGGTTTATGTCTCTTTTGATAAGTAGAAAAGCATAAAAAAAAGTCTTTGTTTTCTACAGAAAATGTTCATTTCGGTATATACACTAACTGTAGGGCAAGTTGACGAATAGTACCGTTACTAACAATAACAGGTCTAGCTAAAAATCTTCAGTGTTACGAAAGGTTTAAGAGCTTTATTGGAAAGGAGATACATTAAGCAATCATTTTTCCATGAATTCAACTTAAAGGCCAGATGAAATCAATGTACCTTACTGTCGCTATGTTACCCGACTTTTCCCTAACACATACGGCGGTGAGAGTAGATCTTTTGCGTTAGTCACTACGTATCTTAGGGGCAGACATGGAACAAAAGCAAACACACGAGAACTTCCATTTTTTATAAGATATATAGTTAAATCCTGTATTTTTAAATGGTAATTGGGGACAAACCGAGCATTTTATCAAACTAACGAGGAAAACCGTGGAAGACCCACACTCAGACTGCCTTGAGTGCCGCAACAATGGTCAACAATGGAGTAAAGGAGTTGACAAAAATTGTTGAGGAAGATCAAGAGACGATTTTAGTAGGATGGTTAAAAAGGATGTAATTTGTCCTTGTTATTCAGAAATGGGAAGGCTTGCACAGAATAGAGTAGCGTGGAGAGCTGCCTCTGAAGATCACAATAACTACAAAACCAACCCTTTGCATTTTCACCAATTACCCATTCACACGCTAACCTCTTCATCATTTCACCTGTGACTGACTCTTTCACTTTAATGGACTATCAAAGTAATAAACTGTGAGTGGCGGTCTCATTTTAATATTACACGTGCCCAACAAGAATACTCGAGGAAAGTGGAAGGGGAGAGCAATTGCAGGGGAACTTGGGGTGGGACACATTACTTGTCACATAAATTAGCGTGAACTATCACTATTTTACACGCGACGTTATTACCAAACATGTTGGCGAGCCCCTGCTCAGGTAAGTTATCTCCTTCGTTTTTCAGTATGAAGGTGTCTACCTCTATAATTTCGACTGCATAAAAATGTGGATCCAAAAATAATGTTTCTTTCCAAACCACTATTCGTGAAGGAGTTGTTAGCTGTGTAATTGATGGCGGCATAGAAAATTTTAGATTTTGGTGGCCAACTGGCGTTAAATATTAGTGTTACTGTGAAGTATCTAATTCCGGACGACTAACTCAATGTCTTACAGACGTCGTCAGTCCAGTGAATGTATTCGTTTTTTAACGCAAATTTGCGGGGGTGTTCAACATGTTAAAACTTAGGTTTTCTGGACCCCGAAAGCGAGTGTAAATGGCAACGGAGTGATGTTGTGGGAGGGTAAGATTATTTGTGACTGTATTATAAAGTTAGTGTGAACATAACAGAGGCATTAAAAATAACAACTTCTCTTTTTGAATGTGCATATACATATTGCATGAAGTCTGAATTTGTTCAGCATTCCTACTTCTTCCTTGTCTTATCGTTTATGTCGATAGATTGCGTAGAAAGAATGCAGTCACGGACGCGAATACCTTTTTATTAATATTATATAGGCGGAAATAAAAGATGGGGAAAGCATCATAAGTCAAAGCTCTTTCAAATTAAAATCTAAATTTATTAGGAAGAATTCTGTCACCAAATCTCCAAATACACCCGACTAAGAACACGGAAGTAAAGGTCACGTTGTAGTAATAGCAGTGGCTATTCCGTGGAATAATAGAAAAAATGTATTTAGCGGCGATCAACACTTCCCTGAGGATGGAGCGGCCAATACAAACCTGAGGCTTAAGGTGTCAAAGAATCAATAAGTTTCGAATTATTGTCCAGTATAAAAGTTGATGGATGGTGAAGGAAAAAAGTCTCCAAAATATGTGTAATGCTTGTGTGTTGTCAAGAAGAAGATGAAAGAGGTGTTGTGCGCCGAAACGAACCATGACAGCGCTAGCTTTGTGTGATTATGTATAAAGGCCCCATAATTCAACGAGAAAAAAAACTGATGATGGCAAAAAAATTACTGAAACCTGTTTGGGTTTAAAGTAAGAAATAGGTTTTGCATATAAGGCGGACCTCATATCCAGAATTTGTGACTGCAGACAAGCAAATCATAAGAGTTACAAATATCATCCTTTGAATTTACAAAAATAAAAAACTCACTAAACAGTAAATGCTCACACATAATTGATGTTATTTCCAGCAGATTTAAAAAATGTTCGCTATAGGTAAGTAGAATTCTTAGCCACATAATAGTTCTGTGAATCAGGATATTTTTCCCGATAGATTAAAAATTGCTATCTTTCGGGTATTGCATAAAAAGTCAACAACTGCCGCACAATGTCAATTCTGACAACTTTATCAAAATTTTTAGAATAGCAATTAATCAAGTCTATCTTCACACATATTTGTATACATGACGTAATAACGGTTTGGTTTTCGGTTTAGGCTTTTAAACACAAAATGTTATATATATATATATATATGCTTTTACTGATCAAATATTAAATGATCTGAACAACCGGACATATACTGTTGAGATTTTAGTGATTTCTCAAAGCCTTTTTACTTTATGATTCGTAGAATTCATCTAGATAAGTTTAATAATTGTTGGATAAGTGTGACAGTGCACAAGTGGTTGAATTCTAACTCAACTGGAACACTCCATAATGACGAAATAAGCAGTTCACATAGTCCACAAAATCCAGCTGCTTCCTCAAACGGCGGAGCTATCGAGAACGGCCTCCCAAAATGCTCATTCTTGAGAGGTGCTCTGCAAATAAAGTCTCATTACACTGTGTTAATATACAGTATATGGCATAACACCTGATGTATATGTAACCTTGATCAGAAGTCTGTAACAAAGGTAGAATATTCAAAAACGTTAGTTGTGTGCACCGATGAGATGTTGAATTGGAAGAACTACATCGACGGTCAACTGAAACGTTTCAGTTCACTTACTTATGCTATTGGGGTTACTGAAAATTTAGTAATAAACATCTTAGTAAATTAGCTTACTGCGCCTATTTTCCCTCACTTCTTTCTAATGTTATCATATTTATTTCATCACTGAGTAAAAACTTACTCGTTGCTCAAAAGCATACAACGATGGTAATTGCTGGTGCCCACCCAAGATTATCCTGCAGACTATTTTAACGATCTAGAGAACTTTGCAGCAGCATCACACTTATGAAAGGCGTTATTAGTAATCCAACTCAATTCAAAACTAGCAGCAGTGTATGTAACTACAACACTAGGGGAAAGAGGTTAAATCTAACTTTTGCTCAGAAATGGGCGAATTATGCTGCCAATAATGTCAATTGTCACATACCAAATAGAATCAAAAGTCTCTCAGATAGCCTTCAACCATACAGAAAGAAATTAAAAACTCGCTTCTACTATTGTAAAAATCATGTAAAAATACTTTTTATTAACCTGCCCGAAATATAGTATTCATGATCATGGAACACGTAATAATCTAATACAACCTAATTGTGCCAAATAGATGCTTGGAAGCACTTTCACATTGCTCTACGAACCATATAATGAGATCTTCTCGGTCTTCCTCACACGCATCTGAATGTAGATGTTTACTCTACGAATCACACTGAAGTGCCTGATAGAACTTTCATTATACCACCTTCATACATTTCATCGAGTAGACTGTTCTCGATTGTCAGGCTGGAAGAAAGAACATCGGAATCTCCTCGTTCGAGTTCTGGGTTTTCTTATTTTTCTTTATTTTAATTTTTCCTGGTTTTTTTTTTTTTTTTCGCATTCGGAGCAGAAAGTAAGCGACCGAAATTTCTTAAGTGGATCTCACCGCAACGGAGAATGCCGTTGTTCTAGTGATTCCCAATCCTTTATCAATTACGTAACACGCTCTCCCTTATATCGTAGTAAAAGGAAACGAAATGCATTTCTTAGAAATATTTCGTAGTCATCCCTCAGTCCCATCTGATAAAGTTCAAATCAAATGTTTGTATAGCTTATGGGACTTAACTACGGGGTCCTCAGTCCCGAAACTTGCAAAGTGCTTATGAACTAGCTAACACTAAGAACGGCACAAATATCCATGCCCGAGGGGGGATTCGAAACCCCGACAGTAGTGGCCGTCCAGACCGTGATTGGCGCGGCTCAGTCCCCTCGCCCACCGCGGCCAGCATCTGATAACGATCTCGCACCACTCAACAATATTCCAAATTGTCAAATTTGACCGAATTTTGTATCCTGTGAAGAGCGAGGAATCGTGTCAAAGAGAAGCCTCTGCATGTACAGATAGAGATAAGAAATTGGAAGTTGGAGAGTCACATGAAGCGTAAAATTCATACGATAACTGATAAGCCCAGAGTTCAAAACCTCAAGGCCAAGGATAAAAAGTTAGTCGTTACGTAAGAAATGCAAATAGGGAAAACATGAGGTGAAGGCACTGACACAGAGCCCTCTGATGATGGTTCCTCGAATCCCTACGTTCGAACGCATGGGATGAAAAGACGTAAGTCATTCACTAACAACACAGTTACTCCATCGACTTTTATATATTAGCTGGTTCGTCTGTCGAGATATAAAATAGTCAATTTCCCATGGTATAGGAGTCTTTTGATCATTAAGTGTATCCTAATACGTACTCAGATGAGACCACTGCATTATGACCGCATTTCACCACTAACTGAATGCTGCGTCGTGGCGTTTTGCGACTCTCTTAAGAAATAGATGTAGGTGCAGCACAGACTAATGGGAAATCACTGTAGTTACAATACGGGGCACCAGGTGTGAATACAACTCTTTCATAAGAGACTTTTAAAAGGGCAGACTGTAAACGCTGACAACTCTGAACCTCTTAAGATTAAGATTTCGCCAACGTTATGTGGCACTCGATGTTTCAAATGCATCATAATGAAATACTGTTTATGGTGATGAAACCGTAAACCCACCGAGTCTGTCGTTAATCCCTCAAAACTGTTCAACGAAATACTGTTAGTTTTTAATAGGTACTTCCAGAGTAAATTGGGTCAACATATAGGCTGCATTTCATTGAAATATGATCATACAAATACAAAATATGGAGCTTTACCATTTTATCAGACGTGGTTGTCTGCTCGTCTGAATACGCTAATCTCCGAAAGAATACGCGATTTTTCAACGATTTTTTAAAGGTTACTTCATTTTAATTAAATCTTCATTTAATTAAAATCGGGTCACGAACTAAAACATCGCAAATCAAGTTCTTATATAAAAAGGTCGTTTTGAACACGCCTACCTGAAAAAATTGCTTTATGACGTTTCATGGAGTATAGACAGGTAAACTGAGAAAATTTTGCAGAAACATCGAATCAGGGAAATAAGAGTTATCTTAATTTTATATTGGACTGTCGTGTATCTTTTACATGCTAATTTTCGAAAATAACAGACAAATTTACATGGCGGTGGCACAGATAAACGGAATGTAGCATGCTGCAATGTCTGGGGTTTATTTTATCGTCGTATAAGCTTTATTACATCAAAATCAGATGAGCAGACGAAAAGGTAACGTAATTTACAGATTGTAACTTCTGTTCTACTCATTAGTATGGGGTACCGTACGAAAGAAAACAGAAAACAGGGAGCTATTTTTATAATTTCGGAGTATATGAAAGAGCCAGAGAATTCTTATATTTTACCTCATGATCGGTGAGAGTATATTTTTCGAAATTTACGTAAGCGACAGAATCTTGACTCCAAATCGTATGTTCATAATCAAGAATATGAATTTGCTTCACTGAGATATTCGAATTTCCTGTTTACGGTTTGAGCATTAAAAACTTAGCAAAATTCCTTCTCTTATTTCGGGAGGTTTTATTAAGATTTGTCTTCATGTTTAGAAAAATGAAGTGCTTAATCAGGTCGTATTTGATTCTGATTTACCAATGTAGGTATTGAATCCTAATACATTGGTGTTATAGTAAGTAATGAAATAAGTTTTAATACATTTCAGTTACTTAAAATTATGTGTATCCTCGAAGATATATAGCAGTCATTAATTTTAGCTTATATACGGCAAGATGTATTTGGGGCGACCACGTACTTTCATTTGCGTAACACAGAAATTTCATCACCAATGTAATGTTGTTGCCGACAACATTATGAGCCGTACAGGCGTAATTTAAAACGTATGGAGAGCGTATATGCTTCCGGTGATCACTGACTCAGAGCGACATGTGTAAATACTCCATATGGCAAATGGAGCACTTCGTCAATCGAGCAGTGAATTTAAAAGTGTACAGAAATTCCTTACAAATTTCAAAATAGGAACTACTAGGTATAAAGCAAGCGTAAGTCGATATGAACTGAGTATCGATGAAGTGTATTACACCAACTGCAGAAAGGCGAGACCACGGAACGTGTCTTGGTATGAGTCAAATTTTATATGGGTGCGTGTCAGTCGCATCTGAGACAGTGAATTGAAGCCAGATCAGTAATCTCAACTATAGCTATAATGGGGAAATTAATGATTTGTTTGCACTTCCAAAACTTTGTCGTACAAATAATAACGCTACCATCTTAGCTAAATCTTGATTAATATTGTACAAGTAACCTACACTAAGAGAAATATTTATAATTGAAAATTGACGCTATTACTTCAGATTGAGAAATACAATGACAAATCCCAAGTTCATATACATTTGTTAGTCACATTAATTTTATATCTGAAAGTGGAAATTGAATGGGAGAGTAGTTTCCCAAGAGTTTCAAGTAGTACAGTTTCCACTTTTGCTAGCTCTTCGGGCAGTTTAACTAGAGATGTTACTTTTAATGCAGCACCTGTGAACCTTAAGCACGTGAAGAATTGTCATTCGCGATGTCCTACGTCTTCATTAAGACATTCCGGGAAAGTGCATGAGTGCTATTAGTGCCCTCGAGGCTTTCAGAAGCCTCAGAGAAGTTTGTACTTTAAAACACCTCTTCCCAGAGTTTGCGAAACGTAGTTATGCAGATTACAGAAACTGAAGAGCCGTCCGCTTAATGGAAGCAAAGAAGTTCCAACCGTCAGCACCTCGCCGTGTTAGTTTAACGGGCTTTCGGTGGATCGTAAGAAATAACGACGACCTCAGCGCTACTCCGTTTCAAAACATCCACGCAGAACTCTTTCGTCTGTGGGGATAAGCTCCGCTCAGAGTTCACCTGAATCGGCCATGAAGATTTCTTTGTGCATACAATGCTCACGCGACGAACATTAGACTAAGTTGTCAGTATAAAAGGACTGTTGCCGCCTCTTCTTTTGTTTCCTGGAATACGGTAATAAAGTAGTATTACTAGGTAAAAGTCTCCCGTGTTTTTTAGCTGTTAGAATCCAATTACACTTCGCTAATGACCTTCCCATAAGTAAGACAACTTTTTTGTATCTGCATTTGAATTTAAATTTCCCTTTTGCAGACATATAGATTTCTCTCCTTTACGTATGTTAAAATGGTGTGTTGGCGCCTCTTCTTTTATTTCCTGGAATACGGTAATAAAGTAGTATTACTGGGTAAAAGTCTGCCGTGTGTTTCAGCTGCTAGAATCCGATTACACTTCGCTAATGACCTTCCCATAAGTAAGACAACTTTTTTGTATCTGCATTTGAATTTAAATTTCCCTTTTGCAAGCATATAGATTTCTCTCCTTTACGTATGTTAAAATGGTGTGTTGGCGCCTCTTCTTTTGTTTTCTGGAATACGGTAATAAAGTAGTATTACTAGGTAAAAGTCTCCCGTGTTTTTTAGCTGCTAGAATCCGATTACACTTCGATAATGACCTTCCCATAAGTAAGACAACTTTTTTGTATCTGCATTTGAATTTAAATTTCCCTTTTGCAGATATACAGATTTCTCTCCTTTACGTATTTTAAAATTGTGTGTGTTTTGCGTTCGTAAAGGTAATTTTATGCTTGAGAATCATTTCCGCCTGACGAGTGCTGCCGACGGTAGAAAATGGTGTAAAAACGTCACCGTTAGAAATGTGACACATGATGTTTTACAGCATATCAACCACACTACTTAAATCAGTACTTTTACAGTACAGAGTATATTTTTACGTAGTTCCTGTCAAGGCATACGTTGTCTCAATACCGTTTAATTGAAAAACGAAATGAAAAGATTGTACATCAGTTTCTCTAACACGTAGTAGTTTTGTATCACAAGCAAATCCACAAAACTAAATTCGTAAAATATCAAATTGTTTTACAATTGTTATCCCTTTTTCTTCTACACAGGAATGAAATTCAATAGTCGTTCCAAATGCTACAATAATGCGATATTTCAACTAGGAAAACGCCATCAGGTAACAGTAATTGATTTATTAATCAATGAGTTACAACTATTTTCTTGCCGATGACAGTTATATGTAAACCTAAAGAAGATAAGAAACTAACTTTCGCTTCACTGTACAAAGTTCTGTAGTATCAATTAGCAACTGCGATATAAGACAACGAATAGAATGTTAACACTGGGATTCATGTATCACACTTTGTTTGAGTGACATGTCAATTAATCAGGTCGCAATACATCGCCACATACAAAAGTTCACCGAATTTGTATGACGCCCTTCCCGCAGATTTTGCATATATATTTTTTTCGGAATACACGCGAGATCTCGCAGAACTTGCGCATGCGCAGTACCACTCTTTCTCGTCGTCTGCCGCTTATTTTGACAAGTCTGCGTTTGCACAATAATAGTCTCTCTTGCCGTCTGTTGCTTTGTTGATCAGTGTACTGTATTGTGTTGTGTTGTCAGAGCTAATTTTTTGTGCATAAATAAAAATGGGTTCGTGGTCAAACAAATTCGAATGCGATATTGAATTTGTGCTAATGCATCACTTCATTTGGGATGATAAATCCACAAATTACTGAAGTTTTCAAAAATGTTTCGATAAATGGGAGCAAATTTCGAAAGAGTCAGGGCATCTCGCAAGGAACATGAAAATAAATTCCACAATATGAAAGGCCAGTATAATAGATAATTGACAACGAATAGAAGCAGCAAAGGAACTGGAACTGCTACAAGTATTGTGTGCAACTCTATGTGGTATGTATTTGATAGTTTGCGCTTCTTAAATGACATTTAGAAACCACTCACACACAGGAACACACAGCACACAGTAACAGCAGTAAGTAAATTTGTTCAAGTATTTTGTGAATTACATTTTTTTCATCTACGAAGATTTCATGACGTAATGGAATACGGTCTTAGAAAATCAGGCGATGCTGAAGGAATTAGATTAGGTAACGAAACAATGAAGGAGGTAGATGAGTTTTGTTACTTGGGTAGTAAAATAACATACGATGGTCGCAGTACAGAGGATATAAAATGCAGAATGGCAATGGGAAGAAAAGCATTTTTGAAAAAGAGAAATTTGCTAACATCGAATATTAATTTAAGGGTAAGGAAGTCTTTTCTGAAGGCATTTGTGTGGAGTGTTGCCTTGTATGGGAGTGAAACGTGGACGATAAGCAGTGCTTACAGGAAGAGAATAGAGGCTTTTGAAATGTGGTGCCACAGAAGAATGCTGAAGATTAGGTGGGTAGATCACATAACTAATGAAGAGGTACTGAACAGAATTGGTGAGCGAAGGAATTTTTGGCATACCCTGACTAAAAGAAGGGATCGCTTGGTAGGACACATTCTTAGACATCGGGGTATCGTAAATTTAGCATTGGAGGGAAGTGTGTGGGGTAAAAATCGCAGAGGGAGACCAAGAGACGCGTATAGTAAGCAGATTCAAGTGGATGTGGGTTGCTGTTCTTATGAGGAGATGAAAAGGCTTGCTCAGGATAGAGTAGGGTGGAGAGCTGCATCAAACCAGTCTCCGGACTGAAGACCATAACAACAACAACAAATAAACTATTTTCCAAACTGCCGTGGAATGGATCTGTGAGTACTGCAGAACAATGCAGCGTATTTTTCTCTGTTATCATGTTACAGTGATGATGTTCTTCCAGTTCTTAGAAGTGGCTCCACCAAAGACCCTGGTATCAAGTTCCGATTATCTGCTTGTTTGTCATGTGTTCCTGCTGGTACATAAGTTTTGGACTTGCTGTTTCGAAGAAAATTACGTATATACACCCAAGCTAGTGCACCCAAGCTAGTGCCACAATTGTACCTTTTCTAGACTCAGCAGCATTTATTCTCTTAAAACTCTAAAAAACAGAGATTTTAATGCGAAGTCCAGTTATCGCCCTGCACAGTCGGTAGTTAAAAATACGTTGGCAAATATTTAGTTGATGCTGAACTGGAAATGGTTTCATAATATTTTGTTCAGGGCAAACAGCGTAATCAGTCTCTAAAACATATGGAACAGCCCTTTTTCTACCAGGAAGAGGAGCTGGTGGATGTTTTATAGAGGTTTGTTCTCTAACATTTTGAAAAATATATAGTGTTTAAGTAGACCACCATCAGAAATCCTTCCTTATGTGGCAACATCAGCATAAATTATTTTGTAGTTAGCATCAGAAATTGCTAGCAAAACAGTGCTGAAGCAATCGTTATACTTAAACTATTCCGCCATTTTGTGGTCCCACAATGTCATTGTACTTCCGTTATATAACTCTTAAACACCTGTGTAAATTACCTTCTCCTTCATACTCATTGGCAGTTTTCTGCCATTCCTCTTCACTACCAGGCACCTGGAAAGAAATTTGTTATTTTTAACTACAGAAATCTTCCATATTCATCCTAACATAAGTTTTGGGATACGCAACATCTACGGCTAATTCTTGAACAAGCTTTGCGTAAGCTCCGTGAGTAGCACGTTTGCAAAGAAAAACTCGTTGCCACCATCTGCGGTTCCTCCGCCTTTCTTTCCTTTCAACATTCGAAAGAGCAGGCGCACCAGGGCAAAATAAATGTGCTTAAAAATGTAGCTTTAAGGATTGGCGATGTAGAATTACTTAGTCCTACAAGCATTCCTTTTCTTAATTAAAAAAATAAATAAAATACAATAATAATAATAATAATAATAATAATAAACATTGCGTGATAAATGAATTACGCCTAAAAGTGACAAGTTTTTAATGCAGATATAGAAACTATTATTAACGCACAAGACTAAACTCTTTCAAAAATCTCATTGAGTTTATTATTGCATAAAATAGTTTTTTTACTGCACATAATACATTGTAAATATCTAATACACCCTTTACCAGCTTCATAAATCTTACCCAGAAAGCAACTGCATGTACAGGTTCATAATAACTTCAGTTTTATATTCCCTATAATATTTATATTACGAATATTAGGTGGCATGTAGAGATTAAATCTTGAAGAAACGGTGTTGGATATATATCTTCACTTAAATAGTAACCGTTCTGATGATTTCTTATTAACAGAAATTATAGAAGTCAAGGTTCATGTCTACGCGGCTCGTCCCGAACATAAAAATTCATATTGGCATGAATTATGAGTGTTACGGCCCGTGATCGTCATTTTTAATTTCACTAATGATACCAGATGAATAGAAGAAGTTCGTCGGCCCTGAAATACTATTTACGTTTACAGTTGTTTCTCGGTATTAAACGCATACACAGTTCACTATAAGCATTATTTGACAAATATGTATGTATTTCTTTTGATGAAATGACAAAAATGACATGAAAAGAACTTTTCAAAGCTTAGTAACTTACATTCACACAATATTTGGGACAGAGATGTAAATATGCATATAGTTACATAAATTTGGAAGAAATATAATCTATTTTCGCAGACAGCATTTCTGAAATTTCCCTTAAAATTTCTGAAAATTCTACGTTTTTTGCTGTATAGTACATTCGTTTTACATGCATCTATCTGCAACAAAAACGTAATTTTCGTTCTAAGGAGTTACATATAGATAGCATAAGTAGGTTTTATGGAATACAAGTGTTTCGCATCGCCCTATATGACATCTAGAACTTCATAACATTTCTAGTTGTATCCTTTGCCAAATTCCCATTTCACATGATTTACCGCTCATTTACGTAATACAGTTTTATAGTGTACTTTCTCGGCAATAATAGTGTCCAGGATACTTAGCTGCAAATTTGATCAAACTACGAAAACATGTGCACTGCACCGTAATTCACAATTAGCAATACTGGAGAGGAACTGTACTCGCTACAGGGTATCATTGCAACATTCTTAAGCAGATCATGAGTCCCCTACTTGTAAGCACCACTCTAAGGATGAGTAATCACGGTATTCAGTAATAATTTCACTATTTCAAGTTAACCGAATAAACCATAATTCCTGAACACACCTTTTTCTCGGCTTATTTTTCTCGAATAACTTCCACCTGATTCACTTTCTCGACTTTCCTCTCAATCGTATTTTCATATTTTACAGCGAGTACAGTATGTTAAATATTGTTTGGGGTTTTACTGTATTATTTTCACTGTTCTTTGTAACATTAACCTCTTACATTTTTCCAAATCAAATCTCTGAGCATTGATTCTACGCTCTGCTGATGTTGTCCTGGCACGAGTGTCGCGTGACTTTGTAACGTTCAATCGCCGTTCTCGATACGCTCTGGATGTTTGCAATCTTCGGAGTGCCTTAACTGCTGATAGACCTCTTCAGTTGTCGCTCGTTGTCTTGGGATTTATTCCATATTGTCTCACAGTTTTATGGCCAAATACGTAAGAGATTTCTGCGATGCAGTAACAGATGATAGACGGAGCATTCCAGTTTTCCTAGAATCAAACTGGTAAACGTCCCGTACTTCAGAATGTGGATGCTTCAGCTCATTTGATAACTTAGAACTAATCTAGTTAGTAAAAGTAGTTTGCTTTATTGTAATCAAATGTGAACTAATCAGATGTACTCTGATTACACTTTGTAAATTATGATATTAATGCCAATGCATGAAACTGGGAATGCATTACATGAGAATGTGTTTTTCAGTGTTACAGTATAGTCACTCTGCATTCGTAGAAGACTGAGGTATGTTATCAGTGTATTGTGATCTAGAATCACCATTATGTCTAACATGAACTGCGTAAAAGTCACAACATTTTTGTAATAACAATTACCCCGAACTGGAACTAACAATATGTAAACGATACTGAATGTAGTGAATCACAGCTATACACAGAATAGTTTTCACATTTTTAAATTACATCACAGACTATAAAACTTTATCTACCAAGTTACACCAAAGATATGTCACTTCAATCTATATCTATAAATGTGAATATCTGTTCGGTGTACGTTTATCACGTCTGAACTACAAGACATAAAGAGCTAAAAATTTGTACAGTTACTAAAATCTATCCGGGGAAGGCTTTAGGAGCGGTTTTAAGGCGATCGGGTAGCTATTTATATTAATGAGAGTGTCTGTTCCATGTACGCTTATCACGTCGTAACGACAACACGCAGACGTAAATATCTGTACAGTTACTAATTTATACCTGAGGAAGGTTTTAGGCACGGTTTTATAATGATCTGATAGATATTTAGTAATCTGAAGAATATAACGTGAAATGCGGAACAATAATTACTCTTTGAAAATTATATTTACTCTTTGAAAATGGTTTTATTGGTTGCATTGTTGCTGCTTGAGGGTTGATAATGATAAAAGGGTGGAGTATATTGGGATGGAAAGTTATCGGTGTATATAAAATTCTACGTGTGTGTGTATTAATATTTCGCTCTGCAGCGATAACTACAGAACGCAAACAAATGGTCTGTGTGTAAAAAAAAAAAAAAAAAAAAAAAAAAAAAAAAAAAAAAAAAAAAAAAAAAAAAAACGGGCTGAAGGCTAGCGATGACGTTTGCGACTCTAAAGAAGAGGAGGTTAAATACAGTTAAACATGGTGCCTTATCTTTGGTCTATGCGTGTTACAATGTCTTCAGCTCTTTCTCTGTAGGATACGCATACGAATAAGGAAGTAAATAAATAAATAAATAAAGCAGTAAAAAAGAAATTTCTATAAATAGATCTCTTTAAAAAAATATCGATTTGACGTTTCGCGCATTACATCAAGTAATCGATCTGTGATATTATTACAGTCATTATTGTTGAATTTCGTGATTGAATGCTTCGAAACGAGTGCATTCTTACGTGTGATTTGATCTCACAGCATACTACTGAAAGATGGCTTATCTAACATAATCAACCAACATGCGAGCGGAGCCGCGGGTTTAAGCTAGTTTCTACTAAGTGCGAGTATCTCGCACAGTTCGTTTTAACCTACAGTTGTTCTGACCAGAACAAACAATGTTACCCTGATTGAGTTTTATGTATAAAAGAGAATGCAGCATTCGAACGCTTCGAATGGACAATAACAATAATTAAAACAAAACTCGTTCACAGAAATCTGTGATCTATGTTTTTTCATGCAACACACTCTGTCCAATGACAACTGCCATTTTAATAGTGACGAACGAAGTAGCAAGATATCGGTAGCACAGGAGGTTTAAATTGTAAGTAATTCAATGACGTCAGGGTATCAAAAAAATTGTACATTGTACCAATAACTTCTAGGCTTCCAGTCGGCCGCAGTGGCCGAGCGGTCTGCGGCGCGCCAGTCATAGTCTGCACGGCCGTTACGGTCGGGGGTTCGAATCCCCCTTCAGGCA